>LR989929.1:55246958-56686124 GCA_905146935.1 Scaeva pyrastri
CGGTATGCATTTCCATGCAAACTTCAACTCAACAACCGTTTTCATGCATTTTCCAACTCGACCCAATAATTTACACAATTGTACATTCTTCGAACGCGCCCCATGTAGAACAGCTGTTGTTTATTTTGATTTAAAACTCAAATTGGATTTTTAACTAAAATGTAAAGATGTTAGCCAGAAATTTCTTTAACAAGTGAGTTTGTATATTTACAACTTTTGTTTGCAATATGCATTCAATTTTTTTTATTTTCAAGTGCACATTTGCCTTTTATATTTTGTGTGTGACAGAAGATTTTGAAATTTTGACATCAATGATTTGACAAATAATGTAGGGACACCAACTTTAAGAAGAAAAATTTAAAGTGAATATAGCGTTTTATTGGTACTCGAATACTATGTTAGGGATAGATTACCAATAAAACGCGACTACTGATATATTCCGAAGAACTTTTACCAACTCTCTCATACAGTTCAAATTAAATCACGGTCTTCCCAGTTAAAGTTCATTTCTAAAACGTTATTATATTGATGAACAATCAATTTTACTTAACCTCAACTGTCACTTTTGTATTTTTTTTTATATTTTTATAGTTGCCAATGTCTTTTTCAGTCCGTGAGTCAAAAAAAGACAGTGTACACTTTAAAAGGTGATATTGAATAATTTGTCACACATTAAAGACCAAACACGAGCTAGAACACACAAATCATGTCAATTAACTTTGGCAGCACTCTAAAAACCCATGTAAAGTGCTAGTTAAAGTCTCCATTAGCATTATTTCCCATGTAACGGTTAAAATTCCTACTGTAACTTATTTCGACTGTTTTTATCTTTTTCAGATTAAGATAATCATTTAACAAACAATACGATTTAGGAAATATAAGAATTCTAAAATAAATACAAATATTATTTAAACAACTAATTTTAAATTTACATCAAAAACTACAAAGTTATAAGTAATTTTTCTATATTAAATTTTTAAACAATATAAATGATCTTTTAATCAAATTCGACAATTATTCAAGAAATATCAAATTGACTGGAAAATTATTCAAATATTTAATAACCTAAAAATGTTTTATTTTTTCAATATAGCTTAATATTTACCAGTTTCTTATTGTAGGCCATGTGATTTGACATCTGTTTTACATTAATAACTGACAATAATAATTGTTTGCAAATATTTTATTGTGCAGTTATTATTATTTTTTCTTTTTTGCTAAAGTCAATATTCAATTCTATTGTGAAGTTGAACTCTAAAAGTTCACGACCAAATGCATTTAAATTTTAAACGATTGTTAAAAATGTTTTATAGGTATACATGAATAAATAAAAACAATTTTTAAATAGACCTTAATCATTGTTGGGGGTTCTAAATAATTTGTCAAATTCTCATGAAAGAATCATTAAAATTTATCACGATAGAATTATTTTTTTTAATGGAGAACCTATATACTTCAACGAATCTTTGCATTCATTATTAAAGTTTTCGAAAACAGTAGAATTTAATATTTTTTTAACAGCTCCAAAATCAAGGAAAATAAAGACTTTACAAATTCCTTGTAGATGAAAAATTGTACTGTAATTTGAAACATAATTTAAAACACTATTAAGTTTCCTTCATAGAATTCAACTTCCTTTAGTCCTTCAGAAATAATACAACAACACACAAATCTCACCTATTCCATAACCTCAATTAAAGATACTCAAGATAAGGAACTGTGAGAAAATGATTGCAATCCACCGATTATTTTAATCCTGACAAATAAAATTATTCTCACTCTCTCACTTGCCTATATATGTATAACTATATATTTTGTCAATTACCATTCCCACGCAAATTACATAAAGTAACTTCCTTCCATTAACCACACATGATTAAATCACAACACTAGATCCGAGATACAAAAGGAATTATATCTGTATCTTTGTATCTTTTCTCCATAAAAAAAAAAATAAAACGACACAAAATCAATGTGTTGAATAAACATTACTTCCATTTGAGTTCTCCCGCATAAAATACGACTACACGCGAGCAGCTACTACGCACACGCACACGTGGCAGTAATCCCTAATTATTTCCCACTCAGCAGGGACATCATCATCATCGTGCACAATGGATGCAACTAACAAATCAAGAAAATCCTTGAAATTATTTAGTGATCAAGATAATTGCAAAAGAATTGAATTAACATTTGTTGAAAGGACACATCATTCGGAACCGGGATCGGAACCGGGACTGTGCGCAGTGTGCGTGTACCGAGGTGGTTAAGTTGCCTTTGGGTGTATAACATGGATTGCTCGTGAATCGTGCAAATGCTGGATGGTGATGCTATTTTATCTCAAAATGTATCTGCTGTGTTCCCTTCATTCATATTATACTCGCACCGAGAGGAGGCATCAGTTAAAGATAAAGTTATACTCACTTTCCATAGTCTGTTTTGCAATACACTTGTCTTTCGCGGATGAAACAAGATTGCTGTCGATCCAGAGGCGATAGGCACACACAACATCGTAAACAGGACCCATGCCAGGAGCATCCGCCAACCTCGAGAAAGTATCTATCCGAGATTGGCTCCCCACACGCTGCGCACGACCGCAGCTCAGTCTGTGAAAATAAAAAAAAAAAAAAACAAGAACAAAATTTATTAATATAAAGAAAATGTTATTAAATCGAGCGAGAGAAGTTATAAAGATTAATAAAATATTGTAATGGTATTTCTCTTTTGCGGATTAACTATTAGATATCTAAGTTTCTCAATGCCAGAAGCTGACACCATAGATAAGACTTGGGGTTTATGTGTTTCTTGGGAAGGATTGACACTTATAACTACTTAGGTTATAAGTAATAAAAATAGCGGCGTTTGAAGTTTTGATAAACAAAAAAAAAACCAAAGTGAATAAAACTCTGTAACATTTCTGCTTGGTATAGTATGAAAGTTTGTGTAGAGTTTTTAAGTATCCGTTTACATTTTACCAGAGACTTTTCGCTTTTGAATTATTCGCAAATCTCCATGAGGTAATAATTTATGTTTTTAATCTATTTTTAGTCTCAAGGTGATAGGGTAGTTAAAGGAAACCCACTGCTTTCTGCGGAATAGCATTACCACCTCTTTCCTTTAAGCGATTTTATATTAGTTCTTTATTAATCAATCAATTTACGAGGATGAAACAATTCCTTTCTTCTGTTTCTCCAAAGCTATAGTGATCTTAAAAACATCAATAAGGCTATTTTATAACTAAGGATCTCTAATTGTTTTCATTGAGGTGAAAGAGGGTCTCTATACCCATGTGGTATCAGAATAGGTCAACAAATGGCTTAAGTGTGTTTTCTTTAGATTATAACAATCACTCAAACGTGACCAAATTTAACCTAAGTCGATTCTGATGGTGTTACATAAGGTAGCCCTTTAGGGCCACTATTATTATTTCTCTTGTGTTTAAAACTTAATTAATGTCAAGCTATCCTATTACAAAAAATGGGTCCAATTATATTTTTGGTGAATAATGTGTAGGACTGAGACTGACTGACAAGACGATAGGAGCAATTTCCGAACCAAAAAAATACAAATTTCTTCAAAAATATACAATCTCGTATCGTTCTCCAACGAGACTCACAAGAGACTTTTCTCATTTCGTGTACCAGAATAGATAAGTCAGAATTTTGCTTCAACATTTATGTCGTTTTTAATTGGCAATCCGGAATTGGAATTAGAAGCAGAATCCCAATTGAATAGTTTTCCTGAATTTTGAAAAATTTAAAGTTTGGTTCGACTGCATTGGTAAAGTGTGACATGTGTCAACTACAAAGAACAAAACTACAAACTCCTGCAAGAAAAAATTAACAACATCACTTGCATCGTCATCACTTTATGAAGAAGATGAGGAAGACGACTCCAACAATGTTTCTAACAAATTGGGAATATTTTCAATACTATTTTCCATTTTTTATATTTTAATTTTATTTATCACAGTTCGCACAGTTTGTTAATTCAAAAAATATGAAATTTATCAAATGTGACATTTAAAATCTTTGAATGTACATATGAGTGATTCTGTTTTTGCTTCTGATTTCAAATCCAGACAAGAAATCTCTTCTTTTTCAGAATCAGAACTGTCACTTTTGCCCAATTGAACGCTTTCAGAATGCTTTTTTCTGCTTTCATTAAAATAGTAACTGTTATCTGAATCTGACTGAATTCTATCAAAAACCAAATGTTTGCTTACACTGAGCTTTTTTACATTGACAGTTGGCAGTTTAAGGGTGCGTTCACTCTGTGAATCCAATTTCAAAAGTCCATTCAATATTAGTGACCTAGTTTACACACACATCCTATATTCGTGCACATATCTAGATGAATAAATTATATATCTCTCGACAAACAATAATAATAATTAAAGAGAGAGTATAGATACATATGTATATTATTTTGTGTTTTATTGTTCCGTTAATAAAATACAAATAAGCATCACACGAACGGAAGCTAAAATGACATCTTTAACAAGTCATTTCCTTTGTCCACAAAAAAAAAAAACCTAAAACAGTGCTAATCGATGAATTTATTTTACCTAAACTCTGCATATGATTTAGATTTTATTAAATTATGCATCAATTAACATAAACATTAAGAAATTTTAACTTAAAATTAAAACAAAAAAAAAATCAAAATAAAATACGATACGAATTAAATTAACCCAAACTCATACCCACGGACAGACAGACGTTGACGCTAGTGAATAATATTCAAAATAAGGTTTAAAAAACATTTCAATAAATAATCCATAACATAAAACAACAAAACCAAAAAAAAAAAATGGAGACTTGTATTAATAATTTAATTATTATATATGTATATAGGAAAATTACAATTTATTTATTATCTTTGTTTTTAATGGAAATGATTATTTATAAATATTTATAAGAAACTTTCCATAAATAATTTATAAATAACTTTATAAACATTTAAATGGATTGTTAAATGTTATTTTGTTTTGTTATAGGTACATATATAGTATATGTATTTCTAATACATGCATAACATTATAAAATTGTAGGTATTTATAAATTTAATTAAATTGATAAAATTTCACAAAAGTGTCATAATATAAATTGTTTATAGGGGATTAAATTTGTATAAATGTGATGTTGGACAAAACGACAGATTTGTTTTATAAATATTAATTTAAAGTCAAAAGCATATAGAATGTAATTTAGTTAAATTATGGATTTTTTATTAGTATCTAGACATTAAACTTATGTATGTTGTTGGATTTTAATTTGATGCGTGATGCATTTGATTTAAATTAGATTCCATATTTATTTGGCGGTAAAATTAATTCAATAACCAGAGAGGCAGAAAGAAAGAAACATATTCAGGGGGGTCAAACTATTACATATTCATGAAATGAAAAAATTAATACATTTTAAGGTACGTCTGTTTCTGTCTTCTTTTCTTTATCACCGTCACCATCATTGTAAATTTTGATTGATACAAAATAATGCGATCGAATAAATTACAAAACAAGGGTTTTTCAAATAATGTATGTATGTTTGTCAACCCTTAATAATTTTTAAAGTACCTACCTATGTCGGTCGGTTATAGATTAGGGTGATAATCGAGAACTTGAAAATTATACCTATACCTACCGCGGGTGAACAAAATGCAGGGGGAACATTCCGGCATTCCAAAAAGGTATTTTAAGAAGCCAATAAAATTAAGAGGCGAGTATTGAAAATTTGAAAAACAAAATTCTACCCTTAACAAAAATGTGTGTGTGTGGATGCATTGGCGCCAGCATCTGCACAAAAAGTGCTGTTTTGCGTTTCTATATGCATTCTCACTAGATGGCATTATTTTATATCCGTCGTTTGATATTAAAATCAATCCTAATCTATTTTTGAAATTGTGTGCGTGCATGTATTTAATTCATCATTAATCATTAAATGATTTTTCAATCTGATTTTTCTGCTTAAACCAAATACTATCTATATTCCTACTTTTGAGCATGAGTACCAACTAAGTGTTCATTTGAATTCATAATAAAAATTATTAATTTTAATTTTGAAACTGTTGAAATGAAATTTTGACGGATTTTTATGCATGAATGTTAAGATAAGTTTTTCAAGTCAGAAGACTACATTTGCCAACACAGCTGTCAACATTTTGGATGCCTTCTTTTTCATCAGCAATTAAATTGTTGTTGTTTGCCAAGGGAAATTTTTTAGCGCTAGCTATGCAGCAGTGAATAAAACACAACAATTGTAAGAGAAATGATGAGTATGCTGAGATGCAGGGTCTTTAAAATAGAAAGTTATAAAAACTGCATACTGAAAGTTCCTGATATTTAGAAACACACTCCTTACAAGAATTCAAAAAACAGTTTAACAGTTTTTTTTTTTAATTAATGGGTGATTTTTTAAGAGGTTTAGAACTTTAAAAAAAAAAACACAAAAAATTCGAAAAAATGAATGAAATATTTATTTGCATCGATAGTTTGAACCTTGCAATTTAATGTTTAAAGATAATTTCATGCAAATGTTGACCGCGGCTGCGTCTCAGGTAGCCCATCCGCTGAGTCCAATTTTGGCATACTCTTTCAAACATATCGGCCGGTATCTCACGAATGAATGCACGGATGTTGGCTTCCAGTGCGTCAATCGAAGCGGGCTTGTCCCTATAGACATTAGCCTTGACATACCCGCACAAAAAATAGTCTAATGGTGTCAAATCGCACGATCTAGGCGGCCAATTGACCGGCCCGAAACGTGAAATTAACTGTTCACCAAACTCGCCTCGCAATTGCGCCATTGTTTCGCGTGCTGTGTGGCATGTGGCACCGTCTTGTTGAAATTGAAACCACATATCATGCAAGTCAAGAACTTCCATTTCGGGCAAAAAAAAGTTTGTTATCATGGCTCGGTAGCGTTCACCATTGACAGTAACGCTGCGATTCGCATCATCTTTGAAGAAATATGGCCCAATAATGCCGCCGGCCCATAAACCGCACCAAACAGTGGCTTTTTCGGGATGCATTGGTAGCTGTTGCAATGCTTCTGGCTGATCTTCACTCCAAATGCGGCAATTTTGCTTATTTACGTACCCATTCAACCAAAAATGAGCCTCATCGCTGGACACAATTTTTCGATAAGCAGCGCGCGATGAACATTTCGAACCGAGCACGAATTTTGATAGTAAAATTCAATAATTTGCAAGCCTTGTTCATTTGTAAGACGATCCATGGTTAAATTGCAAACCAAACTGAAGCTGTTTGACAGTGACACAAGGTACTAAACACACGTCAGCTGTCAAAACCAGTGTTGCCAAAACCAAACCAGCTAAAAAATCACCCGTTAAAAGTAACGAGCTAATTTATTCATAAAACAGTTATTGTCAAATGATAAAATTCTGAATAAAGTTTTTAAAAATGAAACAATCTACATAT
Source organism: Scaeva pyrastri (assembly GCA_905146935.1). Lineage (NCBI taxonomy): Eukaryota > Metazoa > Arthropoda > Insecta > Diptera > Syrphidae > Scaeva > Scaeva pyrastri. Next base: position 55,254,400 of record LR989929.1, read on the forward strand.
GTACATAAGTTAAATGTTTTTTAAATAAATAGCTAGCTTCAAAAAATTAAGCAGTAGGTATAAAAATTGGCATGAATGTAGTCAAAATTATGACTTTTTAGAACATCGTTTTTTTAATGGACCTTACATCACGTATTAACTATCCATTGTCGAAAACTAAAAAAAAATCCTTAACATTGTGACTTTTTACAAAAAAAACAAATTTGATTGGAAAACTTAATTTGCTTGACGTTTAAAATAAAAAAATTCTTGAGACGATCAATTATGGTAATAATTATTCTATTATTCAAAATGTTATGTTTTCATAATTTGTAAGTCACTAACCCCCAGTTTCACAGTATGCGTTTAAACTTCAGTTCAGCTGAACATTAAACGGCTTTTAAGTTTTTTAGTTTAACTCGGTTTCACAGTCCAATCTAAACTTTAGTTTAGTTAAACTTCGTTCAAATGCGTAATGTGACGTAACGTGTTCAGACATCACTTTTATCAAGTTTTTTTAACTATCTATCCTTGTCTTTCCTATCATTCTTTCCTCCTCTGAGGTAAACAAATAAGGATAAATAAGAAATGTTTTTTTTTGCTCATAATCTTGAGAGATTTATTTTAGTTCATTTAAATTCACTTTCACTACGCGATACAATTTTTAATGCACATTTTAATTTTAAATAAATAATGTTTTCTGAAAAAAAAACTAATATTTCGCGCCGTTCTAAAAACTTTTTCCCCCACAAACCCCATTCAATTAAATTGAAATGTCAATTTTGTTTGCTAAACTGGTGTTTAAACTGCAGAATACCCTCGATTAACTTGAATTGCGAAATAAACTGAGTTTACAGTTTAAACAAAACTGTGAAACCGAATAAATTCTTAAACTGAAGTTTAAACTTAAACTGGAGTTTTAACTACCACTGTGAAACTGGGGGTAATTACTTTTCTATGAATAGTTGAAAAACCAACTTGAAGTATATGTACACTAAAGTCAAAAAGTAATGCCTTTATCTGTTGAGTGACATATAAATTTCATTTTCAAAAGTAAAAAAAAAATCACACGACCATCTTTTCGGCTACCTGTTCTGACTTCTGACACAAATCGTATTATAAATTTCATCTTAATATCAAAATATTATGGCTTTGGGATCTTATACATATATGTATATTTTAAGGATTGTCTTCTTCTGTTAACAAAAAAAAAAACAACACAAAAAGGTAAAAAAAAAAATCAAAGCTTCTTGGCTTCATTTATTCGATTTTTAATGTCACTCATAAATTTGTGGAAAACAAGCTCAATGAAATTTTAAGCATTGTCTTAAATTTAATTTGTTTTGTTTCTTTTGTGTTATCCTTGATCTTAAATTCAATAATGATGGTGTCTTAACATTCGTATTTTATTATGCCTATTAATAAACTACGTTTTGGTGATGTCTACCTATACAGATCAGGATCATTTTTATAACACATTTTAATCCGAAATGGGATCTTTTCAATGTTCTCAATGGAAACCACGTCAAGAAGTGTCAAAAAATAAAAAAACAAATAGAAGTTACTCTGAATTCATTTCTAAAATTACTTAACAAAAGATAATCTTTTAATCCTTATAAGATAGTCAAAAATTATGCACACTCACATCATCCACTGTACCCTAAGTCTGTCTCGAGTATTTTCCCCCGTCGCCGCCAGGGTTATTAATTTTCATTGAAAAACTAATAATTTTAATGTTTTATTTATTTAACAATTTTATACACCCATTTTTTATATCCATATCGAATTTTAAATAATAACTTTATTGTTGACATTTTTATGGAAGTTAATAAAAAAAAAAAGAAGGCGCCTGTCCCTGTGTATTTCCCGAACAAAAATGCGATGAAAATTAATAATAAAAACCGCTTAATCTTTAAATTGGTGACCATTATACCAAAGAATACAACAGCTTTGCTTTATCATTTACACATTTGCCTACATTTATGTAAAATTTTAATAAACTCCCACTTAAACCCAATAAAATTAAATTAAATGAAAAAAAAAAAAAACTTCAAGCCAAAGATATGTTAATAAGTCAATTAAGGCGATGATTATAAACTGGCCAATGGACAGCTTACCAAAAAAAAAAAACAGATCATAACTCTTTATAAACCATGGCTAACGTCAGATGGCGTAGGTGTAGATTCGGAGATTATATACTATCAGCCGAGAGTTTTGTAATTAAAATCAAATTGCTTATTGGTCGGCTTAGTCATTTTATGTTTTCTTCTTTTTTAATTTTATGGCGTTTTTATTTTTTTTTTGTGAAAAGAATAATTTTATAAAATTATCACGGAAATAATTTGTTGAATTTATGTGTTTTTATTCACTTAAATTTAAACCTTAATATGTCAAGTCAAGCGGAGTTTGATTTTATTTGGAAAGTGTAGAAAATGAGTGAATGCATTCAAAAGATGATTGATTCGTGTCAAAAGAATGACAATCTGAAATTCATCATATTGGCTAAAAAATTTAACATGACAAAAGACAAAATTAAAACATTTGTAGGACATTACAAAACCCAAAACCGGTTTGCAAACTTTAAAAGATTGCGTCTTTTTTTGACATTACCATTTAAGTGAAAATTAAATAGAAAAATAATGTTCTTTGACATTTTGCATGACATTTATACCTAAATGACAGTTTAAGGCGAGTTCAGCTGAATTTTGTCAAGGAAATAATAAGATGGATGAAACATTTAAAACTATAGATATTAATTAAGTGTTTTAAGACAAGCACAAAATTTGACATCATACTATTTAAAATGACTCGGTTTAATGCAAATTTTTAGTTGAGTTCAATTTAAATATAATGTAGAGTTCAGTTCAAAATTAAGGAATGTTTTATGACTATGGCCGAAATTAACTATGTTTGAGTGTAATAGGGGTTCTCCTTGAATTCAATTGATAATAATAACTTTTAAGGATTTGAATAACGAAAAATTGAGCTTCCAATTCAATAAAAAAAAAAAATGATTTTAAGCCAGACCTTGAAATTTGAGGGTTCCAAGACCATCAGGACATGAAATTTACTTAAGTATGTAAATGAAACAAATTAAATTTCTAAATTTCAAAAAATAAAAACCAACTTGACAAGAAAGTCGTGTTAGTTACACAATTTATAACTCAAGAACGACTGAACCCATTTGTTTGAAGTTTTGCATCACAGAGACATTTTATAGTCTGGAATGGTCGGTCTATAGGCACGCCAGAATGGCTGAACGGATCTGGATACAATTTGGCACATAGGCTAATTTGTATCCCCGTTAAATGAATTTTATTAGGATTAAAAATTGACAATGTTTTACACAAAAAATAGACGCAATCTGCGATTATTTTTTGTGTTTTACATTTAGCACAACTAAACAGATGGTTTCAATAACTAGGACATGAACTTCGGTTGTCCTGCCGCTCGATCCACTTTCTAATAAACTTATACTTGAGTTTCTGCATTAAGTTGGGGCAAGACGAAGTTTGCCGGACCCTCTTGTTTCAATTAAACTTGTATTTGTTCGAAGTTTTGAACCTCAAGACCTTACTCGGAAGAGACTTAATCAAATGGTAATACAAAACTTACTGGTCTTGATTTTTTTTTTTAAATATTGTTTCAGCAGTAAAAACAATTTGTTCTTTTGTGTGATGCTCTTTTTAAACTAACGCCCAATTGTCAGTGGTCAAATTTTGTTTAGGATTAGGATAACCTTATGAGCACATTTTCCCCTTAATCTCCTTGTAGACAACTATCGTTTCAATTTATTTATAGTTTTAAAATTTAATTCCATTCAACACTAAAATCAGCCATCGAAATATTTCAATACACATAAATATTTTAAAAGATACAATCAGGAATTAATAGAATTTTAAAAATTGTCGAAAAAAAAAACATAAAATTCATCAGAAGCTTAATCAAAAAGTCTAATTCAGGTAACCTTTCCATATGGAGCCTTCCATCAACAACTTTATATCGAAGTCGAAGACGAAAACGACCGATGACGATGATGATTGTGGGCTTTCTGCCGCGCCTCTCTTCTGTTAGTGTCATCATCACGCTGTTAGAGTTTTATCTATCTTCCAAAATCAAGTTCCCACAGTTTGGAATATCGTATTTCACGAATTTTATCTAAGACCCATGTCCACAATGGTTGGCTACTTAAAAAATGTCTCCTCCAAATAAAGTTATATCAATACGATGTCTCTTCGGCTATACGAGTATAGGTACTCGTATGTGACGATATATTAATTTGAATAAGATATTTTTCTGGAACTTCTTCAGATAATTCACTGACAGCTCCCAGTGTGTATCCATCTCCTCCCATATTGAGATAATGTTTTATTAAATCACATCCAAAAATGCTGACCCCAGAGCGCGCACTCTACGCGTATGCGGACATAAAAAAAAAAATCTGGATCTCAATTCCAGATAAGCTGAGGAGTCTCGCAGTGGAAAATATACCCAAACCAAACTACCTACCTTTTGGGACAGAAAAAAAAATGAGAAGAAAAAAAAAACAACGAAAGACATCTTTAGGTTCGAGTTCCAGGTTCCATAGCCAGCTGGAGCAAAAGTCATTGATCAGAATCACTCTCAGCGACTTATCTGTCCGGAGACATAAAATATTGAGTACATGTTCGACTGCCACCACATCATCTAAAACGATCAATTTCAGATAATCTTATCGCCAGGGCTTGTCACTTGCTCGGGGCCGAGCTGAGCCGAGTTGAGCCGGGCTGGTCTGGCCAATCCTCCTGGACCGATCACGACGACGACGCACATTAACAAAAAAAAAAATGACGTCTTGTGGATGATGTCTTAACTTCGGACTTGAACCTGGATATGGGACGGGGTTTTCCTTGTTTATTTGTTTTTTTTCTGTTTTTTTTTTTCTGCTGGTATAATTTTTAAATCTGACAGTTTGTCTTTTTCAGTTTCTGTTTCTGTTTCTGGAGACAAGTGAGCGTGTTGCGCGCTGGCGCGGCGCGACCGACATACATGTTGAAATCGATACAATGTCTGGAAGTAGCCTTTTACACAAAACAAAACAAAAGAATGTATCGCAGATGAAAAACGATTAAAAGTGGTTACGAGGCATTAACGACGACTTAATCGGAATTTTGCTTGTGGCTTTTTTCGATTGCCAAGACCAAGAGAGTCCAAGAGTAGGTATCTGTATATTATGGTCGATATATTCGTAGATATGATGGCCATAAGCATTAAGCCAGGTAGGTACCTGCTAGCTCTTGATGGGAATCCAGAGATTTCATTTAATGGATTTTCTTCATTCCATTGATGTGATGTGATATGACATGAAAGAGATATAAGGCGCTAAGCTTGGGTGGACACTTGGATTGGGCACTGAACATTGGACAGTGGACATTGACAGTGGGGGTCAAATTTGTGTATGGATGTATGTAAATAAGCTACACAAAGTTTGAGAGAATGAAGTTTTTCGAAAAGGATCTGTCGAAATGACAGATGACAACTCAAGGTGTCAAAAATAGCTAAACGTACTCGTATATATATGACTATATGAAGATTGTAATTATACTGGGTTTATCTGCGGGTTGAAGATTCATCCAAAGTGTGTGTTAGGATTTGTTAAATGTGGTGCAGAGTCAAAAGGTAAAGTTTGTCATTTGGGCGTCAAATACCTATTTAAAATCACTCCTTTTTATTCACACTTAATTTATAACAGTTTTTTTTTGACTAATGAGTTAACTCTGAGGTTAGCTAATCCTGATACCAGAGTTAACTCTTGAATCAGTTTTTCAGTGAAGAGTTAACTCTATCATCAAAATGGAAATGTTCATTTGGCATCACTGAAATGTTATTTGGCAGTTGTCATATACATACATATATTTACCGGATCTTGCTCTATGTTGTTTCCAGAGTTATTTGTTGTGATTTTGTGTTTGTTAAAAAAAAATATTCAAACATTAAATTTTGTCCACGGAACAAAAATATTTCAATAAAATATCTTCACTTCACTCGTTGAATTATTGTTTGCAAAACATTTATTTATCAAGCTGTCAAAATGTTTTTTAGTCCCAGAGTTAATATCACATAATATCCAGGGTTAACTCTGAGTTAACTTCGGGACTAAATTAAACTGAAAAACTGAAATGAAGAGTTAAACCAGACTTAACTCTTACTCGAGGATGATCTCGAAAAGAGAGAGAGAGAGAGACTTAATATTTGTTATCGATATTTTTTTAAGGCTCAAACACAAGCAATTTAAAGTTTTGATAAATCAGACGAAATCAATTTTTTTATAAAATTAATTGTTGTTCCGTTTTTCAGAAGAAAGTTTTTATTAAAGTCTTGAAAGATGTTTACTTTAATTTTAAAAAGTCTTTAAAAAATGTGCTCATTTATTGTCAACTCTAAATCTAAAAGATAAGGATTACACATGGACTGTCATTCTAAACGTCTGGAATTGATCTCTGCCTGTGACAACTAAAAATACTGCGGGGAATTTACAAAATCTATATTTCTTTTCATGAATTCTCCGTTCAGATTCGACAGTACATATTGTAGCTCCTCTCAATCCAGGAATTAATTAATTTATTCTGACATCTTAAGTTTTGTAAAATTTAAGAAATAAATGAGTTACCAACGCATTTTTACTTTTGAGCCAAAAAAATCCATTAAAATGTAAATATTGAAGTTTTTTGTGAGAGTTACGAAAGTGGTCGAAAGTCTTTCAAAAAATTTCCACTAAACATTCTTCATTTTTTTAAATACTAGCTGTTCCCCGCGACTTCGTCCACCTCAATATATTATTATAACAATTAAGATGAAGTTTTTAAAAAAATATATTTTAAATACCGATTTTCTCCACTTTTGCAAACACTTTCCACTGATTCTTCCCTCCTATTGGTCCTAGCGTTATTATATATATGTAGCTTAAAACCTTCCTCGACAAATAGACTATCAAATTTTTCAATTCGAGCCAGTAGTTCCTGAGATAAGTGTGTAAGACTCCTTAAAATGTCACCAACTTTATGGAACACTGGGGCGTATACTTGTCTTTATTTTGGTATTTTTTAAATAAAAATAAAATTGAATTCTTTCGAAAACTTCTAACAGATGGCCAAAACTCAACATTAAACATAAACATTTTAAAAGAAATACAAATTTTAAATATCAATTGTGTTGTTAAATTTTATTTATGTATAAACGTTTAATTATTGTGACTTTCTAAAGTTCCTTCATTAACTTTTACAATAATTAATATCATTTCACATTCATTTCCGTTAGTATTTTGACAATTAGAAGAAAAAAAAAACGCTAACTTATACCAGCTGTGCATACATACTCAAATTTTCATTCAATAACTTATACACATTTTTATAGCCATCTAAATATTGTCGTATTCTTGGAATATTCACAATAAAAACAAAATCACTTTACATTCAAAAAAAAAGTCTCAACAGAGATAAAAAGATAACATTCTATTTTCAAAAAAAAAAAAAAATCATTGATAATGAAAATCATTACCAACTTGACGCCCAATTTGACATAAATTTGTCACAATAATCACATCGATGCGTGAGTAGCTCCAAAAGTCTGCACACAGTTAGCTGCTGATGCTGATGGCTAATAGCTAATGGCTGATGGTTGATGGCTGATGGTTGAAGCTGATGCTAAATACATCTATTAATCGACTGAATTTATGAGATACTTAACTTCTGGACCGCGATGCGACATCCACTCTCGAGTTTGGATCTTTAAAAATCCATACAACTCAAGATATTGTGTTTCTCGTCCCCATTGTCTGTATTTAACATATTTTTCAAATAAATGAAACACACTCGAAAAAAATGAAGATGAAATTAACATATCCAAGAGATACGAAACCACAGAGGGAAAGATGATTATTCTGAAGGAAAATACAGTAGGTACAACAGAAGGCCATACATTACGGAGTCTATATAATATCGGTTGATATTTTTTTTTTTTTTTTTTTATTTTAATTTTTGGTTTTTTATTTGGGGGCCTTTTTTTCATCGACGACAACGACGGAGTCTCCTCTGGAACATGGACATCGAACGTGTTGGGCTTTTTTCCCACGTTGCGTTGTTCTGATGTCCATCGTATATAACTTACAACTTCGAGAAGACCGAAAAAAAAGAAACGAAAGAAACGTAGAAAAACATTTCATTTACAATCTCATGTTATAAAATCTCAAGAGTTCATGTTCGATGTGTAGCCAAGTCTCAGGTGTTGATCAATTCCGCGGATCTAGCACCTTAAAGTCTATAAATAGATGGCTTTTCTTGAGTCATCATCAGAGATGTTGTTTTTTTTCGTTTTTTGAAAAAAAAAAAGAAAGAAGCATTAAAAACCCCTTGTTCTTTTTGAAGTTTATTACACTTTTTTGTGTGTCTGTTTGTTTTCAAACGACGACAACGTATTTTGCTCTGATTATAGGTTTAAGCGTGAAAAACAGCGTCAGTTTTATAACGGTTTTTGATTCTTAATCAAGGTTTATTATTGATTGTGGAATTTTCGAATTCTATAATTACACACACCAATGAACAAAAATAAAAGGCTTATGGAAAAAAATAAGATCAGAAGCTTCACATTCGGTCTCACGAAGTGTCAACTTGAAACCTTAATTGGATGGCTTTATATGTGAAATTGGAATTTTGAATCGATGTTCTCACATTTAAGAAATTATGGTAACGCTCTTAAAGATTGTTTGTATTTTTTTTGGAATTAAATTATTATTTAGATTAGTATCTAATAAAATAAATTAGAATGTATTTTGCATTATTAAAAATATTTATAATTTCGGTTTAGTTCAAAAGCACATCTAGTTAGCAAAGACTTATTAAAATGTCAGATTTTATTCTAATTTTGTGATCAGCATTTTTGTTTATTGTTTAAATTATAAAAGTGACATTTTTGATAAATCAGTACTTATTTTTTGATTTCTGTAAAATCATCAGGAAATAGAAGCAGAAGCCAATTTAGAACAGTACTCAATTTATCGCAAATGTATAGAAAACAAATTGGAGTCTTGCTAAATTTTCACAAACGCATAAATCCAAAAAATAAAATATGGCTGCCATTGTACTTTTTGACACCTTATATTTCAGTTTTTGTTAACGTATTAAGTGTGTGAAATTCGCCAAAAATCACCGAAAAAATTGTGAAAAGCTGTTCCAAGTTTTTCATTGTTTTTCACAGAAGAGAGAGCTCTTGAGAGAGCAACAAATTTCCCCACCCTGCGAATTTCAACCACAAAAATTTCTGTGCACAGAAAATAGAAGACTGTCAAACTAAAAAAAAAACATTTGATATTTCAGTTTTGCCTTTAAAATAAACGATTTTTTTTAAATTGAATTTTAAATTCTAATTTTCCTTATGGAAAACACCGGTATTGAGTTCCAAATTAAGTCGTCAGACTCTCAAATCCATTTTTTAATTAATTTTAAACAATTAAAAACTTTTCACGCGCTTTCGTGTCAAATTTGTTGAAATGATTTTTTGTTGACTTTTTTTTCACGTTTCGTGAAATGTCGTTCCACTTCGATGTGCACAGTTTCTCTCTCGCTGAGAGAATTTTACCCCCACTCCTTAAAAAAATGTGCGCTGTGAATTTCTGTGCACAAAACAGAACAGACCTAATGTCAAGTAAACTCTTTTGATTCAACCCAATTTGACGTTGCATCATTTCATGTGTCAGTTTTTGTTTATATGTCTCATTTAGGAATTTGCTTGTATCTTTCTTAAATTGAAAAACCTGAACGCACCCAAAAACCAAAAATCGTTTGTTTGTATGTCTCATTTAGGAATTTGCTTGTATCTTTCTTAAATTGAAAAATCTGAACGCACCCAAAAACCAAAAATCGATTTCATTCTATTCTTGTCTTGTCATACAACGAATATTTTCTGAAAGTCTTCGCTTTGTTTTTAAAAAAAGGAAGACATAAAGTCATAATAGTTGCGTGCGTTAAAGTTTTAATGTAAAAATAGACTATCTTGTTATCAAATAACATTAAATAAATTACTTTATATGTTTAAGCTTTCATTAACTGTTTTTATTTTACAAAAGGGTACAGGACAAAGATTTCAAAACATAATATTTAAAGGGATGGAAGAAATCGAGAAAAAAATAAGAATTTCTTAAAGCAATAAAGTTCAATTGAACGTCATTCAAAGCCAAGTTCTAAAAAATTAAACTTATATGTAAAATTGGACAATACTAATCTAAAAGTCAAATGTTGTCTATTCAAAATTTACTAGAATCTCATACAAAATGTCAACTAATCACCAGGTATGTTAAGAAAATCATTTCACATATTTTTGACACATTTCTTCTGTAGGACATTGTCAGGCTCATTGCATTGGAAGCAATCATAATGTCATTGTTACACTACACATTCGGTGTTCGATGACAATAATGAGAATGTTTGACAATAATTCAAAATATCGTTTAATGATATTCATAGAAATGAATAAAGCTATTAACAAACGAAACGCATAATAAATCATTTGTAATATTTTTAATTTTATATACAACAAAGTTCTGCGCTTGAAAAAGTTTTTAGTGATGCGTTTCTTCCTTCAACTATAATTTTTTGACATTTTATCAATTTAGTCGTGTAAAAAAAATCTTGCTGATTCCGATAAGAACGCCACCATAGAATAAGTGAAGTTTGATTTCAAAATTTGACGGTTGGCATTTAACTTCTGTTATATGTATTTCTAAAAGGTACTTTAAGTTTCGATTTTTTACTCTAATTCAGAACCATTTGATCTTCTTCAATTTTTGACATTTAAAAGACTTCTGGTTGAATCTATGAGAATTTGACAAAATATAAGTTTAAGTTGTTTTAATCTCCAAGGAATTGTTTCAATTTTGATGTTGAGTGGTTCTTCAGAAAGTCAATCGATTGTCATTTTGGACGTTGGCAAGTAATTCAATTTTGTAGGTTAGGTACCATGTAAATGTAAGTAGATCATTGATAGAACTAACAATATTGAAATGATTTAATGAAACTGAGCTTTGATATTATTTTTAAAACTCAAACGAAAAAGAAAAACTATATACATACGGGATTCTATTCTCAAATTTCCTTTCAAAAACCAATATCTGTTTGATTGTGACATGTTTCGATAGTAGGTATATTTAATTTATTACTAAAATAAAAAACATCAAGAAACATTTTACAAACTTAAATGATCAAAAACAAAGTCACATTTTTATTCAACTATGCTTAGCTACTTTTTTGATACAAACAAAAGAAAAACGCAGACAAAATACATCTACAACACGTAGTCCCTTGAAAAATCCCAAAAATCAAATCAAAAAAAAAAAAATCAGAAGACAAAATTAAATGCAGATGATACTCCTTAACATAACCATCTTCGAATCGTATATTCAAATGTCAATATTTTATCTCACTTGCCACTTCATACACCCAAGAACACAGTGCGCAATGAAATTAGTAGGTCCAGATCAAAGGCCATCGGGATCGGCTAATTTATGGGTTGACAAATAAAAAATAATAAAAAAAAATACAAAAAAGGAAAATAGATCTTAACACACAAAAAAATAAAGAAAAACAAGCAACCAAATCTGACTACCATATCAAGAGGAGAATTTATTTCCCAAAACGAAATAAAGAAAAAAAAAAACAACAAATCTATAAAATACAACACAGCATCTTCACAGACCAATAAAAGGGAAACCGCCCCACGGCAATCGACTTCGGGAACGTCAATAAATGCCTTATTGACATACGTCTTTCAGCGTTCGAACTCGGTCGGATTTGATACATACAGTTCTCGAATGCCGTATACCCGTACCAGGAACCAGCCAGAGCGAGCGAGGCGGGGATCGCATCAGAGGAGCCACCGTTACGGTCATTCCCAAAGGTTGCATTCCGATTCCAGGCATCATCCTCACCGGTGCGGATGGAGGGGAGCGAGCGGTGCGGTGAGCTGATAGTGAGTAGTGACCGGTGTGCCGGTGGATCGGTGGTGCTGGTGCGTCAAAGATGCAGCCTGTATCTCATGGACACACAATTTATCTATGAATTCGATTCGAATTCAAGATCCGTTTCAGATTCGGGTGAGAATTGAAGAAAAGGAATATATGTTTGTTCCTCAAACAACACGGTGTTAATATGGTTTAACGTAGTACGGTATACGAGCACCTATACGATAGATGTTGGTTGCTTCTGCTGCTGGATCATGGATCAAAGTCGTTGACCGAGCAGAGCGTCCTTTAGATTTTTTTGGGAAGCATCACAATTTTGTATCTTTATAGGTTCTTTGGCCTACGACCGGGTTGGAGATATCCATATCAATACATACCTATACAAAGTTGCTGCAGGTGTCATTTTTGTATTTGTTTATTTATTACTACATACATATGTACATATATTTTTTTGTAATCCAAAACTAGATGTAGGTCTAGGTATGTCTAATTGTTAAATTTGACAGAGACTAGTTTAAGTACACAGAACTATATTTGTAGAAGCAGCCCACCCACCAAAAATTGTGTACGTGTATCAACAGGGAGGTATATACCTATGTATACATATACATACATGACATATAATATATGTATATTATATTCCATCTTTTTGTGGTTAGTTTGCCCTTCTGGAGTAGTTTCATTTGGGGTTAAGTGGATACACTTGTCATTATTTTGGCACTTTAGTGACGACGCGACGTTTAAATACTGTGGCATGAATTTAGTCAATGTTTTTTTATTTAAAATTTTAAATCATTATATGAAGGTATTTATATTATTGTTCAAAATTGTTACTAATCCGAAAGATTTCCTTCTTGGATGAGGCCCTCTTGTTCCTGAATCCTGACCTAGTAAATTCTAAAAGCCATAAATAAAGCTGTTTTTCCCACAGAAAGATGGCGTTGCTCATGTCAAGTTTGTGAAGGAGTGTAATCATGGCCTTAAGTCTACGATTGCGTTTTAAGAAATTTCACATTTTTGTGTCGGAACCTCAGAACTTATTAGACATAAAATTTTCAATCAATTTATTACAATAATTTATGACCTCAAGAGGTCATATGACTTCTTTGCATTTTCATTCTCCTATTATTATCTTTCACAAATTTTGCAATTGCAACTAAATATAGGAATAGGAAGAAGAGTTGGTAGACCGAGAAGAATCTGTGAGATTGGGAAAGAGCTGGAGGGAGCTAAAACACATCGCTGAAAACCGCAGCGTAGTAGAGGCCCTTTGTCCCGTTAGGGAACACCAACAATTTTTTAATTTCAAGTTCTGGGTAGTTGCAAAGTTTATAGTCATAATGTCAAACTTATCATTTAAATGTAATCTTTCATCAAATCCAAGACGAGATGTCAAATGTCAAGATAACATATTCATTACACGGTGTGCACATTGGGCTCTTTTAAGGTGAATCATAAGTCTCACTCTCACTAATACTAAAATACAAATTCTTACCTCACTTGTCTGTCTTTTTCTAACCATAAAGTGGAAGTTAGATTAAAAGATGAGACTGAGACGTCAAAATGAGTCCAAAGTAAACAACGGACTAGAAGTAGAACGCATCTGTCTATTTCATCGGTCAATGTCAACAAATCCGTTTTGTTTTCGGAACGGATTTGACGGATTCTTTTAATACATTTTTTTAAATTAAGGAAAATAAATTTAAGTTCTATTTGCACAGTCACTATTTTATTTTTCACCGATTTGACTTCAGTTTTCGATATCTTTGCAAAAACACCCTTTTTCAAATTATAGTTTCGAATGACAAGTGTCAAAATACAGTGCAGTTTATTTAAGTAAATGTTTAAAAAAAGAAAAATACATACATACATACAATGTATGAATATTTTTTTTTTGAAAAACAGTTTGTGTATAATACCTACCTGTGAACGTGTATTGTTGTGTATAGAAACAGATGCAAAGTTGTCTGTGCAAATTATAATATGGCTGCCTTATTTCTGTGGTTTTAAGAACTAAATAACAATAAAATTTCTATGCCTATGAATCTTTGAAGTATGCCGTCATATTTATTTAAATTGTTTGAACAAAAGGTTGCCGTTAGAAGTATACATACAACAAAAAAAGAAGAAAGAAACAACTTTGATCTCAATTATTTTATACACTTTATATTTGATTACTTTTATAAACACATTTTTACAAATGTTCGAAATTATATACTATATACGAATACAAGTAAATTGAGTTATGCAAATAATTAATTCGTTTTTCTTTTTACAGTTAGATAACTGCGCTTCAAACGAAGTTTCTACTTTCTACAAAATACAGAATTGACATTTGGATAAAATAAATAACTTGTTTATATCTTTTTCGCAATGTTTTCTAAAGCTGTTGTCAGTTGTGTTATTTAAACTTATCTGTCAATTTCAATATAGGGGATATGCATTTTTCTCAATATGACGATCTAAAAATAGAATACAATGTATTTCTTAGAAGCTTTCAGAATACGACAGATGTACCTATGTAATTATATTGTTGAAGTCGTAATTTCAATACCCTTTGTATTAAACCTTATGTCAACTGTCAATTGTCAACAAACAAATCGATCTGTTTCAGAATTGTTTTGTTGAGGTAGGCTAACAAATTTTCACATTTCGTAGCTGATTTTGAAATAAAAATAAATTGATAGACAAGTAATTTATCATTAATTTAGATCAAAGACAAATTTTTAAAAATTTGTGATTGGAAGGAAAAGGAAAAACTGTCAAAATTCGATTCTTTTTGCAAACGCGTTTAATCTTATTTTCGATCTCATTTTGTTTGCACACTCAAAGACCTGCTTTTGTGCAAAACTAGAAAAGATAAGTTTAAATTTTGGTGTGAGACACTTGTGCTTGATCAGTTAAACTAATATTGCGTGTGAAAGTAAAATTCCCGACTTTTTCGGTGAGACGTTCAAAAATCGCTGTGCTTTCATGTCAATTTATGACTAGTTAGCTGGTTATAAGCACATAACAGCAGCGTGTTGAAAATTTTATTTGGAATATACTTAGCTATCAAAAAATTGTGTACGTATCTACTCTAATTTTTTGCGTGTTCACAACGCAGCCTTACGAGTACAGCTGTCTAAAACAAAAATACTGACATCTGCATTTGATGGTGCGGGTGCTTGTTCTAAAGTATAAAAAGAGTCACAGTGTGAACAAGCAAATGCAATACGATTCAAACGAATGCGATATTGAAACGTCAAAATGATGCATGTCACAATTTGAAGGATTTGTATTTTGAAGTTATTTTTTTTAAGTCAATACGCAGCGCTCAGCTTTTTCACGATTTTTCTGAGCAAGTTGAGAGTTCAAAGAGCTTCGAGTCAAAAAAGTAACAGTATTTAATAGTTTTTGAAAGCTTTGAAATAAGATCACTGATCAGTAGTTTGAGTAATAGAAAACATTCTTAAAAAACACAAAGTTTAACTGCATCATATACTTTTATAGTTTTGAAACAGAGTTAAAATTCCACACACCTTACCAATGCAGTTTTACATGACAGTCGGTTGGCACTCTAACAAACCTATAGGTCTTTTGAAACAAATAAGCTTTTTTTAATGAACTGGCTACTCACTTACCAATAAAACATGTAGTCAAGTCACGCTTGCAAAAACCACAAATTTAAAAAAAAACTCCTTGATTTAATTTGATTTGTATTAACTTGGAAGTTAAATTTCTACAAATTTCTTACATTCATATACATGGATATGTATTTAAAAAACTAATTAAACAAAACACAATAAATTCGTTCCTGATGCTACGGAATTTATTGAATTAAATTAAAAAAAAAACGCCGACATATCATCCTCCATGGAACTATAAAATTCCAAGATTTATCACTATCTAAATGCGGCGAATTGTAGATTGTTGAAAACCCCTCTTATTTTCACCAAATATGATGCTCATACCTTTGCGATTACATCCCAAATGATTTTCAAGAGGATGCCATTATATACAAATCGTCAATCGAGTATGCATCTGGTAAAAAGGGATGATGCGGGAAAATAATGCTTAATGTCACACAGCAGGGTGCTCCTGCTCGCAGTATGCCATGCTCAGAAACTCAGGGGCACAACGACAGTACATTGACAATCAACAAAACTCAAGTGTGATTGAATAGCATCGCTACAAAAAGTCACACTGTTGTAAAATAGAAAAAAAAAAAACAAACCTCAAGCAAAAACCCTTAAACACAATTGTGAAACGGTTCCGCTTTGTTAGGCCTCTTGGGTGTGAGGCCCTCTTTTTATTTATTTTCAAACAATCTTTGAAGTTGAACATGAACATAGCTACATATAGGTATACATTCGAGTACATTGTAATGTCCTTGCTCATTCCCTTGCCCAATTTTTGACAACCAAACCAGCAAAACCCCTAGAAATTGCGGTGGCAATAGATACATTTTATTAGGTATACCCACCGACATTTTTATAGGTAAAGGTAAAGTATCTACATGAAGTTGAAGGCATAGATACAATGCATTTATCATCATAGTTTTGCAGGGATTTCTCCACTTGAATGGCATTGTTTCAGGAAATTTGTTTGACTGTTTGTGTGTGCGTGTGTGTGTGAAAGAGAAAACCTCTCAATTACCTGCTTCTGCCGTTACACGATGTCAAAATCAATTGTTACCGAGGACAAAAACAAATAACAAACTTATTGGCTTTCTATTCGAATTTAATGGGCTTAGTGTGCGGCTTAGAGTGGATAAGAGAATGCTAGAATGAGATCCTGGTTGTCAAGGTGTTTAGCGTTTGCTTGCCTTTTTTTTTGTTGTTGACTTTTTGAAAACCAACACACCCGGTAAACGCACGAGTTGAGTTTGAGTCCTTGACATCTGGACAACTATGACAGGACAGGACACAAGACAATGAATACTTATATAGATAGATAGGTTATATTGAAGTGGGGTGCGCCAAACATGGCCATTGTTAAAGGTGTAGTTGTTGCATTGTCGTTAGACATTCATCATTTATTATATTATCATCATCAGTAAAATATGGGCATGAGCAATGGCAATGTGTTAAGACCGCAGTGACGTGGACAAGATTACATAAGATGATAACGAATTTAAGGATAAATTTTATGGCTAGAGCTGGAATATTGGAAGGGGCCAAAGCAACTCGAACAGCTCAATAGAAAAGTTTGTATAAGCCCATAAATGTGCACGGGCAATAAATTGTACAACTCGAACTTATTTTATTTGACATATAGCTGTATCACGCATTTTTACTCAGTTAAATGTACAAACTGGCGTAAGAGTTGTCATCCGGTGGAAAAGTCCGTATAGATATTGTACCTACTTTAACATTTGTGAAGTAAACGTCAACATGACATGAGTTACTTTAACATTGCTTAAAAATCTATTAGGTATCTGGGGAATATTTTGTCGTTATCAAATCGTATACCTAAAGTTTTGAAAACGTTCTTTTCTTTTTTAGTTTGAACTCTTCTCTTTCTTAAAAAAGACAGGATGCCGCAGTAAAAGCTTTACCAAAAGCAAGAAGAACTAATAAATGAACGATGTTTGAAAACATGCGAAAGAATTTGCGAAACTGAATATTTTGAAACATCAAAAACCGGTGTTACCGGTGTTCAAGCTTCCAAATCATTTAACTTTTTTTTTATAATTCCCACAGAAGAAATTTTTCAATATTTTGGAACCTAAACTACCAAACCTAACTGTTCGTACACCCAAAACCCATTTCAATTAAAAATAATTGATTATGCCGCAGTTTACAACATTTGTTTCTAATTTTAAATGTATTTAACTTCGTACCTGTTAACCTAAACTAAAAAAGAAAAGAAACTTTAACTTTTAGCACCCAATTCATTTTGACATTTTTAATACCAGATTTGGTTTGTTTGTAAACGTTTCTGGGTGCTTTCATTTGACATTTATGTATGTATGTACAAGAAAATCTATCGAAAAGTATTAGTAACAAGCGGGACAAGCGCTCATTTGCCGAAAGCAATATACCTAGGCGTTTTTCTCTTTTAGCTCTGAGCAGAGCCCTGACCAGAGCCTGAGTACGTCGAGTATGTAGGTATGCTCTACAAGCAGAGTTTGATATGAAACACACTTAAGCACTGAACTGCCAAAAGCAGTCTGTCTCTGTTATACCACACGAAACAAAAAAGTGAAGTAATCGGGCTCAAAATAATAAACAAAATATTATGTTTGGAACAGTTTTAATTGATTTTTATGTCGGAAACTAAATAATTGGTTTATTTATCAAAAATTGGTAATAAATTTTCATTAAACGTCAGTCAAAGCAAAACTATTTTTTGTTTTCAATTTCAGATGCCAGATATTTGACTGTTCTAAGTTGTCTGACGTTTATTGTTCTGTTCTATCCTATCTTACGCTGTTCTACTCTGTTCTATCCTACTCTAAAACTCAGTGAACAGACTTCTTATTACTCAAAAAGAAGCACAACCTGAGCGCTCTGATGTGTCTGAGCTAAAAAAGAAACACATATCTTTTTGACAGCTCAATTCTCTGCTCTGAGCTTAAAAAGAAAAACACCTAATACATATTAAAGTTAAAAAAAATGGCGTTCATATGAAGATCAAATTGAAGTTGATTTGACGTTTTATGAAACATCTTAAAAAAACAAAATGTACACATCTGTTTTCTTAAAATCGAAGTGTCATGGAATCAATTATGGATATCTAATTTTTTCATCACGACCAAAATAATAATGTATTGGCACAAGTAACCCAAATCAAGTAAAAAAAAACAAAACCGCTTCAAATGTCACACCACGAGGCCATTTTGCCTGTCATTTTAAATCCAATGCATCGCAAAAAGTTTTTACTAGGATAGCGCAAAATGGATTTCTTTCTTTTTTATTGATAATAATTTATTCAATGTTCAATGGGTTTACGCTTCCAATTTAAGTTGAGAATTGAATGATTGGTTTCAGTCATAAATACATATGTAACTCTTTACTGTATTTCATTTTAAGAAACAATTGTACTAATAGTACAAACATATTATTTTGTGTTGCTCGCTGTTTCTGTAAATAATACTAATATTGTACAACTTTAATTGCCCATAAATTAGACTCATGTGTCATGTCCAAAGCCATAATTCTCTGTGAATTTAGAAAATCTTCTATTACAAGGAGAAATTCCCAAATCCATCAATTTAACGGGATATCGGAGACAACCTATTACGAAATTTAATTGCCTCGTGTCCAGACTGACAGTTATTTTTTTTCTATTTCTAACCATAAATGTTTTTAAAAAAGTCATAAAACTTCATAAATGTACCTATACCTATAACTACCTCCAAATAAATTCCTTGGCGCCTCGAAATCGACTCTCTTACACCTGTAATCCATCCATGGAAATAAAACCCGACCGCACGGCCGGCATCATTCTCCAAAAATTCGTTTAATCATGCATAAAACATAAAACATAAAAATTGTTAAATTTTACGATGAGTGACATTTCTAACTCAGCAATAGAAATAGTTCTAATCTTAAAATCCTAAAATTTGCATCTCTGCGTGAATATTAATTCCAACAAAACATTAACACAACCAGGCTTAACCAAATGACATATTCTTTTTATATTATTTTATAGTTTGTAGCACTTTTGTGTGGTTACTGCGCTTAAATTATTCAATCTATAACTTAAAAAAAAAAAACTTTAAATAGGTTTATGGGAAAAATGGTCTCAACAAAGAATTTCCTTAACAAAAAAAAAAAAGAAGAAGAAGACTTTAAATGCTTTTTAACATAATTCCACAGATTATGACATGGAAACAATAAACTATTAAACCATTTATATATTCTTGTCCGATGTCCGTCTGTATATAAACACACGCCCAATCCGAATCTTCAAAAACAACGTTTCGACACCATACTACTTTTATAAGAGAGCGATAATACTCTTATTATTATTTGAATATTTCATCTTCCATAATAGTTGAAATGCTCCATAACTTAAGATCCAAGAACAAGGAGCAAACACAAAAAGCTGACAAGTCGACATGACACCGAAATCGGAATGGAAATGGAAATGGGATTCGAAATGGGAAAAATATGGTATTCAAAATTCCATTTCAAGCCATTCATTGACTTTTAATAATTTTAATGTTATAGCGCTGACCCGAAACGTTTTGGCCTCCCATTGGGAACGCACTTATATGTAGGTATCTACCTATTGCCGTCTTTGGTCTTGGACTTGGATTTAGATTTAGGTTTCAGAATCGGACTCAGACCTTATAGCCATGCCCATAATATGTTGAAGTTGAAATTGGAGGCTTTCAACAACAACGGGAAATTTGAATAAAAATGTTTTGTATAAGTCGATTAATTTATTGGTAAATTTGAATTTATAAACTCGCATGGATTTATATCGCTTTGTAAAGACCATATTGAGTCAATAAATTAGAGTTTGTCAAATTACACATGAAAAGAGCTTTAGAATTTGTTCAGTTGTTCAAATTGAAAATGCTTTGAACTATTCACCGACTTGTATTGTTTTTGTTGTTTTCATTTAAATACTCGTAAAAATTCGATAGTAATGAATCGTATGTAGAAACTAGGTCATTTCTCATTTGAGACTCTGCCGACTCTTCGCAGAACAAGTGACAGCTTTATTGATTGACAACTTGAGATTCTTTGAACTAGTTTGGATCGGATTTTATATTTTACTTCTGTGTTCAGTTGTCACTTTATCACCGGGGTGTGATTTGCATGGATGCAAATGATATTTTGGATATTTTGTGTTAAAACTTAATTTGTTAGTGTTTGAAAAGGAAATTCAAGACTTTTTTGACAATTAAAATCTTTCACAATTACGAGAAGAATAAATAACGCAAGTGCCGGCTTAAAATTATTTGCTCTTTAATTCAAACAGAAATAATAATGTTATCTATTAATAAATAATGACATTTGAATTGAAAATAACAAATATAGCGCAATCAATTGTCAAAGTGACATTTGAGCAACAATATTTCTCGTGTTTCTTCAGAACTAAATTATGTTAACAAAACTTAAAATAATGAAGCCGAAGCAATTGGGAACAGAAATCTTTTTTAATTATTGCAAAGTAATTTATTTTTTTGATTTGTTTTGTTCTTTAATTACTTGTTAAAATAATTAAATACATATTTGAATTTGATTAAGTTTAGATTTCATATTTTCTCTTCAAATCTCAACTAAAGATCAATCTGGAAGTTCAAACTTTGTGAATAAGTTTTATTAAATAAATTCTCTTCGTATAGAAATGAAATGAAATAACTAAATTAAACACAGATCGGAACAACAAATAAAGATCGGATAAATGAAACATTAAAGTTCTTACCTCAAAACACAAAATTTGTGGGAACAATTAGATATCTAAGAAGAAGAGCATTTAGATCTGCATCCGTTAAGTGGAGCACACATCACAAGACGTTAAAATGTCAATACAGCCTTAAGTTCTAGTGTGCTAACAATAATTACAAAATAAAATCAAAATTTTCTTTATCTTATTTTAACAGAATATAAAATGAAGGTTTATGAATGCACAATTTACTATTACAACATAAACTAACTTTGAACCATGGTTGAACCACTTTAATCCACGGATGTACATATGTGCGTTAAAATTGCTGAGCCAGGGATCAAATTTTGAACTGACCCTAAGAGACCTAATGAATAGTTTGACAGTTGACACTTTAATTGCTGAACAACAATATGTCACATCTGAAAATGCCAGCATCAGCCACTCATCAGAGCAATCACGTGCGACCTAAAAGTGGCCCTTTTACTCTAATACGCCGGTGGTGGTTTGATCTGTGTCTTCTTCCGGCACCGGTACCGGCACTAACACCCAAGAACTAAGTCAATAGAACGTGATCAGAATCTGAAAACCACCTTCAAGAAATCCATCAACAACAAATACTATAAATATGAGTCCATTTGAAAATCTTCATCCATCTAAAGTTCTATTAGAAATACCTTATCCCGCGTATAAAGTTGCTCCCAATGATGCTGTTGGTAGAAAAAATACCAATTCAAATAAAAAAGTTTACCGCTGCATTTTTTGGAGCCCTATTTACGAGTACAAGTACAAGACCGTTGGTATAGTCATAGAATAATGAATGAAAAACTATGCACGTATCATTCCGGATGTTAGGGCAGAAAAAATTAAATAAAATAGTTTCTTCTGTGCAAATAATATCTACGTGCTGACAAACTTCACACGTCGACTTCGTTGTAGATAGTTTTTTTTTTTTTTTGTGGCATTGTTGTTTTTGTATTTATCTGTGCCGGTATGAGGATGACGCCTCTAAATAGTGCTGGAACTGCTGCGCTACCTGTGAAGCTTTGCATTCCAATGAGATAGCCTCCAAACGGAAATGAACCACATCCACATTTTTATTATTGACGGACAAACTTAAAATAACCCACAGAAAAATAAGTACACATAAAAACGAGAATAAAATCCCAAAAACAGGTTAAACATTCGTTGCACTGCATCATTTGGATTAAAAAAATAAAATAAAAATAAAAATAAAATACAAAAAAAAAAATCTCATTTGGACGAAGCAAAGCTTATCTGACAATTTTCATGTTTCATATACAAAGTCGCAATCTGCTGCGCCAAGAATGGCAATTAAGTTGCAATATTCCATCACCTAAACGAGTTGCAGTGATAAAATATGTCACAGTCACATCTTCGTTGGACATCGGAACAGCGCAGGTGTTGCGTTGCTTTGCGTTGCGATGAGGTGTGTTAAGTGCAATCTGGGCTGGTGCTGCGTCCACGTCATTATCACTTTGGATTAACAGTCTTTGACACATTTGGTTAGTTGGTTTGGTAAGCTATGACGTTGAAGGAAAATAATTATAAATTCTTTTGAATGACCATCACTTAAACAGTGCTGTGGAAAGAATTCAAAATTTTATGGTCCAACGAATGTCACATTGAAGGAAATTTTGATCACGTTACGCTTTTACATCACGGATTTATTAATTCACCTATGTGGATTAAAATTTCCCATTAATAAATAGTAAATGACTTTCATCCTAATTAATGCAAATTACTTTTGCAATCTTGACATAATGAATATTTTTTTCTATGATTTACCATAATAAACTGACGTTTAGTTGACAATTTGTTTTATCAATATAATCAATTAGCGATTAAGTGTGTTTAAAGCCCCTTTTAGACGATCATTGATAACTAAAAATGATCGTCTAAAAGGGGCTTAAAGAATTCGATTTAACAATCCATCTCAGACATAAGCTTTTCAGCAAAAATATGATCCCATTTGGATCAATTTTAAATACGTAATTACATATAATATATTATAGAATCAACATGGATTAAATTTAAACGATGTTTAAATTTGTTCTATTGTCAAAAACAGTCTATTTCTTCTGAGCCAAAGTGCCTATAGCATAACACAGCTTAAATAAAATAACAAAATTATGCTTAAGAGAAAAAACCTATGGTCGAATTTACATGAATCAATTTAAAGTATTTTTTTCCACAGCACTGTTCGCATTCATTGATGATTTGTGTTTATGTGTATATGGATTATTGGGCATCATACGCAACACAAAATTAAAAAAAGAAAAAACACAGCCCAACCAATATCGTGCATATCATAATATTAGATTTTTATTAATTAAATATGCGATCATAATCCTGCTTAACATCAATTCGAGAATGAAGTCATTTTGATTGCCATCAGCACTCTGTGTCAACTTTAGTCTCAGCATTCATCGGTATTTGGGTAGATAAATGTTTTGAGTTTAAAACCATTTTTTTTTTTTTCATTTCTTTTTCGATCCGTAAAAAGGTTAAATTTCTAATATGATAAATTATTATTAATATTCATAGTTACAACAATTTAAGCAAACGATCATCATGATCAATAAACAAGAATCAATTTTAAATGAAAAGTCTATAATTTTATTTTAATGGAATTATTTAAAAATGTATTTGTCAGTTTTTTAGTGTTTCCCTATAGTTTTGAAAATGTTATTTTGTTAAATGATTCAAAATTATGAAGTATCTAAATATTTAATTGAGATAAAAGTATTTTTATGTTGAAAATTATTATTAACAATATTTATAAACAAAGAAGAATTTATGCACGTAAATTGTCAATTATTTGAAAGTTTTCGGAGGATTTTTAAAATTGGTCAGTTAAATTCATCGTTCAACTTTTTTAAACTTTGATTATACAAAAAAACACATCTGGTCAATCTGTAATGTTTTTTTTTATATTTAGAAAATGATAATGTATTATGTATTTTGTTATAAGGTTTATTAAATGACTTTTGTTTCGGAATAAAAAAACGAACCGGTAAAATTGAATGGAAATTGGAAATTGATGATGATTGATGGAAATTTATATTCTGAAAAAATATGCGGTGAATAGAAACTTTACGTCAATTTTTTCATCTAAATTGATAAAAATGTCAGATAGAGTTTTTCGTTAAGTTTTCCAATAAGAACTTTTGAACTTTGACAGTTGATAGCCGCCATATTGTTATGTTTTATCTGTCAAATTGGCTGTCATTTATTCAATCTATTTGCAAAATGACCATTAACGACGGAATTTATAATCTTTTTAACGAGAGAAATATTCCAAGTGTGATGTATTGACTTCAGTTCACTGTTTCAATCAAAAAATATTCGCTCTGTACAGAATAATCCAAGCCAATCGCTTTTGCTTAGCGATAGCTTGTCATGGTGACAGACTTTAAAATAACGAAATTGACACTACAACATTATTAGCCACCACAGACAATGATGAGTGGTCCTGTCCTTGAATTCACTCGGAGCAGTTGGGACCAGACACTAGTTTAAGTAGAAATGCATCTCGGTTTTAAAAAAGATCTTGGTTAGGCTTTCATTATCATTGGTGAGTTCTATATAAATGTCCATGATAACAAATTTATTTTTCCTAATTTGGATGATATGTACATTATTGACATCTTAACATACACAAACATTGACTCACATAAACTACATCCTCAAAGCTTACCAATTTGAAAATTATTTAAATAAATCTTTGAATGAATTTTAGTTATTTTAAAAAGTGCACTTGATAAACAGAGAAGTAATTTTTAACTAACTTATTGCATTAAACTTTTTGACAGCTGACCAATCACAGACAAGAAACTTGCCTCGCCATTGAGTTTCTTATGTCGCATTCGTTTGAAACGTATACCCATTGTGAAACATCCCTGTTGACTTTTTATTGACATTTCAAAAGAGAAATAAGTTTCGAACCGGATCCGATCCAACATCGAATTGAAATTATTGACATTTTAATTGACTTCTTTGCCTCATTCATAATAATTAACTTAAAACATATTTCATGTAAATCAACTTCAATGTATGCTAAATTTCATTAAATTTTAATCAATTACATTCAGATAAGCAGGAAGGATAAAAATAAAAAATTAAAAGTAAAATTAAAGTTAAAAATATATAAATAAATAAATTAATATGTTTTAAAGGTATAAATGTGCATTTATTAAGTCTTTCAAATACCCACACTATGTATTCGCATAAAAACTCATTGGTTACAAATATTATTCATTGAAATTAATTCTCATTAAAGAACTTGAAACTGTTTAAATTCACTATTTATCGATTAACCAATTCATGTGATTATAGTATAACTAAAACCATATTAACTTTATACAAGCACGCAGATAATAATTTTTTTGTAAAACCAGACTTTAATCGTTCAGAATCATGGTCTACCTGCGTTCATAAAAACATAAATAATAGGCATAAGTACGTCTGTCGACTATTTTTACATTGTTGATATTTAAAATGATAATTATCAATTAAACTGGATTTTGTATTCGACAAAAAAAAAAAAAAAAAAAAAAAAAACAGTAGAAACCAATAAAGTGTGTAGTTATTGACTGTCGTTGCCTACATCGAGTGTAGCTATGCAATAAATTTATATCAAAATTAACTGGTGCAGAAATGTGTTGTCATTTTAAAAAGTACAAAAATATTATAATCGTAGGTAAACAAGTTAAGTTAAAAAGCATTCGGATTTGTTTAAAACGCATATGCTTTGCTTTTGAAGAAAATAAAAACACCAAGTACACTCCGTTTAACTTGATTAAGGACATGAAATTTGTTCAGATAAAAATCAATGCCATAACTGCCAAATTTCAAAATTTTGCAAGACATGTTCTGTTAGAAAATCAGTTAAAAATTACAATTTTCAAAAGTCGGTTGCAAAATTTGTCTTTTTAAGTTTGTTTTTTTCAGAAGTTGACATATTTTTGTTACAGACTTGTTTTAAATTATGTTCATTAAATTTTTTAAGTACGTTTTTACATATTAAATATTTTTTTTTTTATAATTTAAGAAGAAATATTATGACAGAATTTTAAATTAAAAGAATATTCTTATAATAGGTATAAATGCATCTACATATTTAAAATGCTATGTCTTTAATCAAGTGAAACAAAGTGTAGGCATCTATAAATGTTTCATAATATTTCTGCATTGAATGGGTTTTTTAGCATCTTATTTTTTCAAGGATATTTTATTTTATAACAACATTTTATTAAATATTAATTTTAAAATTATAATCTCAACATGCACGTAATTGTTGACTTATCTTTGTACAGACAAAATATTAGATAACGTGTATTATACTTATATATTGAGTAAGCTAACAACAAAATAAATTAAACATATAGTCGAATTAAATACAACATTTATGCATCTAAGAACGGCAAGACCGTTTTTTATATAATACTCCGAATAACAAACAAAAAAATATATGCCGGTAAAACTAACAGGAACAAATTATACAAACTAATTTTCCAAGTATAAGGTTTTAAACTACATCATTTGAGTTGCAATGGTTTAGTTAAAATTAAACTTTACTTAGTAAAATTTAAGCTATAAGAACTCAAATGTATGTTTACTTTAATGACCTTAAAGTAAAAATCTAATACTTGAATTAGAAATACTGGATTTCGGCATCACACAGAAAATTTTGAATTTACGAAAATGATCCGTACCAAATTTTAAGCAAATTGGTGATCCTCTTTAGGCTCTAGCTAAAATAACATATCTAGTGATGCACTCTGGCGTATACGTACTATTTTATTGATTGTTGAAAAAGTAATACAACATATGCCAGGCCTGATAGTTACAATTTACTTGAGGAGAAACTGTAATAAAATAATAATAAAATTACAACTAATTGATGAACTAGTTTCATCAACAGTGGGTCGCTGGTTGTATGAAACCAAACAATTCTTGTCATATTGAGTTCTAACCGACAAATTTAACTTCTGGTCAATTAAACTATATTATGCCTTTAGTCATTTAGTCAGCAATTGATATTATTGACTGTATCTTAGCTGAAAGATGTCAGTAGATGATTTCTAGCTTCAATTGGTACAAAAAAAGAATCAATAATTTACATATGTTTATTTCTTTTTTCAAAAGTATCACTTACAATAAAATGAAATTACAAGTTTTCCTATCAAATGAGTAATGACAGATTTCTAGAAAAGTAATGAATAACGTAATTACTCCATTATTAAACTGTTATAATTCATTTTATTGTTTTCATAAAACCATTAGTATTTTACTTATTAAATCTAGCAAAGTTCTTGACATTAAAAATGTCATACTCAAAAGTATGAACAATTATAAAACTATGTACATAATTTTTGAGTTTATCTTTATATGATTTTACTGTTTTTGACTTTTAAGGAGATCATAAAGATTTTGGCGGAACATTTAAGTAAATTAGTTACAATATTAAACCATTTTCAATATTATACTTTGCTTTTTTGTTTATTTTGAACAAGCTTACTTTCTTTCTTTTCAACTATTAAAGTAAATGTGACAAAATGGATTTCTCAATTTATAGTTTATGCTAATGTCACTTTTGCTTTTATTTAGAATTTAGAAATACGATCGTTTTGCAAAGTGTTTTAGTGTACCTAACCTATTCCTTAAAAAAATGTATTGTGGTACCTGGCAAAACAAAACTTTTTAAAAAACTAAAGATGCGCTTTTTTCGCTGATAAAAATTTCACTCGATACCTTTAACTTTTGAATAAAACGACGAACGAAAAATGTCACAAATTTTTTATGATATGACTCTGATTGAGTCAAACCAAACCTTATTTCAATAGGAAATATAAGAGGGTCGAAACGCATTCCAAGATTTTTAATGTTTAGAAATCAATCAAAAATATTTGACGATAGTTGCAAGTTGCCAGTTGTTATTTATGCTTTATTTATAAATTTAATTTTTATATTGCAAAGTTTGTTCTATAGATTGTGTAGTTTTGACAGTTTTGTTCCTTTTCTGAGTTCTTATGAACAATCATTTATGTTTAAACTAACAGAGAAATACATAAATTTTTCTTACATAACTGCATTTAATTCTTCTTTGTAACAAAAATTAAATAAATGAACAGATCCTGTAAAACATTCAAACTCATCGTTATTCTCTGCACTCGTTGAACTTCAAAACTACATATCCAAAGTTTTTGTAAATTATCACGTTTTCTTGGATTTTGTCATACTAAATTTAATCTTTTCTGATATTTTGCTACAAAAATCACCTCACTCAACTGTCAATTTAGGATATTCTTAAGGTTGGGCTTTCATTTTTGTTTTCGTTTTTTGTTCCGTTTTTGTTCATTTCAGTTTTATCATTTAAATTATCTGTAAGTTGCCACCTATAATTCCTATTTCTTACTCATATAGTAAATGTTCACAAAAACGCCATCTCGGCTGAACATAAAGGTAATTCAAATTCTACTTTTGTTTAAGAATAGATATGAATATAGGAATACCTAAATTTAATCGGAAATTTGACACAACAGAATGCCGTCGCAATTTGAGCTGTCAATTAAAACTGACATATATAAGTATGTAAGTATTTACGGAACATATGATTGTACATATATGTGTACATAATGTTACAAAACTCACCTTCATTTTAATTGCTTCCACAATTTTGACGAAATTATCCACTCTGTGTAGGTATTCTGTTATACTATATATTTAAATCCCTGTCAAATCACTGCCACGCACTTTTTATCAGCTCTGATAAGCTGAATAGCAAAACTTCTTAATCACAATTTTTATCCAAATTAACTCTCACTTCGCACAATTTTTTTTTTCTCAATATTTTATCTTTTTTATATTTTTCAATATTTTTACCCAGAAACACTATTGTGTAGATAAGATAGATATTTATTTTTTGAAATATCAAGAAGGTATTTTTAAATCCGAAAAAATGAACGCCACGTCTGTTTCACCATTAATTACGGTGTTTTTGTTACTCTTATCAGCACAAAAAAAAACGTTGAAATCACGACGGCAGACAGTTTATAAATTTACAGGTTGTCGTCGATACGTTGCGTTGTCTCGTCGTCTTCGTTGTCGAATACTCGATATCGCTACCGCCAACACAAGACCACTCGACTGTCTCAACAAAACTGCCTGTGTAAACCAGAAACCCGAAGTAAAAGACAGATGCCGTTCCGTTGCTGTTCTAGAAAAGTAATCATTAGGTTTGTTGTTGGTGTAGGTATTCCCTCTGCTTAACTGTGGTTGAACTGGGGCGCAAACCGGTCCGGTACCCGGAGACAATCCAATTGGTCGTGGCAGAATGTTGGTAGTTGTTGTTGCAGTGGTTAGGGAAATTTGTTCCGCCTTAATGTGCGCAAAGCTGGGAGGCGTGGCAAGAATGTCGCGTGCCAAACTCTGCCATTAACAATGGAGTCGATCGAAAGAGATTGCATAGCTCCGTCTCGTTCTGTCTTATGGGGGTTATCTATCTCGGTTGGGTTTGTTTTTGTAGAGGTATTTGAAATTGAGATTGTGTTTGTTGTTCTTTTTTGTTTTTTGTTTTTTTTTTGACGTTTGGGTGACAGCGCCACCTCTTTTTATCTACTTCTGTTGGTTTTAGAAATGACTTTACCGGAAATGACATAAAAACAAGATTTTTAAAGACTTGATGTTAGGTATATGTAGAGATACTTTAAAATACGCTGTACCTACCGTACCTTAATAGAAATGCCGACGACTACGTCGACGACACGGTGGAATATACTATCGTAGGTATATGTATTTGTATATCTGCTAGCATTGTGATGTAACATAACCCTTATGCCATCCCTTATGGCTTCATTCACATTCGGTATTTTGTATTTTGTATATGTTGAATGTTGATCGACAATTTTAAGGGTTGATTAAGGAAGAAATCGTTGGATTAAATGCTAAATGTAAATACTTACCTTGTTTCCTTGGAATTTTAAACCGTGTCGTCCGTCCGTGATAGGTAGTGATGGAATAATATGATGGCAGAGGCAGACGATGCTTATGCTGTACCTACTTAGATGTTATGAGGTGGGGATTTATTTTAAAAGGATTTGTTTAGGCAAGTTTTCGCGTTCTATATAAATATCAATATTTGACAGTAAACATTCACGTGTTTTTGGAGATGAATTTTCTTGTTTGGATTTTTAATACATAAATATACCTTACCTATACCCACTTGTCATTTGGAGAGATGAGGTTGTTTTTGTTCTTCATTTATGTGGGTTAAATTTATTGAAAGTAGGTACCGGTATAGATATGTAGGTATATCAGGTATGTACTATAAATACCGTTATAACAGTAACTGATTTGGGCTTTTATAAAAGTAGGTGTCTACATAGGTAAGGTAGAAAGATTGATTTGAATTTGAAAATTTGATTTGAATTTTGCATAGATGTAAAGGTGCCTAATGTAGGTATGTATAAACCTACATTTACCTACCTATTTAATAATACAATAATTCTAGAGCTTAAAAGTTGGTTAATTTTTAGAAGATGTCACAAATAAGTAGGTAAGCGAAAATTGTTGAAAGTCTGGTACCTAGGTACAAGTAGATAATCTATTTAAATATTGTATGAAAATATGTTTACCTAACCTAGTTGCCCAGTTATCATGCACCTGATGTTTAAAACAATTAAATTTAATTAATTCTTTTTTGAGTCAGTTATAGTGAATTTAAACAAGTTAACTGAATTGTATAGGAAGGCTCATCATGCATTGCATAGGTATCAAAGTTTTAATCGCTAAAAATAGGTTAAGTTAAATGTGGCTTAGATTTAATTTATTTCATTCTTAAATTCTTTATTTTAAATTGAAAACTTAAGTTCTTATAGGCATTCTCATTGTCGTTGCAGTTTTAAATAGTTAGCATAGAATAATGATATTTTTTAAGTAGGTATACAAGCGTACAAGATACAACATTTAAAACACTAGCAAAAACCCCTTTGAAATAATAAAAAGTTAATGAAACTTAGGTATAGGCAATAGGCATACCTATTTTCAATTCATCACAAGAAGTAGATAATTAGATAGATAGGTATAAAAATATATTAGGTTAGGTATATAAAAGGCGGTTTTTCTGAGTGATAAAAGAAGATGTTGATTTTCTGTACAAATTCCCTCTCGTCAAAAATGTTATTTTCTGTGAAAATTGTTCTAAAATCTAAATCCATACAGTACATACTAATATTATAAATGTGAAAGTAACTCTGTCTGTCTGTCTGTTACTCTTTCACGCCTAAACGGCTGAACGGATTTTGTTGAAATTTGGTATGGTGATAGATGATAACCTATAGAAATGGTGATAGGCTATAAATAGTCACGCCATCGTTTTTAGGGGGTAGGCAGTAGGCAGATAACTAAATTGAGGTAGTGATTTTTAGTCGTTTTTGTTGGGACTTTTGCTCTTCCACGTCTAAATGGCTGGACGAATTTTGATGAAATTTAGTTAGGTGATAGATAGTAACCTAGAAAAGGATATGGGCTAATAATATTCATGCTATTGTACTTAAGGCGTAGGCAGTAGGGAGAAAACTAATTAAGTTAGTAATTTTAATCGTTTGTTTTAAAAGTTTACATCATTCACGCCTTAACGTCTGAACGGATTTTTATAAGACTTGGTTAATTTAAAGATAGGATCCTAGGCACGGACACAGGCTACTTTTTATGGCGGGAAAATACCTCATTTCCACGGAAATCTAGCGTGATCGTGTCAAGAAGCGCATGACGCCATAGCTACTGAAATGATTTTGATGTTTTTTTTTTTAACTGGGTGTTACTAAGACTTCAAGTTAGTATTTGATCACTTTTCTAACTTAGAGTTTAGGTATCCCCCATAATTTAGTGAATTTATGATCAAATTTTGATGCAACTGTCTTTATTTAACAGTCTTACTTTGATCGAAACTTAGTGACATTCCATCACTACTTAACTTATAGGGTAGGAAGGTATCAAAATTCAGACCACTTTTTACTTCGGGAAAATATCTCATTCCCACAGGAACTTATACAGTGCTTAGGTTGCTTTTGAACAAATTTTGATGTGAAGTTGAGGATCGGAACACGATAGTGGGACATTGTTGCAGGGGGACTTACAGCCGGGAGAAAAAAAAAATCTTATGCGGACGAAGTCGCGGGTAAAAGCTAGTAGGTAGGTACTAATATATAAAGCTGAAGAGTTTGAACGTGCTAATCTCAGAAACCACTGGTTCAAATTGAAAAATTCTTTTTGTGTTGGATAGTCCATTTGTCGAGGAAGGTTTGAAGCTATATAAAATTACGCTACGACCAATAAGAGCGAAGCATCAATGAAAAATGTTGCAAAAACGGCGAAATATAGGTCACTGGTCATTATTGGTTTTTGGTCATAAATGGTCTTTGGTCATAAATGGTCTTTAATCATAAATGGCCTTTCGTCATAAATGGTCTTTGGTCATAAATGGTCATTGGTCATTATTGGTCTTTGGTCATAAATGGTCTTTGGTCATAAATGGTCTTCGGTCATAAATGGTGTTTGGTCAATATAGGTCATTGGTCATTATAGGTTATTGGCCTGTACAGGTCATTGGTGAAAGGTCAAAGGTCAGAGGTCAAAGGTCAAAGGTCAAAGGTACAATGACCAATGACCAATGACCTATATTGACCAGTGACCTATATTAACCAAAGACCATTTATGACCAAAGACCTATAATGACCAATGACCATTTATGACCAAAGACCATTTATGACCAATGACCATTTATGACCAAAGACCATTTATGACCAAAGACCATTTATGACCAAAGACCATTTATGACCAAAGACCAATAATGACCAGTGACCTATATTTCGCCTATTGGTCGCAGCGTGATGTTATATAGCCTATAGCCTTCCTCGGCAAATGGACTATCCAACACAAAAACAATCTTTCAATTCGAACCAGTGGTTTCTGAGATTAACGCGTTCAAACAAACAAACTCCTCAGCTTTATATATACATACTTATTAGTATAGATTAAAATATTGTCCTATGTATGGATAAACTAAACAAACAAAAAAAAATAAACACACTCACCACCCAAAAACTTTTCCACGGTTCGATTTATAAAATTTCTTGATTTAATTATCTATGTATGTAGATATGTATATCTGAAAGTTTTGGTTCTATTTTCAATGATATTTTAGGAATTTGAAGTTTTTAGGTTAAGTTCTGTATCGAACTTCTCTAAGAAAATATGTATTTATCCACATATAGGTACATATGAATGAGTTTTTGACCTTTATAATCGAATATAGTGGGTTAGGTACATACATATGTAATTCAAAATTAGGATAGCAACAATCTTTAATGAAGTACCTGTACACTTATCTACTTATTTAAAGTTAGATTTTTTAAAAAGGGTAGGTACATTTTGCAGAATGGAGTTGACTGACATTGATGCAATTTTTCAAAGTTGACTGACGTAGGTACTTATTCAAGTTAAGAAAACCAAAAACTTTGTCAAAAAAAAATATTAGATAAGTGCTTTATTTGTGATCTTTCGTTTAAAACCCAAATGTTGATATTGTTATAATTATGTATATCTATGTATAACCATAAAGTTGGGTCTGTACCATGAATATTGAACAAAGTAGGTATCGCTCAATTCCTAAAAATAACTAGATACATACATACATTGGTATGTAGTTACCTACTCCGAAAAGAAGTATTCATATTCGGAGGTTATTTCAAATGTTGTTAAATGTAATACAAAGAAAAGTAGGTAAATGAGTTTAATCAAAAAAAAAGAAAGAGTATTTGATATGTCAAATGACACAAAGATGACTTCTGAGCTGCTCTCCCGGCAGAAACAAAAATATTTTTTAATACCACAAACATAATTTATTTCAAATGAAAAAAAAATTAATAATTTAAAGTATTTTCATTATGTTAGTCGGTAAGTAAGACCTAATTTTAACTTTTGTTAATAAGTCGAACATATAAATTTAAAAAAAAAATAATTTCCAAATAGAAAGTTTAACTATTATTTTGTTAAACTAACTTTTGACTCTTTAATTGGAAATTAAAAGTGCAAACATAAAAATAACATTATATTCACAATGTACTTACCTATTTAATGCTACAAAATATTATTCTATCTAATATAGATACATTATGTACAATTGTACATATACATACATATACATATGTACATTACATAGTACATATGTAATGTAGATATATTTAATTCTCTATTAAATATAAAAAGTGAATATGTATTCTAAAGTGTGATTTTATTAAAATAATGTAAAGAACTGCTGTTTTTGTGTAAAATAGGTTTCTTTAAAAACCGCACATTGTGTGTAATGTGGACCATGGCAAGGGAAGGTATAATTTTGACTTGTGGTCCATATAACCCGCCATTTTTGTAGTATAAAGTCTGACTTTGTATTTTTCTTTTTAAGGCAATGGATTCAATCAAAAAACAGCAACGCAAGCGAAACATAAGTCATGGATTCCCATCCCATACAACCCTATACCAGATACTTTTGAATACCCAGTTCCAGAAATGCCACAAACCAAATAAATCAACCTGATCCTCTTGAACTTCCATCTAGTGTGCTGCAAGCAAAAAACAGAAACAGAGAAAAAAAATATTGACACCAGCAGAAATATTTCCGGTTCCGGTCAAGAAAAGGGTTAAAACTGTTCGTGGTAGACTAGCTTGAAAATCTATGTTCCTTACTGGATCTCCCTACGAAAGAGATTTGGAAGATTCACTGATAAAACTTTCTGATAAAAAACAACAGAGCGAGTACTTCTAAACAAGGAGTTGTTAGAGCTGAAAAGAAAAAACGTGCACGTAAGAATCTAAACTGTTTTACTGATTCAAAATAGCTTGTCCTGCCTTTAAGTCTTTCCTACCTTTTTCAAATAATCATCTTAAACTTTTTGCTCCTTAAGGAAGAACAAGAAAACACTTTTAAAGATGGCAAAAGAAGGCTCATCCAGCCCGAAGATTGGCGAAATAATGTATCATGATGAGTAGGGATAGGAACCCGAATTCCATCACGCTCACAACCACTGATGACAAAAAAGATGCGCAATGCATGTACGAGTATTGCTCCACCTTGTACTCGGAAGATCGAGCCGGGAAGATGTGGATACAGTGCGTGTGTTGCCATCTTTAGAGCCACGATCACTGTGCTGGGTCCGAAAATCAATAATTGTTTATAGGTGAATTCTGTTCATCTTGAAGTAAAACCTAAGTTCCTTTAATTGTTGCGGGTATGGCCCAGGTAGTCCATATTACCCTCCACTTTTTATTTTTTAAGTTTTTGACTTCACTTTTTTATTTTTTTTATTTTTTTTAAATGTGAATTTATTTTTTTGTTATTATTTTTTTTTTTTTTGAATAAAGTTGAACTGATCTTTTTTTGCAAATATGTACATATGTATAAACATATACTTATATTATAAAACGTACATAGTTTGTGTTTTATTAGCAAAAATATGATTGGTGGTCCACCATACCCGACTTTACTCTACTATTTTTTCTTTTGAAAACAAAAAAATGGAATTTGTTGGCTTGTTAAATTGATTAACATTGACATTTTTTTGGAATATTTATTTTTAAAACATCAAAATCGACTGATTAATAAACAAAATTCATTAAACTTACAACAAAATATTGCAATCAATAGATACAAGAATTCATACAAGAGTATGACTTTGTTGCAAAATAACTGCTTAATATAAAAACTTACAACACAAACTAAAAAAGAACCACAGTAAATAAACATATATGTATATGCATCATGCATGTATATCTATTGATAAAAGTTGCATTTATTGAGTAAAAATTATTTGAACAGGTGCAATTGGAATTTCAGTTGTTGCTTGAAACAAGATTTGCCTTGATCTGGATTAAGATAACGTACCTCTGTATATGAAATTCTCTCTGTTTTAAACAATTTTGTCGAAATGTTTAAGAAGCAAGGATATAGACTAAATGATGTTTTATCTGAAAACCCAAAAAATATGCACAATTTTAATTTATTTTGATAACAACAATCAAAAAAAACTAGCCACATCCCAAAAATTGTCAAAACACCTTCAATATTTTTTAAATATCATAGGTAACTGCCATGTCCAAGATCAAATACATAATCTAATACCAATACTTAATCACCGCGCCGGAAGTCCAAATAAAATGTCATATTTTTGACGTTGAAATAGTTTGAATAACAGTTTTCTAAGTGACAGTAAGGAAATATTAATGTGTTTTACTTTTTTAATGTTCACAAAAAAAATGTCTGAACTGACAACTGACTTGCTCTGATTTAATGTTCAATGAGCTGAATCACTAGTTCTATAGGTTAATACTCTGCTCTCTGCACTACCTTTTGTGATATTGCAGGGTAGATGAAAACTGTCAAGATCAATTATTGATGTCATTATTCTGTAGGCAGATGCTACTAAAAAACTATAGGGCCCTCTAAGTTTTTTGGCTTTAATAAAAACAAAATGAAACAGTTTTTCAATTTACGAAAATTGAGTAGGTACACATAATTAATAAGGATTTTTTTAAGTCAAATTACAAAAAAATTGTTTTTTAAATTTTGGATGGGTCCTATTTTGTTTTGAGTAGTATATTATCCCTTCAATTTTACTTGCGCTGAATTTAAAATCTGGCGTAATACGTTTTTCCTTGAATTTGATCCGACAGTTTTCATGAACCTGCACTTCACTACTCTACTATTTACTAGGAATTGTGTCGATGAACATATTTTATAATGGAAATCTATTTTACATCATTTAAAATTATTTGTGAAATAATTTTCTACCAAATATTACAATATGAGTTGTTTTTGAAAGGTTTAAGATAATGATGTTTTCCACGTTTCATAAATAATCAAGGTTTTTCATATTTCCTGAATTTTATGTACATAATAATCAATAAATGATTTGAATATTTCATCATTAAACCAAAAAAATCTAAAATTGGCTACAGATGCAAATACAAATTAAATACTAACGCCCATGTTCTGCATTTCACTTATTGTGAATTCACTTGGCGAAAGTGAATTTGGGTGTTCCACAATTCGTAATTGTGAATTGGAATTTCGAAAGTGAAAATTGGTGTTCTGCATTTCGGTTCATGCCGATTTCTGAACGGATTCAAATCACTTATTTTTTGTTTGTGAATTGTCTGTGAAAATTGTGAAAGTGCAGTTACTTTGTACATATTTTTTCGTCTGTTAGCAAAATGTAAAAGAAAAATATTTATTTTTGTCATTTAAATCTAAAATTACCACGAAAACTTAAAAAAAAGCAAGAATTAACTTTATTTATCAGAACAATTCATATAATATTCACACACTCACATTGTGTCAGGTAAATCTAAAACATTTGATTTGTCTCGCAAAATTTGTCTTCTTATTTTTTCTTTTGAATTCTGCTTCCTTCAATCCATTAAAATTGCCAATAATATTGCATCCATGTTCAAAGCACAAGAATTTCACTTTAGAAACAAAATAAAAATGGATGATCCTTCAGTTCTGACAGTTCGAAGCAATTTCGAAGTTTTCGAAATCGGTCGAAATCTAGAACATCCAATTTCATTTCACGTGAAATTCCAAAGTGATTTCAATTCACTTTCGATCGAATTCCGGAACATGGGCGTAATACTTGCTTTTGTCCTTTAATAAAAAAATACACATACCTATACCTACAATCTAGTTTAAATAATGTCTTACCTACTTACTTTGTGTAAGTTCACAAACGCATCACTGCAGTAATGATGCCCAAATATTCAAAGTCAAACGTTCACAAACGCAGATTCTGGCATCATTTTTCTCGTCAACTGTTCATTATTGCAAACTTGCATAAACTGATGCGCAAAAACTAAACAAAAAAACATCACTACGACAGCGTGATTAGTCGGCATCGCATCAGCAACAGCTGCATCAGCAAAAAAGCAGTGATGCCGAATCACTGCAGCAAAATTTGACGTTTGTGAACTTACACAAATCAGGCTCCCCATCCATAAAATCCCGATTGAAACACAATGACATTTAGTCTTCAACGAACACGAGCACCTTGCTCGTCACTTCCTGAACAAGAAGCGCCCTGGTATGACTTGTTCTTTAAACCGAAGGTTTTGTCTTTCTTGCAGTCTTTTTCCAGAATATCGGAAATATCGGGAACCTTAATGAAAACTTCTTTAAAGGGCCAGTTCAAATAACGCAGAACTAATTACTACTTCCAAGGATAAGAGATAAGTTAAGACAATGCACTGCGGTAATCATCAAATTTAAAGTGTACTATTAAAGATCAACGCAAACTCAATTTTTATCTTATTTTATATTTATTTATATATCTCTCTAATAAGTGTATATAAATTAAAATAAATAAATACATTATATATATTTTCTGTTTTGTTTATTTTTACGTTTTAGTTTTATGGTTTTTTTTTTTTTGTTATTTTTTCCTTTTATTTTCATATATTTTTAATAGGTTTTCTTGTCTTTGTATTTTACTTTCGCCTTCCTACCATTCTTGCATTATTATTAATTTTCTTTTTTTTTTCAACATAGTTTCAACTTTTGCATATTCAACAAAACAATACATAATCATAACAGATGACTTTCGAGACACTTCCGGTCTGATTTCTCATAGTATAATCTCAGCATTCAACTTTGTTTATCCTTTCCCGCTGTTTGGATGATGAGAATAAGTTAACATACGTTTTTTTTTTAATCATTTGTTCATTTCATTTCGATCCCCTCTCTTCGTAATAGTGTTGATGTAAATTTTTTAAAACTAATATTATTTTCCCCTTATTTTTTCTGAATTGTGGATGTATTATATTAAGCTATATATATTTGTTTATTATTAACTAATCTAACCGAAAAATTCCGCTCATTTCTTACACATAAAATTAATACATAAAACCTTGTACATTAAAAATGTACCCTTTATGTATGCTACATGCATTGTTTTTTTTTTTTGTATTTTTCTTATTTTGATGATTTTGTATACTCGTTTTGTTTTATTTAATTTAGAATAAATATATACTTTTTTCTTGTTTATTTCTATTTGTTTTACTTCTCTATAATTTGTATGTGTTAATGATTTATGATTTTTTTTTTAAATTTTCAGTTGGAAGAATATGTTACCTAGTTCTGGAATCTAATGAAGATCTCAAGAACTTAGTAGCTTTCCCTTGTTTATTTTTTGTTTTGTTTATTATTTTATTATTAAGTAATGTTCTGAGTAAAAGGAAAAACAAGTAATCAGTGTATTTTTTATTTGTTTTAATAAATGCAAAAAATTAATAAAGAAAATAAAAAAGAGAAAACAAATATTTTTCGGAAACTCGAAATTTTTCTTAAATTTAATAAAGAAAACAGAATTTTTAGTATGAAATGGTGCATGGAGATAACAATCTTTATATATTTTATCAAACAAAGAAAGAAAAGTTGAAAGAAATTTGGAAGAAAAAAAAAAGGAGAAAAACAAAAATATAAATGTGAAGTCAAAAATCATAAGTTTCTACGATCATTTCATTACTAAATAATTAATAATAATTATAATAAATAAATAATAATATAATGGCTCAGAAAAAAATAAAATTTCTGTTACTTAAAATAATGATTATGCTTAAGAGCGGATAGCTCTGATGCGGGAGAGAGTTGCCAACTTGACCAGACCGTCTTGTCACAATTGGCTGCAGGGATTGGGATGTATGATAGTTGAGATGGAGTCGTAAGAGAATATCACTTCTATTTAACATCTTCATATCTCTGATCCAGGCTTAAACATTAGCTTAATGTGTTTTATAATAATAATAATAATAATAATAATAATAATAATAATAATAACATAAATGTTTGATTAGCTATTGTGTTGCATTTGGAAATAAATTAGGAATCGAATTAGAAATCTATGTGCATTCATTTTTGTTGTATGTTCTTTTTCACATAATACCGCCTGCACTTTCAATGAGATTTCTTGTTCTCTTTTATTTCTTCTTTTTTATTTTTAATGTATAAACAAGAATGTTTATAAGAGTTACGTAATTATTGACGTTTTTTATCTTTTGCTTAATTTTAGTATTTTCTTGTTCTTAATTTTTTATTATTATTATTTTCCTTTTGGTATATTTTGTTGCATTTTTTCTTTTTTTGTGTAAAATGGACCGGAAATTATTATTATTTTTTATTACGACATTATTTTATTTTTCTATGTTTGATGCTGGATTAGCGTGACGGTCGGGATCCCTTGTAGTTAGGGTTGGGGTGCCTTGGTTGCACTTGTCGTGGTGCTGAAAGAAAGCATTTTTTTTAAGTTATTATACTGAAACAGTTTTTTATCTTGAAGCTAAAAAGATAACTTAATCTAACTCACAAACTAAGTAACTTATTCCTAATAATTAATTTTGTTAAAGGTAGTTCTTTTGAGACGAGTTTTAAAATTAAAATAAAAAATGCGAGCGAGTTCGTGGATGGGAAGATAAAATTAAACGACTACTACAAACCTGATATCATCATATTCATTGCCGGATACATTCCAGTAATCGGTGCCATTTGTGGTCTCAAATCACTCGGTGGAGATCGACGGTTGTTTTGTAGAGCAACAGTTGGCTAAAATAAAAATCAAATATTCAATTCAAATTAAACTGTAAAAAAGAATAAGTTCCTAATATTACATGTGCAAAATATGTCTGTCCATATTTGATATAAACACCAGCTGGAGCACCGGGATGATTATAGGCTCCAATGAGTGGTTGATGACAACCGGCTGTCGCTTCGTTAGCGGCCGCTGCGGCTGCGACAACGGCAGCCGCTTGAGCATTTTGTGCTGCGGCATGCATCGGTGGAATGTGCGTTCCTCGCGTTATATACACCGGCGAAGACTGCTGGTTGTCAGAAGCAGTTGCAACATACGATGGTATTCCTCCGCCACCACCTGTGTAACTTGACACAATACTGTTGGGCGAGTTGTTGTTACTTTCATTGGAGTTAGCACTTGGTGAATTCCGCTGACTTACGCTACGGCGAAATTCAAGGTTGCTCGGTTTCTGTCGGTATCCAGAGGATACCCGAGGTTTACTTTCGGAACCGTTTTGTGTACTTTGGTTGCTGTTGCTGTTGCCGTTATGATTTGAATCTGAACGACCTCCATTGATTCCCATGTGGGGGCTGTTCAACAGCGAATTTTGTGTTTTATCTGCACCGTTTATGCGTTTTGACTGACCCATGTGCATTGGACGCTGGCCTTGAATGCCGTTCGAAGACATCATAGACTGGTTAGAGATGTCATTTGATGCGGCCGGAGGCTTATTATTGACATTGTTGTTTGGTGTTCCATAAAGCGATGATGATGAATTCTGGCGTCCGTTGGAAGAGTATCCACCGCCGTTTGAAGACTTATTCTTATTCATCCCTCCTACTCCATTGGTGTTTCTCTTCTCATACGAATGGGTTGAGGTCCCACCTGTATGTTGTGCGTCAGTAAAGCTCTGATAGTGATTCTGAATGGGTGAGTTATAGTTACTTGACAGAATTGGAGGAGTTGCAAAGAGAGGAGGATTTCGCTGATTGTGGTGAGACAGTGAATGGGGAGTGCTCGGAGCGGACTGCGCTGTGCCGGTGTTGGCGGCTGCATGATTTGAGCTAACGTTTGCATGCACAGAATAACTTGTCGGTTGAGGTGGTTCTACAGGGATCGGCCCATTGCTCGATGTCAAGGGAGGATGATTGAATAGAGAACTGATCACAGCGTTTGGTTGATGAGGGAGTGGAGTGAGCACACCAGTGGCGGCCGCTGCGTTCGCGGGCGTCGTTGTACTTTGGTGAGTATATGGAAGCATATTTGAGGAAAAGACTGCATGCTGTGGAATGGCGTACATTGTTGGACCGTTGATTTCAGATGCAAGTGCAAGTGGAACGCCTGGTCCCAATTGATACGTTGCATTTCCCGACGTGACAGAATGGCTATTGCCTTGCACGCTATTCTGTTGATGGTGGGGCGGAGTTGCTCGCTTACCACGACCGCCACCGCCTCCTCCACTGACGGTGTGGCTGTTATTATTGTTTGGGGCACTTGAATGATTATTTGCATTTACTTGACTTACAGTCGTTGCAAGGCTTGTCGACACACCGTTTGATATTTGAAGCGGTGCGGCTGGTTGTGGAATAATCGATGAAGGAACCGCGTTAGCAAGGGATTGCTGAGGCACATAATACGTCATAGTTTGGCCCCAATAGCCTTTATACAATTAAACAAATAAATTGGTTACTTCGTTTCAATG
This sequence comes from Scaeva pyrastri, assembly GCA_905146935.1. Taxonomy (NCBI): domain Eukaryota; kingdom Metazoa; phylum Arthropoda; class Insecta; order Diptera; family Syrphidae; genus Scaeva; species Scaeva pyrastri. Next base: position 55,297,037 of record LR989929.1, read on the forward strand.
TTACATTGTTAAATACTTTACCATTATATGGGTACGGGTATCCTATGGGATAGGTTGTAGTCATTGGATATTGCTGCATTTGACCACTGGCTGCTGCAGCAACTGCTGCTCCGCTGGCAGCAAATTGATCGCTAGAGTAAACGACTTGCCCTGGGTAAATAGGTGCTCCAGTAAATTGTGTTGTCGGATAAGCAGCTACTGGAAGCATTGCAGCTCCGCCTGTTGGTTGATAAATGGTCTGTGACCCAGGTGGCAATAAGCTGTTAGGATCACGTTGCTGAGACGGGTCAAATACAGGCATGAAATAACCCTGCATTTCATTATCCTGAAACGAGAACACAAATCCCTGAGCGAACACTTTTAATTAAAAACTAAATTATAATAATACCATTGGCGGAGGATATGTGTACACCATTCCTTGGGGAACTGCATAAACACTTCCATCAGGCTGGAAAAAAAAAGATACATGAATTAGGTCTGGTGACTTATTTAGTATTTCAAAAACACCTACCCCTTGCTGATATGTCGTTGTGGAATATGGATTAGTATTTGCTGTTTGGAACACTGTTGAGCCGTCAATAGCCTGATAGCTTTGGGTGTAGCTCCAATTCTTGGGTTCATCTTTCTTACTATCATTGGTACTAGCCGGTGTGGAACTACTTGAGTTTGAAAGTTCTGCTGTTGTTGGTTGTTGTATTGGTTGAGCTCTTGTTTCAATTTTCGGTTCATTTTGAGGAACAACCTTAAGAAATGGATTAGTTTTATATTCGGTGTATACACAATTCCAATAAGAAAACCTACTTCGTTCGACTGTACTGGTCCTTCTGGGTCAGGAGAAGGTATGTTCGGGCTTGTAGCTTGGTGTTTGAATTTTTGTACCTCTATTCGGTCAAAAACTTTTGTTGTAACTGTTACAGCAGGTTTTTCACAGTCTTCTCCCGATACTCCAGTCGTTTCTGCTTTGAAAAATTTATGAATTTACTGACATTCCATGAAAACAAGTTATCTCCACTTACCTTCTTGTATGTCGTCCATTTCACGTTTAGTAACGCTATCCTTAGAATCATTCTCCTCATCTCTACTTATGGCTGCCAGCACCACAGTTTGAGTAGATGATTCCGAAACAGTCTCTGTTGAACTTTCTGCGATGATATTATTTACTACTTCTCCGCTTGTACCTCCGCTTGATGATGATGAAGACACTAAATCATTTCCGGAAGTAGCGGAAACGTTAGAATTTTCAATTTTATTGCCGAGCTTATGCTTATCGGTTTGCTTCTTCTTCATATTAGCCCCTAACGGGGATTTACTGTACACTCCGGAAGCCATTGCTTGACTTGGTGGCAAATTGGATGGATCAAAATGATAAATTGAACTAAAAAAACAAGCAAGTACACAAAATGTTAGATTTTAAATGTCTGAATGAATATCTATAATCTTCTTTAATTGATAGCCAATTTAGCAAGCCGTTTAAAAACAACTAGATTCAAAAATCGGTTTTGTTTTGTGAAAATAAATCAAGTGATTCGTGATATTTGATAGTGGTGGTGGTGGTTATGGTTGTGGTTGTGGTAGTGGTTGTGATGTTTTTTTATTTTCTTTATTTTCAAAATCAAAAGACAAGTATAATTTGAAATTGAAGAACAAGCTAGAACTATAAGTTTTTAATTATGCAAACATTTCACATCAAGTCAGAACAAAAAAAAATATGACACACAAAAGCAAAGGAAGACAAAAAATAATGAGAAGAATATTTCCGTTTAAAGAAATCAAAATAAAAAATAATATTTTTTATTTAGAACAAAACACAATGGCATACAAAAATCAATAAATTTATAAAACAAAATTCTAGAAACGAAAACCCAGGCACAGGACAGCAAGTCATTGTCATAATTGGTTAAGCCTGAGGCATGAGGATGTTATTAATGCCAATCAAGCAAAGTTTTACAATAATTTGCCGTAATCTGGTCGGGGAATCAAAAAGTAGTCCATTTTTTGTTATAGTTATGGTTTTTTTTTTATTTAATGTGGATTTTCTTTTTTGTTGGAGACAGAGTACTTTTAATGTTTTAATAATTTATTCATTTATATTTTTCAACACAACTTTATGAAGCGGATAAAATATTTTAGTTTGCAAAATGTTTTTCTTTTCTTTTCTTTTCTTTTCTTTTCTTTTTCTTTTAGGTTGATTAGGGAGGGACAAAAAAATTACGATGTCTAACATTTTGTTTGTGTTATATTTTAAAGTTCGGCTATTAAGCGGATGTTTTCGGGCAGTTCATGTTGCTAAAACTACGAAAGAACGAAAGAACGAAAAACTCAAGACCGAAGTTTTTTTTAATAAATGGTTTTCCTTTTTAAACTCTGGCAGAGTATATTTTAAAATCTAAACGATTTATGATCAATTTATTGTTCATTATCAGAGATTGGACCATAATGTACGATTTATTTGGGAACTCGGCTTCCAAGGTCTTTTATTTCTTCGAGTGTCGTCTTCTATGGAGAAAATCAGTCACTACTGAGGTTTTTTTTATTTGTATGCGTTCGAAACCCGAGCTTAAACGATTCCGTGTAAAGTACCATAATCTTCAGCCAAAAGTTATCGATATAATTTCAGCAGAGATAAAAAATCATTTCAATCACAAGTAGAATCTGTTGAAAACAAATATTTTGTTGTATCAATCAGTTTTCCGCACTGCACTGATTATTAGAGTAGTTGATTTTGGTTCATGGTCGCAGTACTTCTTATTTTCCAGGGATCACGTATGTACAGTACATATGTAGTTCTTTGTATTTAGATGCTAAAAATGTATAAGTAGTCACCCTACACCAAAGTCTTAATTTTGTCATTTTTTTGTATAAAAAGAAACTGACACAGTATCAACTTTTATTTTTTATAAACAATCCTCTGGTGGATAACTTCTTGAATTGAAATACAAAATAAAATAGTTTTATAAAGGTAAATGACTTTTATACATAAGGTCACATTTTATTAACAAAAACAAATGTTTTATAACGAAAGAATAAAATAAATCAAAATTAATTGTATTATATCATCTTTTGTCGAACAAAACAACTACCACCTCTTACAATAATCACGTTGTTGAATATAATAATTAATATTCGCAGTAGTATTTAAAAACGCTTAATAGAGGCTACATAAGCTAAAGGCGTTAAGAAGTTGACTAAAGTCAGATGAAGTTTCTTTTTTGAATATGGATTTATTCAACGTTGTACCGTAATAATCGCTTAAACAAAGTGTTACTATTTAGAAATTAGTACGATAATATTTTATTTAATCCGAGGAAATATGTCTTTACATGTTTTCTTTAAAACTTTTTGTGACGAAATCTTTGCATTTTTTATCATCACATTGCATATCTTAGGCATAGTGACTAAAAAGTTTAAATCTGCGGGACTTGCAGCACAATTCCAATTCTCCTTGATTGGAAAGTAAGTAATGTTTGTTCTAGAATCTCCAACCAAATCAAAACGCTTGCAATTTTGTATATCAAACAGGATCTCGATTCTGCAGCATTCAATTGTAAAATATGTCCGTGCATGTAAGAAAAACAAGACATCGAGATTCTTATCTTCATAAAAAGGATGCCCTTTATAAATGAAAAGGAAGTTCTAGTTTTTTTTTTTATCTACAACATTGATTTAAGAAGTTATGCTTAAGAAGTGTAACTGAGAATTTCGTTGTGTCTAATATGCCCATTTAAGAAATATTTTATTGAAGACATCATTTTTTAAACGGAATTAAATTTTGTATTTATATATATAAATAAAAATGTCGTCAACGGCGAAGCGAGTTAATTACATATTGAGGTGATAAATTGAATTGCACATCGGTGATAGTCACCGGGTCTTTTCGCTCAATTCAATTCAAAAAGGAGATTTTTAGAATTTTTCTTACAAGTTACAAAAGTAAGAAATAACAACAGCATAGAAGGAAGCAAATAAACGCACTCAAAAGAAAACCATTTCAAATATGTATAAGTATATATAAAAAAACACAGCAACATGAGGTCGAAGTTATTTAAATAACAACAACAACAATAACTTATAGTCGTATACAACCCTTGAGAAGCAAAATTGTATTATTATTTATTATTAGTGCATTATATTAGTATGAAATAAAAAACGAAACAAGGGTAATCGGAATTGGTGAAATTATTTTTAAAAAAATTAATAATAATAATAAACAACAGGAGAGAAAGAGAAGTATAAAACAAAACTCAAATAAAATAAGTGTAACAGAGTATAAATGTTAAAATAAAACGAAAACAAAATCAGCAAATTGTATTTAATAAAAATTAAATAAAAAGTAAATCAAACGTTTTGCAAACTTTTTGTTTAAATCTATCGGAAATTGTCTTCAAAAGAATAATATCAACATAGATATACAGTTATCAATCAATTTTTGTGAACTTTATATTTAATCAACAAAAAGAAAGGAAACTCTGTTGTGTTTTTTTTTTTTAAGATTTATAAAGTTTAGTTTTTTTGTTAATTTTTGTTATCGTAAATTACCCGTCTTGATTAACTATTGGTTGCAACGTGTGCGGATTTATGAGGACACTGCCTCGTGGCACACTGGCTATGTCAGTGACGGCCCATACAAGCCCACATGGAGCCGGTGGCGGCGAGTGGACCACGGACGGTTCTGGCGTGTGTTCATCACTCCCATATCCAGTTGGAGAGGGAGTTACCGAATCGGACCGCAGGGATTGTGTTTGTGTTTTATATCTATTTATTAAAAAACAAAATGGGAGAACACATAAATTCAGTGAGAAAGAGAGATCTTTTTCAATATTATTTACATCAAATTGTAATTTTGACCTTTTTTCTTTATCTTTTATTAACTTTTTTCTTTCTTTAATCTCCATATGCACACTTTCTCATTGTCGGAAATAATATACTTTAATATTTCATGAACAAAATTTAATAATTACATAGCGACTAGATGCAATCTGTATACTCATAAAAAAATAAACACCTTAGAAAATTCCATCTCAGTTTCGGGTACTTACCCGCTACTTGAAGGTGATAATCGCCATGGTGTACTCGTGCTGCCAACAGAATCCTGCTTCGAAAACATTCGGGGTCCGGCACTTTTTGTGGAGTTCATGGAATCGCCACGAAGTAGTGGAGCTCCGCTATTACCACTACCATTTGGTGGAGGGCCGCCATAGCCGCCGAAGCTGTGAGACTTAGAAACGCTTGGTCGTCCATCGTTGCGTATGTCATTTGATTGCTATAAAAATAATAAATTTTTAATGAATTTAAGACTTTCTATACAAACAATAAAACACGTTTTTTTATTATAAAAAACGGTACTTACGGGTGATTGAACTTTCAGCATTTTGTTGTTCTGACGCATTCTTGAATTTTGCTCAGAGTTTTCCGACCAATTCCAGTATGGTTCCTCCATCATTTCACCATTTTCCCGGTTGCGAAAGATTCGTCGTCGAACTTTTTCATATTCTTCTTCACGTTCTTCGAAACTTTTTGCCTTTCTATCAAGTGTACCACGATCGGGGCATAAATAACTTTGACGAGAATCATCGAAGCTATGAGTATCACGTTTTAGAATTGATTTTCTTGGCTCATCAGACATGCGTTCACGAAACAGGGACTTGAATCGAATCTACGAAAAAGGAAATATTTTGATATTTAAAAAAAGCAGAAAAGAAAAATATTATTTAATCGGGAAATGATTCACAACACATTATTCGACTCAATGTCGAAATGACAATTGTCAAAAGTTCACCATAAATACAAAATATGGCCTGCAACGTCTTTGGACTCGTGAATTTCAAAAAAATGTCAATTTTAACTCATTTGAATTTTTCAACTTCGCTTCACTTTTTGGTTGCCGAACTCATTAATATTACTGAGCTAAAGCTACCAAAAAAGAAAGACGGAATAATTCTACTTTTTCATTGGGTAGTGTATGTAAACTTTTATTGGTATAACACCAAAAGTTACATTTATACTAGATTTCCGAAGTTATTCTATGTTAAATGAATGTCTTGAGCGGTTATGAAGAAAATATTGGATAAACTTCCATTTTATTCAATTAAATTTAAATGATCGTTTTGCTGATGGGCGGATTGTTAAGAATACTTTTTTTCAATTTATTGTAGGAAATCTTGAATCCAAGCTACTTATAAAGTATTGACAATATTGCGATTTACTTATTTGTCAATTATATTAACTCTTCAATAAGTTAAATTCACACAAAAAGTTTTTCTTTAATTTTCAAAACGGTTTAGTGAGGAATTTAAATACATACAATTACTTTTTTTTTATCGTTAAGGAAGAATTACAATTTCCATGCACCAATCAATAACCAAATAAAGCAATTATATAAACTTTAAATGTATTTCAGTTGCATAACTTACATCTGGGAGACGAGTGCCTTTCGTTGTTGCTACTATTACGCACTGTTGTGTGGCCGTATCAACATTGTGTTCCATTCCAAAGAATGCAGCTGTCCTATGTATAAGCATTCGATTGTAAGACGAAGCTGCTGGAAACCGCATTTCATGACGCCTACATTTTCGTCAAAAATTAAACAAAAATCAATAGAAAAACCAAAATATAAAAAAAATTAAAAAAATGCCTACGTTTTATCTTGAGCCAGCTCAATTAGATCCTTTTCAATTTTCATCAAAGTGTTTCTATCTTTGGGGTTTTTATTCAAGGTTTCCTTGAAGAAGAGCACCAGATCCACGCCACTCTGGTCGGTGAATTGCTCCATTGAGCTATCTGTAATTAGGATTAGACATTTAGTATTTAGGTCATTTTTAATGGGAATGACTATCGTCCCACCTCGTGATATGAATCCAGAAGTACTATTGCTATTGCCACCGTCCATGCTAGACGAGGAACCCATGTTTTTTAGTCGTGGTTTTGAGCTTTTCGAATTCGAGTTCGTCCTGTGCTTCTTTCCCATGCGTTCATGTTTGCTAATGTCGCTTGGGCTATCGGTCAAACTGTTTTGATTCTCATCTGGCGAAAGTGAATTGTTGCTATTCTGACTATCGTTTCGAGGACAACGGTTTTCTTTGTCATAGAATGATATCGCTCCATCTTGTGCCATACCTCGAGAATCTGGATGTACATAATGGGATCCACTACCACTGTTTTCCGTTTGGTTGTTCATGTTGTATTCTATACTACAAGAATTCGGAGCAACACAATTGCCCCCACTGCCATTGCCGCCTCCTCCGGTGTCTATCGTTTTTGTTATTTCCAGAACGACTTTCTTGCCGTTACCGTTGCCGAATTCAATTTTGTTGGTATGTTCGTTGGCCGCCGATGGCGCTGCTGAACACTGTTGTTGATGGCTGTTGTTGAACTTGTCCATTAGATCACGATTAGTATTACTATGGTTGTTATTGTTATTGTTGTTGTTATTACTATTATTGTTATTGGTATTGTTGGAATTTCCAGAATTAGGATTTGTGTTACTCGATTGTGAATTTCGAGGACTTTTTGATGACTTGGGTGGAGATAGCTTTGGAAAGTCCGCTTCGTTGCAGATGACGCTCTGCTGTTGTTGTTGCTGTTGTTGGGAGTGTTGACTAGTAACAATTACCGAGGGAGCTTCTAACAATGGGGTTGGGGACAACAAGGTAGATGATTGTACATGCATTTTGCAATCGTTTGTTTCCTGTGATGGGCTGTGTGCCGATGATGTAGACGATGACGACGAAGACGAAGACGACGATGCCAATCCGCAGTTTGTTGATGTTAATTGGTGATCAGTGCGAGGAGTAGGAGTCCGTGGTGGAGATGTTGATTCACGCATTGCATGGCTTCGTGTCAAATGCTTTCCTTTCATATTGCCCTAAAAGTAATAAAAATACATAAACGATTATAAAAATATCTTGTTAATGGTGTAACAAAAAAAAAAAAATATTAGACATAGGGGATTTAAAAACAGGTCCTACGTAAATTGACGTCAAATAGTGGACTGAAATTGATTTGTGTTAAAATCGATTCATATTCTATGTAGCCCATAATGACACAGACCAACCATCGAATTAACTTGAATTTCATGGGGATTTGGAAAACAGTTTGAACATCACACATAGACATATGTACATATGTAGCCCGAGAAGCTTGAGTATTTGTGCTGTCCGTTATCTGAGCGACATGGGTCTATTTATTCAAATTAAGTATTACAGTAAATATTTGAATTACACAATATTGCTATAATAAATTTTCTTTAACCGAACCCGCTTCTATCGACCTGTAACGCAAACCAATACACAACGTCACTAGTGACATGATAGCCCCCTTATAAGACTTAGTGTCCACACTCGTATAACACAATGTAAACAATTATTTCCCGACCCAAGTTGACATGGTATGGTTATTATTTTGAAAAATAAACTAGGTACAAAATCACCAGTACAGCCTTTAAGCAAAACCTAATAACTAACCTTAACTGCTGTTTAATTACTTCTCTATCTACATGCCCATATATATAAATTCTGGTTCTTTACACTGCCAACTAATAGATGACCTTTCACTTTTCTTTTCATCGATTTCAGTACTTTGTGACATCACTATACTGTTTTAGGGATTTAACTAAACTATGCAAAGTCAGGCAATCCACTGCCACTTCCACGTACCCTTCTGCATGAAAACCCTACATTCTGAAACATTAGGCGAGACAAGCAAACAATGTAATAGTTTTCCTACACATCCATTCAGATACTAAGCACATTGGCTAGGGAATGGGTGCAAGTATGTATGTTTGTTTGTTTGTTTTTCAAACAGGGCCGCATTTATAGCTTGGCATATGATCTTTGCCTTTGGCTTTATTTAAAGCAGTGGTAGTGCTAAAGCTTAAAGTACTGATGCATCTGAATATTCCAACTCCAAGTTGAGCTGTGCCTTTTCAGCTTTTCGCAGAATACTCCCATGAGAGTTAACATTCATAACTTCAGGTTCATTGGAAACAGGACTTCCGAGGCGTTTAGGTTTTGTTATTGGATTCTTTGTTTTGTCAATGGCCTGTCTTGTACCTACACGCTTCTGGATTGGTCTGAAACTGCCCGAGTATGTAGCTCTAGTTGCCAAGTTCAAAGTAGAGCAACTAAGATGTCGAAAATACAAGAAGAAATTGAACAGCGGAGGCCTGCCTTCTCCATAGTTATTTGATCATAATGATGGACTACGTTTGCTAACGACGACGGAACAGTTTTGCGCCTTCGAATCAGCAAATAAATTAAAGCGGACCTGCACTACAACAAAGGGCAAGGAGCAAGTCATTTTATCAGATCGTGATTGACATTTATAAAAATTACTCTGTAACACGATAAATAATGCCGATAATTCGTGTCGTTCCGACTGCAATGTGGTTAAGTTAAAACAGAAAAAAAAAACAAATAAAAGTGGTCGGTACGACGGAGCCTTGCGTGCCAATAGCGGATGAGATTTCACCGAAGCATTCACTTAAAGCTTCTCAGGAAAGTAAAAATTTAAAAAAAATCAATAGCATGACCTTGATGATAGGCAGCTCCTTCGCCACAAAACAGGCAAAACCAATCTCAAACAACTTTATACGAGCAAACAAACGTTAAAACGATATCAAAGAATACCTTGAACTTGAGATGGAAAATGTCGGCTGTATGAGTAATTAGTTTTCGAATTCGCGTTACAGAATTCACTCACAAAAAGGTTTTTTCATCATCCAGTTATGGGAAATTCCTATTAGTGTTAAGCGTACGAGTTTTATTAATCAATAATAATTTTTATTCCCAACGACCGCGACATGAGATGGCTGATACCATATATGAGAACGAATATACCCTGTCCACATATTATCAAATTAAAAAATAGTATAAATAAAATGTCTATAAAAAAAATGATAAATTCGGTTAATGTGAATGAAATAAGCTAATCATTATTTTGCTTACTCTAGATCTGCTATTGCCAAAGCTGTTTTGTCTGTTAAGTGAATCTTCGCTGTAGTCTTTTTGAATTTGGGATGTGGCCAAGTTATGGACGTTTGGAGTCACAGCAATTTGCGTTTGTACCGAACTCATAATCACACTTCCGGTAGTAATTCTGTAAATAGAGAACCGAGAAACCCTTATTGTTTGAAATTGATGAACTGAAGAATCAAGGACGAAAATTCGCTTATGGACAAAATAAACTACACAATTTTAGAATAAATTCGGTTCTAAAGAATTTTAATAAAATAAGTTCTCCACACTTGATTTTGAGTGTGATCACAGAGGTGAACAAATATTTATATATATAAATTAGTGTCAAAATAAATTTTTTTTGAAGAACTCCAGAGTTTTGCAAACGCAAATTTTTGTTTGTATTTCATAAAACAGTAAAATATTTTTGGAAGTGGCACTTAAATAAAATAAACTTCGCTTAGTCCTTTTTTCTAATATTTTCATTTAATTGATCTTTGATGATAATGGAAATTCATTTCCAAAAAAATAGACCTCCAGCAACTATATTTCCCGAGTCTGGTCGAAGTAATAATGTCTGTTTTTGTTTTTATAGACTTCATTTAATAAAACATTAAATTCAAATCTACTCGACCGAATTATTAGCAATTCAATACGATATTAAATTTGGATTGATTTTCTTCACTATTTTCAAATTGCCCAGAAAAGCCCAACTATATGCTTTCTACCAAATCGTGGGCTGAGCTGCAAGCTAAAAAATATTTTATTTTCTTCACTATATTATGTATACCATCAATTAACTACAAAGCTAAAATTTAAGTTATTCAATTTTTCAAATTTCAAATTCCTGTGGTATAATACGATATAAAGATAAATTTAAATATAATATGTAAGAGTTGAAAATTAAATGAAACTTAAAATGTCATAAAGATAAAGTCTGAAGGTTACTTGCTTTAATTATTATCAAAAGCCTATATTACAGAGCCAGGTCACTCTTTTAATGTAATTTTTATTTCTTAGGACTATGAACATGGTAATGCATAAGTGTGAAAAATAAAACCAAAATTTAAAAAATATTTGTTTCTTCTTTTCAAAATCGCTCTACAAACTTCAAGAATTTAAGGAAAATGAGCTTCCTACATTAAGCGAGTCAAGTCAGGGCTAATTCGAAATTCCGAATCCATTACTGTCTTAGCCATTAACAGATGAAATTGATAATCATAGTCATATTATAGATTACATATTTTCTTGTTTAGAGGAAAACTAATATAAAAAAAGTTAAATTCATTTACATGTATGTATATATGTTAGTTGAGACTGGACTTGCAAACAAATAACAAAAAATCTAATCGCTGATAGAGAGTCTCAAGTTTTTCCATACTTATTTTACTTTAAATATAAACTCTAGAATTGATGAAATAGAAAAAAGTAAAAAACAAAATTCTCAATCCATATTCAACCACAATTGAAAAAAGTTGATCTAATAAGGATTACATTTCTAATACTGATCAATCAATTGATTAAGTCTTATTATATAAAGTAAAGAAAAATTTTAACTTATTATGAAGCTGAACCTACTTTCTTTTAATTTTAGTAAGCCTGGGCATAATTCTAAATAAAATTAAAACTAAATTTTGTGAATTTAAGTCCCAATAAAGAACACTGATTTGACAAAAAAGTATCGTTTAAAATTATTTAATTATTTAATGTATCTTAATTGCATTTAAAGCTTTTTTTTGGAAATATAAATGTATTATAAAGAATAGTAGAGTGGAACCAAACAAATTGAAGGAAAAGATGCGAAATTTCTAAGACAAAGTAGTCCAAAGACAATTCAAAGTAAAAACATGAATAATTTATTTAAAAACAAATCGAAAATATTAACAAAATAATTAAGAGAAAAGTCTAAGAGAACCACTTTTATAAGAGCGAAGTGTAGAGTACATTATAAATTTAAAACAAAATAAATAAAATATTTCGAGAGCTAACACTTTAAAGAAAAGAAAAACAAAATTGGACAAATGCCAGCAACTTGGTACATATATAATCAATTGTATCTAAACACAATATACTATATAAAAATATATGTAAGTACATATGTATGTATGTACATACTATATACATAAGTTATATATTTAAATTCAAAACAATTCTTAAAGAAAACATTTCCAAGCATTTATTTTTTGCTATTTATTTATTTATTTTGCCATTTTACTGCTGATATACTCATGCTGGCCCCCCCAAGTGGGATGTTGCGCTCTCAGGAGATCAACGTGACGTGGTTTGGCATTTCACTCTAGAAATTTTGCTTACCTTTGCTAACATTGATTATCCACATATTTAAGCAGCAGAAGCATCAGATGTTGTTGTTGTTGTTTTAATGAGTTTTTCGTCGGTCGGTTCGATACGAAGAGTATATGCGCGCGTTAAAGGACAACCAAGTTCAAATCAACGGAAACGGAACTCTGTCCCAACAGCAATTGATTTTCGTAAGTTCAAAGACTCTTGGATTTTCTTCACTCATTGTAATTTTTGGCAGTGCAGTTTTTCTTATGTGTTTTGTTTTTGTTTTTTTTTTTTAGATTTAAACTTTTGACGATGCTAAAACGGCAGAAACTACAGAATGAATATTTATCAATTTTTTGCACTCATGGTTTTTATTTTTTTGTTTGTTAAGTTTAAGTTATCGTCTCAAGAAGTCAATGTATATAGGTAGTAAATTTTTAATGTTTGGATTTTGGTAAAAAATTAATACAATAATAATAATAATAATAATTAACAATTTAATATATAGAAAATATTTTTGTTGTATAGAAGGTTCCTATCACATAACACATCACTATCACTGTTTGTTTTTGTTTTTTATTTGTTGTTGTTTTATTATTATGTATATTTTAAAGATACAAATTTTTAGTACTATTACTTAATTAGGTATAGTTATAAATATAATTTAAAACTTATGTATGTACAATTTAGAAATAGTTTTGGTATTTTTATTTTTAGTTCATAACACATTTGTTTTTAAAGCTATTTTCGTAGATTGATTACTCCTGTGTAGCGTATTTATTATTAATTTTATTTTTGGTAAAATTTATTTATTCTTGCCATTTCGATCGTCGTTCGTTTTCCTTTTTTTTTTTGTTGATTTTTTGGATTTTATAATATTGTCTGTACACACAAACACGAATTATGCAGGGTTCCTGTTTACCAGCACGTTTAATTTTGTAGAATTTTCTTATTTTTTTTTAGATACATATATGTATAAGTAAAGAAAAAGAGCTTTTCTTGTGTGGACCGAGGATTTTTCTCCATCAAGACATTGCACTACGAGTAAGTATGATGTTGGATTATATTGAAACAAATACATTAACACCAGATGACTGGGAAACGAAATACAAAGTACGAAATACCATAAATCCTTTATATTCATTCCTTTATTGATTTTTCGTTTCTCAACCATCTTGTTAGTATGTGTGTTTGTGAGAGTGTTCGTGTATTTGTATTTGTATTTGTGTGTGTTTAATGCGTTGGCCCAAAAATTGAGTATCCTTTACCTTTTGCTAGGGAATAAGGGAAGCAGAAGTAGAACAAGTTTTATTTTTCCTTTAATCGCACGAGAGAGAATTGAAACGAAAGACACAAAAGACAAGAAATAAAGAAGGAAGTGAACGTCAACGTCAACGTACAATGTAGTATTCGAGCAGTAGCAGTAAAGGATACAAAAAAAAAAAAATGAAGCACAACCCTAATATTTGAGCGAATAAACGTGCGAATTATGAAGAAAAGAAGACACCACGAAGGGATTTAGTTCAACACCGTAGGATGTAGGAATAATCGTAGACCGTACCGTACCATGCCACCACACCGTGTGCCTGTTCACTGTTCCTTTTTCGTTGCGTTGGGTTTGAGTTGTTGTTGGTTGTGCAAAGTCCAAAATTTTTAAGCCAACGTACGACAAAAAACGATGAAGATTATAATACCGTTGGTGGTTGTGGTGGTGGTTATTGACATTGGTATTGAACTGAACGCAGCAAAGGGATATGAACATGAAGTTGAAGACAAGAGTAAAAAAGAACTGGGGTAAGGGCGCAATTGTTCTCCCCCCAATTGCGAATGTGAATATCCAAATAAATTAACAGCATTGCCAGTAAAAACGATTTCTTTTATTTATTGTGAATAGCTTTGAATAATCTTGCAATTAACTTGATTCTTCAAATGAAAATTTCTCGAATTTAATTAATTCCATAATTTTAGTTAAGTTTCTTACAAACCGAAATCGAACAGATCAAAAATTGTTGATTGCGTGTTCACTTTTACACGTGGAAATAAGTTGTAGAAAATTTCTTCCTTCTTTCACAAAATTGTCATGTATTTTTCTTGTTTATTATTAACGTTTATTAGAGTAAGAGAGATAGAGAATAGGTTCAGACAATGTACGAGACTTGAAGGTATGACATGTTTCTCGTCTCCGATTGATCAGGTGTCAAAAAGTTGTCTTGCAATTAATGCAATTTTTTTGGAAAGTTATTCAAGAATAAACTCTCCGACTATCAAGTCAAGGGTACCTTCTGTCAAAATGTCAGCTGATTATATATTTTTTTAAATAATTCAAAGCAAAACTTTAATGTTTGCATATCTTTGGAAGCAGACCCTTCTGGAATTTGAAAAAGAATTTATATATTTGTTTAGTATACAAATGCAACCCATTTTGAATTTATAAGTTACAATAACATTTTTGCACGAACAACTGGCAAAGGTTTGTGAAAAAAGGACCATGTTCATTAATGACATCTAAAAAAATTACTAGTTTCCTGAACTTGGCCAGTATTGAAGTTGTGTATTTGCCTTTGACAACTCTTAAAAAGTAGTTTTTGGTTAAATTAAATTTATTGAAATATTTGAGATAGACTTAGTATTGTTTTTGTCAAAGAATAACATAATATTATTATAAGTTTATATTTTTTCTGGCAATTGCCATATAAGACTTATTCTCAGATCATGCATACAAGGCCACTTTATGATTTAATCTGCTCCACGTGACTCGAATGCAGAAAGTTCACTCCTGCTTGATGGACTCATAACCAAATGGAAAAAAAAGTAAATAAAGTTCTAACCAATTCAAATGGATTATTCTAGTAAAATCGGGTTAGATAATTGAGTAGATACTCGGTATTAATTATGTTATGATTCAGAGATGGAGAATTCGTTTGAAGCAGTATGATTTTGGCGAAGGGACTGCAATGGGAAAAATGTTGCAGTATTCATAAAGCAACTACAAATTTGAAATTGAATTGAGGTCACCAGGAGAATATGGTGGAAGAAGCAGTCAGCCAAAAGAATTCTAATTTATTATTTTAAATTAAAATTGTTTTATTAGTTAAATTTCACTGGACAATTTTTTTTGTTTTAATAGAAGAGAATTAAGGATATGAATAATTGAATTGAGTTTGAGGTAAGTTCAAGGCGAGCTAAAGATCTATGTCCCCTCTTCTGAACTGGATGAGGTTTAGTGTTTAGTATCAATTTTCTTATTTTATTAATTTTATTTTAATCAACATGTTTTGAAAATATGAATTTCAAACTTTAAAAATGAACTAAAATTTTGAGTTTTAGACAATTGCCAAACTACAAAATCTTACTTATAAAAATTATGCAACTCAAACATTAAATTTAAATTGGTTATCCAAACCAAATTGTCAAAAATCCTTAACTGACATATTCAAATGTCATTAAAAAAATTACCCTATTTTAACAACTTTTGATATGCCTTTACAGACAGGGAACTATTCTATTGTCTCGCATAAGACAACAATAAGAAACAATTTGCACATTTGTATTTAAATAGTGCTATACCTGTTGGGAATAAAATTTCAGTTTTTCCATGGGCAAATTTTGGAAAAGTCTATAATCTTCGACAGTTCCTTATAAGTTCGACTTTTGTTTTAAAGTTAAAGTTCCAAGCTAAACGCCAATATTGTCGTTTCATATTCCCGAAAATAAGAAATATTTCGAGAGAAATTTTATCTCTGGATAGCCCTCAACTTAAGGATTTTGTACTTATTAAATAAAATTATGAATTAAATTGCGTAAAATTAATCGAGATGTTGACATTTAAAGCCAACATTTCCAAGCAATGTGAAATATATAACAAAAATTACCTACATATGTACATATTATGTACATTTATTATTTGTTAATTTCATTGATTTACTTAATTCTATTTTCCTCGCCCAGAATTCCCAAATGAATTTCCTAATTAAAATTTAACGTCATAGATACCTACCTACCGGAAACTCGAATTGATTCGAATTCAATTTGCACATACCTAGAACCTACTCAAACCTCGTCATTTTTATATAATTTTAATTCTGGCAACTTTCATTAGATTAAACCTTCTCCACCCAGAACGAGAAGCCAAGCATATTACATAGATACTCGAATGAACCTACCTCCTGCAAGAATGCAAATCAGGATATAGAAGTAACCTTCTCCTGTGGCTACGCTCAATACATTGTGCAAAAAAAAAACTCAGCAACGTAAATTTTTTATAAAAACCTTCCTACCATCATACAAAAAATATAGAAAACAAAATATGGCGCAATATCAACAGACTCTGTCCGAAGGGGGAAGAAAAATGATTCCTTTTTTTTCCACAGGAGTATAAACCTGTCAGCCTACGTTTCTTTTCTATTATTATTTTTTTTTTATCTTGTGTAATTGTACTTTTTCTGATGGAGGTATATCTTTATCTTTATTTTTCATACAAGACAAGAAAATTTGCAAACAAACAAAAGCCGAGTTTTGTATTTGAAAAAAAAATGTACAAATGTTTATGTATACTCGTAAATTTAAAGGATCTCTCTCAGGCGAAAAGCAATTTCAAGGTTTTCTAAACAGGAACACAATGGGTAGAGAGAAAAAGAGAGGAACAAGAACAAAATACAAAAAAAGAAATAGCTATATATGTATGTATATGTTGGGATGAGGTATGTGCCGAGTGCCGAGATAGAAATAAATAAATAAAGACGGGGAAAATAAGCACTATGCCATTAAAAAGAAGACAATGACAATAACAACAACAACAACATCAACGACATCAACACAAAAAAGTCCTAGTATTTCTAGCTGGGGGCAAATTTTGATAAAAGAAAAAGTTCAACCAGTATCTCGTTCATCTCTCTTTCTCTTTCTCTCTCTTTCTCCCTTTCTCTTGTTGGCATTTTTAAAGGGTGCCCCAGTAAATTCACGTGATTGACTTGGACAAAAAGTCATTAAATTTCTTGTCAAGTATGTAAGGAAAGGACTAAGGACCCTGTTGCACAACTGTGGTTCAGTATTTAATCCGAGGTTGAGCAATTTAATCCACCGTATTCAGAGGATTAACTTAGACTTATAAGAGGCACTACGTATAAGAATTTTGAACCACGGTTAAACACCTTAACTAACATATCAATATCGGTGAGTTAAAATTACTGGTAACCAAGTTTTTCTTATCAAATAATTCACACAACTTGTAAGGAATCAAGTCAGTGTTTTGTATGCGACTTAATACGGAAATAGAAGGGACCAATAATTTTATGCCGGTTTCGAATGGCTGATTAAGGAAACATTTTAAGAAGTACAAGAGAAATATTCAAACCTATTGCATAACTTTTGGGAAAAAAAAAAGAAAAGAAACAATTATTTTGTTTAATGTCAACTACATTGCTTTTAAGTTATTTCACATTAGCATGTGTATATTTGAAACAGCTGACAGTTTAATACGTCAACGCACTGAATGGGCACGTTCAGAAGATGCAAGACTACATTCTTAGAATGCAAAGTGAAACCAAAATAAAACGTTTTTCCTCAATTGTTTCAGCAAAGTTCAAAATTAGACAAGAAACGTTTCAGAACAAAACTTTAAATGGATGATTCAAAAAATATATGTATGTACTAACTAACTTGACTAACTTTCATGAACAACATGAATATAGCAATTCAAATTACATATTCATATCTTACTTTCGAGCAAACCTTTTAAAAATTAAGTTCATTTTAAATCAATTTTTCGAGGACTGAGTAATCGGAAAAATTAATATTTGAACATTCTATTAATTTCACTTCCAATATAACGATCTCTGAAATTGAAAAACACAAGGCCTTAAACTCACACTCCAGAGACAATAAGGTTTATCTTTAGGTTAAAACCTTGGATTTTTAGAAAGTTAACATTTTGGGGACTGTGTTAAAAAAACAAATTTTTAAAGGCCTACATTTTACAGAATTCACAGATCCGAAGTTAATTTAAATTTAAGCAAAAATACACAATAACCAAACATAGAATTCCAAATTGAAACAGTTTTCAATATTATTACTTTACAAAATATTGAAACATTGAAAAAGAATAACAAAACAAAGGTAGACAGACATACATATGAAGCTACATCAACAAACCTTAACTGGCACTTGCACTTTTTCGCAAAAAGAGTACATAATTTCAAAGGATAGCTGGCCTCTGTAAGACACAACAATTGGAACACCCTTTATTTCATCACCCAAAAAACAAGGATTAATTTCCTTGAATATTTTAGATTGTACCAAGAGGTATCTTCACATGTAGAAGTAGATAGATAGTATTTGAATTGCACAACATATACTCGTACAATTAAAAAAAAAAAAAAAACATGTGCGACACGTGCGCACTACGAATTATATACTTCAGCGTTCAGCAATGTACGAGTAGTAGTTTGGTTATAGAGCAATGCTCTTCTTCGCCGTCGTCGTCGTTGTAGTCGTGACCATGGTGGGGAGAGCTTGACGTAATTATACAAAATCCATAAAGAATTTTGGCCAACTACCTATGTCCTATATGCATCACCACACATCTATCGTTTAAATTTAATTAAACAATCTTTGCCCTTCTACACTTGGACCATAAAAACCTTGCGTGGTTAACCATCCAGTCAACCGAAAGTAAATAAACATAAAATTCCGAATCCAAAATGTCCAAAATGTCTGTAAAAGAGCTTTAAGTGCTCCAAACTTAGGGGTAGTTGGTTCTGGTTTTGGTTTTGGTTTTGGCAGTAACACTAAAAGGTTCTACAACATTTTCATTGTCTGTGTATGAAAATTCACTGTGTCCACTTCATATACTCGTACGTACATCCGTAGATACTACTACCTATCAACTTGTAGGTAGGTACAACATTGGGAAATATTAGAAAGGCGAAGTTCGAAAATTTGGGCCATCGCATAAAAGCTGCACAATCGATATAATTGAGAAAAGTTCGAGGAAGAGCACACAGAACACAGCAGAAACTCTATGTTCTATGGGTAGTTGGTGCTGTTCAGTTTCAGATTCGCATCCAGCAAAGCCTTTTATAAGTTTATGCACTAAACGGTGTGTGGAATGCAAAGAGATACATATATGCACTTTGTGCGAGTATGAAGACAAAATACTTCCTGCAAACGCAATTTCAATATTCATGGTTATACATGTATCTTGTTCCTGTACTGAAATATACATCATAGATACATCTATGTATCTCTGTTAGAATTTAAATAGATTCACACGACGAAATCCCTGTATACACTTTGACTTCGACTTCGTCATGAAAATTTCACTGTTTTTTTTTTTTGGTTTAGTTTGGTTTTTTGAAAAATTTTATTTTTCTGTTTTCTTTTGGTTTTGGATTTGGTTTTTCACTCACATTTTGCACATTTATAAACTTTTTCTAGCTTTTTTCGTTAAATTTCTTTTCTTTTTCGTTTCGAATTTGTGTTTTTCTCCGATGTCAGCTTCCCATTTGTAATTTCTTATTTTTTCTTCCTTTTTATGAGATGAAATAACACCACGGCACTTGTAATTTGTGACGAACTTTTTTTTATACAACTCGATTAGATATTTTTGGTTAAAAAAAAGATCTATTTTCTATTTCAAATCTTTTTGTTTCAAAAGGTTACATAGTTTATTTTTTTGTATTTAAAAAATATATTCCTGCCCGACTTCCATTTTTCTTTCTTCTTTTTTTTTTTTTTTTGTTGGGTATACAATTTGTCCGTGCTTCTATTCCAAGTTGATATACATGGGAGAGCGTACGAATTGATACTGGGCCACGAGCGTTTCAGGGTTGCTTTTGGCACGTTCGGGAAAAAAAAGCTCCCGGATACTCAAGCAGTCTTGTAGTGCGCTGTTGCCTTTTTCGTTTACCAATGCACAAACATACAGTGGTATGGAAAAGTATGTTTTTTTGAATAAGAATCAAAACATTTCAGATGAATACAATTTGTGAGAAATGTTTCCCATTGATTCCCATTCCTAGGAGTAAAGAAACTCCGTTTGATTTTGACAACCCTACTGCTGTCACTAGTGTTTTATGAGTACTAAATAAGGTTAAGAGATCCTTTTCACAGAACAAATGGCTACAATTAAATAAATAAATCATACAAATGAGGAATATTTGGACAGTTCCAATATTCCACAATGTATGACTTGGACAACATTGAGCTGGTTTCTATAAAGATCTAAAAAATAAAACTTCAAATGTCTACAAATTAAAATGGAAAAGATATTTCTAACAATATTTTGTCAATTTAGTTATCAAGTTACAAAAACTATGTTTTTTTGAACACTGATCTAGTCATTGTATTGATGAATACGTGACACAACTCGGAAAAAAGATCTCCTGGTGTGTGTCCGGACTGTTTAAATCGTCTTCAAACAATAGCAATAACCACGCAACATAAAAATCATTTTTGACATTATTAGTTTTTTAATTAAAATCTCATTGTGCAATGCAAACATTTCGCAAAAAAATAAGTTGAAACGCAAATACATGTTGTATATAGCAAAACAATCTTTGGAAGGTGAGTATCTTGTCTAATAGGTCCCTATTTATTTCGAAAGTATAGTTCCCATTCTTAAATTGGTTTGATAGTTAAGCACCAAGCATGCTATATTAAGATCTTAAAACAATTTGATATTTGGCTGACAAAGTAAAAGTGTGCTTGCATGTGGAAATGCTCAGGACATAGGACTCATGTCATCTTAGAGCTCTAGAGTTCAATCTCTGTTTTTTTTAACAGTTACTCACATTTACGAGCAGTTGACATATTCTGTACGCGGCACTCTTGTCATAAAAATGTGATTCTTAAATTATCCATTTGGCATAAAATTAAAGGTCTTACACTAGCAGCTGGGAACAATAAGTTTAATTGCCAATTGTGAATTATGTGAAGGAAATGGAACAATACCAGAATTTCAGAAAACAAAATTCATTTAACAAGGAAGCTTATACAACATTTTTAAGTACATTTAGAACACACACAATGTTCAATATCACTTTTTAAAATAATGAGTTTTTAAAGTAATAGCTTTTAAAAATTGAGGTACATTTATGCTCCTTATTTCAAAACAAACGGTCGCTTCAAAAATGACCCGATAAATATACATCTTATAGTTAACAAAAAAAAAAAACTATTTAAACAGCGCTGTATTAAGTTGTTGTTTTTGTTGTTGTTGCTTATTATTGGAAATTACATTTGATGGTTGTGTATTTTTTAAGAGTTCATTTATTTTTTGAAAAGAGAATCATCCTCTCTTTTGAAATGAAAAAAAGCTCAACGATTATACTTTGGTTTGGAAAAGCCTGATATGTCCCAGATTCGAAAACTACACCTTCTTACTTATGGATATATTGGTATAGTTTGCCCGTGCATAGATGTATTATGAAGGCAGTGAGTACGAGTATATCCCATCCCAATGTTTTGTAGAAAAACACATTGAACGCAACGAAACACAAAGCAGCAGGAACAGCACTCAGCATAGCAGCCGACAACGACAACGGCAACGACTACTACACAACACGACGAGGAGGAATAGCACGTATCGGATAAATCGTATTTAGGTCACGAGTGAAACTTGCTGCGCGTCTTGGGAGAGGAAATCATAGAGGGGCCTTCCTTGTCCTTAGATGCGTTCACATAAAGTATACAATACATAATATACAAATTATGTCGACGTCCTTTTTAATTTAATTTAAGTTCCTTTTTTCCTTCCTTAGATTTCCTTTCTTCTAATGCACACCCCTTAGTCTTTAAAGGACAACAAAAATTCCTACACACAGTTATTTGTCACAAGGAAGGATCACTTCAAAGGGGTTTAGTCTTTAATGCGTTTTAGAAATATAAAACCGGAAAAACACAAATGTTTACGGATTTAAATTTGAATAGTTGGGAAATTTCTTCAAAAGCAAAAGAGAGAAAAAACTTTTACGCAAATAAATTCTGAAGTATTGAAAAAAAAAGTTTTCCTTTCTTTTTTTATGATAGAAAAAGACCGTGGTTTTTGAACGACCGTACACTTTAATCAGTCAAGGCAACGTTGCTATTGATTTTCAAACAACATTCTCTTGTTCACAAAATAACTAACCAAAAGCAGCAGCAGCAGCAGCAGCACCATGTACTCTTCTTTCATGGCGGGTTGGAGTATATTGTGTATGGTACATGATGGCGATGGGATATGGATATGGAATGGTCGGTTCGATGTCGGTAGTCCTGTGATGCTCAGGTATGTCAAGGCATGTGGCATCTTTGTACATATGTACTCCAAATAATGATACATGGTCGTGTGTACGAGCATGGGGTATTGTTTTTCGCAATAAATCCACCTTAATTAATACTTTGCTCGTATATCATTGTCAAAACTTATCAAGTGATAATTTTTTTTTGACGGTTATTCCTACTTGAAAAATCGTTTTTTTGTTCGAATAGGATATGAATTTTTTTTGAAAAATTTCTTACAATAGGAAGGCGCTAATGTGTATGTTCAACTTCAGAGAAATAACACTTGGGTATTTTTCCCTAAATTACTTTGGCTAAATTGTTACATAAATTGTTTGCTTTAAATATGTACATGTAACTGTTTCAAGGATAACTAATTTTGATAGATAGAAGAATTAAACACAGCATGAAAATTCCATTATTAAATCTGAACACGGCACATAGAGTTCGACATTGTTCAAAGCTTTTTATACCGAAATTAAAACTAATGTTTTTCTTTACTTTGTTTTTTTTTACAGTTTCATTTGTGACCTAAATATTCCAAAAGTAGATCATAGTCAATGTGTCTCGATTTCACTTGGCTCTCGAAACAGTACCGAACCAGACCAAAAACATTTTTGTTAGCAAATTTTTGTGAATATTTTCAATTCTAGTTTCTCATTTTTAAATAAGAAGAAATCTAGTAGGAAATACATTTTAGAATTTTCTCCATTAAAAATAATATAATAATTTTAGTAATTAATAGAAGCTTATTTACTCTTATCTTTAATTTAAGTAAATCCATAGCAAGATCGAGTAAGGAGAATTCTAATAGAACGATCCAAGTGATATGAGGCACACTCCAATTGGTTTCATTTACTTAGAAAAAAGTCTACATTAAAATGGTACTACAATGGGCCAATAAATTCCAGCCATGGAAATTATTGATCATACAATATAAAATAAAGTAAATTAATAAAGCCATTTTGTTGCTATTGCAACCTTTCCCAATGTTTTAAAATCCATCTGAATAGTTTAACATTTCTGTTTACTACTCGTATAAATATTATTTCAAAACTCCGTTCGTATGCAAACTTTTAAACATATATTCTTTCTCAGGTTCAACCTTTCTTTAAATCTTGAAACCAAATTAACATCTTGCCCTATTAAAAGATTATCCGTTTAAGATATATAGTACATGCTCAAGTTATCTGCTTGCTCAAGAATTGACATGGTTATTCTACTTTTTTTTGAGATTTGAGATTTTCTTTATAAAACACTTAAATTCTTCACATTAATTAAAATCTAAGAATACTAATCAAACAATTCCAACGACAATTTCTGATTTGACCAATATATTATAATTATTTATTTGAGAAAACAAAAACAACTACCAAAACACGCGAGCGTTAAAGTATTTAAGAAGTTTTAGATTATAAACAACAACGCCAACGACTGACTCAAGGCGGTCGGTCAGTTGGTGGTGAATTTAATTTTAGAATTTTGTGAAAACATTAAGCACAGCATTTATCTATAAGTGTGAAACACCATAAGTATTTGATAAATATGTATGTAAACATCGAGCATTTTTCGTTTTCGTTTATATTTTTGGGATACTTGCCAAATAATTAGTGTTCCCGGGGAATGAATATTTATCTAAACTAACAGAAGTGAGAGAAGCGAGGCAACTGCTGAAGAAACATTCAATGCAAACAAAAAAATTGAACATTTTTAAATTTGCCTACGTCAAAGTTTCATTCATTTCAAGATCAATGATGCTAGTGACGGAAACAAACAACCAACTGCTTATGCTATGCTATGTCTATGTCAGATCTTGCAAAGCATATTGAAAAATCACTACGCTTTCGATCATTCTTAAAAGGTGTTTCTTTGAATTTGAATTTATCTTTCGCTGTTATGTATGTATTTGAAAATTTAAATATTTTCGCAATTTTAGTCTTTGATAAAAGCTTTTTAAGTCACATACACTTGTGCGGTGTGTAAATTAGGCATTAATATTATGATGCATTCAATTTGCATTCCGTCCATCGTTTTAGGTTCAATTTGGATTGTTGAATGTCAAAAGTCGGCGCGAGTGGAAAAACATGAACATTTCATTGATGGGCAATGGATTGACCGAAATGTGAGGCAAACCGAATGAATTACGTCAATCAGCTGATGAAATCATTATAGGTGTTTTTCTTTTGTACAGGAATATATTTCTTTTCAAATAATTGTAAACCAAAGTTGTTCAAATTGTTTGCCCAATGTTATTGTTAAACACAAACCATCCTTATTTTGTTTTCTCGATTGTACATAGTTCAAATAATAATTTAACTATTTTCATTCATTAAACTAACATCAAAATTCACTTAACACGGATTAACATTGCATACATTATATTAATATTTTTAATTAAACCACTGAATGTTAACATGTAAAAGAAAGTCGTTTTTGGAAGTGCATTCTCTTTCAAAATTCTGAAACTTCACTCAAGAATTATATGCATACATATATAGTTGCTGGGCCGGCACCAGCCAAACTTGCGCCTTGTGCAAGTTTTGTAAAAAGCGCCTTTTTTTCATATTTCCACACACAAACACATACATACATATGTGCATACACTAGTCAACATGCATGAGACTTTTTCGCATTACCCAGGAAGTAGACTTTTAAAGCTTGTATACTATTTAGGTATCCCGGAAGGCCTTATCCTCAGTAACAAACAAATAATATGTTTGCATACCTACATATGTATGTAGGTTATGTTATGCTGGTTACAGTGTCTGCTGGAAAGAAGACCAGCCGACTTAGACCATCAATGGTCCATTCTGATACCACATGGATCGTAGGATCCTCCTACTCGTTGAAGCATTTGGAGCTAACAATAAAGCGGTTGAGACTTTGAAGGTCTATATTACGCTTTTGTGCAAGTGCAGAACAATGGCAGAGAAGATGAGGAACTGACTCCTCTTCTTCCTCGTCCATACAGCTTCTACAGAAATCTTTTACCGGAGCTCCAAATCGCAAGGCATGTGGACTCCTAAAAAAAAATCTGCTCAAATTAGTGCAGTAAGTAAGTTAAAATTTATGTAGGTAAAATCTACATTAAACATCAAACAAAATTATTAGAAAAATTCTACTTTGCAAGAAAGTTAATCATTAGAGCAAGTATGTATTTTAAATATTGAGTTTTTAGAAGAGAATCAAAATAAAGTAGTTAAGCTAGTATAACACGGTCAACGTAATGGGTTAACGCGTTGACTCTCTGACGTCAAAATGACGTCAATATCTGTCCCAAGGGTGTCACGTCGTGTAATCGTCAACGAAAAATACAGTGAACGCTTTGACGAGTACATTGACGCTAGCTTTGACGCACATTTTTGAGTCAACACGTTGACTCTTTTTTGTGACCGTGTAATATCTTAGTCAATGCTATTAGGACGCGTTGACCCATTTTTGGGACGGAGGGTCATCGCAATGACTGTGTCCTAACGTTGACAGGGCAGAATTTTATACCGCGTCAACGCATCATTGTAAATATAGTTGACAGATAATTTTATATAAAATAGTAAACAGTTAAATATCTTATAGATTAAGGTAAGTTTTATTTCTCTTTGTTTATTCTTTTTAAGTTTAAGCTTACCCTTATTTTCCTAATTATATTTCAGCACCATGGGTAAGGAAAATTAATAGGGCACACTCAAAAAACAGAAGAAAAAAGAGAATCAAGAAAGTAGAAGAAAGGAAAAAGAAACAGAAGAATTTTGAAATCCTAGGGCTCAACGAACATCAACAACTTCCCGGCCAGATATTGAGGCACCAAAAGTGTTTGTACATTATGTGTATATGTGTTTATTATACGTAAGTATATCATATTTATATGTATACCATTAATTAAAAATGGGTTGAAGATAAATTTTTGTTTGATTGTTGTTATTCAATTGTGAATGTGTGTAGGTATGAAATCGACAAATTACTTTTTCAAATCATTTGATTGTCAATGTTTTTTGATTCAATGCAATGACACTGTGATAATAACGTTGACTCACAATTGAGTCAACGCATTTTGGGACAGCATTGACCGAAGAGTGTCATTCGTGTGATAGACAACTTTTAATACAATGACAATGTGAAAGTTGACGATGGGTTGACGGACAAAATTTTGATTTTTCGATGAGAGTCAGAGAGTCAACGCGTTGACCCATTACGTTGGCCGTGTAATACTAGCTTTATTCTTAATTAAAAATTTAAATTATTTTTTTTTAATAAACTGTCTTATGTCTTCGAAATAACATACTTAGAAAATGTTTTCAGAGTCGTAACACAAACAAAAAGATGTCCTATTGCTATTTGAAAATCGAAACAGGCTTGCCACTTTTAATGAAATCTAAATATGATTAGTTTATGAAGCAGAGTCCACATGGTACTTCAAACTTTGCAAGTACATAATGTAAGGCCTTAGTGTTTACTTAGCTGTGTGCAGGCAATTGGACAAGATCTTCGGTTTTACAGGTGACATGAGATAGAATTTAGTATATAATTTTACTTGCGCATGTTTCAATAAAACAACAAAACAAAGATTTGTTGATGATATTTCATCCATTGCCTAACTCTTTTTTTGTAACTTAAGGTAAATCGGGTTATAAAAAAACTTAAAAGAATAATAGCTAAATCACAATATCGCGTTAGGTCGGTCCGGCGTTAATGAGAGTTTGATCGTATTTTAAACTTTTTATTTCAAAAAAGCGCGACCCTAGTATTTATAAAACGAAATTTGGCTTCAAACCTTGAGTTGGCTGACATATAACACAATATTATAACACTATTTACACACTGGAAACACAAACTTCGTTTCAGAAATGTTCAAACCCAAGTTTTGTTAAAATTTTGTCTAAAAAAATTATGATAATACTCTACGATTGGTGAATTCCTTAATTAGAATAAAAGTTGTAAACTATAATAAGTGGTTTAGATCAAGAAAAATAATTTAACATTTGCAATTTTTTAGAGCCAAGCTCATAACTTGATATTCACCTATGAAAGCGTTAAACTTAAATCTGTTTTTACTAGATAGGTAACGATCATCAAATGTTTTGAAACACAAAAAAACATAAAACATAAAAAACAAAAAAGGTTTTTAAAAATGTTGGTTCAATTTTGTTACTAATGTTTAAGTCCAATTAATTTAAAAAATTGAGAAAATTAAAAACATATTTTTATTGCGAATAATAAGTTGTTAAACCAAGAAATTGTTTTTATTTATAAATAGGATTTGTCCAAATCATGACCAAATTTGACGAAACATCTTAGCTTTACTTAGCTATACTTCGGGAAAACACTGTTTATTTTTGAAGACGACCTTGGTGATCTGATTTTTGCTTGATTTTTTATGTCAAACTTTCTACATTACGAACTGTGTATGTTTATTATTATTATTGTATTTTTACTATAAAACTCCCAGGTAGAATAACATCATCTAAAGAGATGTTTTTATGCAGTTAAAGTGCAGGATAATTTGACGCATATACACATGGGTGTATGTACCTATGTATGTATTGATAAAGTTTACACAAATTCATCCGTTTTCAATAAAGGAAACACCATACGAACCCAAAAGTAATATACATTCAAAACTGGGTAGGTAGATGCATATTGTAGATAAAATGTTTTAAATAGGACAGTTGCATAAAGTGCACCATGTACACTCCATTATGTACCTATATGGAGTTTTTTTTTTTTTTTAATTGAAATTGGTTCAGAATTTTGATGGCTAAAATTTCTTAAACTCACCTGACTTCAAATGCTCTTGGTTATCTTGATCTTTTTGCTGTACTCGTCACTCTCTACTTTCGTGGAAACATTTTGTCTCGAGGTTTTATAATTTTCAATTGGTCCAAGGTATAGAACGAGATTACAAATAGTCTGAAAAATTAAAACATAATTCTTCAGCTTATTACGAAAATAATGCAATTATTGGGATTAATAGAATAGACAATTCCAACAGTTGATGAGTTTAATTGTTACCTGAATTTGTCTGGGGTGTTGTGTATGACCTTGTGCGGTGTCTACTGTCCAAAAAAGTATTCAATTTCACGTTGCCAAACGACAATTATTAATATTTTATTAACTGTAGAAAATTTGATTGCAATTCTTTCGTTTTTTTCGTTTTTTTAACGGAGACGCAGACGCTGAACTCTCGAGGTCGACTCTCCTATGGAATGGCAGTCGTAGTGGCACGCGTTAATTTGTTAATTAGGCAACAAGAAAAGATGTTCAAGAAGAAGAGCACATCAAAACAAAGAAGAAACAAATGAAACAAAACATAAACAAGAATAAAAATTATAACAAGAAAAAATAATAACTTTAAAGAGTATCGTCCGCGGTAGAGGGCAGTGGGCAGACGAAGACCAAGACCAAGACGAAAACGAAGACGAGCACAAGATGAAAAGAACACAAAACCACTACAGGGACAGGCTACACAAAGAATCTTGCAAACGGCCGAGCGCTGAGGCAGCCCTCGCTCGCTCTATATCGGTGCACTTACGTAAACTAAAACTGTAAAGAAAAGTCCACCACCACACCGAGTTTAAAAAAACTCGCGACGACGGGGACAGTATTTAGAGACTCCTTTGACCATTTTGGTACTGGCGCTGGGTGGCAGTGGCATTGGCAGCGGCGGCGCGGCGATGGCGATATCGATGGCGATGCAACGAAAATTTACTCCCTTGCAAAATTTCTCGAATAATTTTACTTCTTTAACAAAAAACTTCGATCAGCGTTTGTCAAATTTTATTCTACCTGAGATGTACAAATAAATGAATACCGACAACACATGAACTTTGAATATAATTTTATTTGCAAATTTTGAGAGTTGATAATTAATTTTTTTGGCAATGGCACAAAGAAATGGGAATTTGGGAATTTTAATGACGGAACTTTTGTCTGCTCTGCTCTGCTCCTAGGTATGTCGTATGTGTAATGTGTGGTTCGGTTCTTCTCCAAACAAATAGCTCCATACTTTTCTTTTAGTACAGAATTTGTTTTGTTCTGCCTTTTCTTGCTCATATGCTATTTTTTCGCTCAGGAATAAATGGTTTGGCTATAGTCGAGATGGTTATTGCGAACGTGGTTTTCTCTTTCTGTCCTTGGGGTTAGTACAATTGCTTGGTTTACACAGAGCATGATTAATCTCATTTACAGATGGCGTTAATATGGACAAGAGTAAGAGAATTAGAGTTTCCTAATTTCCTTGCACTCAGTTTGCATTAGGTATAAATAAGGTGTTTTTGGAATCGTGGAGTTTTTGCGAGAAATTTCATAAAAACTCCAAGCTATTTTTGAAAAGACAAAGACACAATAATACCTCTTTTCCAGTTCATTACATCAGAAAAAAATGAACAGTTTGTATTTAATTGTTTTAAAGCAATGAATGATTGATAAAATAAATGGTCTACTCAACACTACCATACTATTCCAAAATTCTGACTTATGTATATTTTAAAAATATAGTTTGATGAATATTTGAGAAACAAATAAACAACAAACGTTCTGTGCTGTCAAATATCACTTCCCATTTCCCATTGGAAAGCTTAAATTTATCCTTATGAAAATTTAAATTTCCTTTGCAACTATCCCTCTCCAGATTTCAACTTCCAGCTGACTAAAATTTTAATTTTATTTTTAGATGAGTTCATTGCAACTTGATTAAATGACAGATTTCACCATTTTTAATTTTTTAACCCTCTGCGGCTGACGTGTGTTTTAAACATTTGTTTAATATTCTCTATTTAGACTACATATTCCATTTTAAAGCTTAAAGTACCTACTACTTTTAATTATACACTTACATATGCTTGGGTGTACAACTGAAAACACTAAGAGAGGGTTTAAGAAGGCATTTCGGAGTGCTGTCGGAGCTCAAAATCAAAAACATCAATTTATTTCTCATTCGAACCTATCGAAATGTTGACCTTCTTCTTCTTTATATTTCCATGAGTAAACTAAATTGATTTTTTTTTATCCCAAAGTTTCCTGCACCAATCCCAATACAGTCATCGACCTACATATGTAGGTACCTACCTATATAATTTGTTTGGATTTTTTTTTAATGATTATAATTTATGATTCAAATTATTTTTGAAATAACTTCGCTTCTTCAATCGTGTTCCATTCCCAAAACAAAATTGTTTAGTTTTTATGTACCTACATATATCTATCTCTTTTTTCTTAAAATGGAATTTACACACACAAAAACCTACATATTTGCAAACGAAGTTTTCTTCTCTGTCCACCAAATGTGGATTTCGTTTTGTCTATGAGGTTTTCATTTTTCAATATGAGATCAGAGATTTTTGGGATAATTCGAAACAACAAAAATTGAAGTACAGATTACGTAACGTGTGTATGTATGTATGTATGTATGTATATATATCTTTTAAATTCCACAAAAGTCAAAGTAGCACAAAAGTCAAAATGCCGGAGCACAATGACATTTGTGAATTACATTTTGTGTGCGTGTTACTCCCTCTTGAGGTCCAGATTCGCAATTTTTTATCCCAAGCCAAGCCATACCTCCGAGAATTAAAAAGTTCCAATAAGTCGACTTGTCCTTCTCTTACTAACTGAATGGGAAAATTTTGACAATTTATAATTTGCGTTCTATCAAATTGTATGTATATATGAAGATATTAATTCTCAGCTGATGTACGAGTTGGTTCTATGGGTATACGTGTTTTCACGTCCTTCGAAATTTGAAACGTTCAAATTGTATTTGGAATTCAAGTACATACATATGTATGTACACATATTCATCGGAATCATAAAAATTGGTGGATACATAAATAAATTTCTATTCACCTTAAACTTAAAGGTAGTCATACACTACCTTACCAAATTGATGAAAATTAAATTAAAATCCATCGAAATGAAATGCTATCATTTTTTACATTGAATTTTATCTCCCATGCGATATTTGCAAACCAGACTTACAAGGATAACCCACTCACTTTTCATTTTGCTGGAAACCTGAAAATCAAAACCATGAAATAAAATATCAATATACCTACTTAAATACAAAAAAAAAACTTTTCTCGTCCCACTATAAAAATACATAACCCGGCACATGTGTTTCCATTTCACCACCTAATAATTTATGAACTTTTTTGTGCATAAGATGCTTCTTTGGACGGTTAAGCCGTACAGATATCCAACCACTTTAATTCCCATTAACAGTGATTACGATGGCCGCTATGTCTGACGCAGCAAACAGCTATTAAATCGTCGCGTCGTTAACACGCATGTGTTATAGCTTAAAATGTAGCTTTAGCGTCTAGCTTCTATGCATAACTAATTTTCATATTACTGACTAATCACCCTCTTTATGTATTAATAATAATTCAATCAAAATAATGCTGGTTCTTTGCTCATTGAAGCATAAGTTTAACGGTTACGACTTAAACAGGAACTAATTATGAGCTACGATTTGTTGTCGTGCATCACAAATGGAATCGAACTGCTTATTAATATAAATGGGTTTATGTTGAGGTATGTGATCAGTTTATGCGTAAATTATTGAGACAGCTTGAGGTTTCCCCAAAGAATGGACTTATTCCATAACCAGACCACAGATTAACTCCAAACCAAAGCTTAACGAAAAGCAAGTTTCGTAAATGTGAACCTACATGGAGTATTTTTATCCCTCCAATCAACCAACTGCTAAATGAAATAATAAACAAATAATACATATACCAACTCTTTTATCAATTAGTTTATTTTATTTATTGTTTTTTTTTTTCTTCAAATTTGATGATAGTTATATCTTATCTTTCCTTTCAAATTATA
This sequence comes from Scaeva pyrastri, assembly GCA_905146935.1. NCBI lineage: Eukaryota > Metazoa > Arthropoda > Insecta > Diptera > Syrphidae > Scaeva > Scaeva pyrastri. Next base: position 55,329,352 of record LR989929.1, read on the forward strand.
CACAAACTATCGTTCCAGACCCGATGTGCAGTTATACTACTATCAACTACCTACATATTTATCTTTAGGTAGATATGAACAGTGTATTTATGGTATATGTAGCTTAAATCAATCCTTCAATAAAATATATTATTTAAAATAAACTTAGAAACTAGCGTTTATTTACAAAATGTCAAAGTAAGGGACAAGATATATGTTTACAAAACATTCAGGAAAATGGTTCGGTTAAATATGGACTTTTGTCGTTTTGATTCGAACGCAGATTTGGCATCTTCAGGTGTGTTGAAGGCAACCCGAGCGTCACCGGTCGGTGATCCATCGTCGTTATAACGCCGAATTATGTCTTCCGCTTTCACATTGTAACCATCGAAGAATTCAATAATATCTTTTAGATCACATCTATAAGGAACATTTTCCATTTCCACCACACATCCGGGACGGGTGAACTTTTCTGGAATACCATCGCCACCTCCACCGCCACCGCCATTGTCATCGTTGTCGTCATCGTTGACATCCTGTATGTCATCAGGCTCGCAATCGAGGTCCACAATTTCATTATTTGAATTATTTGTGTCTTCATACTTATTCGAAAAGGGGTTGTTTCTGGAGTTTGACATGCCCCCCATGGGGCCCTGGAATCCACGGGACCCCATTCCGTTGTTGTTGCCTCCTCGGAATTGATTTTGGTTAAAACTTTGGTTGTCGGGCGAGAACATGTTTCTGTCGTTCGGAAACCCATGGCCATTACGATTGTTATTGTAGTTTCCGCCACCCATGTTGTTAAAGTTCTGTCTTGGACCTTGGTTCTGCATCATCATCATCATGTTGTTGGGCTGCTGCTGATTGCCTCCTGATGGGAAGAAATTCATGAAAGGCTTGTTCAGTCTGTCGGCAATTTGTTGAGGGCTTATCAGAGATATTCTGATAGAACGACTGTTGAGACGATTATTATTCAGGCACAACGCTTGTTCGGCGTCTTGCGGGGATCGGAATTCGATAATGAATTCACCACACGGCTGATTTCGATGGTTTCGAAGCATTTCCACGTGATTTGGCATAAGGTTGTGCGACATGAAGTACTCGCCAACAGTTTGGATAGAAGTCTTGTACTCGCAGTTCTTGATTATGATAAAATTGGTGTTCGGTGGATTCATTTGTTCGTTTACGTTTGGATTATCAAAGCGAGAAGGACGACCTTGACGGAGCCGTGGGTCAGAATTTTTCTCTGGTTCTTTGTTTTTATGCTTCAAAGGAGCTGGCATATCGAGCAAACTCGGAATGCCGCTAAAGGGATTCGAATGATTGGCTTGTCCTTGCTCCTGTGAAACCTTAGAGTAATTGTCTTCGTCGTTATTGAAGTGATCTTCATTCTCCTCGCGTTGATCGAAATCGGCACTTTCTTCGTCGACGTCTATAGTGTACTGCGGTGAATCTTGATTTTTGTCGTCTTCGTCCTGTTTTTCTTGGTCTTGTTTTTCCTCTTCACAATCATCACGATCGTCTTGATCCATTTTTCCTTGCTTTAACTTCGCTTCGTCCTCGGCTCTTTTCTGATTTTCTATTTCCTCTTGTTCCTTTTGTTCTTTGAGTTGTCTCTCAGTCTCTAAACGCATCTGTTCTTTTGCGTCTTCATAGTCTTCATCGGTGGCCGTATTTACCCGGACTGGTCTCTGGTTTATTCTGTGGCTTGTTTTCTCTTCAAATGCTGCCTGTGCATCTTCGACCCTGTGGAATTTGACATACGCAATGATTTCCCTGTGGTTTTCCGGTCTGTGCGTCAGAAGAATATCTAGAAGCGTGTATGAAGAAAACATCTTCATCACGTCTTGCTGAGTCGAATAAGGGGGTATGTCTTTCACAAGTAGAATGGAAAATGGTTTATCATAGGCTCTGCCTCGAGGTTTGTCATCTCTAAACGAGGAACCATCTCTATCTTCCCTGTTGTCATTATATCTCGGGTTGTCATAGCTAGGTCTGCCGTTGTTGTCATTATGTCCGAAACGCTGATTTCGTGATGGTTTATAAGAATCAACTGCCTCGGCGAAATCAGCATCGCTCACAGCTTCTAAGGAAATTTTTTTATTCTTAAATAGTGTTCCGTCGCGAACTAGGGCTTTAGGAACATTAAGGGCACGCACAAATCTTATGTATGCAACTCCCACACGCAACCCATGCTGATCGTTTATCATCTTAATGCCGTTATTTGGAATATACAGTCCCGAAAAAAATCTTCGAATATCGCTGTAGCTCGTACTTTGACACATATTCGATATTTTAACGCAACTATTTTCTTCCTCAAGATCTTTTTTTTCAATTTTTCTTTTTAGATCGAATCGTTTATTACCGACTTCACCTTTTGGAATATTCCTTCCAAAAGCATCTGGCCAGCTTTCTTGATTATTAGAACCACCATCTTTGTTGTACTGATTTGATTGTTGGAATCTGTAGTTATTTTGATCTTTATTTGTTGATGCTTGTGATAAGTTATTTTGCATATTAGACGACTGTGAAGAAGAAGCCTGAGTGTAGGGATTTTGAAAAGCAAAAGTGGGTCTGTTTTCAAGTTGGTTGACCTTGAGAAATGATAAAGCCGATACATCTTGAACTTGTTTAACTCCTGAATCAGCGTTGACATTTGGACCATTAAAACCTGTCTTACCGGAAGCTTGAGATTGATTGATTGTTAAATGAGAATTCATGTCAGAATCTAAAGCACCAGCGGCAGCAGCACTTTGTAGAGCTTGAGCAGCATAATTTGCGGCAAAGCTTGTAGTTGTATAAGCGTTTGTAGGCAGAACATTCCACACATTCATGGGTTGCTGCACCTTAGACTCTTCGTTATCGAAAGTTTTTTCTGAAGACTTTCTCCTGTCAACGCTGCGGTCTTGGCTGTACCCACTGTCGACATCTCTGCTGTTTTTGCGCGATCCTCTGTTGCCGTTACGATCTCTATTCGATCTATCCCGGCTTCTATCACGACTTCTTTCGTGACTTCGGTCGCGGCTTCTTGAACGCCTCGATCCTCTACGAAGTTTTCGGTCTCGACTGCGAGTTCGGCTACGGTCCCGTCGACGACGGTTGCCTCCACGATCGTTGGAACGAGATCGTCTTCTCTCTTTAGAATCAGACCGACGCCGATCTCGGGATGTTTCACGACTTGTTCTGGAAACATCAGCATTTCCAATATAACCACTCTTTTGCTGTTGCTGAGAAACAGAAGAGTATGCTTGGATGGGATTGAAACTGTTTATTTGTAGGGACTGATTTGAGAGGATGGTATGAAGCGAGTTAGAAGTTATCACCGGTGGCTGCGGAGTTGGCATCGCTTGCAGATTACTTTGCGGAATAGCCGGCTTAGCTACTGTGCCAGTTAACTTCAATTGCATTGCCAGAGATTGTTGTCGTGCTGTTTCGATAACCTTTTGCATTTCAGCTCGAGATGATAAGAGCAATCTTATTTGAACTTCGTTTATTTTCCCACTATCCTGCATCATTGCTTGTCGAGCGTCTTCATCAGTGCTATTATAAAAGCGAACAAACAAGGGCATATAAAGTAAGATTTTAGTGATAAGATATTTATGTTTGAGACCATGATTCCAACTACCTTCACAAACTGTCCTTTGGGCTTCTTTTTTAATAGTAATAGCTGTAAGGCCGGTTGCACAGCCATAAAGTAGCACAAAATTAAAATTTGCCTAAAAAATCTTCCATACTATCTACGAAGGCGGACAGACAAGTTTAAGGGAGAAAAGGGTTGAGTGTAAGAAGTGTGCATTGCGAAACTGCAAAATTTAAATGTCGACATTTATATTGGAAATTTAGAAAGTGGACCATTTTGGCCGATCTTTTGAGGAGACTCGTTTTACCTCACTGAAGCAGAAATAAATAAAGAGTGCGAGCAAGATGAAATTATGAAAAGTCAGAATAAAAGGTCAATAATAAGTCATAAAATGTCTTCATTCATTTCTGAGGTTAATAACAACATCATATCATAAACTGTTTTCCTAAATTTATGTTACATTTACATCACCTGTTCTTGATTTTGTGGGATTAGAACAAAAAAACATTTTGTTGCTTTCCTTCTATTCCTTTTCCCATTAATAAAATAAATCTTCGGGGATTTCTATAAACCGTTATCGTGAGTTCAAAACAGTGTAAGTTACTCCGAGTATGTTACCCATATAGCTAAGCGTAACTAAATGTAATTAGTTACGTCTCATTCTGCGTAACTAATGTATCTTACATATCGTCGGTGACGCGTGTAAAGTGTGTAACTCCATAGAACCAAGTTTTACAGGAGAGCAAAAAAACATTCACGAATATTTGATCTCTTTTCAAAACACGATGTCACTTAAAACCATTTACAACTAGAAATTGTGGAGATACACTTTTTTCTTCACTAAATTGATAGGTCAATGAGTTACACTTTTTTCTAAAGTGTAATTTTAACAGTTATTATGAATAAAATGAAGATTCCCGTTTTAAGGGGGGGTTGTAGTATTAGCTTAAATCTAACAGATGGTATCGAAATCTCATTTTCGAAAAATTTAGAGTTACACAATTTGCACGCGTCACCTACGATATGTAACTCATAGCTAAAAAATTAACAGTAACATTTATGAATATAAAAACGTGACTTTTTCCTTTGAATTGATGTGAAGATCATAGGTTAGTAACATAAGTTACATTAGTTACAAGTAACTAATCAATTTGATGTTATGAAAAAAGTAACCTAAAAAATGTTTAGTACGATTTTAGTACAAAGCAACAACAACCTGCCTGCAGTTTGTTCATTCACAGCTCAGGCGTGTGGTGTCACATTTGAAGTATGTTCACCTAAGTTGTTCCAACCAAAAGACTATTCGCAGTGTCGAGGATAAAATTGAGTTTATTGGTTATAAATAAAAATAAATGATAAACGCTTACGGAACGCAAGATGGCGAATTTTGCATCGTGGGTTATGGTTACGCCAATACAAAATTTAACTGACCCAAAAACTAAAAGTCAACCACCATACACAACGACGACGTGTGTTTCATCGGGAAATCATTTTCTGAATGCCAAGGGCGTACGCAGGAGAGCGGGCAGTTGCCACCATAGAAATTTTTGATCGATTGAACAAAAAAAAAAAATAATGATTACCTTATTAAATAATGATTAAAATGATTTTAATTATCTATGATTTTTATTATAATGCCTAGTCCTTATAACAAAATATTCAGCTTATCTAGAACCAGTTGTAAATGTTCTGCAGTCAATAAAATTAGACCTCCTCGCATGCACCAAACATATCCACAAAATTATTAATATAGCAAAGGATCATAGAACAAATGTGTCCTGAGGAGTGGATGAACTCATGACTGATTCGAAACTACTGGTTGAAGAAGTTGAAGTAGAACTGCAAACACCAAGAATAGTCAAACATCAAGCACATCGCTTAAACTATCCTTCATCGATTCGATAGCAGTTGAGTTTTGGAAGAGATCGCTCATAATTCCATATTTAGATTCGTTGATTTCTTCACTCGAACGAAAAGTTCCAGGTGAAATCTTACCAGCATATTCCTTTTTTATTTTGCATCCAGTAAGTAAATATGTTGAAGTTTAACTTAAATGATTTTTTAAGTTAAAATCAACATTTTTTGACGAGTTTTACCTAGAATTACAAAATTTTGTTGGGGTGGCTGAGTAGTGGTAAACTCTTTGGAAAGATAAAAAATTATCTTCTGAAGATCTCTAAAAACTCGACTTATGCGATATCGTAAAGAAGCAGACGACAACGAAACTTGCTCTTCATATTTTATATATATATATTACCGTGCATCACCAGCTCGTTTGAAAGAACTTTTAGCACATTGAGGAGAGTCAAAATCTGGCTAAGATCAAACATGATCGAAGATCGTTTGAATGGTATAATTGAATAATCTCAAAATAATAGTTTGTAGATATCTGTTTGATTTAATTTGCAGGATTATTTATATGTATGCTGAGTGTATACACCGAAAAATGGTTTCGGAAAGAGAGGAAGAAGGTTTACTCCACAGATTTGCTGAGAACCCGCTTGGCCTTCTTGTGAATATAATTCATTAATTTTTCATTATAAAATTTAACAAAAATTCAACTTAATTAGTTCTCGAATGAGTTTTACACCCCCCCCCCCTGATCGAAATCCTGCCTACGCCCTTGATACTAGCGTCCAATGTATCTCGAAACACTCACTGGTGTGGATTGGAGGCGTAATCAGTCGATGTTTCTTTGTGAACTGCATTTACCAGACAATTAACGTGATCAACATCAGGCGTGATAGGTCGATCAATCTAGACTGAATTGAACGAAATATTAAGTTATGGCCATATTTATGGACATGTTTTAAAAGGACTGTAAAGCGTGTAACACAGCTCATGCCGCATATTAGAAATTTGACACAAGCGGATCGAGGACACAATCAGCTTAGGTTGGAGATGGTGTTTCACCGAGATTGGTCCCGCTAGACTTTTTGCGTTTTCATTAACGTCTAATTTTTAATCAGAAAAATCCAACTGAATTGCAGAAGGTTTGTTCATTAAATGCATTTTTGCCATCAGCGTCTACATATATTTTTAGTTTAATTATTTTATACTTGAGCAGATGTGCACGCCTTCTACAGAACGAGATGTTCAATACAATGAATCAAAGCAGAAATACGAATACATAAGCGAAGATTTCCGTTTATCAGACATTTATAAAAACGTTTTTTTTTTTTAATTTAATGAGTCTTATGTCTATACGAATGACCATGACCAACAAACGTAAAGATGAAAAAGGTTTGTTGAGAATTTATTCTTTTTCCATTTATGAATCAGATCTACAGTGATCTACAAAAGTTTGTGAATGAAATGTTTAAAAAAAAATATTTTCTTTTGCAAATGGTATATAATAAATTTTAGGGTTAAAGTTATTTGTAATGGCTCAATTTTGTGAAAAAAAGAAATGCTTTTTTTATTGTTGCCCATGACAAAAAAAAAATAACAATCCCTGAATTCTATCCACAAAAGTTTGCGTAGTTTCAAATACTTCTTCATTTCACAATACAAGAAACGGTATTTTTGTTTTTAACACTTTTAATTTGTTTGTTAGAGCTCGAAATTTAATTTCGTGAAATTGTTATTATAAAAATGTAAAAAAAGGTCAGTTATTTGAGTGAGAGGCAATTAAAACGTAATCTTTATGATAAGCAAAGAAGTTCTTACTGAGAAATCGCCAAACAATCTTCAAGATGCCATTCAAAATATTTAAAATATACCAAACATAACGTTCGTGTGTGTCTGTTGCATAACACCCTATATCACCTTAGAACTCACCCATAAACACCAGACATTATCCCTATTGAGCATGTGTGGGATGCATTGGACAAAAATCAGGACGAGTGATTCGTAACAAAAAGCCTTATTATCTAAATGGATCAATATTATTATTACACTTGAAAACCTTGTAATATCCATGTCTTACCGATTGGAAGAGGTTATGAGGCTGAAGGGATATCCGACATATGTATGTAAAAATAACACCAAAAGTAATAATTATGCCATTTTTCCAGTTTTTTTTTAATTATTCCCCTTCAGCTGTACGCAAACTTTTGTGGATTAAATTTTCTGGTTTTCTTGCATTTCTATCTTAAGAAATTGAATCTTAGAATCTCATTTTAATCAAATATATGCACGAGGATAGTTAAAAGTTTTCTTTTTGTTAGAGATCGCCGTTTTTCAATATTTCATCGATGTAAAATATTTGCCCACTAAGTTTACGTTTTATTATATATAACAAATCAATGGCTCACAAATGAAAACATATCTCTCGAAATTATATCGAGATTTCTTATATACCTATGTACTTTGCTTATAACTGGTTGCTATCATCAATTTCATAATTAATTTAATTGCCACTCTAACACCAGCTAAAACACAATTTTACGAGTTAACACGTTGGAATTTAAAACTTCTGTCAATTGAAGTTTCTTTACGTTATTTTCTTTTCTATAGGTAGTGTCATTTTTTCCCTATATTTTTGTTTCCGGAAGATAATTTCTCAAAATTGCGTGATCTTTTTAGTTTTTCTTAATTAGTACCGGTCTTAGAGCATCAATTAGCTTTCAACACTCTCACTCCATTAACGTGTTAACAAACTTGTATTTTAAATTGATTACAAATTAAACCTAAAAAAAATCAATAATGCTGAAAAACTTAGCAAGAAAATGTTCGCAGTCAAGTGATAAACCTATCATTATCCTTTTATTGCAAGACATTAACAGGCTCTGGTCAATTAAACAATTAGCGTATCGATAAAGAATCAATAATAATAATTAATAGATGCCGTATTCCATCTTTACTGATTCATATATGTAGATACAGTACACACGACGAGTCAATCGAACTATAATTGATATCAAGAAATACATTTTCTTTCTTTTTCTAATGCTCGATAATTGTGTATAGGTAAACTAGTGAGGTTTTACATTTATTCTGACACATAACAATTAAATTATACATTTAATCATTTTCGTTAGGATTTGTGTAATTCAATTTAGAATACAATCATTTGGGAATGCTATCATTTAAAACTTCAAATTCTTCAAGAGGTTGCAATCAGTTGCAGAAAAAAAATGAAGTCCTAGTCTTAGAAAATTGCATTCTTTTTAACAGATTTTCACTTCAAGTCATGACTATTTAAGTACCAACTTTATTTATTGGTATACAAGTCTCAATGTTAATAATAGTTAATTAATTTCGTGGCCTATAGTCTGTTATATGTATGCAAAAAATTATATTTGATCAATGGTACACCTGGGCGTAGGCGTACTATTCATGTTTTATTAATATTACTAATAAATTAATAAAAATTGGTCAGGAAGTGTTGAAAGACTGATAAGTGATTTAAAAAAAAAATGTAGCGAAATTCACAAATAGTATCTATATCTACATGGACAAGCGGTAAACGTTTGATTTATCGTTAATTAGTGATTAGATCTCTATACTTACTATCAGATTTCTGAAATTTTGAAGTTACTAAGTTTAGTAGAATTTTATATGGGTTTTATTGTTTATTTTGTTTTTTTATTATACATACATGTGGTTTTCTGATTTCTAGACATTATTTTCTTCTAACAAAAATAATATTAAATACATACACTGAGTTACAAAAAAAGTGGCGTAGTCATATTTGTTGATGTTTTGTTATCATTTTGACAATATACCGTTATGTTTTTCCAAAGATTATTTTTTTTAGTTAAGTGGTATATTTGTATATTTGTTTGCAAATAATTTTTCCATTTTCCTTTAAATACGTGAATCCTATTGAGAAAAACCACAATATAATCATTTCTTCATACCAGATGCAAGATAAATGCATTTTGGCTTCCGTGACCCCGTACATTTTTAAATAAGTTAAATGTTTTAGGCCTATTTTAATTTGTTGATTTATTAGTTTTTAAATAATTTTGTGAAAAAAAAAAATGCAAATAACTGCAGAAAAACTCGCGAGGTGGTTGGCTTTGACTGAGGATGGACGAAGTGTGCGGTATGCCGCTGTTATGATTAGAAAAGCGTCGCGACGCTAGAAGAACTATTAAAAGGTACAGGCGTATCATGGCGTCAAGGCTCAAGTCATCCCAGATCAACACCTGTTGCAAGGGACGATCTATATTTGGTACTTCAAAGCCTTCGAGATCGTCATCAAACAGCGGTTGAGCTGTCTCACAGAATTAGATCCGTTGGAGTGAGGGCTTTGAATGCACAAACAGTGAGGCGGTGATTAGTGGAGAGTAGTCTGAGAGCAAGAAGGCCAGTTCGTGTACCAAGACTCACGATATAGCACAAGCGACAGCGGAGGAATTTGATCGCCTTTACTAAAATTGGACCGAGGTTGACTGCATCAGAGTTGTTATAGCACATATAGAATATTTGGTTCCATTCGTACTATTTATTGGCGAAAACTTCCTTCTGATGCAGGAAAATTCTAGACCACATGTTGCCAGGTGCGTTACTGATTACTTGCAAGAAGTTAAATTTGACGTGATGGCTTGGCCTGTGATGAGCCCGGACATGAATCCATGTTTGGGACACGCTAGGACAAATTATGAGGAGGCGACCTGCCCTTCCCGAGGCAATTAGTGGGCTGAGATGTGCTCTAATCGAAGAATGGGAGAATTCGGACGACACCATATACGCCCCAAATTACCCACTACTAGGAAGGAAACAAGACTCGTTAAAAAAAAAATGTTAACTTATGAAGTTTTTGCACATTTTTGTTATTTTATTCATTAGTAGATTCTTAACATTTTTTTCCTTTTTTTATGTGAATTACTAATTTTTATCTCAAAAAACAAAATACCATTAAAAAAATATTTGTTTGTCCATCTTTTATGAAATTTTAGCAAAATTTCAATTTGTGCCACTTTTTTTTGTAACACAGTATACATAAAAACTAAACGAATTCCAACTAGGCATATCAACTGAACTGAATGTGATTTTTTTTTTTTGAAAATTTTGTTCTATAATTTATTATTGATAGTTTCATTAACAAACAAATTAAATACGTTAACATATTAAAAAATGGAAATTTAGATTTCCTGACGGACCAAACATAAAACGGATCACTTGTATAGAGCAACCATTTTCGAGATCGAATGAATGAGTACATATGAGTTATATATAAGCAACCAAAGCATCAATATTTAGAAATTATATAAACAGTTTAATTTATCATTTAAACTCATATTTCGTCACTTACCTCAGTTTGACAAAGACAGCTGTTAAAAAGAGATGAATGAACAGTCGAATGAGCAATTGGACAATAGACAAATTCATATTTGGGGTTCGTTGATGTTTGAAATATCCAAATTCAAATAATTAGGTTATTTAAATATTAGTACGAGTACATTTAAATTAAACAAAAAAATGATTACTCGTCATTTGTTTCCCTACAAAATAATTCGATATACCTCGCCAAGAATTAGGATAAAGTTTTGAGCCAGAATTAATTTCGTTTTTCCAAGCCTTCAATATGTCACCAAACAAAATAATATTCAGTTCAATTACATATGGGCAAATCCTTGCCGTTTTATTATATGTATGTATATGAACATCTTTTTATATTTCCAGAAAATCTACAGAGTATTGTATAAAACTTGTGTTGCCTGATGCGTATTTTTTAGCTTGCGTTGTATTTAGCTTGCAGAACATGAAAGTTAACTTGTAGAATGCATATTTTAAAAAATTTCGAAATTGTCTTATTTTAAAGCGCAGTATTTTTGAATTCTCTGTTTTAGTTAACATATTGAAAACACAAAAATGTTTTCAAACTTTACTTTTAAAACTTACCTGAATGTAAGGACGTATTTTGTTTTATTTAAAGCGTAGTCTTAACAAATTTCAAAACCATCTCATTTCCACATTTTGTATGCTTTGGGTTTGGAGTATTTGTTAAGGAGAAAATCAAGCGTATATTTTTCAGTGTTTCAAAAATCCCTAGCCTAAATTTACTTAAAATCAGAATCAGCTGGAAGCAGTATTGTTTTCAAAAAAAATAACCTGAAGATAAGGTACGGTTACAATTTAATTAATCTTATAGTTATGTGTTTTTCTATAAAAAGTAGATATTATAGGCAATTTCAGGTGTTGGAAGGGTCTATTAAACTCTTATAGTAATACAAACAAAGCATATGCTCAGATATATTCCAAAATTCAGAAAAGGAATTCAGGTTAAAATTTAACCTAACATTGAAAAACTGGGCTTAAGAGTTACACGAACATATTTTTTTCCAACAAAAAAAAAACAAAACAAAACATTTTTTCAAGAAGCTCTAAAAGGTTTTCGTGTAAAACCTTATCATACCTGCATCCAGCATCCATCCATTATAGTAATGGCCATGATAACTAAGACTAACATAAATGTGCAACTGGCTAAACACAAAGGTAAAGCTGGAGCACGTGGTTATTCCGTAAATATTTACTTTTTACTTCACGCCGTGTTTTCCGACATTTGTATGTTGAGACATCTACATTTGTGCCGGACATCACCATTGTGGACGTCCTTCCGGTTTCCATAGCTTTAGCTTAAAGACATTGTTTTCAAGCAGTGTTTCTAAGGAATGCTCATTAAAACTAACTTCTGGTTTGTTAAAAAGATTTTTAGGCCTCTCAATTTCAAGAGAAGTCCTACTCATTTAAAGTATTTTCAGTGTAGTGGAGCGAAATAGCTTAAAAAAATATAATAGATATCTATGTATTATGAATTTAAAAATGCAATGCTTCCAGACTTAGTCGCATTTAAAGAAAACGTCTATATGTAATTGTTTTTCATAAAGTTTTCAAAAGAAAAAAAATTGCCTGAACATATATTTAAATGTTTTCCATTTAACTTTAACCCATAAAATGGCCTCGAGAAATCCTTGATGATGTAGATGTAGTCTACTATTCCGGTACACACGTACCCAATTTTATTTACAAAAATTGATAAATAGCAATAAAAATGATGATACTTAACGATTTTTCCAAAATTTTCTCAAGGCGGATAAAAATTGAAGAAAACGTTTTTCTGCCTCACAGAAAACATTCGAATATGATTAAGTTGTATAATAGTTAGTTGCTGTTGTTAGCCATCAAAACTACTCAGGCGTAGAAAACTTACACAGCAGAAATACTAATATAATAAAAAGAGGTAAATCTTTTTCTTCTTACATTCATCCCGAGTGTGCATGAAAAACGAAACCCGTTTTCCACCTTATAGAATTCCCTTCCTGTGCGAATGGTCGATGCGATGATTGAGATCCCTCTGAATCAGGTAGGTAATTTTGTTGCATATAAACGTTCAGAACTAAGAAATTTCTTAGACAATACTCGCATCCAGGTAGTCTCTTAAACGATATACTCGATTGTTTTAATTTGACATACACTCATAGGGTTTTATTTTAAGTTTATGTGTTACGAAATTATCTTATTTTCTTTTTGCATCAACAGGATTAATATTCAAAAATATTTAACTTAAACATATCTCAGCGTTGTTTGAATCTGATTACTGCATCTCATCGGCCTCATAATCAGACCTCAGCATTTGTTTTCAATCAGAGCGTTCCCTAAACTTATGAATAGGCTATTGAAAGCAGTTATTATTCTGCTTTTGGTTTGTGTATATAAGAAAACATGTACACTCTTATGATAAACTAGCCAGCGATTCAGCAGCTATGTACTTTAGTTGCGGCACGAGTATGAAAAGAATTTTTGGTATGCAAATTAAGAAGAAGGATTTTCAATTCCATAACAACCACATGCCAGTTACTTGATTGCATTTCCTACTTTTTTTGGAATAAAAACAAAAAAGTTGCAAATGAAGATTTCACTGGTCGTTGGGCTACTTCAAATATACTTTTATTGTACCTGTAATCCGATAAGCTTATATTCAGGGTTCTGATATTCCTGTCTGCACGGAATGACTTACCTCTATCAAATTTTGACCTTGTTTTAATAACTTTCTCATATTTTGTGCATTTTTTTTTGTTTAAATTAACGTTGATTTCAATCACCAAATGTGATGAAAATAAGCTTATAACTATAGGCGTAGGACATTAACGGTTTTAGGAAACATGATCTCGTCTCAACTTATATGTAAATTAAATAATATACATTTTCTTACATACTTATGTATATGTAAATGTATATGCATATGTATGTAATACTTAAACTTAGTGACATATAGATACCTGAAAGCAATAAACGCATCTCCATTTTCACCACCAACAATATGAACTCCACCGTCTGGTATAGCTAGTCCTCTGAAGAAAGTACGAATGTCCAAGGCATTTGCCGACCACGGCAAGTTTTGCAACCGAATAATTACGCTCATTTTGTGTTATTATATTTTTTATTTGCAAATAACATTAACACGAATGAAGTTGAAGATTTTGGATCCCGTCGATGTGTTGGGTTAGTCGCTGATTAATTATTAAGATCACCTGGGAGAAAGATATGTTTTTTCTCCTACAAAACAAAAATGAAAAGAAAAAAGTTGACAAACGACAACAATTTAAATTAATTCGACTTCAAATGCCTACATAGTATGTATGTATGTAGAAGAAATTTTTGTTTTTTGTTTAATTTATTATTCAAATTAACGTAACTCAATTATTGTATTATAATAAATAAATGTGTATCTATGTATTTATTTCATTAATTTTAAAGGTTGAAAGGATAAATTTAAGGTTATTGCGATATATATTTAACGAAAAACTAAGTTATGTATTCATATATCAGTACACATACACACTTAGGCGAGGAGCTCAATAGGCTCCCATAGCAGTATTCAACTTTAAAGAACTCATATGTATTGAACATAGTTGGAATTTTTTTCTTGGGAGAGGTTTTGGTACAAGGTAAAAGAAGACATCTTTGCAGGGGTATGATAAAAATATATTTAAGATATTGAAATAAGCAAGTTTATGAATTTTTTATATACAGCTTCAAATTTTGTAGAAACTCCAATTTTAGTCTGTGAAAATCACATACATACACATGAAAATTGGAGCTACCCTAGAACTTTTACAATTATATAAATAGCATTTCTTTTTTCCAAATATATTTTGCACTAACTCAAGTGGTATTTATACACATTGAGAGTAAAGTTCAAATAATATTTATATAAGATAAGAACTCGTCAAAATATTGCTATTTTAGCTTTAAGTCTCCTCTTGGCACCATAAACTACTTACTTACCAAATAAATATTTTATTGTTTTTTGCAGACCATTATTTACTAACGCCTTCATCGAAAATAATCCAAATATTGACTAAATAACTGAAGAGGGGGACCAGTACTTTCAGATTGGACTATGATTTTTTCAAATTTTTGACTTCAAGTATGTTCTTGATTTAAAAAAATTGATTTATTTTAGAATATCTAAACAAAAATGTAGACGGACTCTTTTGACCATCACACATTTTTTCATTTTTCCTACCTAGCATTTGCAAATTAAATTTGTTTAAAAAATCATGAACAATAGTAATTCACGCTTAAAAAATCATGCGGTCATTCATTTTACTCAACAATATTTTTTTTAAATATTGAATTCATAAAATATGTAAGTTCTCGTTTATTTTTATTTGTTTGAGAAATAAATAAAAAGTCTGAAATCAATAATTAAAAAAATATTTAAACAAATACTGTTAATAGCGTTTTTTTTTTGAAGTTCATTGATTAAAATCAGATCCGCATTTTAAAAATACTAAACGTAATCTAAGAAATAAACATTTAGCATGACTTTCAGATGATGTACTCATAAATTCAAAGTCAAATAACGCATTATCATTGAATTTAATTCAGCAACCCGTTTAATTTCATTAATCTGGTCTTATACAAATAATTTCCAATAGTTTTAGAAACAAGAAATATTTGGAGTGTAATATTACAAGTACATACATATGTATGTACAAATGCACATAGAAACAGAAAGATTGACCAAATGAATTCTAATCATAACTCGCTTTGCTCTCTTTTCAGTTCAAATTTCAAACAATTCGGATTTGTTCATGTTTTTAAAACTTACCATTCCATTTTCATTAATGTAATATTTTCTATTTTTGTTTTATATCCGATATATCCAAACGTATGGAGGTTTATCGCCTCTAATATTTGATTAATATTTTAGATACAAATATTAATATTTTTTAATTAACATTTAATGTCTTTGAAGTCTTTGAAAAACGTACAAAAATGCAAACGAAAACTTGTTGATATTTCGAATTCGTTATATTGATCTTTTAAGTGTTTCTAAAAACTCAAAAGACGAGGAAGATATAATTTTTGATAAAATATATCTCATGGAAGACAGGTTTTAAACAATGTTTGTATTAAACCTACTTATAGAAATACAACTTCCGGTCTTCAAAGTGAAAACACATAAAATGTGTACATTAATCTACTAAAGAAAATGCAGGTTATTATGTTATACAATGCACCAAAAAATGTCGTCACGTTTCAGATTTGAATTATGTATACCGCATACTAATTAGCCATATTACAACCAATTAAATCTTATCTTCTTCCACATTTTAGATAAAAGCAACTAAAATAATTAATCCTTATAATTGTGTCAGCGTATCCAAAGCACAAACATCTTCAGTTTATGGCGCTTACCTGGAGCACACGACACTACAATCTCAATGAATTATGTCCGACGTGGGTTCATAACAAAAAGTTCAGCAGCAAAAAAAAATGAAAATACTTGTTCCTCCATAGAAAATTTAAATCCCAAGTATTCATTTCTTTTAAAGTGTATACGATAGTCATTGATTTCACAGCCCAATAAGGGTTCCTTCACACCTGATCTTGCTTTTTGCGCTTCGTAAACATTTTTCGCGCAAACAAGTATTTTTTCAAAGCGAATCGTCAGATCTTCGACATTCTGTCGTGCTGCTATAAGCTGTACCCCTAACCTCATCAACAACTTCCAAGGCTCCTACACTCTGATCACTTGACTTTCTTCGGTGTTTTTTGTCATTCGTTTTTCCTTATTTCCTTGTTAAGCAACACAATAGTACCGTTTTGACAAGTTTTCTGATTTAAACAGACAGGTTTCGATTTTCTTTTGCTTACATAAGTCATAGTCTTAATTAGATTGAATATATGTATCTATAATTGAAGAAAACTCTTTTTGTAAGTGGCTAATCAGATGTCCAAGAGGAGGGAAAGTCTTAAGTCATATAAAAGACCTTGGCATCTACTGCAAAATGCTACTCAGTTATAATTGTTTCGATATTAAGGAGCTACTCGCGCGATATTTTTTATATAAATTATGAATCTTTTAATAGTAAGTTTAGTGTTTTTTATAATTAAAAGTGTATCAAAGTGTGATGAGATAATACAGTGAGCTGAGCAGACCTGAATTCTATAAAAAAAAAAATATACATCTGTATATCCCCTTTTGTGCTCTATCATATTTTGGAGCCACCCCCAGCTTTGTATGAACTTAATTGAAAATCAATTTTATCTTCCTTGCTAAATTGCTTACCATGTTCTTTTACATCGGTTTTGGATAACAAAAAGGAAATCTCCAAGAGATAAGACGAGATTTATTTTAGGGACGAGTGTTTTCTTAAGTTTTTGTGTTTGTGTTTAATTTCGTAAAAAAAAAGCTGAGACCCAATGCGGAAAATATGATTGCTTTTTAGAAATTAGCTATCAACAATATCTTAATTTAAAAAAGAGTATTTTAAAGAGAATTGAGTGAACATACAAAACAAGATTGGAAACGGATAGGTTTCGCTAATTTTGGATCGGCCAGCAGCTTCAGCTAAATATTATATCTCTACTCTGCTCTCACCAGCCGATAAGGATATTACATTAGGCAAACCAAAAAAATTTCAAGAATTGTGTGGTCCCGCACTTTTTCGCTGACTCATCGCAAAAATTATGAATATGACACATTTAATTTATCTATTTCTAACTATCTTCCTTATAAACTGGAGTTTTAAATTTGTTAATATAATTCAGAACCGGAAAACGTTTGCAAGTGTCTTGGCTTGGAGCAATAAACTAAGCTTAAAATATTCTTGAGACTGTAATGCTCCAACGATATGTAAAAGTTTGTTCAAATCATGCTTTGGTGCTTTAAACTTTGCTTCAATCTATTTCCATTTCAGAAAAATTGTGTTTGTTTTGCATCCAATTACATAATATATCGAGATGACATCTTCTTGTATAGAATCCGTTAGTGTCGTCTGGATCTGTTTCAGTTACCAGATTCGATGTGAAAAGTTTAAGGATTTTTTTAAATTGATTGCAGGAAAAGATTTTTTAAATTTAAACCAATCACAATATGAAACAGTTTTACTGACATCAGTATTGGAAGCGTATCCTTGCATAACATTCTTTAATTTTTTCAACTTTTTGTGATTTAGACAGATGTTTGTTTATAGTCAGATTTAAACTAGGAAATAACTTGTCACTTGGATTCAACTCAACACTTTGCATTTAAGAAGCGATCAATTTTGATTTCACCTCTCATAACATAAATTGTTACTAGATAGTGGTATAACTCATTTTAAAGAAACTTCTTCTTACATAAAAGGAAAAACTATCTCCAAAGCATAATTTGTTTCGTTTGATGTCCAAAATTCCATGGATCAGAACTCTGCATAAGTTATGACGACGATGTGTGGTTATGAAAAAAATAAGAAAAAGCTTATTTATTTAGTTATAAGTTTTTAAGACAACTTGCATAAATAATGGATTGCACCAAAATACATTTTTTTATAAAATTCTTAAGACTATAATTTAGTTTAGTCACGTAAATTCAGATTTTTATATACGACGTTTGTTCAGTTTTGATCACTTTTTCCAAATAAGGCGATCGGTCCACCAGTGCCAGTTTAAACTTACCTTTTTATTAATTAATACAATTTATCATGTCTTGTTCTAATAATAGCTTTTTTTAACTACAGATTTCCCTTATATTTGGTTATTTATCGATATCTTCTTCGATGCCAGCAAATGATGTTTTACAGTCAGCTAATCTTGCAGATAGTAGTATTCAGTCGAAAAGAGACTTAAGTCTTAGCTATGCGGCAACAGACATCGGATCCAAGGACGGAACTCGTGCAAAGACAATCACAGTTATAAAAAACGTTGCGGGTAAAAAAGATTTACCGATAAAAGTTGATCCTAAATTGCATAAAAATGAAAACTGGGGCTCTGAATTCCGCGATAACTTTGATTCATACGGGGTTATACCTGATGTACCCGATATTGATGAACTATTTGAATTTGTAAACAAAAAAAAAGACGATAAAAAGCCAAAAGAAAAAGATAATCCTTCAGGAGAGGAAGCACAAGGAATGGACATGAATCCTAAAAAAGACAAGGAAGAACCAAAAGAAAAAGGCAAGGAAGAAACTACATTGGCGCCAGCTCCCGTAGAAGAGGTAACTGAAGAAACAACAGATGGAAAAGTCGAAAAAATTGCAGGCGATGCAGAACTAATTCAACCTGCAGGTAAACAGGGAAAAGTTAAATCGCAATCTCTTGATATGGGTAAATATAGTGTTCATGAGACCTCGCATGATGAAAATTATCAAAATCTACAAAATTCCGGTCATCAGTATTTCTCCCATGGTGATAAAAAGAATGAAAAATACATTCAGCCATCGGTAGTTGGATACAATTATCCAGAGCCAAGTCTGAAGGGATATCAAGCCGTAAATGGTTATTCTCAGCAAGCACAAGTCGGCCGTGGTAGTATTACAGTGACAACACAATCTGGAAAATCATACGATGTTCCATTCGAAAATACAACCTCTAATCCTCCTTATCTCGCTCCAAACTTCAGACGAAATCAGATCTCACAGCCCAATCAGCAATATCCAACAAGTTCTCAGCGTCCATATGTTGCACCCAGCCTGCGAAAACCCTATGAGGTACAGTTGAATAATACCATTCCAGCTGCCAGAGATTGTGCTCCCAATGTATTAAGTAATAGACAACCACCTATTTACAATGTCTATAGAAATGTTGCTCCTAACATTAGACCAATACCAAATGGTTCTGGTGGCTACAGGCCCAGGTCGAGGGGTCTACGATACTAATCATATGATATTATTTAGATGTTTAGGCTGTATTTTATGTATATATTTATGTAGTAAGTACTTTAAACCATTTTAATATTATAAAAAATATAACTGATGTTTCTCATACAAATTATTTGAACTCATTTAACAAAAAATGTGAAAAATTGAATAGTTGATAAAAAATCTTCAAAACTTAGTGGTCACTTCAAGGTCGGTGTATTCTCTTTCAGCAAAATATTAATAGTTGTGTACAAACCCTAAGAATATGTTAGTTCTCTAAAGTTTGAGATTGTATACACATGTGTGCATGAAATAATAATCGACGTCTCTTTAAGTTTTTAAGAATATTTATTCAAATAGTAGTATTCTTTTCAATACTTCATTTATATCTTTAAGTAAGTTTAAAAACAAACAATGGTCTTTTTAGCTAACATAAAGATACTTTGTTTGTTATTATTACTGACGTCCCAGCACAGGTGGACATTATACAAATAGAAAAACATATCGTAAAAATAGTAGTTTTTGAGTTTAGTCAAAAGTCTGTTCATTTATAATAATCGCGCGCCAAATTAATTTTTAAGACCATTTTAAGACACCTTGGATTTTTATTTTGAAAATATGAAACCTATGTCAATCGGAGATAGTGTAGCTCCCAAACAGAAAAAGAATTTTTCAAATCGATCAATTCCAACAAACAATCAAATCTTTCCTCTTTATAAAATTAGTATAGATAAATCAAATTTTTAAAAATTGATACTGATATTATCTGTTGGATCTTCCAAAGCTAACCTAACAGCTCCAGTGCAGAATGAATAATAGTCGTGTTTCATTCACTGCTGCATAACTAATGCAGCATCCAAGTGAATAAAACGATCAAACACATTCCTTATACATATATCACAAGCACAGCAGCCATTTTTTTTTCCTTTCTTAAAGCCAGCAATCAAATTTTTGCTGTTGCTGCGCTCGATATGCAACAGTGAATTAAACACAGCTAATATAATTATAACTAAATTACACCTATTTTTGGACTAAAAAAATAATAAAGCTTACCATTTATTTTTGCCAACATAAATGCTTTTATATGCAAAACATTTTTTCACGAAGGAATGGGAAAAAGATTCATGTCGAATATAACTGTCAATTTAAACATTAACTTGTTCAAATTGAAATACTTGGAGCATTTAATATTTTGTTTCTCTAATTACCAAACATTAATTGTAATCATATAAATTATTGTTTCTTTTGTTTTCAAAATTCTATTTCTATTTACAAATTTTACGTCAGACTTTTTATAACTATTAAGTACCGCTTAAAAGTAAATACATTTAAATTTGCTTAATGTCTTTCCAATATAGGTATCACATTTTTCTTCAAATTATAAAACTACCAATTGAGAATCCATTGAAAACACATAAATAATGATATCGTTGATATCGCACAACAAAAATCGTATCAAAATTATTTGATGATGTATGTAATTCTGTTTATTATATACCTATTATTATTATTTGTACCTATTTAATTTAATTTAGTTTGCCAGCTTTCGGCTGAAAATTTATCTATCTCAAGATTTCTTAAAGACTAACATTTGGGAACTCATAAATTAATGAACCTTAGTACTCATCCATTTCTTAATAATTCAAAAAGACAGTTACGAAAAGTTTAGTCACTGATATGGGACTCCTAGCTTTAGCTCACACGTTGAATAGATGTCCAGTGTATGAATGTATTTCCTCAATTAAATAAGCAGATATCCATACTGAGATCCTTTTTCTGTTCAAATTGTTTGGAAAATAATACTCAAAATAAATTGGTCTAAAAAGACAAATATGTTTTTATATTTTCGTTAAAACTATTTAAAATGAATTATGTATTAATAAAATTATTCAAAGAATCTTTCTTAAAGATACATTTTTTTTTTTTCAAAAACATAGCGTAAATTAATATTGATTTTAAGGCTGAACTGGACGAAATCTTTAATGAAATACCTATTTTTTTGTATTTGTTTTTCCTGTTATCAGAAAGAATCTCATTTCAACAAATAAGAGACATATTAACAATTACAAATATTTATGTATAAATTATAATATCAATTAAAAAAATATTAATGAGAGCATTGTTCGGACTTAATTTTTTTTTATTTGAAATTGATTTGGAACTAGGAAACTAGCCTTGTTAATTTTTAAAATCATGTAAATATCATTTTAATTGTTAGAAATGGTTGAAACATTTTTTTAAATCATTTGGTACTAAGTACTACTTACTAGTGTTTTAAAAATTTGAGAAGCATTTTTATTGTATGCATATTTTTTTCAAGTAGACTTTTTCACTTTTGTGTAGATTTTGTAAAAGTTTAGATAAATATCTGGGTTTCACATTAAAAGTCTCAAGAATTAAGTGTCATTCAGAGGATTTAAAATAAGGAACAAAACCATCATAAATGCGTGAAAATTTGTTGAAAAAAATGTATTCCATGAGAATTTATGACAATATTGCTACTTCTCTAAATAGCGCATAAATGAGAATTGAAAATATCGAGCACTTACCGCCAAATTATCGTAAGCTACACTTTTGTCGAAAATGCGGTTTTTATCGAAACTACTATTTTAAGGCGTAACGGACCCATCCTGTTCATGATTTCCTCCAAAATATAATCTAAATATCTTAAAAACATAATTAGGATAATTTGGTGGTAAGGGCTCGATATGGTATTTACCTCTTTATAGAAAATATCATTATTGAATCCTTTTGTGTATTTTAAACATTTTTAACACACCAAAAACTTTAGATTTGTTTGTTGACAACGACTACTAAAAGGTCATATTAAACATGCTGCTAAAAGATAAAGCGTTGATAAGAAATTAACTCCAAAAGTTGAATGACATTCTTGTATACCTATTAGGTTTTTTTTTTATTAAGCAGAGAAAGCTGAAAAAATGTATGTACATACATAAGTATAGATTTGTACATTTTTGTAGAATAGATCTTTCATGTTCACATTTGTTAAATTGTATTAGAATTAGAAGGAAGTAAAAAGGGTCTTAATTCGTATGAAGCTATTTATGATCGATGGGTAAGTTACCCAACGTTTCAAAAAGGGCAGAACTAAATAGGTTGAAAGGTTTTTCATTCTTTATTTTTTTACAGAAATTAACTTGCCTTTAGATAGGCTGGTACATCTTCCTATGTACTCTCAATAAGACTATAAAAACGCCATATAATATGATTGTAATATCAAAAACTAATATTTGCTCAAATAACCTAAAAAGAAGCTTAAGCCAAACATGACGGAACAGCTTGTTGATCATAAATGAGTCTTTATAATAAAAAAAACTGCATAGCTTTGTTTCTAACATAGCCTCTTTTGATTTTTTTATATACCCGGGAAAAAGTTCTTGGTGTGGGTATATAATTTTGTAAGTATTTATGCACAACGCAAAATCTAACCGTGAAATGTGTAAACTGTAGACATATTTTTTCTCAATCGTATGTATAATGTATCAGGGAATTCTACACATACCCACGTTCGAGACGACTTTTGAAAACATAAATTAGGTACTTTTTTTACTTTCCCCATTGAATGTACTTGCCTTGTTTCTGAATGTTCAAATTTCATTAATTATTTTCCACCAAATAATTAGAAAATCTGCCAACAAAACACATAGGTTAACCAGAAAATCTTGTGCTCTTCCTTTTATTTCTATCCAGACCAATTTCACGTGAACCGAAAGCAAACACTCTTTTTATTTTTTATTTTTTTTCAATTCTGTTCTCACTAATAAAATAACTACGAATTAATTAGCAAACGACTTCAGGTATTTATTTTTTTCTTTAATAAGTAAAATAAAATAATGAAACGTAACAAAAAACACAAAATTACAATTTTCTTTTTACGAAGTCGTTCAGTGTAGTGCACTACCCTGCGTTCTCTTAACTTACCAAGGTAGAATCAATAAACGAAAGGTTCAAAGGTACTTTTTTGTTGAATCTAGAGTTATTCACAAATTAAAAAGTTATTTTATTTGGATTGATAGGGCAGGAGTAGATATCAATTTTTATTTATTTAAGTTTTTTCGCGAATTCGTAGAAGCACTTTTCCATCGAACTAAATTTTCTGCAATTAACCTGGTTGGTGCTGGAAAAGAAAATGGCGTTTGTTGGTTTGGTATGGTTGGTGATATTTCAAAAGTGATGCCAAGAAACCTCTACTCTACCAAAATGATTTTAGCCTTAAGGTATTCCTACATGCAAATCTTTTTTAACAAAAATGAAGTATACATTTAAAAATACACTTGTTGCAGGTGAAAAACGTTGTTTTATAAAAATTTCAAATACATATATACATATTTTTCCAATTTTTTTCCCAAGTAAACATTCACAACAAAAACAAAATAATGAGCGAAAATTTTCTCAGCTTTCCATATTGTTTAATTTATTCAATGAGTTGTTATGTTGAATATACAGTAGGAAACAACATTTTGATTTTTTGTAAGAATTTTGTATGGGAACTATATTTTACCTACATATGTATGTAGATCGGCGTATTGTGGCTTTTGTATGTAGGCATTCTGTTTGAACCTTCAAGCCACAAGCCTATGTAAACGTAGTAAATAGAGAACAGCTGCTTTGTATGCTTTGCGATTGTGAAAAGATCGCAAACTGTTGTTGATTAGAATTTTTGAAAAAGTATAAATAAATACCAAAATTTTCTTTTTCGTGCATGAATGAACAGTCCAAAAACAATTCATGGAGAAAAATGTAAATGGCTTTGATTCCCTTGAAAGTCTTGACTTCGAGGAACACCTAGAAAGATTTACAATTCGCTCCGGCAAATCACGAACAGATCGTCCACCTACATCGTCTAGGAACTTTAAGGAAGAAATTGATGTGATTCCACTGTTGGTACAAGACATTCATCACCTTAAGCTGCCTGATCGGAGCTTTGCTGAGACAATTTCCGCCTATGGTGTTCTATTTGCAACAGTCTTGATATACGGGCGAATTACTTCCACTGGTGCGGGTGCCAACGGAAAGATTCGGTACTGTCTCGACGATGGAACTGGAACCATCCAAGTTAGACTTATAAAAAGCAATGCCCTCAAAGAACTGCACCGGTTGGACCTTCAATGCTATCGCACCTTCGGCAACAACAAGGAACTCTACACAAGTGTACAGAATATCTTGAAAACAACTCGCAAGCAACTACTAGATGTGGGACAACTCAAATATGGAACCAAGGCTCTGCTCATCGGTCGCCCACATCGACTTTACGATGAGGTTGTCTTCAGCGTATTTGAAATTATAATAGATTCGCGAAGATCGAACGATTTGGAGATTTCAGCGAAAAACTTTATCGTCGACTGGTACACCAAACGCTATAAATCTCATCGACTTCATGACTTTCCAAAAACTTCGCTTCATAAATAAAACTTTTTATTGTTTTCGTATGAGTAATACACTCCGTTTATTTATATTTTGCTTCACTGTAAATAATTAATACCAAAAAAAATAAAATATTTCATAGACCGTTAGTTGTTTTCTAATTTATATATATGTTGCATTTCATTTCTTTCTAAAAATTTGTAAATTTCGATTCAAAATTTACATACATTTTGTTTAAAGTATATATATATATATAGTTAATTGTCCGAGACAATTGCTGCATCTTCTCAACGGTTATAATGACGATGAAGGAGTTTAAGTGGTTTTCGCTCTGATGGCAGCACGCTTTCCAGTTACAGCCTGGAAACCAGATTTGATGCTAGCCACCGAACACCTTGATTCACAAGTTTCGCATTGAAGAAAGAATAGACGTGTGTCTTTTTGGAGGATTGTTTCGGTTGAACGACAGGTGTGGCACGTTACATATTCTTTGATATATCGACGGAGTACGTTTTCGATTTGTTTAGGTTGGAAACGACCCTTTATGATCAATTGTTGATTACCATCCAAAGAACCACTAGTACCCAATTCCGCTAGTAAAAAGTCAAGTAAATGCTTCGGTTGTCTGTGCAGGGCTTTGCTAATGTCCAAAAAGTTTGCAAACGAAGTTTTCTTTGTGCCGACACGAAGAACTTGTGGTGGTCTCATAATCAGTTTGAGCTTGCGTCCACCAGCCATATCGGGATTCTTGTCCAATATGATTTCGAAAACTCTTTTCAGCAATTCATCGTACGTATAATCACGATCGGATCCAGCCCACGATGAGCTATTTTCATCGACTAGATTGTGTTGGAGAGAAAAGTTTATGTAAATTAATAAAATCGTATTTTTTCATTCCCGTTAACGTTAGTCTTCAAAAAGATTTAAATAAAAACATGAATTACCTACAAACTTTTATAAAAACATCGTTTAGACGGGTATTATTAAATTAAATTAGTATTGTGCTGTGTTGTTTATTGTACCTAATAGGGGTCTAAATAATTTTTGTTTGGAGCTAAGAAAACTTTCATATTTTATAAAAACTTGTATCACTCGTTTTCCAAAATTTATCTTGTTTTTGGGTATAAGGATTCTTTAGGCCATGTTAATTTAATATACGTTGGGTGTATATAAGAAATTTAGTTAACGATACCTATTTTGTTTGAATATATATAATAGGGGATAGTGTAGTTTTCCTACATAATTAACAAGGTTTAATCAGTATTTTCTGGCTTTAATATCTTTATTCGCGAACCTTCCACTCATATAAACTTAACATTTAAAGTTTAAAAAAATTAAACATCAATTTAAAAAATAAGAATTTAAAAGTACTTTACCCTCACAACAAGTAACACAATGTGTTAAAACGTGTTCAAGACAGAAAGAATTAGTGAATAAAATAGTTGCTATTCCAATATGTATTTTCCTAGATACAAACCCACCCGCTAAAAATTGCATGTGCAGTTGATTTAGAGCGAATTTTTAAGTGAAAGTGAAATACTCATTGAGAAGTGAAATGGGCGAACATTTTATCAAATTCTCAGTTCGCTTGAAAATATAGATATGGTAAAATAGGAAGAATGCCTTCAAGTACGATCTAATGCATTGTTTAAATCAAATGTGTACCAACAAATTATATTTGAATAAAAAAGAAAACAAATTTATCTGAATATTAAATACCAGATTCACTGAAGCTCAAATCCGCATCGGTAAGGCATGTTGTGATTAAAGAAACAAGAAATTGTTTGCTTTATAATAAAAACAAATATGAAAATGCATCTCATTTAAATCTCTTACCATTTTCTTTGTCATCGCCCTTTTCTTCTTCCTTATTTTCGGCAACCAATTCGTCAAGTTCAACCTTCTTCTTTTTCTTCTTCTTTGTGGTCTTTGAGAAGTCCATGTCCAAGTCGACACTTTCTTGCGATTCTGTGTCGGGAAGTGCCTCATCTAGTTCTTCCAAATTGAAAAGCTTCTTCTTCTTTTTTTTCTTCTTGCCAAAGGTGTCCAAATCTAAAATTTCTTCGGCGTCATTTGGCAAAGCTTCTTCAGCTTCTTCATCAACAGCACCTTCAGTTGGTTTTTTGGTACCATTATCAATACCTAGAGCTGCATCCAAATCGAAACCCGTCTTCTTTTTCTTCTTTTTCAACAAAGTGATATCGAAATTCTGCGGAATTTCCAGAATTTTATTAGTTTCTGGATTATAACCTCATTTTCTTTTTACCATCAAATGTGGCTTTCGATTTTTTTTCAGTTTGTTTTAATTTATTTAAATTTTTTACTCACCGGATCATCGATGTCCATGTTGAGATTTATTTATTATTCTTGTTCAATTAGTATTTTTGTAATTTAGTTTTGAAATAATTAACACGGAATAAAATTATTGCATCAGAAAAACTTGTGAGAAAAGAAATTTGTGGTGACAGGGCAGGTCGATGCTAAAAAAGTGACATTAGTTGGATTGTAGTAGAACAATGCGAATGAAAAAAAGATTGTAACAGATCTGGTATAGTAACTCAAAGGATAGATGGGCAATTTGAGTGGGTAATCTAAGGGCGTTATCATCGATTGGTTAAAAAAAAACAAAGAATCTAACTGTGAGGCCACAATTTCGCATGCAGTTGGATATCTTCTTGGCATTTCATAACATTTTTTCTCAAAAAAATGGGAGGTCTCATTTTAAAAACAAAAATAAATAAGAAATGTATGTAATGAAAACTCATTTCAAAAATTTGCTAAAAGGTTCATTGTACACGAACGGTGAATTTCCTCCTGGCGATGACGATGATAAAAATTTGTTCTAAATTTTGTTTCAAAATCTAGGTTCTAAACTTCCACATATTTTTTTCAAATGGATACCTTTTAATTTTTTAGCTCGATTTATCTTGAATTTATTTTTCACACATTCATATTAAGTCTTTTATTTAATGAAAACGAAATTCCTATGCTTTATTTATTTTACCTATAAAAAACAACATGGAGAAAACAAGCAACTCTTTCTGAACTTTGTACAAAAATTTCCAGCCTATGGATGAAATAATAAGATATTACTTTAAAAATAAAAAAATATATGTATACATTTTATAATAAACTTTACATACAAGCTGTCTATGAATTATGCAGTGCTAATTAATTATGTACATATGTATGTGACAAATTTAATATTTTTATTTTTTTGCATAGGTATGCGGCCTATCTTTGCAGATAAGACCACGTGGAATAAGACCGCGAAATAAATCCTTTTTTGTCCATGTGCGTTACTGGATCATCATTTTTGCTCTGTAAAAATTCCACCTAAGATAGGTTTCTCCACATTTTATTTCTTTACTCATTCACTGCTCGATGGTTAATTTATAGAAAGTAAACTATTTCCACATTATTTAATTTAGTAAAATAAAATATTTATAGATATAAACTCGAATTAGGAAAAATCGTTTTATTAAGTTAAGAAACAATGCGATCCAAGCCAACAGTTTTTTTTTAACTACACATTTAATGGTGTAAACAAAATTCTTAAATACATAAACAATATTACTTGGAAAATTTTAACAAGATAGTTATTTAAAGAAAATAAACGAAAAAGAAATTAAAAAGAAAAAGTGTGTTCTTCAAGTTAAATAAATAGAAAATTAAGTCGAAGTTAAGTCCAGGAAAGTTAATATATTAACTCAAATCCTTTACTTTTTCTTTCTGCCTTTTTTTGCTACTGGAGCAGATGCCTCTTGAAGAGCATCTGTCTCCTTTGATTCCGATGAAGCAGCTTTTGCGTCTCCGTTTATTACAATTTCAGTTTCGCTTTTTTCCTCGGCAGCTGGTGCTGGTGTTACCGGTTTCGATTCTTTTTTCTCAGCTGCTTTGGCTACCTGGTTCTTTTTGGGAGCCTCTTTGATTTCAGCAGATGGTTCATCATCAGCTACCAAAAATATACTATGTTGTCCCCCGCCGTAAGCTTGGAGGATCTTTTTGTCTTTCGTTTGTTTGCTTTCAATAAGCGTTGGCACTAGTGCGTCATCTTCTTCTCCTGTTCCCAGTTGCAGGCTGGATCCCATTCCCCAAGCGTATAGGCGTCCGTCTTTAGTGATTGCAAAAGACTGGGCTTCTCCGCGTGAAATGCTTACAATCTCTTTGTCGCTCAAGGCTTTAATGAGTTGCAGCTCCGTGACGTCTTCGGGGGCATTGCCTAGTCCCAAGCGGCCGTAGTCTTTGCGCCCAATTGCATAGCAGGAGCCATCGTTTTTGAGCACCAAAGTGTGATGTTGACCTCCAGCTATTATTTTAACATTCTCAAAGCGTGTGTTGATTGGATTTATGATAACCGAAACATCCTTCGGATATCCCAATTGCTTATAGTTATTTAATCCGAATGCCCAGATAATGGAGGATCCGGATTCTCTGAGGAATGTGCAGTATGTGGCAGCCCAAATGGCCTCAATCGGCTTACGGCTCTTAATTGTGACGAGGCCGGGACGGAGGAGTTCTGTCTTGCCTCGTCGGCTTTCGCCTGAGGCTGAACGAAGAGAAACCCGTCCGAGCTGGCCCTGTTCTGCACATCCCATCGTGTAGACTTTACCACTGCATGTGAGGACGACTAGATGGTCTGCGCCTGATGCTATATCGCAGGATACAATTCCTGGTAACACTTCCACGGGAAGCCGCTTGTTGCCTTCAAGAGTGAGACCCATGTTTCCATGCGAATCTCGGAAAGATCCCCACGCGTATACTTTTCCGTCGTCCAGTAAACAAGCTGAATGAGAATCTCCCGCCGAGATTTTGAGGCACTTTCCGGGCAAGTCTACCTTCTTGGGATAGAATTCAGAGCCTTCCTCTGAACTGTCACGTCCAAGTGCACCCTCGTCGTTGCATCCGAATGAGAAGACTTGTCCATTTTTGTCCAAGCATAGATTATGCATTCCACCCGCTCGCACATCAACAATATCTGTGAGATTAGGAACCAGGGCGGGCCTTTTGCGCTCCATGTCTTTTTCATCGTCTCCGAGTCCGAGTTGTCCCATGTCGCCTTGGCCGCAAGCAAGCACTTTCCCAGTTATCGTATTAATTTGTGGAAGTGGGAGGGAAAACAATATTCGTTGAATTTTCTTAATGGGACCTTCTTCATTGTTATTTAAGGGAGCTGTTGCCTTTCGTCTTACTGCAGTTTTAGCTGATCGTGACATTTTGAGACTGCGCGGATAGAGTTGCGATTAAAAATTGAGGTTATATTTTGTAGTTTTTCAAATACTTACTCGATTGTTCAAAAGAAAAGCAATTTTAAAAATTAATACAAAGCGCTTAATTTCGTTTGCGCTACAGAACTAAACTATTCAAATTTTTCAATGCGATTGCTACAATATTTTAAAACGCGGGAAACTCTAAAATAGTAGAATGCAGCAGATGTTTTTGTGCAAAATGTCACGTAAAAATGGAGTTGTCTCTTGTGCTGTCACTGCCGATGAAAGCGTCCAAGTATCAAAAGAACGATAAAATTCCCAGTATTTTAAAAACAAAAACTTAAGGGAATGATTACATGAGAAGGGAATAGCGGTTAGTAATTATTTTATGTTTATCGACTTAGATTTTTTTTATTAAAAGAATAGTATCGGCTTTAATCGCATATATCCTGGACCAAAATTGTACCTTTCTTAACCCATACAAATCGGGTAGTTGAAATTTCTGAATAACAGAGCGGATATTGAACCACGAATGTTTAACTGAACCTTAATCTTGTTTAAAACTTGTATTAGGATTGGGTTTACAGCAGAAATATCGGGTATAAAATCTTTAAAAAATGAAATAGAGAAACACGCGAGTACCTTCTATATTTTTGTCAACAAAGACTACTCAGTATACAAATCAGGTTTGTTAACTAAAAATCATGAACCGCGGTCAGAATTGAGTTGGTTAAACCTTTAATGTAGTCCATACGTTCATAAAAACGCTTTCAGAATTAGTACGAAATAATTTCTTTCAATTCTGACTATTTCTAGAGGTATGGTCAAGTCTTAAGTCCACACGGGAGAACAAATTCGTTAAGCTTTGGATTAATGGCAGGTTGGTATTAATTAATTTCAATAAATAAACTGAAATATTTACTTCTTTTTACTGAAATATAAAATTTGCTTTATCTATGTCGCAATTATCTATTAATTGGTTTCTGTACTTCCATATTATTTTTTTTTTAATTTTTATAAATGTTCTTGGATTGACAGCAACTAAAAAAAACTAAGTAAACTATGAAGTAGGGGTGTAAGCATTTATTCAAATTTCAAATTTGATCCGACAGTTTGTCAGACAAAAATCCCAGTATTTCCCCGTCTGTGTGTGACGCCATCTTTTATTTAAACCACGCAGCTGCTATATCCACTAAAAAAGCAATACACTCTGTCGGCAATATTTCGTATTATGGCTGGATTTTTTAGAAACGTGATTTTATTCTTTTTCTAATTACTAAAGCTAAAACAAAAGATTTGAATAAGTTCTTTAAACACTGAAAACCACTGATTTGTACATATTAATTACCAAATAATCATGTAAGTACAGAACAAAGCGCTACGAAAAAAATCAATGATCCAAAAAATTTAATGGCCGCCGCCAAACATCAGCATCTACAGCGCCAATCGGTGATAAATTCTCAAAGTGCTTCTTTTAGTTAATTGAAGAGCCCCCTATCTTTCAGTAAATATAATTTATTATTTGTTTACTTTTTTATTTGTGATTTTTTTTATTTTTATCTAAATTGTAATGAAAAATATTGTTTATAATATTTTGTGATTTTACAAAAAAAAAAAAAATAAGAAAAAAATTACTTACGGTTTAGGAATGAAGGTGTGATTTGATTACGAAACAAGGCGTCGCGTCATATTTTTTGGCAAAATCAAACGACACGAGTTTTTGCCCCATTGCTTTTCCTGATGATGAAATAGCCTTGGAAGTTTAGCCTTCAACTCTCTTGGCTCTTGAATGGTTCCTGTTTTTGGAAAAGTATTTCATGACAAGAGTCTAGCCCTAAACTTTTTTTTCCCTTCTTACAATCAATTTGTTGTCTTATCGAAGATTTACAGAGTTCATTTTATTTGTTTCACTGTTGACACTTTCCGAACTAAGTCCTTTGAAAGGCTAGGGTAATTTTCTTGAAAAGAGCACACCATGTGAGTGGAAGCAGATACTAGTCCTTAAAGTCATTTGACACTCGATGTTAATATATAGTGTTTTCTGTTCAAAATTACAAAGACCTACTGTTCTCTATTATATTTCTACTGCCCAAACACTTCTCCTTATTTACACTTTTTGTTCTGTAGCTGGGAGGATATGGTTAGGTTAGTCTTGTCTTGTCTGACTAGGTATTTTAATCGCTGTTGGTTCTTTTTTTAAATAAGGTTCATGGTCCATCGTTCGGAGATGAAGATGGTTTCCTTTAGACCCTTTGCATCTATGCGATGGCATACTCAACTTGACTTTGTAGACAAGTTCTTTGATTTTAGTTCTAATCTTAGATTTTCTGGTCAGTAAGACCAGAGAAATAAAAACTTTGCTCGGATTTGTATAACCTTCAATGATAATTTCATTTCTGAGTTGTTTTATATGAATATGTATAAATGCATGGAAGATGAAAAACAGGGGAATATTCTCAAATCGAACAGCGCCTCCAATAGTCTGTGAAAGCTCTTTAAAGCCAGAAACCTAACCATAAGCTGATGCTGTCCATTACCATTGCCGTGCCGCAGCATGGATGCGAGCAGAAGGTATTCGACCTTTTAGTCGCGTTCGAGTGCGAGTCGCACTTAAATTAAACTAGGTGTATGTGAAGAGGCCAATTTTTAGACGCTACAATCAGGAACTGCATTTTATTAAGATGCAGATATAACTCAAATTACCCTCTATAGATTCAGTGGGCAGGTCACCAAGCTTGCGTCAGCTTGGAAGACTATGATTACAATCGCAGGAAAAATGGCAATGATCAGCAAGACTCGCGATCGAGATAAGTGGATAGACTTCTTGAAGGAGCTCAGGGTCGAACCCCAGTTTTTGAGCTGATGATGATGGGTAGTTCTCCTTTGTAGAACAGATATCAAAGCTAGTGGTGGGTGATAATTTAAAGTTCTTGGATAAATACCTCCTTGTTTATATGTATTATCATATGTATGTAATTTATCACAACAATTTGTGAATTGATCTAAAATCTGTACATAATTTTAACCCAGTTCTTTTTTCCCCTAGTTCAATTATTGTTAGTTTAACTTATTCTTTTTTTTTCGTTAGCAGAATTCAACCATGTCTCGACTTGCAAATGGCATTCAAATAAAAATCGAGACAAATGAGCTTCAGACCTACCTGGACACTTTCAACAAAGAAATAGAAGAAGGCAGTCGAAGTCTTAGCAATAGTTTTGTAGATGCTGCAGATTTATTAAACGCTCATTCTAAGAACGAAGAAGAGGATACCGGAACGTATTTTGTTGATGAAGCTGGAAACTACTATTATCAGGCGACCAAAGATGCGGAACCAATACCCACAGATCCACCTGAAAATGCTCACATCATTGCCGAGGACAGTGATATAGAGGAAATAACATTATCGAAATTACCAAAAACTACACAAACAAAGAACAGAAGAAACAAGAATGTTTCAAAAAAGTCAAAGATCGATGATGACGATGATGTTGATTTTATTCAATTAACTTACACACTTGGGGATGACAACGATGACGTAGAAGTCGATGATATGAACGAGAATGCAGATGTTGCTAATAATAGGGAAGGTGGGGAAGATAATGAAGAAGACGAAGACGACGATGAAAGAGATGTAGACCAAGATGAAGATAGTGATGAAAAAGAAGAAGTTTTCGAGTTTGACGAAAACGAAGAATCCAGCGAGAAACGTGTAAACTTTCCTTCGAAAGTTGTGTGTCTAAGCGTGAAAAACAAGAAGTCAACGTCTCACCAGTGTCCCCATTCTAACTGCGAATATGTATCTTCAAAAAGATATCTGTTAGCTCGTCATATGAAATGCCATTCGGACTATCGTCCATTTAAGTGTTCGGTTTGTGAACGTGGTTTCAAGACGAACGCGTCACTGCAAAACCACGCCAACACACACACCGGCAACAAACCGTACCAATGCAAGTTTTGTGCCAGCACTTTTACCACCTCTGGAGAACTCGTGCGACATGTGCGCTACAAGCATACCCATGAGAAACCCCACAAATGCTTCGAATGTAACTATGCTAGTGTGGAACTTAGCAAACTTAAGCGCCACATTCGATGTCACACCGGAGAACGTCCTTTTCAATGTCCACACTGTACCTATGCGTCGCCAGACACCTTCAAGTTGAAACGGCATATGCGCACGCACACTGGGGAGAAGCCCTATGAGTGTGAAATTTGCCATTCTAAATTTACCCAGTCAAATTCACTGAAACAGCACAAACTAATTCACAGTGTTGGTGACAAACCAGTTTTCCAGTGCCAACTCTGTCCAACGACTTGCGGCCGAAAGACTGACTTGAGAATCCACATTCAAAAACTACATACTTCTGACCGTCCGCTGAATTGTAAGCGATGCGGTAAGTCCTGTCCGGACAGATATTCATATAAGGTGCATTGCAAGACTCACGACGGTGAAAAATGCTTTAAGTGTGATTTGTGTCCATACGCTTCCATATCTCAGAGGCATTTAGACTCGCATCTATTGATCCACACGGATCAAAAACCGTTTGAGTGCAAGAATTGTGGTCAGTGTTTCAGGCAAAAACAGCTTCTAAGACGCCACCAAAATCTCTATCACAATAAGGACTACGTTCCACCACAACCTCAGGAAAAAACCCATTCGTGTCCCGACTGCAAACGGGCATTTAGTAGGAAAGGAAATCTAATGAGGCACATGGCCACACATGATCCCGATTCGGTAGTAAATGAAGTGAAATCAGAGAAAAAAATGGGTGTAGGACATCGGATTGAAAACGAGGATGGGACATATGAAACTCTGAGCGATGTTGAGGAAGAGGACTATGAAGTCGAAGAGGAAGAAGAACAAATGGAAGGGGATGAAGATGCATTGGAGACATATATTGAAACTGCAGCATCAGATATAACTAATTTCGAAGAAATTATAATTAAGAAGGAGGAAGAAAGGGACCTAGTTACGCTAGAAGGCATCGACGATCAGCAGTATATGGTAGTGGAAATAATCCAAAGCGATGATGAAAACGACCTGGGCTTTGATGAAGAAAAAACAATAAAACATGAGCTGGATGAAGAGTTTGTTATTTCAGGTAATACTTTAGTGGAATTAGTAGAAGACAGGAGTTAAATTCTTGTGTCTGTATATTATTGTAGAACTGTCTGAGGGAGGAATCAATATTATCAAGGGAACAAAAAACCAAGCCGTAGAAATGGACGACTGTTTTGGATTCAGTGTAAGTAATTGATTGTATTAAACTTTGAAATATTTACATAATATATGTTTTTGTTAAATAGGAATCCGAAGAACTGTTGGAGGAGTCTATTAGGAGTGACTCAGACGCACAAGACGATTGCAAAAACGATATAAAGTTGCTAGAAATCTTACACTAATAAAAAATTGTTCTGTAAATATGTATTTAATTTTCTCAGGTTCATAGTGTTTTGAATTTAATTTTAGCTTTATTTTAAATTATTTCGTACAGGAAAATATGTAAAATATTCGCTGTTAAATGAACTACGCGGATTTTTATTGAAATAAATCATATAATAATACGTTGAAAAGTATATAACTTTAATTTAAACAAATTTTGAAAAGTGGTGTATTAAATCCAAAGAGTGGAACGAAAATTGATTTTTTAAAAGGTTTCTCTTAAGAAATTTGGATGTCCCATTATATGTTAGCGTTTTGATATTAGTTTTAATTCACCTTATGAATGTAAACTAAATACATTTGTATATTATTTCCATTTAAACAATTAATACTGTATGCTGAATTCCACTAATTCTTTAAAATAAAAATTGTTGGAATTGAGTAGATTTTGCATTAATGTACATAATTGCAGAATTTGCTTTTTAAATAACTCGAATGAACACAAACAAAACATTTTAATGATCTGTTTTTGATTGATGCTCTTAGTTAAATATTAAGGATTTTTCTGCATAATTTACTTTAATTATTACATATACTGCAAACTAGCAAATTGAAGACTAATCGTTGTTATAAATATATGTATGTCTATGTATGTATGTATAAAACAATGTATATGATTTTTTACACCTGCTGCTGTTTCAATATACATACATACATACATATGCTCGAGATGGTGAAACTAGTGATAACTAAAATTTTTGTTTAAGATTTCCTTTGTGATTGACAGGAGGTTACAAAGTACGATGTCTTTGTTTAATTTATTTTGGAACTGTTACATACATACATGGTTATGTACATATGAGGGAATTAAAATGGTACACTGGGGCGTTTACTCATTATTTTTACTTATTATTTAAAAATAATAATTCCTTTATTTTTTTGTTCTTATTTAATATATTTTTTTTTGTTTAAGCCCTTACTGTTAGGCAAATTAAGCTTTTAATAAAAAAGATTTTGCTCAAATGATCATAGGGAGTGACAGTCTAATCCACTGTCTGTTTTTTTTTTTTTTACTTTAATTACAATTTTAAATTTGTTTACATTTTTCTTCGACAAGTTATTAGCTCAAATAAAAATGAAAATATAAGTTTATGTGTTTTAAACAGGACAGTCTATAGATTCATGTATGCACCAAACTGTGTGTGCTAGAACTATGTACGATTGTATGGGCATAGAAAGATCAGAGAGTTTACAAGAGAGGAATCCCACGCTTAAGTGTTTATATAATGTTGATAGTGGTATCATAGGGAGTGCGTACATGTTATACATAAATACATAAGGACTGAATATATTGGTTAACTACCTAATCACTTCGCTCGGCATATCTTATCGAATTATACAAAGCATATACTGGAAGAGTGTCTACACTCTACAGGCACCGTTTCTCATATCAAGACAAAGGGGGGAAGCTGGAAAGTAATCGCACTTGCATTATGTACATTCAAGAACTAGGTATCATTTCCTCACTTTAGTTCAATAATTACAACGAAACTTTGTGCACGTCCTTTTCCCAAGAAAAAAGTGTGTCTTGTTTGATTAGGGGTTTACTTATAATTTTATCTTAACGTTTTTTAATTTTGTTTCAAAATTAAAATAATTATGAGTATCTTTTTCATTGGTTTTGCGGATCACAATTATGTTGTAAGTGTGTGAAGTGGGGAGATTGATGTGTGATAGAACGGGTCCGGGTCGAAATTAGAGATTCCTAAACTAGCTGCAACTCATGATCATCCTGGTTGCTTCAGCCGACAACGCAAAATCAAAAGCACAAAACCAGCCTCAAATAGATGGAGAAAATTAACAATTTTTCATAAGTCCCAAGTACCAAAAGCCATTATTCATAAAAGGAGCAATTTATAAAACGGTTTTTAGACTTTGCATAGAATACTGCAAAGATGAGAGGTAAATGAACCGTTTCTTTTATTTATTTATTTTATAAAAACATATTGATGCACAAAATATTGTATGTACCCATAAAAAAGTATATTGTTTCTCAAATAAAATGTACAAAATCAAAATAATTGGAGTATTTTTAGTGCAAGTTATTACATATGTACATACCTACATGTAGGAACATAAAAATGCTGTCAAAAATGCTAACTTTACTTACCCTTTTAGAAAATTTCATCATTATTAAATTATGAATTCCCTGTATTTATGATTTAATGATTTCGTTATCCCTCTGAATATTTAGATAACTCTTGCTTGAATACTTTGATAAACAAGGAATTTTCCAACTATTAGGAACATTGGTGACTAACTAACATTTTTCTTGAAATAATATTTTGTATGATTGGATGGTACCTTTAAGGTTTGAAAAATTGAGTTACCCTTGGGGATTTGTGTTTGAAGTTCCTCGGCTTTAAGTTCAATATCCGGGATGTCCGGGCACTTGATATTCCAATCAAATCATTAGGTGGTCGTCCGTTTATCTATTAAATTCTCGAATGTTTGTTATAATTTCCTTTAAAATATATTTCATTAGTTCAAGACTTTTACCTTTAGGATGACCAAATACAGATTGTCTCTTGCATATTTAAATTAATTTTTTAGAGCACTCATCGGAACGCGATCGAAAAATCAAAACAATGTTATCAACAATAATCAAGCTTCTTCTCTACCTCCTACTTGTTTTATGTGTCGTAGGTTCAAATTTAGACACGAGTATCTAATGCACTTCAGAAGAACACAAAGTCTAAACAATGATAAATTTAACCTACATATAAAAATGCAAAATGAAAAAGACGTAAAAAGATAAGCCCATTACAGAAGAGAATGAAAGCAAATATTTATCTGATTCAATCAACGCCAATGATAAGAAGAATATGTAGGTACCTAATTTTATTTTTTGTCCTGCAATTATTCTCATACAAAACCAGTCAATTCAGTCTCAGCCAAAACATATAGTTTATTATAGTTTCAGCAATGCGATGCCGTTTTTAACAAATAGAAATGTTACCGAATTGGTCTCATTTTTTACAAAACATAATTTCAATATCTTATCACCGATATCGCTAATCTTAGAACTAAGTCTCGGTTTCAACATTTTTAAGAATATAAAACTTTGTCATTCCAAAGCGGCTCAAATCCAAGGTTCAGCTCCGAGCAATGGCAATGAGCAGTCCAGCACAATTGTCATCAAAATCGAGGCAAATGAGAAAACTCCACTTTTAGGTGGCTCGTGGAAGCAGAATCCATCTCCAGGGAATTACCCAAAGAAACTAAATGGTAGTGGTATGGCGGACTTGAAGTTTTGTGATTTCCGGGTGCTTGGAATAGCTGTACTTTTGGCTGGGGGTTTTACGATTGCCACTTATCTTCTAGTTACGGAATGTAAGTAAACAGATTTGCTTCGATAGAGATAGAAAGCGGATCTCGTGTAACATTTGTATTTTTTTTAGCTCGTCTACCAACAGCGAGTTTCGCATTGGATCTGGTGAACCGCGATGTTTGGAGTCAGACAGTTATTCCCTTGGGTAGACTTCTTAACGATTCGAAAGTTTTGCATATTCTTATGGTACAAACGGGTGGACAAGTTTGTATGGACCTTGAAACTTGTATGGATATTCTCAGAAATATGCAGGTAATTCAAAATATTTAAATTTATGTACACTGAAAGAAATAACGTAATACTAATGAAGTAGCATTTTTAAAAAAATGTTCAAAGAAATTCTGAAACTTTTTTCAAAATTTTCTTGCTTAAAAGAGCAAACGTAAATACATACATATGTATGTAAGTTGGAACAAGAAATCGGTGAAAAAAAACAAAAACTAATTAGCTATAAAAATAGAAAGATGTTATTTTAGAGTAGATCAATCAGTCAGTCAATTGCGTTTGTTGTGGTTGTGAACATTTGTATCTCAGGAACCACTAGTATTCTAAAATTGAAATCCGGCGAGTCACAAGTCCTGAACTAGATTAGCAAATATTGCAAAAAGAAGGAGGATGCGGACGAATTTTGTGTAGTCTTTCTTTCATTGACGTATAGAGATTTTTTTCGAATTTCACCTCAACACTAATTTGCCTGATCTTCTTCTAAATTTATAACTACTAGCATCGTCAAGTGTCGAAATTTGACACCTTTCGACTTTTAACTTCAAAAACAATTTGATCGAAAATATTGAAGGAGAAAACAGTGTTTCTATATAAATATACACATCTATCTACATTATATTAAAATATAAAGCTGAAGAGTTTGTTTGTTTGAACGCGCTAATCTCAGAAACCACTGGTTCGAATTGAAAAATTCTTTTTGCATTGGATAGTTTATTTATCGAGGAAGACTTTAAGCTATACAAAATTACGATACGACCAATAGGCGAAGTATAGGTCACTGGTCATTATTGGTCTTTGGTCATAAATGGTCTTTGGTCATAAATGGTCATTGGTCAT
The DNA here is from genome assembly GCA_905146935.1 of Scaeva pyrastri. Classification (NCBI taxonomy): domain Eukaryota; kingdom Metazoa; phylum Arthropoda; class Insecta; order Diptera; family Syrphidae; genus Scaeva; species Scaeva pyrastri. The sequence goes on from LR989929.1 coordinate 55,369,367, forward strand.
TATAGGTCATTGGTCATTATTGGTCTTTGGTCATAAATGGTCTTTGGTTAATATAGGTCACTGGTCAATATAGGTCATTGGTCATTGTACTTTTGATATTTGACCTTTGACCTTTGACCTCTGACCTTTGACCTTTCACCAATGACCTGTACAGGCCAATGACCAATAACCTATAATGACCAATGACCTATATTGACCAATGACCATTTATGACCAAACACCATTTATGACCAAAGACTAATAATGACCAATGACCCATATTGATACATATTATGATAAATAATATTCAGTACACATAATGAACATATGAACATATGAACATACATATGTTTATCTATATCTATATCTATTTTCATTTCATTTCATTTATTGTATAATTATACTCTGTAAGATACAATATCTTATAAACTAGAGCAAATTTCAGTAACTTAATACTATTTTTACAAAAAAGTGCTTTGTATGTATTTAAAAAGTGACATATGTATGCATTTAAAAAATTAACAAACAATATGTAAATAATATGTAATTTCAAGGAAAAAAAAATAATTAAAGTTTATGAAAATTAAAAATTAACTGAAAATTTATTTTAACAATTCATCATATCTATATCTATATCTATATCTATATCTATATCTATATCTATATCTATATCTATATCTATATCTATATCTATATCTATATCTATATCTATATCTATATCTATATCTATATCTATATCTATATCTATATCTATATCTATATCTATATCTATATCTATATCTATATCTATATCTATATCTATATCTATATCTATATCTATATCTATATCTATATCTATATCTATATCTATATCTATATCTATATCTATATCTATATCTATATCTATATCTATATCTATATCTATATCTATATCTATATCTATATCTATATCTATATCTATATCTATATCTATATCTATATCTATATCTATATCTATATCTATATCTATATCTATATCTATATCTATATCTATATCTATATCTATATCTATATCTATATCTATATCTATATCTATATCTATATCTATATCTATATCTATATCTATATCTATATCTATATCTATATCTATATCTATATCTATATCTATATCTATATCTATATCTATATCTATATCTATATCTATATCTATATCTATATCTATATCTATATCTATATCTATATCTATATCTATATCTATATCTATATCTATATCTATATCTATATCTATATCTATATCTATATCTATATCTATATCTATATCTATATCTATATCTATATCTATATCTATATCTATATCTATATCTATATCTATATCTATATCTATATCTATATCTATATCTATATCTATATCTATATCTATATCTATATCTATATCTATATCTATATCTATATCTATATCTATATCTATATCTATATCTATATCTATATCTATATCTATATCTATATCTATATCTATATCTATATCTATATCTATATCTACATATATCTATATCTATATATCTATTCAAATTTTCCTTCTCATTGAAAATATTTTAAATTAAAATCGTCATATTTTTCTTGTCAGCAAGGGCGCCTGGGAGCCATCAATATTAAATCCAGCCCTCTTAACTTGCATTTTCATCATAATTTTCTAATTATTTTTTTAACGTCTACTTTCCAGAAGACCCAAGCAAATGTGTACAGTGAGATACCTTACAATTTCCTCATTGGTGGTGACGGTCAAACCTACGAAGTGAGGGGATGGAATCATGAGAGTGGACTGAGTATTTTGCCACAGCAGTCGTCTTTGGTAATAGGCTTCATTGGTTAGTTTTTATGCAGCAATAACATAGGTTTTAAGCTTAAGACCAACCGCCAGCAAAAGACGCAAAATGACTGTGCTTGATGTGTAATCAAATCATATTGTTGAGTTACACAACGCAGCAATAAAAAAGTGATTTTCGTCTGACTAACGCTGACAGCTTCCTTATTTGCAACTTACAAATGCTCCACAGTTCAAATGAATCATTATAATTATGGACTTTTTCCAGGCAATTACACCTTTGTTCCACCGACTGAGACACAATGCACCAGTGCCTTGTCCATTGTCAATGAGTCTATGCAAAGGAAGAAGCTGCACAACTCCTACCAAGTTTTCGGCCTAAGGAATCTATCAATCTCACACTCTGACGGCGAAGCGCTGTTCAATCGTATATCGAAGTGGCAGCGGTTTGTTACTTTATTGAATGTCTTGTGAACGATTTTATTAGTTTTTGTGAAATAAATGTTGTTTCGGTTTTGATTTCAATTTCAATTTCAATTTTAATAAGAATATTTTTTTTATTAGTTTAATATATTTTCTAAAACAATGTACACAATATTTTAATATTTTATGAAATTTCAGGAATTGAGTTCATGAAAATGGTTTTGATAATCTTAATTTAGCTAGTGAACTGGCTGAAATACTTTTTTATTTTTTTTAAATTAAATTCTTATATTGTAGGTCTCGAGTTTTAATCAATTTCTAATTTACGAAAGCTCCCAGCTAGAGACTCAAAATGGGCTACAAAATTGGTGCCATTTTGGTTCGATTTGTCCGGATTTCGGCTCGTGGTAATTCCTTGATCGCTGAGTAACTTCATTTGGTCCAATCGCAGCAAGCAATCTCTTTTCTTGGCAAGCTCTATTTTCCAGGATTCTATCATTTCACTCATGGGTATTTTTCCGCCAAGTTCCAGGGGCAGACATTCCACGTCCATGTGCTTTGGCAAGTCTTTTTCGCTGACATAGCAATTAAGTCGGTTTTTGATCTTGGCACTGACTCGTGTCTTGACAAAGTCAATTAACCATTTGAGCGATGCAGGAACATTGACTAAGTGTATCTCCTTGTGACGCATTGGTAGCGACTGTTCGCCCCATTTGAAAACTCTGGCGAATTCTGTTGGATTCCAGTTGGTCACATGCCCAGCAGTGATGCCCGAAAAGTCTCCAACGTGCGTCAAGCCAAGTATTTGGTTTTCATGGTCTTCCATGAGAGTTTCATAGGTTATGAAATGCGCCTTTGCTTGTTCGCCGCTGGAATAGATTTTTGGATTGAAATGTCTAGCATTGATTATCACAACACGGCGTCCCTGTTTATCACGGATTGGCGAGGTAAAAATATAACCAGCCGAGATTATTTCATTTAATCGAGGTCCCAGAAAATCCAGATCATTTGTCATGTGTGGAAATGTTCGGCGAAGGTTCATATATTTGAGCAAAATTTGCTGAGCCATGGGGACGCTGAATTTTTTCACACGCAGAAATCGGAGCAGAAAAGTGTCATCGATACGTGTGTCTTGAATATCTTCGTTTTTGTCCATCCATGTTCGCAGTTGCTGCAGACACTGTTCGCGCGAGCATTTGTCTTCGCGCAATTCCTTTTTGGCAATCTGCAAGAGTGCTTCCGAAAGTTGGACTTCATTAAACTCGCCCTCAGGTGGGTTGATTATTTCCGATCCGATAAGTTGATCACCGGAAGTAGCACGGGTGGAACCCATGTTGAATTGCTGAAAAGAAAAAGAAAATTTGACATTAATTTTCGTCTAATTAAAAACTGAAAGCTTAATCCCAGATTGCAATAAAGTTTTGCATTTGAAATGCAACGGTGCGCTTAGGATTCTGTTATAGAATTAGAGTACAAGTTAAACTAAGACTAATACTTAAAGCACTCTTTAGAATTTAGAGTATCCATTACTTTAAGTAGGTACATATGTACATGATGCTAAAATTCCGGAAAACTTTTAAAACAAATATGTATGTACATATGTACATACACACATATAGTTAAAATTTATTTTCAAAACACGGAGAAGATTAAGGCAGATTAAATCATTAGACAGGTTCAGATGGCATAAAGGACCTGTAAATAAGACCAATTTGTATGTAATCTGTGATTGGTCAGCTGTGAATTCCTTTGCAAAGTTGACTGGAAAGTAAGTCAAGAAAGACTGCTTTCAAGTCAAAATGTAAATGCGAGATTTTGATTTTTGACGATGCAGTCAATGAAGACCATTAGAGTAAACGTATTTCTTTGGTCGATAACATGATAGTACATACATATGTACTGTACATATGTATATATACATAATGTTATTATGCAGTGAGCAAGAGTGCCTTCAAGTGCGGTTAATATATAACATATACATACAAGCAAAAAGCTTAAACCCAATGCCAATTCAGGTACTAGCTAAAGCAATTAAATTCAATTTCGACTGGAAGCATTAATGAAAGTCTTATTTACATATATTTATAACCAAATCACCGTCTGTATTTTCGACTAAAATAGAACTTTTCTGAATAATAATAATTTGACATGAAATGAAGATGTAAATAAATGTTTGAAAAAACATTTAAACCTACTTTTAACTTAGCAACAGAATACGCCCCAATTAAAATAATTCTAATTTGTATTAATTTATTAAACCGGTTAAAAACTATACCAAAGGGAATATGTGGGTCAAATTTGAAGAAAGACTAAAGACTAAAAAAAGTCCTAATTTTTAACAAAACAAATTAAACAAACAAAAAATAATACCACACATTTTAAAAAAAGGAGTAAAGGTATCCAAAAATTTATTTCATTTAACAATTGTTTTTGTTTGAATATTTAATTGTAAATAAAACACAAAGAGAGTTTTACGTACAAATGTACATACATATAAATATGTGTAAATTTTCTCAGTTTATATAGGAAAAAACGTTAGTATTTTTTCATCTTGCTTATGTATTAACTTTTAATTCAAAATAATCTGCATTTTTATTATCGAATTATTCATCTCTATTGACCCGTAAAAACCCACTGAGCGAGTTTGATGCATAATTTGGGTTTAATGTTTAAATGGTTATAATGTTTGTACAGCTATCCATTTTGCATTTGTATTTTGAAAACAAATTTAACAACTAATTAGTTTTATTTTGCGTGTGTTTTTTGTTTTATTTTATAAATAATTTTTATAAAAAGGTTATTGAACCAGTACTTTTCTGAATTAATGAGTTATGAATGGATTAAAATACGAAAAAAGTAAATTCTATATAAAAGTTATGTCCTTAATTTATTTATTATGTAGATATTATTGTTTATCTAATAATTTACTGTCGGTATTATCTAAAGTTAAAAGACTTACAAAACTCATGACCCACATAATATTTTGATGAGTTAAGTTAATAAAAATGACTCATTCAAAAAAATAATTTTGATTTAGTAAAGACCGAAAAGCATCAATGAATATGTATATTTACTGATTTGCTCATTTGATTAATATTAAGTCATTCAAAACTAATTAAACACTTTATATCTCTTGAGTTTGTACAATAACTACATAATGTACATACGTATGTAAATAAATACCAATCGAATGCAAACAAATATGATTTTTTCTTATCAAATGAATGCCCATGAAATTTATTATGAACGTTGCGTTAAATTTAATATTGATATTGTGCACACCTTTATTATAAACCTGAAGTTCAGTTTATTTCCTACTAGCTTTTTTTTTGTTTTCTCCCGGCTGTAAGTTCCCCTGCAACAATGTCCCACTATCGTGTTCCGGTCCTCAACTTCACATCAAAATTTGTTCAAAAGCAACCTAATCAACCTGACACGATCACGCTAGATTTCCGCGGAAATGAGGTATTTTCCCGCCGTGAAAAGTAGCCTGTGTCCGTGCCTAGGATCCTATCTTTAAATTAACCAAGTCTTATAAAAATCCGTTCAGACGTCAAGACGTGAATAAGGTAAACTTTTAAAACAAACTATTAAAAATCACTAACTTAATTAGTTTTCTGCCTACTTTATACCCCCTAAGTATAGGTACGATGACGTGATCATTTTGATCTTATATCCGTTTTTAGGTAACAATCTATTACCTTACTAAATTTCATCAAAATCCGTTCAGCCGTTTAGGCGTGACAGACAGACAGACAGAGTTACTTTCGCATTTATAATATTAGTATGGATAGAAACTATAACTGCAGCACTATCTAATTATAGTATCTACACTTCTGGAAAAACTTCCAAGTGACTCTCGCTTACGGATACGTAATTTTCAAAAAATGAATTAATAATTCCCCCCTTTCTTCTATACAATAATGGGTTTCATAAGAATTTCTTTTTATAAAGGAAGATCTTTCGTGGCTCCAAGTGGCTTAATCAGGAAAATTTTTTATCCTTGTAGAACCACAATGAACCAAATACTGGCCCAAGTGTTTTGGCCTTCCGCCAGTAGCCATTTTGACCTAACCTTAATTTGTTTTTAAATATAATAAGAACTAATCTACCGTAACCATAACGTCAAATTGGTGCTTTTCGTAAAGTTTTCTTTACTTGAACTTTGCATCACATCGCAGCTAAATGAAATTGACCCTAGATTGAATGGAAATTCAAATTTTGTGAAATAATTAACAATCTATCATTAAGTCCTTGAATCGTTTTAAATATGGTTTTTGCTGGTTTTGAAATATCATACCTGTTGAACGTACACCATGTAAAAGATGGCATAGCTTCTGAGTTTTTGTAAAAATCTTTTAATTCAACAAATCTATCGAACAAACAAAATTGTTAATTGAAACAGAAGATAATTTCTCACAAATCCGAATCATACATTTCAATGTAATCAAACATTAACCAAATTTCTAACCGTTACTTTTTTATGGAATTTAAATTGTCTCCCTGACCTTGAAATACGGCGGCGTAATGATTACATGCATACATAATATGTAGAGATTCAATATGGCAAACAAAATAAATTTACTACAGATCTTTTTTTTTACATAAAAGCGGCGGTGATTTCAAAACATTTTAATAGAAAACCTAACAGAAATAATTTCTCAGAGTAACACAAGATAGTAGCTTAAATTTTGATTCCATCAAGGTCAAATGGGTTATAACTTATGTATAAGCATCATAGAAGAAAAACAACGCAGCTTTAAAGAGTAGGAGTTATGTGGATACTCACAAAGCAGACAAAGTTTCTTTCTGCAAGTCTGTGGATAAGATGGTTGCAACTCATATAGCCACCAAATCTTAGGTAGTCATACTATAACCAAATTAAAAACCCACCAAAAGCGTTTGCGCGTGTTGCTTTTGAAAGCCAAATTTCCTAATTTACCTCGTTAAATTCATAGAGAGCGGATGAAGAGAAGACTCTCAAACCCGTTTGGTTTGGACCAAATTGAGTTATGCCTGCGATGCGATGCGGAGCATAACATAACAAAATAATTGCATAACTTTCTTCTTGTTAGGTTGTTTTTTTTGTTCGTTTTTACTGTTCATAATTGTATTCCTTTTCTTTGATAGTTCATTGTATTTCCCATCGTGCGTCGCTCGCGTCGTCGTCGTCGGCCTTGTGTATGATTCGACTTCGACATCGACATTGCACTGAAGATGGAGAAAAGCCTTGCGAAAAACTATTTTACAACTTTTCATGCTTTATTACTCATTTGATACAAACTGTTATGGGCGTGGAGTAATGGATTTCCTCCAAGAAAAACAATAGGAACGAAACAGCTGAATTGCATCTTCAATTCAAATGAAAACATTTTTATATCTATTCGATGAGCAATATATAAATATGTATGTATCTTTTCTGTAAAGTTTAAGATATGTTCAATGTTCATAGTTTGTCCATCATCAAGCTGGGTATTGTGCAAATTGAAAAAAATGGTCTTGAACTTATTTGGCCGCCCGTTTTAAGCATATTTTAAAATTTCATTATTTTTACTTTGGTCTTATTTTTGTCTGTGTTTTAAATTCATATTTCGTGTATTAGCTATTATGGTGGTCAATGAAAAGTGTACATTGTCACGAACGCCTATGTAACGCTATTCCAGAGTAAGGTCATAAGTGGTCAATTTTCTTTTTGGTTTTATTTTACAAATAGGTCAGCTGAAAAAGGGAAAACAAAATGAAAAGAAAATCTTTCAATGTCAAGAGACTATACGATGATGTAGTTTACGTATGTATGTAAGTATGTGATGTTGAAGAAACATTAATGTTTTAATTTTGAGGCGGAATTTAAGTTTTAATCGAATTCACGGTAAGTTGTGAAGGTTGTATTGAATTTTCTTCTATATTGCATCGAACAAGAAACCAAATGAACATGAAAAAAACTTGAAGAACCGTTAAATTATATTAACAAACGGTGTCTGTCTATATAGACTATGGAAGAAATATCAAATGTATTGCATAGATACACACTTCTCATAAATGTTGAATGTTAAAAAATTATATTTTTTCGTAATTTATTTTTTTGGTTGTGAATTGTTGCCTTTGGGTAAAATTGCAATCAGTAAATTATAGTTAAGTGTTGTTTCGAAAATCAGTCTTTGAAATTAGCTCTAAATTTGGAACAACACATTGTTATGTGATTTTGTTTATGAAGAAAATTAAAGTTTTGTAAAAAAAAATATAAATCCAAATGGTTAACATCATGATATCGCTGTGGTTTTGTTTTTCAATAACAAATAAGCATAATTATTGTTTAAGTTCAAACCCGTTGCCAAAACACTTTGAGACATTATAGTATATGTTCATATATCATTTGATAGGTCTTATTCAATATATGTACAATTTATTTTATGGGCATTATTTTTACATTACAGCTGTTTAATTAAAAAAGAATGTAACTAATTGATTTTTAAATACAATAGGCAGCCATTGACGTGCTTAATTGAGAAAAAAACTTCTTGATCGAAAATAATTCTAAGACCTACATTCCCGACACTCAAATGTGGTCCAGGATTGTTTTTAACTTTAAAACTATCAGTATTGTAGGTACAGTTGAGGTTATGTACTTTGGGGTTGGGGAAAAATCGACTTAGAAGTTTCCTATACATATGTAACGGAATGGTAATGTTCCTGAGATCTGCTGAAATAGTCATAAAGTACTTATTAGATAAAGCTTCAAAAAAAAACAACAACAATTAATCCCATATTTACATACATAAGTAAATATGTTTAAAAAATCTTCAAGTTTGGGGGTATATGTAACTGTCAAAATCAGTAAAGCTCTTATTTCACTTTATTTTACTCTTAATAATAGTTTAAATATGTAACAAGTGTGACAGGAAATTCTTACTAATGTGACATATTTTATTTCTGTCATCTATGCGCAATATACTCGTCCTATGTTTGGTATAATGGATAACTCACATTGCTGACACTTCATTTAATTCGTTTTCATGAGAAAAGTATTTACAGATAAAAAGTGATTTATCAAAATTTAAATTTACCGACACTGTTTGAATTTTGAATGTTTGCATTTACAATAACTTTTCTAAGATAGTAATGTTAATAAGTGAAAATCGAAAGATGCAATAAAATTACAAGACCATTATTTCTAATTAAAATTAACCAAAAATAGCATCTAAGGCAATAAAGTGAGAATTACATGTACATTTGTGTGTAATGATAAATCAAATTAATGATGTTTGCACTTTTAAAATGTTACTTTGCAGTTTTTTTTTTACAATTGGTCGTTACTTTTTTTTTCTATGGAAATATTTTGTATGTTTGTTAATTGAAGGCGTCTAGTTTATAAAGAAACTCATATTTACATACACGTTCATATAGTATATGTCAACAATTTACAGTGTTTTTATTTTATTTGCAGTTAATAATAAAATTGTAGTTCTAAGCCACATACATAAGTGAAAGAAAAGCAAGCTATTATTTGTTTTTATTTACGATGATCAAAGATATGCATATGTACATAACATACTATGTATGAATGTATTCATATGTACATATATAAATATTAAAGAAAAATTATAAACTTTAAAAGCAAACATTTTGTGTTCCTGAGAAATGACATTATGACTTTAATACCAATAATACAAAGTCCAAGTCCCATTTTCGTAGAGAGGCAATAAAAAGTAATTAAAGAAAATCTTTCATTTTTGTTATTGATTTTTAAAATTATAAATTCGTTTGCAAATATTTTTTTTTACACTCAATGTATATTGATAAACCTTATAGTAACTCGGGGAAAATATATTTTAGGAAATCTTTTGTGATAAGCTATTAAAATGATTAATTTCTCTATGGATAGAAAAAAGGCAATTTTAAGAGTAAAAGTACCTGCATATGTATTTTTCAAGTCGATTGAACTTCAAATAAAGTAACTTCTCCTAATTGTTTGTAATTTATTTCTCTAGATGCAACCAAGATAGATATACCAAGTTATTATTAAGCAATGATTTTTGCCCCTAATTATTATATGAAAATATGTTAATTTTCAGCTCTGTTTTGGACATATAATTTAAAATTACCGTGAATGTATTTCATTTATTATATAATTTTACTATGTAATTACTAATCATTAAAAATCAAAAGTTTAAAAATTAAAAAAAATAAATGAGTATTCAAAAAATTTGTAGCTCTTTGAAATAATATCTAAAAATTCCCAAAATTTTCAAATATAATTAAAACAAGTTTATCATAAGCTTATACGACACATACATACATACATACATTATATAAGTTCAGACTGATATGGCATTGCTCCACTTTATTTACAAAAAAAGAAAGGTTTAAGTTCAAGTCCTGACTTCTTAAATGAGTCAATATGTATTTCCCAGCTCGACTAATTGAAACTATAATAAAGATGTCTTTCTGGGTCATAATGTTATATGTACATCAATTAATTGAACAAAGAAATCAATCTCAATCATTTGATGTCTATGGTGGGGTAAATTAATAAAATATACTATATATGTATGTACATTATGTATAAATAAATACAATTCATAATAATATGTTCTGGAAACGTAATTTTCACATATCATTGATGACTAATAGTCCATTAAAAAATTAAAAATAGTATTTTGAATGTCTTAAAATGACGTTTGTTTTGTACAAAATGAAATTTCCGTGTTGAACCATAAGACCTTAGGGCTCAGAACTCTGTTTAGTTTCTCAGTGTGCGGGAGTTTTGCAGGAATGAAATGGACCCACAATTTTTAACGAATTCAAACCACTAATTTCAGAAGCACTTTTCTTGACGAAAATAACTCTTGGAAGATTTGTCAATTCCTTACTAAAACAGTGTCATTGATTAAACTCTAATATGGTACAAATAGACACCTGTTATCATATCACATCACAGTACTACTCAAAATTCAACTGAAAATTGTTATTTTTTCGATATAAATTACCTCTATATTTCTAAATAATTTAAGTTTTGAATTGCATTAATTATATTCTATGTATGTAAATATAAATCCTTTAATTTTCATTCCATTTCCACAAATAAACCTTAAATTTATCCTTTTTTTTTATTCTTCTGTTTGCCAACTGTTTGTTTATTTTATAATTGGCTCTTAATAATATAATAGCAATTAACATATCAATATTTGCAAAATAAAATTGATAATTGTTCGCATTACACCATTTTACTAAATTTATTCATCACTCGCATAAACCTTTGATTGGATCTATTTCTTTGGAACCAAGTGTGATAGGTATATTTAAATAATTTTAAAGAAAGTTTCAAAAATCATCTTACTGACGGTTGATGGTTGTGATTGTGAGTCAGCAAAATAACAAAGTTAAATAATAAGAGTTATAAAATCAAAAAAAACAAAAAAAAAAAGGAAGTGATGGTTGGTTTCGTAACCATGCTAATGTAAAATTAATTAATTACTATTTTTGTATGTTTACATTGAATGAAGTCGAATAAAATCGCCTGATCGATCTGAGTTTAATTGCATGTCATTTGCAAATCAAGGTACCGCGTACTTGAAGGCGTAGTTGAGTGCGACTTGTTGGACATCAAATAACAGGATATTTACGTCACGTAACGAAAATTAGAAATGCAATATTTCGTGTTTACTAATTTTTTTTTTTGTATGCAAATGACAATTTGAAATCAAAACTTGAAATATTTTAATTGAAGACTTTAGAATCCTTTGTTCAGTTTTTATACGAGTATAATTCTGTACTACGTATACATAATGTGCTTTCTCAAAATAAATATTTAATATTTCAACTAATTTAAATGCATTCTGAAGATGTACATAAATACAAACATAATATGAGGAGAAAGATGTACACAAAAGCTGATCACAGATTCAATTTCTTGCTTCAGAGTCTAGCCTCTCTTAGTCTTGTAGATATTTAATATTTATGTATGAACACACACTTCATACAATACGTACATAATAGATTTTTCAAAAAAAAAAAAAAAATAAATTAATGAATCGTTATGAAAACTTGTGAGTGATTTGATTATGCCTGCTCGCTTTTGATCTCCAATTATAAAGATCCCACTCATTTTATTCCATTGAGAATGTAACGCGATCTTTAGTTAACCCTTTTTCACTTTCTGACCACTTTTAAAATTTTCATTTCACTTATGTAACAATGTTACTAATTATAATTAAATTGGCCGTTATTCTTTAATTCTGTGAACATGGAACATCACTTTTGAAGTTTTTTTTTTTTTTTTCTTAGAAGAGTTTTTTTCATCACATTTTTTTCTGGTTGAGATTTTTTTTTGTTAGATAAACAATTAAAAAATTCAATCACTATTTAAATATATTAATAACGGTACATACCTTTTATGATTTTTTTTTTTAGCTTAAAGTCGTGGCACTGGGTAAAGCGATTAATTTAAGCTTTTTTTGTGTATTTTTTTTGGGTCTAGATCGGTGGCTTTATTGAAGCTTCGTCGTCGCGCAGTTAATGAGCCAGCTCAAAGATGCGAGCTGTTAAAGAGGTGATTTTTTTTCGAATTTGTATGAACTTCGTTTGGAGGAGGAAGCTGCGGTAAATACTCGAACGTAGCTCTGCCGAATTGACAATAACCGTGTGTGCGACTCGACGAATGAATTTAAAATGAATCTGTAAGCATTAAAATGCCACCTAATGTACAGCGCGAGTCTGCTGGAGTAGTCGGTCGGTGGCCAAGACAGAGAGCTAGAGCCGATGGAGGTATATGGTTGTTTGTATCTCTTGGAAGCAACTTACTTAAAGACAACGTACCAAAAGTTTGTATTTTGTGAGTGCATTCTACACTTTTCCCACTTTTCGTAGGTTCAAGTTAAGATATATACGTAGATTTAAACGGTCAATAGAATAAAGCATGAGTTAGTTTTTTTTTCAATTTAAGATACAACGAAAATGCGTCGAAAGTAAAACAAATAACGGTAGTATAGTGTTGTTATATAGTAGCTTAAATCAAAATTTAATTGCAAGTTGAAAGGTTGATTATTATTGCGTTATCTTAATGTTGTTTTTTTTTTTTTGATTGGCATTGAATTGACGAAGAAATTGCAAAAAAAGTTAATGATAATTTGACTTAAAACAATATAAGGCGTGTCTTTTTTATGAAACTTCAAAAAACAGCTTGAAATTCATGAACTTACATTAGTAAACTTAAAATTGTAACATTTCTGAAGGCTATTGGTCTCTTTTGATATTAGGAAATGTTAACAAGACTTATTATTAATTACTCTAATTGTATGAAAAATTTATGTACGTGAAACATTACTCAATACCTCAAATTTGCACACTTCAGCAAAAGAGTCACTTTAATATTTTTAAAAGTATACCTCTGAATGATATTTTATTTTCTTAAAGCAAAATATTAACGTTAAGTACATTATATGTCTATAAGGCTTCGATTAAAATTTATTAGCTCTTACATGCCATAGAGTGTAAATGTTTAAATTCTTGTAGGTGAATAAATCTCAATAAATTTGTCTTCCGCTTTTCTCCTAAGACTTTCGGACATATGTATGCTTTTTAATGTTTATGTACGTCGATTTTTGTTAATTATATTTTTGTGTATTTAGATTTGATTACACTAGATTAGATTAGACATTATATTAATTTATTCATTAACATAATTGTGGGTATTTGCAAATTTTGGTATGGTTATTATCATGTACATATGTATAAGATAAAAATTATACAAAATTTAACAATTTTCAAAAAGAATCTGTTCATATAAACAATCTAGGACAAAGCCATGGGATGACTTATAAACGAAGGTATATAACCTATGTCTAAACATACATACAGTTTAAAGTCGAGACATTGGCTTAGTCCAGATATTGGATCCTAAAGTTTCAGAAAAATGGCATATGTACATAATTAAATTTTAATATTTCGAAAGAATGTACAGATTTTTAAATCTTCTCATTAGTCTTCTGATAAATTAATAGGGTGTTACATTAGACAAATTGCGATCGCCACAAGCACATTATGAATTCGAATATTGAAGTGTGGACTTATAATTTATAACTCTCTCCCCTAGTTTACATCGGTTTCATTTCATATATTATGCAAATAAAAAGATAATTCAAGTTTTTCTTGGTATTAATTGGCATCCAAAAAAATATGAACATTTATTTTGATGGGGGAAAGAAAGTCCGAATGCCCGATTGAAAGATCGCAACGAATATTTGTAGTAAGAAAAAACGAAATTGTTAGCAATTAAAATTCAGTTTGTTAAGGAGATTCGATTTTCTATTAACGTTTAACCTGTCAATTCATTTTTGAAAGTACACAGAAATTCTTAAGGAATAGATATTATGTCTTAAACTTAAATGATAGTACTTTCCAAGAATCGCTTTTTTTTCAAGTTTATGACCTAGTTTCAACTATGATAAATTTCCATGTTTTCTTCAAAAGAAACTAGAGCTGTTTCAATGCCAACTATCTTCATATTGTTTTGGACAAGCCACAAGGTTGTAACATAGATGATGAGAAGGAGGTTGCTTTTATGATGGTAATTGGAGCTTTATACTATAGTCAACTGAGTGCAAGAATTAGGTAAATTGTTACTATTAAATTAGCAGATTTCAATGTACCTTAAAGTGGCATTTCTTTGAAATAATAGTCGTTATCTTCTTAATAAAAAAATTCTTTTTAAAAGTCTTTACTTTCTTTCATAGAATATTTTAAGAATCCATCACATGGGATCTATGTGAGCGTACCACGAAAAATAAAATACAATATGATACATTTTAAAAATACTTTATTATGGAGCTTCTACAATTTTGATAATTAACAATTAACATGGAACAAAGAGAGGACTTACGATCAATGTTGTCAAATATTATTTTTATTTTTTTTTACTAAATGTAAACATCGAAGGAAACCAAAAAAACACAATGAAACAAGAAAAATCATTAAAATTTATTGCTTCTGTTATGTGCCATAATCCCACAATTCATATATTCGGCAGTAGGAATTTAAGAAAGGTTTAATTGCAATGGTTTGTTGAAAAATTAAAATTAAATCGTGGTTCGCACAAAATCATTTACAAAAAATTAAATCGAAAACAAAAAAATCATTGTTTAAACTATTCTACATGTTCCTTCTCTTATCTTACAAATAACAAATATAAAGACAAAAATGTTTTTGTTCTTCTTCATTTTTTAATAAAATATATTTCTGTTTGTTGAGCTACTACTACTTGTAGGCCTTATAAATCTGCCATGCACAAAATGCTGCCGATAGTAATGTCACTCCGCGATGGAAGTATTTGGTTTTAGAGTTATCTGAATATCCTAAAACTACTGGTGAGGACACATCTGCCAGCGGTAAGCTTTTCAGTTTCGTAATATCGCGCTCCACCTAAAATAAATTCACAAAAATAAACAAATAAATACAAAAGCACTTTTGTGTCGTGGATATTGTTTCTAATATCTCATTTTTTAAATAATTCATATCTATAATTAGATATTCTGTCATTGAATTGTCTATGTTTAGTCATACCTGGTACTGGCAACATGGGTCGTAGTTCCATGAAACTGTGTATAAGCCCGTGCAGAATACCGACACAGCGCATAGGGGTGCACTGAAGATGGGCCTCTCCTGCCATAGGACGCCTGAGATGATTGATGCTAGGCCGGACACAACGGCTGTCTTGTGCAAGCAATTGCCAACAGTAATCCAACGGCTCGTCTCATCTCCGAGTCGAGTCGGTTCGATTATTATGTAATCGACTTTGTCCTCCAGTCCTTTGTCCAGTTCGGCTTCGAACGATTCGTGTGCATTTCCACTGTCGTAGACCTCCCGGATAATATGAAATCTTGGTTGTTTGGCTGCTGCACTGGAACCAAAATAAAGAGAATAATAAATTCAAAAAAAAAAAAAAAACAGTTCCTTAAAAATCTTCAGTGATTTATTTAAGTTTTGTGAAAAACAAGGAGCTAGAGCCAACAAAGAAATGTGATTTTTTGTTGGAATGTCAATGATTGCAACAACACTCAGTATCAGTAGCATTGCCGCAGGCAGCATTGCATTCCACAGGGTTCAAGGTTAAGGACTGAAAACGAAGCTGTGGTTCGCCTTCGCCAATAAAAACCGCTTGATAATCTTATTCTTTCGAACAAAGTAGACATTGTTTGTAAATACCTTATAAAATTTACGAAAACAAAATTGATTTATCAAAAACAATAGAGAAAAAAAAAACAAATAACGAAAATCTTTTTTCGTAAATGTGTTTTTTCTTCTCCACAAATTTTATTGATGACCACTTAGAGAAATGTACGTGCTTTGTTTTCCGATTATATATTCAGATTTGATGTGATTATATGAAATTAGAATTTGTCTTACGATTTCAAATTGTTATTTAATAAATAAATAAACATACCTGTCATCGGATTTATTAACCATTTTTGATTTATTTTACATTTGGAATACGACTGGCCTAACCAATTCGATAAGCAGAAGCACTTTTGTATGTACTTTTTTAATTGTGAATGGGCCTAAAAGAAATGTCAGCTGGAATAAAATAGTACTGCCAGATGAATGTTCTTCCAGAAATATTAAGTAGGAAACATATGAAACTTATTTTCACTTTTTACGACAACCAACGGCTACAAGCAGAAAACACTTTATGGTTGCAAATTTGTACATAATTATGTACATAGGTACTCAGTAATATAATTAGACAAGACCAGACCCTAAAAATCTATTTTACTTTTTTTAAATGATGCAACAGTTCTGAATTTATTATGATAGGCACCGGACTATAAAGACCTTCCAGGAAATTGTGAAGCTAATGAACTCCTTGAATAAAAGTAAGTACAACAAACCCAATTTAAAAAGTATGTGTAGGTAGGACTAATTTTGGTAAAAAGGACCACCAATCAATCAGGTGGCATAGCTTTAAATTCTGCCAGAAAACGAAGCAGATTTGGCAAATTCTGTATTTAAACGTTTTAAGTGCTTAATATTTTTAAGCAGATTTTTTATTAACTCATTAATTGGTGTCATAACCCATAAACAAGTCCTCGACTTTTCTACATTTTCCCTGCTCTATCACAAAATATTGGGGCTTGGGTGATAAAGTTCGATTAAACATACATATACATAAATTAAATTTTATCACCAAAAAGAAAAAAATGAATCACCATGATTTAACCTCACATGACTCTAGATGATAGAAGTCGATCATTAAAAACCAATGAACAACAAGTTTATAATGGCCCTAGTCTCATGGAATAATAGATATTTTCAAATCTCAAGCTGCAGTAATTTTGTGCGTCATCATTGCGTTAAAACAAACACTTTACAGCAGTTGAAACAGCTTTATTTTGAATTCATTTCAGGATAAATATTTTGAATTTCGACAAGAAAAAAAAAAAAACAATTAATTTATGTAATTCTAAGTAAAAATAACACAGAAACTATCCTTTCCCATTTCTCATAACAAGATTCTAATTTATCCCCCACTACCGCCACTTGTCATCACGTCCTCAGTTTTATTGGAATTATTTAAAGAACTAAAGTCTCCTGTGTTGCACGATATCGATGGAATATTAAAATTAGAAAATCCCTTATAATCGGTCACAGTAGTTGGTTTAATTGGTGATGGCAAATGAACTCCATTCGGCGGAGAATCACTCTCGAGCAAACTCTTTGGCTTTGATTCTGAGTCTGCATCGAGTATACTCGTACTCTGTTCTCCGGTCGTATCGACGTTGGTTTGAACTAGATCGTTGTCTTTGTTCATTAGTAGTGGATCGAATTCTCCCAAATCGAATTTAGTTTCTTCGGCGACACTATTTTCACCACTTAGGTCCGAAAGATCAAAGTCATAGTTGATATTTGTTAGACCTCCTTTAAATTCGGAGGTTGTAGTCGTTAGCAAATCGTCGGGTGTTTCAACACCATCCAAGGATGCAGTATCAAACGGCGTATAGTTGAAAATAGGAGAGGCGAAAAGCAAGTCAGTGGTGTTGTTGGACAATATAGATGAACCAGCAGTCGCTGCACTCGGTGACAGTCGATCTTTGGTTGTGTCTTTGAGGGATAACGTGGACATGATAGGAGTTGTATCTTCATCTTTTGTTAAATCCACTAGATTGTCGTTCTTCATTGGAGCAATCGAAATCGGGATCAGTTGATTTTTAAATATGGCTGCAGATTGGTCATTGTCAATTGACGCAAGGAGATTGGTTTGAAAATGTCCAGACGGTTCGGATTCTATTTTAGATGTCGAAGAGTTTAAATCCGCAGTGTTGTTGTGAGAGCGGATTTGGCTTATGAGGAAACTTGGTGTTTTTATGGGTAGAACTGTTAATGGAGCACGACTTAATGTAGCTTCAACTTTTTGTATTACGTCATTCTGAAAATATGAAAATTAAGATTGAAACAAAAAAATTAACGAATTGCAGAAAGGTAATACGAACTAAGGTACAGGAGCAAATGATTTAACTTAAACTCACCTTGAAATCATTCATCTCCTTTGATAGATTTGTGATTCCATTGAGAATATTGGAATTCTTTTTCTTTAACAATTCCATTCGCTTCATATTCTCCGATATTAGATGCAGACTTTCACACGCCAACAAAGCACTCTCCCACGGTGTACTATACGATTTTTCACCAGACATCAGTGAATTAAAATCGTCAATGGACATTTCTAAGCTTTCTGCATTCAGTTTTTCAATAAATGAAATTGCACAACACTAATAAACGAGAATAAGCACATTGATTAAAAAATACATACTCATATTTTTATCGAACTTACAAGATTGGTAAAGTAATAACCTCCTTCACCACTCATCAGCCTCGAAGCATTACTAAAACGTGTTATAAAATTTATATTACTATGCAATCGTACTGGATTGGCTTTGAGCACGACAAAAATCAAAGCAGGTAGAAATTCATCAGCACTTGCCGGACCTCCAGAAGCATGTTTTAACAATGCAAATATGTGTCGACAACATCGAACCGTGCATTCGAGTTTTTCTTGTGGTGAATAGTAAGAATCTATTCCGACTAGTTCTGAAATAAGGAAACATTATTGAATTAGATGAAATTTTACGAAAAAAGGATTTATTAGAAGGTTATATTGTAAGAATACAAATATGACAATTTGAAAAGTGTGAGGACATAGTAAGAATTAAAAATGGGAGAGTTGAGTAACAGGCAACAACGTTATTTATTTAAAATATTGGTATTTAAAGACGTTACAATTGATGCAATTGATAAGGAAGAAAAAGGCTCAGCGCCAGATAACACAGACCCAACTTCTTTTTATAGACTTTAAAATTGTAAATGACAGTTTTCATTGTCAAGCTCTAAATATCTTGGAAAACTACCGATTTTGGTACCACCGATTTATTTGGATCGGCTACTCACAATCTTCAGCTAAGAGAATCTTCGGACCCCACCTCACTGATGTTAACTGTGAAACTTGGACATTTCCAAACGTATTCAAAATGTAAATTATATTTCAGAAGTTCTTTTTTATTGAAGTTGTGGAATGATTTTAAGTAAAATCATTATGACTTGGTAATTTAATCTAAAAACGTTTTACTATCGCAAATGAAAATTAAATCAGCCCTGAATCACACCATTATTCACATAGTTAACAGCAAATAAACTAATTCTTTTGACTCACCTGTTATTGCGTTGTAAACAAGTTCTCGCGATTCAGCATTTACTTCATCAATGCTGCAAGCCAAATGTTTAGCAGTTATCCAACTCAGCTGTCGGATGCGTTTCTGAATTTGGGCATCGTTCTCCTCGTCCGAAGTAAAATAAGGTGAGAATAAAAATCTGAAATCGTCATAATACCATAACAATTTCCCACATTTACTTCAAATTTATTTTTTAATATAAATTTACTTGTGATTCTGGGTCATTACAACTTTCTCGAAGAAATCAATAGTCGCCTCACGTTCCTCGCTTGTTGTTATTGCAAAACGTGAGTCCGAATTCACAACTTCGCCGAGCTTCGTGTAGGCATTCTGAACAATCTCGGATAACTCGTCGATGTTCTTGTTGTTGGTGTTCATATAGGACCGGATGGCGTTGTCGAGACGTTGGATGTCATTCTTTAGCTTTCGTTTGGCATCGTCGGGTATTCTGAGCTGTTTGAGTTGCAATATAAACTGGCTTTCTGTTGGATCAGGCACATATGGCCGCTGTTCCTCTCTACTTTGCACTAAACCAACAACAAACTTGTTAAATACGATTTGTTTTCATAATAGAATCGATGCTATACAAACATTTGGGTGTAGGAAAGGACTTTGGAAAGACGGAAAACTTTTTCTTCAATGTCCCCTGATCGCTTTGGTTGCTGCTGACATGCCGTGATGGTGACAGCTGCTGGGCTTGGTTGAGAATGTTTTTGGGAGAAAGTCGTCCCGGTTGTGACTTTGGCAGGGCAGGATCGATTTTTGAAGTAGTAAGACCAATTTCTACATAACATATTATTGATTGGAAAATATTGAATTGATTATTTTGTGTTTAAAGTGTGTGCAAAGCTTTTACGTCTTTTTCTTTTGTCGTTGCGCTCCCTGAAACACTTCGAACAGAGTCCATCGAATTGAGCATTTCCATAGAATCCACAACCTTTGCGGCACTTTAAGTCTTGCTGTCCAATCCGCAATAGTGGGACCTTTGCTAATGCCATTGTTTAGGGATTTACACTTTACTTTCTTGATTATAAATTATATGTAAATTTTGTTATTAAATAATAATAATAAATTTTTAGTGACTTCACTCGTCCATTTTTCGATTATTCTTCTTGTATTTTGGGTTTGACATTCGAGTGACATTTTAAATCAATAGTGGCAAATTCACAATTGTCAGGTTTTCGTTTTTGATTTTCTAATGAAAAGCAGAGTCGTCAATTAGTACCACAAGTGAACGTCAACGTTTTGGATATAAATGTTTTAAGGTGCTTATCCATTTTGGAGTTAATTAATTTACTCAACTCTCTCCAGCGAGATAATTGATATTGTTTATGGTGTGTGAGACCTTAGAACACAATAAAAGAATCTAGTGTTGATTAATAGTTAGCTGTGGGACTTTAAGGAATAGTCAAAATCGTAACGAGTGTTTTCAAATGTAAAACGATCAAAACCTTTCTGTCTAGTCATTTAAAGATTCCGTAAAATCATATGACCAATTTTTCAAATTTTATTTAACGGTAAAATATTTACACAAACCAAATAAACCAATATCGTTGTCTTCAACCTTGACATTTTTTGAAGTATTTTTTTTTGTTTAAAGAGCCTTATGTCAAAATTGTATTCAAAATTTCAGGGATAATATCAAAGTAAACAATAAAAAAGAAGTGTGATTTTATTGTTTTCTTTTTTTATAACCAATACTGAGATCATCCATGGTTATTTTTCCTAACTAAATATAAGAATAAAGAATACTTACTTAGCGATCATATTTTTAAAATTTCATGAGTGCACATCAGATTGACGTGCTTTGAAGGTTAAACATAATTTTAAGGTGCACACAAATATTGTGTTAAATTAAAATAGAAAAATTGGGAGACCAAATAAAAATCATTAAAAATTAGGTAACACATATTTTCGATCGGTAAATTTTGTTAGATAACATGGTCCAGCAGATAGGCACGGATGAAAGTGTTAAAAAATAACATTACATACTTTGTACAAAAACGCACACAGAGTAATGTTGTAATATTATGCATGTTAACATGTAAGACCTCATATTGGTGCCACATTATTTTTACAGTCGTATCTTATTCCTTTCTTTTCTGCATGTAACATAAAAAGTATCCCATCCGTTTCCAGCATAACATATCTTGTCTATTTTCATTTCAATTAATTAAATAAGAGATCATGAAACAGTAATGTTAGGGATTTCAATAACACATTTATTTTTGAGTGACATCTGTCAAAATTTCGTTAAGTATGTTAAATTAATCTTATTATTTTTAATTTATATTTGATAGTTCAATGACAATTAAGAATCAATTCCAAGTCTTCTTCCAATAACCGATTTTCTTTTACTTACCTCGTATGATAGGTATTTAAGGTACGAAAAAATATAGAAAATTTATGATTGTATCCGTATATTTATTTTACTTATAAGTGCCAGAGTACAGTCCATAATTTTACAATTATTTTATACAAAAAAGATTTTATCGGAAATTAAAAAAAAGAACACATGTAAATTCAATATAATGTAACAACATGAAGGATACATTGAGAAAAAATGATCTTATTCTGTTATTATAAATTTTCTTCTAACACTTATTTTTGTGCTACACCTTAGTTTTGCTTTTTTGTTTGTCAAATTAACTTTTGATTGAAAACAGAAAATTAAAATACAGTTAGTTGTCAAAATTTTATTTAGATTGTTTGTAAGATTTTATTATAAGCACTAACTTAAAAATGTTTTCCAAAAGTCAAATTTAACTTTGGAATTTTGTATTTTGTATTCTTTAAGGAATTAGAAACATTTTTAGTAATTTTGAAATGTTTTGTCATAATTACATTTATTTATAATCAGTATTATTTATGTACATAAATATTTATAAATTATTAATTTATATATCTTTTGGTTTTCTCGCAAGGAGCAATGGTTAAGGTTGAATGAATGCAACGGTTAGAAAAAGTAAAGAAAACCCTTGACTGGGGCTAACAATAAAAGATCACAATTCGCTGCTTGTTTTTTAATTTGAAATATTTTTTTCTATTTTTATTTTGTTTTTATTTAAAGTTAGATATTTTTTAGGCATTTTATGTATAGTAACAAGATTTTATAATATTTTTTTTTACTTATTCATGAAAAATATATGTAAAATTAAAACAATTATACTCGTACTTGAAAGTGTATTTTTATGGACAACATTTTGGACGTATGTTCTTATACAATAAAAAAACAAATCAAAATTAAAATATACATACATACATTATGTATGGTATATTGAAACGGTTGAAACGTGTTTTATTTTTTTATGTTACTGCTGAGGAATACAATTTTTTTCTAATAATAATGCCATTTTGTGTATATTGTATTTTTGTATATGAATAAGTATATCTACATCTAAATAAGCTCCTTTTCGTAAAAAATATAATAAATTTCTACTTTACATAACAGTTCCCTACGTTTTTTTTTAAATTGTTTTCAGCTACTATTCTCATTTGAAGTTCTTTTTTTTTCAACTACTGTTTTGTTTAACGGTTTTGTTTTTAAAAAATCTAGTTTTATATTCTTGTTCTATTTTTCTAATAATTTTGATCTGATTACTAACGATAAGAATAACATAATATTTTGATTTTGATTAGATGTCTTTTTCTGTATTTTCGTCATAGTCTTTGGTAAAATCTTTGGTAACAAAAAAGTCTTAATTAAAATATATCTTTTCAATTCTTCGACGTTTTTTAAATACAATTTTCAATACCACTTTTAATAAAAAACTTAAAAATAACTAGATACTAAAATATCAATAAGGAAACAAATTGCAGCATTCGAGCTTAAATAGAGTTAATACTCAACTTAACACTACAAAACATAAGTTGGAAATTCGACATGCATGTTTCAATTAGAGATTTATGTATATTGAATTTGAATTGAATCCAGATAAGGCTCTATATGGAACTGAATTGGCGTTTTCCAATTATAATATGAAAATTTAAATATTTAATAATTGAGGATGAATTTGAAAAAAAATTTGGTTGGGTTGTTGGAAGATTGACTTCGGTTTTGAGGTACCGATTTTTCAGATCTTATAGAGATTTTCATAAGCTGATTCAAAGAACTTATTATGCCAGCACCGAATATTTGCTTCGAGTTTATTAAATACTAAACTTTATGTCTAGAGTTTGTCCAGAGTTTTTGTTCTCATTCAATATTCTCAGCTCACTACTTTATTTTTTTCAAAGATATTTAACTTTTTCAAAAACGGTTCAACTATCTTTTCTGTGAAGATTTTTAATACTTTAAAGTTATCTGCATAGATCATTATAGTTCTTAGTTTTTGAAGCCATTTCAGTTTTTGTGTTTAGATAACTGTTTAACTGAAAGCTAAACTGATAGAACAACTGAAACTGAGATTGAACTGATCGTTTAAAAGGGGCTTAAAATTGACAATACTACAAAAGAGGTGATTTTGACAGCTGTCCTTTAAAATTCAACTGACATTTGTAAGGTTTTAGAAAATGTCATAAGTTGTTTGACAATTAGATGTTGTGATTTTCGGATTGACGGGGCAGGAAGTTGGGATTGTTTTCTCGTAAATATAATGTAAGTTTTTTCTTTCCATTTTTACATAATTATTTATCCTAAATTCTTCTTACATAAATTGTTTCCTCCAATTTCAAAAGACTATATAGAAGCGTCTCTCATAAATTAAGTTTTGTGGTAATTTTAAAATTATTTTTTGAATTTTTATTTAGTTAAGTCTGAAATCAACGGGGTCAGGGTTCTGGGTAAACCGAATCGTGGATGGATAATAAAAAAATGAAATTATAAATTGATAAAAACTTCGCGTTGTCCGTCTGAATCTATTCATATTTTTAACTGTCAAAGAAACACATAGTAGGGCGTTCTATTTTGTATACTTTCATTGGGAGGTTGAACTAATTTAACTTTGATTTCGCACTGCTGTAAAACATATTACTTCACACCAAGGCATAAACATATACATAATTCTATTTTTAAAGTGATTTACTGTAATTGACTAACATTACGTCATTTTTGTTTCTATCCTATGGACCTGCACTTTCTGCATAAACATTCTTTCTTTTTTTTTTACTTAAGTTATTACGTTGAGGATTTTAAAAGTTTGAATTTTAAAAATGTCCTGAAAACTTTCAAATTTATTTGAAAAAATCTTCTACAATTTGAAAATTCTATTATCTATTTTCTAAATCCGTTGCTAGTTACGTTCAACTGGTGGAAAGTATTTCTTTCTCTCTATCTATCTATTTCTATTTCTATGTTTATTTTTATTTTTATCCCTTTCTAACTTATGTAACTATATAATTTATTCATCTCTTTTAAATCGATTTTAATTTTCGATCATTTGATTTTGTTTTGTTTAAGAATAAAGAAATAACAAATAAATTTTGTCTTACCCTTATATAAATAATTTTGATTCTGTGATTATTATTTTTACATATTTCGGCTAGCTAAAATATTTTAAACCTGCAATTAGTAAAAATTTTTCAATAAAAAGTTCCGAATCGAGTACGGCAATATGGGCTGCTCTACCGATGAGCGCATTTGCTGTATGTGGGAGGGCATGATGGACATCATAACGTGCGAGTGTCAGTTCGGGTCGAGCTAGAATCGGTGCCATGATGTTGTGGACCATTTCCCTGTGCAAAAGGAAAGAAAATAATTTTCATTGTTATCTGTTAATTTAAAAGTTTTTTTTTTCAGACAGAAAATGGTTGCTTTCTACAACTTGTAAATTCCATATTATGATTACATGACCTTCAGATGCCGGGATCTCACAACTGTTACGCCTTATCCCCCGTTTTTAATAAAGATTATGATTTTAACGCAATTAAAACAAAAGAAAGATGAACGATCTCTGCAAAATTTTTTAAGATCTTAACACCGGAAATGAATAAGGTCTTTTCCAAAAAAAAACAAACATTTTTCGTTCAAATTAAATTTTCTCTTCAAAAAACCTGGGTCTTCAGTTATTAAGACCAAATTCGTATTTCTTTTTGTGAAGTGCTTTGTAACCGTTATGTCACTTTGACAACTGAACTTGGTCTAACGAAAAATCAGTTACACGTTACAGCTAGTTTGGGGTATAAAAATGATTGAGAATTTGTTTGCAAAGTTGAATTCAAATTAAAAAAGGCTTTGAGTCGCTCTAGGGAGATTATGGACGCAAATAATGACCTTTTATAGCATAAGTATAGGAACTTTAATTGCTAGAAGCCAGCAATTGCAACAAAAATACGTAACAGTCAAAAAGATGTGTCAACTATCTGTCATTTATGTTTCACCAATTGCTGCTGCAATTATGTTGTTTTTAATAAGTTAAATAGACACTTTGCAGAGTCCCGATTATCATTTATAATTTTACTTTGTGTAGGTGCTTCCCTAAATTGTTCACGTTTGGGAAGTCATAAATAGCAGTGTTACTAGAGTTACGTGTTTTATAAGTGATCGCATAGACGCCTATATATTTATGGTGTTTAGAACTTAGTTTTATTTAAATATGTAACCCTAGCCCAAGTCGTAGCATATCTAACTGTTTTTAATTTACCTGTAAACAGTTCCTAAATTGGAGCTATCACGAATTGCTGCTTTGCACAATTCAAGCCTTGCCGAATGCGCTGGAACATATCGATCCTGACTGGACCCACATAGTAATATGTTTTTGAAGTGATGCAAGGTACTACGTTGACTAAGGCGATATAAAAAGGTGTTTCGCAAATCCGATGTGTCCCTCAAACAAAGTTGCAGAAGAGACCCAGACTTCTTCCATTTCTGCATAAACCACATTCCTGCTTAAAGAAAATTTATTTAGTTCAAATTTTTCTATCAGAATTGTCAAAATGTATCCATGAATGGCATTGTATATAATAAACATGATGTGGATACCATTTTGTACATTTTTCTTACCCATATTGACAAGACCGCTGGAATTGTACAGCGTTCCGAGATGTGGTCCAGAAAGAGACAGGAATGTGTGGAGTCGTGGCAGCAGTTGCCTCATTTGGGGGCGTGATAGTGCTGAACGGACAATAATTGTGCCTAGCGAATGTGCAACGAATGATATCTTTGTTGGATTTAGGCCACAAGTTTCGATATGGTAAAGAATTTCAGCAACCAATCTGGAAAAAAGAGAATTTTGTCAATAAAAACCCTGCCATTGAAAGATTATAATCAAGATGAAGAGTTACCTGTCAGTCATAGTATCAA
Source organism: Scaeva pyrastri (assembly GCA_905146935.1). NCBI lineage: Eukaryota > Metazoa > Arthropoda > Insecta > Diptera > Syrphidae > Scaeva > Scaeva pyrastri. The sequence goes on from LR989929.1 coordinate 55,396,506, forward strand.
AGTCCGAAAAGGTGTCACCCTGGTTCCGTTCGGACATAAGAAACTCCAGGTTTACACCAGGCAGTCCAAGCTCAAGATATGTTCGGACCAATCGTAGATCAGCGGAATTGCCATCCAATCCATGGACGCAAATAACTAAATGCATTCCGTGAGGCGAAAACGCCCGGTATTCATCGCTTATGTAGAAGTATGGCAGCTCGGATGCTAGCTTAGGATAATCGGAGTAGATGCCTCCGTTGTATTTGATTTGTTTGCGAAATTCTTCCCGGCATTTTTCGAATTCGAGCAATGAAAGCGTTGATTCCTGGGACTTTCTCTTGCTGGCTTTGCTGTTCCACTTCTGACTGTCTGCTCTATCGATAAGTTGGCAGTTGTTTTCCTTATCCTCGTCTTCGGTCTCGCCAGTGGCATGGCCATTGATTCCGTTCATTATAATTGGATCCTTGGGTCTTTTGATTTCGCTTATACTCTGAGATAAGCTCAAGCCCGTCTTGTTGTTCATGCATGGCGGAGCAGGCCTTAGAGATTCGTATATATGATACACAGGGTTATCGATGGCTCCAATGGGCTTTCGTTGGACTGGGGCACTTTGAAAGATCTCCTTCAAGGCCGGTGGTGGATGCAAGACTTCCGGTGGAGAGAGGGATTCATTTAGTTTGACACTTCCGTTGGTGTCGCTCTTAGTGGTCTCTGAACTTGGTGGTGGGTCTCTGAATTCATCAGGTGGCAGTAGGTCGTCTTGAAATTGTTGCGGTGGTGGAACTCGCAAATTCTCGAATGGGTTGTCTCTCAGAGTTGTCAGATCAAAGTCTGACTTTGATTTTTCACCATACTTGCTCCTCTGCCGTTTGGTGCAGATGGTGGCCTCTCGGTTTCCAGCTGTGTTCTTTGAGAGCGCGAATTCCCTGTGAACTCGTGGGAAAGACCCTTTGATTGCGTTGGATGATACATCGGAGGCGTTTCGATTTAAGTTGCGGGTCAATCGGCGTAGATCAGCGTCGATTTTGTTGCGCTCTGATTTTGACTTGAGGGTCACTGTGGAAACCTTCTTGTGGACTGGAATATCACCGTTCAGGAGTTTGTGAGAACCAATCGTTGAACGCGAGTGACGTTGAGCTTTGTTGTGCTGCTGATCGAGGAGCTTCTGAAGTTTGAGTCTAAGTTGTTCCCCGTTGACCATAGTTTCCTTCTTCACATGAACCTGCTGCTGTTCATTAGTCAAGGTTTCGGGACTTGATGGGCCCGAGCTTCTCCTGCTGGACACCCAGCCACTTTGATCGCTTAACGAGGAAGTTGAGCTGCTGCCAATTTTCTTCTTTATTGGGGATGTATCGAACTGAGGGGGTGGTGCCAGATTGGGCAGACTTTCACTGAATCCATAAGGATTCTGTTCGGAATTCAGGGCTTCTAGTTTGAATGGAACGCTGGATGAGGACAGCATTTTTTGCTCTCGTGACCTCCTTACCTTGCTGGGAATATCACTCTCCGAGCTGCTTGAGTCTTTCTTGAGAGTTCCGTTCTTAAGCATTTCTTTCAGATCGGAAACCCGAACTCTTGCAATTTCCACTGATCGGGGAATTGTGGAGGGATTTCCCTGAAGAATATTGCCTTTTGAATTTTTCAGAGTTTGAGATGAGTTACTGCGAGGAATCGCAGTGAGGCCAACAGGAATCTGTGGAGTGCTTGTTGCACAGGGAAAGTGTTTTTTGCTCCGCACTGGTGGATAGGAATTTCTGGGAGGAGCACTCAGACCACCTTTAGGCAGAGAATTGTAATACGAACTGGGCTGTTTCGGGGGATTAAGTAATTTGATCTCATGCAGATAGTCAAATTTTCCGGGCTTGGTCGATGTATCTGGAAACCTATTGAGAGTGCCTCCGATATTTTTGAAAGATCGGTCGCTGAAATTGCAGTCGCCATTCATAAACTGTTGCTGCTGTTGCTGTTGTTGTTGCTGCTGCTGCTGCTGACATCTTGTCGGATCTTCAGCCTTTTTGTATTTCTCACGAAACTCATTTATGTTGCGCATAAGATCTTCCGCCTGCACTTTGCCCTTTCGATTCATTGTGTTCTGCGGAGTAGGTGTTACCAAATGAAGGTTCCCGTTCAACTGGGGTTGTCTGTAGTCGAAGGAAATGTCAGACTGTTGCACACAGTTCTGCCTCAGTGAAGGTGTGCTATGAACAGTTCCATCGAGTTGGTCCAGGGATTTGCTGTGTCGAGCAGGTAGAGTCCCACTGCCCATGACACAGTACCCGTTTCTATATTCCAGGGAACAATCAACACCATCTAGAAGGGTCGAGACGGAATGACGGGACATTGTCAATTGGTTAATGTTATTCTGAGGAGCAGTTGAAGCAGCAGCCGGCGCTATTGTCAGACTCGCCTGAAGTATTTCACCACCCAACGCGAAACGGGGCGTAAGAACGCCCAGATAGTTTTGGGGCTTGTGGTATTCAAAGTTGACGGCACAAGAGCACGAGTCCTTCCGGCCATTCAAGCTGTTGATTGAATTCGTTTTGCAAGTTTTTGCTGGCAGCTGTGCCTTGTTGACGTTGTCTACAGCGTTGAGATGCGGATCGCTGCCAGTTCGCCTGCGGGAAAACTTCGGCGGATCCAAGTAGCGATCTTCGAAAATGAGAGGCAGCGAGTTGGAGTCTCCATCGAGTGGAGTGCAGTGAACTGGCAGTGGAGGCAGTGACTGCATGTAACGACTTCTTCTGGCCATTTCGCAAATGGCTACATAGTTTTGATAGTTGCTATCATAGCAGCCAGCTGCTGAATGTCTCGGATTCTCCATCACAAAGAACCCCTCGGAGAACCGTCGAACTCGTAGGATGTGATGTTTTTTCGCCAACAGTGTGTGAATGGATGCCTGCGTCGATGCATGCAATATCCGACGCCAGAACATGATACATTCCGCGCATAGTTGAGCAATGTCCGAATTGGCTCGGATAGCAAAATCTTCTTCGCCGTCGTGGAGCTGCAAGAAAAAAAGCGTTAAAATTTCATCAAAATCTCATCAAATTACACCACAAACCTTCGCCTGATCGGTTATTTGTTGCAATCTTTCTACGGCATCGTTTTCCTCAAAGGGCGGTGAGCCAATGAGATTATTGAAATGGGGCGTCAGAACTGTGCTGAACTCATTGAGAGTCAGCTTAAGCGTCTCTATGGATCCCAACAGGAGCGAACATATCTCTCGGTGAATTTGCCTCGACTGCAGGAGTCTACCTGCTGCACCGCCACTGCATTTGGTCGTACCCACCACCTGTGGGCCAAAGAAAACCGCTTCCAAGGGTCCTGGGGACATGCTGCCTCGGCAACTGAGCTTCCCTCCACTCATCCATGGCTTGGAGCTCTTTGGAGCACTTGAAATATCAACAAAAGTTCGTGTTAACACAATTCTCAAGCAAAAAATACACATTAGGTTCAATATCTAGCTATTTTGTGGAACGAGTGATGTATTAAGCGTTAATTTTGAATCAATTGTGAACTAAATATAGATAATCATAATTTAAAGCATTTTTATACTTATTATAAATAAAGAAATTATACGCTCTGATTGCCAAATGCGTTTTCAGCTGATTACACTACTCTATTCGTTCTAGAACATTCAATTCAATCTAAGCAAATTTTTTTGTTTTACTTTACTTTTTTTTTTTTTTTAAACAAGGAGCTGCTTACCATAGTTGAACATAATGGTAAATTGTTTTCCTTTAAGTGAGTTATTGTTTTTTTTTGTTTCAATAACGCACGTTACAGAGAAGTAGGTACATAAATAAGCAATAATAGAGTATGAAGTATTAATAGTTTTAATTAAGTCAATATTTGTGAAATAAAATGGCGAAACGTGATTGAGTTTAGTCTTAACAGATATCTGATGAAATACTTGCATCAAAGTCTGATTTAAAAAGGTTTATGGAAGTCTATAAACAATTCGATAACTAGATTTATTATGAATGAATGTCCTAAGGAAAAAAAAATACTTAAACATTTTTTTTTGTGGATGATTATGAGCATAATGATCAAAGTGTTTGTGAACCCTTATCTTAATAAAAGAAACCTATCTTAGCCACGAATTAAGTAGTATTATTTATACTTTTTCATTTTCATACATTTTTACTCTTTCGCTTTAAAAGGCTCTTATACTGCTTCCAAAGTCCCATAAGTGTATTTTCGATTCAAAAGTGGGTTCTGGCGATATAAAGGACTTGAATATAAAGCAAGTTTCTAATTTCTGAGTGGTCAGTTTTTGGAAAGTAAACTGGAAGTCGAGAAAAATTTCCTCAACTATGAAGTCAATAATATAAAGTGTGATAATATTTGATTCGTCGTTAGCCCGATAAGTCCTAAATTTGTTGTGGCTCAAAACTTTTAAAGTTGATGTTGGATCTTCTGAACTAGCAAATTTGACACTCCGTCCATTAATATTTCAAAGTTACTGGAGCGAGTTTCTTTTCTACATAAAATGTCAAAAATGTTGGTGGCAAATCAGTGTTGCTAAAAGCATTCACGAAAGTGTTAATCTTAAAATATTTCCGGCTGACAAAGGAAATATTGTTTTTGATTAAAACTTTGGGCCCGTATAAGATCTTTTAAAAACATTCGAATATCGAGAACATTTTTCACTGAGGTATAAAAAAAGTAAACAAGTTTTACTTTGAAAGGTGAAATTTGGATAAAACTTCAGATGAAAAAATTGTGATAAAGCTTAAACAAGTAACAAAGTGACAAAATTTAGAACCTAAGAAAAAGTTTAAATTTTTTTTAAACTTTTTACACTGTGGCAACACTTGCAGCAATACTTATGAACAAATTTAATTACTATCGTCTGTTTTCTGTTCAAGTTTTTCGTTTGACCGTGCTAGTTTAATATGTTTTATTAAAGTAGAGCGACAGGGACAGCAAACAACGCCATATTTCTTCCCGCTCTTTTGACATTTTCTTCAGTAAGGTTTGCCATTTCATGATGGAAAGATATACTAGCCAACAACGAATCAAAATTAATTATTGAAATTTACTACCGAAATCCGGAGTCAGTGGCCTCAACGCACGTTAAGAGAGCTTCGTCCAATTTATGGTCATCATAATCGTCCTAGCAGATCAACAATTGAGCGTCTATAGTGGAACAATTTGAATCCACAGGCACAGTACAAAATGTTCCCGTGCCAGTGAAACTAAGAAAAGAAGTGCCCGTATTGTCGAGAATATTGCTGCCGCTGAGGCTTCAGTTGCAGAAATCCCAAATGCATCTCTCACACGTCGTTCTCAAGCGTTGGGCATCTCTGTGACGTCGGCGCCACAAGCCACACAGCGAATCTCACAATTAATCAAATTATTGGAAACCAAGTTTGGAGAACGTGTTATCAAACGAAATGTCCATTCGCTTGGCCATCTCGGTCGTGCGATTTGACGGCGCGGCGTTAGACTATTTCCTATTGGGCTACGTCAAGTCCATGGTCCATGCCAACAATTCAGCGACTATTGATGGACTTCGTACGAATATCGAAAGTGAAATTGCAGAAGTATCGGCCGATGCTTGAAAACCGTCGAAAATTGTGTTCAGAGCGTGTGGACTTCTGCAAGCGTGCTTGTGGTGACCATGCAAAAGAAATCGAGTTCCACACATAATGGCATCGAACGTACTTTCATAGGAATAAAGTATTTCATTGATATCTAAAACCGTTTTTGTTTTATTTAAAAAAAACTTTTGTAGCTCTCTTATTGAAAAACCCTTTATAACTAAGCAATAAACCAATTAATTTCTATGGTATGCAATACGAGCAAACATTTATAAACTTTGTCAAAGTTATCCATAATTTTTTTAGCAACTTTATATATGTATGTACATATGAAAGTACATATTTTTTTTTATTTTCAAAACATCATGTCTAATGTCAAATTAACGGACTGAACAAAGTCTATAGCTTCTCAACTTGTTTTTTGGATAAAAGTGTGAAATGATAGTTCATCAGTGCTATCGACAAAAATTTCAATTTTCGAATTGTCGAAAAATCCAACAAATTTTTTACTTCGGTCCCACTGAATCCATAATAATTATGCTAAATTTGAAACACACAAGTTACATATCCCTACCTATTCCTATACCCTTTCAAAAACTTATTGGGCTTTTAATGTGCTAATTGGACGTTAACAAAAAAAGAATATAATTTAGGTTAGTAGATCTGTGCTAAATTTTTTTTGGTATATTTCCCGCAAATGATTCTATCCAAATGACCATCATCGCTCCACTCCCGCACTATCAAAAGTTATTATCACACAAATACATGTGTATTTTGTATACACTTAAATATGCAATGTTCGTATGCGTTAGTATTATATTCATGCGGATATACGTAATTCAAAATATGTAACGGTATTTAAAATATATATACGAGTATTAGTATAATACACACGTCACATACATATATCTACACGATGATGGACGCGTGCATTTAAAATTCACATAACTACATATATTATATTGCAACCCAATTCGACTATAATAGGTAAAAAAAAGCAAAAAAAAATCATCATTTGTGGGTAGTTCGTTCCACTTCGTGTTCAAAAACGTGAAAGAAAGGCTCGTTTAGGATCTGGGAACCTGGTCACATTCGACGACAACGTCGCACGACAACGGCAACGACGACGACCCGTTCGTTGCTATTGCTATTATGGGTCCTCCGTCCGCCCACATCACATCCAGATTCAGATCCTTTGCCTTGTTAAGGAAACTATGTAAGCGCAAGGACTCGAAGCGAGGCGGGGTGGATTGAGGAACAAAAAAAGGAAACGTTTTATTCGCCTGCATGTGAAATGTTCATTTTAAAAAAATTATGTCAATGTGGAAAATGAGAGCAAACTATAAATAAGTCACGTGTCAAAAGTTGTGTGCGTTTTCATGATTGAGATACGAGTCGAGTATGTTCATACATTTGTACATACATAAATATGGTTAAATATGTTATGCAGAAATATAGCTTCATACATATGTATATTTATGAATATTGTTGTATGTCTGTATATGTTGTAGGTATGTATGTATTTTGATATAAAGTTCAGTTGAAGCGCATAGCGATCCAACATTCGTCATGCATATACTTACTTAATGTATGGTTGATGTAACGCTACCAGACTCGCGTGGATACCGAGACTGATTGCCGCCAAGTGGAAGTAATCAAACAGAACTGGCAAATGGTAGTGGAGGCCTCTGGCAGGATGAAAGTTCAGCTGTAATGTCCTGGTAGACGCTAATGAAAGACTACTTGAGCCGTTGTTTTGTTCGCCGAACCATAGTTCCAGGTGTAAGGAGAATTCAGCTCGTTCTATTGATTCTTTTAAATGTCGACTGTCAACTAAATGAAAAAAGGAAAGGGGAAGAAAATTTAAATAATTTTAAATTATGATGAATGTTGGTGGGAAGTTTTAAAACGGAATTTAATTAATGTAGGCGTATACGGTGTAATTAAGTTTGGTACTCGGTAGAGATGATTACTATATAGTGTTGAAAAGAAGAGCAAACATGATAACTTCACCCTTCAAGGTTTTTGTTTTGCGGAACTGTAACATACATGCAAATAAAGAAGGCAATTCTTGTCTAGACTACGTTGTCCACACATAAACAAGCTACATACATACATAATAATTTGACTCGGAATAAATTTGTTTTTTTTTTTGAAGTTTTGATTTTATTGAAATCGTTCGAATCAATTGAATTTTCAACGAAACTTAAATGACTCCAAATGATTTAATCACATGAAGCAATACGATTCAGTAAGTAATTTGGCTCAGAATGGTACGTTTTTTGAAAAGTTAAAATTCAAAATTATGTCATCAACTGACAGAAAGAATTGGGCGAATTGAATTTTCAAAAGCTGATGAAAAACGATCACAATTTCAAATAAATCCATTAATATTTTCCATAACCAAAAAGGAAGAAAACATTAATTGGCGTTTTCAATTGGCAATCTGGAAGCAGAAAAAAGCATTCTGAAAGCGTTCAATTGGGTAAAAGTGACAGTTCTGATTCTGAAAAAAAGAGATTTCTCTAGTGGATTTGAAATCAGAAGCAAAAACAGAATCACTCACACATTCAAAGATTTTAAATTTCACACTTGATAAATGTCATATTTTTTGAATTAACAAATTGTTCGAACTGTGAAGTGATTGCTTGAAATTAAAATAAAATATAAAAAAATCAAAATAATTTTGAAAATATCTTAAAAATTGTTTAAATTTGTTAGAAACGTTGTTGGAGTCGTCTTCTTCACCTTCTTCATCAAGTTATGACGATGCAAGTGATGCAGTTAATTTTCTGTTGCAGGAGTCACACTTTACCAATACAGTCACACCAAACTTCAAATTTTTTGGAATTCAGAAAAACTGTTCAATTGGGATTCTGCTTCTAATTCCATTGAACTATTGAAATAATTACCTTCTTTTCTAAAGGGAGTCAATTGCTCATTGAGGTTATTCATCCTTTGAAGTAACACGGAAAGAAAAGCGAAAATTTGACGGATTTTAATTATAAGAACTTCGTGCCAAATTTGAATGAAATATTAAGACATTAAAAGGAAAATGTTCGTGTTTTGTTTAATAAATAAAAAAAGGAATTAAGTTCAATAAAAAACAAAAAAAAAACCAGAAGCAGCTTATACTTTGAAAGAAGTAAAACTGACTTTATTGTTGAGGAAATTTTTTATTGCTCTTAATTTCCCGTCATCTTTCGTCAAAATTTTACTTATCCTATTAAAAAATTCATAGACCAAAAAAAAATTTAACTTATAAGATAAAAAAGGTCAGTACCCTAAAGAATAATCACTGAGCGCTCCGAAGTTTTCTTAGTTTTTTAAGAAGGTGAGGTGAGATTTGTTCGTATAATATTTTGAATATTCGTGCTATTAAGTATGACGCAGACGGGCTTATTAATTACAAACTGCAGTGATTGACAGCTGCTTCCCCAGAGGCGAACTCCTCTCATGTAGTGGAATCGCTGAATCAACTACATAACCAGCGGTTAAAGATTAAAAAAAGAAAGTTTGACGATCTACAAGATTTAAAAAATATTTCGGCTGATGATTTTATCACTCTTATTACGATAGTTTGAAAATATTTTAAATAAAACTTAAATATACCATTAAAAACAATACAAAATGTTTTTACTGAAAACCTGCTAAGTCCTTCCATTCATGAAATTTAACAAAATCTTAGATAACAAAATATGCTAAATCCAAAAATTCTTGATAAAATGAAGCAAACATACAAAAAATTTTGGATTTCTTCAAATAGACTCCAATTAAATTTTAGTTATTTTTTCTAACTCTTGTAAAATTCGTCAAAGTGGACTCAGTAGCCTTACACATTTAGCCGACGATATGTATTCATATTCATAATTTGTGTTGGAAATACGAATAAGAAATAAACGTTTTGTTTTTGCTGCAGAGATTTCTAAGACAAAAATTTTGTTAGAAATCAAAATAATATTATAACTTTATACAATTTGATATCAATTTTAATAAGCTTCAAATATTATTTTTCAATAATTTCTTCTAACTACTAAATACAAAATTGCATGATGTCAAATGTGAAAAGTGACAATTTTGAAAAAAACTTCCTTGTCTAAATTTTACAAAGTAATTTTTTTTTTACTAACTTAATATTCGATTTTTAGAATATTTTCCTTACTTTTCTGTTGGTGTTTTTATAGTTTCCTATTTCAATTTGAATAAGTAAATATTTGTCATCAATTTAAATACAGTTTTTATAAGGTTTAAGGATAACTAATTATTCAAAAAAAAAGTACTCTCCCCAGCAAAAACTTGAAAATTGTATTTTTTTAAGTTTTCTCGTGCTTAACAAAAACAAAACAATTAAAATGAAAGTTCATTGCCCGAATGAGAATGCTTTTCTTAAATACATTTACCATGAACCATGAAAGGATGTCTTCAGAATAAACACCTTCCATACGTAAGAAGGAACATTTGTGAATATAAGTATTCTCCTATTCAAGGATTCATTGTCACACACACCCCAAAGCCCAAAGTCATTATATGCAAAATGATGATGATGATGATGATGATGATGATGTGCCAAGAGAATCGATCCTTCAGCTGTGAGCTAGTATCGTGGAAGTGCAGTTATTCACAATGAATGCCATATGGCACTGGCAGGTGTATCAGATAACTTATCTTATGTTATTATTAAAGTGTTTCTTATTGTCCAATAAATATGTATAAAGGATTTTTTTGTCAGAAAGAGAGTTATTGTTGCATAGAAATGTGATTATGGATGCTTTTGTATTGAATGTACAAGTACATGGATATATTCTTATTTTTTTTTCAATGAAAACGATGTCTTCTATTTCTTTTGTTTTTTAAACGGTGAAAATTTGAATCTTTTCAATTGTTTTTTTTTTTTGGTCATTAGATGAATTGAGTTTTATGCATAGGTATGTATATGGCAACATTTTAAGAACTCTTTTATGAGTTTAATATAATTTAAAGAAGTTAAAAGTTAAACCAGAGTTTTGAAAATATTATAAATAATTGAATGTAAAAATTGGCCATCAATCTTCGAAAATTTCGTTTTTATGGCAGCTTGACTATCCGAGAAGATGCGTATATCAGTTGACGAAATCACGTTTTCCTTGAGCCAAGATAGGACTTCTTTGATGGGAAGAAGTTCTGCCTGGAACAGACTACAGTGTTTGGGTAAACGAAAGCACAGACTTAAATTTAGTCTGTCGGAGACTGTCATGTCGGGAGCCTCCAACTCCCTCATCTGTTTTGGATCCATCAGTGTAGAAGTCGATGGCTTCTCCTGTCCAAGGTGGTTCTATCTCCCTTGAGGATCTAGAAGGAATGGACACCTTGAAGGTTTTATCAAAACGTAGAGGAAGTGTGATGTAGTCGACGTTACAAGTAAGTGATCTGAATGAGTTGAGAATTTTTTAGTGGTCAATGTCATTGTTAATCAACTGTGAGGAGGCTTTGAGCCGGATTGCTGTATTAGCGGCAGTTTGTTTACTGAAAATATCTAGTGGTATGAGATTGAACAGAACTTCCAGCGCCGCGGTTGGGGTTAAACAAATTGCACCACCCATAATTAAGCTAGCAGTTCTTTGGACTTTACTTAGCTTTTCGTGGTTGGTAGCTATTTCTAGTGCAGTCCACCTCAGCAATCTAATGTACTTAGTAGTTCATTCACTATACTAATTTCCAGAGGAGAGGAGAAAGGACACCACCTTGCGGTGTACCTCTACTGACGGTTGTTCGGGTAGCAAATGCGCCCAGTTTGAAGTTAAGAATTCTGCTTATCAGCATATTATTTATCAACTCACTGATCGATTTATTTACCTTCATTGAGTACAGTAGAGAAGTGACTACGGATGTGCTTATGTTGCTGAACGCACCTTCTATATCTAGGAAAACTACCAAAGTGAACTGTTTGTGATGAAGGGAGTATTCGATTTTATGAACTAGTGTATGTAGACCGGTCTCTATACAGATTTCCCTTTGTTGTAGGCATGTTGAGCATTAGATAGTAATGACTTATCAATGCCCTTAGGTGTATATCAATCAGACGTTCAAAAGTTTTTAGAAGGAATGATGATAGACTTATAGGTCTGAAGTCTTTAGGATTACCATGGCTAGGTTTGGCAGCCTTGGGAATAAAGACAACTTTGATTTCCCTCCAAGACAGAGGAATATGAGCCAGAGCGATATAACTATTCATGATGTTACTCTGTCTTAAGATCAAATGATTTAATACAAAAGCCGTAAAGGTCACTTATCCGATTTTGTCTTCTATCCGTAAAACGTTATCCTAATACTGCTATCCATGAGCAGCAGCACTTCCATTTTGGAAACTTAACGAAAAATGCATCACAAATCACTGCTTGTGAAATGAATTTCTTCATCGAGAATTTAATGCTGTGTTGGAACTGTTTTTTCTTACAGCTGTCAAAAAATGCAATTTTTTTCTATTTTACAATATATGCATTAAGACTTAATACACAGCATCCTTGGTAGGCATCATTTTATAAAAGTGTCGATATTTAAATTATTTAAAAAATTCTAAAAAGTGCGCATACGACTGGGTGTACCAAACAGATAAAGGAATTTGTATTATGCTATTTCTAAAAGATGCTCGAGTCGAGTGAATTCCTTATGAAATACCATTAGCTAACTGTAAAAGAGTGTTTTTACTGAAGGTACTTGCAAGATAATGCAACAAGAGGAAGTACTTCAAAATCTCAACTTGTCTTCCTAGAAAGAGGGAACATAACATACAAAAGCATTTCAATCTTAAAGTTCTCTATATAGTTGTGCTTTTAAAATTAAGTTTTTCTAGGCGTGAAATTCATAATTTACTGGCAATCAACTTTTAATAATATGAACATTTTCTTATCTGCTTTTCATACATCATGTTCATGTCTCATATAAGATACAAGTAGGACGACAGGTAGGTACTTTGATTATGGTAGATAACCAGGTGCATCATCTTTATTAAGTCCTATTAGATATACAAACATACTCCAAGTCGTGTAAGGATATATTATTACATATAGCTAAGGTATTCTTTCATATACTTGCGTATGTATGCACATGTAAGTATGTAAAAATCTTCAGGAACAAAGGCACCAAAATCCAATAATGTAAGGTTTTAAGTAGACTATTAGCATATCATTACCTTATGCTATCTTAATTGGTTCTCTGTAGGTGATGATGATGCGAGAAAATCGTATTAAAATCCAGAAGCACTGTTCTGTCGCTTGTGCCTGTGCCTGTGCCTTTGCCTGTGCTGGGTGTGTTCGTTATTTCTTTTTCAGTACACACAATATGGCTTTACAACTTAATTATATCCACCTTGGAATCATGATGTACTATACACATACTCTCGTAGGACTAAATGTGTCAAAGAAAACGGGCGTCGTCGTCGTTGTTGATAGGAAACATAAAATCGAAAGAAAAATCCAATCTTGAAGAGAAGGATTGATTTGCACAACATGATCCAACTCTTTATACGCTGAATTAACCTTATTATCTTCTAATAGAATTAAACTACACATCACACATCAAAACTAGTTCAATATAGAAATAAGTTAAATAAAACACTTTCATGAATGAGTCTTAATATAAGGACTTAATCCAGGACCAGGAATAGCTTCAAATAAAGAAAGTGTCTGCTTTGGTTCGGATTTTTGGACGTTTAATATCAAAGGAAACAATAATTTTTATCCTTAAAATTAGTACCTAATGAGAATATTTTTTTGTAAAGTCTTGGCTTTGTAAAGATTTGTAAGAATGTTTTCCTTCTTCATATTCGCTTTCCCATTAACAATTTCCTACTCGAAACATTATCGTCTTAAATTAATTCTGATGGAATAATATCACAAATTAATTTTATTTTTTTTGGGCCCTAAATCACATAACATCACAAATACTGACCTGATACAAACTTCGCTGCACAGCACAATGCATCACACTGCATGCTGCATTCATCTCAACCATGCGTAACTAAGGTCAATGTAATCTGATTAATTTCATAAATTAATAGGTACGAGTTTACCAAGAATTTGTTGGCAAACTTTCAGAACCGAGAATAACATTGAGCAGCATATCTTGCCCGCGGTTTCGATCAGGTACGCAAATGACGGGGTTGTTTTTAGAACTTTGGGTATAACGTGTATAACCTAAAATATTATACACAGGGCTCGGTGTAATAATTACGTAGTGGCATTGCTAAACCTTATTGACAGCTCAGCAATGTGTAATAGAGAGCTATTAACTTACCCAATAAATGCGTCCGAAAGAGTACAACGTCACGGAGTGTTACTTCCTCGTTTCGATAGAGTATCTGAAAAACTCGGGATGCTCCAGCGCCGTTTATTATACAAGCGGATCCTGGTAGAACATTATTTTGTGGTAGATTTTGCTGCACTTCATCTTGTTCCTCTGAAGGTTGCTGCTGCTGCTGCTGTTGTTGTTGCTGCGGTTGTTGTTGTTGCGGTTGTTGTTGTTGTTGTGCGGGCTGTGAATGTGATTTTTCGGAAATAGTAGTTTCAACTTGAACTGGCAGTCTGGGGGATACCCGCAGAGAGCATCGAACTTGATAAAGTCTGAAAATAGATAAATTAAATAAGTAGAAAAAAATCGCATTACTTCAAAGAGCTTTTTTTTAGCTAGAATGATGAATAGGAAAAGAATGCACATTCACTGCACACTGCACAGTCTATAAGCTTGAAGGAATGTTGTACTGAGACTGGCGGGGCTTAGCACGAATCAATAATAGATACTTTGATGAATTGACACCAGAAACACAAGTACATAGTTATAAATTCATCAAAATATATCAGAATGATTTTTCGAATTCGATAAAATACCTCTTAACGGAGTATAATGAGGCTCTATTCAATGTTGCCGGAATTTGTAACAAAACAGGCATTTAAGTGCAAGCGTTCAACTTAAAATTCTTAACTTTTTATAAGTTTTATGACTACGACTGTATGCTCTTGATTAAAACTTCTAGGTATTTATATTGGTACATTTAAATTTAATTGATTAATGTTTCAAATGAAGAATTAATGGCTAGATAGCAACAATTTGGTACTCATAGAGGGTACAGTTTTTGAAGTAAATATTTAAGAAACGATACATTTTTTGAGTCGTACTTTAATAAAGAGTGGTTTAACCATAAGTACTGTTTTATTTCTCAGTCATTTTAAAGCCAAATCTTTTTAAAATCTCTTTGACTTAAATCTGTCAAAAGAAAATTGGACATATGTACTGCACATTTCAATAAACCGGGACTATTGGTTGAACAGACAGAATAAAAAACAGTAACTTTATGACGAAAATAATTCAACGAAGAGGCACACTTTTACCTCGGTGGATTCATTAAAACGTAGAATTGCTGCATTTGGACAAATGATAAACCACGAGAGAATGTTTTTTTTAAGCCAATGCAACCACAAAGAGTGACTGTTCCTTCGGTACGGTTTATGGGCTGGTGGCGTTATCGGAAATTACTTCTTCGAGGTCGGCAAAGCAGTTACAATGAATTAACACACATCCAACAAAAAAATGGGCTCGTTGTGGCAGTGTCAATTGGTTGTTACAATCATACGATTCGACAACGGTGGACTTCAATTGGCCAGGAAAAATGACAGGTATGTCACCGAAAAAAGTGTTGATACATTTTTAAAGATGTTTTTTTCATTTTTTGATTTTGATTTTTTTACTTTTCCAACTTTAAATATATTTGAAAAACATAGTTTTAGAATAACAATATTATCAGCCAACTGTGTTATACATATGTTATTATCAAACAGAAATTTTGACGTACAGAATTTTGAAATAGAGTATCCCATCAAAAACATTGTGTAAAAAACTAGCCAAGTCGCGATGGAGCTGCTTGCTTATCTCTAAAAAGTATTGAAATCTAGACAAAGTCGTGCCAAGTTTGGCAAGGTAAGGTTAGGTAAGGTTCCTTACTGCGATTTCTTTCATCTTATCCAGAGGTTCTCAACTAGGGGCCTGAAAATGTGGCAAAATGGTTTCAGTAAAGGATGTTTGCTTCACGCTCGACTTGGCGGGAGCACTGTGCCGTGCCCCCAGATTACATAAGTAGGGAATGTTCAGGGGTGGAATCGGCTAAGGTGATTGGTGATTATCACATTTGTGATTATCATTTGTGATCACGATTAATTTTACATCTTGGTAAGGTGATCACAAAAAAATATTAAAAGTTTGGCATCACTTTAGAAGAAAAGCATTAACGTTTGTGTTTCATCTCAGTTTTTCTTCCAATTTTTATAGTGAAAAGTGAAAACGGAAATTAAAAGTAAAAAACAATCATTAACTTAAATAATTTTGTAAAAACACTTGAAAAAAGTAAATGCTGAATGTTTTCTATAGGTCACAAACCAACAAAACCAAATTAGAATTGTTTACAAATGGGTAAATTCAAAACAATACTACAATGTATAAAAAAGTCTTTTTTTACAAGCAAGTTTTTTAAAAATCCACTAAATCAAAAAAAATCATAGAAAAAAAAACAAAAGCATTTACATAGTAGCTCAAATATATTTAATTTGTTTCACAGATTCAGATTCAATAAACGAATTTGTCTACGATACTAATTTTCATTGTCAACCATTTTCTTTTCTTAAAATGAATTGCACCCAACCAAACACGTTCATTTTGTATGAAAATATATGAAAAATTATCAAAACCACGACACTTTTACGTAGATGTGATAACAAAATAGCTGTCACAAGAAAATATCACAAAAATGTGATTGTCACATGTGACAGTCACCTTACACGCAGACCAAATTAATTTTTTGTGAGTGTCACAAATCACCTTAGCCGATTCCACCAAAGTCTATTTCGCAAATACCAAATAAATCATGTGGTGCATTGTTTTCTTATTCAACTATTTTTAGTGGTTTTTTGAGTTTTTGAAAATTTTTGGAAATAGAATTATTTTCCAAATGCATAGTTCAAGTATTTTGGCTTCTATTGGAGAATGCATACAGCCGTAAGCTTAAAGTTGACAATTTGACTTAATTTTTTTTAGTGAAAATTTTATATTTTTCAAGGATGAAAAAAAGCAGTTTCGTTTGTCAAGGTGATAATGGATATCAAAATGAATTCTTCACTTGCTTGCTCTAAGTTGCTTCAAGTGGGCGAAACTAGCTATTTCGTCAGTTTCTATCGTTCACTATAGGCAACTTGTGTACTTGAAGAAAAAACTGATATCATTTTTAAAGAAGCCACTAATTTACAAGTGGAGAAGCCATTTTGACATTGTATTGTGACCATAAGGAAAAGAAAATTAAAGCCACATAGGATGAGAAATTTTAAAGTTGCTTAGTGATTTGATTACAAACATAAACAAAATCAATGAAATTTGAATCTATACATAATATGTATCACATATGTAAGTAGAAATGTACAATAAAAAAATCTAATGAATGCGATAATCTTTCATAGGGATTTATTTGACTATTGGCAGTTCATTGGCTGCTTTTGTTGCCTGTATTTAGTTAACTCAATTTATGGCATTCGTAAAATTTACAAATTTACACATTTTGGCAATTAATCTTCTCAAGCTGTCTTACTTTATACCATTAAGTTTCAAAAAATTAAAGGAGTGTTCCAAGAACTCTTTTGAATTGTATTCAAGATCATAATTATTAATTTACAGTAAAACTCAATTATTTTCAATTTTCCTAATATAGTACACAAATGATCAATTTCAAGAAGCTCTGTTTTATATTAATCCTAAACTATTAGTTGTCAAGATTTTTTTAAGATTTCCAAAATTTAACTTTCAAGAATCTGCAGTGAGCCCTACTTCCCTTCACGTAAAAACTATTCTTTTAAGGCTCAAACCAATTATTCAACTGTATTAGCCAAGAGAAAAGGTGAGTAGGTTTTGAAATATGAATGTCCAGTGACATCAATTCTCACAAAAATGTGTAAAAATAACTGATTCTTTTCTATTTTATTTAATTAAATCTATAACAGCACTATTCATATACATATGTACATTACATACATATGTAGTATTCTATCAAAAAACCAATATTCTCATATACCCAATGCAAGACTCAATATCAAATAAATTTCACTCTCGTCTGTCTGCCTTCATTCATACATATACTTAATACTTATGTATGTTTGTATATTATATAGAATTCTGCTATCAACAAAAAAATGAACTTAAAAAAAAAAAAAACAGAATAAATGAAATCTTATTTCATGGGACAGAGTTTATTTTTAGAGGCTCTTTTGTGCAAAGTTCAACATCCCGTAATATAAAAATTGCATTTCTATACTCAATGTGCCTATGAACTTTCCTACAAAAATAGATCCGGAGAACCTATATACATAATGTTTGTGCACCTATACAACTTCCCAAGGGTTACAGGTTACAGGTAAAATAAAAATATATATATTCAAAAAAACATTTACTACTTACCCCCTCTGGAACAAATCCACATTATAGAATTTGTAAAGTTCCACAGAAAATTCAATCGTTGCTTGTAAGTCTCCCATAATCACAAAAAAAAAAAAAACGGAAAAATATTTGAATTTAATCCAGCACTTTATTGGCAACAACTCAATGTCCTTTTATCCTTTAGCACACTCATGTTTTTTTAAACACATAAATCATTATTACACTTTTACACTTTTACAAACTAGAAATCCGCATTGACTTTTGTGTGTGATGTGACAGCTCTTGATGCTTTATAGGAAAAGATTATCCCGCCGGCAAACGATCTTAATCTACGAGATACGAGAGTACATGTTGTGTCGAGATTATGAATATATTTAAAAACATACTATATTTGTTTTAATATAAGGATTTTCAACCATGACGACTTATTTTTTTTTTTTGTTTTTTAATCAAAAATAAACACAAGAAAAGAAATGAAATTTTTGTACAATCACAATTCATTCAACCAATGGAGTGTGTGTTTGTTTCAAATCAAAATGTTTTTGCTTTTGTTTTTATTTTTATTTTTTTGAATTTTGAAATAATGCCAAGAGATGTAAAATTTAATTTGTTTTATTTTAACAAGGCTGTTTCGGTTTTCAGATTTTGGAATGCATTCCTTGAACTTATAGATTATTAATTCTATAAGAATATTTGTATGTTTTGTTGGACTTAATTGAAATAGTCACCTACTTAAAAATAATGCAATTAAAATTTAATTTCCATGTCATTTATGTCAAAACATATTTTCAAAAAATAAATAATTGTCGTTCAAGGGCTTAGTCTGCTAAATCGAGAAGATGTCATTGTTTATACAAACTTTGTGTAGCTTCCAGGGTTAATATAAAATTAGATTCAGAAGCTTTTCGAATGAAAATCAATATGACATTATGTACATAAGTACTTGGTTCTTTTTTGGACAGTTGATTGTCTTCCATTCGAATATTTCAAATTAATGATTATCTGATATTTTCTATTTCTCTTTGAATTCGACAGTGTTTACTTTTGAATCTTTTCGGAAATCCTTTTTGATGTTTTTAATTTCTAATCTTTCTTCAGCTATCAATTGAAAGTAATTTAAAATGATGAGATGTCAAAATGAGTCACTTTAAAAAAATCCAATGCTAATGTCATCTTTGGTTGTGTATATTCAATTTATCTCTATTTGGAATTGTCAAGTAAAGTATTGCTCAACTGTAAAACAAATATCGATTTTTAATATGTATGCATGAGTGGATTGAAAGATCGAATAGAATCCGAGTCGAAATTTTGAACTATAGTTATTATAACTCTGTTTATATGAAAAATTGAATCTGAGTTGAACCTGGATTAAGTTTCGTTTAGACTTCGATTTAAATTAAATATGATCTATAAATCCAATACAACTTTGCGAGCCAAAGGCAATCAACCAATTATCAGAGTAAAAAATAAAATAAAAACAACTTGACAAATCTGCACTTGTTTTATTTCAAAATTAAGCAAATGAAACCAGTTTTAATTTGGGGAAATAAAATTGAGAAAACACAGGAAGTTCCCTGGCTCGAATTGAGACGAGGTTGAACTGCACATCAACCCGCTTGTAAATTTAATCCAAAGTTAAAATGAATTTGGTTTGACAGTTTTTCTTTTGAAATGAATGCTTAGAAGGTGCGGTTTATTTTGACGTCTCATCATTTTATCTCATATTTCATTCAAAGTGAGAAAGAGAGAGAGAGAAAAGTAGCATTCCTTGGGGTCATCACTTTATCTCCTTCGTACTTGATGGTTTCAAAATGGTAAAGAACTAAGTGACACAAATAATTGTTTTAACAAAAGAGTGTAAAAAAACAATATCAAATATTTGTTTTATAAATAAATGTGAATTTTTCAGTTTTCTTGAACTCAAATGTAAAATTGATCAAATGAGTATCTTATACGCTTCAAGCTTTTTACACGCTGGCTGTAAAATGCAGCTAGCTATGTAAGTTCAGCTAATAACTTGGCCCTTGACTGTGACAAGACAACTGAATAACCCTCAAAGAATGTCAAAACTTCTACACAAAAAATAAATCCTTCAAAGAAATGTAACTTTGACACATGCACTGCAGCATAATCATTTTTGAAGTTAAGATGATTCATTGTCAAAGTGTTCAAAATCTTAACATAACTCTAAACAATTTTTTTTTACAATTTCCATTTCCTAAAGTTAATGTTAAATGAACAAAGGAGTAATGAGCCATTAATTCATCTCAGAGTAAACTTTCTCTGATATCTCAACCAGTCCTTTAATGGACCGTTGCATCCAGAGGATTTTTTAATGTTGACGTGAATGCAGTTTTAACACCAACGATGCAATGTCGTTAAACCACAATGTACCACCACCTTAAAAAAAAAAAAAACTTTGAATTTCCCAACCTACTTAATGGGATAGAAAGAACAGAACTTTTTAATGATAGGATTTTCGTATAATAAAGTTTATTTTTAGAACGAAAGAATGGTAGTCATAGTGTGCTTAAGTTTAAGGCCACGTTAAGTTCTGGAAAATTGCTTTCGGATACTTGAAACATGACACTTAGAAGGCCAAAATCCAGAAAAAAAAACAAAACAAAATATAAAAAATATAAAAATATAAAAACAAAAGTAGGTACCTACTTTTGTATGCCATCTTGAAAGTTAAAGAACATAGTTAACCTTCATTGGCTAAAAGTAAAATAAGCAAACAAACAAATAAGAGGAAAAACAGTTTAAGGTCAAAAGATACGTAGGTAAAGTATTCATTTCACTTTCTTCTATATTTAAAAACATCTACCTACATCCATTTTGATTTTTTTGTTTTTACTGTATTGGATTTTACTCAGTGCTGTGCAAATAATTCCAATTAATATTTCGATGTACAAATACAAACCAAGTTATTATTGAAAACCACTGATTTCAACCCCCCATTTCCCTTCACATTGCCCAAATAAAGTATCTTTAGGTTGGTATAGGCATTTTATATTCCATTTCAAATATGGTATATGGTACATTTCCAGAGACCAAGTGGGCAAATTGCATCTCGGTATTATGGGTTTTTAGGTCAACAACTGCATTAAAGCAACCAAAACACCCCGTTTCTTCCTACCTCAAAAAACGAACAAACTTTCTGCCGCAAATAAAAAAAAATAAAAAAGAAAGAATACTTTATATACGAGTAGAAAAAGGAGGCACAGGTAAACGTGAGCTCAAGTGCGAACGATAAGCCAACAGTTTTTGCCATACACCGAGCCTCTTCCCTCTTCTCTCTTCTACCCTACCCTGTCCCCATCACACAAGAGGAATAACCCAATTCCAATCTAGTGAATCCACAAAACTGATAAACTCGCAAAAATGATGAGAAAATCCCTCACATGTCCTTGCAAACGATGTATGAGTATACGAACACAAGTACATACATACATACCATACATACATAGTATCTATAATATATGTATGTATGTATATTATGTACGTATCTATTTGTAAAATGAGGACGTCACCACTTATGCTTCATAGAAATTAAACTATCAGCAGATTAAGGCTTTATATTAACGTTAACGTTGAACGACCTAACTCCATTCCATTGTGAGGATATATACGAATCATCGTATGCCCATGCCCATGCACAGAGCTGGTAGCCCCGCGCGTATTATACAGGCTTCAGTTAATGTCAAATTTATGAGAAATTACAAGTACATACTCGTATAGTATGGTGGAATCTAAAAGATTAAAGTTCGCGTATTTAAAAGTCCCAAATGAGAGCATCACGGTTTAGTTAACTTGTCGCCAGGGCTGTCGTTTATAGAAAATTCAAACGAAATGTTTTTTTTGTATTGTATCAAAAGGTGATAAGGGGGGGGGGGGGAAGTGTGCTGAATATTGAGTTTTAAATAAGGAATTTAATATTGAAGAAAGGTGAATTTTTTTAAAGCAGATATTGAATATGACAAACTTAAAATTCAGGACTTCTTTCCAAAGGAAGCAATCTGGTCTCGGTATTGTTTTCGGTTTCCAATTGTCATCTCTAAAATTTCTTTTTTCTTAGAATTGTCTGACAAATTAAAAGTTTTGACTTTGAATCATATTTTGACAGCAATATGATATTATTTTCTAAATGTCACAACAAGTTTAAAAACCTGCATCTAATATGCGGTTATCCAAAATAGTTGTATATCCTAATCGGTTATCCGCACTTACCTTTTACTTTCTAGACAGTTTAAAAATTCAGATACAAATTTAAGTTAGTTACACTTTTAAGGATTTAGGAACTTTTAAAAATCTTTTCAGTATTTAAATATTAATCGACCTTGAATTTTGTTTCTGTAAGTGTGAGATTGTAATCAAATCAATTGAGAATCATCGTTGATTCGAATAAAACTTTTTATTTAAATTTTGGGTGTCATAGGTCAAATATTATTTTATGTCAAATTAATTTTTTTATCTAATTCTCTTTTATAGAAATTCGACGATCATCGCTTATCGACAGTTCTCCGTCAACCAGTATAATTTAAAGGCCAACAATTATTATTATGAATTTAATTTTTTGTAATAATAATAAAAATGTTTAATTTAACCTTTCTTGGTTTGGGTTGGCTTCATTTTTTCTGAAACTCTTTAAATTAAAGAAGAAGACACTTGTTAAAAAGTTGGTTCAAAAATAGACGTATTTAGTACACTTATGTAATTGGATTCATTTAGTCGTATAGATTTAATTGGTAAATTTTAATAGTCGAATAAATGCAAAAATATTCTCTAACCAAAAATAAGATCTGTAATCTGATGCGTAAATAATTCTGACATATTCTTTAAATCATCTCTGGATTATTGATTATTCAAGAAAATACCTTGATTAACTAGTTATTCTTAAGCTTGAAGAATGGCCAACGATCCACTTATTCAACTCCTGTCAAATCAATTTTATTTTACAACAAAGCATTTTTAAGCATTTAAGACAGCAGTGTTAATTAACTAAATCATTTTTTTCCTAAAGTTAAATGTCTAAAAAGCCTTTAAAACTAACATTTGTTGTTACAAAAGATTGCTGACTATAACCTTCCTGTTTCATTTCGTAAGTCATTTCGAAAATATTAATCTTTTTTTAATTTCTTATATGAACTAGAAATCAGACAAGAAATGTGTTTTGAAAGTACTGCAACTTGATGTTGCCTCTGTGATTTATTGCTATTAAATTAAATTTGAAGAATAACCTTTATCAAGCAACTTTATTGAATAAGAAATTAAAATGTCGTCGTCTTCATAGGATAAAAATGTTAAACATATTAATCAGCTAAAATCCAATGAACAATCAATGAAGTTTCAAACTCTAAGCAATTTATGTCATGTCGATCTTGATGGTAAATTAATTCAATCAGTGACAGTCAGAGTGAAAAAACACATATATTCACCACCCCTTGGTCCTTTTTTATAATTACTCAACATACATAAAAAAACAAAACTGAATCACACTTGAAATGTCAAATTTAGACAGGAAAGGAAGTAGTAGTAGAACGGAATGGTAATGGAGTTCAATTAACATCTTACCGTTGCGTTGTTTCCAAATTCAGTTGTTTTTAGTTAAGTTCGACTTTGATTTAAAACCTAAAAACACACTTAAACTTTAATTTAAACCAAATGTAAACAAATGATTATCCATCTGTTTATGACAACTGAGTTGAAGAATACTCAGAAAACCAAGTGAAGTGTCAAATTGACTGTTTCTTGTGACATTCTTTGAATTTACAATACAATAAATAAAGAAATTTTTAATTTATAGTGCATAGAATTAGTACTGAAACGCATTTAGGGATTAGAATTAATGTTAAGCTCGGATAAACTTACTTAAACTGAAGTGTTAACGGGACCTAAACTGTAATGAATTTCAAATAGACCTAAATTACAAAATTTATCAAACTGCACTATCGACAAATCTTTGTATGACCGTTAAGTTCAAAAGTACTGGCATTTATTTTTATTGTTGTTTTAAGTGACAATGTTGAAATTTGTCCCATTTTAGGTGAAAGGCAACACACATTTGTTCACTTAATTTTTCTCTCGCTCTTACTCATATGCACAAGAGTTGTCTCACTTTTGAATGACTTTTTAATTACAAGTGAGAGTGAAACAAGATTGTTCAATGTTTGAGGTGGTCTGATTTCTTTAAATTTAAAGTTGACAGTTCGAAGTTGGCTTAGGTCACATCTTAACAGAAGAAGTAATAAAAACTACAAAAAAATTGAATTCCACATTTTGATGCTAGACTTTAAACAAGGAACGTAATTTTACTGATACAAACTCAATGGTCGCAACTAAAAAATTGAAATTGCACTGTGTTCTAGGAGAATACAATAATTTGTAAATGCAATCACCCACCAGTCAATTGATTGCAATCATTTGAAATTTCATACCTAAATTATTTTGAAATTTTTACTCAAAGTTTTTCTTGCAACTATTAATTTAAAAGTTTTGCAGTCTTTTAATTCATTCGGATTTTATTCACCTTGCTTAAAATTTTCTCAAAATATTTTTGGAACAAAATTTAAAAGCTTAACTTTTGACAGCACGAACTATTTTCTTAAATTTGCGAGATGTGAGACATTTAAAACTTGTCATTCAGATTTTGAATCAATGTTTCATTTATACATACATACATATAAAAAAAACCTTAGATTGAGGAAATTGTTTAATTTGTTTTTGGAAATTTTTGAATTTTAAAAATTGACACAGAGCAATCAAATTTTCGCTTTGACAAATAGTAAAGTTTATTTACATGAAAACCATTAAAGTATTTTTTCTTAAAGAATCATATTCATATAGTGATAGAAATATATGTATATATACGAGTATGCAGGGCGGGTAGCTCTGGTTGGTATGTTGGCATTTAACACTTTGCCGTGTGCTCTTTAAGTTGGTGGGTGCTTTGCTCTTAGAGAATTCCCCCCAAAGTCAATGCGCATGCAAAAGTTCAAACAAATTAGGGAGTAGGTAGAAACGTTGGTTGGTTTTTTTCTTTTTTTTTTTTTTGCGGGAAGAGGGTACAAGTATATCGACGAGCGGAATTCCCATTTATCCTTTTTACATAAGTTTGTGTTTTTTTTTGTCTAATTTGTTTTTGTACAGGCGACACATTTTACTTGTTCTATTTTTAATGTCAGCACACAGAAACAAAAAAAAAAAAAAAAAAACAATAAAAACACAGAAAAAGCAGAAAAAATGAGGCTAGATTTCCTCGAGTTTGAATGACAATTTCCGCTGATGATTTTGAATAAGTGCAGTGAGCTTTTTTTATTGGATTACCGCAAGGTTGGGTTTTTATAGTAGTTGGCAGACAAAGAAGTCCTTTTGCAGCAGAAAATGTTGACGATTGGTTAGGAGGATAAGAAAAAAAAGAAATATATGTATGTAATTTTTTAATTAAATTTTAGTTATGATTAAAAAAAACTAAGTCTTCATGGTTGAAAAGTGTGATATTGAAAAAAGTCTGAAAGGATTTTTTAATTTTACCGCCTTCGCACGCTATTCCAATTTAAATGTGAACATTTTCCATCTAAATTAAATTAGGAAACAATATATTTTCTTTTCGCAAATCGAAATTGCTAAATTTTTTCACGCAAGGGTGGTTTTCCCTGCCCGTTTTTTCTTCTTTTTTTATTTCAATGAAAAAGGCCAATTAACAGCCACCAATTGGTTTTCACTTATTCAAACTTTGCACATGGATTTCACTTGGGCATTTTAATTGCGAAATAATTTTCATCTCATTTAAATTTAATGCGAAAAATAATACATGAATTTTCTATACACTTTGCACTGAGATTTTTTTTTTTCCCTTATACCGATAGCGACTCAGGAGGGAATTTTAACTCGGACCGAAATGTTCTGTAAGCTGTGAAAAACTGAGGGCTGGTGTGCGCTTTTCAGACTCTGCGGAGGTGGAAGTCTCACGTCGAAGGATATACGAAAAGCGAGTCGCTTCTCTCCGTGTCGGACAGAGTTGCCTGGAGCTTTTAGAGGTGGTCGCGGTCGGTTTGTCAATTTTTGAGCGAAAGAAATCTAATTATAAACAGAAATTCAGAGTTTCTCTTTGGAAAAAAGTGCGCATACGCCGTGGCGTCCGAGCACGAGGCAAAAAGCATCGGAGAGGCACAAGGGTTATCGGGTCTTGTGCTAAATGATTCAGTGATTTGTTTTGGGGGTGAAAAACGTGGTTTTGTTTTGCACAGACAGATGGAGACTGTTTAGTGTTTGGATTAAGATGCGGCTCGTGTGTTTTATTTTTGTTTTTTTGTGTGTGTTTTTTTTTGTTGTTGTTGTTGAGTTTTTTACTCACAAGGTGGTTGTTTCTCTTAGGTTTGTATTTCGCAGTTCTCTTAAGTAAATCATGTAGGTACAAGTGGATGTGATGTTGTTTACATACTCTCAAAAGGAAGGTTCATGGTACATCCTTAGAAATTATTGTGAAAATGTTTTCTTTTGACGATGACTGAAACGACATGTCTCGGGTATTTAAGATGTAATTTGTTAAACAAAAAACTACTGGGTTCTGGGTTCTTTTGAAAAGATTGTTTGTTTAGTTCTTGAGACAAGATTATGGAAGCTTAACTCAGTGATTCTTTATGACTCTTTTAGAGATGTTTAGATATTTTAATTCTTCGCCTTTTTTTTTAATCAAACTAGAGCAGGCAGTGGTAATCAGGTTGATGGGTCA
Source organism: Scaeva pyrastri (assembly GCA_905146935.1). Lineage (NCBI taxonomy): Eukaryota > Metazoa > Arthropoda > Insecta > Diptera > Syrphidae > Scaeva > Scaeva pyrastri. Next base: position 55,423,209 of record LR989929.1, read on the forward strand.
GCAGAGGCTATTAGCAAAGTGCTTGGTATCAACACTTTTAGGTGAAAAGAAGCGAAAAAGTAGATTAAGGGTAATTGAAGTGTATTTAGGCGATAGACAGTATTCAGTCAGGAAAAAAAATTAAATTCTTTTCATTGCGTTGAAAGATGTGTTGAGTTTTGATTAAAATTATTTTGAAAGCTCTAAGATTCAAAAGTGCATGATTATGATGATGATGACAGAACTTAATGGTTTGAGATTAAATTTGACAACCTATGGAGGATTTAATAGAGAATGTTACGAAATTTTAATCAAATCGATACTTACTTTAAGATTCTGGATACCCAGTATAACTTATGCTAAATTTTAGTTATTTAATTAGTAAAGGATTGCCTTCTCTTCTATCTAAATGACAATTTTCTTTTGCATTCCAAACTTTCAATAAATATAACCAAAAGTCTGTCAAAGAAATATTGAAAATCAAAATTCATAGTTCATATACGATTTTGACAGATGTCATTAGCAACTATTCTATGTATGAACAGTTGGGTACCTAATATGCTGCAAAATGAAAATTATAGTTTCGGATCAAATTTTTACAAAAGAACTCCTTTGTTTTTAGCTTAAAAGCAGAGAGTAATCAGGGTCTACAATTATATTGCTAAAAAAAAACTACTATCTCGGAACCATGAACCAAAAATTCGCAAAACCGGGTGCCCACCCAAAGATGCCGATATTTCTTTTTTGTCTCGCTCCGTTGGTAACACTGCTATGGTGTCGAATGCGCACTCTAGTGGAAGTACAGGTCAGACAAATTTGTTTTCATTTGTTATCAGTCGTCATGGATAGTAACACCGATAAAGAACGAGCATTTTTCGTAGAGTTATATTTTCACGAAAATTCTTATGCAAGAGTACGACGACGTGCATTCCGGCGTCAGTTCAAAGTTCCTCATCATAAACCCGTGCCTTCATGGAAAACTGTCAACGGTGGGTTCAAAATTTTTGTGAATCCGCCAAGGTAACCGATAAGAAGCGTCCCGACATGCCGAGAACGGTCCGTACGGCTGAAAACATCGAGAGAGTCCGTGATGCAATTCAGGTTAGTGCACAGCTTTCAGCGCGACGACATGCGTCTTCTTTTGAGCCTAAAAAGGGAATCAGTGCGTAAAAATTTAATTAAAGAATTCAATTTTCTCCCGTATAAGCTCATGATAACCCAAGAATTGAAAGATACCGACTACAGCGTTCGGTACTCATTTATACTCTCTCGGTCGATAGATTTCGCTTGACCGCCTCGTTCTCCGGATATGACGGTTCCGGATTTCTTCCTCTGGGGATATTTAAAAGGGCGTGTCTACACGACTCGTGTGTGTGATTTAGAGAATCTAAATGCTCGCATTCAACGAGAAATTTCTAAAAATTACACCAAAATTGTTACGAAATGTCTTCGAAAATGTTGTCAAAAGATTAAACGATTATGTAAGCCGAAACGGGCATCATTTAATGGGTGTAATATTTCATAAATAAATTTGTCTGATCTGTATTTTCAAATAAAATTTGCTTTGGTTCTGTAGTTATTTTAAAAAGAAATATGGGCATCTTTGTGTGGTCACCATGATTTAAACAGCAATTTTTTTTTTTGCAAAGCATTAATTGTTCTTTATTACTTGCTGGGATTAAATATATTATACAGAAGTGTATATTCTACTAAATGCTGAAATTTTTAAATGCATTGCATATTTATCTACAATCAACTGTGGAGTAAAATGTTTCCTTTAATAATGTTCTTTTCTTTTGAATAAACAATACCTATTTCAGTAGTTTTCCTTTTCAAAATTTTCGAGACATGAGTGTGATAAAGATTCACTTACATAATATGATGTGGATATTTTTCACCTAATTGGACTTTATATAATCCCTTTCTAAGATTTGCGTTGGGCAGATTCTTTATTAAAATAAACATCAAAAGTTTGTACGAAGAATCATGACATTAATCTAGGGCAAACATTATTACCCATTCAATTAGCTTACGCTATACATTCTAACTTTATTTTGCATACATTTAAATAAAACAAAATGTAATATCATTCATAAGAAAAATAGATCTTGTTGTCCTATTCACGCCATCTATACGGGACTTAAACAATACCTTTAATTGATTGTGGTGCCATCTTGTAGTGCGGTTAAAACCAAATGCTTTTCGTGAAATTCGACAATTGTGTTTCTTGACGTATACATTTATATTAAAATGGGCGTCACTGCTCCGGAACTAAATAATCGAATATTCACCTGTAGGTGATTTTCTCACAGAATATGTTTAAATCAAGACGCAAAATTCTGTCCTTGTGAGCGAAGCAAAATCTACTGCGTCGGGATCACTTGCAATCCCTAACGGACAGTGGTGATGATTTCTACAGATCTTATAATTATTATTTAACTTAGAAGTGTTTACTGAATCACTGGACTCAAATTTGACCACCACAATGACTTCTCGAAAGGATGATTATGGTGATAAAATGAGTAAAAATTTACCCAAACGGAATACGCATTTTGATAAAACAATTTTATGTTTGGCACTTGTTGTTGATAGCCTAATTTAAAATTTGACAGATGTACACCCTTATCGAGGTATCCGATATGTTCGAAATCGGAAAATTTTCTATCCAGGTAGACGTTCCGATAAGCATTTGGCATAAATCTCCTGACAAAATACATCGCATTCCATCGCACAGCGGTGCAATGTGATTAGGCAACAATTTTTGACAGGTACGTTTTGAATTTCTTTAGAAATTGTCCGATGAAAAATCATGGAGGAATCAATTAGGAAATTTAAAGTACAAAATTGTAAATAAAATATTAAAACGAACGCAATTGTTTGCTTAATTTTACTTAGTTCCGTACCTCGGAAGTAATATGATTTCCGATCGGAATTCCCTTTTGTTTCTTAAATTCTCCGAAGATTTAGAAATATGATAGCTTTATGCAAAATTTCCAATTGAAAACTTTTACTGTGAAAACGACTGTTTACATATTTGAACCTTAGAGACAATATTAGTAAGAGTTTAAGGCATTTAACATCGAAATTAAGACTTAAGCTGTCAAAAACAGGGTTTAACGTTTCGAACGCAAGCTTTGGTGAAAGCAACAATTCCACTAACCATTTATCGTCTTAATTTAAGCTATACGTTACTTAATTTAAAAGCTCGTTTGGAAGCTGCGTACGGGAATGAAAGAAACGAGCTAGAATCCACATACCGCATGAAGATGAAAGAGGTCTAGCGTAGTGTAAGACTTGATAAACGTAATCACACCAACGTTTTGGTCCTGGAGGCAGAAGAAGCCGCAAACAATTGCGACAGCAGAACTCTCTAACCAAAGAATTCGCTAGTGTAGAGAGTTGAAAACAACACCCGGTTAAAGATAGAGATGGAACCCTACTGATATCGGATGAAGACCAACTCAGAAGGTGGAAGGAGCATTTTGCCTTTGTCTTAAATCATGTTTTTGACAGTAAAATGCAAATGACATCTTCTGAGATGCTCGATGCAACCAATTCCCGATTACGCACGGCACCCCCCAGTAAGGAAGAGATATGTACCGCCATCAAAGTACTGAAGAACAACAAAGCGGTAGGACGTGACGGCATTCCCGCAGAACTGCTACAAGCAGCGCCAACAACATCTAGCGAATTGCTGCAATCGCTTATAGAGACAGCATGGGTCTCCGAATGCTTTCCCGGAGAGTGGAAAAAGGGAATGATTGTCAAGCTACCAAAAAGGAGACTTGATGAACTGCGAAAATTGGAGGGGTATCTGCGTTTTTTCTGCAGTCGCCAAAGTAATAGCAAAGATTGTTCTAGAACGCATTAAAGAACATCTCGAAGCATTTCTCGACGTTAAACAAGCAGGCTTCTGCACTGGGTCCTTCTGCATTGATCACATCAATAGCTTGAGGATCATTATCATACAGTGCGTCGAATAGCGATCACCACTCCACCTGCTGTTCATTGATTTCGAGAAGGCTTTCGACAGCTTCAACAGGGAGTTTATCTGGCTTGCTTTGCGGAGGAGGGGTATACCGGAGAAACTCATTGCTATTATTAAAGCGACTTATGATGGGTCCAAATGTCACGTCTTACTCGGAGGTAGGTTGTCTGAAGAATTTGAAGTCCAAAGCGGGGTCAAACAGGGCTGCATACTGTCACCAATCCTGTTTTTATTGCGGATGGCTTTGACAGGAAGCGGAGGAATAAGATGAACTCTGACAACTTACCTTAAACGTCTTGACTACGCAGACGATGTATGCTTGCTATCCCATAAGATCATGGATCTCCATCAAATGGCAACAAGGGTGGAGAGAGAAGCAGCAATCGTAGGGCTGAAAATCAATACGGGAAAAATAAAGTTGTTCAGCCTCGGGAGCTCGCAATCATCCGCTCCGATAAACAATGCCTTGGAAGCATCACCTCTACTGAAGGAGGAACCGAACTAGACATCGCCAACAACAACAATAACCAGGAAACTGCAAACCTTCGTGTGTGTCTTGGAAACAACTTGCGGGTTTTCTGCGAACGTTTTCGCTTGTGCGAATGGCTTGCTTCACAATTTCTGTAGTTTTTGAATAACGAACTTTCATTTTCGTTTTTTTTTTTATAGAATCCTGTCCAACAAATTAGTATTCGATTTCCTTAATGGAATATATAAAAAAGGAGACATTACCTTGGGGAACGCCAGAAGTAAAATGAAAAAGGTAAGTAACGCATGGACAACGGACATTATTCATTGTTTAAAGCCAGCCCCCCGCCACCATAAAAGGGTTTAAGACAATCGGATATTTTGTCAAAGGCTTTGCCAAAATCAGTAAAGATAACGACAATTTCATTAGTACCCAGTTAAAGTACTCAAAGTAAACAATCAATGCCAGTAAAATCGAATTCTTTAAATTGAATGTACTTTTATACACCCTAAACATTTTTTGCATTTTATTAGTAAAATAAAATTTAAGTACTTATTCTTGTGCTTGCATTAATTTTCTTGCTCACAAGTGTCTTTAATACATAACCCAACAAATTTACCCTCGTTAATAATTTTAACCATCAATATTGTTACTTGTGCCCTCCTCATCATCATCATCATTGACTTCTAAATAAAATAAATCATTAATCCTATATAATGTATAAATATTTTATTTCTTAGTTTTACGTACACATTTATTTAATAGTATTCATAAACTCAATACTTAAACATACAAATTACGGCAGTACTTTCCCATTTCGATTAGAAACAAAGGGACATTAAGACAATCCCCAAAACTATCCCAATCCGACGACGCTTCTGGCCTATATTTATATTTATAATTATATTTATATATTTGTATACAAAATGTATATTGTATATAATATACTCAATTTTGTTTATCACTTTCTACACAATAAAGTTTAATTTGAAAACTCCTACTATACATTTTTTTTTATTATTACATTTATTTATAAGTCTACCTAATTTAACTTAATATAGTTACGCAAAAATTCAATATAACCTAATATTAAAATACGCATTGGCTAAAAATGCATAGAGTGAGAACAACTGTGTGTGTTTTTTTTTTCAAGCGGAATATTCGGTTGTGCGGTTTTTAATTCGACTGAACTTCACATACAAAGTAGGTTTCGAAACTACAAGGTGAGTCGTTCCATTTGAGGCCTTTGCCATCTCGGTTCCAGAGTTCCATGCAATTTTCCTCTTCTCCATTTTCATAGCGGAAATTGTTCGGTTCGCCCGCATTCCAATTTGTGAAGGTTATTGGCCTTCCATTGGCCATCCAGAAGAAATTACCCTCATCGGCTAAATCGGTGCCAGAAGTCCAAAAGTGCTCGTGTCCCAGACCTGGAAATAAAAAAAGCACACAACATACACATAGATACAATTTTAGATAGAAATGAAAAGTTATGCAACTTTCAGAAAACAAAGATACAAGTCAATAACCGTTTGGAAAAAACTAAAACTAAAAAAAAAAAAAAAATATCTACGACTTGTCGCAGATACACATGAACAGTTTTTTTTTTTAATTTATTTTTTTAAGGAAAGACAATGCAATATGACTCCTTTTAGACACGAAATCCCGGCGCACATTTATATCTATTGCAGCGGCGGCGGCGGCGTATGTATGTTGAAGCATTATAATAGTAGCTCATAGTTGGGGCACCTGCATCTGGAAGCACATATGCTGCGGCATGTGTGATAGATAGTTTTTCCATATGGAGCGTTAAGCACGTCACCATTTGAATGGAAACATCACGGAATTAAGTCGCCACCATTTAAATACCTAGACTTTGAAGTCATTTTCCACTTTTTAAAGCCGAGCAGAGCCGAGCCGAACAGACCCAGTGACGGTGCCAGTGCCGGTGCCGATGTCGATGCCGATGCCAATGCATTGTACGTTGCTGTAGCGTTTAAGAAAAAAAAGGAGACTTTTGTTTGCACTTCCGGGTGAACCGCAAAACACTGCTCTGGTTCGACTGTTCTTCAGTAGGTACCTACATATAAACCGAAGCAGGACGGTCGGTTGCGGTGCGTTGGCGGCATGCAGCAAGAGGCAGGAGTAGTTAAATAATTTCTTACGAGTTTCAGATGTCAGTGACTTAACGAGATACACTCTAGCTATGGAGGAGGGTTTTGTCATCGTCAGGGCCGGAATTCCAAAAGAGGACAAATTAACCTAAGTATAGTGACCCAGTAAAGAGCTTATTAAAGTTTGAAAAGTGCTACAGGTTAACAATGAATTTAGGCCCTTTAGGTGAGGAAGCTATGTACATATGTATATTATATCCCCAGAAGACCTGTAAAACGTTTAAATATTTCAACACGGAAATGTTCTGAAGAAAGTCCAAGTAAATGGTACTAGTACTGGTACTTGAGTATTCTGGTATGGCACAAGTACTTTAATACAGAATTTTTTTTAATATTTATTAAAATTTAATAATTGAAATAAGTTTAATCACCCCCGAGCTCCACACATCAAATTGGACTGTAAAAAAATGTTCATTCATTCAATCCAAGACTTTGTTTGACACTTTTGTCAATGCAATAAAGTGAAAGGGGATGACACGTTGAAAGTTGTCAAATGATATTCAACAAAAGGGAAGTTCTTAAATTATAAGTGTCAGTGAAACGTCAAATTTCAAGAGAATTGCCAGTTGTTGAACTGTTAATAATTTTGAGAGGTCAATATTGATTGACAATTGACAAGCTAAATGTAGTTTTTTGCATGGTAGTCCATTAAAAAGTCTCAAGTTGAAATTTTTGTAATAATTCTAAGACTCAATTCAAAGACTTTAATAGACGAATAAAGTGATTTCCATTGAAAGGTTTCGAATGAACTTAGTCCGGCCCTGAACATTGCCTACTGCAATAGGAAATGATCCTAATTAGAGTGATACAAGGCTTTAGCGAATATTAGGTACAATTTATGTGCTATTTAGTCAAGTGTAGAATCTTAAAATTAAACTTAACAAGCAAAAGAATCTCAGAGAAAAAACCAAACAAACATTTAAGTGACTTGAGAATTAGGGGATTATGTTGCACAAAGCTAATTAATTGAAAGTGATTGTGGTATTAAACTTTACGGATGGATTATTTTAAAAATCAAATTAAGTTCTACATTCACATCATCAAAGACACAACAAAGGTGTAGTACTTTAAATTTAAGTTTTTGCAGAGAATTGGTGAAGAAAAGTTTATTTTGTTTTAGAAGTAAAAGTATGTTGAAACGTTGATTGTCTAATGCATTTAAATGTGTGTCAGCAAGGGGTTTGGTTTTAAAGTTGTTACAACGATATGGGGCTAGACTAATGGCTTATGTGCATGAAGTACATGTTTTGAATTTAGATACATACTTTGCAGCTGAATTGATTTTTTGGAAAATAAGGGTTTGATAAAATGGACACATAGAGGGTGCATTCAAAGTAACTTTAGATTTGAATTTGTGTAGCAAAAACTGTTTCATAGCTGACTGCAGTCCCAAGTCAAGTGAAAAACGTGTTCTCATTGTTCGAAAATAATTCAAAAATGTCAAAAAACCTTATGCCCCATATCAGTTAAACAGAAGTATAAATGCAAAGGCGTTTAACTATGAAACTGAACCTGGTGGAATTCCCATAAGTTATCTGATCAGTTATGAAGGCATTTCATCTGCTCACAAGATAAATGAAAGCTCCACTGAATACCGGTCTTAATACACTGTCATTTTTAACTGAGCTGATAATTAAGCCGACAACTGAATTGTCAATTGGTCGTCTAAGAGGAGCTTTATAACTTTCTTTTTCATAATTTTGAATACTGAATACACGCCCTTATTACGGTTGTCAAAGATCAATACGATATTTGATATTTATCAATATAATTAATGAATCGGTATTATCGTTGTCAAAAATCAAAATTTTTGATAAACTGTGAACGCTCTTCAGAAATTAGATCAATTGTGAATGATTTAAATTGACAGTCTTGGTATTATGGTTGTCAAAATATTTGTTGATTATCAAATTTTCAGTCAATCACAAATTCCTTGTTGATAAAATATTTTACGGATCGCGAAAGCCAAAAGCATGATGTCTACTATAGAACTATTTTTCGGTGAAAATGAAATTGAAGAAGAAAACACTTTGGAGCAAGCAAAGATTCGAAGAAAATTACGCGATGTGAAGCATGGATTTGGCTGAACATATGTATGTATGTAGATAAAAGATCTTTTTTAATTACATAACAAAAACTAATTTGGCTCGCTTCTAGATTCATTCAAAACTTTACGTAGACTTTCGAAAGAAGCCTTCCTTAATGTATTTTTAGATATCAACGACAAGTTAGTCCCAAACATACTAAAATTTGCAGCTGTCTTAAGTAAATAGGCACTATTCACAATAGATTTTTGATCTTTGTTCACAATGGATCAAAAAATGATCAACTCGGGTTTATAATACCGATGTATCAATTGATTGACAAAATATTTCAATTGTCAATTAATTGATCTTTGACAACCGTAATAAGGCTGACATACACAAAATGTTTGCTTTTAATTTCCAACAGTTTTAAGAAATTCTACTTTTTAAAATTTAATTCAATTATTTTAATCATTGTAGTTTTACGGAAGAGTGTAAAAAAATGTTGTTCTTCTTACCAAAATCACTAATGTATTTTTCCAGTCTATTGTTCTCATCCTGTGAAGAAATACTTGCTAAGTGCATGCCATGGTATCTGCAATACTGAGTTGCCTTAAACCAATTTGCCTGAAAAAAAAAAAAAACAAAAAAATGTTTACATAAACAAAACATATTTTAAAAAAATTCTAGAAGAGCAACAAAATTCGAAAATCTCATATAGAGTTAAAATGAATTGAACAATTTTTGTTTATCAAAAAGTAAATATAGTTAGGTAAATATTTTTGCTAATAGCTTTGACAGTTCTGATTTTGTTTTTCAATGTTTTCTATGTTTTTTGCTGCTTTGCACACTTTATATAAAATAAGTGAATCGAACCGAGATAAGTCGTATAAAATTCATATATTAATTGGTTTACAGCTTAATAACTTGCAATTAATTAGTAATAGTAGATTAAGTACCCATCTTATTTTCTATATTTCTATGTTTAATCACTTTACTGTATTTATAATAAACACCGAGGATTTTGAATTTTTGAAAGAAACAGTAAACGTAGCACTAAGAGCACTTAACTAATTGAAAAAAAGAAAGAGAAAAAGAAAAAGAGACAGAGAGAAAAAGGATTGAAAAAAAACATAGAAAACATCGCATGATAAAAATTAAATTGTCAGAGATAAATTACCACAAATTATTCATTAAAAATATACATTAGTTGAATTTTGAAATTTAAGATATAAAAGAAAGAAAAAAATTTGGCCCACACAGTTTCAAATTTGCAAAGCGAAAAATGCGTATGCATAATCTAATTTTGTTTTGCGTTCTTATATTTTTGTTTATTCTTTTAAATGTTTTCTTAAAATTAAAATCACTTTAACACACGCAACACTATGTATTTTTATTAAATGAAACTTGTTTGCTATAAATAAATCTATGTTTTGACTATGAATTTTAAAATTGCTAATTTTGTCTTATTTTTGCTTTAAATAACAATAAAAATTGTAATAGTTTTAGTGTACAAAAAAAAAACAAGTAACCAGAAATAAGCCTATTAAATTGTTTACATCCGCAGATATAATTCTTAACGTGTATTCAAATCAAAGCTTATTAAAGCGGAAATCGTGGACGATCAAAATAACGAATGTTGTTTGGTAAATCAACAACTTTATCTGCATTCAATAACAAGTATTTTATTAACTGTTTACTTCAAATATATGAAAAAGATTTAAGTCAGTTTTCAATGAAGTTGTGGTATAAGTTTGGAATATGAAATTTTTATTTTTGTGGTCACAATTCTACAATTAAAAATTTAGTAAAAATCGATTTGAAAACAAAAACACTAGCTCAAACTTTAATTTTAAACAATAAATAAATGGAAATCTTATTTTCAATTTTAATAATAAGTCAAAATTAGGAAATAAATTGTCAACAAAATGAGATTGGCAATATGTTTTCATTTTCTTTGAGTTTTGACAGTTAAAAAGTACAATTGTTCCGGTTTCTTCTGTCAAAATAATTTTTCCAATAACGAATAAGACCAACCACAATCACATTTATGTATCTGTCATCGATTATTCGAAAAGTTATTAATACTTAAGCTCCTATTAAAACGTTTTCCGGTCTTTTCGCATTAAGCTTTCGTGTTTCCTTGCTTAATCTATAAATTTCCTTAGTTCAATCTAAAGATCTTCTTTTTTGTTCACCCTACACTACGCCTGCATAACAAGATATTCCATTACAATCATCTTCAAACAAAAGCAACGAGTTGAACCACATTGAAACATCGCAGCCTTGATTAAACACACAAAAGTTGACCTTTTAAATGATTTATTATTTTAATAACCTTTGTTCCCCGTTAAAATGACACTAGGTACATATGGGTATAATTATTAATTAAAGTGCCTCAAGCAAACTCATATAATACGAGTATACTTTTGTGCTCTTCTTAAGGATATTAACCCCTCCAGAAGGTTGAGTCTATAGAAAATACAATTCCTTGGATTAAAGAAAACCTGTTCAAGATTTAAAGTTTCTCATAACAATAACGTATATTTCTTTGTGGAAAATAACTGGACAGTAAACAATAAACAAGCGAACAGTGACACCCTCAAAAATTACTACTTCCAAAAATACAGCAAGGTTTGAACGCTTACAGTTCGGATGCGATCATGGCCTTCAATTTTTAGTATTTTTGTAGACTAAATATCTTCTTCGTACGATTTTTGATAGTCAAAATTCACCATTAGTTCTTTGTCTAATTAAGTTAACTCAATTCAATTCAATTCAATTCAATTCGATTGAACAACTTCCAATAAGAATTGTCAAAATAATGTTTGGAATAATAAAAACTTCCAGTGGTTCCAATAAACGATCGAAATCGAAGAACCAAATTGCATTTTTGTGACAGCATTTGTGCTTATTCTTCTTCCTTTCCTGAGTTGGAACCTTTTCACGTCAAAAGAATGTTTTTTCGAACAGAGAACAACGGTATTGTCGAAGTCGTGCCATGGTATCTCTGTTCATATTGCGTCAGAAAAGTCATATTCACTGGAAAATGTAAACCTATCAAATTTTGTTGTGATATCTTCTTAGCTGTCATATTATGTGACTTGAAAATATATACACACTGAATTGATCGATTTTGATTGTCATTTATGGAAAATCACTTTGGCCGAATCCATCTCTGTAATTAAAATGACTCAAGAAACTTTCCTGTTCATCTTATAACTCGTTCCTTTGTTATATTTTGCTTTTGACAGTTAGTACCTTGTGCTGGATTAGTCATGCACTGTTTCTTCGAAGATAACAATCTTCTCCTTCACCAAGACCATTCACCGCAATTTATTGCAATTTCCTTTTAGATTGCAACACAAAACTGAGATGCTTTTAAGGTCTACCTCGGCAAGATTAAGTGCAGATTAAAAGAAATTTCAAGTAAAGCTCAATTATCCGTTCCCAATATGGATGCCAATAAAACAAGTAAAACTGACCAGCCGCACTTAAAAAAGCCGGTTAACTGCGATCGCTCACGGTGGTGTTTACACCACATAATTCCTGTGAATGTAAAATATGATATGATTTACTAATTAGCAGTAATTAAATTGCATCAACACCCTGTTACTTGGAAGTATTTGCCAACCAATATTGTGTTGAAACAAAAACAGCAAAAAAAAAATACTTAATTATTGCATAACAACATTTTACTTAGCAAAAACTTCACATTTCAAGCGCGGATCATATTCGCATCGTAAAATGTTGTGAATATCAAATAACTTGTTCGCCTCTTGGTCCACCGCACCGTGAGTCGTTGCAATGAAAAAGAAAATGTAAGTAATAACGTTTAAAGATTAAAGTAAAGATGGCGCGGAATCCTGCTGTGTTCGTTTGGCGTTGATTGAAATTGAAAGTCACTTTTTAAAATGACATTCAAATTTGAATAAAATGTAGCACAGATTTATTTTCGTTATCGTTTTGCTTGAATATATGTAGGTATGCATAACGTATGTATAAAAAATGACCTTTCGATGTTATTTTTATACATAATAATAAACTGCATGTGAGTGAGATTAAAAATTGCTCTAAAGAATTTTATTGAAAAGGCCAAATCTGGCAGAAGAATTAAGTGAACCATCAAAGTTTATGATGACAGCCGTCACTGTTGAGAACGTTCATAAAATTGAAGAAAACGAGATGCGAGCTTCCGATGCACGTACTGGCTAATAGCCTTTTCACACCAAACCGAAAACCTGGTTTTCGCGAAAAAATCGGTTTTCGCTGAAAACATATACCGAAAACACAAGTTTTCCCATACATTTTTTCTAAACCAAAAGTTTTGATAAACCACAAGTTTTAAATAAAACATGACCAAAACATGTTGGATTTGCAAGATGAACTTAATAAACAAACCTAGTGAAACATTCAGCGCACAATCAAACGTAAAAAAAAAAACAGCTGACGGCAAAATGCTGTCAACAAAAAAAAATTAATTTGAGTTCAAAACACATTTGTTTTTCTCTGTCTTCTCCTCAATATAGAGGCTTGAGATCTAAAGAACATATTGAACAAAATCTTTATATATTCTTTATTTTTCTCTTGTTGCAAATAAATCCGTATTAATTTTGTAAAATTCATTTTATTTAAAAAAATATGATATGAGTTGCTAATTTGTAACACAAAAATTGCATCAATGTTTAATTTGACAGTTATTGTAAAAATAATTAAAATGTCAAACGAAAACGTGTAAATGTGCGGTGTGAACAGTTTACGAGTTTTCCAAAACTTTTAGCTGAAAACCCCGTTTTGAGTTTGGTTTATATTTTATAATCAATGGTTTTAAGTTAATAGCATTGAAAAATTTTGCGATCAATATAAAAAAGTTTCGAAAATATAAAAGAGCACTCCTATATAAATTTTGCTATACCGAATATTAATGATTGGAAAAGAGTTGTGTATGCTTTTATACGTCAGTCTATTCAATTAAACGTCAAACTTTAATACAGAGCACTTTCTATTTTTTTAAGAAAAAGTGCTTTCAAATATCTTTCGAGCAACTATGGACAAATTTTTTATTGATTTCTGGTTTAAATCTTAAAAATAACTTGGACTCGAAACAAATAAAAGAACAATAGTTTGATTAAGTGATATTGCTTTGGCGATAATCGTAAAAATTATTATCAAAAAATTGACAATCACCTCTGAGTTCTCAGCTTGTTAATTTGGCAAATATTATTGTTATGATTGTAACACTTCTTAAAATATAAATTGACAGAAGGAAAAGAAAATCTGACAGAATGAAAAATATCAAAGTTTTGATAAGCAGACAGTTTGTGTCAGAATTTTAAAAAATGTAATTATAGAACAATAAATAGTTAAAAGTAACAAAACCAATTTCGTCGTAGGTTTCTAATTCAAAATTGTCAAAAATTTACTTAACACTAAGCAATGAAATTGACATTTTTCATTAATTTGTCCCAAAATGTGCTGTATAGAATGCTTCAAGGAGGAAATTTTGTCAAAAAACCAAAAACTATTTACCACTTTTTGATGTAAATCGTTGTCTCGAACAACAATTCAAATTTAATAAAAGAGGAAACAAGTATTGAAGGAGACATTCCCACATAATGACTTATCCCCTCGGGGTTTCCATAACTAAACTTTTATATCAACTAAACTTGATCATATCGTAACTATTCAGATCGTGACCTTGAACTTTACATATTTCCACAGTTTTGTCAAATTACATCACATTCCACCCTCCAAATCTAGATTAGTAATTTTAGAATTCAGAATTTTACATAGTCATAAGTTGGTATAAGCCAATTTAGTATAAAAACGTGTTTGTCCCGAAGCGACGCAAAATCCAACCACAAATAGAAGAAAAATATTCATTAGTTTCGACAAGTTGTCTGTCGTTTGGTCAAGTGGTCCATTGACGCTATAGGTACATGCTAACGCTTACTTTAACGCCAACACTAAACCGGACCGCTTTAATGGGCGGCAACAGCAACGGCAACTATGTACATACATACATATCATTTATACCTACATATGTATGTATATATGAGTAAAGCCTCTATCAGACCGGCTACGATCTTATAAACTAAAATAAATATAAAATAAAACCAGTGACTTGGACGGAATGTTGCTTACCTTGAAGAAGATCCCCAGGTAGTATCGCTTTTCGCCCAGTTTCAGTAACGGCATCGTCCATTTGTTCGAATACTGAGTTTCGTCCACACAGTTCGGACAATCTGTGAGAAAAAAAAAAAAAAAAAAATAGGAAGACAAAAATTTAATTTATTTATTTAATTTGGCGAATCGTTCATCAACACAAGTCATTGCAATTAAAATATAATAATTTGAATGTTTTGTCAAAAAATATATATGTACGATTATTTTTATTTTTTTGGTAGGTATGCATAATTTGTTAAGAAGATGACAAATTTTGTGACAAGTTGATACCTTGTTGGTGTGAGTTGACAGTTTTGTTTAAAATATGCAAATTCAGTTTGACAATAACTTTTTTTTTTCTCTAAATATGAATTCCACAAAGTAAACTGATCTTGTCAGAAAAGTTTGTGATTGTAAATATTTGCTAAGCAAATGGCTTTATGTAAATTTAATTTTAAAATAGATTTTAATGGTCTGTATCTGTAATGATGGCACATTTAATTAAGTTGGTTTTAAATAAAAATATCGGTGAAGTCTTCTCATACCGCACCTTCTTATCTATAAAAAAAACTAAACTCCTTTGACAAGTAGTTTACATGCACTTTTTTGCATTGACAGATCTTTTCATCTATGCACCGAGCTGTCAATTTTCATGAGCGTTCATATGACTAATGAGTGGTCACAACTACACGTACAACTTTGTTGTTAACAAACAGTAAAAAAAAAAAACACGAAGCATCTCGTCTTTGTGTCGGTAATGAGCTCTCCCATGTCTCATTTACGGCCATGTCATAAATTACACAGTTCGCCGATGACATTTAAGTCATAAATTTCTTCAATAATCAATAAGCGAGGAGGGGAAAAAAGATTTAATTTAATTTTCAAAAAAACTCTTGTCATTACATCAAAAAAGAGTGACCATAAAATAGTTGCTAAAACAGAACCAAATGTTTTGTTTGGACACCAATTGGACCACTGAGGCACACCAGGACATTTTTTTCTGTTAGTTGAAACATTCAATTAAAATTATGAATTTCTATAATACACTTTAATTAGAGCTTCTATGAGGAGATAAGTGCAATTATTTGACAGCTTTGAGTTGTAGAAAAATATAGCTTTTAAAGGTGAATTCCTTCAACGTGTTACCAGTGCTGCCACTGAGATATTTTTAAGTGTCACATTTGATTTATTAATGCAACTCAATGGGAGTTCAATAAATTGCAATTTTATAGTTGAGAATTCAAAAAAAAAAAAATTAAGTGTTGTGGGTCTTTCCAAATTTTATATGAAATTTTTTTAATATTACACATATTGGTAAAAAAGATTTCTCTGGTTAACTTACACAGTGGAAATTTCATTTCTTATTTCCACTAAGTCGATTTTTAATTAAAATAAATAAAATTTGTTAGAAGTTTTGGGGAAAAGACGAGTTAGGAAAAAATATGATTAAAAATTCAAAAGAAACTAGAGTATAGTACCTACTCCAACGTTTTCGAGACATCCAAAGATGATTTTGTCGGTATTTTTAACGATTTTTTAGTCAAAATTCTTCAAACTTTTATTTTAAAGATTTGATTTAATTATGAATTTCATGATTTCACATCAAAAATGTATTTGAAAGCTATTTTTAGACAGTTAATTTAATTGCAATTTTAATCTTTGCGATACCTCGATGAGAGTAATTCCATAAAAACATGAGAAGCCATTGAACTCTCACATTTTTTCAGTGAAATTTTCTATTTGTGAATTATGAGATCCATTTATGAGCCCGACGATTTTTTAGTTCTTAAAATTCAAAACTCGCTTTTTTTAACACGATTATATGAAGAAGTTTTGACTTTGTTTTGAAAAAAAAGGAATTCAAATCCAGTATAAACATTAGTAAATATGATAAAAGAATTGGACGCTTATTATAGAGCCCTGTGGCACACCAGCACTGATTTTGCATTGACTAAACTTTTGAATGATCTTGAACAGGAGTAAATAATGTAAGTGGAGTCAATTATGTCTTATATGAGTAAAAGGAATATCGTTTCTATTTTCACAAGTTTAAACGATAACTGTAGTTTTCATTGATACTCTTTGCCATTGATATTTAAAAATGTTTCAAGGAAAAGTTATGGTTTCACAACTTTTGTAATGCATAACTATCATTAAATTCAATCCAATCATTTATAGATAATTAGTTTCAATTTGTTACAGTTAATGAATAATTGGTTTCAATTACAAATTTGTTACCATTAAAATTGGTTTATTGAGCTTACAAAGTGAAGTATGATTTTAATAGGTAATTCGACTGCTTACTGCACTATACAAATTTTATAGATAAATTCTCCTTTTTAATATACTGTAATTGCATTTTAAGTGCAAATATAACTACTTCAAAAAAATATTACATAATGTTCAAATGATTGTTCGTAAAACTTAAAGTTGTTCCTGTACTAAATTTGAAGTAAATCGTTGTACCAATTTAGGCTTTTTTTTCTATTAACAGCGAGGGAATGCAACTCATTTATGAGACTAATTAAATTGCTATTAAAAACCACATAAATATTTATAATGTATATAGTTCGATTGTAATTGCATTACACACGGCATTTAATATTAAACAATAAGCGGATGCTGTTCATTTTGGAAAATAAATCATATCAAACTCCAATAAATTGTTGAAGTTTGACTGTTTGATGCAAACAAAATTAAGTACACATATAAACGTCAAAACCAAGGTATTCTCGCATGAAACATAATGGATGTGATATCGCACTTAAAGATAAGTGAGTTTTTTTTTTACATCAACAAATCAAAAATTCGAATGAAAATTACTCAGCCACTTTTCAAAATTGGGAAAATTTAATTCATAAATGTGAACTGACATCGACTAACTTAAATTTGTTAACATTCATCAGAACCAGATAAGGTAACTGTCATGATAGGGAAAAAAATTCCACAAGTCAAAATTTTTTTATAAAGAATCAATCTGCCAGTAGCACCATCAAATACATTAAAAAATTTATCCGAAACTCAATATAAGATTTTAATTTGTTGACAGTTGAGTAACGAAGTGTTGACAACTCTAAAAAGGAAAAACAATTTGACAACTGACAGTTAAATACAGTTAACGAACACTACCATTTTTAATTTTTTCTGACTGAGAAATCTGAGTTGCCAGAAACCATATGTCAAAGCGGTACACAGTTCATTGGGATTATTTTAAACTTCCTTTAAGCACAGGCCCCCTAAGGCAAAAGGTCCTCTCTGACATCTGATTCCAATGCAATCCGTCAACGACTTTCATATTTAAAACCATAAGCATGGCATTGCCAGCGAATAAAAACAAAAAAAAAAACAAACCAATACGATCAAAAGATTAATTAATCAAAAGTCTAAGCAAAATCATTTTTGACACAAAAACCAACACAGGTTTTAATTTAATTATGATAATTTGTTTTTATTTTATACAATTTGGTTGTAAATAATGACATCTTTGTACCAAACTGACATATGTACACCAACACTTGAAAATTAAATAAACACAACTCAACATCTCTGTCAGACCATATTGACCATAAAGTCTGCTTTAACTCTATGAGTCTCTATAAAACAAGCTTTGCATAACTTATATGCTAATTAATAAAAAAAAAACTACCGTGTTTGAGTTAAATATAGTACAAGACATTTTTCATTTTAGTTTCAAGTCTAAAATTGGTTTTGATTGAAAGGTTAATTTATGTTTTTTTCAAAAGAGACTTGAGTTCGTTTGGTGTGAGTAATTAATGACGTAAGATTTTAAAGTCAAAATTGTTTTTTTTTTTTTAAGTTGTAAAGGGGAGATTAATTTTGAGATTATTGGCTGATTTGTTGTCATGTTTAAGAGAAAGTCAATTTAAACTAAAACCCACTTGAAAAACAAGTAAATTTGACCCAGTTAATTGTGCATTTTGTTCGCATTTTACTGTTTTTGTTCTGAAGAAAAAAAATGCGTAACTGCGGCAACACTGAACATTGTTTTTATCGTTCTTTTTTTCTTAAAATTCGGTCTTATAGAAAAATCGAAGGTTTTTAAAAGTAAAGTTCTGTAAAGTCTTAGTGACCACTTAGCGAAAAAGTTATTAGATGATTAGTTTATTGTTAAATAGACTTTAATTTGTGGTTATCGAACTTATCGTTTGTTCGTTCTATGTTTTTGTTATTGTTTGTTTTACTGAAATTAAATTAGTGAAGCACCAAATAAAAATCGGTAAAAACTTCCTTTGTTGAATGATTTATTGTTTATAATATTTCTAATTAGTCGTTAATTGGTCGTGTGAATTTTGAACACAATGTACAATATTTTCGATTTTATTTTTGCTGTTTCATAACTTCGTGCAAACTAAGCGGAACACAATGCAGAAAAAGGATTGATTGTTAAGGTTTTTTCTTGAATAGCTTATATTTTTTCGTTAATTGGTCTTTAATTAGTATTGAATATTTTCTTAGTGTAGTGTTTTCTTGTTTATAGTTACTTAACAAAATTGATATCAAGTTAGCAGAGTACCTCCTTCTGAAAATCACAAAAGCTTTTAAAATCGAATGAGTTAAATTTTTTTAATTTGCTGTTCATCAACCGTTAACTAGTTTTAAGAAAATTAATTTTGTCGTTCTATTTGTTTTATGTTTTTTTTTTTTTTTTTGTTACTGAATTATAATCATATATAAACCTGTTAAGATGATTCTTTAACGATAGACACACCAAATATTGACAATGAATAGCTTATTGCTTATTTATATGTCATTAATTAATCTCTAGTTAGTAGTGGCAAATTAAATTTTGAGAACTTTATTTTGGGCAAAAGTGTCTTAAATATGTGTATGTTTAAATTACTACCAAATATAGAAAACATTACAAAAAAAAAAAAAATATTCTAGTCACAGCCAATTAACCAATAATTAACAGCAAATTATCTAACTTCATGTGAATGTTGTTTAACTAAGTTGACACCCAAAAAAAGTAGAAGTGAGATCTTATAACCTTGATAGCCAAGGCCACTTCCTGCATAGTTTATGTTTAAGTGATAAAATTTAATCAAATTTTATCAGATGCTAAAGGCTTTAATTTGTGGTTAAGTTAAACCAAAGCAAAAGACATTTTTGAAAAGGTTAAATTTATTCGTGAAAAATCAATGAACTGAAGTGCAGATAATATAATTTATTTCCGTTTCAATAATTCAGAGAAACTTGATATAACTTTTATTGAAATTAAAAAAACACATCTTAAAATTTATAGAAAACCAAACAAATTATTGGATACGCTATAAAAAGAATGCATAAACTATGCCAAGGTCGCATTAACTAATTCCCCTGACTCCTTCCTCGACTCTTTAAAGCATAATTGGCTCAAAAAAGAGGTAGGTTAGCAAAGTGCAGAATGCTAAATGCAGAACCTAGAAAGCTTGTCTTGAAATAAGACAAAGACATTCTTGTAGCCTGGCAGTCATGCCTTCATGATTCTACATCTCTGCATGAACAATCCAACTCATTGTTACTTCCTTTAGAACCGACTGACTGACCCACACACACTGCACTGTACCCGTTCACAGCCTGACATGCAAGTTTGTCTCACTTGCAATAATATAATTAGCATCAAGCATGATCTATTTCTTCATCGAAAATTTTTCTGTCGTGGTACAATTTTTCGCGTGAGATTGCAATAACGGAATCGAATGAAAAATTTCGTCTATTAGTTCATATTTTCTATAAATTCATGTTGCCCAATCACGACTCTAAGTGATTCGTTTTAAATGTTTCTCTAAATTATGCCCACTTATTGGCCAATTAATAAAATATCTGCACTGCTGGAATTATTATCTAGGCCAGACGATAAATTCCGATACCTTTTACTTGCCGTTAGTATTCATCCACGAAATTATTATTGATTCTAGCAAGTCATAAACTAAGTCAAGTTAAGTTTTTTTTTTCAATTTTAAAAATAATAATAATTAATGAAGTCAAACAGGTGGGCACTGCAAGCAGGAGAGAGCAGTTATGTTTATTTAAAGTTTGTTAATTTTGAAGAATATTAATTATTATTATATTCAAGATATTGACTCACACTTTTTAAATCTAGTTTTTTTGTTTTTTTTTTTGTCAAACAAGAAGTACATACCCACCGAAAAGTTGTCAGTTTAGATTCAATTTGGAAAGTTATTTAATGTCTGATATCAGATTAATAAAATGTATTGTTCCATCAATAAAATGTTAATGTGAGACTTAATTGCTAAAGTATCAATTTATCATTGGTGCACGTTTCTTATTAGAATTAAGAACAAATTTATTAAAATTGGGGATAATTGTTATGAGCGATTTGAAAAAGGAACTGGTGGCGTATACTTGTTTTTTTTTTTTTACCTTTCTCTCATCTCTGATGATATGACTGTTGCTATGGCTAATTTTTATTAATTCTGACTCATATAGACGGATTAGTCAAAAAGGGGTAAAATTAAACAGGTTTCGTTGAAAGACTCTATAAAAGCTTGTGTTATTAAGATGAATGTGAGTTCTTATCTATTAATTTTATAAGCACCTTTCTAAAGTGTGTTATATAACAACATGGAAAACTGTATTTGGGCAGATCGATTTTGTGACAGTTTAAAAGGTTATTTGCACAAAAAATGTATATTATGACATTTTGAAACGGGTCTTTCATTGAGTTTTGAGAATTTTTTTTTGAAATTTTTATGACTTCATACAAAAATTTATTGAGTTTGGGTGTGTTTGAAACACGAGAATTAAAAATACATTTTATAACAAAATCTAATAAGATAACAGCTTCACTTTATAAAGGACAACTTAATTACATTTGCTTGGTCCTTAAATTTTTAAGCCCAAGTCTTTTCTTCGTTATTGTACTTGAATGTTTTTAGTACCAGTACTTGAACTTAAATTTAAATGAACATTAATTTCTCACTAATTCTTCAAGGTTTTAATATTTACAATACAAAATAAGTTAATAGGTATATCCTTTTTTTTCAAATTTTTAATTATTTACTATAAAAAGCATGTTAATATGTTCTTTTATGGGGACAAGTTCAAGAAAATAAAAGTAGTTGATTAATTAAAAAAGAATTGAAGTGCTTTTAAATCTAGTAGGTTGAAACTGAAGTTCAAATCTTATTTAAAAAAATCAAAATATAAAGCAAAGAGTAGCTGTCAACTGTTAGAGCAAATATATTTCCAAACATTATTTGAAATAAGAAATTTCGACAACAATTTACTGGCATTTAGAATTTGTGTATTCTGAAGAAATTTGGGACTTCTTTGCTGTTAAAATAACTGAATTGAATTTTATGAACTTTTGGACATCTATAGGAAAAAATAGTAATTTTTTGTACGTTTGTTTCACTTGAAACTTAAACTAAACTAAGGATTAAGAAATTACCTAATATTAATTCCAAGAGCTTCAAGAAACCGAAAACAAAGTTATAGAAAAGGCTATTTCTAAATAGATTTTTGAACTAAAAAATCTTACTATTAAAGATGTATACCGACTGTCTCAACTAGACACTTGAATTATTGGTTTTTCAAAATAATTTTTAAGTGGGTATTAAATTTTGTAAGAAAGTCAAACAAATTTCGAAGTGAAAAACTGAAAATACCCGAAAGTACAAAACCTGACCACATTTTTAGTGGTTTTAGTCTGATATTTAAGAACTACTTAAGAATTTTAAGGACTGTTTTTAAGTTTGTTTGTTTTAACAATACAACTGTATTTTTATGAAACTTAACACCAAGGTGGCATTTTTTTAAATATCACGTAAATCTTCTGGGTTTTTAGAAAATTAACTGCTAACTAAATCTGATTTCTTAGTTCTCTAAAACGTTACTAAACAATTATTTTACTTTAACAATCGTGAAGAATTTAAGAAAGAATTAAGTAGAAATTTAGTTGTGCATTTCTATTAACTGACTGCATATTAAAATTGTAAGGAAGAAATGAGTTCTGAAAAGAATTCTATTCTTGAAGTTAAAATCGATCTTGTACATGATCGACAATTTTATTCAACCTTGAATATTGTGTACTGTACCAAATATCTTTTATCGAGAAGTGACAAATCGTTCAAAACAATTTTCTGGCAGACAGTCATAAATAAACATAAGACCACAATAATCAACCTGACATATGGAATCCAATAAAAGCTAGGTGTCACTATCTATTGTGCATGGTTTTAAACATGAAACAACAACAAATTAAATATTTTACAAATTAATTTTTAAATAAATATTTTACAAATTAATTTTTGTTCTTTTTAATTTCAAAGCTAATCATCCTCTAATTTACCCGACAATGCTAAGGCTAGACATTTAAACAGGCGTTTTGTCGGACCTCTAAGACACAGACGAATTGTCCTTCAAAAGCTTTGCTAGCTTAAAATAATTTTGTGGTTTTTGTCAATGAAACCTCAAATTTAATTCTTAAAAAATTGAAATTTGATGCAAACTGACAACCAAAATTTAATCAATGGTTGTTTTATGATAATTTGAATATTTTTGCATGAAAATATTTTCATTCCTCATCAGCGAAAGTCTCATTGGAATCATATAAACCTTTCACGGAAGTTGTTCAAAAAATTAATATCCATTTCTTAACCGTAACATATTAACTCGATTTAAAAATAATCGCCAATAAATTAATTCAGAAGAAATATACATTTGATGGCTTATAAAATTATGATTTCATAAAAAATATTTGATGGGCATCTCATTAACGATTCAAAGACATCAATGACGCATTTCAATCTGTCTTTGAAATTCCAAGTTATTTTTTTCTTTGCAGAAGATTAAATTTAAATCTGAGTTAGATCATGGAATTCTGTAAATTAGCTTACTCTATCCAAAACCCTCAAAACCACTTAACCTAAGTGTCATAAAGCAGAATACTCGTCAGCATTTAATTTGTATTCAAAAGAAGGTAAACACCTAATCAAACAACGCATGTAACGCAACGCAACACAACGTTAAATAGTTGCAACTTAAAAAAACACGCTGCACGTTACAAACTCTAAGAATGTTGCAATCTCGATGGCAATCATAAAATTCAATATATGCAAAATTACAAAGTTAATAAAAAAGACGAAAAATTAATTAAATATCTTTTAAGTACACAAGAAACTTCATCTACCAAAACAAGATTCCACAATTTTTAACCGATGATGCATTCGTTGGAGGTATGTATACCTACTGGCATCACATAAACCTGAATTTCCGTCAAAACATATAATTTATTTCAGAGCTTGTACCTTCAAGCAACAACTTCATAACTATCACGAAAAAGCCATCTGATTGTTTCGTAACTTTTGTTTAAGGAGAAAGCGTTGAGATATCAAATTTTGTATCAAAATTTCCATCGAAAAACTGTTTCTTCCGTGTCCAAGTTCAAAAAATAATTCAAACTTTGGACCAACAGAAGCTTATACCCTCCATTTACCTCCGGTTGACAGCGACTTTGAAGATGGAGCCACTGCTTGTCCTCCCAGCAGATGCAAGCATATCACAGCAACTAATAGATACTTCTGCATTTTGTATCCAAGAAGTTGATTTTTTGGTAAAAAAGTAGAAGAAAAACAAAAAAAACGAACTCAAAATAAAATAATTCGAATTGAATCGAATCGATCAAATCGAAACTCGAAAGACGCGCAAGTTTGTCAAAGGCGCGGCGAGGCTGTCGAAGCGACAAGTTTTACGAAAACTCTTTGCTAATTCGCACTTTCATTGCCCGCGAAATTCTAGCCCGATCAGGATCCAGATCAACTATATACCAAACTATTTACGGAAATAATTATTAAGCCTCACTCGACGGAAGTATCTCTGCGTTCAAAAAAGACTCAAGAAGCTCAAAAGTGACAGACGGTCGGCAGCGGCGGATAGAAGACTACAAAACAGAAACACACAACAAACTGTAACAGAAAAGTGAAACCGAAAGTCGTTACTTTAAATCGAAAGTTGATATTGGCATGTGTGCTTGAATTGACCGCTGGTGGAGAACTGACTCTTTGTACTGCAGATATGTATGGGGGACGACATCCCAGTATCCGAGTATCCGAGATCCAAGAGCAAAGCGGCTCGGCACTGGCTGAAACTACCGATGACGATGACGACGACGATAGCGACGACGCACGGTGCGGCGAATGAAGGCAACTTCGACTATGACAACGACGTTCGAGAGAAAACAGTGCGGTGGAGTTCCACGGCCAAAGCGAGACAGATGAGACTTACTCGTATACTCAAACTCGAACCGTGTTTAGCTTAAAGCATCAGCATCTGTCTTTTGGTCAGATCTCGGATAGTTTTCTCGGCGATGTCAGCGTGCGGCTGTGGTTGCGGTAACGGTGACGGTGACGGCGGCGGCGGCGGCGGCTTTTTGGTTTTCTCGCAGTGTACCATATTACCATACTCTACTAGCCAAGCAAATCGCCCAAAGGCCAACACATAACTTGAGAATTGAGATGAGAGCGAGAAACGGCTTCGCAATCCGGTTTGGGAATTTGAATATGAAGACGCAAACGCGAATGCGGAGCCGTCACACTGGGCTTATGATGGCATAGCATATGGACAGAATGGATGCTGTAGACGAGGTTGCCAATTACAGAGATATCGAAATCGAAATATTGTTTTTTTATTTTTTTTTTCTAAAAAGTGTACACGTACCATTAAGTAGGGTTATGTCAGTTAAGGATTTTATTGGACATTTAAGACCGGAGGGACAGGGTTACGTTTCACAAAAATTCTATCAAATATCTATTTTGACAGTTTATTGTAATTTGATGAATTTGACTACTTGCATATGTTTTTTAAGATAACGATAGGAAAAAGAACGCTGTCCTACTTTTTTCTCATTGTTCATTGTAAAAAAGGATTACGATGTCACAAATGTCACAATGAACTGCGTGAAAATGAGTTAAATGTGGACAAGCAAAAACTTGTCACGAAGCTGAAAT
This sequence comes from Scaeva pyrastri, assembly GCA_905146935.1. Classification (NCBI taxonomy): domain Eukaryota; kingdom Metazoa; phylum Arthropoda; class Insecta; order Diptera; family Syrphidae; genus Scaeva; species Scaeva pyrastri. Next base: position 55,448,975 of record LR989929.1, read on the forward strand.
GTCAGGAATTCTTACCTGAATTTTTCAATGTAGGTAATTTGAAATACCATCAATGGAATGTCTTGTCTTTAATTCAATGTTATGTCAGATAAAAATTGAACACTTTCAAAAAATTCATTCCCAAGGAAATGACTTAAGAGGTTTGTGGATGTAGCAACTTAAAAATGTCACGTAGTGTCAAATAACATTGTCAAGAAAACCAATTCTGCTTTTTTGTGGATGAATAGATGTTTTTTAAAGCAACGTAGATTCTACACACAAAGGCCTGTTGAGATTGTTAAAACGTTCGAATTTCTGATCGTTCTTGGTTTATGAATGTCATCAATCATTTTGACAGTTAAAAACTAATTTAGGGATGCGTTCACAGAGAAAGCCGACATAACTTAATTGGAAATTTATTTGTTTTGTGATGGCTTTCATTTGAAGTCTTTTATGTCAGAAACCATTAGTCCTACGGAGTTGAACTTTGGTGAAGCGCAGGTCTTCATAGTAAGCCCAGCAAATGCTATAATTCTGAAGTTATTGGAACTTAAGTTAGAGGGACTTGAAATTCTCTTTAATTTTGATTTGGAATATACGTAAATAATATCAAGTTAGCTGACAACCATGACTGAACTGGCCACACTGGGACATTAGATTAGATAGAGCAGCTGTTTGGACAATTAGCACCTCTTCTCTTCATACAGATACAGCTATGTATGCCCGCGTCGTCGGTCGCTCATGCGTGCAGTTGTTGGTATTATGTGGGGTGAGGAAGCTTCTCAGGTAACAATTGAAATACAATCCAAAATATCGAATTTCAAAGTAGATCAACACTAAGCTCTGATTAGATACACCAGATTCTTAAAGTCCCAATGAAAGTGAGTTTAAAAATAGGCACGTACCTAAAATAATTCAAACCTAGGTCAGTCTTGAGAGTGCAGAAACAAGTGGATGAGGTGACTTAACCCGGCGGCGGAGGAAGCTATTGCATTAAACACCTTCTGATGGTGTTGCACATCCAAGTGGCACGATAAATTTGTTTACTGCGAAATTGTTTCTCAAACCATTGTTGTTTGTCTTGATCCATCAGATAACCATCATCATCAACAAGAAAAAAGAAAAAAAAATTAAACAAAGATACAAATGGCTTTGAAATGTTTTTCTGTCTTTTTTATTAGCTGTTTGTTTGGCCAAATTACTGCGTAAGTAAGTGGCTTTTCCTTTTCAAATTATTTGCCCAAAAAAATTGCGCAATCAAATTAACAGCAACTCTACGAATACGAATATATTATTTAATGAATGTATCTAAGCAAAGATCAGTTAGAGCAATTGTATTTAAGTTTTTGTTGGGAATGGGAATTTAGTTTCAGTGCAGTTTCTAGGTTACAATGATCATGGTAATTGATTATTACTTGGCTTGCAAATAGAATGTCAAGGACAAATTTATTGAATAGGTAAAATAAGTTAAAGTGAGAATAAAGACGATGGGGAATTAATTTATGGGTAAATGCATAAGTTTTATAACGAAGTTTTATCAACTCATCAATTCTAATTTGTTAGAAATGCCATATAATTTATGAAACAACAAGCTTTGGAAATTGTTTTAAGATGAATTTATTAACACAAGGTGCAGAGTTCTTCAAGCGGGAATGATAATTTATCAAAATTTATTGGAATTGCAAGTTATTTGGGTTTTAAGAAGTAACTCATTTGGACACATGAATATAAATTTCATAAAGCCTGACTTTTGTCTTTTCTAGAACGAATGTCCACAATACTTTTCGAACAGTTCAACCAACACTAAATCTTGATGCGATCAACATAAGTTCGAACTTGGTCAAAACAAAAGCAAAAATAAAGCTTTTATTTGCATAAAGAAATGGAATGACCAAAAACATGCAAAATCAAATAATCAAAAACTTATTAATAATTGCCCATTTATATGAGCAGAAACAAGCTGGCTTATAGGAAATGTAATAAAAAAGAGCATTTAAAGGCAAACCACTTCCGAACTTTTATGTGGCGGATTTAAGTTATTTTTGACGAATGACCCAGATGGCAGGTGGAAGAATGACCATACTGGAGCACGATATCAAGATAAGTATAGAAACTGTTGCACGATTGATGATGATCTTAAGTTCAACATACAAAATGACAATGTTGAGAATAAAAAAATAGCACGATTGTATTTCACGGAACTTCACTACCTACGTTTGGTTTTTTGATTCAAGGCTATGACATGATTATGAGCATTGAAGGTAATTAATAGTCATATGTTTAAACCGTAACTAATCTCATAAAAGTCTTTTTTTCGCCTTTTTAAAATATAAATTTCATTTCTTAGATTTTATGTTAATATTGCTTTGGTTTGAATATTTTATTAAAATTATATTTGCTATAAAAATACAAAAACGAAAGATCAGGAACTGAAGAAAAAAACTGTTTAATTTGCAAAACATGAACATATTTATGCAATTTGCTTATTAAATTTGTTTGTATATTGAAAAGCGTCATACGTCAATGTTTTTTAATTGAGAAGTGACTCAAGTATAGAGAAGAAATTCAATTCAGAAAAAATTGTCTTAATTTTTAGCTCCAGAAATTCATGGTATTAAGAAAAATATAAACACCCTGTGTGTGTTCATGGTGCAGAAGAGTTGAAAGATTGTACTAAATCGAATTTCTGACGTTTATACAAAAATCACCACTATTCTCCAAACTTTGACTTTGTGTAAAAAAATTTTCTTTTTTATGAAACTTAGTTTTATTATTACTTTTACTTTATCAGGCTCCCAATCCATGTATGTAGAATCTCTTCCTGATACACTATGGCTTTCCATCCTCTGCGATCCCGAGCACGTTGCTTCCAGTAATCCAGACCAAGCGTTTTGGCATCCGCTATGGCTTGGTCTTTAAACCGGAGGTTCGATCTTCCTTGTCTCCTCGAACTAGGTGGCTGGGATTCGAAGATTCTCTTAGCTGGAGCGTTGTTGTCCATTCACTCGATGTGGCCGAGCCAATAAAGTCAGCGTGTTTTAACTTTTTCGACAACGTCCACATCTTTGTACAGCTCATAGAGTTCGCTGTTGTATCTTCTCCTCCATCCGCCTCCTTCGCACACAGGACCAAATATCCGACGAAGAATTTTTCTCTCGAAAGAATCCAATAGTAGCTCTCCCTTTCTGCTTATCGTCTTTCGAGAGAGGAGTTTTGAATCCATTTGTTTTGCTTAACCAAATCAGCAGCGGTTTCGTAGGGTAATTCTTCGACGAATCTCTACTAAGGTGTCGTTTGTGGAGGTTATGTTGACTCCGAGGTAGATGAACTCCTTTACTACTTCGAAGTTACTGCTATCAATAGTGACGTTGCGTCCAATCCGGTGGATGGATGTGCTTATGTTTGTATTTGGTCTTGTCCTCGTTGACTTCAAGACCAAGTTTTGCCTTTTCTTCAATGTATCTATAACGGCACCTTGGCAGCGGCCGATGATGTCTATGTCGTCCTCATACCCCAACAGTTGGAGCGATCTGTTGAAGATAGTGCCCTCTGTATTGACTCCAGATTTGCGTACTATCTGCTCCAGAATGATATTGAAGAAGTCACATGATAGCGCATCTCCTTGCCTTTGGAAAAATTTAAGAAGAATTATTTCCTAGTTGTATTTTCCAGAGTTACATGAGAAAACTGGATCAGTTTTCCCGGGATCCCGAGTTCGTCCATCGTCCCATAGAGTTCTTGACGATGGCTGCTATCATTTGCTGCTTTAAAGTCGATGAAACGATGATGTGTCTAGACTTGAAATTCGTTGGTCTTTTCCAGGATCTGTCTGAGTGTGAAGATTTGGTCTATAGTCGAACTGACGGGCCGGAAGCCACATTGGGTATTTGCCAATTATAGTGTTGCAGAAGGGCTTTAGACGCGCACGCAATATGTTGGATAGGATCTTATATACGACATTAAGCAGGGATATGCCTCTGTAATTTCTACAGGACATAGGATCGTCTTTTTTGAAGATCGGGCATATGGACCTGATGGACCAGTCGTCAGAAATTCTTTCCTCCACCCAAACTTTATTGATGATTTGCATGCATGCTACTTATCAGCAAATCTCCACCATGTTTATTTAATTTAATTTTAATTCGCAAGTATTCAAAATTTAAAGTCAGCTGAACTAAAATTGAATACGAGTTTTTTGAAATGTCATATGAAAGGGCACTGCATTCGTGAATTCTTCAATTTTTATAGACGAACAGAATTAATTGACAATCAAACGGTTGGATCGCACCTTCTTAGAAACTTGTGTTACACAAGAGTTTATCATATGTATCTGTCAAAAATAGGATCCCAAAACGGTTTCAAATTCAATTTAATTGTTAATGAAGATGTCAAAATTGTGTTTTATTTTACAGAATGTCAAATTTTGAAACTAAAAAACATACTTAATAAATAACTCGGAGCTACACCAAAGATTTATAGGAATAAATATCCTTAATTTCCTAGGAACCTCCAATCAAATGTAAAACAATGCTAGACTGCTCGGATATGATTTTACATTGAACAACTCCAGTGCCACCTATTAGCTCCATTATATAGGTGTCCTAACAAGACACTGCTTAATAGGCAGACATGCCTTCCGACTTGGAGCTTCGGCAAATGTTTTCTGTAGAAGCTGTATATGTACATATGAGGAAGAAGAGAGTCAGTTCCTCATCTTCTTTGCTATTGTCCTGCACTTTCACAAAAATGTAAATTACACCTCGGAGACTTCTATTACAATGATCCCAGGGATCTAATTAACATAGACATTCACAGTCTCAAACACTTAATTGTTAGCTCCAAATGGTTCAACGAGTAGGAGGATCTTATGATTTATGTGATATCACAATGGACCATTGATGGTCTAAGTGTGCTGGCCTTCTTTCCAGCAGCCACCTTAACCTAACCTAACCTAACCTAACTTAAGTGCCAAGTTATTTAAAAGTCAAAAATATTTTATTCCTTGGATGTATTCTTAAAAAGTTTTTAAAATTAATATGTATCATAATTTCTTTCTCTTCTTGTCAGGTGAAGGGTAAGTAGGTATGCTTCATGACTCATGAGGAACTAAAGTTAAAAGCAAATTGAGCCTCTCCAAATAAACCATAAGCTTAGATTGTAAACATAAGCCACAATGTTCTCTTTTATAGCCAACAGTAAACGACAAGCATTTAGTACAAAAATTGTAATCTAAGGCGTATACGTAATTTTTTTAATTCTTCTCGATTCTTATTCATGTTTTTTTTTTTTGTATTTCATAACCTTACCTTAGATTTGTGTGAACTGACATCAGAGTAAAGTCTATCAAGCAAGTCAGTTAATTCTTGATAAGACTCCTTAAAAAGGTTCATATGAAATAAAGCTAGTAACGAAAACAAGAAAAGACTCTTTGTATATTTTTAACCAATGAGAATAACGGCAGAATCCTGAGTCTTTATTATTCATTAATTATAAGTGTAAGTATGAATTAAAATATGTATGTGTAGTTCATTCTCTGTCAAATTTTGAAATTTAAACAACCACTAAAACAACGTTTCTTAATAGGAAATTGTCTCATCTTGAATTAACTTTATAGCCTTCAAAGGACATTTGGGACAGAGAGTATTAGGTAGGAATTATGAATGACAAAATATGGTTCGTTGTTCACATTCAATGTCATAATTAGTCAACTTTCATTCAAAGACTGCTATGACTCCGATGGATGAAGAAACCTTTGGCAAAATCAAAATATTTACTTTGAAAAACCCAAAGTGGGTAGTTTGTTGCTCGAGATGATATTTCGTCACTTAGAGAAAAACTAGATTTTTGACTGGGTATGACACTTTTTTTAAAAAACATAGCATTATTTATTATGGACAAAAATTGTACCCTTAAGTGGTATAACTTAGAAGTTGTCACAAGTCGTATCAACATTTTTTCCAAAATTACCAAATATTAACTTGAAGTTTTTGTGTGACTAAGCCCACGATTTTCGATTGATTAGAGTTCCTTAAATACCCCAAAATTCTTTGTCGATTCCAGAAAATTACACATACATAAGTCAATACTTGTTTAACTCGATCCACACCAAAACACTTCCAGGCAGATTTGTTCTTATTGCAAATCAAAAAAATATCAAAAATCAATTATTGCTTGTTTTTTGTTCAAAACTCAAAACAAAGCACAGTTTATCTTTTATCAAATCAGACTCCAAGCTCAAAGTAACTAACCTTCGCAACTTATAAGACAAATGGGTCATTAAAATGCAATGTGATACTAATTAAAATGACTAACATTAAATTTATTACAGACTTAAGACGATAATTTTACAAAAAACAAAAATTCCAATAAAAAAAATAACACACTATTAGGTAATAGCCGAAAGTCAACGAACTTAATTATTTGTATATTTTCATCAAACACGTATTCAATAAAAAAAAATATCGCCTTAAACGATTATGGCCAATTTTAAATAAAATGATTAAGCTTTTGTTGATGAGATAAAATACAAAAAAAAAATCAATACTTGTTATCATCCTCGCTCTTAATTGAAATACAACTATCAGGTAAAACTTGCAGTTAATTTTAATTTTAATTTAAATATAAAAACATAAATTAAATGACTTTTGGTTTATTTATTACAAGAACTATAGAAACCTGTATACATGCATATTAAAATTAAACATGTTTCATTGGATGATAAATTTATTATGTTTTAGAATGGAATAGAACAGAGAAAGGTTTTTTTTTCTATTTCGGTTTTTTTTTTGCCTTATTGGCTATTTTGCCAAAATTTTAATCAGATCTTTGAAAACTTGAAATATAAAATATTTATGGATCAGAGAAGTTGATGTTGAAATTGTTGTTGTTGGTTTTGGAATGCTATTATCAACTTTTTATGTTCTCGCACTGTGAAATATATTTTTTGTATTTTAATTTCTGTTTCTTGTGGGAAAAATTTATTGCATTTTAAATGTCAAATGTTGTGATTTTTTTTCGTATACTAGAAACGCCACCTACATAGTATATTTCACTTTTTAATTATATCGAAACTAGTCACTGACATCATTTAACTGTTATAGGTGAAAGAATATATATATGTTGGATGTGACACTGACTAAAGAGATGCATAACAAATGACAGTGACGTAATGTCATTTAAAGACATCAATGTTTTATTGGTATTTTAAGTTCAGTTCAGGTAAACTTAAAATAGGTGTGTTCGAAAATGGTTGACACCTAGACCGGCACCTTTATTGGGAGAGTTAAGTGTCATCATCATCACAATTAAATTAGAATCTATTCCAATTAAGAATGTTGCAAATTATGCTTGCGAAAGACTAAACAATTTATAATTGCCAATACCCACGTATTGTTTTGATTAACAAATATGTTTGATTACTTGAAAACATAAGCAATAATAAGCATTAGTTTTTATTTTAATTTTGATTGAAGTATCAATGAAATTTGAAAAGATGAATATGTATGTACAATGTACATATTTAATAAAACTGCCTAAAACAACATTTATCTTAAAATATCCTCTGAAATATGTAGTTTTGTCTATAAAAAGAATCATATTTTTTTCATGTTATATATTCACTGTTCAAAAATGAAATTTTGTTAAAGTTTGACAAATATAAGTTAATATTCTCAAAAATGTCTGTCAAATCCATACAGCATAAGGCGTTTTTCTTTTGTAGTTCACAGCAGAGCCTGAACTGTCAAACAAAAAATTGTGTTTCTTTTTTCGTTCTGAGCTTGCCCAGAGCGCGCTCTATGAGCTCAGAATAAAATAACTGACCAGACTGAGTTGAATTTTGTTCAGAGCTTGTTCAGAGGATGTTCGGAGCATGCTCGATATGCTCGGACTCTGTTCAAAGCTCTTTTCTGAGTTAAAAAAGAAAAACGCCTATAATTTGATAATTTGTTTTGATCAAATGTCAAAAAAATTAATGAGTCAATCAAACCTCGTATGTCAAACATATTAAGGAAAGTGAACTTTCGAAATGAAAATTGGAATAGTCAGATTTTCAATATTTGCCATTGGAAATAAAAGTATTTCCTAAACATTTTAAATTTATTTAAGTTGTGCCATAGGGTGTGTTTTTTCTTTTCTTACTTTGAGTAGGGAATTCAACTGTCAAAAGATGATAATTAAAGTATTTCTATATAAAAAGAAAATCTCTTTTCTTTGCAACGCTCGGAATTTAAAATAAAGAACTCTCATTTGAACAGTGTCATTGCAAAAAGGTCATGTGTAAATATAAATTTATACGGGAAAAACCAAGATGTTCACCCGATTATCATTGCTCAACAAGCAGTAAAGAAAGTAGAGAACTTCCAATGCCTTCGAAGTATCGCCTCTACTGAAGGAGGAACCGAACTTGACATGTCCCCCTAACGACGGACTTCGTAGGTCTGAGGACCTAAGTAAGTAAGAAAGAATCTAGAATAATTTGTATTAAAATTTGCTTGAAATCATTAGCTTTGTTCAACCAGAAAAACGCCAGTGTAGATTAGTGTAGTGCAGGGCAGGATCATGACAACTGTCAGATCAAATTCAAGCAAAAACGTCATACGTCATTTTGGCGCAAGCACAATGGAAGGAATAATATTTGAATAATGAAATAAGCTGATTTCGACAGTTTTCAAAAACCATATGCAAGGTAGTGTAGAATTTTCAGAACTAGATTACACTAGTCCAGCTCAATGAACGATCATCACTAAGTCAGTGCAGACATTTTCCCAATGAGCATTGCAGCTGGATTGAATGAAGCTACTTCGGAATGTGAAAACATCTGCAAAATTAATTAATTGTAATTCTGATCCACTTCCCATTTACTAATTTAAGATAAAATACTCTTGTGAAGATCTGTTCCTATAAATAATAATACTTGCTGATAAATTATGCTTGTAATTTTTGTAAAATGAATATCGTAGAACGATATGTCTCTATTATAATATATTGAATTTAAAATAAATATTATTATAATTGTTATATTCAGAGTAAACAGACGAGATTTAATACAATTTAATTGTAAAGCAATTTCAAGGATTTATAGAACTCATATGTCCCTTGTTGCTGTGTTTTTTAACAAAACTCAAATTTAGTAAGCCACAAATAAAATGTCTACTAAAGTTGTTTCTAATGTTTTTCTGGCAAATAAAAATAAAATAATATATTTTAAAAGTATTTTTTAATCTATTCTTTATCTATAAACTTCTGTTTAAAATGTTTAACAAATTTTCCTAGTAATTTCTAATCAATGTCCGTTTAAAATATTAATTAATCTTATATAAAAAAAATCTCGTGTCACAATGTTTGTTTGTTCCATACTCCTCCGAAACGACTCGACCGATTCGTATGAAATTTTATATGCAAATTATATGTCCATCACCAATTTTTTTGCACAATTAAAAAAAATGTATAATGTGGCATTAAAAAATTCATGCAACCCTTACTTTTCACCCTTCTATCTAATTCATTTTCTTGATTTTTTTTAAAGTAATACTTACTCCAGTTTTAAAAATTCAAACAAAATAACTGACTCGGTAGTTTACGAAATAAAGTTATAGCAACGCCAGAATTTTTCTATTATTAATTTTGAGTGTAGTTCGCACGTTTAGTTAATTAGGTGATTATGAGTTCAACACGCGTCACGAGCTTCCATCAGGATGTCTTTTAATTTTTCTAATCACGCCGTATAACTGAACGGATCTGGATGAAATTTGACACAGAGATAGATTATAGTCTTAAAAAGCACATTGACTAATTTTTACACCCGTAAAATGTATTGGGTTATTGTTTTACGTTCAGAATAACGGAACAGAATGTTGCAACAACTAGGACATGAACTTCGGTTATCCTGCCGCTCGATCCACTTCTTTCCAAACAGGCAATGCGCAGCTATTTAAAGACAAGACCATGTATTTTGATTCCAAATAAGTAGATATTAGACTAAAGTAAACTTTTTAAAGATCGGATTTTTAGGTCTGAAAAATAACAATGCTATGCATTAGAGTTGACATAAGAGTTTGTAATAGAAAATAGGAAAAGCAAGAAAATATTTTTCTATAGCTTGAATTTGTGCCATAAATCGGAGCGAGACGCTAGTTTACTATAATATGTAAATAAACAATATTTTAAATCAAAACATTTTAAATAACTACTGCATAGATTTATATTTTATACCAAGAACCAAATGATGCAATAAGAAATAAGATCCATTTCAAAAAATCTTGTTTTTTAACCATTCCAGTTGATGGATACTTTGATTTGAAAACTATAAATTTGCAATTCCAAACGGAAATATTTTATCAAATCTGAAATCAATCTAAATCTAGCGTAAAATTTACACCATCACAAGTTAAAGTGAAGTTAATTATCTTATTCCAAAATCTTTAAAACGTCAAATTTGCAACAAAATTGATTGTCATATTGTGACAAATTTGTTGAGACGATTTCGTTTTGTTGGATCTCAATACTTTTGTCATGAATCATGATTAAGGTGTTTAACATGTGTTTTTCAAGTTAACAAGCTAACACTTTTTTTTTTTTGAGAAGAAACTTAAACAAAATATATTATTCTTTTATGGTATGGCAAATGTGATTGTTTTTTTTTTTACGACTTTTAGTCCAACGCGTTTTGCACAAATAATTTATTTTAAGCTTTAAATGACGCTTGATAGAATAAAAAGAACTTTGAATAAAAAACAACCATAGGCATCTGGAGATACAATTCTCCCTGAAATTAAAAATTATTCTATTTTTTTATTTTATTTTAATCACAAGGTCGGATATTTTTCCATAATTTTCAAAATAATCAAATATCTAATTTATGATATCTGACAATTGACAAGCTGTCACATTTATGTCCATGTTCATGAAGCAAGGCTAATAATTTGACAGTTTGTTGACACTGACATCTTTTGTTGAAACAAAAAAACAATTTCGTAAGTCTTTTTTTTTCCTATGTATATATAAAAATCAATGCCACTCTTCGTTGTAATTTTATAAGTCAAGAATGGGCTCACCTATCCAAACCAAATGCTTAAGCCTTGTTCGGACTATTTAGTAGATGGTTTATGTACCTAAAGCTTGTACAAAATCGGTCGAGCAGTTCTTCATTTATCAATTTTTTTGTAACAAATGAATTCAATGAACAGCGGATCATTTTGTTAATGGGGAAAAGTGGACAAAGTTCGTGGAAGCAAAGACACCCGAGCTGAACCTCTCAACCCACCCCATCTTCAGGATGGGTATAGGTACAAAAAACTGCTATATTCCAAACCTTTTTGACAGAACGAAGTCTGTCGGGTCCGCCTATTCTCTATAAAATATGAAACAGTTAAGTATTTGTGACATTTGGACATTTTCATATGGCAACCCGGAACACGTACATTTGTATAATCTTTTTGTAGCCCCCTCTGTCGGCAGTACACATTGTAATATGAGACTTTATAAGATCATAAGGAATAACATTAACTATGACCTTCAAATCTTGTTTTCGAGACATGTTCAAAACTTTTAAAGTAAATTATATTTGTTGATAAAAAAAACCTTAATACCTTCTTATGCTTACTTGGGTTCTATGGGGGACTTTCCATCATTTACTTATAAATATAATGACATCCTCAACGTCTGAACTGTTTTTATCAGTATTCCAATTTTTTCTAAGGAACAAACATGGCACTGTTGTCGTTTTATGAACATTTAAAAAAAATTATTTTTGACCTTTCGAGAAATTCTGAAAATAGGTTGATATCAATTATATTTGAAAAATCAGTGTCATCTATTTGTTAGATGTAATACAAATTTTGACTTTGTTTTTCTTTTAATGTATAAATTCACATTTTATAAGATATGTACATATATGTAAGTAAAGTGTCATAATAAGTACATAATAATCATTCTACTCATTTAACACGTTAAATAATTTTATTTGACACAAACGAGCTTAACAAATTTTCTTAATGTGTATTATTTACTTAATGAAGTTCATGATAAGTACCAACCTACTCTTCACCAAGTACAATCAAGTACATCTGACTTGTAAATTGAATAAAACGAATAATTATCTTGCAAACAAAATTAATTCATAAACAAATAGAAGAGACTTCTGTTAATTTGAATAAAAATGTTGTCCGAGCATATTTCCATAATATGTAATAACTAAGTAGTTTACCTACATACAGAAATGTAAATATTCAATTAAAACTAAGACCCAGCGTTAGACTGAGACTCTCGTGATCTTATATGCACACAGAAGTCCCATAGTCATACTCGAGGTGACGCTGCTGGGAGTTGGAGTCTTCCAAAGAAGCAACTCGGCCACAGGTTTCACAATGATTACTTACATTGTCAATTCGAAAAATTTGCACCCAACCGCAGCCGAGTGTTTTCAAATTCAATTACATAATTCGCGTACTTTGGGTTAAGATCTCAGGCACATGTCCACATTTTTCAAGGCCTCATTGTATTCTTCACGAAGAAGCATTTCATTCATTGTTTACAAGAAAAATCTGATTCCCAACTAAAGTTAGCCACTTTGGCCTTCGAATGTCCGAATTCATTTTGCATCATTTTTTGACAAGCAAACATTGTGTGTTGGTACGACTGACGAGAAATCGATTTCTCTGTCAATAAATCAATCGAAAACGAAATCAAAACTAACACGTCGACAGCATAATCTGACACTTGAACTTCGAGCGTGCAAACTAGCTTAAGGTGGGCATCCGACGAATATGCAAACAGACAGAGTCTGACAGAATTAAATTGACCATGATATCAATAACCATCACAGTTATAGTTGTAGAGCTTATAGAGTAAAGATTAATTTGACTTTCACTCCCTACACCTATGTGTGCTGGCTGACCATAAGATAATAAGCTTGAATAGAGATGCGATATATGACATCATCACCTCCTCTGTTCGTCATCATCATAATCAAATCAAATAACGGTTTTCTACATGCCGCCATGCAGTGTGGTGAGCTGTGACAATGAGATAAAGACGTCTAAAATAGCCTTGAAAATATTAGCTGTTAAAAAGTTTATTTTAGTCATAAAATAAGCCATCAACTGGTTTCTTTTTGTTTGAAAAAGAATCAACTAAACCAGTTAACACCTTTTTTTCTAATTTTGGCTACGACGCGACGCGACGGTGATGGCGGCAGCACTGTCGAATCAATCATTAAACTTGAACTACAACGGTCTATGATTTATTTTGAATAATGGCTTAAATTTAACTGCAAACCATTAGAGGACATTTATGTTGTTTTTAGACTCCAAAATCCATTAGAATAGTGGAACACACGTGTACATAGATAAAACGAAGGTCACCAAGTTAATTACCATTAAATCTGTATAAGCTTTGGCTGTTTCGTGTTTAAATGATGGATTTTGGACCATTTTATATGCAATGAACCTGTGTGCCAAACACATCAAATTCGAATTCGAATTCTAGGACAAAATAAGGTCATGACTGATGACCTATTTAATTTTTAATAGTGTAATTTTATTCTCGGCTGAAAGTGATTGACTTGTAAAAGAATGCAATCTTTTGTGAAGCAATTAATTTAAATCCTTCTTTTCAAAAATTATGAAAAATTATATTCTTTGAATTTTGCAATTAGCAATCATTTGACCATTGAAAGATTGCAATATTTTTTCTTAATTTGATTGAAATCAATTGATTACAATTATTTAAGACTTCCTGCATATATATTATTTGTTTGATGGAAAGATTTCATAAAATTTATGTTATTTAATGACACATAAGACCTTAAAGTAAAATATGGAATATTTCTTAATTTAAAAATTTCCCTGACAAACTGATTTTCAGACCCAGGAGTAAATCTGAAAAGTTTCGAACATAATCATCCTTATCGAGCGATCCGTTCGGAAGAAAATTTTCTCCGATTTGTTCGAAATCGGAAAATTTCCTAGCGGTTAAATGCTATTAGGCAACAATTTTTGACAGCTACGAGTTGAATTTCATCAGAAGTTGTCCGATAAAAAATCATTGCGGAATCTATTCGGAAATTTAAACTAAAAAATTGTAAGTTAAATATTAAAACGAACGCGATTGTTTGCTTCATTTTATTTTGTTCCGAAACGGATACCTTGAAAGTAAATTGAATTCCGATCGGAATTCATTTTCCTTTTTTAAATTCTCCGAACGCATATCTCGATAGTGCTGAATAACTCTCTCCTAGATCTGGGATTTAAAGCAGACCGTGTTCGTTGGATGCTTTGAAACAGATCAAATAAAAGATTAACCAAAATCAATTATTCAGAAAAATATTGAAATACTAGAAAAAAACCCCATCATGATGAAGAAAGGCATGATTCTGAAATGGTACCTCTATAATTTTATCAATGATAATTTTAGAATTATACTGAAATCTAAATCTGCTGGTAAAATAAAATGCCAAGGATGCTCTCAATTACCTTACGTCTCCCAAGAATTATGATAAAAGAAAGTACCCGAGACAAACACAAATCTAAAATAAGGGACCTAATGAGCAAGCTTGTAGAGAGCTTGAACGTTAATTTCAATCATCTAAAGCCAATGGTATTGTAAGTTTGACAAGATTTTTATCGTTACCCTCAGAAAAATAATAGCTCTGAATCGTTTTTAAGAGCATCAAAGGCTGAAGTCGAAATTGTGATTGGTACAAAATAAAATATACTTCAAAAATTCTGTTTTTCTAAATTTTACTTTAAAAAATCAAATTTTGAAATTCTGCAAATTTAAAGAAAAGTTTCTAAGACAAAAAAAAGTTTCATAATAAATGGTAAAACTCTTTTCTGGTTCCATCATTTATTAGACCTAAAAGAAAAACAAAGAATTGAAACTAAAAACGAATACTAATACTCAAGCGTCGAGTAAGACGGACAGGCGAAAAATAATGAAAACGTTATACCCTCAGAAAACATAAAAACAAAAAAGACGAACACGTACGCTCAAGTCACAGCGCAGCGCCCGAAAAACTTAAAACTAATCAACCTGACTCCGTTCAAAATGTATTTTCCCTTATACTTGAACGGTTAGAAGAACAAGGGAGAATTAATAAAATTATTCTTGAGAAATTGGACAAATTTGAGTCGGCGGCGGCTCTTAAAACACCAAATTTAATGTAAACATAGATCAGTTGTTCCAAATACTAAAATAATAAAATGAAACTCTTTTGAAAAAAGACTCAAATTTAAGTATCACCTCTCATCCGAAAGAGCAAGGGGTGGTTCTACCGTATTTATCAAAGCAAAATATCAATCATTCGTTTGAGATAAATATCGATCTCGATACAATGAAAGTTGCTTCGGTTATTATAAAAGTTAGACACGTCTTTTTTTTAATATTGCGTCTATTTACTGTCCTCCTCGGTCCAAGATAGACAAAAACACTTTTAAAGATCATTTCAACGTCCAAAATTTATTATTGGTGGCGACTTCAATTCAAAACATACATTTTAGGGATCACGTTGCATTTCGACGAAGGGTAGACAACTCTAAGTAGCGGGTATTTAATGTAACGTTGAATTTTTCTCATCAGGAAAACCAACGTATTGACCAACCGATATAGCGAAAACATCCAATCTTGTTGATTTTTTCATCGCAAGAGGAAGTAACAGAAAATATCGGACAGTAGACGATAACTTCGATTTTTCTAAGGATCACTCGACCATAATCTTAACAATAAACAGTAACATAATCGAAAAAGAAAAGCCCCTATTTTTTACAAACAATAACAAAAGTTGGGATAAATTCAAAGAAAATTGCGAAAACAGTATTATACTGAACGCCTCTTTGCAAACTCCATTTGAGTTAGAAGATGAAACAGAAAAATTTATAAATATTGTTCAAGAAGTAGCTTGGAATAATACTCCGATCTGTAGTAAAAAGTCAAGGCAATACGAAGAAAAAATTCCAAAAGATATAAAAGAATTGATACGCGAAAAACGAAAAGCTCGCAAAATATGACAGCAATCACGTGCTCTTCAGCATAAAAATATCGTCACCTTTTTATCAAACAAGAATAAAAAATTGTTACAAGATTTAAAAAACAGAGAGAATTTTGTCTATCTTGAAAGCCTAACAACAGACAAAAAACGCATTATTCTCTTCGGAAGATGATAAAAGGTATTAAAAAGTCTCAAATAATATCGGCACCGATTCGAAAAACTAATTCTGAATGGGCAAAAACTGATAAGGAAAGGCGGATTTATTTGCTAATCCACTCGAATTTTATGGAACCTTCAGGTACTCTCGTTGGAGAGCTTTCTGACAAAACGCGAACAAAAATGACGCTAAAAATACTTGTTAAGCTAGACTTAGTTGTAGTATTAATCTAGAAGATAATGGAGCTGAGTTTTAGTCAGCAAAAATCTGACACTACTATAAGCATCGGGCTTATAGTGTCTTTCTGAAGATTTCTCACCTTCTTGCGCAAAAAAAAAAAAAAAATATTAGACTTTAAACTCAAAGTGTACTTTAAAACTTAATTTGTAAATAATTTACTATATTTAGTAACATTTCTGAAAGGTTTAATTAGTGAATTTTGAAAAGCAGAATTTTTGTATGAGTAATCAGAAAATTTTGAAATCCAGCAGTAGAACTGTCACATTTTTATAGTCAAATTTGACAACCGCCAGGCTCTTCGTCTGTGTACGGCCATTCAAATTAATTTATTTTGATTAAACAATATCTTATGAGAATTACAAAAATGCTGGTAAAATTTTAACAAATGGTTGCAACATTGTAATAATAGAAGTGTAAAATTGGAAAGCTTTTCAGGTCACAAAAATGATTGTTTTGATCGTGATAATACGAAAACCGATAGAATGTGTTAGTGTTTTTGCAAGAGTCTGGCAACTCTATTTATATTGCGTCAAAAACGTCATATTTACTGGAAAGTGATTATCAAATTTTTATAGCTTCTTGGGTATCATTTGTGACTGTCCGATTTCACCCTAGAATTCTTAAGCCAGAAACATAACGTCTTCCTTATATCCTTGCAGGGAGTAATACGAACAATAGATGCAGGGCCAGCACCGGGCTTTTTCAAAGACTGTGCTATTCCGAATTTATCGGCAAGGATCCAAGAAGTCTTAGTAAGTGTAGGTCAAGTTATTAAGGATTGAATTTGATATTGGTATGGCAAGGAATACCCTAAAATTTGTAGGTAATTAGAAACAGAAGAGAAGCTTAAGCTTCAAATGAAAAAAGAATTGGAAACTAACAACGATTGCAAGTTTCTGGCAAATTATGTAGATATCAATTATTACAAAGTTCTCCTTATCCTTTAATACTCATTTAAATATTTCTGGATTAATATCTCCATTATTATTTTCATAATGTAGTACTTACCACTATCGATTTCGTTTTCACGAGGATCTCGGTCGAGCAGTTCCCTGTAGTATTGATCGAATTGCTCTGATTCCACACTCTGCAAGGACTCGTCGTCGACTTCTCTTGAATCTGTTACCTCTGGCGTCAAATCCTTTTCTGCTTCATCCACAACTTCACCACCGGCATCTTGACCAGATTCGTCTTCATTAAATTCCGCCGAACTCAAAGCCGGTATTTGTCTTCGATTTGCTCGACTATGAGGCAAACGGGATGAGGTTTGTTGTTTGTTCAGAAGATTTCTTGGGAGGATTTCATCGATTGTTGGAATTCTTTGATTTGTTCTTCGATACGGGAAAAAGTGACGTTCAAGATAATTTGCAAATATTTGCTTGGTTATTTTATTTTGACGATCGATCTCTGATTGGTCGAATTCATTTTCTAAAATGAAATAAAAAAAGGAATTCAAAATATTTGATAGATTTTTTTTTGTTGTTGATTTAGAAGGAATTTCATTGCAAATATTGTTTTCTTTCAGAAAAGTATATTTAACTTTTTTGTGTCTTTTTTAACCTCCAATTTATTATATTTTTATCACAAGAACAAGATAAAACTTTATGACTAATATGAATTAATTTCGAATAAAATTGTCTAATTCTATCTTTATACCTGTATCGCTAATTGATTTTTATTAAAATATAATAGTTATGTTTGCCAAAATTTCCTTTATTGTTAAATGAATGAAATGAATATTCATGGGGGTAGATAAAAAGCAATAAAACAATTTTGTATAATGATTAAAATAAGCCAACTTAAAACAGTCAAAGAAATTAACTTCTTTAAATAGAGATTTGTAGGTATGTTCGTTAACAAAGCTTCCGATTCTTGATTTAAGAAGAAACTTGTTCTTTTATGTAGATTTATGTGTGATTGTATTTATAGAATCTTTTAGCTTATTTGAGCAAAAAGTAAACTTATTTTCATATAAAGAAAAAAATCGCAAGGTTTGAATTTGCCGCCATAATGTGTCGTAAAGCATTAAGACTCAAAATGAAGAAATTTGACAGTTGACAGCTGCACATTAAAAATAAATAAATTACGATGATTGTGGTATTAATAGAATGTTGCCAAACGGTTGACATTTAGTTTGCTCTGATACAACTGAATTCATATAGAGTTGCATGAAGTTTGAAGTTTATGATCAATCGACATTTCGATGATTATGAACCTGAGAACTGTCATTATTATATAGAAATTGAAAATTAAATGTGAAAAACAACATGCACTACAATTTTAATGTGTTCAAAAAAATGCAATTTCAAATAAATAATTTGACAGTTGTATTTTTTCTAACAAGGATTTCAATAAACATTTAAAAAATCTAAATAAATTCTTATTATTTGGCAGCACTGAAATTGATAAAGCTATTAACGGCCTAACAAATGACAGATCAATATAATTTGCTCTTTGTCAATTAAAGATTTTACGGAAATGCATATTTTATCTTTTATTATTTGACAGACTAATTGAATTCAACAATTTTTATATTATTAACCAGGTCGAACAACTAAATGGGATCTCACCAATTGAATCATATAATTGAATGAACAATTTTAACAAAATAGTCAATTATGTAGTTAAGCGGGAAATACTGTTTACTATGTTTAAACCGTTTAACCTAACTTCAATTGTTTTGGATTTTTTTTAAGTATTTCTTTCCTGTTCCCCTTTAAAGTAGTTCCAAAGATCACTGACTCTTGAACGACAATATACTTTCTTTTATCCAAAAAATCATAAGACTTGAAATATACGTCAATGAATACCAGTTTGAAAACAGTATGAAGGTACACTTTTGTCAAATGGCATAAGACAAGATGATAATTAATCACCTTTTTTTTTTCTTTGGATAAAGAAGCTTAAAACATAAATATAGAGACCGCGTACCGCGCATCCGAAAAAGTGAAACTCTCTTTTTTGTTGTTGTTAATATTTCAAAACTTTCAGCATCATATACCCAAAATTCCGATGGCTTCCTAAAGCCAAGACAAGAGAGGAAAAATAAAAAACTTTTTTAAGTCAACATCGTGTCGCATTTCGACGTTAGGTACCTACTTTCGATCCTTGACACATTTTTTTTTTTCTTAAACCTACAACACCACATTACGAGTATGAGTATCCATAAATTATTGTTTCGATCTGATATTATAAATAATTACATTAATTCATACTCGAAACAGCACTTCTCTAAATAAAATTGAACGAGCACGATTACCGCATCTCGTAACATTACAAAAAATAATCTTCTGCAGGCATTGTGTATTATTAGTATAGTCAGATTTATAAAGTTGCATACGAAAAAAAACTAAACTCTATTGTTAATAATTTTACAAACTCTAACTGACAATCACAATAATTATTTGTGTTCCATTTTAGAAGAGTATGTTGAAAGATTAAACAAACTTCAAAGATAAATCATAAAAATCCTGTATTCTATTATTCCAAAGTTAATCCATCAAATTTTTAAATACCATCGACAACGATATATGCTCCTTGGAGCCGAACTTCAAAAACTCTTCACAAATAAAAAGCTCATTTTCAAAAATCTGTTAAATACGATTGATATGAAAAAAGTGCGTTTTGGTATTCAGTTGACTTGGGTTAAAAAACGGAATACAATCACAAATTTTCTTAATCACCAATAAATGTTTTTAAGACTGCTATTACACGATGACTCAGACTGCTATTAGTCTGCTATTACACGACGACTCATAAGTCGTGACTCTTTTCCAACTACACTGGTGCAAGAGAGATACAAGAATCGAAAAGATGAAACAGAAAATAAACTGCCCTGTGAGTCGCGGGCAAATTTTCCACGACTCATTTTTGACATTTCTTTTTCACTCATTCGTTATTTTGCTTTTCCTCTTTATTTAAATTCGTCGTGCTCGAGTTCACATGTATAGACTTAAAGTTGAAAGAGCGAAACAGAATATAAGATTTCCCAAACAACGAAATTTGAATCAAAGAGAACTGTCAAATTAGAGTCATGACTTAAGAGTCAAAATGTAATAGTGTTCGACTCAAAGGATGAAATTTCAAAAGAGAATTCGAAGATGAGTCACGACGCATGAGTCAACGTGTAATAGCAGACTAAGTGAAAACTTTGAATTAAAAATTTCAAACTAAAGGCGTTTTTCTTTTTAAGCTCAGAGCAGAGAACTGAGTTGTCAAAAAAAGATCTGTGTTTCTTTTTTAGCTCAGACACATCAGAGCGCTCAGTTTGTGTTTCTTTTTTCAATCGGAGCTAGCTCGGAGCGCGCTCTACGAGCTCTAAATAAAATGACCGAGCGAATGGAGTAAAAAGATGAGCGCGACTATGTCACTTTTTTGTTCATGTGGTATGACAGAGACAGACTGCTTTTGGCAGTTCAGTGCTTAAGTGTGTTTCTTAAATATATCGGAGAACTCTGATCAAACTCTGCTCAGAGCATACTCGACGTGCTCAGGCTCTGCTCAGTGCTCTGTTCAGAGCTAAAAAAGAAAAACGCCTTAAAGTAGTTTTTGAAGAAATTCGAAAAAAAAGTTAAAATTAACTGTTCACAAGATTTTTTGAAAAAAGTCTTGTCTCATTTGCAACACAAAGGACGATTTTACTTCCCGTACTATAATTCAAAATCTCTTACAATCGACACACGTGGGTGAAAATAATTTTCAGTTTTTTGTTCAAACATTTGAAATATGTCGATCACAAAACAAAGATTTATGAGCAGAATCCATCGAGTGTATATGTTTATGCTACGAGCATTCTACAAAATCTTTTTCGCTACTGCAAATCACATGAATATTTTACCCAAGCCATTATACATACAGACAAGCCCCCACAAAGCTACATACATCCATATACTCGTAAGTAGGTAATTTGATTAATGTTTAAATGGACTTAAAAACTTTTCAAGCGTCTATTTTACACAAAGATTATATGCATAGATATTTTATTGATGAGTAAATCATCTTAGCACGAAACACCTGTTAATTGGCCAATTATTTATATTTATGCTTTGAATAAGTCCAAAGGCTTAAGGTCAATTGAAAGCACATAACTTGAAGAATTAAATAGAATATAGGAATTCCTATGACTTTGCCTACCTGAAGACCGAAGAAAAGTGAAAGCGTAGTGTCAGAGAGTGTGCTCTTAAAAGCACTTAAAGTCTATTGGTAAACATATTAATCGTTATCTAATTTAAGGTGTCATCAATAGTTTGAGTGAAAATTTATATATGTTTGTAGTGTTGTGAAGAATTTGGAAAATAATTTTACCCAGGGCTGGTCGGTGAGGGACACCTGAACTTTAAACAAAAACATTGTGGCTTGATGTTTTCATAACTGAAAGCTGTTTGTATTAACTCTTGACATTTGTGATGGCGTCGTTTTATGATTGAAAAGCTGTTCTCTTGCATTCATTTTTCATTTATTCACAAACGTCAAAAAATAATTACTTACATAAATGAATTGACATTTAGCATTGACATTGTGTGAAATTACTTCTGTAAAAAGAAATCCATTTAAAAACTTTAAATTACACAAAAACAATTTCATTTGAAGATTAATTAAATAGTTTTAAGCCTTTTAAATTATTATCAATTCATCTGTCATTTCATCAAAACTTCGCTTGTCAGTTTGGATACCGATGACATATTCGTTAAGCGCATCATTGAACAGGTATTGAAATTTAAACAAAACTTAAGCAAGTGACATAATAACTTGAAGTGTGTCTTCACATTCATTCATATACCTCTGAAACTCAGAGATGTGACAAAAATGCTACAATTCACTAATACCACGAGTAAATGTCAGGTAAATTTCCAGTTTTAGCGATGATTGATGACAGTTGTAATTTGTTTCCTGTGATGGATTATATCTCGGCAAAAATATCAGGGTTATCCACGATTTGGTGAGGTGAAATTAGACACTAAAAGAATTATATTTCTCACGGAAATGGTGTAAAATAATATTCTTCACTTTTTAATCATCACACCAGAAATCGCTCGATTAAAAAAAAAAATTGCACGACTAAACCACAAACACTTGCTCTGGTAGTTCAAGGTCAAGGCTAATGGTTGGCCAATCCGTTAGCATTGAAATCATTACGGTTTGGTTTTGATTTTGAGGGCCCAATATAATTAATAACTGCTACATTGAAATTGATCTGAATATCATTGAATGTTTTAATTGTTAGTTTAACGTTGTTTGAAGAGTAAATCTTTGTTTCGATGTCAAAATATTGCTCATGGCTTAATTTATTATTTTTTGTTAAAAATTAAATTCATTCTGGCAAAATATTCAAAGTAAAGTCATTAATATTATTCTTAACATATGTGGGTGATGGCAACTGCTGTCAGAAGAGTTATTTTTTTTTAATGTTGAAATAAATCATTGGTTTTACTTTCTAAAGTTCTAAAATTTCACACTATGATTTAATTACATTTAAGAAAATAGTTTTGAAAAGTGTTTTTTGAAACACAATATTTTAACGTATGTACGTGCATCGCTTCTATGTTAATTTGAATTTTTTGTTTTTATGTAAATTTTTGTTTTAATTTTAAATTCGAACAACTTTTTTAAAAAATTGTTAACAATTGTTCCATTCATTAAAAAATTTTGAAGTTAAATTTACTTATCCTTTTTAAAATATCTGACAATAAATTTTTACCAAATAAGACCAACCACAATGTTTCTTTTTTTTAAATAACACTTATGTACAATTACATTTAAACGATTTAGTAAAAAGTTAAAGTCATTTTTAAATAATTAACTAACCTATAAAGGTAATTTTGATTTATTTTAAATAATTCCAACATTTTACTATCTCCTAACATTTTACAAAAGTTTGACCACAAAATGGCTACTTGAACTTTAAGTAATTTACTAAATCTTTGACAACTGTTATTTTCGTAGAAACAAATAACTTTTCAATTTTACTTGTGTTTTTTTTTATAGTTTAGGAGTTACAATTGTTTTTTGTTTTTTAATTAATAAAATGTTTTCGGAAGACGAAGATTTTGAAAGTCAAAAAAGGGAAAAAGGTGATGAATGGAAAATAGTATTTTAACAGTTAGCAAAATAGAAAAAATATGTTCAATCCAACATATTCATAATTGCTTTGGAAAATTTTAAAAAAGAAACCATTATTTAATACTTTATAATTTATAAAAAGATAATATTTTAGTATTTTTCTATTATTCCTAAATATATTTCTGTTTCTTTCTAGTATTTAAATTCTTATATTTATAAATCAACTAGCGGGCCCGGCCAACTTCGTCTCGCCCGGATTTATGGCACAAATTCAAGCTATGGAAAAACATTTTGTTGCTTATTCTATTTTCCATGCAATTTTTTTTATAGTTTCTGGATGGCCCGGTGTGCTTCGTATCACTTATCCAAAAGATATTAAAACTCTGCCTTCGCTAAAATGTCAGATTCTATAACTAACTCTTATGTCAACTCTTATGCACATTTATGTCTGTTTAGAAAAAAGTGGATCGAGCGGCAGGACAACCGAATTTCATGTCCCAGTTCTTGAAACGATCAGCCTATTTGCTTTTCCAGACTATAAACTGTCACTGTGCCAAATTTCAACCAGTTCAGCCGTTCCTGAGTTACATATTTATACATTTTATAACTAACACGATTTTCTTTTATAAATCAAAAATGTTGACATCTTCATCAAAAGCTAGATGTCATATCCTCAACTAAGTCAAAATTGGTTGATCATTGCAAAAATTACTACGTTCATCCACACAAACATCTTAGGTTGTGTCCCAAGATATTAATACTGACGTGAATGCGTACAAATTGACAAAGAACTGACAGCTACTGCTTTATCCGAATGAAACGTCAAATGAAAAGCTTTTTCTTAGAAGGAATCACAGATTAATTGGACATTTTTTGGCAATTAAAAGAATCATGAAATTGTCTTTAAATTCACGATGGTCAAGGCATACACATAACCTAAAAACTTTCACAAACTTTTCTCCTAACATTCCAAAACTTTATTATATCCTGGTAGAGTGATTTCCAACTTAGCTAAAATCTCCTTTAAAAGTTAATTAAATTTGACATTTGCTTTACAAAATTAAGATAATAACCAATTCCCTCGAAAAGCGATGACAGCGATTCATTATTCGGTTTATAAAGATTTCTGGAAAATTGTATTATTCCCTCCTTTCCACTTGTACTTACAATCCATTTTAGAGTTGCTCGCTTAGAAACTAAATATTATTTTAATAAAAAAAAAAATAAAATTTGACAGCTCTGGCAACACTTAAAGCCCCCTTTCTATTATTATTTATTTTTAATAAATTTTACGATATATCAAACTGGCAGTTATTACAAACATTAAAAAAGTTTAAAATAGATTAGTTTTTTTTTTTAATTTTCTTAGTTTCTGTGCACTTTTTTATTTTTGTTTTCTACGAAACATTAAAAACCTTTAAAAGAAAAATAAACGAAATCGGTTTAGCCGTTCTCAAGTTATAGCGTGACCAGAAGAAAATAGGACATTTTTATATATGTACATAGATTTTAATTTTTTTTCATTGATGAAAACATTTCCAAGGAACACCTCATTATCGAATTTATGATTCGAAACAAAATTGTTTTATTTTCTTTGTCCTCCCACCTGTCAGTTTTACTTTCAAAGTTCAACTCTAAACTAAAGTTGAAGATTGCTTTCTTATTTTTTTGATAATAATTAAAAATATTCAATAATAATAATCGCTCTAGTCAACCTGTCAAAAACATTCTTATACATAATTAGTTTCATCAATCAAAGCTTTAATTCGCTGCGAAGAGAGCGTGAGTGAATTGGTGCTGCTGCCTTAAACTACTTAGGTATACATATAGCAGGTTAAACCAACCATGGACAGAACTTTATATTGATCACTTCAAAAGGTGTCAGGAAGTAGTAAATATGTATTCGCTTTTAACATATTCTGACAACCTGTAGATAAATTCAATAAAATGTTACAAGTTCGATGGAAATTTGACCACAAAAACAAAATTGACAAAATGACATGTCTTTTTTAAATGTCTTTGATCAAAATCTGTTAAAATGATGTATCTCTATCTATGCATCAAAATCGCCTTAGGGCGCTAGGTTTCATTTCAGTCCCAGCCAGCTCTCATGCCTTGAATGCATCTCAGGTTCTTTTGGAGAAAGTATACAAAATATTTCATAAGCTATCAAGATAATCATACGAGCTTCCATTCCGAAAGATAAAACAATTTCACGACTCTGTTATACATTGTTGCTTCCATCAGCTACTAAGACAACATCTGGCTTTTGTTATAATTGCTAACGACGAATTATTATTATTCGCAATCTTGGACATTTCGTTAGCCAGTTCCAAGTAGTAAGTAGTTGCACTCTAAAAGAGATCAGTTTACCGCAGTACTCGTACTTCGTTGCCTGGTACTACTGCTGAAGTTGATGGTAGCTTGCAGGTTTCATCGTTAAAGAAGTTATGTAAGTGTAACAAAAAAAAAAAAAAAAACAAACACACTGGTTTATTGCAAAATAAGTCTACTTTATTTTTGTCCAAGACACAATTTAATATGAAAATATAACTGGTTCAAGTGGGGAGGGAAGGGGGAACCTAAAACCTGACAACCCGAACCCAGTACAGTACGACGGGTAGGTACTTACAATTTGATCGCTATTCAAAAGCCTAAATTAATTTGTCGTCTAGTTAAGACTTGGATCACCTCAATATGTCCATCATAATTATTTTAATAGTGACTTTTGTGTACAAGAAAGAAAATGCTGTTAAACATCCGCTTATAAACGTTAAAATAAGGAATGGTTAAGGAATTTTAGATGATGGAAATTGGTATAAAAAAGTTGAGCCTCGAAAGTCCGAAATTCCTTTAAACTCAAATTTACAATCACTTGAATCAATTCAATGTTTTTGAAAAAGGTGATGGACCTGTTGTAAAATTAAACAGATATTCATTTTAAGACAAACATTTTAATACCTTAAACCACAATTAATACTGTTTTGAATTTAATTAAATTTATGAGACTAAACACATGCCAATGGATGAAACAATTTCTAATTCTGTCAGCTCTACAACAATAAAATGTATTCTTTTTAAAATCTCATTTAATCTAGAAATTGGTAATAATGTGTTTTTATTTTCAAATATTAATCCATTGGTAAGAGTTTAACAAAGTTTTATGGCTTTTTTATTGCTTCTTTTTTGTTTTTATTATTTAACAAATATTGATTAAGAAGTTCAATACTCTTTGAAATTTGTTTCTATTATTAATTATATTTGTATACACGTTTTACAAAGCAATGAATAAAAATTCAACAGGTTTTTTGATCTCTTAAAAAATAACGATATTGTGTGATTATCTATTAATTTAAATTTCTTCGGCCA
Organism: Scaeva pyrastri; assembly: GCA_905146935.1. Lineage (NCBI taxonomy): Eukaryota > Metazoa > Arthropoda > Insecta > Diptera > Syrphidae > Scaeva > Scaeva pyrastri. The sequence continues at coordinate 55,475,764 of LR989929.1, forward strand.
TTGGGAATTATAATAATCATACGTTCCCGTTACTTTTTGGGAATTTATATCTCTCGATTATTTATAGTTTTTTATGTTATTGCATATTTTATTCGATCACAATAAATTTGCATGAAGAAAAAAAAAAACGAAATATAGAAAATTTTAATTAATGTAAAAAACAGAGTATTCTGAATATTTATGCAAAGTTACCGAATTTAAATTGAAATAGATTACTTTTCACCTGGTCAACTAGGTAGGCACATTACTAATTAGCCACTTTATAAACACAAGTCACATACCTAAATGAGACTTTTCTCTAAGCTTTTATTTTCGGTGTCTATCTGTCCTAAAGTTGAACAAAAAACTGTTAGTTTTGTGGTAACTTTTGTTTTGATGATATAATTATAGTTTTATTTAATGAATACATTAAAATGGAAATCTTAATGAATTTAATTTATTACCACAGTATAAAAAAAAAACAAAACCAGAATGAAGAAAAAATAAAAACCATCCTTTTTTTGGTGTAGTTATAAACTTCTTATTAGAAGTTATTTTAACAAATCACGAACGTTTCAAAATCCCTAGAATCTAAATCTATTTATGTACGAGAGACAATTTTCATCGGCGATATGTCAAGAAACGTAGATTAGTCGACTACAAATAAATTTTACTCTACACATACGAATGACGGCATTAAGGTTTGACATGAATTTAATAAACAAAACAACACACGTTTTTTTTTATCCTAAAAAGTTGCAAATAAAATATTTTATGGCTAAAACGAAAAATATCAACAACTTCAGAATAATTTTAGGCTACAAGCCAAGTTTTTGAAGAAAAAAAAATCAATTCACATTTTTTTTACAAAACTAAAATTTAATTGAAAGTTCCCATAGTTGGTTGCACTTAGGCTCTTTTTTTGTTTTGCGTTCCCCACTTAAACCTATTTTTGATTGTAAGAATAAAATATTACTTGAAAAACTCTTTTTAGTAGTAGTAGTTTGTTTAAAATATTTTTTTTTTTAAACTTACATATTTTTTTTGGCAAGTCTATCGGCATTTTCATAAAGAAAAACTACTATAATTTGTCTTTTTGCAAAAAAAAACTTCTAAGAAAGTATTTTCAAAACTGACATCTAGACGAAGAATCGCAGTGCTTTTACCAAAATGCTAATGATGATAATTTCGACCAACAGGTATGACGGTCCATTTTTTTAAACAAAAAGTTTCCAAAGGAATGCTTTTAATAATAATTTATTGCAAACATTTTTAATTTATTGTAGCATAGCTTGTTGACCTTTTAAGAGACGCTTGTTTTCGAATTTTTAAAAACAAATGAGATTTATTATTCCAAACGACTTATCTTCTTTTATATATATGTATATAAAAATGTACCGCATTTATGTACAGTTCAACACGGTTATAAGAAAGTCTTAAAATCCAAGAAATTTCTTTCTTATACCGGAAGTTTTTATATAAGAAAAACTCGGATATTTTCTTATATAAAATCAATGGACACAACGACATAATTTTGTATTTACAAGCAACAAGTCAAATGTTGATCGAAATGTCAAAATATTTGCAGAGTGTTCGCGGTTTTTCTAAAATTGCTGCTGTCATATCACTGGAAAGTGGAAAGCTGTCATTAACGGTGGTATTACAAGAATGAGTAAACAAAAAGTTTTGACAAAGGTTTGTTGATTAAGTAATTTTCTTTTAGCAGTTCTTTTTTATTCTAAAAATTGATATTGGTACGTACAAATGAGTTTCTTATAAAAGTGGTTTTCTTACATACAATGAGTGTTTCTTATATCCGTAAAATATTGACCAATTTCGATTTGGTTTTTTGACTTTTGTAGAGAATTGTCTGTAGATGGTTTCTTTATAAAAAAAAGTAATATTCGCAAAAAACCATTCTTTACAAATAACAACAATTTAAAAAGATTCATTGTTTCTACTAGATTTTGATACTTAAGGCATACGATTTTCCAAATTTCCATTTTTTGATCGTACTTGCTCGAATTATAAGGTCTGTTCCAAGTGTGTGAAATTCGCCGAAAATCACCGAAAATATGTGAAAAGCTGTTCCAAGTTACACATTTTTCGTAGTTTTTCACAGAAGAGAGAGCTCTTGAGAGAGCAAAAAATTTCCCCACCCTGTGAATTTCAGCCACAAAAATTTCTGTGCACAGAAATTTGAAGACTGTCAAACTAAAAAAAAACATTTGATATTTCAGTTTTGTCGTTAAAATAAACGTTTTTTTTTAAATTGAATTTTAAATTCTAATTTTCATTATGGAAAACACCAGTATTGAGATCCAAATCGAATCGTCAGACTCTCTTGAGCATTCTATTAGTAACAATTTTAACAAATCAATTTTTTAAATAATTTTAAACAATTAGAAATTTTTCACGCGCTTTCGAATCAAATTTGTTAAAATGATTTTTTGTTTAAATTTTTGAAGTTTTGTAGATTCTGTGATTTTCTGTGAAATGTCGTTCCACTTCATTGTGCACAGTTTCTCTGTCGTTGAGAGAATTTTACCCCAACTCCTTAAAAAAAGTGTGCTGTGAATTTCTGTGCACAAAACACTTGAAACAGACCTAAAATTGTTCAGTACAATCTGTTTCCTATCTGTAAACAATGAGAAAGTTTTTATAAAAGAAAACATTACCAAAAAGAGGGGAAATTATTATTCTGTTCAATTTGTGGGTGTCCTTTCCGCATTGTCATTTTCTATACAAGCAAAAATTATCTGAAATCTTAATTAGATGAAATTGAAAATGTGATTCAAGAATGTGTTGAAAACAATGTGATTCAGGACAGGAGACGATTATCAATGGAATATTCAAAGGAGATTATCCCACGGGTTCCAATTATTACAACTGATCTTCCATTTAAATCGGATTCAGTTTCCTTTTCATTTTTGCCATGAACAGTCGTCGGAAAACTTATTGAAAAATTTAGCTTTCCATTCAAATAAATTACATTGAAATTTGAATTTTTTGAGATATAATGGGTGATTTTTTAAGAGGTTTGGAACTTTAAAAAAAAAAAAAAAACACAAAAAATTTGAAAAAATTAATGAACTATTTATTTGAATCGATAGTTTGAACCTTGCAATTTAATGTTTAAAGATAATTTCATGCAAATGTTGACCGCGGCTGCGTCTCAGGTAGCCCATCCGCTGAGTCCAATTTTGGCATACTCTTTCACACATATCGGCCGGTATCTCAAGAATGAATGCATGGATGTTGGCTTCCAGTGCGTCAATCGAAGCGGGCTTGTCCCTATAGACATTAGCCTTGACATACCCCCACAAAAAATAGTCTAATGGTGTCAAATCGCAAGATCTAGGCGGCCAATTGACCGGCCCGAAACGTGAAATTAACTGTTCACCAAACTCGCCTCGCAATTGCGCCATTGTTTCGCGTGCTGTGTGGCATGTGGCACCGTCTTGTTGAAACCACATATCATGCAAGTCAAGAACTTCCATTTCGGGCAAAAAAAAGTTTGTTATCATCGCTCGGTAGCGTTCACCATTGACAGTAACGCTGCGATTCGCATCATCTTTGTAGAAATATGGCCCAATAATGCCGCCGGCCCATAAACCGCACCAAACAGTGGCTTTTTCGGGATGCATTGGTAGCTGTTGCAATGCTTCTGGCTGATCTTCACTCCAAATGCGGCAATTTTGCTTATTTACGTACCCATTCAACCAAAAATGAGCCTCATCGCTGAACACAATTTTTCGATAAAAAAGCGGATCCTCGGCCAGCTTTCCAAGAGCCCATTTTGATAGTAAAATTCAATAATTTGCAAACGTTGTTCATTTATAAGACGATCCATGGTTAAATTGCAAACCAAACTGAAGCTGTTTGACAGTGACCAAGGTACTAAGCACACGTCAGCTGTCAAAACCAGTGTTGCCAAAACCAAACCAGCTAAAAAATCACCCGTTATTATCGCTCTGGAGTTTATCACATGGCGTTAAAATGGAAGTGAGACGAAGTTCAATTTTAAATTATTTCTACCCAGGTTCAATTTTTTTCTTCATAAATGCACACCAGCGAAGCGGGTGGGAATAAGATAGTGTATTAATAAAAAGGTAAAGAAATGTTTGAAGCTTCAAGTTTTCAACATTTGAGATTTAATGCCAGATTATATCTTAGTTATGGAAAAATCGTTGGATTAAAACTAAACTTAAGTCCACAACATTTCAAAAACCAAATAAATGTTTATGCATTAAACCTTAAATTCATAAAAAAAACTACCAATTGTCAATAAGCAAGCTTGAATATGTCACTTTTGCAAATGTCACGAAACGTTTCTCTGGCCAGGGTATTAAAGTAAGACAAGTCACTTTTTGTTACGGCTATAGCATCCCTTAAGCTTGGTATTTCAGTTTTTTTTGGAAAAAGTGCTTGATTTTTGCAGTTTTCATTAATAAGATTTATTTTGAAAAATGACATGACAAAAACCTGACAAAAAAATCTGTACAAGTAGCAAAATTATATTTTTTTAAACCTGAAATATCTTCCTAACACAAATTCAATTTAGTGTTGAAGATTCAATCAGTCCGTTACGTTTTTGGTAATTTTTGTAATTCTGTATTTTAAAAACCACTAAGTTGTCTGCTGTACAAAAAAGTGAGAAATATTTATATTTTAGAAATATTAGATTAATCGCTATTATTCACATATCTTAGGTAAGTTACATTCAAATCAATTTTAGGGTCAGATGTTATCCTTTTAAGGATAAAACGATAAGTGACTCTCACATTTTTTACGCAGAACTACACAAAATTAAGTTAGATTTTAAGCAGTCAAAAATGCTAGAATGCTAAAGGTTTTGCTTAAGACTGAGAATTGTTTTCAATTCTAAACTAATGATGAAGAATATTTTGACCGCTTAAATCAGGATTTTAGATTCTTGAAGAAAAAAACATTTGTCAAGGTCAAATTAATTAGTAGGCATTTATCTTATAAAAACACAATAAAAAAATTGGTGACATTATGTTTAATTCAAAAGTTGTTTTCATAATACCTTACGAAAGATTTTAAATATAACTTTTATACATTAAAAATTGAGAAATCTTAGCCTTCCTCGAAAAAATACTTGTACCTTAGCCGTGTTTTTTGAAGAAAAAAAATACATAAATATATAAATTGGCACATTTTTATGTTTATCATTTCCATCTTAAAATAGTTGATTTTTTATTTTGTTTTAAGTTAAGGAAATACGTCGTAAATTGCTAATTAAAAATACATGTGCAAATAAAAAAATACTCCGGGAGTTTTTTTATAGAGCAATAAAAAAATCGGAATTAATTAAAAAATTTAATTTACAAATCTTTCAATTATTATGTGGTGTAGAAAGCTTGTGGTTTTTATATTGAATGTTTGTTATCTGATTTTGTATCAGACAACAAAGTTAACAAAAGAAGAAATCTACTTGTTGTTTCAAAAATATTCTGAAAATTTAACCAACAAAAAAAGGGGCCTGGTAACTAGTTATACACGACTTCTATTTTATTTTGTAAAAAAGTTTAAGTTATCACTAATAAAAATAATTTAATGGATATCCGTGTATAAACTTAAGTTTAAATCAACCAAGCCAATTGCTTTTAAACTTCATTTGAAATGCAACATTGAAAATAACTTTTAATTATTTATTTTACGTAAGATATTTATTAAGTAGACCTTAAGTCATACCCAATTTTGCAGAAGATAAAATATTTAGTCTTGGTTTAACCTTCCTCGCATGAAATGCGATATTAAAATGGTTGATTATATCTTCTTATCGATGATCAGTAAAATTTCATGAGGAAGCTTAAGTGGGGAATGCAATTTTTTCTTAAATTCAAATTAGCTCTAATCAAGCATCGAGATAATCCTTCTTAAGTTAACAATTAAAGTTTTCAATAATCGAGTTTTAATCAATGTTTAATCTGACCCCTACAAATACTTAAGAAAAAATATACATTCAAGTGCATATTTTGAATCAATTTGTTGCTGTCCTTATCAAAGTTTATTATTTCCTGTTTTAAAAGATGAAAAGGAAGAATTAACTTCAAAATATCAAGTTTAAACTTAATCCATTTTAATTAAACGTCGCTTATTTTGAAACATATAAACAGGAGCCATTGTGCCATTAAAATAAATTTCTTTGATCGAGATACAATATTCTTTTGTTTTTTTTTTAATTTTAAGTCGTAAAAGTTTATTCAACTTTTTTCGTGTGCATATTTCTATTTAAAATATAAATACGCACATAAAGTGAGGCAAGCACTCAATAATTTATGCCTAAAACAAGTTCAAAGTGAATTATAGAGCACAAAATTAAAGTGTACAATATTGTTTAAAAATTAAAACAATAACAATCGAGTTGAATAAACTCGAAAAATTTAAATAGTAGACACTTAACATTCGCAAAATATTTAGTTCTCCTTAATAAAAGCCATTAAAAGGTTACACCAGAGTTTATTTTTGTTTTGTAGATATCAACAATGAATTCCTTTAACCTGTTGATGGTTTTTGGAATTAAGAACTTAAGAAACATACATAAGTTGATGTCACGCATTATTGTTTAAATAAATTTCCAATTATCTATTTTTGTATCTAACTTCAAATTTATTTATTCTTTTATTAAATTTTATATGAATTTTGTAAGTTTTTTCACCTCTAATGACAAATTAAAATTTAACGGAGAATGAATACATTATGTGGTTAAGCAATAAGTTCTAAAATTTAATTCTAGGGAACAAAATCAATGTCAATAAACTTAGGTACATTTTATCATTTTATATTCAATTTTTGGAACCCTTATTCATATATAATAAAAATTAATATAATCTCTTAATTAAGTAAAGAAATCAAAGTAAATTCAACTATACATGAGATTTAGTTTTTGATCTGATTTTGCACGGAAAATAAATAAATGTGAGCGATTAAAACTCACTATGAAACTAAACAAAAGAGTTGAGACAAAAACTTGACTTAAGAATTTTAATGTTAAGTTGTATTTAGTCTTTTTTCTATATTCCTCCCAAGGTTAACCACTTCATAATAAAAATAAGTTATTTTAAGATGTAACCTATTTCACGTTTTTATATGTACACTAGCTAATTCATACCCGCTTCGCTGTGTGCATTTATGAAGAAAAAAAATTGAACCTGGGTAAAAACAATTTAAATTGAATTTCGTCTCACCCCAATTTTAAGCCATGTAATACACTCCAGAGTGATAATAAAACTCAGAAAATTCAAATTTAATGGAAAGCTAAATTTTTTAATAAGTTTTCCGGTTCAAAAACAAAAAAAGACGGTTTACGGAAAACAGGGAAATTCGATATTAATTTCAGTTACTTCCAACGATTGGTCATGGCAGAAGAGAAAAGGAAAGTGAATCCGCTTTAATTGGAAGATCAGTTTTAATATTTGAAACCCGTGGGATAAGGTGCTTTTCTACTTTGAATATTCCATTGATATTTGTCTCCTGCCCTGAATCACATTGTTTTCAACAGTTTCTTGAATGACATTTTCAATTTCGTATAATTAAGATTTCAGATAATTTTTGCTCATTTCATATGGCGTATGTTGTGTGCGATGTACGACTATTCCGAGTAGGTGTAATAATACACAAAAATCGAACACTTGCAGCAAAAATCAACACATTTTATCAATAGAAAATGACAATGTGGAAAGAAATTGAAATTAAAAAGAATAAAAATGCTTTTTTCAATTTTGTCCCATTTTAGATTTTAATGATTTAAATCTACTCTGAGAAGAAGGAAAGTATACAAAAACTTAAAGATAATAAAAATCTATCGAAATTCGCCCTTTTCCTTAAAAAATCCGAAAAGATTCAAATGTACAAATACGAATGAGAGTTTCAATTTTGATGCATCTTGTTAAATGATTTTTTGTCATTTTTAGTAGTACAAGTAGTACAAGGTGTACGAATATGACTAAGAGTGACTGTATGGACTTTCATTTTGTAAAGAATTGTTTTCGAATACCATTTTTTATTATGTTATTTATTTTTTATTCTCTACAAAATGCCAAAAACAAAATTGAAATCGCTAAATAAATTCGCGCGTTAGGCGGCCACACACACATTATTTAAACAACAAAATCCTTAAGTGGTCCTAAATATATTTGAGGTTTCACATCGGTATATTGAAAACACTCACTTTTTTGTGTTATAACTCAAAATCACTTCACGTTTAAAAATTTAAATTGAAAACGATTCAGAATAAAATAAAATAATTTAAGTTAAAAAAAAAACTAAGTTTAAAGCTAAATTAATGATAATGGGAATATATTTTCTAACACACAAAATTGAACATCTTTACTGTATATATGGAACTGTCGGTTCCGAAAAATACTTGCACATTCTCGAAAACGCCTTAATACTATAATTTCAGCAAGTGCGATAATAAATGGAATTTTGGAGAATCGTGTGCTTAAAGTATCAAAATCTATTTGAAACAATGTCAAAACTGTTAAAATATGTACATATGTTCTTGACGTTGCAAAATTGCGTTTTTATGAATCGATTTAATTTTTTGCTATTTGTAGAGAATGGTGCGTTCGAATATAACTTTTTTTTACATAGAAACCATCTACAGATAATTCTCTATAAAAGGCAAAAAACCAAATTTAAATCGGTACATAAATGCGCGAGTTAGGCGGCCACATTTTAGAAACTCATTTTTATATATATAGATTGTACATATACATATCTCTAAATTGGGGTTTAAAAGCGAATCTTTCCGTTTGGGATTCTTCTTATGTCTAGAACTTTGTTCTTTTATTAAATAGCGTTGAGTGGGAAAAATGTTGTGAAAAACATACAAAAATACATGTATGTAGGTAACTAATAACATTTAAAATTACAATATATGCATGCAAAATGTCAGGAAAGTTTTTATTTGTAATTGAATTTTCTTTCAAAGTCTTTATTGCTCTCTTTCGTATTGACTAGTTTCTTTTATTTTTTTTTTTTCAACAGAATGCAATTTCAAAGTGACATTTCCTGCGAATAAATATTTTAACCTAAGTGACGTGAATTTGGAAGTTTTGTCGAAAATGAATACAAAGTTCTTGGACTAGTTTAGCTTTTCAGAATTCCGTTTTTTAAATCTGAAAGCCTCGTTCTGTAAAAAGTAATTTCTGAAAACTTGGCAATTTATAGAACTTTTAAAATGTCGTGTTTTGAGTAGAATTTTTTTCAAATCTAAGAATGGAAGGATTTAAAAAGTTCTTGCACAGAATAACACCACAAACTTTTAGCAAATAGAAGCTATAATATTAACCATCTGTGCCTATTTTAAACAACAAACAAACATTTCACTTTTAAGATTTCAAATAGTCAGCCTCATAATTCATGTCTGTGGCATACCTCGAGATTTGGCGATGGAAGCAACTTAAATTTTTGACTCTGAAAATTCAAAAATTATAAAAATGGAATTTTTTTTTTGTGAAATTATCAATTTGCAAGTTACGAAGTCTGCTTATGAGCCCGACGCAATGGAAGCTAAACATATTTGGTTGCTAATTGATTACGAATAAGGTTCTGCTAATTAGACGCCGTAAATACCATCGGGAGCGAGATTATGAGCTTTATTTATAATTTCCTAAAAAAACAGTTTGAAAATTTATGTCTTGCAAATAATAAATAAAAATATAAAGCAGAATTTTGAAACTTAATATGACTATGATTTATTAAATAAAAGAATTTGAAAATGTGAATTGTGTTTTTTTTTTTGTTTATTTAAATAGTTATTTCTTTAATGTACAAATTTGTAGAATTCCAGAATTAAGCACTTGAAAATGTTTTTTTAGAATATGAATGGGTAATTCTTAGTTAAAACTTTTATACCCCTAAGGTCCTGAAAAAGCTGAGGCATATTCCAGCAATATTTGGCAAAAGTCACAATCTTAAGCCCCATTTAAGTTTCAGTTGAGCTATTAGACTGACTATATTTTATCGTTATTCCGAATCTCGTATTCGATTCAATTAAAGTCGTAAAAGTTTACTTTATTAGCCGTGTGAAATTTTCTACTCGAGACATACATGTGTATATTTTTTCGATAAAAATGAATTGGTTTATGTGTACCTACATATGTAGGTAAGGTATATATTTGAACTCAGTTATTCATGCGTTCAAATTTAGGACACCTATTGCTGGACACGAAATTCTGATATGGGTGTCATCATCACATCCAATTACCCCCTGGAAAGACAGTTCTTTTTTAAAACTAATGAAATAAGGACAAAAATATGCTACTTAAATATGTTTTTTTTTTAGCACTTAAAAATTGTAAATAATCAGTTAGGATAACAATTCATGGCATTAACTAAAATAAAATACCATGTATGTACATAAGTGTTTACAACGACTACGTAAAAGGTATTCTATCTATCTAAATTCTTAATAAGTCCAATTTTGGGTTACTTGTACTACTGATGGTTTTTAGCAAATAACGCTTCCATTACACCCCTATCGAGGTATCCGTTCGGAAGAAAATTTTCTCCAATTTGTTCGAAATCGTTTAATTTCTTCAAAAGTTGTCCAATGAAAAATCATTGCGGAATCTATTCGGAAATTTAAACTACAAAATTGTAAGTAAAATATTAAAACGAACGCGATTGTTTGCTTTATTTTATTTAGTTCCGCAACGGATACCTCGAAAGTAATCTGAGTTCCGATCGGAATTCACTTTCGTTTTTTAAATTCTCCGAACGAATACCTCGAAAGGGCTGGTAGTCTGAAGATGTGAGCAATTGATCTGCCAACAAAAAATATTTAAAATAAAACCTCAAAATGAATCACACTCAATAAAAAACATACCAATCCATCCAATTGATTCGATTCGAGCGACGATATACGTTGTTTTTTTTAGCTTCTCGTAGGCAACGTATGTATACGACTTTAAGAATAACGATTTTGATACGATACGAGTTCGAGTTCGACTACGAGTACGAGACAACATACGACTTTTTTAATATGGGTAACTGGCTTTGTTTGAATATTTCCTTCTAAAAATATTTTAACGTTTATAACAAATAAATTAATGTTTATTGCAGTTTCATTTTAGAGTCTTTTTAAGAAAGACTGAAAAATCTCTTTCAATTTTCTACCTCACCATAGCCTTTTCTTCCATGAATTCATATACATATTCTTTTATCCTTAAAATTTTAAATGAATGTAGACCTAGTTTCTAACTTTGAAAGGGATTTGAATTCTACTATATATGTCCACTTTTATAATAAACGAGAAACCCAAGAATAGGGTATGCTTCACTGGATTACCAAGATAGAAGTACCGAAAAAAAATATAGAAAATACCAGAATTAGCAGGAAGCGCTGTTTTAGGAGTTCAATACGAGAATTAAGACCTATAAATATCTATGTATATTTTAAAGTATAGTTGTCTTATAAACTCGACTGTCATACATTCTCATAAACTTTTAAAAAGTCTTGTTTTTGGATGCAGCTCTTACAAATTGTTCCGTATACATACATAAGTAATAAGATAATAAAACAAATTAAAATACAATTCCTTATTTTTGTAACTTTATTAATTAATTTTATGTAGTTGGTGAATTTCCTTGTTGTTATCATAATATAAAAATTGACAAGTATGCCAAGCTATTTCAACTTTTTATTTTTGCATCTACCATGAAGCCTTCCAACTGCCATCAGCAACCAAAAAAAAAACATTTTTTATAGACTTGTTTAAGCCATCCTGTTTTGAGAGACATTGCAAAAACAAAAAAAAAAAAACAACCTACAACATTGATATTGCAAAATATTTTCTGCGAAAACTAAAATTTTACACTTGGATGAATGTGGATGTTGTCTTGCTGTTTCACTGAAGATACGAAGATACACTCGTACTAAATATTATGCCCCAAATGCTATTGAATCAAAATCAAAAGATAAACCTAGTTTGTAAATCAATGGCATTCATGGAGGTACAGTGAACTCTTTAAAAAAAAATATACATACGTATATAGTCCGGTTATATGTAAAGTGTACATCTGAAATTGCTATTGAAGGTACCTTTACTTAAACCTGTCGGAAAAAGTGCATACATCTATTTTAACCTGATTTCCTATGTGAATTGTTGCATAAAATTAGAGAGTTAAAACAGTGCGGATTTAAAAAGTTAATAAAACAAAAGTAAATCTTATTCACATAGTCTGCAAAATTGTGTTGCTAAATTCTACAGCAAAAGTACCAAATAGAGTTATAGCTTGAAGTAACTCGAATAATGTCAAAATTTAAGGAACATAGTCTTCCATTTTTCAAAATAAAAAAAAAAAAAACTTATTGTCAAATGAGTTACTAAACAGACCTCAAATCACCGAAAACTAGAAAAATGGGGATTTTTGGAGATGTTGCTTTTAGAACTCGATTTCGAAAACTTAGATTATTTAAAATCTAAATACCGAAAACGGGTTCGAATTAATGTCGTTTTCAATTGGCAATCCGGAATGAGAAGTAGAAGCAGAATCCCAATTGAACACTTTTTGTGAATTCTGAAAAATTTGAAGTTTGGTGTGACTGTATTGGTAGTTTTGCAATCTTGGCTTTTTGGAAAACTCCTGCAATAGAAAATAAACTGCATCACTTGCATCGTCATCACTTGATGAAGAAGATGAGGAAGACGACTCCAACAATGTTTCTAACAAATTAGGAACAATTGCTATGATATTGTCAATATTATTATCCATTTTTTTATAGTTTAGTTTTAATTTCAAGCAATCACTTCACAGTTCGCACAATTTGTTAATTCAAAAATATGACATTTGTCAAGTGTGACATGTAAAATCTTTGAATGTGTGAGTGATTCTGTTTTTGCTTCTGACTTCAAATCCAGAAGAGAAATCTCTTCTTTTTCAGAATTAGAACTGTCACTTTTGCCCAATTGAACGCTTTGAGAATGCTTTTTTCTGATTCCAGATTGCCAATTGAAAACGACATAAGTGTCAAAATTCAGAACAATGCATTTTGTTTGATAATTCGTGTGCTGCGTTTCCAATATTTATGGTTCAGCTTTAGATATAGAATTTTGCTGCTTAACAATAATGCGTTGAAGTCCTTCTACTCTTTGAGTTTGACGTTTAAGTAAAAGAAAACAGCAAGTGCCATTAAACTTCTTTCTTACTTTTTAATAAATGATTTCCGTGTATCATGAATATTGTGTTAAAATTGTCCCTGAAATTAAAAATTAAAAATAAACAAAAATTTACTACGCGTGTGCCTTAGCTTCAAGTTCATTTTAAGAAACCACAACAAACTGTAAAAATAAGCTGATTACAAATAAAAAATGAATATCTTCACAATCGAATTACTTTTTATATCCACTTAAATCTGGTTATAATTTGAATTTAAAAAAGGTCTATAGAAATCAAAATTCTCTGAGATTAGCCTAATGAAATGTTCTTTGAGGAATCATTGACTTTTTTATTTGATCTACAGTTTGTTTGTTATAAATTATAAATATCATTCAACTATTTCTTATTTATTGACTAATATAACAACAAATTTAATGTTCGTGATTTATGTATGTTAATAATTTTCGGGTGTTTTTGGTACTTCAATGTCATAAAAGACGTCTTTTGTGGTCACATTATGTATAATGACGTTGTCAAATATGTATGTGCAAATATCTAACATTGAATAGTTAGTTAAGTATTTGAGCATATTGGATAGCATCATCATTCACAATCGTAACCACAAATTACGTCTTTTATGACATTGATATGCCAAAATCCATACCACAAATGTAAACTTATTATTTACCTTTTAAGAGAATTCAACTTTTAAGACTTCATGTACACAATTGCTCATTAGGATGTCAGATAAATTGAAGGCCACAAAAGTTTCGCGTCATAATGATCATATCATTTTATTTATTTTTATTTTGTCAATGTCATATGATTAATCAAACTGATTTGTGACTTAAATTAAAAATAAAATCCCATTTGAAAGATAATTTGTTTTTGACATTTAAAATTTGGCAGCTCTGTTTTCGTTAACTTTTTGTTTTTGGTTCGTTCAGTTATTTTTGGTTGGTTGATGTTTTAACTCCATTTCTCAGTACCCTATTTTCGTAATAATAAAAACAATTTAGTCATTTTAAAAAATGGGGTTTAGTCATTCAGGTGAAATAATATTTAAGATTAAGAAGCAGTTTTTCATAACAAAAAGGTATCTCTTGGAAAGTTCGTGAAATTCTCTTAAGAAACAAAACCCTTGACAAATCCTAAAGGATGACATTGCAAAACATTGAATAAGAAAAAAAGAATTCAGAACTATTTATGAAATATTTGACATTTTGCCAAAACCTTGATATCAATTTACATGTACATTTGTTCTTCCAAGAAAGACTTCCAATTTTTGACAGTTGATAGTTGCCATTTGGTTACACCTACTTCTGTCAAATTAGAGGTCATTTTTGTATTTTTTTTTGACAAATTTTGATAGACAATACGTGGAAATAATTTTATCGTTATATGAAAATGAAATAAAGTTTGAGACTACTACCGTAAGTATGCTTCATGACAGCCAAAATGGGATCATGCATTTGGGAAAGACAGAACAAAAACACACCTCCGAGATCGAGATCAAAAATATCGGTAAAATTGATCTATATATGTATATTCTATTATTATGGAAAATTGAAAGGTTTTTGTAAAGATAAAAAGATTTGCTATGCAAACAATTGTACAATACACTCTGGCGTATACATACTTTTTTTTAATTTTATAGATTTTCTAACTATGTACATAATTTAATTCCGTCACTCCAATTGCCCTGGAATAAAGCTTTCAATAACATCTTCTGACGTTCTAAACTTTCGTTGTTAATTTGATGTTCCACTTAAGTGGAGTCGACTGTTTCGTTTTTTGCTATGAATCCATGAAGTTATAAGAAGACCTGATTTCTTTTTTTTTTTTGGTTGAAATACATAGCTAATGCAAATATCTGAGTTATATGTCGTACATCATGTGGATGAATCATTTAAGTATATTTTTCGTGACATGTTGTTGACTTTATCCAAGATTATTCTTCTCTTGGTTTTGTTCCATAAGATGTAGACCGATATATATGGACAAACATCGAAACATAAAAGTGACCAAAACCAACGTAAATTCCCAGACTATTATCAGAATTAACAACAAAAAACTCACCGTTTTTTCTTCGCAAATCTCTGCCACTGTTGGCTTCATTAATCGACAGTAAAAGTAGACCACCAAAAACGAGCATGCGAATAGTCTTCATCTTGTCAACAAATAAAAACCAAAAAATAAAACTCCAAAAGTATTTCAAAAGAAACAACAATTTCCAAAAACAAAAACTATAAACAATGGCCACAAATATTTAGATCACTTATTTCTTTTTAATTTGTCGGTTTGTTATTTTCAAATTCCATAGCGCATCACTGTATTTTTTAACAATTTTAAAATTAAAAACAAAACAATAATAAATGAAAAAAAAAGAACAACGGAAACAGGAAAGAAACTTATTTAAACTTGGTTATCAGCACAAACCGGCGCGAATGATAGCCAATTGAAATTTTGTCTGCTGAGAAAAAGCTCCAAAACAATAAAGCTCCAAATGAACTATGGAACCATGGAACTACGGTCAGCTGGAAGCACGGACAAATCTAAAAATGTGTGGTTTTTCGTAGTCCGGTTTTGGATTTCTTCGAGACACAATCGGAGTAGAGAATATACATTTTCTGCGACACAACGACGCACGGCGAGTCACGAAGTCGAACGTCTCGCAGCCGAGAGAACAGCGATATAAATTTAGTTAGCTATATGAATTCTACTTTGACAACAACAAAAGTTACAACTGCCACCTGCTGGCCGCAACAATAACAACAACAAAACTTCGAATTCGTTCGGATTCGGAATCAGATTCAGAGCTGAGCCCACAGAGACGTTTCGCTCACAATCACGCGGCAACTATCAGTTTTCTGTTTGAATGCTAAACTCCATAGCCATGCTGAACGCCAGAAAGCCGCTGGTACACTAAGTTGGGGAAATTGTCTCGTTGCGTTGTGGCGATCGTCCGTTGTCGTCGGTCGGTTAGCCGGCGCAGCGTTCGCGTCTATCGATGCTCAGCCCCAAACGTTAATGGAAGCAATTACTATTATGGCTTGTAAATCTACCTGGTGCTGATGGTTGTGGTGTATCTGGATGCAGCATCTTCGCTAGTGGGCAGCTGGCCGCATAGTGCATGACCGCCGCAAGGTGAGACTGTTGTGCTGAGATGTTTTCGAGGTTGTCATTTCGATGTGATTTAGAGCTTTTATTGCTCGATAGGGTTTTAAGTTAAAGCTTTTGTTCTTGTGATGTTTTTATTCGATTGCAGCCAGTTGGGGTTTTTGATTGGGGTAGTAAATCAAACTTTGTGAATATTTAGGGTTCATTACGAGTGTTTATTTTAAATAGAAATGAAGTTGAAAAGAAAGGTGTTTCAAACGAATAGAAATTCGGAAGACTTGACTTGAATCACAAAAGTCGTCTAATAGAGTTTCGGCGAATAAACTTTCACAATAAATTCTTTGCTTAAGATTTATTTTCTTGCATATTAACGAACTACTTTTGATCTTCTTCAAATTTCTAGTCTCGAATTCAAAATAGATTTATCACCATTTGTAAATGACAGCACATGAACTTTAAAGCCATTAAAAATTCTTAAATAATTTCTTTTTTATTTTAAAGAAATCTGTCTTCGATTTTTGATTTCCCATCTTTCTGCAGAAAGATCGGTAATTGAAGTAAATACGGTTTTTAACCTACATACAAATATATTCATATCGCCTATCAATATTTTTAATTTACTTTAAGTTAAAGAAACAATAAGATTTAAAGCGCCTAAATATGGAGAAGAAATACAGTGTAAGTTCACAAACGTCAAATTTTGCTGCAGTGATTCCGCATCACTGCTTTTTTGCTGATGCAGCTGTTGCTGATGCGATGCCGACTAATCACGCTGTCGTAGTGATGCTTTTTTGTTTAGTTTTTGCGCATCAGTTTATGCAAGTTTGGAATAATGAACAGTTGACGAGAAAAATGATGCCAGAATCTGCGTTTGTGAACGTTTGACTTTGAACATTTGGGCATCATTACTGCAGTGATGCGTTTGTGAACTTACACACAATTCAGGAAAGAAAAGTAAACTTTTTAAGGAGGATGGTCTTGGATAAATTTAAAATGCCGACCTTGGTATTAAAAAGGAATTTGTATGGAAACTATATATTTACATAAAAATTGTAGGTACCTGAGTGTGTTCGTAAATTCAGGACAGCAGAAAGACGATTTATTTCAAAAAAATAAGTTTTATATCGCAAAATTAAAAAAGGGCTAATTTAAAGGTTAGGTAAATGCTTCCCACGAGTAAAATTTCAATCTAAGTTTTTCAAATCATCGAAATTTGGGAACGTGAACAATTTGAAAAGCGTTCCATGGAAATATTTATTTTGTTTGGTAAATTTCTTCACTATACATACCCCACTGTTTCATCTGACTTGAAAAAAAAACTGCAGTCTAATGATCAAACTAGCTTCATCTGATGATGTATGCCCAGTTTAAAGAAGTCCTTAGCGAGATAGGTTACCACTACTTAACTCAAAACTCAAAGAAACCATTTTCATGAACGTCAGTTTCATGTCCTCATCTAAGCACTTAACCTTAAATAAAGCTTATAACGTATGTAAATGATAATAAATAATTTTTTCAATAATTAATTTATTTCAAAAACATTTGTTCTTTCTCGGTCCTTTTCTTCCCCTTCGACTTCTTGTTTTAGTAATGGCATCGAGTATGGCTTCATCTACTTGAGTTTCTTTTGTCCATTTTTGAGCTCGGACATTGGATGGTTCCTTTGGTGTTCTCAATTCGATTTCAATTGTATTCTTTTTATTTTGTGAAGACTTTTTGTTTCCAAGTCTGACCAAAAAGACATCTGTGTCTGGATCGTCAAATGTTTTGTGGCAAACCTGAGAATAAATAATTAAGAAATTTAAATTTATTTAATTCCAGTCGAGTGGTTTAAAGCCCTGAATTAGTGTTTTGACAATTCAAGACTTAAAACTCCTTCTTCAATTCTTTTTAAATTGAAGTTCTTTACATTAATATCAAAACCATCCTGGTTATCGCTTCTTGAGACCTAACCAAACTAAAATCATATTTCGTCATTGGGTCAATTCGTAGGCCTGCAATACTGCCGCAGTTTCCATTACTGTACAGGGTACTTATCTAATGGATTGGACATTAATTCATACTATAGTGTGCCTCTGTAATTTGTCATTTCTATTTGAGACCGTTTATTATTGAATCATTAATATACGTCCTATAGATTACCCAGATACATTAGAAACTGGTAATAAATAACCGCTCAATTTTAATACATTCATTTTTATTTTTTGATTTTGTTTCTTATCCGAATCTGTGCAATGCGGAAAATGGAGCATATTAAGTTTGGTGAATGGAAATTGTGTTACGCAACTACCCAACTTAAAGCCTACATTTGACTGTGCTACTCTCGAATACCGTCGCGTCAGTCTCAATGCATTTGAACACAAATGAAAGTTGTTGCACTACCATGCTATACCACAACGACAACGGTCAACGATGGACGCTCTACTCGTATAACCTACCTCTATTCCTTTCTTCTTGGCTGCTGCATTGATGCCACGTAATGTATTGTCTATATCACTCGCTTGGACTTGGAAACAGCAGTTTCTTATTTGGTTCGGAGTCTTGCGGTATGCGTCCACACTCTTTGTTGGTGGCAGCTTATTTAGCAGTGGTATGTTGATGCTGTCTCCGCCACAGCATGAATCATTTTCAGAGTATTTTATGTTCCCACGAACGATTGGCAAAGATT
The DNA here is from genome assembly GCA_905146935.1 of Scaeva pyrastri. Lineage (NCBI taxonomy): Eukaryota > Metazoa > Arthropoda > Insecta > Diptera > Syrphidae > Scaeva > Scaeva pyrastri. Next base: position 55,494,664 of record LR989929.1, read on the forward strand.
TATTATTAATAATATTGCCCCCTGTCCGACGTTCGATATGATTTCGAGCAAAGGTGTAATTCTGCACAAGATCATTAAAGTTATCATCGCAGAGCGGAGAATTTGTCGGTTTGCCCTTATTTGTGGTAAATTTCCCAATGCCATCATCGGACTCGATATCACAAACATTCTCGACCACATGGCTGTCTTTGAGAACTCGAATGGTCAAGCCACTGCCATTCAAATTGGCTTCAAATGCATCGTATTGTTCGGGACCATAATCGGGTTTCGAGGGGCACATAACACATGGTTTCATCATAATATCTGAGTTTTCTTCTTCATCTTTGTTTTCATCATCGACGATGTCTTCATTTTCATCTGTAAATTATATTGATGAGTATATAGAAAACTATAATGTGAGAGTTCGACTGAGGACATACCCTTGAGTACTGATTTTTTTTTTTTTAACTACTGAATACTTTTTATGAATTCTATCTAATTTTGAATTGGTCCATACTTTTTGATAAGATGTTTCATTTTTTGGAGGGCCTTGGCCTTGGCTAAAATGATAAAATTGAATTCAATTCATTTAAAATACATGAATTTAAAAAGTATGTAAATAAAAATGGAACAATTATCAAATTACTTTGCAGTTAAAACTTAGTCAGCCCTAGTTTCGGAAAACTTTTTTATTTGTATTTTATAATTATATATTTATTATAATTATAATTTTGTGATCGTTTTTTAAAATATCATTACAGATTGTTCGATTTTAAAATCGCTGACCTGAAAATATTATAATGTGTTTCAATTTGAAAGCAGAAAATGATAATGGTTTCGATTTAATTTCAATTTACATTTCGTTTAGAAAAATCATTAGAAAAAAAAAAAACTAAAAAGTATCTCAAAAATTGATATCAACTTTTTAATAAAAATAAAACTTTATAAACAATTTTACTGATAAATACAGTTCTTTTCAAATTAAAAATGCCTTAAACTTCTTTTTATATAAAAGACCACTTTCTAAAACATTTCCTGTCATGATCAGCATATTTCTTGCTATAAACTCGATGTAAAATGTATACTCGATGTATACTTCAAGGGAACATCCTATTTTAATATGTTGAATATTTTTATAATATGACATACCTATTTCGCATTCTTCATCGCAATCTGGACATGGACAACCTCTGGATTTGCTTGCTTGATTGTTAGAGGAACAATTGTTGGATTTATCAAACTTGTTGCTATTTTTCTTATTTGGACCTGTTTCAAAGCAAGAAATGATTAATTTGTGTTATGCTTTGATTTATTTCTACATTTGTTATAAATTTCCATCTTTTTTTTACTTATGCTTGCAAGAAATTTGACTTGGTTGGGAATTAGTGCTGAAAATGGTTTCAATAGTTTTTTATACTTACATCTGTCTTCTTCGTCCTCACATTCTCCACATGGGCAACCCTTGTCAACATTTTTACTGAAATAACGCTTGCACAACATGGAATCGTGGACTTCATTTTTTTCGCAGGGTGCTTTCGTCTTCGGACGTTGAGAACCTGAGGCTTGTCCAAGTAAAAACGGGGAGACAATAGTTGGACCCATACAAGCCAATCGCATAATCAAAACAATATTGCCCGTCTGTAATGTTCCTTGCATATTCGACAAAGCTAAGAGCTTCTTACTCAGTTCATACGTTGGACAAAGTTCTTCCTTTCGAGTCGCAGCCGATGAATCTGTCCCACAATCGTTATCAATAACAACTTTGTTCTTTTTCGTAATTGACGATCGAACGTTGGTTTTGGGATTCTTAAGATGTGCATCCCAAGTCGGATTTCTCGTGTAAAAGTCGTCCGTTACCTTATCGAACATCCTGTGGACGGGAATTTCCGTAGCTCCTATGAGAAATTTACATTGGTCTGTGCGTTTTTTGAAAACATTCAATTGCAATCGATCGCTTCGATTTATTGGTGTTTCCAGAGAGAACAAACAGCATTTGCCACTTTTCCTTGCCGTATCTATGCAACCGCCGAATTCTTTGTCGCAAATCGAAACGAATACATGCGAACGGAATGTTAATTCGCAACATGTTGGGTACTCTTCTGGGGCGCACCTATTTGGTCGGGTGATCAAGAGATCGTCCACCACGAATTCGAGCATGTACAAGAAATTTTGAGCCATTTTATTAGAAATGGAATTGGAGATAAAAACTAAAAATTGAAGCAACAAATTTTGAATACAAATTTATAATTTCTCTCGTAATAAAATTGCTTGCTTTAATTTAAACGTTCATTTATTTATTTTTCTTAATTTTATAAACTTAGCTAAGTTAAAAATTATGTGTAGTATTTTTTTCTTGTTAATTTTTTTTCATTTCTTGGATTTGTTTGAGAAGGTATTCGATTCTGTTTTTCATAAGTGGTTGGCCTCTCGATGTTTTCTTGCTTAAGACTTTGGTTTTTTCCGAACGTTTCTTCTTGAATTCCATAATTCTGCGCTCCTTTTCAGCTTTCTGTGCTTCCTTTTGTTTTCTTCTCAGCTCTATGGCTTCATTTCGTTTTTGTTGTGCCGGTTTCGGTTTAAACTACGTATAAAAGAAAAAAAAATAATATGAGCTATGAATATAAACCAAATTTATCAACAAATACATATAAACTATCTGTAATTCCGTTTTAGAACTAATCTTTAGTAACTTTATGGGACGCAATCTATTTTTATACTTGATTGTCGATAGAGTCAAGTAGTTAGGTAAAATTAGCTGCTGGTTACAAAGCCAATACACTTAAATCATTAGTTGTTCAATTGTAATTACAAATAGACCAAAAGATCTTCAATAAACGAACAATTATTTGGAGTCTCCTTGGTGAATTAATTTTCATAGTGATAGATAAGCTGTCTCTTCTTTTTTTCACCCATGCAGCTTCGCAAATATCGTTTCAGTTTTTCAAAGTCAAAACACATGGTTCCCTATAAGGTAGTGTCCAGTCAATAACTCTGGACACTCTACGAGTACAGAAAAATGTAGTGGTCAATCAATTATTATAGATCAAACTGTAAGGAAACTAGAAGGCTGTTAATTGTATTCTTGAATATAAGTATATATATCGTTGATATGAGGCAGATATATGTGGAGATTTTTGCATTTTTGTTTGTGATGAGGATCTGGGTAATTAAACAGCAACATGGTCTGCATTGGTCTAAATAAACCTCCTTTTTATAGCCGTGAGTCGTTGTATATGTCTGTGTCTAAATTGTTAAAGTTTCCTACTGTATTCACGATATCAACTAGAATGTGAGATATGAGATGTAGAAGAGGAGACACCTGATTCTAATTGGTTTTCAATGTCTTTTAAAGCTTCTACATAAGTGAAAGATCACCAAAAGACTGAAGGGTGTTATAGGAGCAAATGCACAGATAGGTGAATTGTACTCAAGTTTGGACGAATAAAGCCTTAATAGATAACAACCAGATCAGAATCTTGCATCAGCGAAGGAAGCTTAAACATTTTTTAGGCCGTCAAAAGTGACCACTCAACAAATGATGCTCTATTATGTACCTACATACCGATAACTGATAAATTATTTAGCTTCCCCGATGCAAGTGGCGGTCAGTGAAAGTGGCGTAGGGTGTCGGTTACGGCTTAACAGAAGACAGTATTGAGTTTTAGAAAACATTAAATTCCTCTTTGAAAAATGCTGTCGGGATCAGAATTTAAAGAGAATTATAAACTGACATCAAACTTTCACATCTAAAGAACAGGGAAGTGAATCTAGAAACGAATATGAAAAGCAAAACGATTCTAGAAGATTCAAGCAGATTATTTATGAAAGTAAAGAAGATAGGCGGAGACAAAACGTAGCACGGGGGCATACCAGCGTTTATTTTGCGGATTTAAGATTGGGAACGCCTAGGTACTGATACAGCGTCAGTCCGTGTCCATCACCTAAATCAAGCACCAGTGAGCACGTTAGTATGTTTTTAATATTTTAACGCAGAAGTGTAAGAAACTTACACAATTAATGAAAAATCTTCTTAACTTACATCCTTTTGCTTTTGAGTTTTTGCTTTAAATGGAACTTTTTTTGTTTTTCCAGGAACAACGTTGTTGGATTCTTTTCTATTTTTGCCCATTTTTTATTATTTATCAATCTTAATCTTTAATAATAGATTTAAATTTATTGTTAATCTTTTATAAATAAAAAAAATAAAAATAATTTTTATCAAATTTTGTAAACAAAAACATGTGCAAAGTAAAAAAAATTGGAAATATAGAGCTGTCATTTGTCAGTTGCGTCACTTTCAATTTTCGCACGTTCAACAGAATTTTGAAAGTCTTGTTTTTAGTCATCTTTCTAGGTCTGTTTGGTAATCTGAAAATGATATCACTTAACTATGGATTATCATTACATTCAATTACATTGATAATATCACTGCAGATTGTTTATGCTATTTTATCAACTGAATTCTGATTAACAAAGTTGTGGAGTTCAAACAACTCTTTTTTGACACATTTTGATTTTAATTGGAACATGTCCAATACTGTATAGGTGCATGTAATTAAATAAGGTTCCATCGTGATGGAAAATTCATTTTCTAGCGAAATGTCATTTTTGATCAAAGATGTATTTTATATATTTTTTAAATTTAATTTACTTAACATTATTTATTTTTCAAGTGAATTATTTCATCTTCATGTTTTGTCAAAAGTTAAACTCAAAAATAAGGAAGAACTGTTGAATAAACAAGACCTATTTACTATTGCTATTTGACAGTCCTGTTTTTTTATAACATCTTATATAAATCATAGCATTCCTTCTCCTATTCTGATTACAAATTATCGAGTTTAAAATTTAACCTCAAGGCCATGTCCACTTTTAAATAGTATTCGCAATAAAAAAAATAACACGCTTTTCAATTCTATTCATATTATTTTCTTTATGAATGTCATTACTCTATTTTATTTGCTATATTTATGGTGTCATTTTTAGTATTAGTTGTTGTTAAATTTTTATAATAAAAATCTTTTTAATTTATAATAATTTTTACCTCAAAAAGCTATATATGCACACAGCCTAAGAATAAATCAATACAATCACTTGCGAAAAAGTGGCAACTCTCAACCCGGTATACGTGTTTATTCAGTGGTGCCAACCTCAAAACACAAACAGAAGCATACTTTCTGCGATAAACAAACAAATCCTTGACCTTCAATTTTATTTTTTCCTCATTAGAAAAAGGACAAAAGAAAATAATAAACCCAAACTCCCGTCTGGATTTGTATTTGTTTCCGTAGTTCAAATTCAACACAATTAATTCACCTTCCTATTTATTTATTTAATTTCCTCCTTCCTTCTCTCCTCTCCTCTGTGCACAAATCAATTAAAATCGAATTAAAAGAAAAATGCCAAAAGCTGAAAAAATCAAAGTCAATGTGAAGGACCGAGTGGAGGACAATGCGATCGATTTGAGTCTGTCTGAGCTCACAGAAGTTCCAGTCCGGGAAATTGTAAGTTTTTATTAATGAAAAAAGAATCAACTAGCTTTAAGATGCCTAAATAGTTGATAAATAATATTTAAAAGGTGCAGGAGTTATGGATCCCGTACAATTATAATTTATCTGCGTTACTTTTTTTTCTACTATTACTGGTGGAGGGTGGCATGTTAATCGGAACATAAGACCTTGAAGATTACTTCTGCTTGATGGTTTTGGCTCAGGGTTACCTTGGCAGTGACAACTCGATAAAAAGGAAGGGTTCACATACAGCCTTTTAAGTGTCGAGTAAATGTGTGCGATTTTTGTATGAGTCTCCACCCTTATTTTTGCTATAAAAAAGTCCCACGGTCAATTTGTGGTAACGGGAATTAATAAAAGAATCGATCCACCATTCGCAATGTGATTTTAATATCAAAATTAACCAAAACTAAAGAAGCTACATGAGCTGATAGGTGATATCAAAATCAAATACAAAATAAACAAATCCCATGTACCGGATCTGGGTTTTATAATAAACTCGAACACGGGGGATCTTTTCCATCTAGTGTCTTCCTACTAGAAATAATATCTTCATTTATATAACCCATGAACAATTGAAACTCGTATTAATCTCAGGAAATGTTTCAAACATTAGTTAATTTAAAACAGGGTCTCCAAACTTTAAAATTTCAAACTAAAGGTGACCAAATTCAAAGCTTTCATTTTATTATTTGTATGTTAAAAAGGAAGAATAATTCTTTATTTTAAAAATGCTGAGGTTAGGTTAGGTTAAGGCTTCTGGTTAAGAGAAAGAAAACCAGCACACTTAGACCAATAAATGGTCCGTTGTGATTAGACTGCTGAGACCTTTCCAAAATTATTTTTCAACTTAATTCTAAATACAAAGTTTGTGACATTCAAACGAAAAACTTATACATTTTTTTTTTTGACAGAGTTTCATATTCATGTCGGGAAAAGTTGCACACAATTGTGTTGCTTTAGCTGATGATGAAGGTTAGATAATGTCAAAGTGTTTACAAATACCCATGAATCTAGATCCTTTCTTCTGAATTAATCAAACTTACGAGAGCTCCTTAAAACTGATTTACAAGTGACCATACTCAATGTAATTTTAAGCGAATCGTTTGAGTTGAGTACGAAAAAGAATTGGATAAAAACGTATTTTGTATTTACATCTATATACGCGGCAAATTTTATAATTTTTATACTAAATAAAAATCGACCAGAAGATAAAACATGTTATCCTTTAATTAGAAGAATCTACAACGTTTTTAAATGCCTATTTCTTCATCTGTTATTATTTTATTAAAAACAAATATGAAATTATTAATTTCTTATTATTTATTTGTCAATAACAGGCTACATTTAAACGTGTCACAATTTTGGATCTTTCGAACAACAAATTAGTGTCCTTGGGGGTAATTGTTTTCCACAAAAATAACTTTTTAACAAAAGAATTTAAAATAAATGTTTTTTTTTTGTTAGAAAAACTTTTCTATACTCACAAATTTATCAAGACTTGATTTGAGCAGGAATCAAATAAAGTTTCTACCAGAAGATTTTGGAAACCTTCGCAATCTTCGACACTTAGACTTATACAACAATAAACTAGAACATTTGCCATTGAGTTTTGGCAGCTTGCATAAGCTGAGGTAAGATGATGTTTGGAATTATAACCTTCAGGACACTTTAATGCTGCTTTTTATAGCTATTTAGATTTGAAAGGAAATCCCCTAACGCCGGCATTGGCTAAGGTAGTCGGATTGTGTTTAACAGCAAAAGAATGCAATACTTCTGCAAAAAATACGGTAAGCTGGAATAGAAATTTCTTTGGTCACAGTATCTTCTAACAAACATTTATATTCTAGGTGAAATGTATGGCCCGAATGCAGGATGAAGTAGAAAAAGCCAAAGAGAAACTCCAACTAGAACATGAAGCCCAACTCGAAGCTATACAAGATGTAACCAACACCGAAGAGGCTCAAAAATCAAAAAAAGCCAAGAAAGCTAAAAACAAATCAAAAAAGACCAAAAGCGAAAATGCTTCACCAAAGCCAAATGTCAACGTAAAATTGACCAAATCAAAAGCCGATGGATGTTCTGCTTTAGGCAGTTCAACCAAACGCAAATCAAGTACAGCTCTTAAGACAATATTCACATTTTTTCTGCTTTTAACCCTCAACATATTTATAATATACGTTATAATGTTTAAGAATCCAGAAATAGCCGAGAGATTAGTTGAATTTATACCCCATCAGTATCGTGATTGGATACTCACCAAGTCTGAGTACTTTCGTTTGCGTGTCTCGGATTGGATTCAGGTTATTCGTACACCACCGGGGCACAACTGACATATAATGTTCTCGAAGCCTCCACTAACTCAGTAAAATTCGATACAAAACTGAGTAAAGAAGCAACATCCAAAGGAAAAGGCTATTATATATACATAAGGCCGATTTATAAAATAAAATGCGATAAATAGAAACAATTTGCTGCCACAACCACAACCACATCATCAACATCAACATCAACATCATCTTCAACATCAACTCGTCCATCAACTAACAAACTACCTTCAAATAAACTTTAGACAATTCTGACACACTTTAAAGTTCCGTAAAATAGTACATAATACAGTTTATCACATGCAATAGACCAGTTAATACAAGTTAATACAGTTTAATCATTCTTTACAAAGAGTTCTTTTATCAGTGTTATTCAGTCAAAGTAATTTACGATTATATAACAAAAGTCATAGCTATTATTATAAGTATGCTTATCTTAATTTAAAACATAACAAACATACTTTTTTCTGCACGTTTTTTTTTATGCTTTGCATTTACACACAACTTTTTAGAATATTATAAGTTCTAAGGTACGTTTATCAGTCATTTTTTTACAATGTATGTAATAATAAATATAATGGTTTTATACATTCAAATATTTTGGACTTACTGTAATTGACTTAAAGTGACTAGCGTTAAAATTAGAACAACCGTTCAAGGAAATTCGGTGAGTTGGATTAAGTTTATAAAAATATCAAATCAAAAACGTAACTAATTTTTTGTTTATAAAAATAATTCACGTATGTATATCTTTCTGTGGTAGGTGCTTAAAAAGCGAAGAAAGAAGAAGTAGGCAGTATGAAGAAAAGAGCATTTAACGGTACAAAATTGTAGTTCAATTATTTTTGTAAAGACAATACCTGAGTTTCATCAAGAAAGAAATTTAAATGGAATTTCGAAGAAGAATGCTTTCATATTCATGTATTATGCGATTGAGAAGATTATTGATCACACATGCTTCAAGAAAAGAAGGTGGTGAGGTAAGCGTTAAAAATATTCTGTTTAAATGGTTAGACCTCTTAAAAAACAGTAATACAATTTGTATGGGTATCTGGAATGGGCTTCAATTAGCTTTAAATGCAGTAATGCTCTAAATATGTTGCATGTCGGATCGGTATCTTTTAATTTCTGGATCTCTTAATGTTAAGATCCGACTAATGAAAACATTAATTTCTTTCGAAAAGTTACTTCTCACTTAGTACACCAAGAGAATGTTGTCATCTATTTTTGTTTGTCAAAAAGAGAAAAATATTCTAGACTATTGTAACTAAGTGAAAGACTTAATTAATTACATTTCTCAATGCTTGGTTCGCGTGATTTCTTGTAATGGATGTCGTTAATATATTTAATTCACAGAATTTTTGTTTAACGAAATAAACGTTTTAAGTATAATCATATATGTAAGATCGTTTTATCAAGACAATGTCACAAGCAACACACCACATGGAGTTAGTGCTATATTCACAAATAGTAAGGATGATTCGCCCCCTAGATCATTCGATTTAGAATTTTTAGACTTTTATTATGGGGCAATTATTTGTTAATTGATCTCAATATTGAGTTAGAGGTAGCCGCTGTTTCTGTTAAAATGTGTAGTCAAGGCATTGTAGAAAAACTTAGACTGGGTGAACATTTTATTGACATTGAATTCCATACATTGATTATTCTTCAAACAAATAATAACTTTTTGGAGACCTTACATTATTAAAAAAGTTTCAAGTAAAGTAATTGAAATTAGCCATTTATCCTAGATATCATTTCGAAACATAAAAATTTATTGATCCAAGATCATAATGATAACGAATTAAATTTATTGCATTCCTATCAAATGGTTATTTTAAAAGTCCAAGCGAAATCTAATTGATTTTTATCAATCAAATGTTTTCCTGGCATTTTGATGTGTAGACTAGATTTATTCAATGACCACTATAAAAAGAAAACAATCCATTACAAAGTATTCCAAAATTAAAATTAAAATGTTATACCTTAATAGTTGTGTTTGGCATTCCTAACAGAGAAATTTTCGTTGTTCCATCAACCAATCCATGCAAAGCGAATAGATCAATTTCATTTTCATCATATGGATAATCCAAAATGATAGCGTATACATTGGTACCTCCATTCGGCATTTGATTGCTTGTATACCAAACTCCTGGTGTAATTGTGTCATTTTGATAGGCCCATGGCTTAGTGCCGTAAATAGCTTCACCATTTATTTGAAGCCATTTACCCATATCTCTAAGCCTTTCTTCGAAAATAGGTAGAATTGTTCCATATTTTGTTGGTCCTACATTTACAAGAATATTTCCACCACAACTTACAGTGGTTACAAGTTCTAAAAAAAAAGTAAGGATTCCTTATTTCATGTGCTTTAAAGAACATTACTCGCATACCTTTTATAAGCTCCTTTGAAGTCATGTAATCTGAAAGTGTAGTATCATAACGCTGACCCCAACTAGTCTTGTCCAGGGTAAAAGCATTTTCCCATTTATGAGGCTGAAGAACTCCTTGAATTATAAAAAAAAACGAGGAGAGTTTGAAATTCGTAAGGGTAAAGTGCACTTTTTCTAAGCTATCAAAAAAAATAAATCTTATGTTCTCAAGGTCAAGGATGCTTAAAAACAAACGAAGCAAAAAATTTTACAGTCGAAAATATTTTTGTGCTTTGTCTTACCTGGATTATATCTATCCGAGCAAGTCCAGAAGTCCCCATGCAAACAGTGAGTGGCGAATCCCCATCTGTCATTTGTCACCACAGTATCTCGAACAGGGCTTTCATTATACAACCTTGATTAAAAAATAAAAGCATATATATGTAAATTAAGCTGATAAACAATTTTCAACAAACAATACCAAGCGATAAATTCAGTCGAATTCCAATATGGTGGAGGAGCCTCCCAGTCACCATCTGACCAAATCACTTCTGGACCATACAATTCCACCAACTCGCGGAGCTCAGGTAACACTTTATCCTGTACATATTTATTCTCCAAAAATATATGCAATTTATCTTCCACATAGAGTCGATTAAACCACTCGAACAAAGAATAATACAAGCCGAATCGAATGGAAGTTTTTTCACGAATAGCCGTTGATAACTCTCCTATAATGAGCATAAAAATAAACTGATAAAATAATTCATAGTGATTATAATCATACGCACCTATGATATCAATTCCTGGGCCAACGTCTTTGGCATTCCAACTGAACGAACGACTAGATGGCCAAAGGGCAAATCCGTCATGATGTTTGCTCGTCAGCACAACGTATCTGCAATTAAAAGACAGTCATAACCTTCTACATATTTAATATGGAATAATGTTTAGGATTACTTTGCTCCACTGTCTTGGAACAGAAGCGCCCATTGAGTAGAATTGAAGAGCTCAGCTGTGAATTCTTTTGCAAACTCCTGATACGTAAAGCCAGGCCGGTAATTTTTCTTCATGAAATCTATGTAAGATTGTATTTTCTGTCCTACGAAAAAAAAAAAAAACAATAAAAAAATTGATAAGAATATTATAATTTTTTTTACAGATCGAACAAAATAAACACACAAACCTTGCCAATTAGTCCAAAACCACTCTGAGCCATAGCTCGGAACAGAATATACACCCCAATGGAGGAATATTCCAACCTTGGCATCATCATACCATTGCGGCAGAGGTCTTTTATCCAAGCTCTTCCAATTCGGTTCGTATTTTTGTCTTATTTTATTATCACATCCTCGATCACCACATTCGAAATTAAATTTTGATGAATCGACTTTAACAAAAAACAAAAAGATGAATACGGTAATTGAGTAAACAATTACCAGTAAGCGATTCATGACTTATTTGAGAGACGATGCAACTTAAACTAACCATAACAATCGGTCAAGTGTGAAGTGTTTCGAGTTCAGAGTAGAGTCAATAGTGTAGTAGTACATCTTTTTGTGCCGCAGCGACCGTTGAGTAGATTCTAGATTCGCTCACTTGTTATCTAAATATTCATAAGGGAGTACCTATGTATATACAGTGGAACATACTTGCATACCCATTTGGAATGTTTTTTTTTTTATTTCTTATAATATGAAAGTTTCACTAGAATTTAAAGTTTGGAGAGGAAAAGAAGTCAATTGAATAAAAGCATGAGATTCCGCTTATAAAAAATGGTATTTGAAAAATGTTCAATTTTGAGTGTTAACAGTTTTTTAATAATGCCATTATTTTTATTTTTACTGTTAATCTTTTGGCCTTAAGTTGTATTCTAGGTTAGTCCGTATTTTTAATTAGTTCTCTTTAAAATGTTTAAATGTACTTCATTATACATACTTTTACTGTTATAACGAAAAGATCATAAGTTGATAAACTCTTTTTTTGATATTTGGTGACATCATGCTCTTTAATAAAATAGGTGTCCAGAAATGGAAATGGTTTTGATTATTGGCTGAAAATTGCTTAAGCAGATATTTGAGGAAGTATGACCAAAGGATGATGAATATTTTGAGGTTTTTAATAGATTGTTTCAATACAATCATGTTCTTGAATTTATATTATCATAAAAACGATTCATCTGATTTTGATCTGATATTTTTAAACTCATTAAAAAAAATAAAAATATGCACTACTTCTTATCCCATAACAAAATGTTTCCAAACAATTTAAAAACATTCACTGTACCATGTGTCATATTTGATACACAATGTTTTTGTTTTTATTTGATAAATAAATCCTTTAAACAAAATTCTCCAGTCTTAAACTGCAAGAAAATTTGGAAATAATTTTAAGGCACAAATTTCTCACTTTCATTTTAAGATTCATTTTATCTTATTTTGGAAATAAGAACAAGATTATAAATCTTAAAATTAATTTTTTTTAGCATGTTTATTTAGGTTACAATTCTTCGAATTCTTCTTGCCTTGGTATATAATCCAACAAAGCACCAAGAAACTTCTGAAAATTTAAAAAAGTGGCTTCTATGACATTACTCACAATAACCTTTATAATTAAAAAAAAAATGCGTATACGGTATGGTGTACCATTTTTTTTTTGCAGTAATTTATTAAAACGGTTTTTGATAAGGTTTATACTAGACTTTTATTTTCGTGTACGTATGGTTGAAATTATCTATTCAAATGTATACCATATGTACATACATGATTACAGTTAAATAATAAAGTCTTTAAAAAATTAAGATTGTTCTGTTCTTTCTGTTCTGTTCGAAATACATAAATGAAGTAGCTAATCGTTTTTTTTTTAATTACAACGATACTTCTCATAAAACCATTTTTCATTTTTAAATACTTTGTACGAGTTGTTTAAAATATTTTTTTTTAGGATTTGCTTTGCATTAGAAAAAAAGTAAAAGCACAACTGAATGCAAAAATATTATTTAATGAAAAGCTAATTAATTTAAAGTCAAATAAATCGATAGAGCGAGTAATAGATGGAAAACTAATGAAAGAGTATATTAAATGAAAATTAGAATTCAAACACTTGAATACAAAAATTAATTTTCAACGATTTAAATAAATTATTATAAATTTATACTAGTTATTTTGTTTAAAAACATTAATATTTATTTAAGTGTTTGATATACTGGTAACATTGGTCATTTCCTTAAATTTATATTTAACGAAAAAATTATTTAACGAACAAATTCGTTGAGTATGGTTCATGTACATGATTCGTTAAGTTTGTTTCTATCTTTTTCCATATGACGTACATAATCTTGTTACACTCTCAATTAGACAATAAGAAATTAAAAAAAAAAGAACAATTTCAATGAGAACAATAATTTTTCTTCGAAAAAAGAGAACCCATGAAGAAAATCCTCTCTTAAATTCTGCCAACTGTGCATAACCTTTCTATGTGTGGAGTGTAGAACACCAAAATACAATCAAACCACGATATACCATTTGATGCCAAATTATAAAACCGAAGAGCTAGCTACCACTCTAGACATTTACTTGCGTCGGTTTGTTGGAAGCGAAAGGTTGCCGCTGCTCCTCGAGTGTGTGGTGCTGGTGTAAAAGTGTATATATCGGTAATGAGAAGAGCGCGCGTTTAAAACTGCAATTAATTATTGATTTTATTAAAACAAAAAAAGAAAAAAGCTGAAAATTAAACAAACAATAATTCCACTTCCAAAAAGTTATATACCTCATGTAAGTTTTTCGCATTGGTTATAATTTCTTAATTTAGTATTTTGAATGAAAGAAAAAAATGATAAAACTTTTGTCTTAAAGTGTTAAAGTGTTACTCGTACAGTGAATGGAAAAAAAAAAATAAAAAATATTTTTGCACTTTAAGAACAAGCACATTCCCTCTTTAATCGGCACGACCGACCAACCGACGACGGTTGTAATGTGAAAATAAAAAAAAATAAAAAAAATCAATTCATGAGATGTACTTTATTTTCGTCATCATGGCTAGGAGACACGTTGAACATATTTCTGTGACTTTTTGGTATCATATACGAGTATACGATACGAATACGAGTGCATTTGCACTGTAGGCTATTTTAAGCGACAGATTATTGGCAATTTATTTTAGTTTCTCAGTTTTGTGTCTTTCGAATTTCGATTTCGAGGATACTGAGACTGGCTGAGGAGACGAGACAGGTAAGAACTTATAGAAAATTTCACCGCATGTGGCAAAAGACATAACATGGGTGCATCTACTTACCATTCGTCTAACGTACCTACCTATACCTAGAATCTACAGGGCTATAAATCAGTCTATTGAGGTATTGAGGAGAGGTATGGCTTTTCTTTTGTCTTGCATTGTTCCTCAGAACCTGGTAAAACTAAATCGTTATTCGCATGTGAAGAGGTATGAATGTCTTCTTGTCTTGGAGTCGTCATTGCCGTTGTCGTTGTCGTTTCTTCTTCGAGCTTAACACGTTGACATTTTTGCCCAAGAAGTGAAGGAATAGTTTTTGAATGCTTGCTTAGAGATATTTAAGTATTTCAGTATATTGATTTCTGATTAGATACGTTGATTCCCCTATTGTTTAAGGATTGGGGTTTAGGGAATTTTGCGTTTCGAATACTGATATAAGGATGTAGCCTTCGGCATAGGTGCTGTTCAGTTTTGTAAGCACGTGTTTTGTAACTTTTTCTTTTATTTTAGAAATGAATAAATGAAATATGTACGAGTAAGTCATTTTCAAGGTTTTTCATTTCAAGATTCAGCTTAAGAATTTTAATTCTGAATAGAGTAACATATATCATACCCTTAACGGAAGCAATCCGAGTAAGGGAACATGTTTCATAACAACAAATTTGAAATAAGTCGTGTAAATTTGGGTTGATCCATAAAATACACAGTTATAAGTTACTAGGAACAATAAATTTGAAATTATATACACAACAAATTACCCAAAAAGGTTTGTTCTTGAAAAAAAATATATGTTTGGCAGATATGATATAGCGTGTGTGCTCCAAATCGAATGTGCTTTATCATTCTGTTATCAAAAGAGTGCATTGTTTTATAATGTTCCACTTAAAAATCTTCAAAGAACTAATTTTTCAACAGGCCAATTAATAAATTGTTGTTTTTTTTTTGTTTTTTTTTTTTGATTGATTAAAAGCAAACAATTTTTATTTTTACCCTAGAGGGTTTATAGCCAAAAAATATATCCTTTTGAATTACTTATTATCAGAAATGAGTCATCTGTTATGTTGATATACATACATATTTACATGTATGCATTTGATAAAAGTACCTACATAGGGCTGAAGGGTGTTTACTTGTTTTATTTAAAAACCGCCGACTCATGTTTCCGAGATTCAAGTTATTTTGTTTTATCACATGGAAGTGACTAAGCAAATGCAAGTCTTTGCATGACACAAAAATGGTGTAAATATTATTGGTGACATGTCCTTTTTGACAGTAGATAATCAATTTATGTTTATCAACGAATTTTACATATCGATAAAAATTAACAATTTGTGGAAACTGACATTTGTGTATGTGTGTTTTTAATGATAAATAGTTTCTAGAAACTTATAGCTGCTACTTTTGACTTTAATTTTAATTTGGTAAATTTGAATTTAAACTTAAAAATAAAGGATTTCTGTTGATTCCTTTTTTGACATTGAGTTATTGTTGCTGTCAAATTTTCTTTTCTTTAGTTTCATGCACTTAAGAAAAAGAAAATACATACTAACTAATTCAGCTGAATTTATTGTTTTTTTGCTAATATATATTACAACTTATCATTATATCATAAGTTTACAAAGTTTACATCAGATTCCAAGAATTATTTATAACAATAACACTTTGTAGGATTTGAGGTGTTAGTTATATAATAAGTTTGCGGAAATCTAAAAATTTCAAGAAAAGCTAAAGTACACAGATTACGAATGTTTGTTATACATTTCAACATTTGTTTTTGATAATGGTCTTTTCTAAAATCTTTATTTTGCTTTTTTCTCTCCCCATTCATTTCAATTTTATATTTAACATCATCTTTTTCACAATCAACGTGATATTTACATTACAAAGTCCAATCAAAATAAATCGATTTCAATAAAAAAAAAAAAAATGTTTATCTTCTGAACACTCGTGTTTACACTTTAAATATTGCATTAGTTGGAAAATATTGTTTTTTTTATGTAATTTAAATTTTATTCAAACAATAACAAATTACGATTTACGTATTCAATAAATAACATGTTGCTTCTTGTTGATTTAACTCTTATCAATTTTATATTTATTATCTGTTTCTAACGCTAATGAATTTAGTATACTTTATGAATTGTGTCAAATCATTGCAATTTTCTATCACTCGTTTTTCTATGGATGAAAATTTGAGTTATTTGATTTTATTTAAAAGTAAAAAACAAATCTTATTTTTTCAAATTAAAATTATAGCAACAGCAGTTATATTACATAGAAATTTAATTATTAAAAATTGTATACTATAAGAAAAGAATCCAGGATTATTACAAGTAGGTAGGTAGGTATCCAATTTTATTTTATTACCTGCAATTACAATGTTATTAAATGCTTATTCGCTTCAAAAGCTGCTTCACTATCTAAATTGATACTATAGTTTACAGATACAAGTAGTTTTATTTTCTAAGACTTAATTTAAGCAATAATTATATTATTGCTATCTGTCTCTACCTATAATGCCTTCCTACGTGTGCTTGATGTTAATTGAATAGTGTCATTAAAGTTAAGTTAAGCAAACAGATACAGCTTTGTATAAATAAATGATAAAATAAAAAGTCATTACTGCAGTTGGAAGTTACACTCAATATATCCACACTAATCTTTGTTTTTTATTGATAATCAAAGTTTCAATATTTGCACAATGCAAAAGTATATCAGAAAATACTAAGAAATTTTAATCAGAACTCAATTCAATTCAATCAAACTGTTTGACGAAAAAAGCTTCAAAAGTGATAGTGATATTTAATAACAAGCTTGGATATTTGTTCGGCTTTTTCGAACTAGCTTGAA
This sequence comes from Scaeva pyrastri, assembly GCA_905146935.1. NCBI lineage: Eukaryota > Metazoa > Arthropoda > Insecta > Diptera > Syrphidae > Scaeva > Scaeva pyrastri. The sequence continues at coordinate 55,511,932 of LR989929.1, forward strand.
GCTGGACGGGACGCACTATACCATAACAGTGCTTGTAAAAGTCCATAGTGCCATCGTACTGGTGTGGATAATTGGAATTCTCATAAATTGCATTATGAAAATTAATTTTCAAAAGCGAAAGTTTCGTCATTTCGAATAATTTGGGATATTTTTGAAATTAAATTTTAACCGACGCGACGAAGGGCAGGTCGGGTGTTCATAATTAAAAATTAGTATTTTTTAATATAGATTAGACTTTTGTTTCTGACTTTCCTACAATAAATGATGCTTAAGAATTAGAAAAATCAAATTGGTACTACTAGTTCCTTATTTTAAAAAAGCAATAAATTTATATTAATCATAACCACTATGTAGTATATAATTATTAATGCTAAAAAAAGCTCGTAGAGATAATTATTATAAATTTATTGCTAAGTCAGTGTCATTACACGATAACGCCATGTCATGCCCGACGTTTGCCAGGGGCACTATTTAATTGACAACAAGAAAGAAACAATAATTAGCATAAAAAGACCGGCAAGTTATAGATTGCAAGACTTATGAAACAACCGCCAATTAGATAACTCTTGCTAATGAACTATTTTGGAACTACGTAACTTCTTACTTATTTAAAGTACCATTTATGCAGGCCAATTGATTCTTTATCAATGCCGCTTGGTCATGCAGGCATACTTGTATACACTTGCCCAACCCAAGTAGGAACAGAAATCGATATTATATTAATGTTGTCAATGTTCCATTTCATTTTCCTTGAACTGCAATAGAATTATGGTATTTCTTCATACTTTGGATTGACGAATTTCTTGATTATATCTTCATGTCTTGTTCTTTATTTATAAGACTACTTTGAGTAATCAAACAATTAATAATAAAATTGACTGAACGCCCTTTTTTAATCGAATAATTTTTCGTAGTATGTTGGTTACATCATGTTCATAGTTTGGACAAAAATAAAGAGCCCACTTAAAAAAAATCTATTGTTACATAAGAAACTTACAAACTGTCGAAACTTATGCCAATTCAACTTAAGTACTATTAACAAAAGATACTTTAATTAAGATCAGAATTATTTACACATTGCCATCTATCTTCAGCGATTGTTCACACAATAAAAATGTCTTTTTGAGAGGTCATGACTTTTTATAATCGTGAAATGATTCTAATTGAGAAAAAGGAACGTTTATTTTCTTTGTACATTCCATTGGGGAATATAAAAAGATAATTTAATCTTGTTAAAACTTCACACAATTCGCAAGAAGTCCCTTTAGGATAAACAAACTAAATAAGGCAGAAACTGCTTTCTATCAATTAGTGGGACCCACGTTGCGTTAGCTTAAATCAAAAATCATATTATTTTTTAAAAAAACAAATGAACATTTCTAAACATTTTGTGTGGGATATAGAATTAAAATAATTAGTTTGAAAATAAAATGTTATTTACAGGGTGTTTTAGAATCTTTGAGCGAATTTATTTATTAGAGTAGAAAATATCACATTTATTATAAAAATTACAATTTTATTTCAGAACCTTATGATTTATACAATTTTTAAAAATTTAGTCATTAGAAAAAAATGATGATTTATTCTAAAAACTTCATTTAAAATCACCAAACAAATTAGAATTATCTTCAAGGTTTGTTATCTTAAAAATATAAACTTTAAGAATTTATGAGTTCATTTCATACGATACAAAAAAAAATAATTTAAGCATTGTACTGAAGTTGAAATTGAGGTATAAATGTCAGAAAAGGTTATTTATAGACTTGATCAATGTTATTTAATTCATAAAAGTGAGAATCTTGTTGTTTACCGAGTTATTAAAATAAAATACTTTTTTTTTTGTATTTAAATCTTAAGAGATCACGAAAAACAAATTCTTGTGACACAGAAACAATTTATACAAACTTTTATTATAAAACATTTTAAATGTCTTAAATAGAAGCATCCACAAGTTTGTACTTATTGAGATTATGTTGTATATATTTTTTATAAATAAGAAAAATGTTTGTTCTTTAATAAATATAATAACCTTTTTTAGTTTATTATATTATTATAATGCAAACAATTTATTTACACAAATTTAACCTCGTCATTGTTTATTGTGTTACTAGCGAAAAGTTTTTATTCAACAAAGATAATGCTTATACAGTCAAACTTCTTTATAACGAACCTTCAAGGGAACAAAAAATTGCTTCGTTATAAAGAAGTTTTATAAAAAAATCGTTATATAGAAAATTTATTTTTTTAACACTCAAAGTATTCTTTTAGATTTAAAGAAAACAATGGTACAAAAAAGAACTCATTTAAAGGAAATTAAGTAATTTTTATTTTTTAGTTAAAAACATATCAATTTTTGATTGAACATGAACAGTTTTGGTTTTTGTTTTATTATAAAAATCTTCCAATTTTGAAAGATGAAAATATGCATCATCTGAGGTTTCATCTCTTGTTTCAATAAAATTTCGAAGATTATCGAATGCAGCTCTCATCTCAATATCGCTGGGCTTTTTTCGAACAAATTCGATTTCAGCATTGTCATCTGCTTTTTTGTAAGCGATTCACCTGTCTATGTGCGTAAAACTTCTCAAACACATGTACCCTTTTTCATGCACCCATACCCATACATACATTACATACATTAACTTTTAGAAAATTCTTGCCAAAACGGGGAGTTCCCTATTAAATCTTGGAAAAAAAATCTTAGTAAGCTTAGTTTTCAAATTTGAAAATTGAAATTTCGTTATAAAGAAATAAATTTGCTTTTGGGTCAAAAAAATTAGTTCCTTATAAAGAGAATTTCGTTATAGAGAACTTCGTTATAAAGAACCTAATTCGTATGGGATATTTTTTAAGGGGAAGGGGAACAAAATGAAATTAGCTATAGAGAGAATTACGTTATAAAGAAGTTCGTTATAAAGAAGTTTGACTGTATATGTATATATGTATGTACATATGTATATTCATAAATTATAGGTTCTAATTAGAATTGTGCTTAAGTGCAGAAGGCATGCGCTCCTGTCAACAGATGATTCTTTTTTTATGTTTTGTTTTTAAACAAACTGCAAAACGTACAATAATTTTTAAAGCCAAGTTGGTAACTTCATAAAGATTCCTTATACCCGTAAATTACAGTGCCTACTTATATTTGTCATATTATTTTTATCTTTATTTGTTTAAAACAATTTTAAGCAAATTTTTTAAAACCTGTCATAAAAATTTTAATATGTTCTTTTTTGTGTAATTATACTATTTACATATGCATAGGTTGCTAACCTCAATGAATTGCCAAATAATCATAAATTCTTTTTTTTTTTTTTAAATAAGACATAAGTCACAGAGACATATGTGTGTATGTAAATATGTCAGGTAATTTTAACTTACCCACGTGTATATAATAAAATTGTTATATAGCCTTATGTTTAAGTCTTTCAGGGGCATAACGAACAGTGATTGAAGAAATAATATTAATATATGACAGGTTTGAAATTATATTTTAACTGTCAATCCTTGTTTGAATAAAATCGAAATTGAATTTAATTTAATCAGAATAGGGTTGTTTTTAATTAGAATGGTAGTACTGGTGGCTCTCTTTATATTGATTTAGCTTTTAATGCAAAAAAAGAAACAATTTCAAATAACGACCTTGTACGTATTTGAGTATAAGAAAATAGCTGCTTATTTGAAGAGGTCCTTAAGCGGGTGTTTTTTTTTTTGTTTTTTTTTTTGTGTGCATAATTTTGAACACCTGCGCACAACCAACGTCATACTACATAAGTTTCATTAAATTTACTTTTTTTATTTCAGAACTACCATTAATTATTTTCTTATAACTAAACTATCAAATGGAATGGTATACTTAACTTCCGTTCAAAGAATTCCACAATTTTCTCAATCTTAAAGTTATTTTTTGAAAATGTTTCATGTATAACTTAAGAAATAAAAAAACATAAATAGAAAACACATAAAAAACGTATCCTCTTTTCGTTTTGTGAATTCATGGCAAAAGTCATTAAATTTCTCTATTCAACTATTGACGGTTGTCAAGGTTTTATAAAGTCACTAAAATTGTGTTCGAATGAATGTGACTCGTTTTTGCAGTCGTCAGTCTTGAAGAATAAAGAAAAGGGTTAAGGGTAGCAAAATAACAAGAAAAATAGAAAACCACTAGCATAATATAATGGCTACATAATAACAAGTCAAAAGTTGACGTAATTTCTTCCCTCATTATCAGCATATGACAAAAAGCTTAGTTATAGGTAATATTGTAGCTATTTTTTGATAACGAAACAAACATACATACTATGTACTTAATATGCTTATATAGAGTTTCATTATTTTTTAATACCACAGTTATATGAAAAACTATAGATTCTAAATTGCTTGCGTGCAGTGATGTATTTTAAAAGTCATTTAAAAACCCTATATCTATCACCAAAAGTTCAATGCCCTCGATACAAGACCTACAATAAATATATAGATATGAATGTACTGTATATGACTATAATTGTAGTGTGATTTGAAATATGAAATGCCTTCACCCCAATTCATCTGAATTTTTGGTCATTTGCCAATTACGGAAATGTTCTCCTTGGAAAAGTTCACTTTAAGATATTCTAATAGGAATCATTAAAAAAAGAAAAAAAAAGTCTTTAAATACCTTCCGCATTTCTTTGAGAGATACTCATTTAAATTTTAAGACTTCAAATGCAAGTAACTCATAACATTCTAGTTAATAGATGGTAAACTGTAAATAAAAAAAAATATGAAAAGATTTTTATTAGTAAATTCTATCGGATTATTTATCTGCAAATAAATGTGCATAACTGATTTGACAACTTTACTTGAACCCAGTTGAACTTCAGATAATCCGCTTAAGTTGTCTAAAATCTAAATCAAGTTAGCAATACAAACTGTCAAAGTGATTTTAAATGTCAAGAAAGCTTTTTCGATACAATTTTAGAAAACAGTCGTTATTGATATATGTAATAGTCAAAAAGTTAGTTCTGTTAATTTGGGTTTAGCTCGAAGAAATTTGAATAAATCAAATGATGTTAGAATTGTGAACTTTTTAAACTTATATTAGTTAAAGTTTTATATTAGTTTTAACTTTTTTTCAATTTCCGTTTTCATTATTTTCTATAAAAATTCGTCTCAAACTATTCAGAAAAGAATCAATCAATCAAATACAAAAGTACGGAAGAGTATCGTGCATATAATATTCATACCCTTTAAAAAAGAAGATGTTTTAACCAATCTTGTAATATCAAACTGCTTCTTTGAATGAAAACAACAGGTACGCAAAATTAATCATTTTATAAAATTGTTTAAATTTTGTTACTTGGAAAAAATTTCTTGACAATGACAATTATAAATCTAGCATTGGCCCTTTTCGTTAAGTTCAGTCAGGAAATTTATTATTTTGATCCAGTTTTTTTTGCAAATAATTGCAATAAACAAATTTTTTCAACTTAAATAAATTTATTACTGTCTTAAGAGTGAGTACAACATTCTTCCGTCAATTTTCTATATTCGTGAACAAATGTCAAGTTTCCTTAAAGTATTTACTGTCACTTTTGACGTAACCACTCCACCACCCCACTGGCTGGTGTGGGGAATTTAATGAAATAACAATTGAAATACATCCCTGGTCTTTAAAATATGGACTGTTGCCATTTTAATTTTTTTTTCGTCATGCAAGTTATTTGCCAACTATCCCAAAATTCGCCTATTACAACGATTCTGCGCAAAATTTCATTTCGTTTCATGCTTGGCCAAGCCTTCTTTTTAATGGGCTAAATATATAGGCTGATAGCCTTATAAGTATCTATATACATATATTAATATTTTCTGTAACCATAACACGAGCGGATGTGCATAACAAACTATGAAGCAATTTCTTTGATAACATCAATTAGACACGGCTTGCATTTGCTGAAATCAATAGTCAACATTGACTATAGGATTAATGTTTTGGTAGGTTAGGTGAAGTACATCCGGCCAAATGGCGTTATCATCATTGTTGCCAATTCTTCTTATCTCCTAAAAATATAAATTATTATTGATATAAGAAATGAATGAAAAATTATCATACAATTTCATTGGAATAATTATGATACTATTTGTATCTCGATCGATTTGAAGTACAAGCTAAATCAATAAAAATAAAAATAAAAATAAATATGTATGTAGATACAAAAAACAACGCGCACGAGACATTACCAAGTTAAATAATAATATCACTAACCTTCAGCTATTGTTAAACACAGACTTGAAAGTTATCTAATCGTCTAATGTTTACCGCAAGTTCTTTTTCTTACAGAACTTACAGACTATAGCGAAAAGCTACACGCACAAAAAGTGCTAGTATCTATCAGATACATACACAAATTTCGTCCCATTCTCTTCTCGACACTATTTTCGGTGAAACTATATTTATTCGAATAATTATATGTGGGTTAAGATTTTCGTGTTAGTCACCAAAAGTGTGTAGGCATGTGGAGCGGGTGGAAGCTTTAGCCTAAAAATAAACCATAAAATTTTACACTTGCATGACGTCATAGAAATTTTGAAATCGTCATGGAAATCAAAAATTCTAAAGCACATAGCAAATCAGAGTAGAACAGAGCAGAGCAGAGCACCTCCCTCAAGCCAAGGCCCCTGGAAGAGAAAAGAAATTGCTGATGAAATACTTTCTGCAAATTTCAATTTCATCTAGCTCTCAAAGAAGGAGGAAGAATAAGAAAGAAAAAAAGAGTAAATTTATCTATAGACATACTACAACTACAACATGTCCGGTAACCGGTAAAATAAAATTCTGGGAAGCAGAGTGATAGAAAGAAAATGATGATGTCATGGCCATGTGCTATTAGAATGCAAGAAGTAAAACACTTGAAATAAGTGGTGTTTTTTTTGTTTTAAGTGTATCTATGCGATATCCTGTTTCAAACTCGAAACTCTTGGGCACATATAGATACACTTAACGTGTGTTTCTTGTTTTGAATCCAATGTCAAGTTAGATCACATAACCACGTTTAATGTGGATACAGTGCTGTGCAAATGATTAGACGTTACAACACATGAAAGTAATTTGAAGAAGAAGATAAAGAACACTTGACAACAGAATACGACAATCGGTTTGAATATTTTGAATTAAAAAATCCTTCCGAAGTTATTCAGCTTATAAAAAGTGCTTCTCAAATTATTCGTTCGGATCTGACATTAAGTTGTAGAGTCCCTCCATTCCTGACACTATTTGCATACGGAAATGGTAAAATACTGTCAGTTTTTGATATTAAAAAAAAAGAATGAAAAAGAAAACATAATAACTTTAATTCTTTGTTTGGTTATTTTCTAAATGAATTCTTAATTTTGTAATACTTTTTCTAAAACCAAACATAAAATTCTTGTAAAAGAATGAAACGTCAACAATATACAAATATTTCACACACTCGTTTAGAGCAAATTAAAAACAATGCTACCAACCTAAAACAATTTTTCGTAGGTATAATTTGACAACTCATTGCTACAGCTGTCATTTCGACTCTAACTTTTGTCCAGGTCCCTCATTTCATAATTTAAATATTTGAACACAAAGGAAAGAAGTGTAAATAATGAAATGAGCTGTCAATTAGAACTTTAATAAAAAAAAGTGGTGCAAAAATTATGACAACTTTTAATTAAGTGTTGAACATACGGACAGAAGCAACAGCAACGGATTTTTCCACGAATTGTGCGAATGTTTCAGTTAAACCATTTATGATTCAGTTTTTGACAATTTTATTGCAAAATTCAGTCAAAATTCATATACAAAAAATATTAAAATTGAAACCACAACTCTACTCACATTGCACGCTTCCATGAGAAGACTCATTTTGACGTCTCACAATTTTATTTCACTCGAAGTGAGTTAAGAGTTAAGATGATGAAACGTCAAAATTAGTTGTAGGGGGCACTGTGTACACTGCCAATGAGGGTAGAGTTTGTGAGTTTCGGAAATTAAACTAACAGACCCAATAGGAAGGGAAAAAAGGAAATCGTATTCCTAAGAAGTTTTGTCTAAAATTAAATAATTACATATTTTGTTTTTGACACAGCAATGTAAACAAATTAAATTCGACTTCTCTATACGTTCTCTTATCTAAAGTGCATAACGTGTGACGCACCGGCACATATGGACTGGGACTGTGACTGTGACTGGGCATTCATCAGCAGTGAATTCCCTTTCGCATTCGTACATCAAAAACTGGTTTCCGTTTTGTTTTTAAATAAGGGGAAGAAAATATTCATCGCAATATTCTTTTAGGATACCTGAACTGGGACCGAGACCGGAATCCGGGGTCTTTCCTCAAATGTGCAATGCAATAGGTAAAATTTGAAATGCACACCTCTTTTGTCCCATCTTCTTCGGTTTGATTGAAATTGGACATTGCTCGATAAAATACAAATAAAAATAAACCCGAAGAGAAGTTACAATAAAGAGTATCGAGTTCAAATTTTCCAATTTGAATTTATAAAAAATTCTCTTTCTATTTTTTGTTTTCTAAAACAAGAGAACCTTAAAAGAGTCTTTCTTTCTTCGTTTTTCATATTGGGAGGGACATTGGGAGTTGGAGAACGCAGTCATTTGATTATTATTATAAAAAAAAAAATTATTCACGTGCAAGGTGCGCAGTAAGTTTCAATCAGAGGCCTCTATACTCATAGATGGGTTTTCTAAGAGCATTTTACTTTAATTTTTGGGCGGGAAGAATACTACCGTAGCACCAGCTTTTCTGGTTTCCTCCGAACAAGTTCGAAATTCGTCAATTGAAATACCACGTGGTCGACAGACGACAAAAGCTACACGGCGGCGGCGACGACGTAGTAGTATTGTAAGAGACAATCTGTCGGAATTTCTTTGTACACACTCTTGTACTTTCTTACTGTACATTTGTATACGTATACCTGTACAACTGTGTGCATAAGTTTGCCGTTAATACAATATAGTAGGTTGTTAGTTTGCTTGCAGCAGTGCCATGCCAACGATAAAATCCAGAGGGCGCGGTGTTTGGTTTTACGAGTACGAGTAGTTGTAAAATAAAATACTCGCAATACTTGACAATGGCTGATGCAATGCGTTTGTGATTTTACTGAAGATGAAAATGAAGATGAGACCCCGCCATTCAAGACGTTCACATTTTGGATTGACAAGCGAAGACGCCGGCAATCACCGACGCCGTCGCCACCGTGCCATGCTATCACGAAATTAGATTGATTGAAAATCATTCAAAAACTTTAAATATAATTTGATTTAAATTGAAAGTGATTCAATCTTTGGTATGCGAATGTGAAATTAGAATTTTATCTACATAGATTTTGTATTGAGACACTACAGGTTACGTAGTTCGTCGTTTAGATTAGTGTTGTAGACTTAAATTAGATTTATCTTAATTTAGGTAGTGGATCATTGAAGATGAATTTATAATCAATGTAAAAACTATTGTATATGTATTTTTATTTGGCAATGGAAAGATATTTTAATTATTTAACGAATTGTTATGCGAGTATCAATAAAGTTTAGTATAATTTAATTGAGTGTAATAAATAGATTCTTGAAATTTATTAAGATGTAGAGGTCTTGAAATCAGAAGGTAATTAGGTAATTGCCTGCGTTCGAAGGTTAACAGTGGCGGATAGAATAATTGGACCTTTTTTACTTACCATTAAATAATTTTAATTGTGTAACTTGGTATCACAGCTTGGACTGTCTTTATCAGTCATTTGACAAGTTTTCTGCAAGTGCTTGACGATAAAGGGTGCTAGGATTTTAATTACAGTTTTTCTTTCACAATTTTTTTTAAATTATTTTTACCAGTGAGAGATGTTTTAAAATTGTCCATAAGTTTTCAAATGGATTTAAATTCTGAGATTAAGCTGAATAAGGCAAGAGGTCAGTTCTTTTACAAATGGACAATTTCAGTTTTTTTCTAGTCTGAAAAAAATTTGAATGGGATATTCGTAGACAGATTCTGCATGGGATATTGAAACTGTAAAGCTTTTTCCACACATTTTTTTGATCTTCTAAATATTCCAGCCGTTTTCCACTGGATTCTAGGAGTTTAAATTTGATTGATTCAAGAAATTGTAAACTTATTCATTTTAACTTTGAAATCAATTACGGCCGCATTCAACTCAAAATCTGCACCACACATACTTCCTCATAGGTCTGGGGATGGAATTGCTTCGAGTGCAATAGGTCTCTATGAGTCTCCATGCCAATTAGAAATTGTCTAGGTATTTATGTATGTACTGAGCTTAATTCACTGCTAAGCAACGAATTTAATAAAAATTGAATACCGAAATAAATTCCCCTCTCAACAGTTAAAAATAAAAATACAAAAAAAAAACACGAAATCTAAAACTAGTGTTAAAATTAATTGGATCTCATCAAAATTAATTGATGCTCAACATTTTTGCGCTTTTATTGTGAGTAGTGTCAAACAGAAATTCCAATTTAATCAAAGTCAATGTATACATGCTCGTATTATGGCTATGAGTTGAACTGCGGAAAAAGAACTTATTCTATGACAGAGGTCAAGACAGATTATTGAATTAAGTTTTTTTTTTTTTTATTGAGAATTAAGATTGCAAAAGATTTGTGGGTATATAATTTTGATGTCATACATAAAACAGAGATTTCTTCGTAATAAATAATTTACGAATGATTACCTGGAATTGAATTAGTTTTTTTTTATATTTTGTTGCATTTTCTAAGAACACATTTTATATCAACTTAACGAAAGTATTTGGAAATGTTAAAGAACTTATGTAATGAATATGTCTAGAGTGATAATTCCGAATCTGTCACAATTGTCATCATTTTGTTGAAACTGACATTCAATTTCTTAAATGTAATATAAAAAATACGAAATTTAATTCATAATATTTCAATTTCATTTCGCGTCGGTCAGTTTCTACATAATGTCATCATTTTGACGTTTGTGAATGAATGAGGGTGAGTGATCGATCTGTCAATATGAAAGTATTATGTCACCCTCATAAGGGTAAAATTAACGAACGCTTACAAATAATTAAAATGAAAAAACATGTGTCTAGTCGTTGATTGACTTTTTGCATTTAGAGCTTTGTCAAATTGGTCAATTAAACCCCGTTTTGTGCAAGTAGTGTAATCTGGCCTCTTTTATTTTTATAGAAAATTACTGTCACGTTACATTGAATCAAAACAGATCAATATTTCATTTGGTTTTTTTTGTAGACTTTTTTTAATGTCATCAAAACCGTTTCAGTTGAAATTTGATACAACGTTGTTGACTCAGTGAAGAAACAACTGTTTAATGTGTTTTAGTTCCTGGAAATAACGAAAACCAAAAACAAAAAATTTGTTAAACATAAAACAATAAAAGATAAGAAACCAAATATAAAACTTAAATTTATTTTAGTTATGTTTTGAGTGTATAGTAGGCGTGTGGCTTTTGCTCTTGCTTGTAAAGGGGTAGGGAAAGTTAACATATTTTTAAATTTCAAATTACCTACCGTTTTTATAAAAAGTAAAAAAAAAACTGAGTAATTTTTTGTATTATAAAGGCTGCTTTAATATTTCTTTTTAAATGGAATGAGAGAAAAGTGTACTAACTCATTTAAAAACACAAAATATAAAAACTACAATGAAGCCGCTCACATCGAGTTATAAAATACTTTGTAAAGTGATTCCAAGGTTATTTATTGAATAGATCTCTCGGTACTTTTCAATTTCATAGTTAATTTTGGAATACCTCAAGGTTGTCGTTTAGACCCTATCTTCTTTGTATAGGAATTCTTTGTTCTTAGGAACCATTTTTGATTGTTTTTTTCTTTTTTTTTTTTTTAATATCCTATGCCACTGAAACATTAAACAAATTCTATTTATGGAGAGGAAATCATATTTCAATAGATCAATATATTGAATATAATCTTAATGTTTGGCGTTCTGATTTTAGGACGTTTATCTTTATGAGTGCAATTCAAATTTTATTTAGTTCATCAAAATTGTATACCACATGGAAAATAAATTATTTATTACCAGCAATAAAAGTTTGATCACCGGGCCTTAAAGTCATATACCATATAGTCCATGCATAGACTAACCTAGAAAATTTGCACTTCACATTTTTCTACCATAGGAAGTACGTTTTGTTAGTTTATTGATAACGCTTAAAAAAAAAACAAAAACTGCGAGAGCATTTATAAAGTCTGACTCTTGATTACTAACACACTTCTACTGTGATTCAAATTAAAATTTTCTGTGGAATTTTATTTTGATTAATTTACTTAATTTACCAATAAGTCCATAGCATGAAATATATATATCGACGTAGTTTTAGTTCTAAATAAGGTCCTTTATTACGTAGACGAACGAACATTTTACCGTTGAAAATGTTGGACTAATAGTTAAAATGTTGCGATAAGGTCATTTAGTGATAAGACTTTGTTTTGAACGATAACGATATGATTTCTGCAATTGTCAATAATTATTATTATTGACGCTCGTTCAGGTTTTGTTTTGATTTAGCTCGTTGCTGTTATCAATTTTTTTTTTCGGTATTCTTTTGATCGAAATAACAAATAGCTTCTTGACAAAGGAAAACACACGGAGAATGTTTAAAAAAAACTACATGAAAAGAGACTCTTTGAAGTTTTATAAATTAAAGCAATTAAAAAACTGTGTTTGTTTTTTAGTCAAACAAGACTTTTTTACAACTTGAACTCTCTTAATAATCAAAAACTACCTCGATATTAATAATACCATGACTTATTGTTGTATTTGTCAAAAAAATTCAATTCTTTTTGTACTCGAAAAGGAATTTGATGTTTCTAGTATTTCCAATTCATTTTAAGGAATTCAAAATTAATTTAAGTACTTGGGAAAAATTTATGAAAGTAAAAGAAGAAGCAAGTACAATTACAAGTGCTTGAAACTTGCATTCATTCGATTTTAATAATATAAAAACATTTCATGTATTCCCTATTTTCGGATGTTGTTTGACAGATGTTTAATTATTTGACAGTTCAGTGCTCAATGTATTTTACAACCAAACCTGAGAACTCAAATTGCGCTTAGAGATACAAATTTTCTGGTTAATTATGACAGTTGTGGAGTATGTCAAATATGTAAGTTATTTATTATTGTTTTGAAATTAAAATTTAATGAAACTAGACCTTATTTACTTGCATGGTTTAATATAAATAAATAAGGCGACGTTGCTTCGAACTATCATGTCACCTACATCGGAGTACTTTTTGTGAGGTTTCACAAATTTGAGAAATAATTGTGTGCTTTTCAAAGTTAATTCTTATTTAAAGTTTCTTCTTAAATTTTCTATTGTTTCTCCGTGTGAATAGACCTTAACATAGTGCACGATGGGTTTTTGTTTCTTGGTTTATTGAAATTTAGTTTAGTTTAGGAAAAACCTGACGTTTTGTCTCCCTCTCACTTACATACCTAAGTTTTAAAAGTGTCAGGAATAGACATTGACATTTAAAGGTCAAAAAAACATGAAACATTAATTAAAACGAGAAAAATAAAATGTCAAAGCTTCTTTTATTTTGACAATGGAATAGAATGTTAATTGATGCAGACTTAATTTATTGATTGTCAAAATCATTGTGCAAAAACTATTTCAAATTTGACTTCGAATCTTAGATAACAATTAACATAAAGTACCACTTAAAGAAAAGTTAGTTAGGAGAAGTCATTCTGTATAAATAAAACAATCGAATGATATCGTTTTGGTGATAGTGGAAACGTCAAATATATGACATTATTTGTTTTCCCATTTTTTCTTTTTTAGTTTTTTGCCATTTGTGGAGCTGATCAAATTCGGAAAGAGTGTCATTTAGATCAAACTTTTAGCAAGTCCATAAGTCTACATAAAAACTGCTTTAAATTGTAAATAAATTCTCAAACGAAAAATAGAAAAAAAAACTTCACTTTCCGAATTAAAATCTTCAATTTTGTTCTAGATTATTTTTTCATATTTAAATAAAGTTGCAATATGCATGGGCGCCTTACATATCACCGAAACCGCAGACGATTTATTGGGTTTCTAAAAAGGTAACAATCTGAATCTGAAACTATCTGTGGAAAAGGTGTTGGTTTTTTTTTTTAGCTCCATATACGAGTACACACATATATTTGAATGTAAATAATGGCTTGATATCAAAACACGCAATAAAAATTATATGGATTGAAGGTATTTAGTATCTCTCAGAGTGTATGAATTTATAAAAATTTATGCAATCGCGATTACCTACTTAATTTACATTTGTGTGGGGAAGGTTGATTAGTTTATTATACTCGTAGTAGCTTATTATAAAATCAAACAAACTGCGTTCCTATTTAGTGTGCTAATTTAATTATTAGCAAAAAATAAAATTAAATTAAAATAAAATAAAATTATTTTAGTACACGATTCTGCTTTGATAACTAAAAAATAAATATGTGTACAGTCGAGTTATATATGTTCTTATCGTTTCCTTTAATTTTTTATAAAATACAATCAAAAACACACTATCACATTTTTCGACTAGTGGTAAAGCTTGACAAAACAATATCATAATTAAAATTTAATGAAACAAAAGAACTTATAAACTATTTTTTTTTTCATTTATGAACACACTACAAGTAGGTATACAATAGTAGAGTTTTATTCACTGCTGTATAGCTATTGCAGTATTCAAGTGAATAAAACGATCAAACTCATTTTGCATATACATATCCCCAACACAGCTGCTGTCATTATTTTTGCTGGCTTCTTTTTCGACAGCAGTCCAATTGTTGTTGTTTGACTGCTACCCAGCAGTGTATAAAACACAGCTAATATAAAATGTTTGTATCAACAGGCCCATTAATGCGTCCTTCTATTTTAAAGGAATTATTTCATGTCTTAAAAGAAGACTAAATTTTCCAAACAAACAAAAATAAAACAAGAAATTCCAAGTCAAAGTTTTGTTTAAAACAGGATGGAAATTAAATTAAAAAATTGTTGGGCCAAATATGTATATTATTTACCAATTTTTATTTTTACTCAATAAATTACCAGAGATGAACAAATATTTCTGGTATAAAACTATGATTATGATAATTAAGCTAAGTGTAAGAAAATAACTGAAAATTAATTTAAAATCAGTTTAAATAGACTTTGATTATTTTCAAGTTTAATTTTGTGTCAATATGAAAGGTAAAATTAATGGAATTTTGTGATATTTTTCTCAAACTTTTAAATAACAGTTTGGATAATACAGAATTATAAAAGGCTTTTTTAAAACTTCAAATCTAAAAATTTCCTTATAAGATTGCTAATTTTTAAGACTCCGAAAATTACAAATTGCATAAATGCAAAAGAGTACAAATTTTCAAAAATGTTTATAGTAAAAACAAACAAATCAAAGAATTGCATTTCTTGTACGTGGAAAGTATTTTGAAAATTATACTTACAATTGTTCCTTCTTTAGCCAAGCCGTATACGAATGTAGAATGCCTTAACTTAGCTCTGTTTGTCTGTTCTATTTTTAAAATTTAGAAATTCAAAATAAATTCAGTATACTTTGAAATTCTTCTCTATTTTTGTAAACATTTTTGTACCCAACGACCAGCTAAATAGTGAATGGTTTTATCATATGAATATAAATAGGGCCCGAGTTCCCGGCTTTCATTAACGAAACAGCCGCCGGTTGACAGAACCAGCTGATTGCTTCCTGTTGGCCAGATTTGTGTATTTGTGCAAAAAAAGGCAATATTATTACATATTTCGTGATTACGATTACTAAACTAAACAAATCCACAAACCTTGAATGAAAATTCTCCGTTTTGATGAATTGATGTAATTTTCTAGAATTTCACAAAACTTTAAATTACTTAATACTTCTTGCTACTCATAAAATCACTCTTAAACCAGAACAGCCTTAAACATTTTTCAAATTTAAACGTAAGTGACAGAGATTTTAATTCAATTAAAAAAGTACGTATACGCCCGAGTGCACCATCCTTTTACTATTGCATTTTTGAGCGACTGCAGTTGCAGCTCTCTTTTATATGATGTTAGAATTACTAACCAACATTTTAATTTTTTCGATTATGAAAGATCTACCGATGGAATTAATCTTGCTTCGAATCTAAGTTGCCTGTATCTGAAATGTTTAAATTTCCATTACGACTCTAGTGAATTTATTAATGTTGGTTATTATTAGGTTCAAGGCAAAAGAATTTGGAAGTCATCAATAATGGATTGGACAAAAACGTTGTTTTCAAAAGTAATAAGGAAATGATATCCAATTTTTCCATTGAAGTCGAAATTCCTCAAGTTGTTGTGTGCAAAAAACCAATAAATTATTGTTATCTATGCAACACGAACGGAAATTGGATAAATAGCGGCAAACGCTGCCCAAATCTAGATCAATACAATTTTATCATTTTTAAGTGTTAACAAACTTTACACAACTGTCAAAGTTCTTTTTAAAGAATAATTGTTAATTTTAAGCTCAATTATTAATCGATTTCTCGGCTTTTATGTTTATGTTTAAGTTTAACGGTTTTGATTTTACATAATATAGTTTAACAAATCGGGTTTGTCTGTATTCTCGTAGCTATCAACTAGTTTTTGTTCAAATATAAAGACAAACCTTGAATTTTGTTCAAATAATCTATTTATTAATACACTGACATGCTGATAACGATAACATTTAAATAAATGTAATACCCCATAATAAATAAATTGCCCTAACCGTAGCTATCTCAAATAAAAAATAATTGATCGCCTGACCAACATCCGTTATATATATCTATATACATATATACAATATATATATATATATTTTTTTTTTGAAATGTGCTATCGGAATTCATTGAAGTTTATCTGGAATAATTCCCAAGCTAACAAATTTCATTCAATAAAACATTAAATGGCCCGTCAATTTGTCGTCTATCGATTAATTGAGTTTTAATGGTTCATAATGGGGGTCATTCTTGTTATAACATAATAAAAAAAAAATTGTATATTTAAAATTAAATATTCTTTATTGACCCATACATGAATATAATTATTTATTAAATTAATGTAAATTCCATCTACTCCCAAAAATGATTGTTTGAATTTAAATTTTAATTAATTTTCTACCTTATCTCTTTTTCAGAACATTTGATTTAAATAAAACCAGCAACATGGTTAACATATCGGTAAGTTGATTTTCGTCGAAAAAAAAAAAACTAGACTAAATTTAAATAATTTGATTGTTAAAATTAATAATTAATTTTTTTTCCAGGATGGCGGCAAAAATATGCCGCAAGAAATGGAGCAGTTCCTTCCGCCCGGGGAAAAGAAGGCGGTCATTGTGTAAGTATCTAGATAGTTTTTCTTTTTTTTTTATCATATCGAACACACAAAAGTGTGCATCGCATAAATCTTGATTGTCAATTAAAAGAATTAAGATTTTATTAGCAATTTATGGAAAAAGCTATAGAGAAAAAGATTGCAGGAAATTAAGACATTTAATTTTTCTCTTAGTTCACTTTTACTCATCATTGCGAGGTAATTCATTAGGATTTATGACCTTTTGTCGTTCTTAAAGACTCAATTAATTTATATAAAGGAAAATAAAAATGTCAGAATTTATTTCATAAAAAAAAATATTAATCACTTAGTAGAACACTTCTGCTTGAAATATTTAAATTATAATAAATAAGATGCAAAAGATTGATTTAACAACGCTAAATGTTTAGAAGAGACATATCAGACCAATTAAGTTTTCTTTAATTGATTTATCAAATTGTGTATGATTTTTAAGTTCAATGTGTTTTGTCATGGGAATTGATTGTTGAGATATAGATATTCTTTGAAAACTTTAATTAATGTGGTCAAGGGTGAAGCAGTTTAGAAATGATTTTTTTCTTTAAATAGTATTAGTTTACTGGGAGATATATTGAAGAAAAAAATAACCTGACACTGGACACAACGATAAAATGATTTCGTCGAAAGTTGAGGAAATCAAAACTGACCATAGCTCCAAAGCTTTATAACCTGATTTCCTATTTATTAGCCTTCCCTTATCTTCTCCTATTAGCTTATTAGACTTGTTACTAACATTTCCAAGTTATATGTGTATACATATATTAAAATAAAGGCAAACTAAAATTACTTATTTGAGTCCCTGAAAAGTGTGTTGAGTTTATAGAATAGAAAATTATGACGTTGGAACACACTTTCTTATTGCTTTGTTTTTGACATTTAAAGAGATGGTATATTTGTCAATTTTTGCACAGTTATAAATGTTTTTATTTTAATTAAAGTTGACAATGATCACATCTCAATTTTATATTCATATCTCGATTTAAAATATTTTCTGAGATTTCTTTTCTCGCAGTAAAAATGTTTGTCCTGCATTTCCTTGTTATCAAGTCTCACTTGACTTTGAGTGAGTCCAAGTTCCATTGACAAATTCAGATTAATAATTTTGATCGATAGACTTCAGTCAGAAGGGAAAATAATTGATTGATTGAATCTGAAACAACAACGTCATTTCATTAGCCTATCCGTTTGCTGTTATCAGTATAACAAGACTATGATTTGCTTCCTTACTTATTATAATTATAATTATAATATAAATGGCTTCTTCCACCTAAAAAAAGTGATTTTAGCTCTGGACGCCAATCCATGTGATTTGTTGTGTTAGATTCGCAACATCTAAAATACCAGTAAATTTATTTTAAATATTCATTATGAATGAAAAAGGTCTTTTCCGGACTTAAATTTGGAGAATGTCTTGATTTCTAGTAGCCTTTTAAAAACTGTTACGCCCTTGAAAATGTCTTGAGCCTTAGACTAAATGCCATTAAAATTGTTTATCTAGTTCGTCGATAAATTGTCTCTTATTTTGGACATTTGTGAACACATTTTAAAATTCGCATCACTTCCAATTGCTTGATGATTTCAAGAAAAAAAAAATTAACCGTGTGCATTATGTACTTTGACCTGCTCTTATTTTTAACCCAAAATTTATCTGGAAGTGTGTTGTGAACTCAATGCAAATCATTAACGCAGGGAGAAGCTCTTTATTATGTAAAAGAATGTCAATGCAAAACACTTCCTGATAAAATCTTTTTCATCACTTTGAATGAAATGTTTTCTTTGTTCATTCCAAACAATAAAAATAAACTCAACTTAACTCTGAAACGATTTCAAAATGCAAGAAAGTTTTATTTATACAAAAAAAAAAGAAAGAAAATAAATGACGTGACACCAGGAGAGAGTCTATTTAAAGAACAAAAATTCTGTCCACATCGATGAACAAACTATTTGTTCAACTTAGCATAAATCTTTTGTTGCAAAAAAAGAAATTGTAATTTTTAAAAACGTAATAGTTTTGTTTTTTTTTTTTAAAGGAAAATATTTTGAATTTTCTCTTTCAAAAGCTATTAATATTAATCTATTATTATTAGTTGAGGAAAAAAACAAACAAATGTTTAAGAACGTTCCCACATTCAATGTATGAATAATTTTTTACTCAATACTTATTGTGTGATTTTCATTAGGAAAAAATTATACAAAAATATTTCAAAAGTTAAATCTGAGTTAAATCTGAAAATATGGCGATAAGAAAGGTCAAAGAGATACAAAAAGTTCGAACGAACTACGAACGCTACGTAATCCTTCTTCGCAGTTGTTTGGTTGGTTTTTTTTTTTTTGCGGTTTGTTCTTATCAAGGAATGAAGTGTAATTCTTGCAAAATTTTCCCTATTTAACATGAATTCCTTCTAATCTGGTAAACAAAAACAATCTGTTTTTTGTATGTTTTATCAATTACAATAATAGGACGTCATTTGTTTTATAACATCAGGGATTTCTTTACATAACCACATTGAACAAATGTATAATGTATGATAATAAGTATAAGTCTCCAGGGACGGATTGAATCAGTTGAAATGCAGGACCAACAATATAATTGTTCTTTTAAGTCTTAAGGACAAAGATAGTTTGTAAAATTTATTTAACACGAAGCAAGAGCTACATTTGATAATTTTCTCTTTCGATTTTCATATCTTGAAATTGAAACATTCAACAAAATTGTTACAGCGCCACCTATTGGTTTATCCTCGCAAATTGCTTCTCATGAATTTTTTCAAATGAAACTAATTAAAGCTGCATCTTGCTAAACCAAGAAGTTAAAAATGTATAATGACATTTGACGAGTTTACTAGCTTTACAATTTCCATTAATGTCCCAGTTACCTATGGAATATTGAACTGCTATGCCGGCCGCCACTATAAGAGATGACCTTTAGGGGATTTATGAAATTTAAGTCCTGAGATTTGATAGTAGCCTTAAGTATCTATAAGTAAATTCGGATGTCACATGTTGATGCCACAAAAAGAACAGGCTAATTTTATCACCAAAGGTATCGAGAAGTATACATGGTGCAAAAGTAAGGAAAGTGAGATAGCTCGAAGTTTTGGGATGATATATTCAGTGCTCTCAACTCATGTGATGAACTATGTCGAAAATCCCACCCTTTTTCGGCTCTACTAAACGAGTCAGACATGTAAATAATCCAAGTTTTAAAAAGTGGTTGCAGGCCCCCATCTAGTTTTATATAGTCGAATGTTAAGTGCAAGTTTTTGAAATAAAACTACAAAAAGTTCTAATAAGAGCGAATGCATAATCCAAATGATATTTTATGCCCGACAATAATCAACTAATGAATGAATAATGAACATCAAAATACTTTTATCTTTGAGATGAACATTTTACCCCGGTAGAATAAAATTGATAATATAAATAAACCGGAAATGATAATGACAACTTGAGACTTTGTCGTTACTATGACGTAATATAATTTATACACTTTTTTGCTTTGTCATTTATGAAGTGCTAATTATCGAAGGCTTCACAGAATGTTGAATTAATTTTTCTCGTTTTACGATAAAATACATTTGCATACACAATCTCCATGCACTGGGCATGCACACATGATAGATGAGTGTTGTTAATGACAATCTAATTGAAACATTTAGAAATTTGTTTTTGACACTTTGTAATTCAAAAAAACATCACATGCATATTACTATGAGCATTTGTGCACAGGAATTGTTTTTAAGTGATCAAGTTTAATTTTAACTAAAATTAAATACAGTTTTTCTAAATTATCATTTTGGTCTTTTCTTAGAGATGTTTAGATCAAAATAAAAAGATACTTCAATGCCTATCTAATATTTAAATAAAATGTTTAAAATATCAATTTAATTTATAGCCAAATATGTGTATACTGCCTTACCGTAGGGTGGAGTTTCCTATCATGGAATCTATTAGCTTATTAGGCTTTAGACTTTTTCATGCAATTCAACTTTTTCCATTTGATGAGAAAAAATCAGTTTCCGAATCGAAATCTGACTTTACCAATCAAATATGCCACTAGATTATCCGTTTTTAAACTTTGGAAACCCAGATAACCTATGGTCAATAGTAACTCAAACTTCAGGATTAACAGATTAGCAATTGCTAAACTGGATCTAAATACCGCCAGTAGTTGCGGTTCCTAGCTGAAATAATAAATACATCCAAATTCTACAAAATTGATACAATCTTATCTTTCTAAACATGGACTTAATACTGAACAGCGGACAAGTTCAAGGTCCAGCATTGGATTCGACTCCTGAAAATGTTTGTATCTTGATGTCCAGACATACACTAACATGATGTTGACATTTAAGTTCTTAGATGATATAACTAAATTTAAAATCATCAATTCGTCTCAGACTATATTATTCACAAAATCTTAATAAACCGAATGAATTTTTTCTACAGTTTCAGGGGTCAAACAAAGAATATAAAATAATACCAAACTGTTTCACACGTAGATATGTTTATGATTTTGAAAAAGGTCAAAGACTTTCGTGTCATTTCAATAAGATACACTCATGTTAATACAATAGTAACATGATTACTACAAAATGAAAATCAAAATCTGCAAACGTTGCACTGAGACTGAGACTCATCGTCATAACAACATTCCAAACTAAAATACTCATGTCTAGCTGGCATTCTTTTGCATCTTATTTAGGTTTCGAATTCAATTTAATGAAAAAAAAAATAACTTAATACCTACCCATAGCAAACTTATTATATTAGGTTACTCACTTTAGACCTTCTTTAATGACGAAGAAGAATAGCATAACCGATATCACTGCAAGTATATTTTTGTAATATTTTGGTTGTTATTATGACCCAATATGATGCAATAAAACTTCGAATTGCACCAAATGCATTTCATTTTACGTGCAAAATTGTGCATTTTACTGAGTTGACAGAATTCGTATTCTCATTCATACGTGGAGTAAGACAAAATTTACTTTTGATATTTGGTTAAATTTTTTTAGGGCACATTTAGAATTTAGTTGAGTTAAAAGTTTAGGTTAGCTAGGTTCATCGAGAGCTGCTAGATTGAAGTTGTGAAAAAAGTCAATTCTTAACAATATCGATTATAATTTAGATGCAGAATGGCTGATCCTGAACAAGGAGGTGAAAAAGGATATAATCCGTTTGCAGAACGTCTTACAATGGAGAGTGCTACAACGTAAGTTTAACTTGGAATATGTTTTTTGTATCAATATTGGAAGTAAATTTCTTTTGCTTTTTCCTTAGTGACAACGAAACCCTTACTCATTTACTGAAAGCCGCCCTAGGAACTGGAATTCTGTCGATGCCAATTGCTTTTATGTACGCAGGATTATTTTTTGGAATCTTTACAACAATGTTTACAGCCCTCGTTTGCACACATTGTGCGTATGTTCTGGTAAGTTATAGATACATCCTTTCATCCATACATTTGAAAAATCCCTGCATTGCTTGAATTCTATGAAGTTGTGTGAATTTAAATTAAATTCAGTTTAATTGCATCCCATCTTTTATAAAAATAATCACCCTGGATTTGGACACAATTCCTACATTCTTTCAGTTCAATTGTCAATTTTTCAAAAGTTAGAATGGGAATATAAATAAAAATTGACGTGTGTAATTTAAAAATTCCAATTAGTGTAAATTTACGTTACTGAAATTACATTCTGCAACGATTTTCTTTCTTTAACAGAAAATTTAAAGTCCCAATCTAATATTACATAAATAATACTTAAATTTAAGTGTAAGACAATTCATGAGCAGTTTCGAAAACAATAACATAATTCATTTTACACAATTTCTTATGGTTAAAAGAAATCATTCAAATATATTAATATAAACTTTATTTGTGAAAAAATTCATTAATCATATTTTGTTGAGATTTAATATTTATTATCTTAAACGCCTTAACTGTCTAATTGTAATTATAAAACACACTTTTACAGTATTGGCTCAAAAGTCAAGAATAAAAAAGAGTAAAAAAGTCTCCGAAAAAGCCATGAAAAGGTTTTCCGATCAATGTAGAATTCAAGTAAATTTTTGAAGCAGTTTTCTTCAAGCATTTTCTTTTTTAAAAAGTTCGATAAAGAGCTCGAAAACACTATACACTTTCTTAAGTACACATTGACTAAGAATGTATTAACATTTCAATAAAGAAACCTAAAAATTAATATCAGTAATAAACTAATTTTTAATTTTACTTCTCTCTTCTAGGTTCAATGCGGACACAAATTATATTACAAAGAACAAAAATCAAAAATGAGTTTTGCCGAAATATCTGAAAAAACATTTCTGCTCGGACCAGGGTGGGTTCGGGCATTAGCTGTACCTTCCAAAATTGTTATTCTCTTTGGATTATTTCTGACATATTTTGGAACATGTTCTGTATATGCAGTTATCGTTGCTAAAAACTTCCAACAAGTAAGTTCAAATTTGAATTTCTCGCTTAACTCAAATCACACTAATGAGTATATTCAATTTCTTTCCAGGTTTTTAGTCATTATTACGGAAGTGATATCAGTTTAAAAATTCTTATTGCAGTTTTACTTATTCCATTGATCCTTCTAACATGGATTCCAAATTTGAAGAGCTTAGCTCCAATTTCAATGGCAGCTAATGTATTTATGGGCTGTGGTCTTGCTATTACCTTTTATTATTTGCTAATTGGATTGGCTCCAATACAAGAACGAGAATACGTGCAGCTGTCCACGTTACCATCGTTCTTTGCCATAACCATTTTTGCAATGGAAGCTATCGGTGTTATAATGCCACTCGAAAACAGTATGAAAACACCACAAAATTTTGTCGGAGTTTTTGGTGTACTGTCTAGGGGTATGTCAGGTGTTACAATTATCTACATCTTACTTGGATTTCTTGGATATTTGAGGTTTGGAACTAGTACCTGCGATAGTATAACTCTAAATTTACCCGTTGAAGAATTGTAAGTTACAAAATACGATTGGTGTTTCAGTTTTTCAATTCAAATTTGTTTCCCCTTGTAGACCTGCCCAAATTGTGAAGGTGTTGATCGCCTTGGGAGTTTATTGTACTTTTGGACTACAATTCACTGTTTGCCTGGAAATCGCATGGGATGCTATTAAGGAAAACTTCACAAAAAGACCTCTTCTTGCAAATTATGTTTTAAGGTAAGTTACAAAGAAAGCCAAAAATCGAATATTTTACATATGTAGGTCCTCCGGTCGAATACACGCTGGTATTATTTTTATATAAAATACAGCAGAATAGCTAGTCATTAAAATAATGATGCCACCTAATTTTTATGAAATTCTAAAAAGATTCTCTAAATGGCTATAAAAGTTTAATTCACTAAATTTCGTTTAATACAAGTTTTCATATTGTCGTAAGGATTTTTGTAAGCATTATCTATTGTGTTAAGGCTATGGACATCAGTATTGTATCGATTTGTATTAAATTTAAAAGATAATTTTGAATTTTATTCATTTTAATTTCTACATCGTTCAAAGTTGCAGGCTTAGAAGTGTGAGTGCTTAGAATTTAAGCCACAAATAGCACTTTTATGTAATTTTTTCTTAAGTTGACAAAAACTGATGCTGATGGCTTGAAGCTTAATCTTTTTGTTTTCCGTCCACTCCAGGACAAATTATTTACAAAAGTTTATATTTAAATTTAAGAATTCCATTTTTAATAAAAGTTCATTTTGTTATCCTTATAGAACTACTCTGGTTGTTG
Organism: Scaeva pyrastri; assembly: GCA_905146935.1. Classification (NCBI taxonomy): domain Eukaryota; kingdom Metazoa; phylum Arthropoda; class Insecta; order Diptera; family Syrphidae; genus Scaeva; species Scaeva pyrastri. The sequence goes on from LR989929.1 coordinate 55,537,062, forward strand.
CTGCCATCGTTTTGGCAATTGCTGTTCCAACAATTGCCCCATTCATGGGTCTGATTGGTGCTTTTTGCTTTTCAATTCTTGGTCTTATCATGCCTGTAAGTATTTTTTTTTACAATGAATTAATTAAAGAACTTGACATTATTATATTTTTATATTTATTTCCAAGGCTGCTATTGAAACCATCATAAATCTAGATACTGGTTTTGGTAGATGTAACTGGATTCTCTGGAAAAATATTTTTATTTTCCTGTTCGGAGTGTTTGCTCTAGTATTTGGATCAAAGAGTGCTATTAAAGACATTTTAGTATTATACAAATAGTTATAAAAATTGCATGTTTCTTTTTAATTTTAATTGTGTAAAAAAAAGGAAAACAAAAAGACATTTACTTTTTTATTCCTTCACAGGGTCTTTATAGCATTATTATTATTATTTTGTTAATTTTAATTTATTATTTCTTTTGTATACAAACAAATTTATATATAGCAAATTCTAAGTGCTTTGCAAGGGCAAGGCGAGTTGTAAAAAAATGTATGTAAGTTGATACGAATATATTTGTTATCGGGTCTATTGTTGAAAGTTTAATTTAGAAAGTTTTAAATTTGTATAAACAAGTGTAAATTAATTAGTTGGAATTTATTGAGCAAACATTTTAACAGTACATATGTATAAATTGTCTTCCCCAACGTTATTATTCTTTTTTAACTGAATATTTCAGGATTTTATATTTGCTCGAATTTGTCTCTTAAAGCTCACTATTTATAATGTAATACTTAAAGCTGATTTTAACAGTTCATTATTAACTATGATATTAAAACTTAACTTATCCAGTCTATGTAACATTTTTCGAATTATATAGTGATAAACTTGTTCTTACTGTTTTTCATAGTTGTGGTCAATCATGTTACACTGCCAATTTTGTAATTGTCCGTTTTTTGGAAAATATAAAAATTGATAACATACTTCAGTCTCGAAACAATAAAATTTGAACTTATTATTAACGAAAGTCTTTGATTAATTTTGTTAAAAGTATATGTATGTATACATGTTTGATATTTTTCAATTTCAATTAAATGGAGTGTGCAAAATTGAATAGGCTTATGTCTTAACTCTTTGCAATATTTTGGATTTTACACTTAAAGTTATCTAATTTTAACTTTCACTTAAGTTTTAATTATATTATGTAAGTAAAGAAATGTGAAAATAACGTAAACAACATGGAACATAGATAACATACAATTCGAAATGTAGCTGGCAGGATTAACGTGCCTTATTTGTATGTGAGTTCCAGAAAGAAAAATTTAATGATGTATTTCCCTGTGTGCTTAAAAATTGGCATAATATCCTTGAATTCATATTTAAATTAAGAAAAAAAAAACGTAATGTGCAATTGGCATAATATCCTTGAATTCATATTGAAATTTAGAAAACGTAATGTGCAATTTCTTTACACTAAATAAAATTTAATTCTTGGCAAGTCTGTATACGATAGAATAAAAATAAGAACAATACCAAATGTTCAATTAAATAAGACCGAAGATATTTAACTTACAACTCGCTTAAAACGTTTCAACTTGATCTCAAATTTTATTACAAACAACATAAAAAAAAATACGTAAGCCAACTTGAAAAAGCGATTCAATTGAAATTGTACACATGCTTGTAGCTTGTTTTTGTTATGATGAATTTGATTTTTATTTTATTTTCTTTCATTTTATTTTAATTTTAAAAACAACAAAACAATATTTTACAATGTACACTTTAAGTACAAACATAAGTGCATGAATAGGAACTTCAGGTTAACTCTTTTAATGTACCTGTGAGGTCTGATTTTTTTCGGACCAAGTTTATTATTACCCGCATTCATATTTTGCTCGGTTTTTAGTTTTTCGATTGAGGTAATTAATTAATCCAAGTCAATTTTACATCTTTAAGCTACCTTAAACCGGGACACCTTTCAAACCTTATCGAAAAGAGAGTTTATGAGTTTGATTTGTAGAATTCTTGAGTATGAATGATTTGTAACAATATTTTTTGTAAAGATACCCTTGATTGTGCTGTGAAGAGAATATTCACAGGCATTTTAAATTTTACAATTTGTATTTAATTGTAGTTAATTGACAAAAAAGAATAACAAAATATTATTATTTAAAGTGCCTCCAAATAATAATAATTGAATTAAATAAAAATAACAATATAAAGCACAATGCTTATTAAACCATAGATCATGTTTAAAAAAAGGAAATTATAGGATTTCGTAATATTAATACTAAGAACAAGAATAATATGTTTAAATGAAGCTTAAAACAAACTGAATTGTATTGTCTTTAAGTTAAATTAAAACAAAAGCATAACAAAATGAGAAAAAAATAGTACCTTTATACCTTTAAGATATTGGTGTCCTATAGATTATAAATTTGCGTTTTATAGGAACTCATAATTGTATTTTAATTTATTTAAAACAAAATATGAAAAAAAAAAACAAAAACAAAAAAAAGCATGCTTGTTAAAACATGTTACATAAAAACGATAATTATAATTTTATTTAAAAAAAAATGTATTTTTTTATAAAATAAAAGCTATTTTTATAAGCAATGTGGCTGCATTTATTTGTAAGAACCCAGAATGAATAAAGATAACAATACACCGAGCTATTAACTGTCCACATTTTTACAAATTTAGTTTTTTGTTTGATAAGCTGAATTTAATAAAAAGAAAAAAAAAAATAGTGACTCAATTTCATTATTTAGGAAAATAAGAAATGTTTTCGTTAGACACAAATTGTTTTACTGATTATAATCACTTATTGTAAGTATGAGAAAATATCCTGAATTCTGATTATGACTATAGCTCATTGAAGTTTTATGAAACAAATGTTTGAAGAAAAAAAAAAACTACGGAGAATTTATGTTTGATAAGCTGAATTTAATAAAAAGAAAAAAAAAATAGTGACTCAATTTCATTATTTAGGAAAATAAGAAATGTTTTCGTTAGACACAAATTGTTTTACTGATTATAATCACTTATTGTAAGTATGAGAAAATATCCTGAATTCTGATTATGACTATAGCTCATTGAAGTTTTATGAAACAAATGTTTGAAGAAAAAAAAAAACTACGGAGAATTTATGTTTGAGAATGATTGTTTGAGGGTAATCAATTTCCGGATAATACTATGATAGCAACAACATTTAAAGCGAATTCCGTAGTTCATGAACTTTATGTAAACAAAACTCAGAATTAATAAAAGGTGAAATAGATCTTTGAATCGATTAGTATTTTTGTAATAACACACACGTCACAGTAGTACAATGGGGCGTATACGTGCTTTTTATTTTTTTTAAGTAACTAAATTTTTTTTTAACTGCTACCGAGATGTTTGTATTTATTTATATTGGCTATATCGGAGAAACTTATTGCTATTATAAAAGCGACTTATTATGGGTCCAAATGTCATGTCTTACACGGACGTAGGTTGTCAGAAGAATTTGAAGTCCAAAGCGGGGTCAGGCAGGGCTGCATACCAATCTTGTTTTATTGGTGATAAGTGATGTACGATGAACATTGCTCAGCAAGCAGTAGAGAAGCCAATGCCTTGGAAGTATCGTCTCTATTGAAGGACGAACCGAAGTAGACATCGCCAGCCGCATCCAATGTTTGGAGGAACAAATCTCTCAGCTTGAACACAAAGCAACGACTTTTTTATTTGCCCATAGTAAGAGTTTACCTATATCCAGCTTTTTAAGTGTATAAAACCAATGGCTTCAAGGACAGTCATCAAATAAAAAACAATTAAATTTTGATATAACCGTCCCCTAAAACTCTTAAATGATTTAGTAGGAATTAAACCCATACTTCTAGCATGACAGGCTGATAGTCCTGCACACTAGCTACCACGTCTTTGGAATTACAATTTGAGTTAGGAATGAATTCAGATATTCGAAAGGATTCAGTGTGGCTTACTATTGGAAATTAAATCAGAATACGAAAATTATGGCTAAAGACAGATTCCTTTAATTATTTTCTATGTCAGCTACTCATCTTTTAATTATTTCGATTCTATTTCACTTATCAAAGAGCTTAAATTTTAAAATCAAGTCAAAAGTCAATATTTAAATTGATTCTTTTTGTTTGCGCGTTAAGTTTTGAATCAAAAATTAAGGCACATCAAATTTAAAAGTTCTTAGTTTATGTTCACTTTTTATTTGGTGTATTGAACATTTATACAACGAAATGCTTAGTGATTGACAAATTTTATTTCGAACCAAGATTTTAAATTTATTGTGCAAATAACAATAATTTAATAAAATCGAAATGGCGAATATTGAGCAAGGAGGCAAAGGTTATGACCCGTTTGCAGAAAACTTGATCATGGAAAATGCAATGACGTAAGTGTAAAAAAAGTTAAAAGAATAAGTCAAATTAGATTAAGGAGTCAATTAAGGTTTCGATTGTGTTATCATATTGAAATCAAGGTGCAAAAACTTTTTCACCAACCAGGTGAAGATGAAGTCACAAAAGATTTATTAGTGGTTGCATGGATCACTTCTGTTAAGAAAAAAAAATGAGTTGAACAAATTTATTTAAATTTTGAACTCAAGACTAATTAAAATTATTATGAAAATAGTTTTATTTTTCTTCAGAGGAGTCCCTTAGAAAAATTATGAACCTATTTACCTACATACATATGTAAATATGCATGTATACTATTTCAGTTCTGTAATCACTTTATTTAGAAGTGAATTCAATCAAAACCTTTATTGACTGTTTTTAATAATTAATAAACGCCAGTCTTAACTAATTTTCGTCAAAAGATTGCACTCACTGAATTATTTTATTTTGACAACAAATTTTATTCAATAAACATTTAAGTCCAATCATTTAAATGAATTTGTTTTTATTCATTTATAATCTTTTGCAAAGAATGCAACCACTGAAGTATGAATGAAATCTGAAATGATTCAATTAAATCAATTGATTGTTCTAAAATGATGAATGAACAATGGTTTACAAAAATTAAGTATTATTATTACAACAAATTAAATTTTTTTATTTCATTTAGCGATGGCCAAACTCTAACTCATTTACTGAAAGCTGCATTAGGAACGGGTATTCTTTCAATGCCAATTGCATTTATGTATTCTGGACTGTTTCTGGGAATATTTACAACAATTTTAACTTCTGTCATTTGTACACATTGTGCTTATGTTCTTGTAAGTAAAAAATATTAAAATAAATTAAAATTACACGATCTTTACCTTGAATTACATAACTTAAAAGGCAAAATCTTAAATCACTCCCATTTTAAAAACTTATTTGAGCTAAAACTGGTAGTTCAAAATTCATGGTCTTATTATTTTTTAAGTATTTCGTTGAAAGTTTCAAGCATCGAGTACTTAAGTATAGTACTTAAATTATCAGGTAATTAATAACCATAAAAGGTACCTTAGCAAGTACTTGACAAATACTTTTTTTATGAAATGAATAGTAAATTTGGTTTTTTAATTACGGGTAATATTGAAATTTAAAAGAGCTGGAAAGAACTTAAAATTTGTTGGTACTTAAAAATCTGGTACTCTTAACTCATAGTATTGATTTATTTCTTTGACAATTTAAGTACACGACTAGTAAGTATCTACTAGCGCTTTCTACTTGAGTCCAAACGATTTAGAAACACTTGCTTTTGATTATTAAAATACCAATACCCAGTACTTATCTTTATCTTTACTAATATATAAAGCTGAAGAGTTTGTTTGTTTGAACTCGCTAATCTCAGGAACTACTGGTTTGAATTTAAAAATTCTTTTTGTGTTGAATAGTCTATTTGCCGAGGAAGGTTTTAAACTAATTAAATTATTAATTTATTAAATAATTAAGCATTACGCTACTGTCAATAGGAGCGAAGAATCAGTGGAAAATGTTGCAAAAGGAAAGAAAATTATTCATCTTAAAGGGGTTGCAGAGGAAATCCGTATGTTCTTCAGCCATAATAAAATTAAACCTAAATATAATTTACGAAGTACTTTAAAATATATATTTTTTTAAAACTTAATCTTAATTGCTATAATAATAAATTGAGGCGGACGAAGTCTCGTGGAACAGCTAGTACTTACATATACTGATCCCCTGAAGTACTTCTAAAACATTGAGCTTATCATTCAGGTGGTTTTGAGGGCTACCAGCTAGATGCCAAACCTTCAGTTGACAAGAATATATGTATGTAGATACATATGTTTAGGGGAGAGAAAATTTCTTTTTACATTTCAATTAATAATTCAAATTTCATATGATAATTTCAATTACAGGTGAGTTGTGCCCATAGACTGTATTATGCCGAACAAAGATCAAAAATGACATTTGCTGAAGTATCAGAAACGGCATTCAAGAGAGGTCCGAAATGGGCTCAAAATTGTGCAGTTTGCATGAAGATGGTGGTTCTTTTTGGCCTATTCCTAACATACTTTGGAACTTGTTCCGTCTACTCAGTTATTATTGCTAAGAACTTACAACAAGTAATTAACTGACACTCTTAAGAAAGAACTTTAACTGCCGAATGGGCACACAATAAACAAATATTTTCGGTTTACTGATTTTTGTCCAGTTTCAATCACATATGGGTTTGAGCAGGACTAAAAACAGTAAAAACCACTTCAGTGAAGTATGGCAAACTGTCATTTTTGATTTTTAGAGAAAAATATACTTTAAATTACTTCATGATATGTACTTACTTCCGACAGTTATAGTTCTATATCCAAATTCCTTAATGTCCCCAAATCATTTAACTACATGTACTTTCCCATTTGTGTATAGATTCTCGAGCATTGGACTGGAGAAATTTTCAACGATCGAATTATAATTGGAAGTCTATTGATTCCGTTTATTCTTCTAACATGGATCCCTGATCTCAAGCGACTGGCTCCTATTTCAATGGTTGCTAACTTATTCGTGGGACTTGGTCTGGCTATTACTTGCTATTATTTACTGATTGACATTCAACCCATTGAGGAGAGGAAATTCTTTCGTTTGCACACATTGCCAGCATTTTTCGCTATAGCCATTTTCGCTCTGGAAGCCATTGGAGTAATGTTGCCTCTGGAGAATAGCATGAAAACACCGACACATTTTGTGGGTCCTTTTGGTATTCTAACTCAAGGAATGACAGGAGTGACAGTGCTTTGTATAGTGATTGGATTCCTTGGCTATTTGCGGTATGGTGAAGACACTGAAGAGTCTATTACCCTTAACTTGCCAGTTGATGAATTGTACGCTAATTTAATTTGTTAAATGTATGTTTTTAAAAAATGAATTTATTCTTGAAGACCGGCCCAGCTTGTGAATCTGTTGATTGCTTTGGCTATGTTTTGTACATTTGGATTGCAGTTCACTGTTTGCCTGGAAATCACATGGAATAGTGTGAAGAAATATGTCTTGGAAGGTTCACTTCTTGGCAACTACATTGTAAGGTATGTAATTTGAGGGAGTAAACTTCTCACTTTAGTGAATAATAAATCAAAAGTTTTAGACCGTTTCATAATGTAGATGGAAATGGAATAGAATCAAAACTGTAGGTTCATTATGTTAAAAAGTCCCCTATTGCATGAAATGTGATTCCTTTGGTATTCATCCTCAAAAATATGAGTCAGAAGTCCACAGAAGTTCTAAATATAGGATTCGTTGATTTGATAAATTGATTAAAAAGGTTGGCCAAGATAAAAGTTAATATTTTAGCTTGGATGGTAACATGACTTCTGTTCTAAAAATGACAGATTATTTTGATCCACAACAAACAGATTTGGAGATTTCTAAATGTCTCCAAAGGGTTCTTTTTCTTTCAGCTCTTTTGCTTTTGATCAAGATAGTTTTTAGTCTTAGTTGTTACATTAGAATTATTGTGTTATACTATTCCAAATTTAAAACATCTCGTGTTTTATAATTTTTGAAATTATTTCAGAACTGTTCTTGTCATCGCAGCAGTGGGACTTGCAATAGCCGTACCTTCAATTGCTCCATTTATGGGACTAATTGGTGCTTTCTGCTTTTCAATTCTTGGACTAATAATGCCTGTAAAAATAAAATATCATACAATTTTAAATACAGTTTAAATATTTCAATTTTTGTTTTAGATTTTAATTGAAACAATAATGAATTTAGAAAATGGTTTTGGAAAATTCTATTGGATTTTATGGAAGAACATTTTTATCTTAGGTTTTGGAATATTTGCTTTGATATTTGGATCGAAGAGTGCTTTAAATGATATAATGAAGTTGTATGAATAAAACAAATTTGTTAATAACTAAATCTATATCTATACTAATATATAAAGCTGAAGAGTTTGTTTTTTTGAAAGCGCTAATCTCAGAAACCACTGGTTCGAATTGAAAAATTCTTTTTGTGTGGAATAGTCCATTTGTCGAGGAAGGCTATAGGCTATATTATAACATCACGCTGCTAAAAATATTAGCGAAGAATAAGTGGAAAATGTTGCAAGAACGGCGAAAATTATTCATCTTTAAGGGCTTCCGTTATTCGTTTAAAGGCGCTGATCTCAAAAACTACGTAATCGAATTGAAACATTCATTTTGCATTGGATAGTTTATTTATCGAGGAAAACTTTAAGCTATACAAAATTACGCTACGACCAATAGGCGAAATATAGGTCACTGGTCATTATTGGTCTTTGGTCATAAATGGTCTTTGGTCATAAATGGTCTTTTGTCATAAATGGTCTTTGGTCATAAATGGTCATTGGTCATTATTGGTCTTTGGTCATAAATGGTCTTTGGTCAAAAATGGTCTTTGGTCATAAATGGTCATTGGTAAATATAGGTCATTGGTCATTGTACCTTTGACCTTTGACCTTTGACCTTTGACCTTTGACCTTTGACCTTTGACCTTTGACCTTTCACCAATGACCTGTACAGGCCAATGACCATTTATGACCAAAGACCATTTATGACCAAAGACCATTTATGACCAAAGACCAATAATGACCAATGACCAAAGACCAATAATGACCATTCTCCTATAATGATTCATAACCAATGACCAATGACCAAAGGAGTCTCCTATTTATCCCGATCGTGACGAACGCCATGCCATCGCCATGGCTAAAGTCGTTCTTAAATAGAAAGATAGATAGATAGATAGATAGATAGATAGATAGATAGATAGATAGATAGATAGATAGATAGATAGATAGATAGATAGATAGATAGATAGATAGATAGATAGATAGATAGATAGATAGATAGATAGATAGATAGATAGATAGATAGATAGATAGATAGATAGATAGATAGATAGATAGATAGATAGATAGATTGTAACGAGTTATTTTGAGTTGAGGTTATTGCTGGCACACAAAGTATCCCTCGCTAGCTCAGGAGTGGATTCTTTAACCTCCTCGTTAGCAAAAAAATATGCCAGGCTTTTGCATCTAGATGTTCTTGATGCGCGAGATTATCTTGACCCTCCCTACCTGGTTGTTTTCTCGCTAAACAACCCCTTTTGTTACCTCCTCTTTTCCTCCTCCTTACCTCTTTATCTCCCTTTCCTCATCTTCCCCTTTTAGAGGCAAATTACAAATTCATATTTTCTATTTTATAAGTTGTATATAATTCATTAATTTCTCGGGTAAACTAATCTTAATTACATTTCAAGTTTTATTTATTAAGTTAAAATTATTAAGTGAAAAATATTTTTTTATTATTTCAAACAAAGAACAAAAGTGAATTTTTAAAGTTGAAAAAGAGGGCAAATCTTGAAAGATATGTGTATATATATATGTCAATTTGGACATGGACGACAAGAAAAGACTTACCCCAAAATTCTCGATGTAGTGGCCACTTCTTCGATGAATCCTGGAAGTTTTGACTGCCAAAGTGCACTTTTTTTTTTTTTTACCGATGTTTTTTTTATCTAACGAAAATTACCACTACTTTTTTTTTTTGAAAAAATCACTCTTGTACTAAATTAATATCAAAAATTTCACTTGCATTTATATGTATGTATACATTTATATATGTCTTTGTATGTTTCAATATAAGATTTTATATTGATATATATATGTATATATATGTATCTATATAAGCACTATTTTAAAGCACAATATTTAGTTAAAAATTGATTTTTTTTTTTTTTTTTTTGTGAATATAGGAAAATTAAAATAGAATTATTTTTGTTAAATGAATATTAGAAACTATTCTATATAAATCACTTTTGAATAAAAAAAATAAAAAAATTTTATGGTGATGATTGACTGCTGCTGCTGGTGACGACGTCGTCGTCCGTCTTAGAGAATCTTTCCTTTGTTTAAAGTTTTAGTCCTTCACGGAAATAATGACCGTTTTTGGGTTTAGGAACTGTTATAAGGATGGGTATTTTTTGTATTCCCTTGTCCTTTTTTCAGGCCGTCAAAAATTATTTTGACGACCTAGCTAATTACAAAAAAAAACAGTTTTTTTAACAAACGGCCAATTTATATCTTTTTTTTTTTTGTCAATTATAATGGAGAAATCTTACCTTAATCAGTTTGTTGATTTTGGTTACAATTAAATCTCCAATTCTATCCAATAGGTGATATATATGTACGTATATATATATATAGATATATATATATGGATATATGTAGATATATGCTTTTATATATCTTTCATATATATGTTACTCGTTCGGGACGTGCGTTTAAATTTCACCTGAATTTGAATAATTTCGTTTTTATTTTTTCGTTACTTTATAATTTTTTGTTTTTCAGTGTATCCTACTTACTTTGAAAATTTGATGATGTTATTTTAGGATTTGTAGATTGTTATAACTATTTGTTATATTTTGGATACACTTCTATTATTTTTGTGGCTCGCACTTCCTTTCTTCGGGGAGTCTTTGTTAAAAAAGAAACCTCCAACCGACGGCTTTTCTTGCCAACCTTAAAATTACGCCCACACACATACTATTGCTTTTCCAGCCTTTGTTTCATCATAAAACTACAACCATATTTCACCCACGCAATATTAAAATTTTGATTGTGGATGAAAAGCTTTAGGTAGTTTTACTCAATTATTTTTTTATCAAAAACTTGGGTACCCTGTATGCAAACTGAATATGTTGCCGATGATGCTGCAACAAAGTTGCATATTCGCTACCTCTGATACATATTATGTTCGAGTATCGAATGAAATTCATTATAGTAATATCAAATGACATCGATACATGAAGGGGAAAACATTATACCTACACTACACACATATAAGACAAATGATCTCCTGTTAGTAGGAGCAGTACCCTTATCTTAGCTTTAGAGGGAGAGGATATTCACACATTGTTTACAACATGTAAACAGGCTTACAAAAAACCAAAAACATAAATTCGTAGCGTTCGTCGTCGTCGGTCGGTGTCAGTGGGTTTCACAATAGTCTTAGCGATTTTTTTAATTTATTTGTTCGGTTAATGTAATTTTGTGAAACGAAAACCCATTCGGTTACAGGGCTTCGCGTTTTTCAGATAATATATCTGGAATATGCGAAACGAACCCACTTTCGTTCTTCGTATAGCCGGATGGTGGGTGGTAAGGGATTATTCATACGTGGATAACAGAAGTGAAAGTGTAATGAAAATGAAGTGATTTTGTTTATGCAGTGTTCTAGTGTTTATGATAAAATTTTTGTCAAAAAAAAACATTATCATTAGTGCAGAAAAATTAACAAAAAAAATGGGTTACTTTAAATATAGTGTGAGGGAGGCAGCATGCTAGTCGCGAGTGAGATACCAGACAAAAATCCGCTACCTTGATGTAAACGTAAATATTTCGCTTTTAAGTTGATATTAAAGCTCAAATCCAAAAAAAAAACACAGAGGTCGTTCACCTCAAACATCTGTTGGTATTCGTGGCAAAAAAAATGTTGTTGTTGTTGATCGCGATGCGTGTCGTTTTGCCGACGGGGTTTTAAAATTCGATTCTTAATAAAAAAATTTGTGAAAAGTTTTTGTAATAAGAAAATATAAATTCTTAAGTCGGTTCGGTTTAGTTTTTATAATGATCGAGCATCTATGTTGTGTGTCAGCTTTGGTGTTGAACGTGGGACGCGAACCCACTTACCGGAACGGAAGAATGTAAACAAACATAATCAGATAAGTAAAAAAATTTGTTTATGATTCGAAAGCGATGCTTTGTGATCATTTCTTTCCTTTTCAGCGTTACTGCCGAATGTCTTTGGCATGGAAAATGCCGAGAGTTTTACCAGATCGAGTTTCCAGCTCATACATACAATTGCCTATCACCTTTTTTATGCGGGATTTTAAAAATTTTGGAAGCAACTTGGCATTTATGCCTTGTGCAAAATTGCTTTGGGCGAAATTTCTGTGAAACACTTCCTGACCTTCATGGTAAGTGACATTTTTCGATCTTTTATTATAAGTGTGTCTCGACTTAACGTATGCCCTGTCCAAATTCTCCGACAACGTCTGTCTAGCGAGTGTCAATTTAAGTGCGCGCGGTTTGACCAACATTTCGGGATCGTGCAATGCGTTTAGTTTTCTTAGCAAAGCATAAGTTGAACCGTGGTTTATCATGTTTTGTCCAAACATGGCGAAATAAGGTTGACATTTTATCGAGTCGTGCATGTCGGATCGCAACGCACATGCTATACTAGACAAGTGAAGGTCCCAGTCATTTTGCTGCTTCGAAATTAAAATTCTCAACTTACTAAGAAAACTACGATTGACCCGCTCCGAAATGTTGGCTTGAGGCGAATATACTGCCGTTCGCACATGCTTAACGCCATAATTATCCAAAAAGATTTTGAACTCTTTGGACACAAACTGACGACCGTTGTCGGAGTGGATTTGTTCAGGGGTCCCGAAAGTATGGAAAATCTCTGATTCAAGATATTGAATCACACGGTTTGACGTAGCTTTTGGTAAGGCTTTGAAAAACATGAATTTTGTGAAATGATCGACCACAATGAACACGTAAATGTTTCCTCGCTTAGTACGCGGATACGGGCCAAGGAAATCAACGTAGAGTCGTTGCAAGGGCCTTTCCGTTTTTGTTTGTTTAATTATAGGTGGGCGAAGAATTTCGTTTGGCGCCTTAACCATTTTACAAATTTCACAGCTTTTCACGTAAACCCTAACATCTTTAATCATTTTCGGCCAATAATATTTGGATCGTACGCGAGCATAAGTTTTGTCAAAGCCACTGTGGCAACTTAATTTGGTATTGTGGCACATTTCGATACATTTTTGCGTTAGATTGTCTGGAAGCCATAAGCGCCAGAGTGAATCTTCTTCGTCAGCAATTCCGGTTCTAAATCTAACTCTCCGATAAATGAATTTTCCAGACACTACGAGGTCTGGAAGGGTCGATTGGTTTTCGGAGATGTTCTCTCTCAAGTGGGTATATTGTGGCGAATCGAACTCAGCCGAATCTAAATCGATATCACCGCATGTCATTATCGAAGAATCTTCACAAATCCCATTACTCACTAATGTTCCGCTTGCTGTGATTTCATCCATGTTCATCCGTGATAGGCAGTCAGGCACTACGTTTAGGCTCCCCTTGCGATGTTCGATTGCGAAATTATACCCTTGGAGTTCTAGGCTCCATCTGGCAAGTCTACCTGCTAATTCCTTCATCGACATGAGCCATTTAAGACTCGAATGGTCAGTAATGATTGTAAAGGGCAATCCGTCGACGTAAGGACGAAATTTCCGTACGCTTAATACCGCAGCGAGACACTCTTGTTCCGTGACCGTGTAGTTTTTTTGGGATTTGTTAAGCTTCTTCGACATGAAGGCGATAGGCTTTTCATTACCGTTTTCATCCACTTGAAAGAGAACACCGCCTACTCCTTCAGACGAAGCATCACATTGAATTATGAAACGTTTTGAAAAGTCAGGTTCAGCTAAAACTGGAGCTGACGACAGAGCTGTTTTAAGTTTTTCGAAAGCTTCAAGTGCTTCCGACGTAAATTCAAATTTAGGCCTCTTTTGAAGGCAATTGGTTAAGGGAGCGGCTAAATCGGCATAGTTTCGGATAAATCTCCTATACCACCCTGTTAGGCCCAAAAATCTCCTCACTTGCCTAACGGTAGTTGGAACTGGGAAATTGACCATAGTTTCTATTTTGTCTGGGTTAGTTTTCAGGTTTCCCTGACCTACGATAAAGCCTAGGAATTTAATCTCCTTCATGCAAAACCTGCTTTTTTCTAGATTGATTGTTAGATTTGCTCGGCGAAGACAAGCTGCCACCTCTTTAAGAATGCGTAAATGCGACTCAAATTCCGAAGTACATATTAGTAAGTCATCTAAATAGACAAACACGTTATCACGGAGATGACTTGGGATCACTTGATCCATAACTCTACACAGCGTTTGTCCAGCGTTGCTCAAACCGAAAGGCATTACCTTAAACTGGTATAGCGGCCTACCAGGTACGGCAAAGGCTGTTTTCTCCCGAGATTTTTCATGTAGAGGAATTTGCCAATAGGCATCCTTTAGGTCTATCCCCGTGATAAAGTGCGTATCTTTTATCCGACTCAACAAACCTTCGACATGAGGCAACGGATACGCATCCTTAACGGTGACAGCATTGACTTTCCGGAAATCTAAACAAAGGCGGACTTTACCGGGTTTCCTCACCAACACAACGGGACAACTCCATGGAGAGTTACTTACTTCTATTACTCCTAGTTCCAACATACGATCTAACTCTTTATAGACCTCGCCTTGTCGAACTGGAGATAACGGATAATGCCTAGATTTTATCGGGGCTGCATTTCCAGTGTCAACGATGTGACACCCAAGGTCTGTCTTTCCTAACCCAAGGACAACGAAATTTGGAAACTGTCTCTTGACATTTTCTAATTGAAAGGACTCTTCAGTTGAAAGTTTCATTAACTCAGTTTCATTTTTAAAGTTTTCTTCAGCTTCACCGGAAGTGAAATCCAACTCGACTTCACTTATCTGTGGTGTCAACTGAAAGCTTCGCCAGAAATTCATACCGAGATAAACTTTTTGCGTCAAATTTGGTATCATATAAAATGTTAGGTTCTTTGATATGCCGTTATATTTAGTCTCGATCTCGCAATATCCTACAATTTTGTGAGAATTTCCATCTGCCGTACGCACTACGTTATTGTAAGGCAACATTTCAATTCCTAACTTACGAACTAACTCGAAACATCCCTCACCCAATACGGAGATGGAGGCTCCACTATCGAGAAGTCCAAAAACCGACTCATTATTTAAAAGGACGTTAGCATACATGCGTCCGTCTGTATCAGATGTTATGATCGTTTCGATAATTTGTTTCCGAAACTTTTTTCGATTTTGAAAGCGATGACGACATTTAGAAATCTTTGAACTTATAGGTTTTATGTTGGTTCCGAAAATTCGGGATCGAACTTTCTCATAATTTACTTTTCTCTCGTGAAGAGACTTATGATTATGGAATTCAATCGGATGAAAATGTTCAATTTCGACATTAGACCCTTCCCTTTTTTGAATTCTAATCGGACTTAGGTCTTCGTCATTTTCATCCGTGGAATTCACTTCCTGTTTGTTATTTAATTTTGTGAGTGGTTCGTGGGATTCCTTGAGGAACGAATCTCTCCACTCCTCGCTTCGTCCCTCGGAAAGTTTCCCTTTTGGTGTTTACCACACTGAATGGTTGTTACACCCTTTTCACCACACAGAAAGCAAAATAACTTTCTTACCTCGGATGGGCAAAAATGGTATGCATGACCTTTTTGATCGCAATTCCAACAAATATAGTTGGCAGTTGAAATGGGTTTTTGTCTCGAAGAAATCGCAGCAACTTCTTCAACTTTTTGATCGCAATCATATTCTTCTTCGATTGCGATTTCATGGACTGATCGATGACTGAAGTTTCGCTTGTTCAAAAACCGTTCAGCTTCGCGAGCTTTTTGCCGAAGCTGCTCTAAGTTTCGAACTTCCGCTGACAACAAAATCTCGCCTAGTTTCTCCTTCGCATTCCCTCTAATAATTTCTATCAGTTTCTTATCATTAAAGGGTTCTTTCAGACGGTCGTTCAAACTAGAGATTGAAACATAAAAATCGTCAAAGGATTCCTTAGGACCCTGTTTGCGACACATGAGTTTCATGTAGATGTCGATTTCAGACTCCATCCTACCGAACTCTTTCTTCATGGCTTCTTTTATAGAAGCTAAATCCGCGTTCGGATATTTTTTTACATAGCCCCAAAACCATTTATTTGGTCGGCCTTCAAGTAAAACGTGAAAGTTTGCCGCGATTTGCTCGTCGGTATATGAAGACGAAGATTGCATTCTGCCTATCTTTAAAAGGAAATCAGAAACATTATCGGAGCCATTGTATTTAATGCTCCAGCGATCTAGCCTACATGGACCCGAAGTGCTAAACGTTGTTGAGCCACTTGAACTCCTAGGTAAAGGAACTTGAGCCGTCCTAGAGCTTTGCCTATCTAATTGAGGAGGGTTGACAGATTGTTGCGGCTGTAAGCGCAAACCTTCTAATTTTTGTAACACGTTTCCCATGAAAATGTCCATTTGTTGGAAGATTCTCATTTGATTTTGAACCATACTCTGTTCTAACCTAGAAATAATTTCTTCATTCGGATTGGCATTGACTTCACCTTGATCCGTTCGTTCCCTATTAAAATCTTCGGCTTGTAACTGGCTTTCCAAAACCTGAGGATCTTCTTGATCTGCCATGTTAAAAGTTGAATTTGAAATGACCGACTCTAATTCTTCTGAGAAACTGAACGAGTTATCTAGGTTGAACCTATCCACCGTATTTCTAAATCTTTGAAAAAATTCTTCGAATGTTGCTTCGTGGTGAGCGTTTATAACGTCTGTGTCGTCGTAAATTGAAATTCGACGACTTCTGCTCATACTTCGGTCGAACGAACCTAATTTTAGTTTATTTTTATATTTAAATTTTAGTCACCTTTAAAAACCTACAAAAAAAACACGATTTCCTTTCGAAATTTGCTTCTTCGAAACTCAGGAAATCCTTAACGCGTTTGTAATTTCTATTCAAAATGTGTATGCACCTTATGTACGTTTGAGGTGTTTTTTTTTAATTCAAAAATATTCTAAACGTGATTTATATAAAATGTTTATTAAAAGAAATAATGATTTGATTATGTAATTCAATAAAAAAATGGATATAAAATTTTATATATTATATGGCATATAATATGTATGTACGTATGATTGAAATAGTACTTACTTACTTTATTTGTAGTTGAAACTTTAAATAAAAAAAATCAATTTTTTTTTTTTTTGAGTTTGTATCATAAAAATATAAAGGGAAGATGAGAAGTGAATTTGAAAAAGGTAACTACCGAGGATAAAAAAGGAGGTTTATTTCGAGTCAACAAAAAAAAATCATTAATAAAAAAAATTAAAATAAACTAGTGTTTGTTTATGTGCTGTGTTGTAAATTATTTCAACTGTGATTTTTAAAGCCTTCCAGGACATCAGTGACAATCAACATCATCATATGAAGACTCTGGAAAATCCCAAAACCTCAGTTGAAATTTGTGAAGATTGAAAATTTTAGGGACCATCCAAGACACGACTTGCATCAAGAGGTTTCACCTAAATGTGAATATAAAAATCTTGAAATGTATCGCATCCACCTGCAATTTGGGTGTCTTTTTCTTCAGACGCCCAAAGACTAAGTTTTTACGGTAATTTCGTTGCGTGACAGCGAATCGATTTCAGCTTCCTTGTTGCAACGCGGTACCAAGTCATCAACTTAAGTAACCGGGACTCACAAGGCTACTGCAATCGACATGATGCTGAATGAAAAAAAAAAATTGAAAAAGAAAGAAAAACTGTTTGAAACCGAAATTTGTGACTGAAAAAAAATTAAAAAAAAATATACGAATGTTTGCCTCACTATCTGCTGATAGTGGGACACCACGTTCTGGGCGCCATTTTTGTAACGAGTTATTTTGAGTTGAGGTTATTGCTGGCACACAAAGTATCCCTCGCTAGCTCAGGAGTGGATTCTTTAACCTCCTCGTTAGCAAAAAAATATGCCAGGCTTTTGCATCTAGATGTTCTTGATGCGCGAGATTATCTTGACCCTCCCTACCTGGTTGTTTTCTCGCTAAACAACCCCCTTTGTTACCTCCTCTTTTCCTCCTCCTTACCTCTTTATCTCCCTTTCCTCATCTTCCCCTTTTAGAGGCAAATTACAAATTCATATTTTCTATTTTATAAGTTGTATATAATTCATTAATTTCTCGGGTAAACTAATCTTAATTACATTTCAAGTTTTATTTATTAAGTTAAAATTATTAAGTGAAAAATATTTTTTTATTATTTCAAACAAAGAACAAAAGTGAATTTTTAAAGTTGAAAAAGAGGGCAAATCTTGAAAGATATGTGTATATATATATGTCAATTTGGACATGGACGACAAGAAAAGACTTACCCCAAAATTCTCGATGTAGTGGCCACTTCTTCGATGAATCCTGGAAGTTTTGACTGCCAAAGTGCACTTTTTTTTTTTTTTACCGATGTTTTTTTTATCTAACGAAAATTACCACTACTTTTTTTTTTTGAAAAAATCACTCTTGTACTAAATTAATATCAAAAATTTCACTTGCATTTATATGTATGTATACATTTATATATGTCTTTGTATGTTTCAATATAAGATTTTATATTGATATATATATGTATATATATGTATCTATATAAGCACTATTTTAAAGCACAATATTTAGTTAAAAATTGATTTTTTTTTTTTTTTTTTTGTGAATATAGGAAAATTAAAATAGAATTATTTTTGTTAAATGAATATTAGAAACTATTCTATATAAATCACTTTTGAATAAAAAAAATAAAAAAATTTTATGGTGATGATTGACTGCTGCTGCTGGTGACGACGTCGTCGTCCGTCTTAGAGAATCTTTCCTTTGTTTAAAGTTTTAGTCCTTCACGGAAATAATGACCGTTTTTGGGTTTAGGAACTGTTATAAGGATGGGTATTTTTTGTATTCCCTTGTCCTTTTTTCAGGCCGTCAAAAATTATTTTGACGACCTAGCTAATTACAAAAAAAAACAGTTTTTTTAACAAACGGCCAATTTATATCTTTTTTTTTTTTGTCAATTATAATGGAGAAATCTTACCTTAATCAGTTTGTTGATTTTGGTTACAATTAAATCTCCAATTCTATCCAATAGGTGATATATATGTACGTATATATATATATAGATATATATATATGGATATATGTAGATATATGCTTTTATATATCTTTCATATATATGTTACTCGTTCGGGACGTGCGTTTAAATTTCACCTGAATTTGAATAATTTCGTTTTTATTTTTTCGTTACTTTATAATTTTTTGTTTTTCAGTGTATCCTACTTACTTTGAAAATTTGATGATGTTATTTTAGGATTTGTAGATTGTTATAACTATTTGTTATATTTTGGATACACTTCTATTATTTTTGTGGCTCGCACTTCCTTTCTTCGGGGAGTCTTTGTTAAAAAAGAAACCTCCAACCGACGGCTTTTCTTGCCAACCTTAAAATTACGCCCACACACATACTATTGCTTTTCCAGCCTTTGTTTCATCATAAAACTACAACCATATTTCACCCACGCAATATTAAAATTTTGATTGTGGATGAAAAGCTTTAGGTAGTTTTACTCAATTATTTTTTTATCAAAAACTTGGGTACCCTGTATGCAAACTGAATATGTTGCCGATGATGCTGCAACAAAGTTGCATATTCGCTACCTCTGATACATATTATGTTCGAGTATCGAATGAAATTCATTATAGTAATATCAAATGACATCGATACATGAAGGGGAAAACATTATACCTACACGGAAAACATTATACCTACACTACACACATATAAGACAAATGATCTCCTGTTAGTAGGAGCAGTACCCTTATCTTAGCTTTAGAGGGAGAGGATATTCACACATTGTTTACAACATGTAAACAGGCTTACAAAAAACCAAAAACATAAATTCGTAGCGTTCGTCGTCGTCGGTCGGTGTCAGTGGGTTTCACAATAGTCTTAGCGATTTTTTTAATTTATTTGTTCGGTTAATGTAATTTTGTGAAACGAAAACCCATTCGGTTACAAGATAGATAGATAGATAGATAGATAGATAGATAGATAGATAGATAGATAGATAGATAGATAGATAGATAGATAGATAGATAGATAGATAGATAGATAGATAGATAGATAGATAGATAGATAGATAGATAGATAGATAGATAGATAGATAGATAGATAGATAGATAGATAGATAGATAGATAGATAGATAGATAGATAGATAGATAGATAGATAGATAGATAGATAGATAGATAGATAGATAGATAGATAGATAGATAGATAGATAGATAGATAGATAGATAGATAGATAGATAGATAGATAGATAGATAGATAGATAGATAGATAGATAGATAGATAGATAGATAGATAGATAGATAGATAGATAGATAGATAGATAGATAGATAGATAGATAGATAGATAGATAGATAGATAGATAGATAGATAGATAGATAGATAGATAGATAGATAGATAGATAGATAGATAGATAGATAGATAGATAGATAGATAGATAGATAGATAGATAGATAGATAGATAGATAGATAGATAGATAGATAGATAGATAGATAGATAGATAGATAGATAGATAGATAGATAGATAGATAGATAGATAGATAGATAGATAGATAGATAGATAGATAGATAGATAGATAGATAGATAGATAGATAGATAGATAGATAGATAGATAGATAGATAGATAGATAGATAGATAGATAGATAGATAGATAGATAGATAGATAGATAGATAGATAGATAGATAGATAGATAGATAGATAGATAGATAGATAGATAGATAGATAGATAGATAGATAGATAGATAGATAGATAGATAGATAGATAGATAGATAGATAGATAGATAGATAGATAGATAGATAGATAGATAGATAGATAGATAGATAGATAGATAGATAGATAGATAGATAGATAGATAGATAGATAGATAGATAGATAGATAGATAGATAGATAGATAGATAGATAGATAGATAGATAGATAGATAGATAGATAGATAGATAGATAGATAGATAGATAGATAGATAGATAGATAGATAGATAGATAGATAGATAGATAGATAGATAGATAGATAGATAGATAATTTCTTTATTTAAACAAAACTCGTTGCTGAAATAGCTACCCTGGGATGTTATTTGATGGTTCAAATCAAATCATTTCTATTTATGTACATTGTCAAAGGCTGCTTTGAAATCCACAAAAAAAGCATATAATTTCTTTTTCTCCTCCATTGATCTCCTGGCAATACTCGTCAGAGCGAATATATGGTCTTTGCGTTGAGAATCCCGATCGAAATCCTGCTTGGAACATGCTGAGTCGGTTGTTGTACATAATCCATTCCATTGACGTTAGGATCTTTCTTAGCGAGTTGAGAATCGAAATTCCTCTGTAGTTCTCCGGCAGGTTAGAATCTCCTTTTTTAAAGATTACGAATACATAAAAATTGTTGAAATATGCCAGTAGATGATCTTTAAACGGTTCCGTACTATTCCTGTAGAACTCGTTCTTAAATAAATATAAACCAATCGACACCAACCAGTGACTTTTTCCGGATGCCTTGAATGTTCTTAATTCCCATATGAATTGGTATTGCTTCTAGTTCAACAATTTTGTTCTTTGACGTATGTATGTACTTGTATTCAGAAATAATTATGTCTCGTCGACGAAGATGATTTTTCGATTAATATTAGGGTTGATTTCCTAATGCTACAGACTTTAATTTTCGTGCTCTTATGGAGTGACGCTTAGTATTGAATAGATAGATTATATTAACTAATCAAGTTGTTCATGTCCTTAAGCCTTCAGATGAGTCTTTTCATGTTTTTTGTGCAAAAAATAAATAGTTGGCATGCAAAATGTTTCAGTTTTTGAACTTAATAAACTTAAAAAACCATCTTTAAATTATTCTAATTTTTTTTTTTTTGAATTGAAGAACGAATTCCTTCAAACCCATTATGCGAATATAAAGTTGATCTAATTTAAGAGCAGTTATAAAAATATCTCCATTAGTTATGTGACACTCTGCTAAAAAATTGTTTTAATAAACCACATTTCTATAACGGCGCTCGTAATCGCAATTCAATACTTTGTCAAAATAAAAAAAAATCATTTTTCTATGTCAATCAGACCGCAATATGTACCTACAGTAGACTCAAAACCGCTCCAAATGCGATCATTGTCACATGACACAGGTGGAAAATAAAAACTACCCCACTTTTTGGCGTGCGCAAATCGAAGACTTTTAAGTCGAAACTAAACCAAACCAAATGCCTTTTTCTTCTTCGGTTGCGATTCGACAAATCACACGAGATTGATGAAGATCATTAAATTTAAATCCAAGCGTTTGCCTCTTGGTGTCATGAGGCTGGATGATGGTGCCTCTTAGCACCACACTCATCGGCTCATGGAGATGGCTTCAATGATGCTAGAATTATTTTATGGCCTATAGGTACGAGTATGTCGTATGTCTGATGTGCCGTTGCTGATCTTTGTTTTAGAGCGGTTATTGTATTGCGCTGGTGGGATATTGCCTAATTCTTTGGTATGCCAATCGGATGGATTTATTCGATTGCCATGCCACAGAGACGAGACACGACACGAGACGAGACGAGATGAAACAAAGCTATACAAAGCATCGCGTCCGGAGTTTGACCTTGCACAAACTCCTACCATCTGCGTGCCATTCGGGCTCAGGCTCAGGCTCAGACTCAGTTGTCAGTTATTGTTTAGCTATCGGGTGAGTCGTGTCGTGTTGTACTCGTATACCATATTGTGCTGAGTTCTGTTGTGCTGTCTGCAGCCACGAATCATTGCAAGTTATTGTGGGCATCCTACGCTTGCACCATTGCCATCATCCAGTTGGATCTTCCTTTCACATTGAATTCAAATAATAAAAAACAAAAAAAAACACGTCCAAAGTCCAAAATCAGTTTTTCCTTAATAAAATTTAAAATTGATGTAATTTTTTGCAAAAAAAAAAAAAAAGTTTACTTGCCCACACTTTTAGTAATTTGTTTGTGTACATTTACAAATAAAATAAATTGTTCGAAAAGCGAAGGTTAAGGGTGAAAGATATTTCGCGGCAAATTAAATTCCATTCACTTTTACAACAGAAAGTGCCCTCTTACGACGACGCGACGATCGACGGACGTGAGGTGAAGTGCACGTCAAATATGACATCGAACGTACTTCTGGCAATTTTAGTGGCAGTTTCTTTGATTTCAACAGCAACAGGAAGAATTGTAAAGGTTTGTATATGGCAGCTCGGAGTTGATGGTACATTACAGTTATTATTAATACACTTTTTTGACATCTTATCGTCCCTGACTGTATTATCTAACAGATAAGATTTTAAACTGCAAAAGAACAAATGCATAATTCGGAACGGAACGGAACGGAAGGATTTAAAAAGTTAATAGAACTTAAACCGCTTGAAAATATCCAATCAATATTTTTTTTTATATTAAGGATGGTTTAATTTAATTAAACACATTTTGAGTTAAGCCATTGATGATATTTTATTCATATGACATTTTCGATGCAATTTTGAAAAAAAATTGATCTTACCGATGACACATTGGAACTCAACTCTTTGCATTATCTGCTAGCTTGAACTGCGCTGTGTGAGCTAAATCTTGTATAGAGTTAAGCAATGGAGGACATTCCATTGGCTTGATCACTAACACTAGGGTGATGATGCGTTCCAAATTATTCTATAAGACCATGCTCAGTCTAGCTTTGTGAAATTACTATCAAAAGTCATACCTTTCTCTGAAGTCTACTTATAACCTTGGAGGCAATTCTAGAACATTAACCTACATCAGAATTTGACCTCGGGGAAGGTGGATACATTTGCTTGTAAAATTCAGTGCTTTAAAAAATGTCCCGTTTTTTTGAAACAGAAAAACTTACTTTTTCCTTTTTGTGTTTTTGAAGTGAGATAATATTTTTTCAACGTAAATGGAAAATACAAATATGACAAGTTGCATATTTCAAATTTGAGGAAAGTTTTTGCAGTCCTTTTATCGTCAGGAAGGTTCACATTAATTTTTTTTTTATTAGAGAAAACCCAAAATATTTAGATGTCTCTAAATGCACATATCTATACATATATTTTGTGAATTAGACTGAGTTGAAAATTTATTAGAAGGGTAATTCCACGGTAAAGAGTTGAGAGAGAAACATGAAAACAAAACTTAACCTTTTCTGTTCCTTTAAATTACCGGTTGGTTACCGGTAACTCATGTTACAAGGGTGAAATATGAGTTACTTTTATTAACTTCAAATATAACGTTGTTAATTCCTGTCCGATTTGTCAAATTAAATTATTTGACAAACCTGGACTTTTCAAGGTTCCTAAAACAATTTCAAAATAAATTTTTACTGCGTAAAATAACGTTTTCAACAACTCGTGCAATTTTCGATTTTTTCTTACAAAAATTAAAAATTACATGAATAATAATTCTGCTAAAAAGTTTTCAAAAATGGTTTTTCTCCTACATATGTTGACAATGAGAAAAGATATTGACACAAAAAAAAATTTTTTTACAAAATGCGATTTTTAACAAATGGTAAAATTTTGAAATAAAAAACAGTTGTTATCAATAGTAAAATCAAAATCAAACTGAATACACAGTTTTTTACATAAAAAATAAAATAAAAAATGTAATAGAAATTTTAAAATTAAATTTATTTAATTTAATTAGGACTTAATACCTGATACCCTTTCTTGGATAAGTGTGTTTATTATTACACAAAAACGCCAAGTTTTCAAAGATAAAATAAGAAGCTAACAATTCTCTTTCTTACAAATAAAATGTTTTTTAAATTTGTTCTATGTTTTATAAGCAGATGTAACATGAGTTACCACGAAAATTCCGTTTTTTGTTGAAGTAATAATTAAAAAAAAAATATTTAATTTTTATATTTTGTTTTATCTTTTATGGATATAAAATATAAAATATAAAATTTAAATTTGCTTTGCTATTTTCATGAAATTTTTAAGTTAAATTATTTTTCTTAAAAAGGACTGCGAAATTTTGTAAAGTGAGTTACCAGTCTAATTTTGAGTTCTAATTAATGACAGTTACATTTTGCAAACATTTTTTCACTTTATTTAACTTCCTTATTTTTTTTAATAAGCAACAAAATTAAAATAACTGATTGAAATTTTATAAAAATGTATCGTGAGTTACCATGGAATTACCCAGAAGCTTATGGACCTATATAGCCCTTTTTTGTTTTAACTAATTTTAAGCTCATTTTAAGCTAATTTTAAGCTCCATAGTTTTTAAGAAGCAAGTAGGAAACTTTTCTAATAAGTTACTCTTCCGTTTTAGGAAATACTGACCATTAAATTTCACTTGTATTTAAATTCTTTTGTATTTATGAATTATCATTAATATCTAAACGATGTAAGTCTTGATTTTAAATATTGTTCTCTATTTAACTTTCTGGATTCGAAAAATATATATGAATTATTGCAAAATACATATGTTTAAGTGTAAAGACCGTTTCGAAATGCAGTGTCGAAATTTCAGAGTGTTTCTTAAGTTTAATTAATATGAATTTATAATACTAATCTGAACGAAGACTGGATCAATATGACTCAGATTTTTATTTATAAATATACAAATATCTATCGGTTAAGTGATGTTTAAAACGTTAAATGAATTGAAATTCGTTAAGCAAATTAAAAGAGTTTTAATTTTATACTTACCTACATACCTGAAACACAAATCAAATAATATTTAAATTGACTTAATTATAAAGCAGTTATGTATGTACCTACACATATTGCATAACACTTACAATGTTATTAAATTATTAAAGAAATGATAGAAACTATCACTGCAAAGAATAACTCTGGAAGAAGAGAACATTAGCAAAGATTCGATCACACGGGAAGCCAAAGAAAAATTCTTCTTGCCACATGTGGACAGTTAAGTTCTATGTGCATTTAAAAAAAAATACCTACTTAGTATGAATTATGATTTTACTTGCGTTGCGATACATGAGCAGAAACTATAAGCCATGTTTAGGATTCGTAAAAAAAAATTAAACTCATGAGACAGAACGAGACCCAGGAAGATTTTTGCTAGTCTCGTCTTGGTCTCACTCACCAAAATCGAATAAAATTCAGTCTCGTTTTGGTATTGGCAAATGAATTTTCTCATCTCGTCTTGAGTTTTCAATCATTACTCCATTAACCTTTTATATTTCTTTTTAAATTTCACTTTAAAACGATAACAGTAGTTTTTAAGGTCTGTAGAATTTTAAAATTATATGTAATATGTAATTTAACAATCAAATAATAATTTACTATGTAATGGCAAGAGTCTTCTTCAAGGTTTAAGCAAAGTTACTAGTTACAATTCTTAATTGATTAAGGTTATTTTACATGCATAATTTTTTTGTTTTTTAAATTCACTATCTTGAAAACGGGAAATTCATATCCTTTAAAATTTTTGTATCCGGTCTTTAGTTAGAAAAATAAAATTCAGACATTTTGTTGAATCAGTTTTCTAATTAAACTTTGCAAAATACTTAAAGCAAGTACATGCCACAGCTTTCAGTGCATTTATGTTTATAATTCTTACACTTTATTTTGTCTTTATCATTGAGCGATCATTAATAACCATAGAGGGACTTTTTTTTAGCCAAATCATGGGAAATTAGCCGTTTAAAAAAACGTAATTTCTACTTAACCTTTTTATAGAATAATCTCTATAATAAATAATTGAAAATGATTATTATGCACAAACACTGTTTACAAAATATCTTGATTTACGGAAGAAATCAAATGCCAATTTTGACATTTCTACCATAATAAGAATTTAAAAAAAATTATTGCGAATCCATCAGAAACTTTAACATGAAATTCTGAAATTGGTATGATAAACTCAATTCTTGTTGATTACACATTCTTAAACTCTCGGATCATTTTTAAGTTCAAAAGAATTTATCGAGTCTGAAATTTTACTGTTTTACTTTGGTAAAAAATTCATTAAGTTTCAAGTCAGAAACCGTCCCAATAAACGAGTGTTTCGAATAACAATATATTTAGGGCTATTTCTTGGAATTAATCAAAAGTTGAAAACCCAAAAATATCAAACTTCACTGAAAAAAATATTTAACTATAACTTTAAATCTATAAACACTTTTCAATATTATTTGCAGAAACGGCAAATATACCGTGAGCAGGTTCTTCCTCATGCAGGTGGGAAAATCCCCGACACAGCCTTCCAGACGGATCGTCTCTTCTTGAATCATTTGCAGAAGGAAGGCATTGCCATCCCAGATGGCATAGTTTTGCAACAGCGGAATCCACAAGTACATATTTATTTTTGTACAAACAAAAATATCACGCTGCGGATTGCCTTATTGTTTTATTTTTGACAGGTCTATCCGTTTCTTAACAAACAGTCCAGGACCGTATACAAAGTTGCACTGAGTTCAGATGGAAGATACATTCCGAACGAAGGACGATATTTCTACGACTCCCCACCGTCCGTCGAAACAACATATTTAGTTCCACAGATCCATGACTATCCAGAACGAACTGCCTCTTCTATATCGCCTGCTTATCCTATCTACAGACAACTGCACCTACAAAATCCTCTTTTCAATCAACCCAAGCTGCAATCGAAATTGAAGACCAAGAAAAAATGTATGTAACGTTTTTAGACTCAAGTAGATTTTCAACGCTTATTCTAATTGCAGCATTTTTATACTTATCGCCATACAGCAAAACCTCCTCACTCGGATCTGACAAATTGAAGATCATCAAGCCCCAGACTCAAACTATCAAACTTTTAAATGATCCTTTGGGTATTCTATCGAATAACCATTTCAATTCCAATTACGGCCATGCGCATGTGAGTAAGAAAGCTAATCACATCGATTACAGAATTTGATAAGTTTATTTGTCAGTTTTGACATTTATGTCATATTAGAAATGTCAAGTCAAAAAATCACTCTGATTCTGTGATCGACAAGAATGACTTTAGTAATAAGATACATGCTATTTCAGCTTTTCAACGAATTCGACAACTTATTTAATGGTTTTCAACTTGACAATCCGAGGCCGATTTATAAACATTAATTATGTGAAGATTAGCTGATGCATAATGGCACTAAATTTTACACATTTTGTATTTTTATAATTATATCATTTTTTCATTACTTAAATGCTCTTTACTTTAAGAAAACTAATAAGAAATAATTTTAATAAATATTCATGAAGTATTAAATGTTTTTTTTTTTTTTCTTAAAAGAAATTTTCTATTTATGAAAGATCTTATGACTCTTACGTTTGATTTTCTTGAAATCACTTGAACTCTTTTTCGTTGACGATGAGCCTGTCTGTCAGTAGAATTTGTCACGAGACGAGACCCGCGGTGGTCATAGTTAATTTACATTAGCTCCAAAGTACTCCAAACAATTTATTTTGTCATTCTTGTACAAGTTGGAATGAAGCAGCGTCAGTCAGGTGGCTCTTATCTATTAAAAAAAAAGAAGAACATTAATGTATGATCATTTTTACCCTCTCAAATTCTTGAACTTATAATGAGTTTATCCTTTTAAAAATGTGAACCTAAACCTGATAGACATTAAATTATAAAATTAAGTTAAAAAATAATAAATAATAATCCCTCAAAATTCCGAAATCATTAAAAAAATACTCCTACAAATTATTTAAATTACATTTCCCTGATGTCAAACTGAATTAGAATCTCATATAAATACGAGTAAACGTTTTATGTGCGGTATTTGAATTTTGCATAAATCCAAAGCAAAGATGAAAGATGACAACCAACTCAATGTGAATATCTGGGACAACTTAAAGCCTCTTAGGGCTTTAACCAAGAGATAGCTTTTGCCGGCTGGGTGCATTTCGATTTCGATTAGGTACATGATGGAGCCGAAGAGATGTCCCCGTGTTATTGCGCACTGATGGCCAAGTTATATGCCGCACATAAAAATTATGGAGCATAAATAAAGAAACACCTGTGTTGGGGAAAACAGTCCTTTTGCACACCTGGAGACTGAAAGTTCCTTTTTCTAACATGTTTTATTTTTTTTAACCATTTTATTTAAATCTTATCTAAGTGAAACCAGACTAAAAAAGTTACGTTAAATTTTCTATTTGTTGTTGTACATTAGTGTAATTCAGAGTTTAAGGTTCGTAAATTTTGTAATAATAATAATTTAGCTTATTTTACAATTATGTAAATTGATTGTGTGATTAAGTGATTTTTGGAGAAACATTGTTATAATTTATTGAAATAGTCGTACAATCTTTCGGGTGGATAAAATGCATTTGATAAAATGAATTTGAAACAAACAACTATAGGGATACTTTAAGCTTCTCAGATAAGATATTCGAGATGCATCCCGGCGCGGCGCGGAGTTGTATAATAATCATGAAAAGCCCGGTTGTTATGCGACCGCCGCCGCCGCCGCCGCTGCCGCCACCGAGGCGTTTGTTAAAAAAAAACCTTAGTTGATACAAAACGACTTACATACGTGTAATGGCGAATAAAGGAGGCCTTAAACAAAATATTTAGCATTTTGTGATAATTTCAAAAATTTTGCTAAATTTGTTTAAAAAATATATAAAGTCTTATTAAATTAAAAAAAAAATATAATTGCATAACAAACTTAACAATGTGTTTGCATTTTTTGAAAAGAAAAGATAAATAATCATATTTTGTCTCTTCTTTATAAAATTTAGTTGTTTTTTTAACTTTTGTCAAAACTTATTGAAAAAAACATTTAAAAAAAAAGAAATTTTTACTTAAATAAATAGAAAAAAAAATACTTCCAAAAACTACGTGGAGAAGATCAAAGTCTTACGTGACGTTTCCAAAAATAAATGAGTAATAAATAATTGAATTATTTGTACATATGTGTTAATTCAATAGTAGATATACAACTCTTGTCTTATTTTATTAAAATCTCAAATAAAATACAAATAATATTTCTAATTAAATTTTTTACTTGAATTCTTTACTTCATTTCTTTTTTTACCAATTAATTAATTAAAAATTAAAAAATATGAAAAAGAAGTGCCTGATTTCTTGTTTCTAACATTTTTTCTTTAAAAAATATTATTATAATTTAAAAACATTTAATTTTAATTAGAAAGTGTATCATTCTTTGAACTATGAAACTATAAATATTTTTGTATAAATTTTCAATTTTATCTACGTGTTCTAATAAAACATATTTCATTTATGGTGGATTGAATATTATAGTTTCCAATTCGTCGGTAAAAAGGCTCTATAAATTTCGCGAACATATATTTTTAAGTAAATTACGACAGTTTAGAAGAAAAAAATATTTAAAAAACTGAATTTAAGTTAACTTGGTGTTTAAAAGTTCATTTAGTTAAGATTTTATTTGTTTCAAAATAGTTTTTCTCGTTTTGTTCCTCCTCATCTTACCTTTTAAAACTTAATTTTTATTCGGGTTGAATTTCCGAATTGTGTAATTGCCCGAATCAAAGTTAAGAAGTTTTAAATTCACTGCATCTGCATTCTGCATATGAATGTATATATATTGTACATTGTATGAGAAATAAGAAGGTGTATTTGGTTGGCATTTTAATTCAAGTCGTATGGGTCATTCACAGACCAATTTTTGATCACCTCTTAGCCACCTTTAACCCCTTAAGATTAAAGCAATTTCTTCGTCAACAATTATACTTTCTTGAAGTTAAGTTCTGTTTTATTTTTCTGTTGGATTTTCTGCGATTAATTGAATTCATATCCTTTTCAAAGTTGCACGATTTTTACTGATAATAGCTGATAATCTCAGGAACTACTGGTTCGAATTGCAACCGATAATAGAGAAGAACCAGTGGAAAATGTTGCAAAAACGGCGAATATTATTCATCTTTGAGGGCTTTCGTTATTTGTTTCAAGGCGCTGATCTCAAAAACTACGTAATCGAATTGAAACATTCGTTTTGCATTGGATAGTTTATTTATCGAGGAAGACTTTAAGCTATACAAAATTACGCTACGACCAATAGGCGAAATATAGGTCACTGGTCATTATTGGTCTTTGGTCATAAATGGTCTTTGGTCATAAATGGTCTTTGGTCATAAATGGTCTTTGGTCATAAATGGTCTTTGGTTAATATAGGTCATTGGTCATTGTACCTTTGACCTTTGACCTCTGACCTTTGACCTTTGACCTTTGACCTTTGACCTTTCACCAATGACCTGTACATGCCAATGACCAATAACCTATAATGACCAATGACCTATATTGACCAAAGACCAATAATGACCATTCACCTATAATGATTCATAACCAATGACCAAAGGAGTCTCTCATTTATCCCGATCGTCACGAACGCCATGCCATCGCCATTCAGTTGCGCAAAGGATTCGGACGGTTTGGTCTGCGCCGCCGCCGTCCCTCCAAGTAAGGATGGTCTGCCACGCTGTCCCTACCATAAAATGTACTACATAGAACTTTCCGAGGTGGTTCCACTGCTTTCATGCGAGCTAGGTGACCTGACGGAATCTACCGAGTTTATTTTTTTTCACGACACATCTGAATTCGAGGTATTGCGGAATCGTCCTTTCTTACATACGGGGCCATCAATTCTTCTTGCGACTTGCTTTGCGCTTAAGAGGTCAAAGTTTGCTACTATTGACCCAAGGTATTCATGCTCCATTAACTTAATTGTTTGACCAGTTGTTCTTCTCGCAGTCAAACGCCACCAAGCCAGCGGGATATCGTATTAAAAAGAGACAGAAGGCACACATTGCATGGGATAGATTTTTGTTTTCAAACGAATCGTGGATTTTGTTTTTGAGCATTATGAGTCATGACCATCACTTTCCAGTATTGTAATTAAAAAACAAAACATTTTAATCAAAATGTGTCGACTTCTTACTTATTAATTTTAATCTGTACTTAAAATACATATTATGATAAATAATATTCAGTACACATAATTAACATATGAACATACATACTTATCTTCATCTATATCTATACTAATATATAAAGCTGAAGAGTTTGTTTGTTTCAACACCCTGATCCCTGCGTTGGATAGCCCATTTGTCGAGGAAGGTTTTAAGCTAATTAAATTATTAATTAATAAAATAATTAAGCTAAAATTACGCTACTATCAATAGGAGCGAAGAATCAGTGGAAAATGTTGCAAAAGGAAAGAAAATTATTCATCTTAAAGGGCTTCCGTTCCATTGTCAAAATCGCGTTGCAGAGAAAATCCGTATGTTCTTCAGCCATAATAAAATAAAACCTAAATATCCTTTACGAATTATGTACTTTAAAATATACATATATTTTTTAAAACTTAATCTTAATTGCTATAATAATAAATTGAGGCGGACGAAGTAGCGGGGAACAGCTAGTATATTATAATGAAAAAAGAATTTTTCTTGGATTGAATCATAGTTTAAACGAACAATTAACAGCACAAGCAAGCCATATTTTTAATCAGTGTGTAAGCTTTCTTTTGATTCATAAATCATAAGACATTCCTTCACTTAAAAAAAAAAATTAGTATGAAACTTTTATTTTATCTTCTCGAGAGAGACATTTTTAAAAAGTAACAACTTTATACTTTCTTTATTGGTAGAAATATTTTACTGGTACTAAAGATAATCCTATTCCTAAGCCCCATCATCTAAAGTGATGGTGTTCCAAAATACATATACGCGCCAATAATTATGGTCCGTGTGCCATAGTTATGTAAATTGGTAATATCATACTGACTTTTTATGTCTCAGATGTGTGTTTTGTTGGATTGGCGTTAAAATTCGTAACCTCATTTTAAAGTCAAAGTTTTTATCGTTATCGATAATAATCTACATTCTAAAACACTTGGGAAATAATTTAAAGCTTTGACATTGATAGGTCAATGGATTAAAATACGCACATTTTCCAAGTGTAATTAATTTTGAACGATATTTTTAATATGAGGAGTACCTATACGCAATAGAATTGCAAAGTTAAACAATATTGCCTTTCAGTTGTGCACAAACTAGAACTGTATTTGTAGGTCATATTAGTTTGAAAGATTATGGATATTTTTATATTTTGAGAATATTCCATAAAGCTAAAGAAATAAGTTAATAGTTATTAACAGAAATTTAATTCTAATTTTTTATTATATTATAATCTTAAATTTAATTTTGTTTGCAATTTATACGAAACCAAAAATAATTTATATGTGAAACTGTCAACAGTATTTTTGCAATCGAAAAACAAAATAACATGTTCCAAATTTCGGTAAAAGTGTTTTGATGACAGTTTTTTGATCGCCGATGTCAAAGCCCATACAAATGAAACGTCAAAAAACATTAACGTTAAATCACAATTCTTCGTTTTAAGACACTTGAGGTTTCGGTTTTTAATTATACAAGTTTAATTGGCAATTTATGATCATCTTCTTAGATCGCTTGAGGTGATTATACTCGAGTGTACAAAAAAAGTAAAAGAATAGAAAGTTCAAAACTCTTAAAACTACTTCGTCGATTTGAATGGATTGACATCATGTATTTTTAGAACTTAACTTGTAGATTTGTAAAATTAAGGTAAAATTAAGATTTTCATTAAATACATAATATTTCTATTATACCTGGAATATTTTTCTTACTTGATCTACTTCAGTTGAAAATGTTATTGCTATCACCATATTGAAAATACTATACATATAAGTTTTACAAATTAAATTTCAAAACAGATTCAAAAAATACTATCAATTTGATTTATTGGAATAATCGTCAATTCATTTTACTTATTCGTTGCTCATTAGTCATTAAAAAAATCAATCTGTAAAGCTTTACGATACACTCAGGCGTATACGCACTTTTTATTTTATAAATCTTTTACACACCTCGCAATGACAAATATTGAAAGTACATATTTGTAAAAACTGACCAAAACATATGTAATGTATGTAATGTACAGTACATTCAAGATTTCCAAGAAAAGGTACTAAATCCTAATCTCTTTTAGTTTTAGTTAAACATTTTTATAATTTCTAAAAAAAAATACCTTACTCTTGCAATTACAGTTTCTTTTTCCTACAGTAAAAGTTGCATGGAATTTTTAAGTTTTTAAAGTTGAATTCTATATTTTTGTACAAAAATGTTAAAAACCCATAAAGTTTAAATTTTATTGGAACTCCGAGAAAAGATTGAGCTTATAAAAGTACACATTCTAATACGATGAAAATAGTTTTTTTAAAGTTGCTATTTATTTATTCGAAAGGAATGATTTTTGAATTTTTTTAAGGTTCAAAAAACAAAAACAGAATTTACAAATTGACAAAGCTTTAAAAGTTCTTTAAAATTAAAAATTTACATATGTAAATGTTGTATGTGTGTAGCTCTGAAGCAAATGACTAACTCAAAAAAACATTTAACATATTTGAAGTAGCAACGTCTGTAAATTAAAACAAAATCAGTCCTATAGCCCAAAAGTGTTTTAATAAGAATCTATTAACTTCTTCAATTTCCAGAATAATGCCTGAATCGAAGAAAAAAGAACAAAGAAAGTCTTCCTTCGAAGCAAAATTTAAGTTCTTCACCTCTTATGACCTGTGCAATTTTACATCTCTTGAAAGATTTACCCAATGGTTGAATAGACCCGTAGACGCAGCTGCCCTTGGAGTATTTCGAGCTATGTTTGGTAAAATATAAACAAAAATCAAAAAAGAAAAAATATCAATTCATAATAATTGATCCTTGAATACTATCCAATTTTTCTAGGTGCAGCTATGCTAATTGACATAGCGGAGGAACGCGGTGGCAGCCAAATGGATTTAAATTTTGGAGACGAGAGGACATGTCACTTCCCCTTGTTTGAATTTATTCAAAATTTCAGTCTTCCTGTGATGGGTCTTATCTATTTGACCATGTGGCTTGGAGCGCTCGGCATAGCCTTGGGATATAACTTCAAACTGAGCTGCTTGGCTTTCGTTCTACCTTATTGGTATATCTTGCTTTTGGATAAGCCAGCGTGGAATAACCATAGTTACCTGTTTGGACTCAGTGCAGTGCTTCTGATGATGACTGATGCTAATCGATTTTGGTACCTACAGAAAAAAAAACTGATTTAAAATGTTAATTACTTTTGCCTGTTTGCCAGCTCATTTGATTACCCTCTTGGATCCTTTGGACAGACAAACAAACCATCAATTCCCTATTGGAATTATTTTCTCATCAAATTTCAATTTTTTGTCCTCTACGCATATGCGGGCTTAAAGAAGTTCACCACTGAATGGTTATCCGGGTACGCAATGTCAAACCTGGGGAATCACTGGGTATTTGCGCCGTTTAGAACTGTCTTTCCGGTGGAAATCATTGATTTACTCATAGTACACTGGTTCACGGCAGTTTTTGACTTCTCTATTCCGTTCCTTATGACTTTCCATGGCACTCGACGGTTCGCTACTCCCTTCATGCTGTGTTTTCATTTGATGAATTCGAGATTATTTTCAATTGGTAATAATCGCTCTTTTTTTCTGTTTTTTATCCAAAATAATAACATGTCTATTTTATAGGAATGTTCCCATGGGTTTGCTTGGCTGAGGTACCATTATTTTTCAATTTTGACTGGCCACACAAAATCTGGCCGAAGATATGTGGCTTAATGAAGTGGGAAGTGGAATTGAAACAAACAGATCTGAAAGACGAAAAATCCAACAGCAAAATAGTTAAAAACACAACAGTCCCATTACAAGTCACTTGGAATGATAAGGCTCGCACGATACTAATTTTGATGTATTGCTGTGTCCAACTCTTCTTACCATTCTCACACTTTATTACCAAAGGCTACAACAATTGGACTAACGGTCTCTACGGATATTCTTGGGACATGATGGTCCATTCGTATGACACGATTTTAACGTCCGTCAAAGTTGTCGACAATAACAACGGAAACACACACTATCTGGAGCCATTCGCCTTTACTCACTATGATCGATGGACCAAATCGGCAGACATGGCTAAGCAATATGCCAAATGCATTCACAGAAACGTTGTTCAGGAAATCTCGAGGAAACCCAAAAATAAACTCATTTCCTCCGGGAACATCTCGATATATTTTGATGTTTGGTGTTCCATGAATGGTCGATTGCAACAGCGAACGTTTGATCCAACGGTGGATATTCTCCAAGCGCATTGGTCACCATTTGAACAGACATCGTGGTCGTTACCACTCATAAATGAGCTTAATTATATGCGACCAAAGCTGAGAGCTATAGCAGATGATGTTCTTGCGTGGAGTAATTACTCGGACGTGGTGTTTGTTGCAGATTTTCCCAATCTCACGCTAGAGAATTTCCTATCGCCAGATCTAGGAAATGTCACACTGACCGTCATAGAAGGAAGTGTAACCTTCAAGAATGATAGTAAGGAATTCTATTTGAGTTCCGGACAGAGTCTTTCACTTACTCCGGGTGAGGCTCATCAAATCATTACAACGAGTACACGGCCTTCTTGTTACCAATACACTTATGTCAATAAAACTATGGAAAGACTTCAAGAGTCCATTGATGATGGAAATATAGAAAGAGCCAACGGCCACCTGGAGCTGTGGAAAGAGTTCTCTCAGAGAATCTCTAACTATAAATTATTTATACATCATATTTTTAAATCCATAATGTTTGTAGTTTACAAAGTGCCTATGGACAGTCATGGCTAGGGACATTTAAGATTTGTTTACTTAAGATAAAAGGAAAAAGAGTTGAAAGTTCCTTTAGTTTAAATTGTTGAACCAATTATCTACAATTTTTTGTACATTGTTCATAGTTCAAAATATACAAACGAAAGATCTTTTCAAGTATTTTTTCTGGTCATGTTTGTGGGTTTTTCCTTGAAGAATATATCATGAAGCTTTATATAGTTAACATACAATCGCTCCCTGCTTCAAGGTCGTTTGTTTCTACTGTCTATTGTATTTCTCGCGGCCATGCCTGTGGAATGCCTTTCATGAACAATTTTTTTTTTGTAATGTAGTTAAGTTGAGAGGACCAATAAAATCACTAATACACGGCTTGCAACATATACAAACACATTTTATTTGTTGTTTTGCATCAATTAAACAATAACAACGATAGAACAATTTTGTTTTAAACAAATATGGTTTTTGGTTAAATTATAAGAGATCAGAATATCAATTTTAACTTGCAACATTATTTTGTATAAGTGAATAAATATAAATATTGTTACACAATATTATAATTATTTTTTTTTATATTTTTTATCTTAAAATTTAATCCTTAATCTGTGCTATTCTTTCCATTTACATACTAATTATTGTCTCTTTTCGGAAGGAAACCCATCAAAAACATTTTGCTGCCAAACATTAATAATTAATGTTATAATTGACAATTTCTAACATCATTTCGCCTTTTTTAGGTACATACATATATAAATATATGAGCTTAATGAAGATCACAAGCCTCTGACAAATTAACAAAGCGTATTTAAATATTATAGCCAAAATGTTTATTTCTAGATCTACTAAATTAACATTTTTTAATTAATTGTATTATGGTTGAGTGCGATAAAATGGTGGATTATAAATCTAGACTATTCTGGTTGGATCGATAACTCCGCCTGGACCTGGCAAGGTACTTGGATGCCCTAGTAGGTATGAGTCTACTTGACGTGCTGCCTGGCGTCCTTCGGAAATGGCCCACACAACCAATGATTGTCCTCTTCGGCAATCTAGTAATAAAATTATTTTAAGAAATACTAAACTA
Organism: Scaeva pyrastri; assembly: GCA_905146935.1. Classification (NCBI taxonomy): domain Eukaryota; kingdom Metazoa; phylum Arthropoda; class Insecta; order Diptera; family Syrphidae; genus Scaeva; species Scaeva pyrastri. Next base: position 55,574,938 of record LR989929.1, read on the forward strand.
TAAGCAACTCTGAATGAATTTTCGCAAACTTACCTCCAGCTGCAAATACTTTGGGATTCGAAGTTCCATAAGTGCCATTGACTGCTTTTATGTTTCCTCGTCCATCAAGTTCTAGACCAAGTTCATTGGGAACGGTTTTTTCAGGTCCAAGGAAGCCCATGGCCAATAAAATCAAATCAGCTGGATACTGTTTCTCAGAATCTTTGACATTTTCCATTACCCACTGACCAGTAGGTGACTTATTCCATTGAACTTGGACAGTGTTCACTGACGCAATATGACCGTCTTTTCCAATAAATTCCTTTGTTGTTGTCGAATACTGACGAGGATCATTTCCAAACTTGACTCGTACTTCTTCATGACCATAGTCAACTCTACAATAAAAAAATGGGCATCCTGTAACTACATCGGATTTATTTATTTTTTGACTTCTAAAATACCTGAAAACCTTAGGCCATTGTGGCCATGGATTGTCATTTGCACGAGACTTTGGAGGTTCGGGAAGAATTTCGAATGTTGTTATACTCTTGGCACCTTGACGCAACGAAGTGGCTATACAATCACATCCAGTATCACCACCACCAATAATTATGACATCCTTTCCTTCAGCTGAGATAATTTCCTTTTTACCACCCAATTGTTTTTTTTGTTGAGCTTCCAAAAATTCCATAGCGAAATGAATGCCTTTAAGGTCTCGATTTGGTAATGGAAGATCCCTTGGCCATGTTGCACCAGTTGTTATAAGGACTGCATCGTATCTAGATAAATAAATGTGTTTGGTTATTAGAGATTATATGTACGTATAAACTAAACGAACGAGTGTCAAGTCTAGGTTTTGATTGGGAAATAATTTAGTTTAATGGTGAGGCCCTGAAATTATATTAATTTAGATCGCGACTAAATTAAGCTAAGAAGAACTTTCGAAAGATTTAGTAGGTCTAAAATAGCCAAAAATTATATTAATCGGAATTTGTAGGAGTGGGCGTTTTTTTTTTTTTAAATCACTCCGAAAGTCTAAAAAATAGTTAGGTTTATAAAATAAGACCAGGGCTTATGAATAAACCTGTACAACCATGGATTCTATTAGTTTTAAATAGATTGGAAGCTGCATGGACAGAGGCTTTCTAACATTTTCTTTGAACATTAAGAACATAAAATTCATTCAAAAAATACATATAATACATACTCGTTTAGCAAAAGTTCCGCTTTAATATCTTTTCCAACATGAACTCCTGTCTTGAACTCAATGCCTTCAGCTGCCATAAGATCAACTCGTCGCTTAACAACATCCTTTGATAGCTTCATCGTGGGTATACCATATTGGAGAAGACCTCCTACCCTGTCGTTTCTTTCAAACACAGTAACCAAATGACCGGCTCTGTTCAACTGCTGTGCTGCTGCCAGTCCCGATGGGCCCGATCCAATTACAGCCACACGTTTACCAGTGCGCTTCGATGGAATTTCTGGCTTAATCCAGCCATTTTCAAATGCATGATCAATAATGGAACATTCAATATTCTTAATCGTTACTGGTGGCTCGGAGATTCCTAATACACAAGCCCCCTCACATGGGGCTGGACATACTCTACCGGTGAACTCGGGGAAATTGTTGGTTTGCAATAGCTGCCTGAGAGCCTCTTTCCATTCGCCATGGAAAATCAGATCGTTCCACTTGGGAATAATATTTCCTAGTGGACAACCATGACTGTTCGATTGACAAAACGGAACGCCACATTCCATGCAGCGAGCGGCTTGAACTTTCAAATTCTTTCGCACATGGGGGAAATTATACACCTCATTCCAATCTTTTTGTCTCTCTGTAGCATCACGATAGATTCCGGTTTCACGCTTATATTTTATAAAGCCTCTTGTTTTGTCCAGAATTCGATCAGCACGTTTTTGTTCCAAAGCAACATCTTGAATAGCTTCTTCGATATCCTTGACTGATGGTTCAGTGTTACCGTTGGTTCCATTCTCAATAGCCTTCATTTCTTTGCCAACTTTTTCAGATAGTTTTTCTTCTTCCAAATCCTTGAGAGCCTTTTGATATTCATATGGGAATACCTTGACAAATTTACCTTGATTTGCAGCCCAGTTTGCAAGAATTTCTTCGGCAACTACAGAACCTGTTTTTTCGATAAATTCTTGCAACAGCTGCTTAACTAAATCAACATCTTTTTCCAATTCCAATGGAAGTAGTTCAACGGACTCAGCATTAACCTTTGGTTTAAATGATCCATCAATGTCATATACATAGGCGATTCCACCGGACATGCCAGCGGCAAAGTTCCGACCAGTTAGACCAAGAATTAATACTGTTCCTCCAGTCATATATTCACATCCGTGATCACCAACACCCTGTAAGCTTCATATTATTAAATAATCATTCTTGGATGTGGGTTATCAATTAGAAAATACCTCTACCACAGCTGTAACACCGGAGTTACGAACACAGAATCGTTCAGCGGCAATACCTCGGAAGAAGGCCTTGCCATCAGTAGCACCGTACAGACAAACATTTCCAACGATGACATTCAAATGAGACTCGAATGGAACAGATGCTGGTGGTTTGATGACGATTGTACCGCCGCACAAACCTTTTCCAACATAATCGTTGGAATCTCCGACTAGTGTTACGTTAACACCCTTTGCAAGGAACGCACAAAAACTCTGCCCTGCAGAGCCTTCTAACATGATATTGATGGATCGTCCTTCAGGAAGTCCCGCTTCCCCATATTTGCTAGAATAATAACGAAAGTTGTGAAAACGCTGCCGCTGTGATAAAGGGCTATAAAGATTTTAATTACCAAGCGATGTGGTAGCTCAAAGTCGATCCAAAAGCTCGTTCTTCATTGTGTATACCTGACACAAACTCAACTGTGTCCTCATTTCCTGCCAAGACTCCTTGTGCTTTTTCAATAAGTTTATTATCCAATCGATTTTCCAGACCGAAATCTTGAGCAACTGATCCTCCAACGATATTAACGCCAGGCCTCAATTTGGTTGCATCTTGTAATAAGGTGGATAGATCTAACATAGCTGCCTTCAGTGCCAGCTTATTGCTAACTTTAAGCAAGTCTGTGCGCCCAATAAGATCTTGGAATTTACGGATACCAAGATTAGCCATGATCTTTCGGATCTTTAAGTAAAAATAGAAAAGTTTTATTAATGAGCATTTCTTGGAAATTCAGTAAAATAAAACTTACATCTTCAGCAAGCATAAAGAAGAAATTGATAACATGTTCAGGTTTTCCAGTGAATTTCTTCCTTAATTCAGGATCTTGAGTGGCAATTCCAACAGGGCAAGTGTTGAGATGACATTTTCTCATCATGGTGCAACCTGAGATGGTAACACGAAGTTTCAAAAACTACTCTTTTTTGTCAATGTATTCACTTACCCATAACAATCAATGGAGCAGTACTGAAGCCAAATTCATCAGCTCCAAGGAGTGCAGCAACAACAACATCAAATCCTGTCCTCAATTGTCCATCAGCTTGAACAACAACTCTAAAGGGCAAAAAATTGTAAATCTAAATAAAAACGCGTTCTGCTAGTTGAAATGATTTATAACATAAATTACTAATGAAACACCGCGGAACACATACATACGCATAGACGAGCTACAGAACAAAAACGAGCTACGATCAAGCGACCTACAGTCTGGTATTTAACCGCATACGACCCCTTAGTCTAGTCTCAAAGCACTGTGGTCTCGATATCGTTGTACGGTACCCCATCATCTCCACTTAACTCTGACTAGATCTGAGGGAAGATGATTACGTTCGACAAAGTTTCTTTGTTTCTTTTTTCGTAAACATTGATTAAGAATAACGAAGGGAAAACATTTAAATCACATCTCACCGGAAAGACTGTGATTGAATATTTCAATGCCAACAACAACAACAAATAGTGATCTGCGCTTTTAAATTGCGTCCATTCGACGATATCCACAATCTGGATTGCGAGGTTTCAATGTTCGTGTTATGATTAATGAATTCTTCAAAATAATTTACCTTGATCGTAGATTATTTAAAACAAGAACTTGATGTGTTTCAGCAATACCCAATTCCCATGGTAAGCCGGCGTTTTTGATTCCTGTCCATGAGCTGGCACCAGTTCCACCATCGTGACCAGAAATAACGATATGTTCAGCTTTTCCCTGAATTCATTGATGATTTTAAACTTGTGAACAATTTTGGTCAAGAAAAAAAAACTAACCTTGGCAACTCCAGCGGCCACAACACCCACTCCCACTTCAGAAACAAGTTTTACACTTATTCTAGCCTTGGGATTAGAGCATTTCAAATCGTAAATAAGTTCTGCCAAATCCTCAATGGAATAGATATCGTGATGGGGTGGTGGTGAAATCAGTCCGACTCCTGGGACCGAGTGCCGAGTGTAGGCAATGTCTTTGGTAACCTTGTAGCCTGGTAGCTCGCCTCCCTCACCGGGTTTGGCTCCTTGAGCCATTTTGATTTGAAGATCGTCAGCGTTTGCCAAATATGAAGCTGTTACTCCGAAACGACCGGAAGCAACTTGCTTAATGGCTGATCGCCTGTTGTAATCGGGATCTTGGTCTATTTAATTAAACACAAAACAGTTACAATCTTTTCCCATACCAGTTATTTTGGAAATACTTACTAAGATATCGGTCAGCGTCTTCACCACCTTCACCTGTGTTGCTCTTGCCACCAATTTTGTTCATTGTTACCGCAAGGGTTTGATGGGCCTCCAGGGAAATACTGCCAAAACTCATGGCACCAGTAGCAAACCTTAAAGGGAGAAAGATTTACTTGAAAAAAACTGGGAAATTCAGATCCTGTAAGTTGCACACCTTTTGACAATCTCACTAGCTGGTTCGACCTCGGATATATCAATACTCTGTTTGTCAGTAACGAACTCTAGCTGCCCGCGAAGAGTGCATTTTTTCACGCTCTTCAGAGTTGATTCCCTGAAAGCTTCAAATGCACTCTGATTTTTGTTAACAGCAGCTTCCTGCAGACTGGCAATCGAAGCTGGTTCGTTGATGTGACTCTCGCCACCATGTCGCCAATGGTACTGACCAGGATTACGCAGAATACGGGTGTCTGGCGAGACCTTGCAATAAGTCATTTGGAAGCGATCCAGTCCCTCGGTTGCAAGAATCTCCAAACTCACTCCGCCAATACGGCTGTGTGTGCCGCGGAAACAGCGATCAATCAAGTCTTTGCCCAACCCAACTGCCTCGAATATTTGGGCACTTTTGTACGATTGTAGTGTACTGATTCCCATTTTGGCCATAACCTTGGCAATACCAGTATCAATGGCCTGGGAATAAGCTGCATAAATTTGCTTGTCCGAGACATCGGGACTAATAACTCCATCGTTACGCAATGAGATTGCCAACTCAAATGCCAGATAAGGACAAATGGCATCAGCTCCATAGCCCAAGAGAACGCAGATGTGATGCACTTCTCGTGCCTCTGCAGTTTCTACAATAATACCAACCTTCATTCGCTGCAATGTTTCAATAAGATGATGATGCAGGGCACCCAAAGCAATGAGTGCAGACACAGGAGCTCGACCACCACCAGCGTTTCTATCAGACACAACCAGAAGTTGGTAGCCTTTTTCAGCGGCAATTCGGCCCTCGCGGCAAATGCTATCGATACAGTTTATGTATCCTTCAATGCCCTCTTCAAATGGGAATGTAATGTCCAAAACCTTGGTTTTCCAACCGCGATGAGTGTTTCGCTTCAGCAAGTCGGTATCTGGAATGCTTAAGATTGGGTTTGGTAGCCAAATGCGATGAACCTGCATTGCCGATGGTTTCAGCAAATTGCCCTCCGGTCCCACTGGACACTGCATTGACATAACCACTTTCTCACGGAATGGATCGATAGGGGGATTTGTAACTTGGGCAAACAACTGCTTGAAGTATTCATACGGGAGTGGCTGGAATTCGGAGAGGCACGCTAGTGGTGCATCGTTTCCCATCGAACCAAGTGCTTCTTTTCTAAATAACGAACAACGAAAAACAATCAATTAAACATGAATTAAGGAAGCTGTTTGGATATTTGCAACTCACTTGTTATTGAACATGGGTACGAGAAGCATGTTCACGGTCTCGGTGGTGTAGCCGAACAAGGCCAAACGAGGATCAAATATTCCTTTCTTAGACTGATCGACTCCGTTGGTGTGACCGTTGGAAGTTGAATTCAGCTTATCAGCATTCCGAATCTCATCCATGGTGATCTAAATACAAAAATCGAATTAGGAATTAAATTAATTGGGTGATTAAAATATAAAAACAAACAAATAAGTTATGAGATTTCTACGACCTTATGAAAGTGAATTGAATCAAACGTTTTGAACTTACCATCTGTTTCCGAAATTAATTCGTAAAGCATGAGATGTGAGAAATGTTATTTTTTATAATTTATTCTAATTGGTGTGTAAAGATATTCACAAATAGGTATACAAATACAAATCAGATTTATATTCACCTTTTGCTGAAGCCATTCAGAGTGCGGTCTGGATTTAGCAATATTCGTCTTAAGTTCAACATCCTGAATGAAGGTCTTCTCCTGGGTATCAACCAACAGCATACGACCGGGCTTCAAGCGACTTTTTAATGTAATTTGGGATGGATCAACATCATAAACACCAACTTCCGATGCCATAACTAGAACATTTTCTTTGGTAATGTAGAATCTCGATGGGCGCAAGCCGTTCCTATCAAGCACGGCTCCGATGTATCGACCGTCGGTGAATGAAATCAAAGCCGGCCCATCCCAGGGCTCCATGACACAAGCTGCCCACTGATAGAAATCGCGCTTCTCTTGCGGCATAGTCTTGTCGTTTTGCCAGGCTTCTGGAACCATGGTCATAACGGCTTCAGGCAGCGAACGCTCACCGGCCATAGTCAGAAATTCCAACACACAATCGAAAGAACCCGAATCGGAAAGATTTGGCTCAACGACAGGGAAGAGTTTCTTGATATCATCCCCGAACATTTGGCTCTCCATGACACCCTCGCGGGCCTTCATTAGATTCACATTGCCCCGCAAGGTGTTGATCTCTCCATTATGGGCCAGGACACGTAGAGGATGTGCCCTTTCCCAAGATGGAAAAGTGTTGGTACTGAATCGAGTGTGAACCAAAGCCAAATATGTTTCAAATTCGGGATTCTTAAGATCGGTATAGTAGTCCCATAGTTGATCCGAAGTAAACAGGCCTTTGTACACAATGGTCCTAGTAGACAGAGAACATATATAGAATCGGCGACCGGGCTTTGTCAGCAGATGACTGGCTTGCTTTCGCAAGAAAAACACTTGGCGTGCAAGTCTATCTTCATCTAAGTCTGTGCAGGTAACAAATACCTGGCGAGATATCGGCTCGCTATTCCGGGCAACAACCCCAATAGCTGATTGGTTAGTGGGAACCGTTCGCCATGCCAACATCTTCAATCCAAGTCCCTCGGCCAGTTCGTTGAACTCTTTTTCAGCTTCGGCTTGTGTCTGTTCATCCAAATAAAATATTCCAGTAGCATACTTGCCAAATGGAGGCAAGGTTACCCCCTGAGATTCTCTAGAATAAGCAAAGAAGAAAAGAAAAACAAATTAATTCTGGTTTCCCCACAATGAGATTTATGATAAGCAGGCCACGCAGTTAACTCATTCAATAAACATGGAACCAGATTAACACTTGATTCATAAAAAAAAATACTAAATGATGTGCGCAATTTGTTTAGCCAGATAAACTGCTGACGGGGGCTTCAGAAACTACGCCAGTACAAGCGTTTTGATAAATCAAGTATGTAGTCCTCATCAATGAGTCTTTTATTGACCCACATGGCACAATCAAATCATGGTCCGACTCGACGCAACGACGACGTTCTTCGTACGAAGTCAATCAATTTCTAGCACTTTATACAACACAAGGTCGTAGCTAGAGGAATTAAGGCTAAGGGGCTAAGTTAGTTCGAAGATTTTAAGATGTGAAACTGAAAAATTTAAATAATTTGTCTTGAAAAAGTATACAAATTGGGTTTTAGGAGTTGTTCAGAAGAACAGTCTTTACTACTATCATTGCATGTAAAATTTAGTAACTAGGTCGGTTAACCCCTTGGCCCTGTCTTAGGCTACGGTCTTGCTTAGAGCTTGCTGGTAAAGCTTTTGATAGCTTTTTTTTATCAAGCACTTGATCTCGCTGAGACAGAAACATGATCATGAATCACAGTTTGGATTAATTTTGCGTTCCTTGAACTTGGCATTGGTGGTTCGCTGGTATAGATAACTGGACAAGTAGAAATATGTACATATGTAGATGAAGCACATTTTAATTTAAGCGACAGAACGCTAAAAATATGCTTTGATTTTAAATTGATATCAGTTTTTATTGAAATTTTAAATATAAAAACAGATTCAGCAGTCTCTGCTTCGATACATTTATTTTCGGAAGCCAAGTTATTTTCTGATTGAAACATGGAGTACGATTTACAAATCAAACTCGACAGAGCGTCAAAAGTGACAGGCAATACTGACAGATGATTTAATCGAAATCGACAGATGATTTTTTGTATCGTAAACAAGAAGTACTGAATGTTAGTTTTTGATGTTTGTTAAGTGATCTGGAAAATCTTTCGACATAAGTCAAAAGTTACTTTTTATAAGTTGAAATTGTTTTTATGTAACCGAAATGATAAATTTTGTAGGAACATAACACGATCATATGTTTGTTTCCACAAAAGGGTCCCAACCCAATGGAGTTCACTTTGACATTTCCTAAAAAAAAAAAAAAACAGGGACATATTTTGATTTAAAAATCCTATCGAGAATTTATCCGAAGTGACAATTCGAAATTTGGACGGTGTATGTAAACATTTGATGTCTTTGGAGCGACTTAATTGAAAGGATTCCCAATTGATGGTTTAAGTCAGAGTGAGTCTTGACAAAAGAGTCGAATGTGATAATTGTCTTCGAGAACAAGAGAGTGCAAAAAAGACACGGGTGTGGCAGATTAGATACTTTCCGATTAATTTAAATTTCTTGAGAAAAATTGCTAAACAAATTGCTACAAATTTTTTGTATTTGTTTTTATTTTTTATGTTCACAATCACAATTGGACAGCAGTGGACCTAATGTCAAAAATTATTCATTATGTTCTTCTATATATTAACATAAGACATAAAATAAAGGCACCAGGTTTAAAAATAGCTCCATAAACATGTTTTCTCGAATAAAACTTTTGATCTATAAATAGTTCTACAAAGTTTATCTATTTTTTTTCTACAACCGGCATATTTTTGCATATTGATTTCAGAATTTGATGATAAATGAATTTCAAATGATGATGACTATTAAAAAAACATTAACAAAAAAGGAAAAATACTTACAATGCTTTAACGTATAACCCGTGAGGAATCGAAGCCATAACGCCGGCGCCATCACCAGTGTCATTGTCACAGGCGCAGGCACCACGATGCTTCATCCGTTCTGACAAGGTCTGGGCATCACGAAGAATCTTTAATAGAACAAAAGTTAAATATGTTTAATAAATACATACATATATTATCTATATTAATAATAATAATAAATAAATAAAGAGTACTTATTATAAGCTAAGAATCTTTATTATTTCGTATATTCAAATACTAAATTTAAATAAGTCGTTTGACTGAATTCCTTTTTTGACAGTTTTCGTGCTAATAATGGTATTTTTTGTAATATAGTCTTTGAAATGAAACATGAGCTAATGTTCACCAAATAAGCTTGTTTTTTTTTATAAATAAATGAAACTACTTCAGTGACAGAGTTTCTATTAATCAAAATGTTCCACATACGCCACCGTGTACCATTAGTGAACTTTATGAGTAGATATTAAATTAAGTCACAATATTGATAGGAGTTTTAATTTAAAGAAATTAAAAGAGAAAGACCTTCGCTTGCCGCCATGTATTAAATCTTTTAACCTCAGGTTGGAGTTATGGGAAAGATAACTTGAAGTTTTCTTGTTCCTCGTTCTTTCACTGTCTTTGACTCATGGGTTTTAAGTTATAGCCTTAAATTTAATTTATTTAACGCTGCGAACATTATGTATTTAGTTTGAAAGTGCAATTGCAATTTTTTAGTAAAATAGTGAAGCGTTTGCTCACATAGAAAATCTAATTAAGAGGACTTGGGATAGAAATAAAAAATTCTCTGCTAAATCATTTTATTGAAAACTTAATGTTATATATGTTCTCTTCAATTCAAAGTAAAATTTAAAAACAAAATAATTTTTTGGCATTATCAAATAATATACAACTTTTTGCTTTCAAGTTCAATCAAAAACAAAAATGTGAAGAATTGAAAAATACCCAAAGTTGAATACAAAAATTATTTTATTACGTGTGTTCGATAAGTCATATGGCGTTTCTTTTTTCAAATTTTTTTTATTTACATATCTACAACACAAAATCGCAGACAGCACAGCGGAATTTAGAACCTGTTAAAATCCAAATCTAAAATCTATGCTATCCTCGTCCATTTAAATTAACAAAAAAAAAAAAAAAAAAAATGAAACACCTCTCACCGAATTCCAATCGAAATCATATCACTGAAATACTTAATCGAAAAAAAGAAGTGGAACTTCACGTTGCGTTGCGCATTTGTCCATTGTACATCTTAATCGCGCACCCCGGAAGGTCATGACGATAACACAAGCACTGCATTCGCATTCCACATCATGAACACTTTTGCCCGATGCGGACATTTTTTTTTTCATCACTTCGTCTGGTAAATGGCATTCGCACGGAAAATTGCTTCGTAAAGAGTGACCTTGCACTTAAAGAGCTCTTTTTGCCCAAACAAAAAAAAACCCACACATTGCTTCAGTCATGTGGCGTGGCATTCAAAACTGGGGAAGGATTTGATCCAATTCGAAATTCGATTTTATGGTATAAAAGCGTCGTGATAGCCAAATTGCAATCAGTCCGAACTAACTGTTCAATCAACACAACCAATCCATTATCAACCAACAAAAAAAAAACTATCCAAACCTAATATGGCATTCAAGGTGCGTCCTCCCTCGAATACGCGTCGAATTCGAGCTTGCGACAGTTTCTTTAAGCGGAATAAATTAATTGACAGTTTCTTTTTTGAATTTCAGTTTGTTGCTTTCTTCGCCTGCATCGCTGCTGCTAGCGCCGGAATCATTCCAGCTGCTGCTCCACTCGCCGCTGTGGCCCAACCGCTCTTGGCCAGGGCTGAGCCCTACGACCCATACCCACAGTACAGCTATGGATACGATGTGCAGGATGTCCTCTCCGGTGACAGCAAGAACCAGTTCGAGAACCGGGAAGGTGATGTCGTTCGTGGTCAATACTCGTTGAACGATGCCGATGGTTACAGACGTATTGTAGACTACTCTGCCGATCCAATCAATGGATTCAACGCCGTCGTCCGTCGTGAACCACTTGGTGTTGCTGTTGCTGCCGCTCCAGCTTTGATCAAAGCCGCTCCAGCACCTCTTGCCGTTGCTGCCGCTCCTGCCTTGTTGAAGGCTGCTCCAGCTCCATTGGCATACGCTCCCGGCGCAGCAGTATACAGTTCAGGACCAGCGCTAGTGAAGACAAGCTTCGCGTCGCCACTCATCTCGTACGCTTACTAGGATTGCCACATGTTTAGTCTGATTTTATTGATAATGGAAAATAAATTAATTGCATAACTTAAAACAATTTCGTATACAATATCTTCATTTCGGACTACTTTGCTTAAAATTGAATTGAAACTGGATAGAAGATTGTTCTTAATAGGTTTTACCCATACAGACAGTTTTTTAAAGTTAAAAAAGTAATATGTATTCAAACACCACGAATAATTCAGTGTAGAATTTTTGTAATTGAAAAAGAAATTCCTTTTTTTTCTACAATTTACATAATTGCTTTTTGACAAAAAGCGAAGCAAGTTCCTTCTTGGATTTTTGTTCCAATCTGTTTCTGTTCCAATAAACTTTATCCTTTTTTGACAGTTCAGTTAGAAAAAATTTTAGAAAATGATACAAAAATTGTTCTCATACTGTTTCAGATTTTTCGGATGAGTTTTCCTGATCGCTATTACGGGCGATTTACAACTTTGCAATCAAATTGATTTTATGAAGAAGATACTGTTTTAACTGACAGCTTAATTTTTGACATTGCCATTCACTATAACAACTTGCAAGAATAATTTAAATCGAAAGGAAGCTTTTTTTCCATTTAATGAGTAAATTTTTTTTCAATTGATTTGCTACGAGTATATTTATGAATATTTTAATAAAAAAATATACATACATATGAGAAATTAAGCAATTTTCTTTCGAATTTGACAGATAAGTAGAGAGGAACAAAAATAAAAAAAAACATGACAGCCATGTTTATGTCTAGTACTACAAACTTTATAAGATCAGTACGATAAGCAGCAATGCCAACTTAGTTTGTTTTATTGAGAATTGAAAGTTAAGCATTTTATTTCGGAAAATTTATGATTATGTATATTCACTCTTTATACCCACAATTTTTAAAATTTAAATAAATAAATACATTTAATTATAATTTTCTACGACACAAGTACCATAGATATGACAGTCTTCACATTTAAGCCAGCAAGTTTCGGCAGAATAAAGGGGCCGACCCATAGAATCCGTCGCATGCATTGCGGGATCGGATCCGTTGACATTGACGTACGAAACGGATAGGGGTGACCCAATGGATACGTTGCGTTCTTTTGGTTTTTTAAAATATAAACTAGGTCTGTTCGATTTTTTAACCTAGTGCATGTAGAGCATTTCATAGAACTAATGAAAACTCTCTTATATTTTTTGGATATAATAAAACTGACGGAATTGGCATCACAAAACTTTTAAAATAATAGAAAAAAAAAACAGAATTTTATGACGAAGCTTATTTTTGTATTTTATTATATGTATGTATATGTAGTTTTCAAGAATAGCAAAATTACCGCAATTATTTGTTTATTTCCTTTTGTTTAATTACGTATGTTTCATTTCAATTTGACTTCGCTCAATCAATTAAAGTTAAATATGTAGACTGTTGGGACCTTCACAGTTGCACAAAGATTAAAAATCGCTTATTGTGTAAAGGAGTCATAACATTTATAAGAATTCAGTAAGTAATATTAAAGAAATAATTATTCTTCTATATTTTCTATTCGCGCTCAATGAACGTTATCTATGAAATATGAAAAATAACAAATTTGTATGTGCACGCATCTAAATTAGTATAAACGAAACTCATTACAACGAGTCCGGAGTCAAGTGCAATATCCTCATCGAACATACCTATTATAAACAACTGATGTCAACGGACCTGCCGGAGAGAAAAGTTCAGCAACTTTTTGCGTTGCGCCCGGTGAATGCGTTGCTATGGGTCGTTTCTCATAAGAACGTGTGTATTTAACCGAGCTGTCAGTTGAATACGTTGCCGCAACGCATGCGACGGATTCTATGGGTCGGCCCCTTAAGATAGGGATCGTCTAAATGAGTCACTTCAAAAAGAGTCCAGTGTGAAAAACGTCTATTGTGCGAACTGTCAAATGTAAATTCGCACTATGACAGAATGAATTCCACGAACCAACTGGCAGCTGTTGTCGAACGCTCATGTGACTGAAATGTCAACATTTGTAGTTTTTTTATAATACTTCCGGGAGAATGTGTATCTATCTATGTAGGTACATACATTATGTAAGTTTTGCAAATTCATTTCAAAAATATTTTGGGGTGTCAGAAATCAATTTTTGAACAAAATTCAATTATGTAATATTTTCTTTTTTTTTGGAAAATTGTTGTGTTGCTTATATAAAATGGAGTCTTTTTATTATGCCGACGCTGCACGACCGACTATTCAACAGTTACTATAGAGTTATTTGACAAGCAGTTTATTAGTTGCTGAAATCTCAAGTGTGTAATTCAATTTCCACAAAAATTTTAAATTTTATAAAATTCCATTTAAACGATATCTTATAATGAAATGCAATTACTTTTAAAATAGAGTTGCACAAGTGAAAGATTCTATTTTACGGGGACACCTTTAAATCTACTTTTAAAGAAATTTACAAACATTTAATTTTTCATTCATTTATGTAGTTAATTTTCGATTGCGAAAAAATGTTTACACTTGATAAAATTTTCAAGAATTCAAAATCGCATTGTTAAAGTAAATCAATGACTAGAATCTTTTAATTGTCAAATTGTCAAAAGTCATTTAAGAAAACATTCATAAAATATTAAATTCTTGTACAACCTAGACGTCAAAGATTATTATTTTTGCATTTCAAGACAATTTTTTGTAAATGCAGTTATTTCCCTTGATTGACAATAAGAACAAAATAGTAAAAATTTGTCATTATTTACTTTCTATTTAATAATTTATTATTTTAATTTTTTTTCTAAATTAATTTATTAATTAATATTTTTATCTCATTAAACTGAATATTACCGATAATATTTTCGACAAGAATTAAACTTCAATAATCTTTGTAAAATGGACCGAAAAAATGTCTATTATGTCTTACAAGTTGGAAGTTAAGTAGGAAATAAAAGGTCCCGATTAAATTTGTATTGAAAATATTAAAAATGATAAGCGATATAAAAAATAATGAAATTGAAAATCGAAGACATTTGAATTCTTTTCAATCAGCCTATTATACATAATTTCAAATTACAGAAGTTGTTTCATTACGTTGATTGCGTCATTTCAAATTACGAGTGCCAAATGTTACCATAAAATGAATACCAAACAATGAATGTAATTTTTAATGACGTTGCAGGAGTTCCCCGGAAACATTCTGCAATGCTATATAATTTTTGCCATTCTTAATCATCAAATATAAAAAATCAAATTATTCACAGACTTCAAATGTAACGAGCCGAGAACTCATAAACAATTATTTGAATGCGTTGCAACTTTAACGGTTGGAAGAGAAATCTCACTATAAAATTTAATTTCTTTTATTTTTAATGTCTGCATTTAGTATTATTGAATACGACCGACGACGACGACGTGGAATGATAAGCTTGCAAATAACTGAACAGACTGTTGATATAATGAATGAATACGTTGTACGAGTTCTGTGACTCATATTGAAAACTTCCCAAGTTATAGTCAACAATTTCGTTTTTAATTATTTACATCTATGGTCAAGTATTTTTCGTTTCATTTTTTTATATATCTCGTCGAAGTCGCTGATAAGCAGACGAAGAAGAGAGGTCATATTAAAATTAGTTTTATGTTTTGTTTCTAATGAAATAAAATACAAATTTAAAAACAAATTAGTTTTCCCAAAAAAAAATTCTTATGAAATACAACTCAATAAGTTCAAAAAATTAACCCAAAAAGAATTTTTTTTTTAATTTTGAAAGATATGTCATTTTGTTTTAGTCGCATTTTCTCAAAAAGTGTATTTTGTCAGTAAACTTTAAAACTAACATTTCAACTGACGACCTATCATAAATTTAAAACTTAAAAACGCTTGAAACATTAATAAAACCAAGTGAAAAAAAAAGACAAACTCACCTTGTGAGAACGCTTCCCGTCAATAGCGACAATAAAGCCAACTCCACAAGCTTCATGCTCATTCTGTGGATCATACAATCCTTGAGCCCTTGGTCCTTCCCATGGTTTTTGTTTGTTAACTTCATCATTAGCATCCAATTCATTTTCACTGGCGAATTTATCTGCTTCCAATTTGTGTTGTTGTTGTAAATATTCTTGATTTAATTTTGATTCTAAATCAATTTCACTTTGATTTAAACTTTCACGATTTTCACAAGAACTATTACTTTTACCACACTCAAGAATTTCATATCCTGATTCAGAATTGTTAACAATTGTAGGGGCCATTATATGAAAAGAACAACCCTAATACAAGTTTATTTTTGTTTTTGTTTTTTTTTTTTATTTAATTATTATGATTATTAATTATATTCACCGTTGTTATTGCGATGTTATTTAAAATATAGATATTGTATTTATAACACTAAAATAATATTATTTTTTTTTTTTAATTTACACTATACTATATTGATAAATGCAACGTATTAAGTTTAATAACGTTTTAATAATTTTAATTTGATTTAATTGTATTTTTAATTTGTTTATATAGAATATTAAATTCCACTTAATGTATCACTGTATTTTTACTTCACAATAATATTGATAGACTTCCGTTTTATGCAATCTGAAATAAAAATACAAAAGAAAACAACAATTTAGCAAAATATTTAAATTCGAATATTAAATTGTAATTAATAAATTCTAAATATTAATTATAGATTCACGAGAGGAGAGGACAGACGAGGCAAAACGCGACAGACGCCATGTTCAAGTCTATTTATGCAAAATTTTCAAAGACACAATTCTTAGAAAAATTAATTCCTGCATTAAAATGATTTACATAGATGTTGTTTGTTGTTTATTTATAAAACCGCTAATTAAAAAACTGTTTTTTTTCTTCACAAGTAGTTGATGTGTACTTAGAGCAACGTTACCAATTTTGTTGAAATATTGAGACGATATAGAATTATCATACTTAAAACGATGTGAACCGTACAAGAGCTTTCACGAGAATGAGTCCAAATGTTCTCGCATTTATTTTTCATTCAGTTTATCATTCGATTATAAAAAATATACTATATATTTATAAAAAAAAAAACAACAGTCAACAAAACAGCTGTGGGGCGACACGACATGCTGGGAGCACGCGCGTCTAAATAAAGCTCAATATTCTATTCTATTCTGATCCATAACAACACTCCGCATCACCAGCTTTGAGTCACTTTTTTAATTTTTGCTTTTTTGTTCTAGAACTGCATTTGACTTTGTACGGTATTGTGCGAGATGGAATCGGATGGGTGTTTATGAATGTGCGTCACTTAGTTCCTATCGCTGACAGTGAGTTATGGCTTTTTGTTCTAACATCGCTTGATATTTTTTTTTTTTTTGGATTTGTGCCATTAGAAATTTTGAAAAGTTTTTGTTATTTTTTATCGATGTTTTTGGTTCTGGTGAAAATATTGACTTTTAGCAGAACTAAAGGTTAAATGTTTGGAAAGGAAACGTTTTGGAGATGAGATAAGTCTCGGCTTCGTCTAGTGAAAAACCAAACGTCATTTTTGACAGTTCTAACGATAGTATAAATGTCAGAAAATCACTTTGAACCCATCCACAACTCATTTATCGTATTCTGTTATCTGCTTTTTTTGCAGTTTTTCAAAATCCACACATCACGGAGAAAAGGCTCACTTTTTTAAAATGGGTCTTGTGAAAGGAACACAAGTGAAAATTTAGATTTTGACAGTCACTTTGTCTTAGACACTTTGTCTTTTACATTTGACCCTTTTGATAGAAGACCCATTGTTATTTCGCTCTCACTTAATGGCCAAAAAGAGAGCGCGATAACTAAGAGATGTCAAAACCAATCGTCTTGTCAATTATTCAAAAACAATTTAAAAAAAAAAACTGAAAAAAGGAGTGTACAAGATGAAGAATTGGCTTGAGATTATGATGTTGATGTATTAAAAAAAAACTATGAATCAGAAAATCAGCTTTGGAAAAGACAATTAAAATAAACTATACGGTCAATTAAAATTTACAGCGATAGACAACATTTTTTGATTCAAACAGATATTTTTTGTTTTCAAATAAGAAATTCAACAAAAACATTTAGTGAACTGGAAATCCAATTACTTTTTCCTCATTCCAGAAATAGATTTGGCATCCAGCAATTATATTTATATTTTTTTTTTTCCATTTTTTTCCGGCAACTACAATTCTAATTCTGTGCCAATTACTAGCACCACAAATGAGGTAAAGCCAATTTAAATAATTAAACCAAAACTACCTTTTTTAATTTTCTTTAAACACAATTGAAATTCAAAAATTATGTACTAACTAGTAATGTACATATACATCGTTTTTATTGAACAGAAAGACAAAATAAATTTTCCTTTCTTCGCAGTATTATACTTACACAACTTCAAAAAATTTCATTTAATACAATTGACAGAGTGACAGCTGTGAAAATTTGTTCGTTGACAATGTCAATTTAGAAAAGATGAATCGAATGTCATTGATATAGCACAAGTGTTTGTCATTAAAAAGACAAAAAATACTTTCTATAGTTTAAAGACACATCACAAGTGCGAATATAAACTGACAGTTGAGATGTTGTACAAAGACTAAATCATGAGCTGTCAAAATGTGTGTCAATTTAAAAATAGATTAAATCTTTAAATTATAGAAACAATTTTATATACATACATAGTTTCCTTAACTAAGTGAAAGCATTACTTTGTATTTTTGAAATAGTCAAAAAAATATTAAATAACAATTATTCTATAACTGACACTTAGTTAAGGTACGTTCAGAAGGCATGGACTATTTAGAGTATTCTAATTTCTCACTTCCAACTGTCAAAACATTGCCTTCTAATTAAGACAGTGACATTAATCTACGAAGTGCAGTGACACTTCACCTTATCAACAAGAGCAATCAAACAATTCAACACAAGTAATTAAGGCAAGGGAAAGGGATTGAGAGACAAGGTGATTCTTCTTCTTGTCTTACACTAGATTTATTTCAATGTCAACCAAAAAGTTAAATTTGATTCGCTCAAAATTTGCACACTCTAGATAAGTGCAAATTATATTGTGTATTATGTAAATAGACTGAAATGTTGTGGTAGTATTTTTGGTTCGTTTGAAGTTGTTCATATTTTCCTACAACAATTCAATTTTATTCGTAAGAATTTACTACGTCTTTGCGTCTACACAACGCTTATAGCCACAAACCACAAAAGCATGTCCGTGTTATCTGATCTGGATTGAATCTTAAGTCATAATCAAAAACACGAAAACAGAGATGACATGCTAATAAGCTTTACAGAACACAAATCAAAGTCAATATACTTATATTGTGCAGATTGTCAAAATTGAAGGTGTCAGAAATTAAGAATAGGAGCAGATAACCTTCGTTTTTGACAGAAGGCACTGGTGAATTTTTTAGATGTCATTAATTTACTTCACAAAATGTTTTGCCACAATTACACTTAATTTGACAGTTGCGGAAATGATACTTGACTAACTTTCCCTTCAATCTACCAAAAAAAAGGAAAAGCTTTTTCATTGGAAGACAAATTCCAACTGACAGCTTCCAATGAACAGAAACTTGTCTGACCTTTAAGATCCCTTATTCTCTGAACAAATCTATTACATTCAATAGATGGACCATGTGTTTTGCATGTACTGCTTTTGTGAAGTGTCACTTTGATCCTGTTTGTTTTATTCACATACAAAAGTCCGGATCACGTGAACATTGGAACTCAGCTAGTGTCGGGAATTAGAACCCCATTAAAAGAGTAAAGCTCAGATTAGATTTTTTTTTTTTCTAAATAATTTTAATCATCTCTCGTTTGACGACAAAAATCACAAATCTCCGACCTTGTGATAGCATTTTCTATTCTCAGATTCTAACAAAACATAATTCTTAATGAAATACGTTTGTACGTATACGCAGTCCATATCAAAGATCATTAAAATGTGTCGTCATTTTCATCGCATTCGCCATTTATCACCCCACATGGAACTTTCCGCTTATAAATGATAATATGGGACACTAGTACTGGCCGGGCCTGGCGCTGAGATTCATGTTTCACAACAATTTAGAGTATTTATAATTTAATATTCAATTTAATCAAATTTATACATATGTACATACATACATTTTTCTACGTTTCAATCGCAAATCAATATCGTTTGGGTGTAATTTATAAGAATGTTTGAAGTTGAATGAACGAAATATTATCGTAATCATCCGTTAAGGTTTTTTTTCCAATTCCAATTTCAAATATGTAGACCGTAAAACATACAACGCAACGTCCATACCTGATCTGGGTCAAAAGCAAAGTCATTTATACCTTCAACAATTTTAATTTTGTTTGATTTTATCTTTATCTTTATTGTTTTTATTTTTATTTTATTTATTTCGTTCAACTAATGGCGGCGGCTTATATTTATATAGGCGTAGTATATTTTTGCATTTAAAAAGGGTATCTTGAGGCAGATCATAAGAATCTTTAAAAGTTTTTTATTTATGTTTGTTTTATGTACATAAAATGTTGATAAGCAAACGAAATAAATCTTTTGTATTTGTTTATTTTTTATTGTTTGTTTATTCAAAATATGAGTTATTATTTTATTAATATCCACTTTCTTAAGACAGAAATACTGAAGAATAAAAATACAACTAAATAAATGTGTCGCTTTTAAAAATTTACAAACATTCATTGTATAGTGTATACAATTAAATAGACATATGAATGTGCATACTTATAAATTTTGCGTTTGCATCACTCATCATGATGTTTTGACAAAACAGACTGCATAACAATTAATTTGACAGGTAAAGCTTCAATAATATTGCCACTATCAACTGTCAAAGTTCAGAAGTCACTTTTTTATTTTTGTAAATATACATATTTTAAAATGTCAATAATCTAATTTTTGACATTTTTTGTGTCCATGTCATGATATTAATAAAATCTTTTTTAAGTTTTTTTTTTTGAACTTTAAACTTTGTGACCAGTGGACAATAATCTATAAGTTATAAGTTCATAAGAGTATTTTGTGGACTTGTGTCCTATTTGAATGAGTTAAGACTCCATAATTCAATTGTGGACTTTTAATCAGGGAATCAGTCGGATCAAAAGTTCATTGTTAAGTTTTGACATTTGACGTCGTCGTCGTCGTTAATTAAACACGTGCATCAGCTAGATTGAAAATGTGAATGATAAGGGATCAACAACTTGTATTTCATCAAATTGTTTTTATTTTTTAAATGTATGTACGTACCTACTATTGGTGACTTGCATCATTTTTGAAACACAAAATATTTTGTGGAAAAATCTACTATGACTTTCAATAAAATCCACAAAACAAAGCTTGAAAACAATCAAAATTTTAAAACACAAAATGACTTTTATACTCTGATGCACCATATTTTACGTTCAACTGATTCATAAGATTAAATTTAATGACATACATATGTATAAATGTACATATATGTATGTATGCATTTTTTGTTACGTACATTTTCGCCTCAATACTTTTCCTTCCCCATCATCTCTTTACTTATTTTCGACAGATAGATTGTCGTCATTTAACATTTTGTTTTTGTAAATTCTTTGGAATATTATTATTTCAGCATGTGTTCTTTTCCACATACATAGATTTCTATTACGTAGAAATAATAAACATACATACAGATACAAACATTATCAAATTTTATTGATTAATATGTATCATCATTTGGAGCGAATAGATGTGTTATTTGATATTAAAATACAATTATTTAGAAAAAAAAAAAAAAAAAATATTTCAATAAAAAAAAAAAACAAGTAACCCTTGCGATGGTTTTGACATTGATTGTCATTTTATTGATAAAACAAAAGCACTCGTGCTTGGGAGGTAGAAAACTAATGCATATTACTTACATACATACATATAAACACAGATAATGTATGAAAATGTGACTGACTCCTGGAAATTACGTCAGAAGAAGAACAGATTTCTTTTTTTTTTCTGTGAAAGGCGACAGATCTTTTTGCTTCCTTTTCCCTACTTTAAAAATAAATAATACAAACATAGAAAGGCAAAACTTTGGAGGGGTTTTTCTTTTTTTTTAAACATATTTTTTAGCATTCTAAATTTCTACCAACGATAAAAATAGAACCGTTCTATTTCCAAACCGAAATGGCGATAAGTAAGATCTACAAACTGTCAGTTTAGCCCATAAAATCTATTGTTTATTTGATGGCGGCGTTAACACTGACCGAATTTTCAATGCCAAAGGTTTTTTTTTTTTTTGTTTGTTGTGGTTGTTGGAAATCTTGAGATACTTTTAATTTATTTCTTCACTTTCAAGTGATTTTCAGTTCTGAAAAAATCGTGCGAAGAGTTATTCACAATAAGGATATGTCAATTTAAACATTTTTCGGTGACAATATAGCTTTGAAAATATTACAAAAGCAAAACAAATAAAAAATCCACAAATTTAAGGTTTTGGAGCAAATTAAGATTAGCAACTAATAAAAGTTAAATTTTAAAAACCTTCTGCTATACAAATTCTACTTATTTCTTAATTTCATTAAGCCCTAAAAGATTGATGAACATTGACAATTAAGCTTTATTTTTATTCTATTTTGGTTAAATTCAAATATTCTGGGAGAGTTTTTATTTCAGCTTAAGACAAAAAAACAATAATTATTTAGACGTTGCGCCTTTCTAATATGAAATACCTTTATAATGTTATCTCGATAGTTGTAATTATTGCGGTTGTGATGACTTTGAATAATAATAATTTTTAAATTGTGCAATGAGATTGAGATTGTAAATTTTATAAGCTGTCATATTGGAACATAATACCTGTCTAGATGTTATGCATTGTTTTTTACTATGAACAATATCAATCATATAAAATCAAGTGAATCACTGAATTGAAACCGCAGTCAATTGTTGTATTAGAGGACATAAAAGTTGTTAAATGGGAGAGATTTAACAACTATAGGTATTGCCTCGAACAACCATCAAGCAATCGCAAATTTTCTGATTCAATAACTGTAATTAAACAGACAATCTTTTTAAAATTTTATTAGAGCTTAAAGCAAAAAAAAAATTGTGGCGCGTTCTTTTTGTCAAAGTTAAAAACTATCTAAAATTTTAAACCCAACTTGTGTAAAAAACGAATGTGAAACTGTCAAAAGCATTTGATATAGACTGTTTACACATTTTGTATTGTTCTGGTGATAAAATTGCTTTTCCTGATTTTTGACAGATCAACAATTTCTAACATTGATATTACAAATTTAGCACAGAGTTACATTCTTAACAATCACACACAAACATTTGCTCTTAAAACACTCACAATAGCTTACAATTTGAAGTAAAAGAAAGTATAACTGACTTTTCAAAGTGTCAGGAGGGATTTGTTAAAAATCCATCGACAATGGAGCAAAATTTTAAACGATGGTTTTGCTAATTTTTAACGATTTTAACATTTTACTATCTCTTAACATATTGCTAAAGTTAAAATCCCGAAAACTACTTTATTTTTTAGCAATTTGCTAAATCCATATGACATCTGTAATTATCCTAAGAAAAATGTCTTTTCAATTTTACTTGAAAGTGCTGATTCTTGTGTTTTTCATAATTCGGGAACTAAAAATTGATTTTAATCCATAAAATGAAAATGACGAAGATTTCGAAATATTTGAAGACTTTGTACAGAAAAATGCTTTTTTTGAAAGAAATATACATCAGGATGATGGAATTCTAATAGGTCCGTTTAAGTATGTTTACTTTGTTTATTCTTACGAACTGTCACTATTTGGACATGTTCGGATGGCCGTTTTTTAATAAAAAGGGAGTTAGCAATTTACCAGTTAGCAAAACGAAAAACAGGGTTTCAAATTTTTTAGTCGTTAGTAAATTGCTAAATATTTACCAAACTGTTAGTTAGTAAAATGTTAAGCCCGACCCCAATAATAGGTTGTTTAAAATTTTGCGTCAATATAACGAACTATAACGAAGAAAAGTATTTCGAAAGGGGCTATGAGATATCTTCTATTGGTCTAGTCTACCAGAAGTCATCTGAACTCCACAAAGTTAATTATTTTCCTAGATAGAATAGCAAATTACAAAAGATGCAATTACGAATTTTGCAATTAACAATCATTTGACATTAAAAAGTTGGCAATATTCAATCGATTGATTGTATTTAGTTTTAATTCTTACAATTGTCAACAAAATTAACAGACGATATCTTCTTATATCTTTTCCATAAAATTGACAAGTATGTAAGTAATATCATACAATTTTATTCCACGAGACTATTTTTAATCTTCTATTTTAAAGATAACATAAACAGAATGTTTGCCACAAATAGGTTAAATAAAAAAAAATGGTTTTAAAAATATATAAATTTTATAGTGTCAGTGCTATGTGCTCGGAGTATCAAGATAAATACATTTATTTTAATTTTATAAACGTAGATAAATCTATTTTTAAAAGTCCACAATATTTTCCTTTTTTTGCTAAATCTTTGTGGATAATTAGGCGAACAAATTTCTCTGGAAAATCTCAAAGTTATGAAATTGAAAGTTAAAACAAAAAAATTACGATTAAGTTCTATGAACTTTGTATTTTTTAGTAGAGAACAAAAATGATTGAGTCATAATAATAAAAACAACAGAAATAGTTTTTGCTATACGAAAAAATGTTTAAAAAAAAGTCAAAGCAACTTTAAAGAATGTACATTTTTTGATATCTGATTACTTTACTTAGTAAGATATAAAAACTCGTATATTGAAATTTAAAGTCGATTTTGAAAGTCTACAAGGATTCGACTTTGGATTTCAATTCAAAGACTATGATTCACCACCATTATTCCTTTTTATCTTGCAGGAGTAAACAAACTTCTTTTCACTTCCACTTTTCCTGTTGATATACTGTTTCACTTGTAAAAAGGAATTCTTGAATTCAATTTGATATACGAGTAAATAAACAAATTTCAAGTGTACTTTAAGAGTTTTAACACACTTGGACTTGAGCCTTGAGTAGCAATATTTTCCACCCAACCATAAACTGTTTTTTTTTTTTTGTTTTAAATTTACTTCTTAACATGTTTTTGGAAATTGTAATAAATAAACAAAACTACATTTTTGTTATGTGGGTGTATGAACGTTTTTTTTTTTTTACACAAGTAAGTTTGTATATTATAAAAAAAAACACAATAAATTTGGCTAATTTCCCAGAAAACATTTTTGTTTGGAAAATCCAGCAGAATCTTTTGCAAAATTGCGAATATTTGTTGTTGTTTCTATTTAAATATGTTAGCAGAAGCAGCGGCAACAGCTACAACAACGCCGCCGTTCGTCATTTGATTGAGGTCATAATAAGAATTTTATTTTGGCAAAATTTGTTTATTGTAGTGCGTTTGTGTTATATAACAAAATTAAAAAAAAAAAATAGAAAATTGTATACATACACATGTCGTGTTGTTTAAATTTATTTAAATGTGGTATTTTGAGATTTATTGATGAAGTCGAACTAAATTAAATGGTAACAACGGATTCGACTTTTAGTAAAATGCATGGATTTTTTTTTGTTTGCACTGAAACGGATTTTCATTCTTAAAGAGTGAGAAACCAAAATTTGCTTTGTAATATGAACACCTCCGTTTAAAGTAACATTAGTTAAAGTCGTTTTGACAGTTGATATAGCAGCCATTTTGTCAAAGCTTCATGCGTCAAATTGACTGTTATTGATTCAGTATGTTTTAGAAAATCACACATGAAAATGTGTATAGCAACAAAAATTACATAATAAATTTAAAAAATGCGTCAGTTAAAGAAGAAACCACTACGCTCGGGTATAAATAAATATTTTCATTCATTCTGTTCTAATTTAAAAAGAAAAAAAATGCGATACCGTGCATTTCGATTTGTTTGTTTTAGACTCGTCTGCTAAATACTTGGCGACAAATTGACGTCACGAAAGAAGTGAAATAGATTTATTATTAGTTTTCAATCAAAAAACTTTTAACATTTTTGCAGCCGCTGCTGCTGTGTGTATATTGACATATTGCGTCATTTTGTCGAAAGAGAGTATTATCATCCTACGTCAAGTCTTTCAATTTGTTGCCAAAATACGTTTTGTTTATATGCGTCCACATGATGAGTAAAGCGTAGACCTTTATAATTTATTCTTATCTTTTGTAAAAAAAAAAGTAAGCCTCAACAGAATTTTAATAATATAGGATTAGTTTTTGCCCGTGCATCGGAGTGCACATTTGTGCTTTGATATTAATCTGGTAATCAGTTTTGGGGTAACCTGGTTAATGAGCTGGACAGATAAGTCCTGATGCTTTGGTGAGCTGTTGTGCACTCGGGCGTATACGTTTCTTTTCTAATGATTTTAGGGATTGTTTTCTTTCTTTCTTTGTTCTACTATATCACATTTCTTAACTAGTCTACTTTTGAGTTCCAATCTCCACTTAAAAAATATATACTCTGAAAATGAGTTTTTTTTAGCATAGTGTAGTTAAATCTAAAATATATCACTTTATAGCTGAATATTTTTGTAAAAAAGAACTCAAATCAAGGAACATATTCCTGTTTTAGTTTCGATTAAACATTATCAAAGCCATTGTTAATGAGAGTTTTACCTTTAGTTCTCTAGGCATTAGATGGAAATATCCGTATAAAACTCCTTTTTATAAACCTAGTTTTAGACAGACTGTTGAAAGTTACAGACATCTTTTAAACCGCAATTAATTGTTAGGATTAGAGTATAAGTTCTGGAGTGAAGAAAAAACTTAAGGATCCTTAAGAATCTTTTAGCTAATCAGCACAGTTCTATCCAAAATGACAAATCTTACGCTTCTTTCATTCATATATTCTCTTTAGATAACATTAAATAAATCTTAAAGTTTTATTGTTATCATCCATTTTCTAAAGCTTTTTATCTTGTCACGATATCATTCTATCTAAATTTATTAACAGCTATATTTAGGATTGATTCAAACAAAATCATTCAAAATATTTCTGGCCACATAGGCTTTCTTCTTTATGAGTGATAATTTTTAAAAATTCAAATGTCTTAAGTTTGCAGCGGGAGCTGCAAATTTTTTTCATATTAATATTAATATATTTTCTCTCGGTATTTCAAACTTGCCTGGTAAGTTTCCATGTTTAATTAATTTACTTTAATTATTATTTACATATTCAGTTATTACTCTTAATCAGAAAAAAAAATCTATTCGATTGCAGATTAATGAAAAAAAAAAACAAATAAATTCCTTACAGAAAAGCACTTAAATTCTCAAAAACAAAATCATAAACATTATTTTCTTCTAAATAATAAATATTTCATCACATCCAACGCATGCATACTCGTAGATATATTTATGACTAGACAAATATTTATTTTAGTCAGTGTTGCACGTATTGTATTTCTGTTTTTTATTTTTATTTATTTAAAAAAAAAATGTCACACCAAATTCAGTGCATTTGGTTATTTATTTGACAGTATTTGGCAACTAATAGCGAACAAAATACAAATTTTTCAAAAACATTTTCTATGTGAATAAAAATATACAAGATTAAAAAAAAAAAAAAACTTGCATAAAAGTGTTTCTAATTTTCAATTTTGACAAGAATTTTAAAAGTTTCCAATTCGGGCATTATGCGCAAATTCAGTAAGGCTATCAATCACGAAAAGGATGCTTATTTTTTTCAAAATCCGCTAAAACATGAATTCGAAATAGAGAAAAATGAAAAAAAAATACAAAATATAAAAATAACATCATAATAAATTCCACAAATGAAATATTTTAAATTCCAGACAATATATTTTCTCCAACAATGCTATCTAGCCACTTAAATGAGATTTTCAATAATCACTTGAAAAATTATTATTATCAACAGAAAATCATATACGCAATTAAATGAATTTATGTGGCCGCTATCTAGGTGAGCTAGGTGGGGGCGAGTGTTGTCTTAAAACTTAAAAGATAACATTCAAGTATATGCCTCTTAAGACGAGTGATAATTTCTTATCATAAGAAGTCTTGAATTTAAATTTATCGGTGCTAGATTGTATGAAGGATTATTCCGTATTTACAATAAAATTATTATTACTAAGTGTGTGTAAGTGGACTTTTGGTATTGTTTATTTAGTTTTTCATTGATCAAATACTTAATCCATTATCATAATCACAATGAATTTCTACTTGTGACATTGGTAAAGTTAAGTTATGCCATAATCAAGTAGTTTGTTTTATAAATGGAACACTACAAAACTAAAAACAATGCGATTTGAGGAAAGAGTATCAATTGACAGTGGGAAATAAAATTTCCCTTCATTCGACTAAAATTTCCCCGTAAATTAATTAAATTTATTATTTTATTGGTACTTCTTATTATAGCAGATCAAAAACATCTTCTTGAATTTGATTTACGGTATTCAAAAATAAATTATTTTGGTGAGCAAGATCTTTGATATAAAGTTTGTCTTAATATTTGACAGCTGAAAAATCCTACACATAAGTGTTACTAACGTTTATAAATAAGCTAAGTGAAATAAATTAATTTCGGGTGTGAAAACTAAAAATCAGCCCATTAAATTTAATAAATATCAGAAATGGAAACTTAATTATATTTAAATATAATCAATATATAAAATTAATTGCGAATTAAATAAAATGCTAATCAAAAAATTGCAAAACTATCGTAATTCATAAAACCAACTGATTAATTACATATTTATTTAATCAGCGAGATGAACTTCACACTTAACCCTTTGTTCATAGGTAATCAAAAATAATCATAATCTA
This sequence comes from Scaeva pyrastri, assembly GCA_905146935.1. Lineage (NCBI taxonomy): Eukaryota > Metazoa > Arthropoda > Insecta > Diptera > Syrphidae > Scaeva > Scaeva pyrastri. Next base: position 55,603,344 of record LR989929.1, read on the forward strand.
ATCAAATCTTATTCAAATTTCGCATCTTTATTAATTTCGATTCGATTTAAAAGCAATTAATAATTTATTTCCGTCGTTGTACGACACAAAATAAATGATAAAAGAACTCAACAAGTATCTTCGCTAAACTTTGGCTTTCAAATTCGAAACATTTTATCGCAAAATCAGAATCGCCTTACGTCCGTCCGTCACGTCGAGCGTCGCGTCGTCGTCGTCGTCGGTAGTCGATCGATTGTTGAAAATTTTATTATCATTATTATTACTTGTTGGCCGTTATGGCCGGATGGCAGGAAAGATATGTATTTCATCAGTGACGATAGTATTTGCAATTTATTTCGCAGAAAGTGGCTCTACGTAGGTTGTAGACAGTATACTATATATGAGCATAAGACGCAGTCATCCAGGTCAGCCCAGGCAGTCCGTTGTTATCAATGAAACCTGATATACTCGAACAGCACTTTTATTGATGGAAGTAAACAATTACTTATTATTGCGTGGAAATCAATAAAATTACGTATTCATATCGAATTTATACCACAGCCACAAATCAAGTGAATATGATTTGAGTGAGCAGTTACACAATAATTTTTAAAAATGTGTCCAAACAAAAAACTAATTCCACAATAGAAATTGTAATTCTATTTTGATTTGATTCGATTTGTTTTTACTCACATTCGTCAAATGGAAAGGAAATGAAGAGCAACATCATACCGTCATACTCTAGCTCCATCAGCTACGCCCAGTTCATTCTTAAAATATGCAATCATCTCAATTTACATCGCAATAGAGTGCCCTTGAGAGGTCAATACGTTACGATGCAAACGTCTCCATCTATGAGTACATCATCACTTCAGCAAGGAGTACATTTCCTATATGTATTTACGTTTTAGACTACTTATCTGGGATGTTCGTTGTTGTTGTTGGTATGGCCATTTACCTACGATGTAATTTCAGACTTAATATTATGCAACTAATTATATATGTATATGCACGAATTTGCATACATACAGTAGTTCCGTATATGTATGTATTTACATATGGATTTGAACACACCTACTGTCTGCATAAATAGAGATTATTGTAAATGTAGGGTTGCCATAGTTGTATTTTGATGGTTACCGTTATATGATACAAGTCACACCTTGCAACTAACTTCAAATACTGAAACTTTGGCATTTGTAAGCAATTTCCGAAATTAAAAAAAGGCCAAAACCAACAAAACATAAGTCATATTTTCGAGTTGGGTTGAACCCAATTTTGAATTCGTCACAACAACTAAATAAATTGTATAGAATTCCACAGAAAAATGTTATCTAACTTACGCAAACGATTTTCCATATAAAATTTGACAGTTCACTTATTGTGAATGGTTCAAGTAATGTAAAGTACAAAAATCACCTAAACAAACATACTCATATCTTAAATACAATAGAAAAGAAGAGACGTCACTTTGATCTGTTCGATTCATATTAGGTTAAGTGGATAGAAAAACAAAATTAATGTACATACCTTAAATGAATATTTATAGAAATGCTCATAATAATTGACTGATAAATTGAATACAATATGCGTCATTTTTTTATTTAAGTACCACTTATATACAATTTAGCTACAGTTTCGTATTTAAACTTTTAAAACATGTTTCTATAACACTCAACAAATCATTGCAAATGGAAATATTTATATTCCTCAAAAAGAATATTAAAGAAATTTAATTTTTATATTACTGATGAAAACATTGAAATTGACGTTTTGTTTGACATGTAAAATAAAACAGCGGCAACTCTGTAGTATTAGTATTAATAATTAGAACTTAAGTGTGCAATCGATTTTTATCTATAATGAAGAGTCTTGTATACTATATACGAGTAGTATTCGGGCTTGAAAAGAGAACGGGGTAAGCGGAAGAAGATAAATAAAATCTATAAGCCTATGAGTGTTCGTTGAGATTTATCTTTTTGCAAACAATAAACAGTAAAAAATAAAGTCTTAAGAGAAATTTTTCTTTATCATGTACATAATCGTATGAGTATGTGACATTTGAAGTTAAATTAGACGTAGATTTTGACACAAAATTTTCCATGGCAATGGAAATGTACAAACATTAAAAACAATGAAATGCACGATGGTTTTTTTTCAAATAGATAATTACATATATGTACTTACTCAAATTTTGAGTAGATTAGAATAATATGGGAATTTCATTAAGAGAAAAAGTTCAAAAGGATAAAAAAAATAAATTTTTTGATTCAGGAATCAAAAAAATTATACTTTTGGTTGCATTTTCACTAAGCATACTTTCCTTTTAGCTTTTTAAAAATAATACATAAAATCGAATACACCTTTTTTAAAGAGTTATTTACCCAGGGATTGTAAGAGAACGAAAACAGTTGTTCAACTCGAAAACAATAACGAAAACAACATTATGTAAAAAGTTAATCATACTACACTTTGGAAAGAATTTAAAAAAAAAGACTTCTATAATTTCTACATTTTTTAAATTCTATACTTTGACAGTTTAATGCTAGTTTATTATTTTTAATTACTACACTTTTGTAAATTATACCTAGAGCACATCCATTTTCAGCTCACGTACTTTATTAGTTTTAAACCTTAGTTAAAGATTAAACTCAGGTACATATATTAAAAATGGTTAATTTAAACCAAGTCACATTATTTTTTATTGAATAATAATTTTTTAGTATAACACTAATGAATGATTTATTGGGATTTTTTCTTTAGGCCTTCATACATGAAAATAGAAAATTGCACTACCTATTTGAAATTGGCAGCACTTAATTTATTTAACTATGTTATTAAAATTTTAATAGTGTTAAGATTAATTCAAAATCATTGTTGAATATTATTTCTAGATAATCAATCAATTATTTATTTATAAATATATGTTTTTTATAATTTATTCTCTTAAAACACAAATTAACTAGTCAGTTAAACAAACTATTACTACACAACACATTTTAGAGTAGAAAAAAATATGATTTTTTGTTTGAATTTTAATTTGATGTTCATACAATCAATATACTTTTTTAACACAAAATAATATGAATTGTATTAATTGTATATATATAAAGTTTTCATTATTTTCTTTCGAAATACTTTTTTTAAATATTTCCTTTACATTCTCTACATTTCCACTTTCTGGAATCAATGTTTTTTTAACTTTGACAGAAGTCTTTATTAGAAATTAAATAAAGTACCTATTTGGGTGTCTGATATTTAATTATTAGAACGATACTTTACTAAAATCATCATAAATTGAAACATCAACTAAATGGGCCTAAGCCAATCCCGCCATTTAAAAATGTTAAAGTTTCATATAATTGCAGCTTAAATACAATTTAAGGAACAGCACAGTGCTTAAATTGTTTCACATTAAATTCAAGTAAGTAAGCATAAAACTAATTTAAAATATTAACTAAATTCAAACAATTTAAGAATATTCAGTTACAATTTTTTTGTATGATGTATGTATGTTAAAAAATAAAGAAAATATGGTAAACATTACAGAAAAATGTGTAAAAGTAAAAAAAATGGATGGCCTCTACCAGGTGACACGGAGTGTATGTATGTTCTTTTGAGAAGTTAATATATCTGTTCTACTTCTATGAAAGATTAATGAATTAAATAGTAAACGAAATTTCACAATTACTTGGTTTTATCTAAATTTTTCCGATCAATAATAATAATTTAATCACAATGTCAGCTGATACTTTTTACCATGAAATTTCGCCGCCAATTCTATATATTTTATGAATTATGATTAATAACCTATGGAATGTTTGTATTTTTACGCAGTTTATTATATTCATTAATTAAAAATCAAAAAACACTTATAATGTACTAAACAACAAAACAAAACAATTGGTCAAACCCAATTGACGAAAGGCAATTCTTGGAATTTATGACACTATTTATTTGGGTTTTTATTTTAAAACAAAAAAAGTTATATTAAGTTGTATACAAAATATAATTTATTGAGAATGAAGGATGATTTTGATTGTGATAGATTGATTATTATTATTATATTTGATTGCGATTGCGATTGAATTCTTTGAATGGCTGCTTTTTTGGATATCTGTTTTTTTTTTACTCGTATTTGCTTTCATTGATTAGAACTTTCGGACTAATTTTGTATTCATGCCTAGATTTACATTGACGGAGATTCGAACATTATGTATGATAAATTAATTATCACGTAGGTGGCATAATGTATACGTTTCAAAAAAGTTATTAAATGTGTTAATTTTACATGCTACGTACACTGATAAGTGCTTATACATTATGTATGTTAATTTTTCTAAAGGGGCTAGTTATGCATCCTTCAAATAATAGAACGGAATAATAAGGTAGGTCTGGTTATTTTACCTCGTACAAATTGACATTTCCTGAAGATTCAATGATTTAAATCTAAACTATTTATTGAATGAATTCAAACATAATTAGCAAGTCCGTGCGACAGAGTCGTGGGCTTTCTCTTTTATTTCTGTCTGCTCTATAAATTAAATTCAGTCTCATAATGAGACACTTGCAGGTAGGTACTTAGTATTCCGTTTACATTATGGCCAGCACAATCATTTCGAGTGTCACTTCAAAATTGGATTTATATTATAGAAAATATAGCAAGTTGAACATAACGAGTATTATTTTTTTCGTTTGCACTTATAAAAATAATAAATAATTGAACGTTTAGACAGAGTAATGCCTAATATGTATCGCATTAAGTCAAAAAAAATTTAAAAAAAACTCAGTACTTGTTATGAATTTTAAGCGATTTTTGAGACATAATGATTGCAGTGAATTTGGTAAAAATAAGTATTATATTGGAATGAAATTAATTTTGTACATATACAAAAATGTAAGCTTTATGATTGGAATTTTGAAAAATAAACAAGTAAATTAATTTCAGTTCAAGACATATTTTTTTATTGAAATCAATTTAAAGCTCTGCAAAATGTTAATGGAAGAGTAAAAAAAATGCTAAATCGTACCCGAAATTTTCATTAGAATTGGTAATTTATGGAGTAGACAATAATAATAATTTATTATCAAAGATCTTTTCACATATTAATTTATACAACTTAGAATGACTGTTATACAACTGATCATTTCGATTTAAATTTTTCCCAAGTATGTATATAAATTAACAAATATGTACCTACATTTTCAACAATAGACACTAACAATTCATGAAATTAAAAAACAGACAAAAAATAACTATATAAAATTAGTAAATTGTTTTAGTGCTTGAAATGCAGTGGATATCTAAGTTAAGTTAATTATATTAATTGGAAAATTACACTTTATTTATGTAACTTTTTTTGTAATATTTTCTATAGTTGTGCAATTAATGTAAAGTAATAAAAAATTGCAACGACAATTTCTGTTAATTATTCCAACAACAAGGTACATCAATAGAAAATACACGACTGAGTGAGTCCCACTCAGTTTCATGATTTGGATTAAGCGTATTGAAAGTTTAAATTATTTAGAGTTAATTTATTGAGAAAAGCTGAGGAATTGGTTTTAATGAGAAAAAATATAAGTTTCAATGTAATTAATTATGGTTTAAAGAATTTGTGCTTCTGACCAAGTTAAGCCAAATTCAACATTAACATTTAATAACTATTTCATGGAATACATTACATTATGTATGTATTTATATAAAAACCATGCTTTTTATTATTATTATATTTTACGAAGCGAATAATTAAAATTAATCCAATCTGTATCGATGTGCATCAACTTCTTGATGAAACAAAAAAAATCTTATAAATAACTCATCTATACGGAACAACTTTTAAATAAATGAAAAGACAAGAAAACCATACTGTGAAAATATTTTCAGCTAATTTAAAAACTATTGTACATCTTTTGCAAGGTTTTTAAATTCCGTAACTAGCACAACTACATACTAAATAGAAAATATCAAGTTTTAATTTTTGCACACTTTAACTTCTATCGCTCCACCAAAGACTAAAATATTAAGAGAAGCTCTTTCTAATTGATACCATATAAGAAACTAGACAAAAACCAAACCCTACGCCTTTTAAGAACATCTTGTGGTGTAGAGTTTGGCTTTCCAACCCCCACCAAGTTGCTTCTGATGTTTCTGTTTTTGATAAAGTAGTTGATGCACCGAGTCCATTTTCTCTTCTAAGGTGTATTAAACGAAAACAGATCTGAATGATAAGTGAATACCAATATCTATTTTACTAAAAAGAATATAACGATGTCAACTGTCAAATAGCAGATCACATAACGTTTATAATAAAAAAAAAAACATGATCATGAAAAATATTTAAACTAATTTCTAAATTTAAAATTGAACAAATAATAATTTATTTAACGTGCCTATTTATGCATGTAGCAACAATAAATTTCTGAAAACATACCTATGCAGTGTTTTTCAATCAATTATATGTACCTACCGCGTTGCCTATGACATAAATTGTTTACTTGATTTTGTTTTTATATTTTCATTGGCACAGCTGTTTTTGTTTTATTTTAAAATAAGATTTTTTTTTATAAATAAAAACAGTCTTTAAAAGACTTCAATGATTTAAATATTGCCAATTTTTCTAAAGATAGTCAAATATAAACTGCAAATTAAGTATCTTCAGTTCATCAATCTTTTTAGGATTTTCTTTAAGGATTAAGATGGCAATATGTCAAAGCTGTCCGATGAAATGAATTTTGATTGAGCAAATGAAAGAGTCTTTTATTGTCAAGAAAACACAAATTGCAACGTTATTCAATATTTGAAAACCATTTTTTTAGAAATACTAACAAAAACTTCAAAATATGTAGATACAGATGTTTAATTTTTCATTTTATTGTATTCTAAATTGTTCAAACTCTAACTTAAGAAACTTCCAAACTTTGGATCTTTATGAAAAAAAAAAAACAGTTGAAAAATTAAAGTTGTTTTTGTCAAATTTAAAATTGAGTGGTTGGAATGTCACGTAAGTAAGTCAAAAATTGCATATTAATCTAAAAATAAATTTCAGTAATGGCAAAATTTTAAAATATTAAAATCATAAGATACATTTTAAGAACTAGCTTTAGCCCATATTAAATGCAAAAACATGAGTAGTCATAGATTCATAGAAAAGCCATACATAAATTTATATATATAAAATAAAGACTTGTCATATGCATTTTCCCGTTGTAAACATTACTTGTTGTTTTTTTTACGATTTAAAATGAATTTTTCGTTAGAACACGAATCACAGCAGGGATCTAGCGTATCTTTCAAAAATACCAATAAATGTTTATTGATCCGCATCAAAGCGTACCGAATATTTCGAAAAATAAAATGTACGGTACTTAACATGCAAGCAATTGTCACTAGAAATTCTTTAAAGGCCGAAGTAATTTTTCTTCATGACTTCATTATAGAAAGCAGAGATGGCAGTATCAGTGGTATTTTCAAGTCATGCAATAAAGATTATGAGCATGACATTGCTATATTCACGAATATACATATTATTCTATTAATAAAACAAAATTAAGCTGCTGTCTGGGTTTGCCACAAATTTATTTCTGATGCAGGACTTTAACAGTAAATTCCCCAAGCGAGCTAGTTGTCGTGTCCTAGAATACACCCTTGAAAAAGTTAATACTTAAGGGCATTGTTACTCTTTCCTCTTTCTCACTAGCGACTGCAGAATCAAGTGATAAAAAAATATGTACTAATCTTTTCTCTATAACCACTTTTTGTCTATCATGCACAGCTAGGACTATCCTCTCCTGAAATGTCAAAATGGGTTAAATAAAATTCTTTCTAAAAAAGAAAACTTGACACCCACTAAAATGTCTTTTATTATTCCAAAACTATTTATAAAATTAGCTTTTAATGGCTTTTTTTACTTGAAAATGTCTAATGGTGTCAATTAACACGTAGATATGTATTTGCACAACATAAACATTAAACTAAATTTACTTGTTGAAAAGTTTATTACTTCGAATTGACATTGACCGACGACGTCGAGCACGACTTGTTATAAAAAGACAACATTTATTACCAAAAAATTAAAAAAAAACTTAACTTGTTTGTCAACTGATAATAGTTGATTAAAGGCGGTTATACTAGCATAATAAATATTAACAATTTTCCAAATAAATTTGGTTCATAAAGTTCATGCAAACGTGTGTTGTGTATACATAAGTTTAAAAGAAAGTTTATATGAAACATTAAAATAGATCTCTTTTAATGAAGGTTAATTTAAAGTCACATTAAAACTAACATTTTATATACTCCTCTCATTTCATTACCTATGAGAGCAATATAAAAACTTTGTCTATTTTTATATTTTTGCAAAAACAAAATTTTAATTTTTTTCTATTTTTTAAATCATATTTTTTAAAATTATTCATTTATTTAACAACTTTTATTTAGGGGTGATGGTTTTCCTTTACATACATATATGTAACTAGTAAAAGTTAGGCTTATTTTAGAATTTTAAAGGTTCAATATAATTGAGATAGTCATGTTTCGAATTCAAAACAAGTGAAAAAGTTCCAACTTTAGTTCAGTTTTCATACTTTATACATTTAAAGGGATATAAAAACATTTTTTTAGATCTAAGATATACGATTACGGGCAGATCTTATAAATGATCGACAGATATGATCTATTCGTATAAAGACTATTTTTTTTATTCAACTTAAAATAAAATAATAGTTACCCAGAATTTGAGTTTACAAAAAATATGACCACTACTGTATTTTATATATTGTGGGTAATCTGCAATAGTATGATTATTAATTTTTGTTTCGAGAAGTCAGATGAAACGACTTTAAAAGCTAATCAAAAATTTCATAATTTAGTTGACCTTTTCCAATGTCATAGGTGCTTAATCCATTTTGTGGCTTAACTGAATTTTTAAATTTGACCTGTACGTCTATAAAACGTCGCCTTTGTGCCACAAAAACGTAAGTCAATATTTTCTGATTTTGTGGAGTTGATTTTGTGATTTTTTTAACATTAGTCTTATGGAAGAAATGTTGATTCGACTAGTGATAACTCGTAATTTATATCACCAGAGGTACAATTTTTGGACATAATATATAATGCTATGTTTAAAAAAAAAAGTGGCATCACGTTCTTTTTGCTCTAAGTCGACAAAATATCCTTTTCATTACAGCATTTTTATTTCTTATCATATAGTTATCAGGTAGTTACATATATAATCTTAATAAAGAAGTTTAAAATGTAAATTTTAACAACGATTGAAATTACTGAGAAGTGAAATTATTAAATCTTGTACCTATCATGTATGAGTTAAACAAAACCAAACAATTCGCTGCGATTTAATATACCTAGAATGCATGTAAGCACATTTTGCTCTCAGCCAAAAAATATAGATTTTTCTTGTCACAACAATAAAGTAAGAAATAGTCTTCAGTCGATGATGGTGCGTTCTTTTGGCTTCATACTTATTTTTACTTGGAGATGGTCGAAGTCAAAGCTCAAATAAAACCTACCTGCACTGTTATATAAGGTCTTTCTTTTTAATACCAAATATAAAAATTCTCACAAAAAAATAGACAAAATCTTATGAAAAGTACAAAGTTTCTATCGAGAGCTAACAAACAAAATCTTTAAAGAAAGTTAAAAATAAGAATTAGTATCGCTGTATTAATGTGTCAATTATTGTTAATATTCCAGCATACACAAATTATACCTACATAAAATCTCAAAGCAAAAATAAAAGGGGCTGAAGTTTCTTAATTTCAGCAGAAAGAAAAAAATAAAACTGATTCGTACTAGCTATTAAAAAAAAAAAAAACAATCAAATCCATGTTCCAACACCGATGGTTAAAAATAGTTACCTACATTTCTTTAATATGCACACTTATCATTCTTATCACAATGAAGGCATTTAATAACCCGCCGACAATGCTTCTAATTATCAAAAAGAACAAACACGATCAACCACAAAAAAAAAAAATCGAAAAAAAAACAATGAACCTATTCAAATAACTGGCAGTGTGGACTAATTAATCATTAGATAGTATAATTTTTTTCTGTTTTATTAACTTGCGATAATTTTTTTCCACAATTTCACAATTTTCCCTTCTATATACTAAAAATGTACACCCACGTACCATGTAGGTACCTACTCCATACTCCTACACACACGTAAGAAGGTAATTTTCTTTTTATGAACCCCCATTATTTGCTCGATTTCAATTGTTCCATTCAAAATCACATTTGTTTAAACAATATTCATAAATAATAAGCAATATGCATCTACGAAAACTAAATAAAAATAATAAATTCAAGTACGTATTAGGGAAACCTTGCATCCGGATAAAATTATTGTCCAAGTCACCCTGCGCAAACTCCATTTTTCCTATTTCTCAAATAATATCGTTCAAGTGAAGAAAAAATAAACGACAAGAAATTACATCCATACACATATACTATAGGTAGGTACATACATACTCAACATAATTTCCGACGCACTTCTTTAAAATTTCGAATTGAGAAAAAAGAATCACAGATTTGAAATTATTATTTTAAAAATGAAAAATTCAAGTTCATCTTCTTTTGTATCCTTTTTTTTTGGAAGTAGGTAGGAATACTTATTTTAAACTACCGAGTTAGATTTACATATGTAGGATACAGGATCTGCTAGGAAGAGATAACAAAAGAAGACAGATGGAAAGAAAATTCCCGAACAATAATAATTTGGGTAAGGATAATTTATTCAACATGAATGGATGGCGATGGCGATGCTGATGGCGGTGGCGAGTTACATAAATCCTTCATTAAAATTTGTTTTCTTCATCTTCATCACCATTAAACAAAAAACAAAAAACACTTGAACAATAAAATTGTGTCCTTATTTCATCATAATCATCACGGTTATATCTTCTTTTTCTTTTTCTCAATCGAAATGAAATGAAAATTTATTCCGATCACACACATTTTTTCAATTATTTCATACATTTCTCATATGAATTTGTTCCACATAATTTATTCTTGGTTTTTTTGCTATTTGCAATAATTTAATTAGTTGTTGACTCTATTTTTATTTGTGAAGTTACAATGAAGGGAAAAAGTAAAATATTTTAGCACAAAATTACTTAATATAATAATTTATAAGAAATAATAAAGAGAACATTACTTGTTTCACTCTTCTTTAGGTTTGCAGCTGGAACTTGTACGTTGAAACGTCCTATGATAACCGAACACCGAATGAAACTGAACGCAGGCGATTCAATTTTTCTCTTAGAACCTTACTGTGCCATGCCATGTCGTGTCGTGCCGTTGCCGAATACCGAACAACCGAACAGCTTTTGCTTTAGCTCACAGACTCACAGAATCAGCAAAAGCATTAGAACACCGCCAGCTAGCCAGCCATCGCCGGAGGAGGGCGACCAAACCGCCTCGCCTCGCCGCGCTGCACCACACCACACCATCCAAGAAAACCATTGATTGTGAAATTCAATGGAAGATACCGGGTACCAGCTACCAGGAGCTGAGTGCGTTGGGACTTAGGATTGGGAGTTAAAAGAAGGCATGGTTATCTGTCAAAAGCAGACAAGAAAAGAATTTTGAAGAAGAAGGCGAATTGTTATAAAGTCGATGACTGGGTTGAACGTTCTAGTTCTATAGAAATGATTGAAAGTTTGCAATATTAAGGGTGGATTCAGAAATGACGTACGAGTTTCGTATCAGGTACAAAGGTGATTTAATTTGAATTTCGATAATGCTTAGTCGAATTCTTTTCTTTTACAGTCTGAAGACACAAACCATAAGACCAAACGCAGCAAAACACCAATTAAGGTCTTATTTCTTTAAAACTCGATTTACTTCAAGGCATCAAAATAGCTGTGGTAATTGAACCTCCTTTTAAATCTTACTTTTTTTTTAGTTAGTTTACTTGAAAGTTGAGCATGGAGTTTAATTATATGTATGAAGAATTAAGTTTCTAGGGGAACTCGTATTTTATTTTGATTTCAATATGGTCGGAATTCTGAAGTTATTTTACGATAGCCTCCAATACTTATTAAAGCAGTTCAGAAAATATTAAATTGAAAAGGATTAAACCGTTAATTCGATTTAATTTATCTTCAATATTTCTATCTTTTTAAATCGATATATTTATATATTTATAGGATTCAATCTTCCATCTCTATAAAAAAATGGCTTGTCATACGTATATTGCTTCTTCCGTGTATTAGGACACCTTCAGCTCCGTGGCCCGCACGTTTAGTTAAAACTAAAATGTATTTTTCAACAATTCATTGGTTTACCTTTAAAGCTGACAATAATTATACCTCCTTTACTTCCCACATCGCAAATTTAAACATAAAATAAAAATATATATACATATATACTATATACTTATATGTATGTATGTATATAGTGCGCAGGACGGATATGAAGAGAAAGAAGAGAAGCATTTCATTTTTTATATAAAAATAAATCAAGCATCGACAAAACGGATAACACTCTTAACATTTCGCTTAAGCGAAGAGGGGTAAGAATTTATACAGCACATGTTTCTGCAAGTGTGGCACATCAACAACCTAAAGAAGACTCGACACAAAAAAGCCGAAACAAAAACAACATTAAACTATCCAACAAAATTATTTATACATATTTAATATTGTAAGTGAACACACAGCCAAATATCGTTATTTGACGAGACTGCGGTTTTATATCTGTATACCGATTATTTCGAAAAGCAGGGTGTTCTTGTTCTTTTTTTATACAGGATACATTTTTTTTAAAAAATAGACTTTGAGCGCAAATTATTTTATAGCACGATTCGATTAGACGAAACATAATACTTTAAATGCCCTCCACCTACAGGCCACTTTGAATCCATTTAGATCGCATGAAAAGAGACAGAATGGGTTTTCAAAAAACAAAAACGATTTATTTTAAAATCTGAATGCTGTTGATTGTTTGTTCTATTTATCACACAAATAGGTATTTTCACTGGGTTTAGTTCATAAAGGTAAATTACTATTATGTGTTTTGTTAATGATTTTCAGCAATACATACAATGTAAATGTACCATCAAAATATAAAAACTGATTTTTATGGTTTTGGTAAGAGAATCCAAGGCTAGATAAATTTAAATTAGAAGCAAAAGTCTAAAAAATCTTTCATATGGTCATAGAGATCGAGCTACTGTAGGGTTTGATTCCCAACTTCGGTAACATCGATTGGAATTTTATGCTTAACTAGAGGGCCCGTCAAACTTTGTCTCGCTCCAATTTAAAACAGAAACTCAAGCTATGAAAAATATTATTGTTACTAATTCAATTCTCTAATTTTTCATAGTTTCTAGATGGCCCTTTGTACTACGCAAGTTTATTAAAAAGTAGACCGAGCGGCAGGACAACCGAAGTTCATATCCTAGTTGTTGAAACCATCTGTTTCGTTGTGTAAAACAACAACCGCAGATTCCTTCAATTTTTGTGCAAAACGAGGTCAATGTTTAATCCTAATGAAATACATTTAACCTGGATTAAAATTATTCTATGTGTTTTTGCAGACTACAATCTGTCTCTGTGCCAAATTTCATCCAGATCCGTGATTAGAAAAATTAAAAGAAATATATCGTGTAGGAATTATGTATATATTTTACCGGGATAAAAAGTAGCCTATAGACTATTCCAGACTATTAACTGTCACTGTGCCCAATTTCAGCCAAATTGGTTCAGCCGATCTTGACTTATAAATAGTGTAACTAATGTCGTTTTCAATTGGCAATCCGGAATGAGAAGTAGAAGCAGAATCCCAATTGAACACTTTTTGTGAATTCTAAAAAAATTGAAGTTTGGTGTGACTGTATTGGTAGTTTTGCAATCTTGGCTTTTTGGAAAACTCCTGCAATAGAAAATTAACTGCATCACTTGCATCGTCATAACTTGATGAAGAAGATGAGGAAGACGACTCCAACAATGTTTCTAACAAATTAGGAACAATTGCTAAGATATTGTTAATATTATTATCCATTTTTTTATAGTTTAGTTTTAATTTCAAGCAATCACTTCACAGTTCGCACAATTTGTTAATTCAAAAATATGACATTTGTTAAGTGTGACATGTAAAATCTTTGAATGTGTGAGTGATTCTGTTTTTGCTTCTGACTTCAAATCCAGAAGAGAAATCTCTTCTTTTCAGAATTAGAACTGTCACTTTTGCCCAATTGAACGCTTTGAGAATGCTTTTTTCTGATTCCAGATTGCCAATTGAAAACGACATAACAGACTTTCTTTTATATACATATATAAAGAGATAGATTGACCTCCCAAAATTCTCATTTTCTAACTATAGTCAAATTCCATGCGTGTAAATTTGTCGTAAAAAGATTGAAGTTAGAGTCCAATTTAACCGCAATTCTCAACAAATTGATCTTAATTGGAGTCAATAGATGTTACATTAGGTCCTGTTGCAAAATCGTAGTTTAATATTTAACTTTAAATGCAGCCGATTTTAAGAAGAAAAAAAAATAAGAACATAGGTACCTAGTTAACCAAAAAGTAAATAAGTAGTGTATTTTGGTCAAGAGAAGGGTGGAAAAGGCCTCATTTTGACACCCTCCGGAATTGCTACAACTAGCAAACCAATTTTTGGAAAACTGGAAATAAAAGGACTTACAGTAAAACAATTGTACCTACCCATACTAGTTTAAGTTTAATATACTGCTGGATTGCATGAACGAGACCAATTGGGGGTATTGAATTCTAATTTTCTAGAATTCCAAATGAATCGGCGGACCTACAGTAGGGGAAATTCCCATAAAAAAACACTGTAACTTTTCATACTTAACTCATTGCAGCGACTGCAAACTTAGCAGCATTTTTTATCTTTGGATTCCAAATGATCTGTCAAACCAATATGAAGGTAAGGTTGGATGGTCCAGATGGATCATATTGGCACGATAAACCTCTTCAAACATAAGTGAGAATGAGTCTAAACTTCGGTGGCGGAAGCGTAATGGTTTGGGCTGCTTTTTCTGCAAATGGAAAGACAGAAATTCAATTTGTGCCTGGACGGATGAACTCAAAAAGTTATGCTGAGTTGTTAGATGAAGTTATGGTTGAGAGATCTGAAGAGTTATGCGGAACTGACTTCATATTCCAGCAGGATATCGCTTTTATCCACGTCTCTTGAAGGATGAGACTGGTTTGAGGAGAACAAAATAACATTGCTCGATTGACCGTCTCCAAGTCCCAATATCTAAATCCTGTAGAAAATCTCTGGGAAATATTACAACGTTTAAGAACGACGAGACGCAATAATTGAAGAATGTTGCAGGTGGAATGAATACCGAGGTGAATGAAATCGGTCGTTAGAGCAAGTGGTGGCTCTACAAAATATTGATTTGATTAATTACACATTTCTGACCACTAATTTAAAGTTATTTTTAGTGAAGACGTGTTTTTTGTTAATAATTTTTTATTTATATTGTTAAGATTGAATGCATTTTTATTTTTCTTAACAACATTGAATACATTTTCTTATTTCATAAAAATGTAGGTATGGCCAAGTTGCATGCAGCAAACAAAAATTGGGTAAATCCATTTGTTTTTATGGGGATGTCCTTTACTGTCTTTTATGATTGGTCTTAAATTGGTCAATTCATAAAATAAAATACATAGTAGGTAGGTAGTTCGGTTCAGCTTTATGGTCTCTTCTGGTATGGAGCGAAGAGCTATTTAGGAGTATGCACCAATTTACCAAAACAAACAAAATATACATTGTAGGTGTGATCAGGAAATAAAAATTCTCTTCACAAAAAATTCCTTCATCGCTAATGCCGATAAATATAAAGCCCATTTGAATGTCCAATTGTTCAATGAACATATGTAGGTACATACATATTATGTACTTTACTTACTACAACTACCTACTCTTACGCGCCATCGTGTTCCTCCTAAGAGGAAGACTTTTGCGTCTAAATCACCAGGTTTACCTTAAGCTAGGTGCCTCTAGGATTTTTGTCAAGCTACTGCACAAAAGTAACAAATTTGAAGGTATAACAAAAAATAAATTAAAAAATTACTTACATAAATACATAAGGTTGGTTGTATCACTTCAAGTTGTTCTTTTTCAGGAATTTGTAATTAATTTTGAAAACAAAAAAACGCAGTTTTTACTACATCGGTTAATCGAATTAGGATATCTTCATCTAATATCTTATTTCTATTTATCTATCAGATTCAGATTCAGATATCTAATTTGTTAACTGTTTCTGTCTGATGGAGTTCATGATGACGAAGACTATGGTGACCATTTACCCTTTTATTGCATTTGGTCCACTTCTTATAATCAAATACAATTTTCGATGGAAAGCGTGTTTGGTAACTTGACCGTATTAATTATACAAATTTAAGTCGTACCTAAATCGTAAGGATTATTAAGAGTATTTAACAACAATTCGTATCGTAGGAACAGCACAATTATTGCTCCGAAAAAATATTTTACTTATTAATTGGTGATAGCAATAGGTGGTCTTATTTACAAATTATGTAAGTGCTTTTGTTGGATTTTCATAACTAGCTATGTCTGCTATTACACGATGAATCTAGATGCATGCGACATCTTCGAATTCTTCTTTGTTATCCTATCCTGTTTCTCAAGTGCTATTACACGATGAAACCAGATTCATGAATCTATTTTGACAGTTCTCTTTTATTTATATTTCGTTGTTTGACTTGTAGGTTTGCTTATGAGACTTTTCAATTTCAAATGATTTCAGTTTTCTTTGAAATCAATTAAAAAAATATTTTAATTTGATTTGTTTTTATTTATTGATGAAGAATATGAATTTTGGAATACAAATTAGTATAAAAAACATTTATAATGTTAAGATGCATCGAAGTTTCCTTCTCGAAGAACGAAACCATATGAAAGAGAACAGTAAAAAAGCGAACAAGAGCAAAGACAAACGTCAAATTGTCGCACGGAAAATTTTACCCGTGCGACACAGGTCGATTTTCTTGCGTCTCATGTTTTCGAATTTTGTCTCTCTTTTGCACTTATGTTGTTCGAAGTGTCGCATGCATCTAGATTCATCGTGTAATAGCAGACTATGTATTCCTGGATTAAACCGAGTATTAGTAAAACAAAAACCACATTGCTTTGGGGGTGGCTCAAAATTTGTTAAATTATTTTGATTGTGATTATAAATGCACAATTGCAGTGTTAATAAAATATTGAAAACATATTTTATGTAAAAGCACCCTTCAATTATATTACATAAGGTTTATAAAAATTATTAAAATTTTCTGAACAATTTATTCTCAACTTCGAAATAAGTTGAATATTTCTACCTACCTCTAGATGTCGCTTAAATCTATAAAAAGAAACATGGAGAACGTTCCATTGTTTGACATTTAACATGTGACAGCCGCTCGGAATGACACTAAAATTATCCATGACAACAGTTTAGTTCTTGTTAAAAGAAATAACACGCTGTTTAGTTAAATTATTAACAAAGACTAAACTTGATTTTCATTTTAAATCGTTCTAAAGTAAGGCTGGAACCTATTTTGTAAAAATGGCAGATGATGGACAAGCATTCGATCCCATTCTCTTAGGAATAGCCGAACAGCACAAGGAAGGAGTGTCTTCGGTATGTTCCCAGATCTTCAATCCCATCCACATTTTTTTACCTTGATTCAAATCAATTTTTTTTTCAAATCCTCTTTGTTTAGTTCCTTAGTACAATCGCAAATTTTTTGGCTAGAAAAACAGATTTCTTCACTGGAGTACCACAGGAGCAATGGGAAAAAGTAAGTAAAATACTCGAGCACCTAAAATCAATTGATATTCAAAAATAATTGCCTTTTCTTACCCAGGTGCTTTTAACTGCATTCCGAAAGGCTGGAGACAAAGCTCAGGAAATAGAAAATAAAAAAATCAAGGAGCGTGAAGAAACAGAGAGAAAACGAAAAGAAATTCTACGCAAAAAACAAGAAGCCGAACAGAAGGCCAACGAATCGCAAATAAGTGAAATAACCGATGAAGAAGCTGCTCAAATCATAAAGGAGGAACAAGAAAAGTATAACAATTGATAAATTGAGTAGTAAAATAAGTTGAATGTTATAAATTGTTTAATTTGTTATCAGGAAACAAACAAAGTCAGAACCCGAAACTGAGGAAAAAGTAGATGATGATGTCGATGAATCAGAGAAAGGCAAATTAAAGCCCAACTCTGGCAACGGATGCGATCTGCCCAATTATTCATGGACTCAAACATTGCAGGATGTTGAGGTAAGTTTGATTTTAATTGGTTTGCCGTTACCTAATATTAGGATAATATGTATAAGCAATTTCCTTGATTGAAAATTAAGTACAAATAATGATGAGTCTAATTGAATCAAAGTATGCAATGAGAAAAAAGGTACCAAACTGGCAATGGATCGTAGACTTTTGCTGGTTTAGAGGTACTAAAGATTCTTGTGAAATAGGAATAAGGTGGTTCTATTTTTTTACATATATATGCAAAAATTACAATTAAAATCAGTAGAAAAAATGACTCAAAAATAAAAAAGCATTTACCTATTTACTTTATGTGCAAAGAAAGTTTTTGTGATACATAAATCATAGCTACTAAACATTTGATTTAATTGTACACTTCATTATACTTTCTTATACAATTTCTTAATGTAGATTATAAAGAGATGTACCTATAAAAAAAAATTCACAGGGAAAAGGTTACCCTACAAGAGAAGTTTTTCGTATTATAAATTTCGCAAGAAAAAAAGAAAACTTACTAACTTACAAATGTTATGTTATTTTGACAGCACCGTTTGTTATGTATATTAATGTTTAGCCTTTTCCACTCAAAACTAGATTTTGTTAGAGGTCCGAAAGAATTCAATTAATTTTAAAGTCCTCGAAATGGGGAAATTGTCTTTATGAGTTGATAATCTGTCCCCATTCACGAAGAAGTTGGTATTGCTTATAGTCTGAGGTCTGTTGCAGTGAAACGACTGAAGCATTACTTGTATACTGTGTTTACTAATCAACTTTATTTACGATCGATTCACGTGCTCCTTTGTAAGTCCATGATCTGTGCCCTCCTTGTTGTAGCAATAAAGAACCTAGGATTTTGATCATAGTTTAGCTTTCTGTTCAACAATGTTGCATAAATTAATTATTCATGCCAAATCGTAGTTAATTTTTCAATAAAATTATGATAAAATATAAATACACATCTAAATAATCAGCCCCATCAAGGTATTTTTTCGGCGAATTTCCGTAACGAAAGTGTATTCCGATCGGAACTCAGCTTACTTTCAAGATATTCGATTGGGAACGAAATAAAATGAATTAAACAATCGAGTTCGTTGTAATATTCGGCTTACAATTTTGTCGTTTCCATTTCTGAACAGATTCAGCAATGATTTTTGTTCGGACTACTTCTGAAGAAATTCAACGCATAGGTGTAAAAAATTGTTGACTAATCGCATTGAACAGCTGCGCGATGAATTTTATCGGAAGATATTTTTTCGAATTACTTATCGGAACGGAAACCTCGATAGGGGTGAATAATTTATACGTTCGTGAAGAGGTTTCTATTAATAAGACACTTTTTGTCGGGCCCTATTCAAATTTTTAAATTTTAACAATGCAGAAAGCTTTGGATTTATAATTATCCCTAGAAAAATAATTTAAATGTATGTGGGCCAGAAAAAAATACAAATATCTTAAACAATAGGTTCCATGACATGTTTTGTTACGTATTTCTAGATAGAAAAATGGAGTTTCATTATACAGAGTATTTATTTTGTAAATTTGGTATTTATGTACGCTAGTCATTTTTGAATATTCTCCATTTTTTTGTTATCCTTTTTTTTATTTTGTTAGTAATTGACAAAGCACAGGTTAAGGACCTTTGAACGTGATTAAATTCCATTTTTATTAAACTTGCTTCAAAGAAATATTCCATCTATATGATGTTGTCTGTGATAATGAATTCACTCTTCGTTCTTATTATGGAAATTATATTATTTTTTAATTTCGGATTCATAAAACGTTTAGAATTCTAAAATCTCAGTGCCATTAAAGACTTGTTTCACTCGTTTGGGGGTTGGCAGAAGAAACCTAAAAAATGAAATAATTGTATTTGTATTCTGTTCTACTTTTAATCTTCTCTTAAATTATGTGTATTAAATAAATTGAGTGATATTCAATTTGATAGACTTGGATTATGTTTTTAAAGGGTCTATTTTGGACAAAAGAAATTGGTTTTAATGTAAATATTTTAAGTTATTGAATGACAACAGTTGAATGTGTACAGATTGTTCATAAATATAGGATATTTTATAGAACTGTTTTTGTTTTTAAAACATAATTAATAAGTCTGCCACTAATCTCTGCTTTTTCTCAAAAGTCTCAGAGAGAAGTTAGTCGAAGACTAAAACTATCTTGCTGAAAATCCGATTCATCAAACTTAAGCACTCACGAGCGTCTGGGACACCGTTTGAAATACATAAATATTTTTATGTATCGACGCATTTTGAGATCTAGAGATCTATTTTGCCCCTCTTAGAACTTGAACTTAAGTAGTTGTCATTTTTGTGTAAATTAATTTCACTTTAAAATAATTCTCGAAGTTATATCTTTTCATTAAAACATCTCTTGAAATGTCCACTAGGTTTCTTCTCGTGGACTTTGAAATCGTCACTCTTTCCATATGAACTATGGTTTCCATTCACAGTCCCTCGTTTTAGTATGGCTACCTTGAATAAGTTTTTTTTATTACCAAATGCCATTTTTTGTTTGGATTACCTGCAAATCTCTTGGCTTTTTATGTTCACATATATTATTCACTACCAAACCGAAAAAATGATGCTTGGCAGAAATCTTTCTTGTGAAGCTTATTAATATAATTGTGATTTTTGTAAACCTGATTTTAGACACTATTTCATTGTCATGTGTTTGAATTATTTGAGAATAATAGACTCTTAGTGATACATATAAACTATTACCTTTGCTTGTGGACAGCCTCTTGTATGAATGCAAGTAGAAAATGCAAACATTGGTCAATCGT
Source organism: Scaeva pyrastri (assembly GCA_905146935.1). Classification (NCBI taxonomy): domain Eukaryota; kingdom Metazoa; phylum Arthropoda; class Insecta; order Diptera; family Syrphidae; genus Scaeva; species Scaeva pyrastri. Next base: position 55,624,400 of record LR989929.1, read on the forward strand.
GATAAAAAAACACTTGTACCAATTCAATAATTCTTGACGTTGTAAACTACTTGGCTCAAGTGTTCATAAATAAAATGCCTACGTACTTGGTTGGATATTTGTGGGTGCCTTGTTTACGCTAGTTACTACAAAGAAGTAATATTTTAAAGACCACATTATGGCAGAAAAAATCTCCACTAAATCTTGAAAGTCATTCAAAGAATTATTCCATTTTGCAACTCAATGTAAATTGGTAATAACTGATAGTGAGTAGCCTCTAATAAATTTAAATACATCTGGAGATACTATATTTACAACTGCTATTCAGTACAGTCATCATCGACAATTTACATTACTTTGTTTCTTTACGGTCAGACTGAATGTTCAAGATTGTGGTTCTTTTTCAAATATGTGGGTAAATCCTATCCGACTAATTGAAACCCCTCAGCGGCGCAGCGATAGGCATATTATCAGTCCTATCTAACAATGGAAGTGAGTCAAACAATCTTCCATAGTCACGTTGCCAGAGGCACTAACAGTTAAAACACAGACAAAACTAAACTGGTTCTCCCCCCAAAATCAAATCAGATTCCGTAAACACAAAAATGTGAGAACTAAAACTTAAAACTATAGTGAACGAGTTTTGTTAATTTTCGAGACCATATTTAAAAAAAAAAAAAACAATTTGCTAAGCACAGTTTTGTAATTACTCGTTTACTATACATTGCAAGATATTTCATATTTCAAGACTTTGCAAACGAGATCTTGAAATGCGACCAGTCGAACTTAAAACTTGATGTCTAACCAAACCTTTAATTTATAAATTTAATTCCAAGGTCTGCATTGTTTGAAATATTATCTGCTTAAATTAAACAAACAAACATTCCATAATTTAAACAAACATCCATATGAAATATTGCGTTGACTCATCGAAATTTATGTTTTAGTGTCTTTACCGGGTTTTATAGATTTCTTGATCAAAATTTCGAATAAATTAAAGAGTTATTTTTATTAGAAATAAAACAACTTGATAAACAATTTCAAGTAAAATATGATTTATTATTTTTGTATCACAGGACTAAAGATATGTAGTTATTTGACGTGACATTAAGTTTGCTTTTGTTTAAATTGTACTTACTCCAAGGAATATTTTATTATTTTAATTAATAATAATGTATTTGCAAAAACAATGCCTCGATTGAAAAAAATAATATTGTTTTTCAAATAGCTCTTATGTATGTTTGTGTATGTGTTAAGTTTTACATTTTCAAGTTTCTTTTGTTTTTCGCCAAAAATTTAATATAATAAAATAAGTTTTTTTTTTTGACTATGATACAACAATTGCGAAATGCTACTAAATGATAAATTAAATGAGACTTAATTTGTTTAAAATTTCAATAATATTGAAATAAAGTTAGAATAAATTATAATTACAGAAAAAGAAAAAGAAAAATAAGAAAATAATAATAATAATGATAATAATTTACAATTAACTAATTATGTTTGTTTTTTGTTTAATTTTGCGGGCCATATTATAAACAGTTTAAATTCTCTTTATTCTGCTGTACAATTAGAGAGAAAGAGCAAATTAGAAATTAATTATAACCAAGTGAATGCAGATTTTTGAGACGAATCAAAAACATGATTCGAATATCAGACAATCATACAGCAGAATAGGACTTTTTTTGTATACGTAGTACGTGTATGATAACAAATTGACTTTTTGCATAAGTCATACAAATTAAATTAAGAAAACAAATAAAAATACTTTCATGTATTGATGGTTCAATGTTGATTTAAATTGTACATTGTAACATTAAAGAAGGACAAATTTATTTTGCTAGCTTTTTGGCATCTCTCGTGCTCTTACTGAAAAAAAAAGAAAGAAAGAAGAAATCTTATTAAAAATATATTCCATACATTGGATTTAATGTTAAAACTTACATTCGAGAGCATAAACCATGCCAATTATAACAAATAGGAAAAACAAACTCATTGTTGTTATCAAAACAGTGACTTGTTTCCCCCGACTGCAAATGCCTCCTGTTGTCTTCCTGGATGGCCCGCCTTCGCCATTGACCATTGTAAAATGCGTTGAACTGGCCATTGAAACTGTATCCATATCTTTGGTTTTTGCAAAATCTAAGTTTTGTTCAATTGAAATGACAGCATCTTTTGTTAAATTTGATGGCATTGAAGCCAGCATTAAATTCATATTATAATTTGAATTTAAGTACTCTGCTTTATTATTGTTGATGTTGTTGTTGTAGTTGTTTTGTTTCTTGTGAATCTCGGCAAAACGTTCTAAATTAGCTGCGGTTAAAAGTAAAGATCCTGAGGAAATGCTCTGCAAATTCATAAAAAATAAAGTTAGTGATAAAAGTATTATTATAATTTGTTTGTATAGCAACTAAATAGAGTTAAATTGTAATTTGGAACCGAAGTTATTTTTTTAACTCAAAATTATGAAGATTTTTTCATTTATTTTTATTAAATGATTGATTAGAAAATACCTGAATGTTCAGATGAGTTGAATTAATGATTTTAATCGAAGAGCTCATTTGAATTTGAATAAAAAAAGAATTGATATGGCCACAGCTCGTGGAGAACCGTAGCCTGCAGTGACAGACAACTGTCCAACATCCTGTGCGCGTGTAAACAACACGCCAACTGTTATTATCCCAATTAAGCATTTAATGTAGTAACGAATTTATTAGGTTTGAACTGGGTTTTCATTTCCGTTTGATTGAAACGATGAAAATTGAAGATTTCGTTAAAATATTTTTGTATTTATTTGCACTTCTATTCACGATTTCGACCGCGGAAATCACAAGTAGAAACAAAAAATGACTTAACATTTAATAATGCCTTTTACTTTTTAAATGAACAACAAAGCAGCATACTTCTAGAACTATTTATATATATTTTTAATTTAATTTAATTTAAGCTTTCGGTAAAACTCATTTTACTCATCTCATATGTGTAATAGAATACCACTTGGTCGCGTTGTTGCTACCGCCGCGCCGCCGGCTCACATCTCACATTAACTTTTAGTTGCTCATGAATTATTTATTATCAATTAAGAAGAAAAAAATGTTTGAATCTCTTACCTGAGAACTGTTGTTGCTATCACTAGATCCTTGTGACGAATGTGATCCTCTTTTTGGTGTTTGAGTATTATTACTTGAAACATTATTGCGACTTGATGTTTTACCCCAACGTCCATCTTGACGATGATGATTATTATGTGGTGTTGCTTGATGTAGCATAATTATTGACTTGCTATCTGCTGCTCTTCGCTGACGATCAACGTTCTGTAGTATTTGTTTTTTGCCAGATGAATCATTTGCAATCTTAAAGTTTCTTGAAACTGTCGATGGATTTGAATGAGATTTATTGCTACTGTTGGAAGACGATGTAGCTGCACTCGATCCAGCCAAAGAGGCGCGAGGTATATGCCAAGATTCGTTCATCTGGAAAACAATAAATTTATTGAATGTTACAATTTTTGTTTTTGCTTTGCATTGATTTTTTTAATTTTTTTTTTTTTTTTTTTGATTTGCTTTCTATCGATCGCCCTTTTCTTTTGTTTGATATAATATTGAACTATAATGCATTCACTATAAATGTATACATGGAGATGGAGAGTAGCCAAACTTGTTTGTACCGCTTTGTTAGATTCAATTGAATTGGACGAGACCACAAAAAAGTTTTTAAAACGAAGTTTTTTTTTTTTTTTATTTGAGTTTTTTGTAAAATGTTTCTCTTAGTTCGTTGGGCTGATTTGTATGTAAGATTTTTTCTTCTCTTTTGACAAAGAATTTAATTAAGAAGAAAAGAATAATTCAGAACTTGGCTTCTTCTCTTTTGTTATATTTAAATGATTCTTTGAATAAAACATCAATGAACAACAAAAAAAAAATCTAGAAATTCTGCACACGTCCACATTTACAATAAATTAACTAAGTCTTCCTTTTTTTATTGGAATTCTTTTTTTTTTTTTTATAAACTCACATTGTTATTTTCTTGTTTTCAAAATCAAACGATATAATAAATTATTATATATTACAGGCACTTCTTGGTAATAAGTATTACAGGTTCTATCACAATTATTGAAATTCCGATCAACCTCAAACTAATTCAAAGACCTTTCCGATAACAAATAATATGTATAACTTTGAATTGAAATGGAAAAATAACAAGAATAAGATCTTGTGTTGCAAAAATCGATTATCAAATAAGCCGACTATACTAGTAGGTAATATAAGTTTTAATTTTTTATTTGAGAGAACCGATCTATCCAACAACAAGAATCAAACTGAATCAAGGTGACTAGCAACACCTCCGTTTCACTTTACTTTTGGATTCTAAAGTAATATATTTGCCGGATATCTGCTTCTGCTTCTGCTGCCGCTGCGGCTCGGCTACTTTAGGTATGTTAGGTAGCTAGCTGGCATAGTGTAGTCTTAGTCTGATGGTATTTAGTCAATGTGTGTGTGTGATAATATTTTTGCGCAGGTGTGAGCGCAGTTTAAGCCAAGTTGCTAGAGATCGGACTTTTAATTCCACATTACAATTGAGTACTTGTTGGAACTTTTTCGATTATTTTTATTTTAATGTTACATATCGACCTCTGAGGCAAGAGATCTGGATTTGAATTCAGTTTTTTTAACGATTTTAGAAGTAAGACGGGCTTTGTGAATAATAAAACGGCCTTGGCTAAAACTTATTGTTTTGAGTAATCTAAAATAAGCTTAAGCTAAAATCAAGATATGTAATGAGCAATATTCCTCACACATTTTTTTAAAGAAACAAATTTGGGATTCCGTCGATCACTTTTTGACGAACTCATATTTATGAGGTATTATTTTCCTGTATATGGCTAATTTGTAAATCAAAAAGATTTGAATAAAATTATTGTGTAATGTGACATTATGTGTCCAAAGGGATTACTTGAAAATGTTCATATAAACATTAGTACCTTGGCTCTTTAAGTGTGAAACTCGTGCTCTTGAACTTGAAATAAAGTTCCACTGAAAAGATAAAATCAAGCTAGACTTCTTAAATGCATACCTTCAATTATCTTCTCTAGGATCACTTTTTTGTTTGCACTTGGTCAAAACCTGGTTTAAAAAATTATTATTTCCTGATCTTAGTATCGGATATGGAACAAAATAAAAGTTACAATCCGAACCCTACCACCATACATTTATTAACAATGTTAAGAATATGAAATCTGATACTATTATTTACAATTGCAAATGACGATCAGCTGAACAAGACTCGCTACATCTTTACTAACTCCCCATACACCTAATAAAAAATTCATAAGAAGTCTTGATTCTGATGATGATCGTGATGACGACTACGAAGACGACGATTCCGACGACAACAACGACAGCGACGATAACGACAACGAGAGTGGCAATAAAGTTAGGGGTCAATACTAAAAAATAAGAATACAAAAGTAAATGGCTACAGCTGGGAGTATATTCAAAGAATGATTTTTGGTGCACGGAAATTGCGAACGGTCAAAATCTATTATAACAAAAGTGATGACTGACAATGATGATAATAACATAGCTGGGGAAACCCCATAAGGTATGCATTGTCTAACGTCTACACTTTCATAATGCCTCCGCTCGCATACTAAAAATAGAGATAAACCATCGTTAATTTGTTGACAGGTTTTTTGTGTCTTTTTTTCTATTTTTCGTTGAACTTCAAAAAAAAATTTACTTAAGTTTGTACAATAGGCGATAAATAAGCCGTAGGGGATTTTGAATATATTGATGCTTTACATTTTCTGTTAGTTCTGTTATTTTTCTTTTTTTATTGTTTTGTTTAAATTTAGAAATCCTATGAGATGGTGTATGGGCTTGTGAATTTTTTGACTCCGAGTTTTATGACTGAAAATTTGGTTGACGGTCTTTAATCTTAATCCTTGAAATGTAAAAATCATTTTTTGTTTTGTATTTTAACGGTATTTGGATGGAATTTTTGGATTTAAGAATTTGAGTATAACAGATTCATTTGACGTCATTTTGGATAATGCCATGGATTTGCTTCATTTCCTGCTTTTGGGAAAGCTCCTCTTTTCTTTGTCAAAGAAATGTTACAAATCTTTGGGGATTTTGGATATTATAATGAATTTCAAAAATCAAAACAGATGGATTTTGACAATTAAGGATGGTAATTGAGAATATTGTTGTATCTGTTGCTAATTTTACCATTTTTTCAGACACAAAATATAAGTCGTCATAGCAAGTTCAAAACTACCACAGTTACGATGAACAATAACAAGTTAAATTCTTGGAATCGGAAGAATGGAACAAGATTCAGACAGTCATTATTTTGTGTGGATTGTAAGCCGGATGCATCATCACTCCGTTCTTTGAAAAGAGAATGATATTGTCATTACCATCAATATAGAGCGCAATTGAGATGATATGGATGCAAACCACAACAGATATTTAAATCCAGTAATTAAGGTCTTTAAAATGAAGTTTGGAACGGCCAATTCGTCATTAGCTAACTTATGTTGCGAAGAAACGACTAAAGCTGTTGACTACTGAATCCATTTCATTTGACATCTTTAATTCTTTCCAATAAGGTACCTAACGATCAGGGCCCACAACATACTACCCAAGACTTTTGGCATCATCTGAATTCACTCTGACTGTAAAATTGAATTTCTGGAATGAAAAGGAACAGACTATTCCGTTTCATTGAAAATAATGAAAGTCCCTTTAAGTTCAATCTGTCAAATCTCACAGAGGAGCTAAATGACAAGGAAAAGTTTTCTGGAAGAAATACTAATAATCGTACAAAAACCATCATGAAAACATTATATGTTGCTTATCGCCAACTTCTGAGTCGTTCACTTACCTCACTGGCACCAGTATCTAAATGAACCCTTAAAAAGCTGCTAGTTTTTGTTTCGTAACCAACACTAATCGCACAAACAACTTTTTATTTGAAGATTATCGTGCTCTAACCCTAAGTCTTTTTACTTTGTCTCGGAGCTGATCCCTGGGCAGCATACTATATTTCTCTTCGGTCTCTGCTGAAGTACTTATTGTGGGACTCCCTTTAAAACACTTGCTTCGACGATAGACGAAAAAGATTGTCTAGATTCATAAAACCCTATTAAAGAACCCTTTAAGATGAAGTGTTTCATTTCTTGGCTTAAAAGTGCTAAGTGGATCCTCAGCCAGTGGCTCAATCAGTTCTCAATCATGGGAATAAGACAGTATCTTTGTGAAAAGAAATAATAAAACTCCAAATATTGTTTTACTTTTGAAGTACTTTTTCATTACAATATTATAAATCGTAATCAACTTGGGCAGGACCAATTACAATAATGTAATGTTCATCATAATCTTTTATTATCAATCCAATACAAAAGTGTGTTGATGGGTCTTTTGAAATTAAGTGCTTACAACTTGTTAAACTTGATTTTGTTTTCGAAAATATCTTCTTATTGTCTTTCCCTCGAAAAAAACTAATAAATTTTGTTAAATCTGTGCGATCAAGAACATTTATGATGGGGCTTTTGCCCCAATAAACATAATTGGTCAACCAAAATACATCTCTAGTAGATAGGTTCTGTATAATTAATCGAACGTGTGGTACGGACTGGTATAAGTGGTGATTGATTTTGATAGCGACCTTTTTTCTCTTTTTTAATTATATGCGTTTAAATTATACAAAAAAGACGTCGTGGACTGGTACGGTGATGATGCTAAGACATCTCCAATTCATCTCCAGCTAGTTTTTTTTTTTTTTTTGTTAGCTTTGGATACTAGCATAGTTTTATTTTTTATCTGTTATTATGCTTAATTGATTCTGCTATGTTTGAATTTTTATTATTATTTTATTTTATTTTTTTTTGCATGGAAATTTTGCGATTTCTAACATTGGCTACTTTAAATTCTGTGAGCTAATAAAGCGATTTGAATTCTTTTTTTATTTCATTTGCGTAAACTAGTTTTATTGTTGTTTTTTTTTAGATAAAATGTTTGGTTAGATATATTTTTGGATATGAGTATATATTTGAAATTATTTATCTACTCATATGGAACTTTTTGAATTAAAATTTATTATAAACAAAAAAATATGACTTGATCAATGGCGCGAGGTTAATTTAGAAAAACAAAAATATCTGTTTACTTTGTGGTATTTATTTATTAAGTAGTGCTTGCTGTACAAGTATTATACTTTTAACCGGAATGCTTAAGACGTCATGTCAGTAATAAATTGTGTCAGAACAACTTTTTTGAAAAATCATACTCATCTCGTGTATAGAAAAAAGTATTGTTTTTGTTTTTGTTGTCCTGAAAAGAAATTCCCCTTATGCAATAATCTTACAAACTAGTCTTATAATGGAATTAACTTTATTGTTAATAAAATTTTAATGGAGGAAGAAATTTTGTGGTAAATCTTATTCTAACAGATGTTGGCAATAGATTTTTTACTTTCGAATTTCGTGAAAATATTTTAAACAAATGACGCGGACTCCAGTGCCAGTGGATTAGACAGATTTAATTAACTCAGTACGTAACTATCATTATTCATTTATTAATCTATTATGAGGAGTTTTTACTTTCACTTAACTGCAAAACCTTATACTTGTTGACCCTTGGTGACCTTTTCAACTTCCCAATGTTTATGTTCATGAGTATTTAGTTTTTATTTAAATTATGGGAAAAATTCTGTCTGGAGTTTTCTGTCTTATGTTGAACGAGAAAAATAAAACGAAAGGATAATTATTTAATTGACAATCAAAGTCATTTGAAGAATTCATGACATTCACACTTCAAAGAGATCAACAAGAAATATTTCAAGAGAGGAGAGACATCATCAGCCACGACAATTATCTCAATGATACTAATTAATCTATTTCTACGAGGACTCAGCTTGAATTTACAATGGTGGTGGATCATAACTCTGTAACTAAGGATGTATAGGAGGATTTTCTACCAGAACGAATAATGCGTGTAGTAGTAAAATCAAAAGCGAATTAATACTCTTTCGGAAATACTGAATAATTAACTATTACAAAGAATTAGAATATGTGTAATTGGAAGCAATGTTACTCACAATCACAAACTACATTCTAAATTTAATTTAAAGTTTAATGTATACAATAATGCAAAGAGAATTCATAACTATGTATAAATTCAATTAAATTAAAATTTTAATTATTCCAAGTCGTTTAAAAAGAAATAAATTAAAAATATTCAATTAATAATCTCTTGTAGATCAACGTTATTAACCTTGCAATCATTTAAACTAAATGAAGCCATTATTAAACAAACTGAAAAAAATTAATAATTTCCCTCACCTAAATATAAAATCTCGATCAATATATAGTTTTTCGGCTCAACAGCCAAGTTCTTTATGTGATTAATTTATTTTACTTTACCACAACAACCATTCAAAAAGTTATGGCCTAAATAGAAAGTAAACAGGATTTAGTGCCTGCTAACTACAAAATGTATAACACATCCTCATCTATTTGTATAACCGTAGCTATGGAAACGAATAAGACAAAGGAATGGCTACAATTTTTTTCCTGAATTTTATCTCAACTTTATGCCGGGCGTTCTTTAGCTGGAAATTTTCTTTCCTTTGTTAGGGATGTTTGTTCTTTTTTTGTTTTTTATCCAGAGATACGATTTTGTTTACGCCAAAACAGCATGTGGGATTTAATTGTCTGTAGCTAGACCGGATCTCTCTACGACCACTGTGGGGTTTTGTGTGTAGGAACAAAATGGCCATCGTTGAAAACATAAACATTAAATCTTTTATAACACTAACCGAATTCGTTTGCCAAATCGAAATACAAAGGCAGCCAATTTTTTGCCAGTTCATATCAATTTAAAGTTAATTTTGGTTGCATTGAAGTGTCAACAAGGCTTGTTTTGTTGAAATTTCAAAAACAACGAAATTAAACAAAACAATTTCAAACAAAACTTGATAATTATAAGCTTATTAAAATAGTTTATATCTATGTGTGTCATTAAGCAAACTAAGTTTCATTCGGAAATGTGTAATAACACTACTTGAAATACCTTTAAGTCAAGGACACTAAAATACAGACCTCTACTAGCAGTGTTGTCGACGATACACTTGGTATGCTAAAAAGTGTTAAATGATCATTTAATTCTGAGCACTCACATTAGAGGTTGATTTGTTCATATTATTTATTTTATTACTCTCAACACATGAAAAATGGCCACATAAGTACACACATGGAGTTGTAAGAAATGAATAATAACGCCAGTTGAATGCGGATATTGAAATTTAAGTGAACACTTAGTCGCTAAGCTGATCATTTTTGTTTTTGAGTAATTTGAGTACATTCATGTACAAATGTATTTAATTAATTGGATTATACAAGCTTTTTGTGGGGTATTTTTAGCCTACAGTTAATATGTACACAATTCACAAATTTAATTAGCTCTAAAGTCGTTGCTCATTGTTATTTCGATACAAATGCAATCAATCCATAAAAAATAAACCAGTTCTGCACTGAATGAGACCATATTGTAGCATATACAACAATAGCCTATGGTAAAACAACCGACCGACGACGACGCGACAACGACGTGAAGCGTCTTAAATCCGGTTCGAATAGTTGTTTGTCAGAGACATAATTTCTTAAGGGCTACACTAGTTTTATGTTACGAAGAATAAGAACCTACATACTTTGTAGTGTGGATACTGCAAAAAACCAACCTTAATTAGACCACGTAACTGAAAGGCAAAGCAATTTATGGGTTTCAAGGACAAGAAAGAAAAACTTCCTTTCCAAGGGAATTGTTACTTCTACGCACGATGTAATTATTTTGTGATTATAAAATAATAAATGTAATTCGGATGAGCTTGGAATCGATTCCAATGTCACTTCCGTTTAGAATAGTATACGATGTTTGGAGTAAACAAGATTTAAAATAGGATTGAGAGAATAACTTAAATTACACCTCCAAAAATGTGTTTAAAAATTATTATCATTGTTTCATCTGTTGATTGTTGGTTCTATAATTTGTATTCTTTATTCCTATTTCAAGGTTAAAGTTCCATTTAAAATTAATTTCCCATTAAAATCGCGAGATGTGCAAGTGGTCATTGCAAAGAAGTCTCTAAAAGTCGGACTCAAAGGTCATGAACCGATAATATCAGGTGAATTGTGTTCAGATGTTAAACTAGAAGATTCTGTTTGGGTATTACAAGACACGAAGACTGTAGTCATTACATTGGAAAAGGTTAGTGTTTCTTCTGTTTTCGAAATCTGTGATCGTAAACATATAATTATTATGTTATTTTGAATTTTTTTAATGAAAATTATCTTCTTATGTTAAAGATCAATCAAATGTCATGGTGGGATCGATTAATTTCAACTGATCAACCGATTTCAACGAAAAAAATTAACCCGGAACCATCAAAACTATCTGATTTAGATGGAGAGACCAGAAGTATGGTTGAAAAAATGATGTACGATCAGAAACAAAAGGAGTTAGGTTTACCTACGAGTGACGAAAAGAAGAAGCAAGATATACTTCAAACGTAAGTTGGAATTTACTTATTATTATTGAAATGTGTATAAATCATTCTTTTTGCATTATAATTTCAGATTTATGAAGCAACATCCTGAAATGGACTTTTCAAAATGCAAATTCAACTAAACTGCCTGCACAAAGGATTCGAATAATATGATCGTTATTTTCACTTAAATGATATATTCACCTGAATAAAATAAGTTCTCTCACAAACTTTCGAATCTTTTTGAATAAATAGTAACTTGGCTTATAATCGATTTTCTTATAGAATCAATTTATATGAACACTTATAAGTCATTCTTAAATTGGTTACGGAGTAAGAGCTATTTGATTCTAGGAAATCTAACTATGTACTCGTATATAAGTTAATCTTAAGAACAAAAAGTTAGAAAGTAGACGAAAATAGTTTGACGTTTTTTAAACAATATGCATAGTGAAACTATTTTCCTCCTATAATATAATATATTTGTATTTACCCTATGAACTTAAACATCTTATACTACCATTTTCGAATAGAGAAATAATTCCTAAAATTTGAACTTAAGATCTTAATAAAGTAAAATATGCCCACGATTGGAAAGTAGAAAGACAAAAAGTCGATTTCACTGTTCTGTCTTGCTTTGGAAATAAACCTTTTAGAAATTAAAAAATTGTACATCCAACGGCAACGCCAACAAGTCCCAGTAATTGCAGTTTTTCATTGTTCTTTTCAATAAACTTAAGCTTAATACTACTAACTTTTATTCCATAAGACAAGATAAAAGGAAGATTCCCCACTCGTGCTTAAAAAAGTTCTTATGCTTCCATTTTGAATTGTCTTTAACTAAATTTTTCATAGAGAACAAGGCCATCAGGTCTTAACACTCAGATAGCTGGAATGTGGCAAGTCTCCGCCTCTAAAGCCAATGCACACAGTGGGTACCTTATATTAATTTTATGAAAGATTATTGAACTCGATTTTATAACAGAGGTGAAGGCCAAATTGTGGTCTCCTCAAACATCAACCAGAAGGGTACTTTCGCTTTTGTGCGTGCCCACAATAATAATTGAATATACCATACTTACACGACTACTCCATAAAATCGATGTAGAGTGCGTTTTTATGAATAAATTTAAGACAGCCAAACATGATCATCTTCTTCCTACCTTCAATTGAGCGTAGTTTGGTGTAAGTATTTAAACTTGTTCAAGTTCAATGACATTATAAAACTCTTAAAATTACTAAGATCTTGTGTCGGTAGAATTTGTTCGAATTTGAATGAAATGGAGCATTTAAAATATTTGACATACGAAAAACTTTCAATACCGAGTATCAGGTATATCATATCGTGACAGTAGGTTAAAAAAGAAAGGTTTAAAATTTAAGTAAACAATTTCGATAATAACTCCTAAATTCAAAGGTTTTTCAAAACTAACACTTGAACATCATTTCATCCATCAAATGTTTTTAACCACCTTGATACATTTATAAAATAGTTTAGAATGTTCTTGTATTCGTTGAAGCCTCACCCATGCGCTATTTCTGTAATTACTTCTACCAATCGTCATTGGTAATACCCTTAAACCAATCACTGAATCCAAGGATAAGTTCCGCTTCGCTTTTTTATTGCAACATAAAAATATAAACAATATTATATAACATATTTACATAAATGGGTCGGCGGCGGCGGCACTGCGCTATTTTTATTGTATATTTTTACTTATTTCAATATCAACAACATAAGCTAGAATGCGTAAGAATTTCCCTGCAGGCAATCTTAGTAATAAATTTTTATGTAACTAGTTTCTGTGCTTTTTTTTTCAAAATGAATATGCATTCACTTTAATGTCTGAGCAAATACAAAAAACTCATAAAATATAATGTATAATTTAGGTACAACTGCGGTATATATGGAAATTCCGAGTCGTGTGGAATTTAAACGGACTTTAAACATTTATAGCCACAATGAGTCATTGACAGAATATTGTCTTGACTGATTTGTAGATAATTGTGCCACGAAGGTAATGGAATTAATTGAAAATTTGATACTTTAGGTCATGGGATGAATAAATTAGGTCACTTTTCAGAAATCCAGCGCACTTATTATTCATAATTTATTGTTAGTTCAATTTTAAAGTTAAAAGTCTCATAAAAGAATCACGAAATCTGTAGATAAGCGAAAGAATTGTTGCAAAATTGAGCTTTTTTCTCCAAAAAGTGTTTTCCAAAAACTTATTAATAAACTTATCTTAAAAATTTATTCATATTCACAAATTTATTAACGGAGCAAAATACTTCTTAGTTGATTTGGGCTGTATTCAAATGAATTATAACCAGTCTGCGATTTTATTAATAAAGCAAAATGATTCATACATATGCAACGTATTTTTGTCATAAATTAAGGTCAAGAAATAAATTCCTTTTGCAATTTTACTTTTATTCGAAAACATTCTCTGGGCTAACCTTATGTTATACACTGAGGCGTATACGCACTTTTTTTGTATAATTATTATTATAAGAGGAAAATTCTGTGAAAATATATACATATGTAGGTAGCAAATCATGAATCATATTATTTAGGCCATTACTGGTCATAGCTGGTCAATGGTATCATTCTATAGCAATTAGTTTGTCTTCATTTTGCTTAGAACATATCTTCTCACTACCGTTAAAAGCCCGAGAGAAATAAGACTTTAATTACAAACGGTTATACAGAATCTAGAATTTCAAATTACATACCTACTAATTACAATCAACTCTTCACGAACAAAAAAGAAAGGCTATTTTTCATAATTGGTTTCCGGAATTATATTTAGTTTTGTTATTGTTGTATTAGGTAATCATAATATAAACTTTATAGTGACTTAAGATGAGATCAAAAGACGTTCTATGAAGCACTTAATTCTGAATGTTAATTTAGTAGTTCTATGAATTAAATGTTTGTCCGACTACATCATTTTAATGAATCATTATCCAAAATTGTATAATGTATATAGCGAAAACATCCATACATATTTATTGAATAGATTTCTTTTGTTTTATTGTTTTTAAGTAATTACCTTGGGTATTTTTAATTATCAAAATGGTAGAGTTAGATTGTGGAAATGCAATAGCTTTTACAAAAGCAAAGTCGAAAAATTAATTTTGTTTTAAAATATTTTTTATTGAATTTGAAATAAAAAATGACAAACAATTTCAAATGGGTTCATGGACTTTTACAGTTACATTCCAAACTTTTGAATATACGACTAAAAAAATCTTACGGTAAATAGTTAAAACTAGTTATTTATGCTAATAAGTATAATACATCAAAAGCATAAGTCAAGTTTAAGAAATAAAATGCCTATCAAGGACAAGTAGCATATCTTATCAAAATACTAACTTCAAAGCATAATTAGTTTTTAGTTATAGAACTTTAAAAAATCGTAAGAATAGTCACAATATGCATATACTATACATTCTTAAAATCGATCTTTGATAATGAATAACTTTTCTTGTCCCCGCTTTTATAGAATATTTCTGATCCTACATAGATTTATAGAAGTCGATGGAACGGTAGGGACTTACTTAAAATTTAGTGGAATATTTATTTGTAATTCGGGAATTTTTGCCTTGTCTTTGGTTTTTGTCAATTGATTTCAAGTGAATCCTTTTTCAAAATAGCTGAATTGAATGGATAACAATAACAAGAATTCATAAGCCATAAAATTATACCTAATGTTTTTAAATTACCAAGGCTTTTCCAAGTCTGTCTAGTAGACTTTAACTCGTTCTTTATAATAAAATCCTCAATCTAGAATGAGTAAGAAAATCAAAATATTTTAGGGAATGGTCACATTGTAAACTTCTTGAGAGCAGATAAATACAAGGTGTATAAGGTGTACGAATATGACTGAGAGTGACTGTACATAAGATGATTCCAGACAATTTTCTAGCAAATTATTCGGTATCATTGCAAGACCAAATTAGAAATATTTTTCCAAATATACATAACTCAAAGAAAATGCCCCCACCTGAAAACATAATTTTATTAATTTTTTTTTACTAAATTTACAAACTTTTGATTAAAAAAGACATCTAGTTTTCGAGTAATTTGCAACATTTGAATACATCCTTATCAAAAACTCAAGCAAATTTAATTAAAAAGGAAGGTTCATACCACTGGAATTAGCTCTATAGACAAAGCAGTATTATGGTGTATTTTTTAAGGTGATCAATGTTTTCTGCAGATTCAGATCTTTTAAAATAATCTAAATAAATATAATGTATGTAACATTATGTAAGTTAATCAAACTCATATTCGTACAGTAGATAACAAGTAACTTTCTTTTAAATCAATCCAAGAACCAAATATACTTGAGGTGATATTTTAAATCAAAGATAAGGTTAACTTTTATGATTATCATTAAAAAAAACACCATCCTTCCACA
Organism: Scaeva pyrastri; assembly: GCA_905146935.1. NCBI lineage: Eukaryota > Metazoa > Arthropoda > Insecta > Diptera > Syrphidae > Scaeva > Scaeva pyrastri. The sequence goes on from LR989929.1 coordinate 55,640,353, forward strand.
AAAACAGAACATTTATTCTCAAAAAAACTCAAACAACAAATTCATATTCTGTACCTTACTTTTCAACGTTGCAGTTTCAGATGAAATTTTAGCTCATTCTTGCACAATTTGCTCTTTCAGATCTGTTGTATTTCGAACTGTTAGTGTTCTAAGCTGTTGGTCTAAATGGTCCCATAAATTTTCAATTGGATTAATGTCCGGTGACTGGGGTGGAGTTTTCATAACTTTAGGGCAATTGTAGAGGAGCCACATCCGCGAATTATAAGCTTTATGCTTGGGATCATTATCCTGGTAAAAGGTGAATCGGTTATGTAGACCCAATTTTTATGCGCTTTGTCCCAAATTTTCTTTCAAAATTTCAATGTATTTTTTATGGTCCATTATACCATCAATTATATGTGAATATTTCCTACCCCAACTGCCGAAAAACAACCCCAAACCATGACTGATCTTCCACCATGCTTCATTGTCGTAACTGTATTTTGGGGAAGAAGCTCCGTATTTGGTTTCCGCCACACCATTTGTCTGCCATCTGAACCGGAGATATTGAATTTTGATTCGTGGGTAAAAATTACATTCTTCCAAAACTCAAAATCTTTAGATTGGTGGTCTTTCGCAAAGTTAAGGCGTTTCAGTCTATTTACTGGACTTATGAAGGTTTTTTTTTCGGGCAACTCGACCGTTAAACCCATGTTCCCTAATACAATTTCTGAGAGTTTCCGTACAAAAGTTGTTCTTTAATTCTTGACGCAAGTTTTGGGGCACTTATTCGCGGATTTTTCTCACGCATTATAACACTTTTATCACGAGTGTTGAAAATTTTGCGAGTCGTGTTTCGTGGCTTATTTTCGATTCGGCTTTCCATTTTATATATTTGTAGAACCAACGACGGGACAGTTGACCGTGCTCTGCAAACCAAGTCCGATATTATTTGTTTCAATGATTTACCATCGTTATGGTAATTAACAATTATTTTCCGAAGTTCTACCGATGACGACGCGACGACGTTTCAGACTGTTTTCTTCCCATCTCGAAGTTTTAAATTTTTTTTTTAATTCTAAATACAATATTGAAAAAAAGAACGTATGAATGAAAAAAACATGTTTGGAATTTTATTAATGGTTTCCTTGTAATTAGTTTTGGGAATATAAATCACTGTACGAATATGAATTTGATCTAAATTGGTGGATAAAATGTATTAAAAAAAGAAACAGTTTTGGTTAAAAAGAGTGTTAGATTACTTCGAATCTACTGTACGAATATGAACTTGATTGACTGTATGTTGTTCGGAATAGGTTCGCATAGATCAAAATTGAAATGATAAGTTATGTTTGACCGCACTTATGGTTTTATTCCGTCAAAAAGCCCCCTTTAAAAAAATTATCAGAAGACTTGTAATAAATTGGCTTTTTCAATAGTGACCTCCAAAGTTAAGAGTTTATAGTGGCAAAATATTGTTGAAGTTGAAGCTACATTTGCGAAATTGGCATAATTTTTTCAGTCTGTTTTCCCAGATCACCAGATGGATATTTGTAGGATGCAACAACATGTTCAACTGATAAATTGATTTAAGAGGGCTAGGTTGCACGATTATCGTTCTACCGAGAAGGCTTGTCAAGATCTGCAAAATCGAAGCAGTGAATGTCGTCTTGCTGTCTACCTTTCACTTACCAGAGCGTTGACAATTTGGTGCCGTGCGTCGCCTTATATTGGACTACATCCGTAAAATCACTAAATGAGATCTAAAAATTATCTCTTTCATCAATCAAGTCTATTACTGCAAAATTAAACTTTGTGATGTGGATTTAAATCAGACGCGTCATATTTTTTTTTGAAATTAAAAGCAAATTATGTTGGATTCAAGCGTATGGGTTTTACCAAAAGCAACTTGTGAATGCGTTAAAACAGAATTTTTTTTGACAATGTCATCATTTATTTCTAAAATTTAAACTGAAAATTTATTCTTAAAAACCTTTCACTAAAACAGAATTTGATTTAAGTTCAATTTTTAAAAACTACCTTGTAGAAATTTTGTGACTAGAGATTCCTAATTTTCTTTATTTTTCGGTAACTGAGACTGCCACAGTCAAACGTTACAAATCACCTTCATAACAAAATATCGATCAAATTTCACCAAGATCCTTCTACAGACTTAACTCAATACTATAAAATAAAAAAAAAAACAATTATAGAAAGCAGTACATAGCCCAAATTGAAATTGAGGTCAACTATCTAGATATTTTGAAATGATAAAACTTTCAAGTGTATGTGGGTACTTAACCCACATAATGCATAATATCCATGTGTACTTCTACCTTCGGCCATCAGATATGCATTTTTTATTGTTTTGTTAATTTATATACACATATTTAAATAAATTAAGCGATTGAAACTATTAAAGGAACTTTTAAGCTCACCAAAACCAAACAAAAATCATAATCTCCACCTCGAGTTAACTTCGAATTCATTGTTTTATTATGTTCATGATAATGCAATGTTCAACATTAAACATACCGCATCTATTGGTTCACTTATATTAAATGTACACTTGTATTGTATTGAATTGCATTCTTTTCTTTGAGGTATTCCATTACAATGCGACTTCATACATACACATGTACATAACATATAGATACATTCGTCAATAAAAAAACAAACATGAATAATAACTGCACCGTGTCGTGTATCTATAATATGCTTGATGTACCTACATACCTACAACTTCCATTACTCAATCCGTAAGTGTAGACGACGCGACGGGCGCGGGCTGGGCGGCGATGGAGGTGCAAATATATCAAAGATACTTGTATCTACGAGTACTGAGTAAGTTCAGTTACGCAGGTATGAAGCTCAAAAAAAAAAAAAATAATAATAATGAAAAAAAAAACATACAAAAACTGTGTCAAGGTCATATTTATATTGTTGTTGCTGTTGTAGATTCGATGCGATAAAATATTCGATTCAGGTGAATGCACTCACGACCGCCACTTTATACTATATACCTACTATTTCCAAAGAATTTCCCATACATTAACATTTAATTATAACCGAGTACGAGTACGAGTACCTACTAGATACTCAAACTAAGTTAAGCTTTGTTCAATGTAATAATTCTAATTATAATAAGTTATTCTGATGTTTTGTATAATTTTTGTTTGTTTTATTATAAACTCAATTACAATGCTCAGGCTCACATTGCGGCACAAATTATTAAGGTTATGAGAGATTTTCTATAGTCAAGAATCAGCAACAATGAAAAATCATATAAAACAGTGTTTACCTAATTTATAAATGATTATTATTATAAACACTATCTATTTATCTACAGTACAACCAAAGTAGCTTTGAAAATTTATACAAGTACATAGTTTGTAGGAAAATCCGGCTACTCATATAAATTATAATTATTATTTATAATGAAACTAAAAGTACTTGAATAGACTTTGTTCAATTAATTCAATGACATTGATCGTTAATTAAAAAAAAAAACTAAGGTGTTATTTTTTATAGTTAATGATAAGTGGAATTATTGATGTTTAGCTAAGCGAACTTTAAACAAACACTCCATACTACCTGATTTTGTATCGGTATCCTTTGGGTCCTCTTAGCTTCCATGTTGTTGTTTTGTTTTTTTGGGCAGATTTAATACTGAACAGACATATGTATATGATGAATGTAGATTTTGAAATATTTCTTTTCTACAATTTTTATTTTATTTACGATAAAAATAAAAATGAAGCAAGTTTTCTTAATTCAATGTTATACAATTATTTATAATCAAATTAAAAACTTCCAACAATGCACAAAAAAAAAACAAACACACAATATTTCCAACACTTTATGTACTATTTTAATATAATTTATTCAAAAAAACAACTTTGAATACACTTTTAGTTTCGTTTTGAATTCGATTTAATTGTTAAGTTTCGCTTGACGGCGACGGCGACGACGTGTGCACACTCCAATGAGGCTGTGCTTATACTAACTTCAACAAAAGATCGTTGTTTGTTGAATTTATTGTTAACATTACTCCCGTCCTAAACAATAAATGTGCGTTAGGTCAGGCATTGTTATGGGGCTTGAGAAAATCATCACAATGAATGGGTTCAATCAAAAGTGATGATTTTGAGATAAGTTTTTCTCAAACTTTTAGTCAAAGTCATTTAGAATATGTTAGAAAATGTCTGCCAATGCACTTCTTTCCCTTTTCGTTTCAGTTTTTGCATATATTTATATTTATAAATATTAATGCATAATACTCTGCAGAAAAATGAACGTTGTTAAATTAATGGCATGCATGTAAAGTAAAATTCGCAGTCAAGAAATAAAAATAACTACAAGATACGATTAAAAATCAAGTTCGGACATCAACTCTTTTGTTTAGATTCATTGGTCAATTCAATCGGTCGGTGTGTAGATATGTACATGATGGTGTATCCGTCATCGGTGATTGATGAACCTTCTAATTTTAATACTTTTATTGATGTTATACTCTTTTCAATGACTTTTATTCGCCAAACATATGAAAATAAGTTAAACAATCTAAATATGTATACAAATTTCCATATATCACGTAATTTAGTTTTAAATCAATTTATTTTCTTGTTAATTACAAATTAATTCAAATTATATAATTCGGAAGAAATAGTTAATGTTTATTATGATATTTTAAAAGAAATGTTAAGCAGCTATTATAGTAGTTTTCGCATACAAATTTAATTTCAATGGGAAAAATCAGATCATATGTGAATTCAAGTTAGCAACTTATGCACGATGTACTGATGTAGTTACGTACTTTTACGTTTTCTTATAAAATTATTCAAGGTAAAATGATTGTACATAATATAAATATGTATGTAAGACTATCGATGAAAGGCTAAATGATTAAATAATTTCTCATAAAGAGTCGATGACCGAAGTTTTAGCTGACATTGAATTTGAACTTGCAGAAATTGTTTTTATTTTTTAGTGCAGTATCAAACGGATATTGACACGGGTAATTGGTTGAACTGGAGTACGTGGTATTGGGTATGGTGTGAACCTTCTTTCACACACTGGACTGGACATCAATTGATGGAGATTTAAGTTTTTTTTTATCATTCTATTTTTAAATACTGAATGAGTTATTCTTTTTTTTAAATAGGTATGTACCTCTTTTTTTTGCTTGGCCTCTTTTTTTATTTCACGTAAATATTTCGAATAATGTTATTTAGGTTTTTAGTTCAGACAGATTTATATCGATTGAAACATTAAAAACGTACAGTACTAAGGTTTAAGGCAATTATCTCGCTAAAAATTAAGTTTCAAGGAAACTTATTTCGTAAAATTATTTTTTTAAGAACTTCGGATATTTAAAATTAGTCTGCCTTTACCACCAAAAAGTTTTTGACATATTATCCAAATTTTTCTACAATTAATTCATATTTGACATAGAAACAAGAAATGTCTGCTATTAATTGCAACAGATACTCAAATGTTGAAGTAATGAACTGAGACTGCAATTTTTCAAAACCAGGACGGGAAAACTTAAAGCATTTTTAGGTCTTATTAGCAAAACCATAAATCCCAAATTTTAAAATGGCAAAACTCTAAAAAAAACTGTTTTTACTATAAAATTTGGTCTCAAATATTGTCCTACTCTGTGAGTTAACACTCATACTAAATATATTTTGATGTTATCAACACCAAAATTAAAAAAGTCCAAATAGCTTGCACATTGTTCAAAGGTGAAATAATTGAAATTTTCAACTCTCACAGGTTATGAGAAATATTTTTTTAATTTAACCTTATTGTTGTAAATTCTTAGTTAACTTTGAATATTGTAATTGAAAATGACTGGACCAATAAACTTCCAACTAACAAACTATTAAGTTGGTAATCTCTTTGAAGATGTCCTTCCACTACGTAGCGCCATATAACGAGGATAATTTTCTGGAATCAACTTGTTCAAAAGAAGAATGGATTGCAACGTTAGACAGAGCGAAACTACACAAGGCAGCTGGAATAGGCCGAATTCCAGTTCAATTTTTCAAGTACGCTTCCCAGGATTTAATAGCCCAACTTCTTTGCTGTTATAATGAAATATTCGAGTTTGGAGTCATTCCTCCTGTGATTTTCCCATTATTTAAGAAAGGAGATACATCTATTCCAGGGAATTATCAATGGATATCGTTTTTAAAAGCGTCTATGAATAAATTTATTTCAGTAGACTTACTATTTGGTTAAACGTGAACTCCAAGCTCAGTGTACTACAAGCTGGATTTTGCCCTGGATACTCAACTACAGACTCCACTGCTATTTAATATTGCAAATGTTTACTTAAATCGTGGACAAAAACTATATCCCTTTTTTATAGATTTTAAGGCAGCATTTCAGAGCATAGATAGAGAGGCACTTTTTCTAAAATTATCAAGAGCTCTTTATGCTAAAGATTCAATGGCCGTTTGGGATGGAGGAAGCCTTTCCGAAGATTTCAGCTCTTCAATGGATGTGAAAAAATTATATTACGTATTCTTTTTGAAGCGAGTCTTTGCCCTCCCACAATAACGCCTAATTATTTGCTTCATATCGAAACAGGTTTGCCACCGATGATTTCGATTGGGAACGTTATCAAAATACTCCGATTGGATTCATCAAGGCTGGTCAATAGAATATTAAAATTTATCACCATAAATCGGCTTAACTTTGTACAAACTCGGAACGAACTTACTAATTTGACTGGTAAATCGATCGAATTTGATCTGGACAATTTAAAGGGTTTTAAAGAAAGTCTTTACTTACTTGTCGCGAAATTGGATAAGAAATATCGACAAAATTTCATCAATCAGGCCAAAGCATCGCAGTATAGAGACTTCTATAGTAAGTTGGAGTTTTAATCTTGGTGAATTAAACTACTTCGATGAAAAGAACTCAACAGATATGATTTCTTCAATTCTACGAGCCAGAGATGAGGTTCTTTCTCTGAACTACATATTCCCCACAGATCAGACTTGCCTATCTAGTGCGAACTCTGCAACACCCATGAGAGAGAGAATATCGGACACTTTTTAGGATTTTGTGAAATTCGTCGAGACGTCTTTGGGAAGAACCAATTTGAAGCTGACATTGTAATCCAAACCTTTAATGGAGCAAAAGGCTGGGATAAACTTTACAAATTTCTCGAATGTGCAATGGCTTACAGAAAAAGAATTCTTACAGAGAGCTTTTAATTTTTCCAATTCATTTAAATTTATTTTGTTTTCATTTTTATAAATTTGTTTAAAAGTAATATCCAACAATGTAATTTTATTAATCCATTATTGTTGACAGAGTTCATATTCTGTCAATCTGGCCAATGGTTTTTAGATTTTAAAAACTAGGTCATAAAAGACTTGTAATAATTTTCTGTATATCTGAATTTTGTATGTATGTACATGAATAAAGTCATTTCTATCCTAGTCTATTCTTCTTCCAAGATGATCGCGATTATAAAATCTCCTTTTCAGAATATGGTTGCTCCTGTTCGGAGTCGCATGTGTTTGTAGGATCACTAATCCGACAGGATTTTGTACTTAGCCCTATTCTCTTTGTTCTCCCTTTAAGTAATCTTCAAGCCGAACTATCTAAGAGTCTCTCTTCAATGGTCTTCAAACTAATTCGATAGTCAATCTTTAGAAATGGAGGATGAAGATGCACTTTTTAAATAAATGTTTCAAATCAAAATAAATATCTAGAAGAATTTTCCAACCATAATAATGCCTGAATGAATGAGCATTTAAACGACAATTTTTTCGTGAAACTTTTCTCTCGAATGCGGCTAAAAATTCAAAATTCTTTTTGTAAAACATCAGAGTTCCTGGTCATTGTATATTGCAACAGTAGCTTAGACAATATATAGTATAATTTCTGGATTTCAAGAGCTCTAACAGACTTGGGAAGACTCTCCAGTGCAAATTGTGCTAAAAATAAAAAGATTCTTTTATGTTTTATTGAAATTCTTATTAAATGCAAATTTAATTAAACAAAACAAAATCTAGGAATTTCTTTTACTATTTTGCATTTTTCGCAAACTTACGCTCAACAAAGTAATTTGTTAATAATTGAAAGTCATTTCTTTTTTTAAAAATGTAAAACAATTAAAAAAATACAAACTTAAATGGGCGATTCGAAGAAATAGGAATTCAAACAGAGCTCAAGCACCTGGCTTTGATGTATGATGTATAAAAAATAAAAAATTGAGAGGGCTAATAAATACGGCGGCGCACGATACTGTTAACAACAATTGCAAATAAATTCAGGTAAAACCCAATTTACCGGCATTATAAACTCTGGAACACCAATCGTTCGCCGGATTCGTGTGAAATAAAACCCTCGGGGTGGTGAAATAAATTGGAGAAGTGCTTAAAAGTTATTTGTTTATGGAATTGAATAAACGATCTGGTGTGGTCTATAAAAAGGCCATGGTCAATGGTTTACATGTTAAATGAATATGAGTATATATACATATGTATAACATAGCGTGGAAGATTATTGCCAATTGACAATCATTGTATAACATCCGTAAAATATCCGTGAATATTTTTTTTTTTTGAATTAGAAAATCCAAATCTTTGAAGTTAAACAACAACAAGTTTAAAAAATAATAAGGTTAATGTTTTGTAAAAGATCAAGAATTTTTTTGGCTATAAGTTATGAGGTGCTTCCTGTTTTGTAATTATGAAAAAATAAATCAAATCAAATCAAATTTAAAAATAGTGAAATGTAGAGTTTTCAAATATGTACTTCATAAGATTAAGTTGCAAAATAATTAATAAGCGAAGAAATATTACGCTTCTCGAATCTCATTCTGTTCCAATAATAAATAATTTTTAAGATTAAAAAATCTATTCTTTTTTGTATTATTCAAACATTATTTCTTCTAATTAAAAGTTATAAGTTATTCTTACATTAAATTGAATTAATTTAAATGAACATAATTGCATCCTAATTATTAGGAAAAGTAATAGATTTAAAATGTTAAATTAACTTCTGTGCTCTATATTTGATTGATTTATCAGTTAATATGTTATACTTAGCTAAAAGGTGTATTTATAAATAATAAAAAATGATTTGATTAATACCAATTACTGAAGGAGGTGTTCTCTACAATTTATTTGAATGAAATTAAAAACATTAACAAAGCGTATAGTGGCATATAAAATATGTATATTAAATATTACAATAATTATGTTATTAAGTTTGATAAGTGCGTATTTGTTATTAAGGTACAACTCTATTTCGTTTGTCACAGTAATTCCTAATGAGAGTTATTCAAAAGAAGGGTTTTCAAAATTAAATAAGCCACAATGATTATCATGGCCTCAATAAATTATATTTATGAATAAAAGACTATTTTAATAAATTTTATTTGTGGGTGCTTTCATATGCCACAAATAATTATTTTAATGTAGGAAAATGTAAACAATATTTCTGGGGTCAATTGTTAAATTGAAATATTTAAAATACTTATTTTCAAAATATGTATGTAGATGTGTTATTTTTAATAATAAAATTTTAGTTTCTTACAAAGACATTTCAACTATAGAAATATGCCTCAAGAAAAATACATATGTAGGTATAATTAATTTATACACTCGAAATAACTGTGGTAAGAGGTTGAGTATGGTTGGCGTCAAACAATTAGATGTCCACTGGCACTACAAAAATACCTTCACATCGGTCATCCAACCAAGAATTGAACTCAGAAATTACCTCTTGATGGTCAAGACAAGATTTGATTATTTTGTTATTAAATTGTATTCAATCCATAAGTCATGAAATTTGAAATTAACCACGCTTATGTATCTAACTATAAAAAGTATACATACATACATCTAAACAACATAAGGAAGTCAAAGGAGCTAGCCAACACAAAGCACTACATACTCGTACATATGTTATGTATGGTATGTATGTCGATGGGCTGAAGATGAAGAAATTTCATGGCTTTTGGTAAGGATTTTGTCCAAGATGTTGACCTTTTCTATTCAAATATTTTCATACAAAATACAAGATCTTCTCTGCCGTAATATGTATGTGACCTTTTGAAGCCCCTCGTGAACAATCTGATGGGTCCTTATCAACGCATCCTTAGAACAGGAAAGTCAATAGTGAATCAAGTATTAAAATTATGGAAGATCCTAGAAAAAATACCCATGTCCTTTCGCCGATTTTAAAAGCCGCAAATGTCAGTATCGACAGAAAGGAAATGTGTAGAGCCATGTTTAGTTTTGGCATCACTGCCAAATTCGTCCGTTTATGAAGGATTACTATGGAGGATTAGCCATTGAATAAGAAATAGAGGAAGAGGCATTTGTCACATACATATACAGTGTACGTGAGTGAAGCATTAAAATAAATTAAAGAAAAAAAAAAAAACAAATTTGAACCTCATCTGTCATTTTGCCTAGCCGAAAGAGAGTGTGGAAATTTGAATACTGAAAGAATAGTCATAATTAAGCTTTAAAACCGAATAAAGAAGTAAAACAAAAAAAACAAGCAATTGAATAGTAAAGCCCTCTTTAGAGCAATCAAAGTACATAATTATTATGTATAAGACTTTCATCAACCACGTCCTGTAATGACGATCACAAAAGCGGATCAAATGAACGGCGCGGCGGCGAATGGAAAAAAAGATCATGGAATGACCAGCTGTACGGGATATACAGCAACAGATGGCTCTGGAAAGTAGTCCTTTGTGGCGACTCTGTATCGACAGTCAAGCATCTACCGGAAAATATAGCAACATCCTTCGAATTTTAGTAAAACGCAAATAGAATGTGCGAGAACAAAGACTTAATTCAAACTGTACATAAACTCTAACTGTTGAGACGAACTTAGATTTAAAATTATTTTATTCCATTCATTCTGTTTTCTATTGTCCAACCTAACACTTCGAATTCTTTTTGCTCTTTAAGCCATTTTGTTCAAATTAGATAAATTATATTTCATTCCTCTAAATATTAAAAGTTGTTTATATACATATCATAAAAATTTCAATAGTGTTTCATTTTTTAAAATACTTAACTCATTCACTTGCCTTCTTGGTGTCGCTTACGAAAAATTAGTTGGTGTCAAAGAGAGACACCACACCTTCACAAGGCAGTGCAGTAAAAGAAAGAAGTGACAGCTTGGTGTGATGAACTACATAAGAGACATCTAGCGTGATGCTCAGCAGTTTAAACAAGACAGTAGCGTCGCCTTAAGTAAGTAACTAACAATAAATAACTGTCAAGTTAGTGGATAACCGATTCAAGGAATTATTACACATTACAAATATAAATGTAAAGAATTCCTTTTAACCAAAAATTTGTTTCTGCTTCATTTATTTAGAGATCTCGTGTGAAAGTTTGAAATTGTTGTTAAAATTATAAACCGATAAAAATTGCATTCTTTAACTTTGAATTTCTTTCTCATAACTTCATAATCTCTGTTAATAAACAAAAACGTTTTAAGACTGTTGAAACAAAATATTATCAAGAAATCGTAAAATTGTACGTATGGTTTTCACTATTATCATACATAATAATTGATCGTAACTTAAATTTTAATCCTTTTTTAAAATATTGCATTACTTTTCTTATCACACTACAAACAAACGTGTTTCCCGTTCATTATACACGTTAATAACTTAATAAAGTGTTACAAATTACAGTGATGTTTGTCAAGGTTGTTATAATTGAAATGGCAAGTTATTATCATTTTTTTTATTTTAATGACTACGTTTGCAAAGAAATACATAAGGCTTCATCTATTAAAAAGAAATTATAATTTTAATTTCTTGCCAGCCACCAGATGTGCTCCAATCAAATTATTCTATTGCTAATATAAATTCATTAAAATTATGAATAATCATTGCTGTTGCCTACTACATTTTATTTTTACAGATGTTTTTTGATTTCAAGTCTGTTGACAGGCCAAGTATTGGTTTCGTCAAGAATTCCATTTGGTTGGTTTTTTAAGTTCCGCTGTTTTCTTGAAAAACGACATGAGAATTGTTTACATATTATTAAAACTTAAAATCTTAAGCCTGAGGTCACACGAGCGAGTAAAACTTAAACACTTATAAACTATTTAAGGTAGCTGTTTCACGAGCTATCTTTTTTTAATTTATAAATAGCAACTTGGTTGTGATTACTGACTGGCTCGTGTGGCCCCAGGCTAAGAATGTGTGTGAATTTAATTATTTGATAACAATATTGAATATTTTTGTTTGTTTTTGAGTTTATAAATATAGGGAATCAAAAGCTAACTTGGACTTGGGCTGTTTTTATTTGAATCCATCAATTTTTGACGTTTTCAATAGAAAATTGAGTAGTCTTACACGAAATGAGGAACTTGAAGTTAAGGTAAGTAACCTGTTAAAAAAATCGTCTTAGAATTGAGGAAACTTTTTGGAAAGTTGTTTGAAAAGTAAGTCAAGAAAAAGGTGTTCTTGTGCCGAAATATCAGCTGATTTTATCTTTTGAGTTAATTTTTTTCCATCCAAGATATTTTAAATTTTAATTGAGACACAGTCAGAAGAGATCTCTATAAGTTAATCAGGATAATCTTTCTACTTTCCCCAGCAAAAATATTCACTTATAAAAATATCAAAAAAATCATGCGTATTTTAAATAGTATGTACTTGCCTTAAATTCGATATCTTTTCTTTGTGCTGGTGACGTGGATACAAGGATTCTGTGTAATCGTAAGTTGTTTGGAAAAAAATGTTTTCCAGAATTTCGTTTTATTTTTCATCAAATTGTTGCTTTTGAATTTTCATAACACTTTTTCCTATAAATTCTTTAAAAATACTTGATTTGTTCGTTGAACTTTATACAGGGATTTCCTTGATAACCTCAAAAAAAGTTATCAAAAAAACTTGGAGTTTCAGATCCCAAAAATTACTGTAAAATGTGTCTATAAACTTAAATAGAACCCACGATATTTTGTGTGAAAACAAAAACTTGTTTCGTAATCTTTTGTTTCTATTTGAAAAAAAAAAAGATTAATAAAAACTTTTATTTTGATTTGAAAATACATAATGTATGTAGCTGCTTTAGGAAAAAATCAGTGAAATCAGTCACCAGTCACCAACAATCACAAATGTCACTTTGGCAGTTTATTCGTCACTATAACTCGCCCTGCAGCATAAAACCGAGAGCTAATTCAGGGTAAGTTGTAGATCTCGGGTCTAAAAACACAAACAATGTGGTTCAAAAACATTGATTCATGGATGTCGGACTTTCGGTGATTAAACTAAAGTTTAATTGAACCTTGAACGACATAGCTAAACCTCAGGTAACTGCTAGACAACGATTGTTCAATTGGCCCTTAAGTATAACGTCAATTCTAGCCTTTTTCGTTTATATAACTTTTTCACAGTTAAAACAAAAACTTCTCGAAGGCAGTTAAGACTTCTTCTAAAAAAAAAGTAAAATAAAACCTTACAACTTTTGTAAAATTCTAGTTACCTTTTATTAACTGTTAAGAGCAAGTAAGTCCGACTCAAGTCGTGAGTTTTTTCATTTAATCTGTAATCATATTTAAATACTTTATTTTACATGACTGTTGGTTATACAAACCAAATTAACAGATAGATTGTAGAATTTTTAATCAATGCACAATTACGGTCATATAACTCAAGCCCAGACTCAATCTCGTGAACATTAAAAAGCCACACTCAACCAAATCTTGCACTTCATAATTATCTTATTTAAAAAAAAAATGTAAAATTCTCATTCTCCAAGCATTCACGTAATGCAACAGGTGGACAATTTAAAGCGGTCTAGAACTGTTTATAGATCTGTAGGAACTAGACTTAAAATTAAATATAAATTATTAATTTTATTCTACATCAATTATATTATAAAATGAAATGAACAACACACATTGGTACTGCATAAGTTCTGGGTTAGCAAGTTAATTTTTGTATAAATTAATTACTTTTCTTTGTTGTTTTATTGGAAATAACTTGTTACGCAAGTAATTATGAGGAATTTAAAATGTTTATGCACTTTTATGAATTTAACTTTGGATTTCGTCAGGGGGAATACAGTTTCGCTTTCGACGACGCGGATCAATAAGGCACGAATCTCGATTGTTAACTGAATTCTTTGCAAACGGGTAGTTTGGTAAATGAACTTCAAATTAAAATCGAAAACAAACAAAATACGAATAAGGAGGAGGTTGGTGTCACGTCTTACGAGTAGCTCAAAACTTCTGATCGACCAATATCGCGATGATATTATCACGATGGATGACTTGAAATAGGAACTCACTAATATCTTATGCACAAAAGCGCCTCAATTCCGCTCATACTACGAGTATTTTCAAAATATAAACTAAAACATACATCACGTTTGAATTCACAGTACCGTACCTGAAACAACAAACATATATACATCTAAAGTTCATTAAAGCTTAACTCAAACTTAAACAACAAAATAGTGATGCACCATTTATGTTGAGGAATATAAATTAGTTAATTCGTTTTCTTGGGCCTTTGGCTTTTGGGTTGAAATGCTTAACCGAGGTATATTATAACCCCGAAGGTATTCTATAAGCTATAACTTTAACCGACTACGAATACACTGCTTATAGATTTCGAGGTCTGTTTTAAAGTTATAATTCCATAATATTGCTATTGTTCGTCTCATAAAACTGTATATTATTCAAATCATGGCGTAATACGTACGAGTACAACTTCCTGAATATATTCTGGAAATTTTCTCATCATTGAAATTAAGTATTTTAAGTTTGAGCAATGGAAATTATAATTTCATCATGTTGGGTAAAAATTTAGTGCAAGAACATAATTTATGAGTGTGTAGTATTCTATGAATGAAACCTGAACAAGAATTTAACTTCCGGTATTTTTGTTTTTCTTTTCAAACTTTGACAATGGAAAAAAATTTGAATACATTATCTATTATCATTTGAAATCAAAATGCAGCATGAAATATGTTTATAATAATAATAATAATAATATAAGAATTAATGAGCTTATAATTTTCTGTTGGCAGAGGGAGTTCTTGCAATTATTAAGAACTAAACTAAATAAATTGTTTCTTTCTTGAAAGCAACATTTAATGGATAAATAGGACAAATAGATGGCTTCACACTTTGTATATTTTATTTTTAAACAAGTAAATGTCAATAAGTCATTTAAATCTTACTTACAGTTGGCCAATCAGAAGGCACTTTAAAGTTAAAGCAAGTTTCTAGTGTTTGATTGGTCAACTGTCAAAAAATCGACATTTTTATAAAAGTTGATTGAAAAGTTAAGGAAAACTTCTTTAACTTAGAATTTATGTGAAACTTGTGTCACATTTACATATCTTTTTGGAACATTATTGTAAAGGGATTCCTTATCAAATAAGAACAAAATTTTAAATTTAATAGTTTGTCCTTAAAAAGTAAAATATAAATAAAATTCAATGCTATTCATTTCGATTTTTTTTTGTAGGAACCCTTTTTTAGATAACAATGTATAAATAATTCACTCTTCGTAATCAACTGAAGATAAATGTTTGTAAATTTTTTCAAGTAATTATCTAGGAAGATTTTTTGAATGCCAGTGCGTGCTCGCAATGCTTTTCTCCTGGTTGAAGGACATAGTTTCATAAACAATTAAGTAAAGTCTAGATTTTCGAGTAGTTTTACCACAGCCAATCCGTTTTATTATTATCGGTTGATTTTAATTTTATCTTAAAAGTGTTTTTAAAATTCAAATTTAAGAAAGACAAAACAATTGCTTTCTATCAAAATGAAAAGATCGTTTATTTTATTTATTTTTAATTAAATTTCTAAGTAGGTATGCGTTGTGGAGATTTACAGTTCAAAACATAGTTTGAACTTAACAAAAACTTCACTTAATATTTCAGGACTGACATTATTAGTTATTACCTAATTAAACCTTTCAAAATCTTTGTTGCGCAACTGGTAAGGCTGATGAACTTAGACATGTCAATTTTGGTCTGGAATTGACCCAATAGACCAAATTTAAATATATAAAAATTTGTTTTTTAGTACAAAAAAAAAAGAACTTCAAAAATTGTTTTTTAGGAGTCTATCGTCGCTTGGTGGAAAGTTAAATAATCTCAAATTTATGTCGTTACATGTAGGTACATTTCTAATAATACCATAATCTAGGTGAGGTTATGTTACGGTGGCTGCTGGAAAGAAGACCAGCCCACTTAGACCATCAATGGTCCATGTGATACCACATAAATCATAAGATCCTCCTACTATTTGGAGCTAACAATGAAGCGGTTGAGACTGTGAAAGTCTGTGTTAATTAAATCACTGGGATCATTGTAATAGAAGTCTCCGAGGTGTACATTTTTTTACATTTTGTGCAAGTGCAGGACAATGGCAAAGAAGATAAGGATACCATAATCTAAAAAGTTACATCTTAAAAAAGGCACTGAGGTATTTCTTAGACTAATGTATACACTCAGCTTTGTACTATAAGTTATTTTTACAACAACATTTTTCGCATATTCAACTGACAGGAAACGATCAAAATAATTTGTATTTTGTTTTGTTTTACGTTTTTATTATTTGGCCACACTATTGGCAACTATTTTTTTTTTTGTTTAATTATTCTTAAGCTTGCCAAGCAAAGCTTTGTGAAACAATTTGAGGAAAGTTAAACGAACAAATCTTTTATTAAAGAAAAGTCAGTAAAAGTCGTATTCTTACGACTATGGCTTATGCTCGCGGCCATGTGCTATAAGCCACATGCAAAATATTGGTTTTTCTAGTATCCACATAGAGCGCTAGTGTTGCCAAGAAGATCACACGTAAACAAACTGACGTCTGGTGTTTTTTTTTTTTATTTTAGTTATAGTTATTTGACTTGTGTGTTTTTGGACAAAAAAGAACTGAAATCCCGTCAATATTTGTTTAGATTTAGATTTCTCCAGAAATTCCAAACCAATTCCTACATCACATTCTTTTGAGCTTAAATAAAACAAATAGACTTAAGATTCATCATGCCAACTGTATATTTTAGTAAAGAAGGCGAAAATTATCTTCGAAAAGCAGCCGACGAATTAAAAGTTGCATTCGGCATAATAATTGGACAAGTTAGTATAAATAATTAAAAATTGAATGAATAAATTAAATGTTTGTATATATATTTAAGAAATCTGATGACAAATACAACATCATTCATTTTGCTAAACTTCTGGAAGATGAGGAGTCAATTAGTTCAACGCAAGAGACAACTCCCTCAATCGAAACTGTTGATGTGCAATTGCTGGCCGACAAATGGTTAAGTGCATTGAAAATGACTCCAGGGTCATTTGATGTGGTTGGTATGTTAATTGAGTGTTTAATGTTTCATAGTTTTTCAGTTGTATAGTCAAAGACCACACGAATATTTAAGGTCCTGTTGCGAGGATTAAAAATCTAGTTTTTGTCCATTTTTTAAGTTTAAATCTTATACTTGAAATCTACCACTGTTGAACTACAGTAATGTTATTTTTAGACTTTCAGTCCAATGCGTTTTCTGCAGGTACGACAGTTAGGCTCTTCATCGTCTGTCCACAACAACAACAAAAGAATACAATTAAATGAGGCAATAAAGTCTGACTAGACACTAGAGTATACCATAGACAATACTGTTTTCTAGGAAAAATTTCTCTAGTTCGAATAACTTGTATTGCCAATACTTATTGACTGGAAAAATTTCTCCTTTTTTTAAATTTATATTGGTAATAAAGTTTTCCCTCGAAGTTGCTTATAGGAAAAGAAACCAAAAAACTAGGCCTTGAAGAACAAAAGCGTAACAACATTGAAATGGAAAACTTCGAAGACATGAAATTGAAGCTGAACTCTTCATGCGAAAAAACCACTAGAGGAAAAAACGCTATAAGTGTTAAAACATTTATTTCTATATTCAATTAATTTAATTTTGTAACTTTTTCATACAAATCAAAAAGAATGGTAATCTTTACGTTTATCCAACTTGTCTTCAAATATATTTAAGTCCTCTGAAAACAAAGACTCATGTTATAGTCGTTTCCAAATATGTTTTGATATCCTCCTTCTGCATTGAGTTAAACGTTAAAAATATAAACTCCAATCTTAAGTTTCCTCTGGCAAATTGAGTGGACTGCATCTGCGTCTTTAAAGTCTTTGCATAGTCCCCAAAGAATTGTTTTGCCTTTCCTCACGTTCTTCCTCATCAGCTAATATAAACATTCAATTATTAAACATTGTAAATGTTTTACTTTTACATAAAATTAAAATTGAAGTTGCCAAAATTTCTGAAGAACTTATGAACTGATCCTTTTTATAAGAAATTGCCTAAAATATTCGAGGATGTCTTCTGAAAAATTTGAATTCCCCTTTTCCACCCATTTCAAATTACTTTGTTTTACAGGAATTTTTATGTCAAATTCTGGAACAGACCTAAATGACGACAAGCAGACGAAAAACATAAAAAAGATGTTAACTCAGCTTCATAAGTGAGTTAATCGTTCAATTATACTTTCGATAAATTATAATTTTAATTACCAACTCACTTTGTGCCTTTTGTAGACTTATCGCAAACAACAATTCAAGTATTCTATATACAGAATACACCAAGGACTTGGAAATTCTGTTCCTATCGTATTCAACGTTATCGGCAAAGTCTAACATCAAAATATTCTCAAACTCTACCAGGTTAAAAATATTTTCAAATCGTTCAATTTAAAAAAAAAAATTAACTAACAAAATTTGCCAACTTACAGTGGTGGAAATTTAATGCCAGGCGACTGCAAAGTTTTTGAAAAATTGCCGCAATGGTATCTCTTTGAATCGAACTACGAGCTAGAAGATGTTTTTCCTCTCACCAGCAATAAAGAGGAGATGACTATTGAAGATCAATTCAATGCTGTTCTGCAAGCGGTTCAGTTAAACATTAAAAATTGTGAAATATTTATCCAACAACAAAACGTCGAAGATAATGTAACTCTGGAAAGTTACATTAAAGAGAACAACAAAAAAAAGAACGACGTTTCTGTATTCAACGCTTCAATTCTACTCACAGCAAATGTTTCCAATGAGTTTCTTATTAAAATCCGACCTTTTAATGGAACGATAAGATTCTCAGGATTTGTCTCGTCCCGCACCTGGAGTCATGCAAAGAATACATTCAAAGAAATCAAAGAGAATATCAGGCGGGACATTCTACGTTCTATGGCAGCTAGAATTCAGATATATTGTGATGGTTTGACTGATTCTGTTTTAAAAACTGATGCTGTTGTTGTGAGCGAGCCGCCACGAAGAATCTATTTTTGTAACTCGAAGACTCAAGGCATCCAATTCTCAGATTATGTGTTTCGTGGCGAGACTCCGTCGATAGCAGTGTCTCAGGCGAAACAAGTTCTTGATATGGATATCAACTCGGATTGTATTTTTGATGACTTTGAAGGATTATCCGAAGATGAAGTGGCTTCGTTGTTCGATGACGCGATTGAAGAACAAGATATGCCAACACATACTGGAATGGGGATAAATCGGTTAGTGTATGTGGTGGCAATATTGGTTACTCTGCTAGTCCTGTTGTTATCGGTTTTGTTAAATCACCTTCTTTTGTAAATGATTGTTGGAAAATGGCACAATAATATAAAAAATAATAATATATTTTAATAAAAAAGTACGTTGAATTGTTGAAAGAGTAGAGTTTAATTTAATAAAATGTGATTACAATTTTATAAGCTGGAATAGATTTTGATGAAGCCTCCTTAAAATACTGATGGAAATTCTTGACTAATGAATAATGATTGATCACCCATTATAAACTTTTTCTCAAAAAAGGGGGTTGCTTTCTTGATGACTGGAGTATACACTTAGGTCCTCATTAACAATTTAGTCTCTCTTCGCTTCGGAATTGATAAAAGCAAAGGAACCCTTAGTATATCAATTGGATTGTTTCGAGAACGATGAATGAATCGGTGAGTAGGTGTTTTATTTAATGTTTAAATTTTCAAACGTCCTTGGTCATGGTATTCTCGAAATTAATATATAAGATAAGAATTGGCAGTATAATGGTTTTTCGGTAGAATCCAGGATAGTTGAATTCTTTTAATATTTGGAGTTCCTGACATAAATGCTAACGTTTTGTCGTTGAAGTTGGTTTATGGATGTCATCTCCGAGACGAATTTTGTATCGGTTTTGTAAATCGACCCGTAGTTTTAAGAGCAGCGTAAGTCGCCAACATATTGCAATAGTTTTACCGGTCTGTTGGAGATATTGCCTTTTATGATAACGCCTGACCTGCACACTATCTTTTCCGAAACGTAATCATCTTTCATCTTGTAGAAACCGAAACCCTGTTCTTTATTAAATTTCTGAAGAGCTTTTTCTTTACTGCACATTACAATGTATCTCCTCTATATTAAAAATTTGAGCCTCTACTTAAAATTCGTTGGTTTTCTCGGGGATTTGTTGCTGGATAAGATTTTGATTTATCATCGATAAGCAGCCGGATCGAAAGCCAACTTGCAGTTGCCGATTGTGTATAAAACGTCAAAGGGATATATGCCTCGATATGCAGGATTGTTTTTTTTTGAATATGGGGCATTTGGAGCCGATATCATACTTTATTTATGATGTTGCTTTAAAAATTCTTTTGGTAAATTTACAGAGCCTAATAATATATAGCTACGCCATTTGAAATAATAGAATATTGTGTTCTTGGCTTAATAAAGATGGAAAGCGGAAGATTTCTTTTGGGAACCACAGCACAATTAAATGTTCCAAAAACAATGCCATGGACATCAACTTGTCTGAACATCTTTCCTTATCATAAATTTACCCTGCCTCATCTACATGCATGTTTACATTTATGTTTTATTTTAATCGTGGTTCCTAATAACCACAACAAACGAGCAAGTTTACTTAAAATCAAATCATAAATTTCGCCAACAACCTACAATATGTCAACAATAAACAACAACTTTGAGGGATTGTGTTTAAAAATAAATTCCAAAATTTTGAACTCACACTTTGTCTATGTCTATGTCTAAGTCTAATTTTGGAAAACACTTCAGAACACAATATACCTTTCCTATACGTAGTGTGTTAGAGATGACACATTTTCGTCTACCATACGACGACGAACAAAAAAGAAGCAACCAACCCAAGGATGCGGTAGTCTCATGCATAAGCACCTACCGAAGCACTATAAAGTAACGACTTCTTGGACTGGATTTTCCATTTCCACACTCAAGTGCCATTTGCTGCTGCCGCTGCTGTTTATTTTGAACGTTGTCACATGTGGTCCCACATTCTAACATTAGTAGATACGTTTTAGGTTCTTCGAATGCATTTCGAAAGAATTTTTATTTGTATTTCTTTTTATTATGCATACATATATGTATGTATGTATGTATAAAGGAAAAAATGCATTTAAAAAATTTTTATTATGTTTAATTTTATATATTTACATTGTGCAATAAATTATTCTTTTACAATTATTTTAGTTTTTCTTTCTTTTAAAGTTATTTTTAACTTAATGTAAATTTTACTTAAGTTTTAATATAATCAAATTATATTCTTATACAACATATTTTTTAGTATAAAAGAAAAGTTATTTACAAGATTTTAATTTACACACATTTAATTAAAAACATTTACTTACACAATGACAAACAAATAATAAAATTTACTTTAAAAAGAAATATGATTTAATTTTGGAAATTTAATTTAATTTAAGTACCAGGAAAATAAGAACTAGAAATTGTTTTTGTTGTTTTTTTTAAAATTAAATCTGTGCTCAAACACGAAAGGCTCTTAAGTCGACTTAAGTGGTATTAGCTAATTTTTGTCCAGAACCTACAATCCTTCTTTAAGTCTTTTTGATAAATCTTTAAAAATAAAAAAGTTGGTGTCATTTGAAAAAGAGCTTCAATGATTTAATTATCTGATAATTATGAGACTTGAGACTATAAGAGCTTTTGTTTCTTCATTATAGAAATTTTGAATTGAAATGAATTTGAATTGAACTTTCCCAGCCGCTTCTTTAAAAAACAAGGTTTAAGTACGAGTTTTTTGTTAAGAGTTTTTAAATCCAAAAGAATGAGATTCGTTAAGGTTTGAAAAAAAAAGTTTGTCCTTTAGCAAGATTAACAAGCCCTCACTGACAGTACTTTGGAAAAGTATATGCAGTCGCGAGTTATTAACATTTAGTGTACAAGAAGGAAGCATTGTCGACTGCAAGTTTTGATGTATAAAGTTTGTAACTATTCATTTATTATTGTTGGATTCATAGCATTCATTTCAGCATACAACATTACGACACTAGATGATTGGAGGTACATTAAGTTAATCTTGCTGAATAATTAAATCCTAAGCCATTAAATTTAATTAATTTTTTACTAAATCGAAATCTAAACAAAATACAATACATCTAAAACAAAAAAAAAAAAAAAATACTAAAATCGTTTTGGAGTTTGCGGCTTACAATTGCCATTACAATTCACAACCGACCAAATCCAATCGACGTAATTTGGAACTTTGGCATAGATACCGAACTTATTGCGTTTCGCACACCCATCACCGAAACTGGTTATACCAAATATTGTCCATGGGTGATTCGGTTTTGTACTATCTCGGCAGAGTAATGGTCCACCGGAGTCTCCAGCGCAAGTGTCGATGCGTCCTCGTTTGTGTCCAGCACAGAACATATTCTTAGTAATTGTGTAGTCATGATAGACCGATCGACAATTCTCCATTGGGATAATGGGCACTTCGGCTTGATGGAGGACGCTGGTGCCCGATTGATCGCGATTTCGACGTTTGCCCCAGCCTATGACAGTGCAGTCCATATTTTTTGGTAGTGGTTGGAAAGGCCGCGGGAGGCATGAAAAACCCATCCATGTTGTGGCGTTGACTGCTCTTGGTAATCTTAATTAAAAAAAAAAAAAAAAAAAAAAACTAAATTAATCAATAAAATAAAATTAAAGAATGCGCACTCTTTTAATTTCGAAATAGGTCTTCTTTAAGCTTCAATTTCCGAAGACTCTTATTTTAAAATCCTCTAAATACAACACCCAATATTTAGGCATTTACATACCTTAACAGTGCTATATCACTATCGACGGTCTTCTTATCAAAATTGGGATGCTTAATGCTTTTGGCAACCCTAAACTGCAACTCCGACCCATCATCATAATCGAGATTATGTTCCCCAAGTCGAACATATAAAACCTTTCGCACGCAATGTGCCGCAGTTAGAATCCATTGAGGTGCAATCAGAGTTCCACCACAGAATGCTTCCTAAACAAACAAACAAAGATATTTTCATAAGATTAAGGGTAAATGATCACACCAACGCCGATGAGGGAATCAAATGACAATTTTTTTAAATGACATGAACCAAATTTTAGTATGACAAACAAACCTACCTTAAATCTGTTAAAAATTGCAGCTTGCCAAGGCCATTCGCCCTTTCTGGCAGCCTTTCCGCCAATTATCTTGAGCATACTGTAAACATTTCGTCTTGGACTTTTGATGGGCGCGATTCCGCACTTGAGTTTCATTGGAGTATATTCGGGGCCGCGATAGCCCTTGCTGCTCATTATGAAATCACTGACAATCGAATTCGACGTTTGGGCTGAGTCTTTTCGGTGCGATGCAACTGGTCGTATTTCATATGGCTGGGACTTCTGTAGTTGCGCCTGCAACCATTGTTGGCAGAAACTTCCCTCCGTGTAGCAGTAGGCGATTTCCCGCAGGACTTCTCGACCACACTGCTCCCGTATTCGACATTTTCTAAAAGAAGAAAAAATTTATAAACACTTTTGAAGTCAGTTGAACTGTCAGCACTTACTTATATCTGCGAGTAGTACATTTCGGTGTGCATTTGGTCCACTTACTCCACTTGGAATAGACCCTTCTATGAAGTGGAACCGCATCAACAACATTCTTCTCTTTGGCAGACAATTGTGTTGAGTTTTTGTATTCGTAGTCTTCGGCATCGGCGTATTCGGATTCGTAATCTTCAGTTCCGGAACTACTTAGATCATCTTCCGAATCATCGTATTCGAATAATTGTGCATCGGGTGAGATATTTCGTGTTCTTTTTCGTTGGTTTAAACTTCGTCCCTTCAATTTTGCTACTCCGATATAGTTTTCGGAGTGATTGTGATTGTTATCTTCATATTCATCTTCGTTTTCTAAATCTTCATAATCGTCAACATCGATTAATATGGGTTTTCGTTTTTTCTTAGTTCTACCACGATTTGAATTTTTAAACGCATAGAAGTCATCAGCGGCAGGAGGTGAAGTCACTTTGTTCCGGCTTTTGTCTACTTCTTGAAATACTGGTAGTCGTATTTGGTGTACATTGACAATTGAATTTATTGACAATGATCCGTTGTGTTTGGGTTCTGTCAGTTCTAAATGTTCATATGGTCGAGGACATCTAGTGGGGGAAATAATATTATATTGATAAAAATATGTTCATCTATCAAAAGTTATTTTAATATTTGGAATAAAGTGTATATGTAAATATATATGGAAACTATACTCAACTAGCAGATTATATAACAAGCTAGTTTTCGGGATAGCCTAGACGATAAGCGCTCATGCCAAGAATATAATGACGCACTATAAAGGGTCAAAGAATTTGTACCCTAGCATACGACTACATGGGCTTAGATAAGTCGTTACAAAAGAGGGAATTTTTCAAATCATCAAAAATTGGAATGAAGTACTACGAAGAACTATCAAAATGAGCAAACTATAAATGCTTCAAACCTGAATACCGTTTATAGTCTAACAAAAAATTGAAGACGGTAAGATAAAAGTTTCTCTACTCTGAACTCCTGTTTTCTTTGTAAAAGTGTAAAAGTTTTTCTATAATTACTGATTTTCAGTCCAAGGTTTCTTGTCTTCCAACAAGGACTTCCAATCCAAATCGTAGCGAATATCATATATACAAAACGGCTCGACCGATTCGTGTGAAATTTTAGATGCATATTCAGTGGGGCTACTCTCTTAATTCATACCCTTATGTAGTGAGGGTTGTCCACCACTAACATTTATTTTTTTATAATGTGGCATTACAAAATTCATGCAACACTTAATTTTCACCCTTCTATCAGACCTTTAATTTAATTTTAATTAATTTTCTTGATTTTGTATCAAAAAATAAATACTTCAGTTTAAAAAATTTAAACAAAATGCTCGGTAGTTTACGATTATTATGTATATTCTCAATTAACTTTATTATTTATTTATTCTTCGGGGGTTGTATTTTAACCTGGAAAACTTTCTCCATCCTAAATAATTGATGACATTATTGAAGTCACGAATTTTTGGTGTGATGTTAATTTGTGCTTCGATTGTTTTTTATGTTTAACTAAAAAAAAAATTGAAGCAATCTTCGGTTATTGTCTTACTTTCAGAATAACGGAACAGAATATTACAACAACTAGGACATGAACTTCGGTTGTCCTGCCACTCGATCCACTTTTTTCTAAACAGGCAATGCACAGATATTTAAAGGCAAAACCATGCATTTGTTTTTTTTTTCCAAATAACTATTAAGATCTGAAAAATAACAATGCTGTGCATAACAGTTGACATAAGAGTTTGTAATAGAATCAGCCATTTTGGCTAAGGGAGAGTTTTAATATCTTTTGGATAAGTGATACGAAGCACACCGGGCCATCTAGAAACTATAAAAAAAATTGCACGGAAAATAGAAAAAGCAACAAAATATTTTTCCATAGCTTTAATTTGTGCCATAAATCGGGGCGAGACGAAGTTCGCCGGGCCCGCTAGTAATTTTATAATGTTTTTCCTTTTTCGTTGTACGATATTTTTGAAAGAAAATATTTTTTTATGAGGACATTTAGCACTTGAAATGTTGAAATGCAGTCCGGTGTATTCTTTGAACGCCAATTAGGAAAAGAAAATTCAAAATTGAAGCTTTACTTAGTAAACCTTTAACTTCAAGTTTAATTTGCTGACAGTATACGCAAAGAATTACAAATACCTACAGATGTTAAGTTGTATCATTTTTCTACATATATGTATGTATGTTAATAATTCAAATAAAACATGTCAAACAAATCACAGAACACCTTTTAAAGTTTAGTATTGATTTTATTAAAAAAAACACAAGTTTCCAGTAAATTTTCCAAAATAAGTTGCTTAAATTGGAAGAATATTTTTTGACAGTAAGGCATTCGGCTTCTTTTTAATTCGTTGTGTAACCATTTTTGTTGAAAATAGCTGCTTTACAAGGATAAAGAAATGGTAACATTTGAGCTCGTTATACCAATTGTCAAAGGCAAAAATCGAAAGTAATTGTTTAAAAGAGAATATCGTCCATTGAAAAATATTGTTATATATTTATGTACATATATTGTATACAATAAATAAAAATTAGTCAGTTGTATAAATAAGGATTTTCCAGTTTAGAGCTATGATTATTGAGTCATTAAGTCATCAAAATCAAGTAAAAATATTGGTTTGCGATTCACAATGTGCATCAGACTAGTTTATACCAATTGACTGATAAAACCCAAAAGAAACCGAAACCGTATCTGTCTACAACTAAATTATATAAAATAATACCCGGCTTGAATCTGCACATATTGTGAAATTAAGTAGGTAATAAAAGTTATTTTTATCTTTAATGCATTTATGTGGTGATGGTGAAGTCTCATTTTAATGTTTTCAATTATACATATGTGTATACAAACATAACCTAATATCATATTTACTACATAAAATTTAGCATACAAAAGTTTCTTATTATACATATTTATTTCTTACCTCAAACATCGGTTTTCCTCAACATGCTTTGTATAACCACATTTTCGTTTCGTCTTACAATACCTTTCCCTTCGTTTGTAACATGAGTTATCACATTTTGACCAAGGTGTCCAAGCAGAAAAATAGTTTTCCGATCTTTTTCTCGAGCGCCATCTATTGCGATGTTTATGCACTCGCTTAACATCATGACCCAATGTAGAAGTGGTAATGCCAAGGGCTTCTTTGATTTCTCCTCCAATTCTTAGTCGGGCATTCTGTTGGACATGACTATTCTGAAAAGATTGTATTTATTTTTATTTAGAATTTTATTCTCTTATTTTTTTTGTAATTTGTAGATAAGTTGAAATAACTGTTTTTTTGTTTTCTATTTAAATGTTTTTTTTTTTATAAGAAATTCAATACGTTTTTTGTGGTTGCTGCAATCGCAGAACCTATGTTGAATTTTTGAGCTCGAGTTGGATTATAATGTGCGGTTGGATAACATATATGAGTCTGGGTCTGAGTCTGAGGACCAACAATGTTGCACAGAATTAAGACCATAATGTGGTTTTTTTGGTCGGGATGGATTTGAGCTATCCGTCATCAAGTGGCTTTGCATTTACTTACCTACTTATTTGACTTAATTAAGAATGTCTTGAATATGGTACGAATTAAAGATCATATAACATAGAGGCGCAAGAATAATTATAATTTGGCTCACATAGAGTTAGATGGATTCTTTTTGAAGTCATTTGGAGTAGTTGTCTGTCTACCTATCTACTAGATTGAATTTCATATAAATTTTGACATTTTGGGTTACTATTGAAATTTTTCAAAAAAACTTCGCGTCATGAATTGAAAACTTTCGAATCTAAAATAGGAAATCGAAATTAACCAATTTTAGAAAACTCTGATACAAAAATAATATCTATTGAATATCTCTGCTAAAAAGGCAAAAGCTATAATTGTATTTTAGGAAATTTTTAGCAAGTAAATATTTTACTTTCAATCTTAAGTCAAGCTATTTTTCAAAACAATTACTCGTATACATTTCTTACTTTAAATTAAAGATCTGTTTTAAACAAAATATTAAAATATGCAGTAAATAAACTAAAAAAATGACTGCAAATAGAAATATTCAAAATAAGTTGCGTTTTATTCACTACTGCATAGCTAGCGCAGCAAAATTTCCCTCGGTAAACAATAAGAAGCCAGCAAAATGGCAACTGTGCTGGTGATATACATTTATTTGAAATAAGTGAGATCGTTTTATCCATCGCTGAAAATGTTCGTAGGGATATATTTAATCTTTTAGTAGACTAACTAATTCAATTAAATTATTTTAATTAAATTAAGTAGCGTTTTGTTGCAGCATACAAATAGTAGACAAAAAATTGATAAAATGAACCGTGAATTGATAAAATGAACCAAGTTCTAGCCTGTAGTTTGTTAGCTGTCAAAAATTTACTCCTGATGTGTATTTAAAAATTGAACTGGAACGTAAGTGAATGAAAATTTCCTTTTCGTGTTACGTTTTACGTACGTAAAGGTTATTGTGAAAGTTTTCCTTGTCAAAACAGCAAAACGAAAACATACATATAGCACATTTTTAACGAAGATCAAAAAATTACGAGCTGTGATTTTCAACCTATGAATAAAATATCACATTTACAACTTGTTATCACTTCACTTCACAAATACATATACTTCCAATGGTCCTGATGTATTTGACAAACTTAATGTGTTCAAACATTCACAACAAAATTAAAATGACAACCAAGATATAAAAACTCACAGATCACGAGCATGTAGTTCTGATTTGTGTGACATTTAGATTTGGTAACAAATCCCAAAAAAAAAAAATTTAAATTAAATCAAAAGCAGAATAAAAGTCACACAGTCAATTCGAAACAGGTGAGAAAGTTTGAAAAAATAAAAATAAAACTTCTTAAAAATTGACTTCCGGAGATCAGTAAAAAAAAATAAACTTCAAATTCATTCGAAAATTCAAAATTAATCAGGCTGAGCAATCAGCGATGCTTATCGTAATAAAAAATGGATGAATAATGTCAAAATGAATTTAATAAGAATAACATTTCAGTGTGACCAAGGCCTTAATTTGTTGCTTCAGAAAAGAGTGATCTTTGAGCTTTTCGGTGACGTTTCGTACGAAATGTTGCTGATCATCTGTCAAAACATAACATTTCAATTTCCATTAAAAAAATTGTTTTGATCTCGACAAAAAAAAAAAAAACCTACGAAGAATAAAAACTTTTCCTCTGATAATGAATTCTTGAATATTTATTATTATACTCCAATCCAAGCGGTAAATTATAAGTGACAAAATAATATTTTAATTTCAGTCACAATCACGGTTTTGTATAAGAGTTAACTGTCAGTTAGTATGTGCGGTCTTAAGGTAAAGCTATCATTTATTCTAGTTTATTCCTCTACTAGTATGTTTATCGAAATAAAAATAAATGATTTATGGTAAGTCTTAGGACTTTATAAAATCTTAATTTCTGGAATAATAAAAGTCCTCCTTGACCAACTGATTGTATAACCCTATGAAAACAAATGTCAAAAATAATGAAATTTTTCACTTATCATCGGAAATAATTAATTTATGTTCAATTTCTATAATCCTTTCCTTATATCTACACTAACCTAACCACTCCATCCATCCATCATCCTTATTTTTAGTTCAACGCTGCTGGCCTGGCCTGTCTGGAAGGAATATTAGAAATAGATGAAACTATTTAAAGACATGAAAGGGAATTAAAATGATTGCCTCATTTACGTATAATTATTTTAAACTTATATTTAGTTTGCTATATTCCATCTAATCTATCACTGTGCTGTGTCTCTGTACGAGTACTCTCGCTCCAAAAATAGAGTACAATCATTGGAAGATACAGATTACCTTCAAAAGAAAGTTTCTTCTTTTTTTTTTCATTTCTTGACAAATAAAAACTTCAATTTCTATATTTGGTGATTGATTGGACCTTTTTTTGAATAATTTTTTAAATGCTTAATGCACAAGTTTTTTAAGTACTCAGTACAAATCTAAATTAGATACATTTTTGAATTGATTTGAAAGTAAAGCCTCGATGATTTTGGTTATAGTTAAGTCAGAACTTGATGACAGCACTTTATTTTAAAAGTCAAAATCAATTTTCAAAACTTATGCTATGAAATTTCTCTTTTTACACTAAATACTCAGCTTTCATATCAATGTCCTTAAAAAAAAATATCAGACTTATTTTGCTACATTATACCGGTTACGTATATTATGTAGTTTCTTTTGATATTCCTGCTTGTGTCAAGAAGGTTTTCCAAAATAGAAATCCAAAACACTCCCTTTAAGTAAAGGTTTAACATTTAATGTTTTTCAGAAATATGTTGTTTTGTGCTACAAAAGGCCAACATTTAAAATAGAATGTTGTATTGTTTTAAAATGTATAATCAAACTTGAAATTTTCTGCCCAAAAATTGATCCACACAAGTCAATTTCAAAAATCTATTAATAATGTATTTACATATTACAGAGTTTCAAAACTCTCAAGTATTAAAACTTTAAACATCAAACATCAAGTGAATGAACCGGAGGGAAAACCCTGCCATCTGGGTTCAAAAAATGCCCCTTAACTGAAAGGAAGGCTCTACATGGCAGGTCTATAATTTATTAAATATATAATTATAAGAGTAAATTGACGGCATTTGAAATGAAAAATTGTAAACTTTTCGCATGACAGGAGGAGCAAGTACGTACATATGTACCTATAGGCGCAAAACCCTCTGCATCAAAGAAATGTTACTATACCTAAAGTTAGCAAACCTCATGCATGGAACTATTCAAAACCTGCAGGCTTGGCGAAATTTTCGGCACTTTTTAGCGCAAATAGATAATTAATTCATTGTATTAAAAGTCGTTCGCAAAATTTTCAAATGCAGTTGAAACTCGATTAACCGGGATGGTCGGGACAGAGCCCATTACGGATAATCGAAAGTTCTGGATCTATTATCAACTTTTTTTTATCAAAAAAATGATATATATTTTACTTTTTATTTTTATGTATTTAAAAAACACGAGAAAAAACATAAAACTTAACAATTTATTTAGTACATATTTTTGTTTGTACATAATGTATGTATGTTAAATGTTATTAATGCAACAAATAAAAATTAGAAAATTCCGATAGTTTAGAGAAGTAAAGAAACTTGTTCGGTCCTGGGCTCTATTCCACAAAAAACTTATCGAATTTTCACTTTGCACTTTTCAAATTGATTTTTTTTTTTTGGCAAAGTGATAAGTGTTTTTGTTCCACAATGTCCTTTGCAAGTTTTAATTTGCACTAACCAAAATTTTTCTAACACTTTGCATTTAATGTAACTATTCTAAAGTGAGAGTGTAAAGTGTTCCACAAAGCGTTTAATCATCTTTGCACTTTTGTGTTATCACTTTTCACTTTTCATTACTTTCAAAATCAAAGATTGTTGTTTGTGCTGAGAACATTATTTAAGTATTCTGCACTAATTTTTTTTCAATTAAGCTTAAAATCAACTTGAATTTGATTTGATTGAAAACTCTCATTAAAATTATAATTTTACAGTCCGAAAAATGAATATGGTCTTTATAATTTCTTGTTACACGCTTGTCTTCATCATAGTCAAGTAAAAACTCACGTGTTAACATCTTGAAAGCTTCCCTAGTAATACTAATATGCATTTGCAAAGCGTTCGTTCTCTTTGCAAACTTTTGATAAACTAATCAAACTTCACTTTGCAAAAATACAATTTGAAGTTTTTGTGGAACGAAAATGAAACAGCATAATTTTTGCAAATTACACTTTTCAATATTAACTTTGTAATTTGCACAAAAGAATTGCAAAGTGAATATAAAAATTGAAAAGACTTTGCAAACTACACTTATCATTTTTAACTTTTCACTTATCAGACTTTATAGTTCCGTGGAACAGAATGTTTTGCAAATTTACGAAATATTTGGAAAGTGCAAAGTGAAAAGTTAAAAAGTTGTTTTGTGGAATTAGGCCCTGTTGTCATGTTAAGGATAGTAGGGTTTATTACGGATAAAAGAGTTCAAATATTTTCATCACGGATTATAGAGCGTCCCAAATGTTCAAAGTTTGGAACAACCTTAATTTTATATAGGTTTTTTTTTTCATAAAGTAACTTTAAACGAATGGATTATAAAAGGTTCTTAAACAAGTGGTTTCATCTCGAATTCACTACAAAAATAGAGAATATTTTACATTTGCCGTGCGCAAAACTAAAGTATTTTTGGGTCATCGTGAAGAACCTTCTTGGCCGGTAATAGTGAATCTGGTGGAGCTCAAATAGCTCTTAGCAAATTCTAAAAATGACTGATATGTATGTCCTCAACGTGTAATTGTTTGGGGCAGCTTTTAGGCGGCCTATGATGACGCTGTGATTGGACCTTACTTGTTCGAAAATTTAGCTGATGCAACTGTAATAGATAGAACTATAGGACGGAATTGGAACATATTGATTTGGATGACGACGACTTTTCTTTTCAACAAGATGGCTTTCAATTTCGGAAGAAAAGTTTCCTGACGGTGTTATTTCTAGAAGAGGTGAGTAAAATTGGCCTCCGATTTTACACCTTTAGACTTTTTTCTTTGGGAAAAATTGAAGGTCTACCTCTATACCAATGCCCAACAATTGATTCAAGAACCTAAAGAAGGAATTCTTGAAGTAATCGAGGACATAAAACCGCTAATGTGCGAATTGGTCATGGAAAATTTCATCTAGGATATTGTGTTGCAGTCGTAACCGTGGCGGCCATTTTATTGACATCCTTTTCCATAGTTTACAATAAAATAAATATCCATTGATTTTTCTTAAGAAATTAAAATTTTTAAATATCAAAATTAAACTTCTTGTTGGTCATCACTGTATAAGATCTTCTTTTTTGACCGATCCCTCGCCTTTGCTACTTCCAACCTATCCTTAACTGAATCTTATCTTACATTTTATATTCAATTAGCTAATAGCTAAAAAAATCAATTACTTCATCCGTACATTCATCTGAACCTTCGAAATCAGACTTCCCAATCTTAATTTTATCAATTTGAAACAAAAATCAACATTCAACAACACGCCCTACTTAGAAAGTAAAATTAAATTGCAAATAAAATTGGAGAAATTGCAAAATCAACAACAATTTTTTCAAATTGATACCTGCAATAAAAAAAATAAAAAACAACAACAATAACAACAACATTGCACGTCCAATTGAAAACAACCCAAATTGAGACCACTGCGGCTGTAGGAGGAGGTTTCAAGAAAAAAATGTTTTTAATTTTCTATTAGCATGCATTTTATGGATTTACTTTCGCCAGAAGGGGAGGCCAAAGCTCTATGCAACAATTCAAATTCAAATCAATTTTTAATGGCATAATTCTGGAGCAATATAAAGTCGATATTTAAACTCACGCACCTGTTTCAAATCAAAATGCCGTACAAACTTTTGATATTAAACGATTAAACCCTCTTAGCAAATTACAAAATTCCAAACTCAAACTATAATAATCATTCCTAAAAGGTAGTAAACTACGGCCACGTGCGCGAATGCGGGCGCGGGAGTTTAGAGAAAAAAAAAATATAAAATTATTTTATTACTTTTATGCACAAATTGATTCAGCCAACGAAGACCTCAATCTCTAGACTTATATACCTACAGCCTTACTCACATGTAGAGTGTCGAGTGTCGAGTGTCTTCGACTTGCATAATACTCGCATTCAAAACCAAAATATCTCAATAAAACCATGATTCATCAGATTTTTTGCTTTGCTTAATTGCTTTCAATCGAATGAATGAGCATTACAATCGGTTTTATGCGTTTGCTTATACGTTATACGACTTTAATTGTCCTACCAGCATTGAATTATTCTAACGTCCGTCATGTGGGGAGGACGCAACGCAACGACAGCGACGACGACGACGAACGGAGAGCCATTGCATTTTAATTTTCAAAAAGTCAGAAGACAAAAATTCTATTGAAAAACAAAACAATAATAATAACACACATGTTGAACATTCAAACGCTCAGCTCACTCGCTGAAGCCATATGTCACCGATTTGGATTTCACTTTGGTTTTCTTAAATCAAAGATAGTCTGGGGGAGTGTGTTGCATTTTTTGAATTAAACATTTTGAAAAGTGTGTTCTCTTCTAAGTCCCTTACTGTGGAAGTTAAATGACTAAAAGTCAAAATTACATAATAGCCGTATTTAGAAGTCATTCGTAAGTACAGTTGAAATTTATATGAATTACAAAAACAACATCACAGCCGATAAATGGTTAAGTGAAATCCTGCTGTGGATAGAGATTTGACGTTTATTCGAGTATCGAAAACAATTTTCGAGGTTTTTAGACGTTGACCTGGATTGGATCGAAATAGGATAACTCGATCCGATCCCACAAAACGAGGTAAATCGAATCGAAAATTTGTTTGTAAACCTGAATCGGGGAATCGAGTTATTGGTGTGAGAGGTTTTGCTTGTGTGTGTTATATTTTTTCTCTCTTGTTTGTTTTCAGATGAGTTTATTTTGGTGCTCTTTATTGTGTTGTTGTACGAATAATTTAAGAAAATATACTCACAAATTCACAACACAGTACGCACACAAATATAACCAAAATGTTATTTCGATTTTATTTCAATTCGATTCCTCGATCCACTGACGCCGTAAACCTGGATCGAAATCTCAATTCAATTTCGATTTGATTCCTCGATCTCCTCTTGTAACAGGGTATTTGATAGCTGTGATCGTAGAGTAGTGTCCATTGAATTATGTTAAAATTAGTTCTAATGTCAATTTTTCAAGTTGACAGATGTTCAATTGTAACAACTTTGAAATATAAAAACGAGATTGAGGATACAAGCAACAAACTGAGGATCCTAAAAACACG
The DNA here is from genome assembly GCA_905146935.1 of Scaeva pyrastri. Classification (NCBI taxonomy): domain Eukaryota; kingdom Metazoa; phylum Arthropoda; class Insecta; order Diptera; family Syrphidae; genus Scaeva; species Scaeva pyrastri. The sequence continues at coordinate 55,675,071 of LR989929.1, forward strand.
AAAAATGAGATCTGAATCAGGTCTTTAATATAAAACGATACAGATCCTTTTTTCCCTTTTCGTTTTAATTGATATTGCCTTTGCCAGTTGTTTTTATTAGAAACTAGAGGTCGTGGTGAACTTCGTCTCGCCTAAATTTAATGCAGAAATTCAGGTTATGGGAATATATTTTTGTTGCCTATTAGATTTTCCACGCAATTTTTATCATAGTTTCTAGATAACTCAGTGTACTTCACAAGCTTACATATAAAGAAGTGGATCGAACAACAGGACAACGGAAGTTCATGTCTGAGTTGTTTGTAACCATCTGTTTCGTTGTGCTGAATGTAAAGCAATAACCGCAGATTGCTTCAATTTTTGTGTAAAACGTGGTCAATGTTTAATCCAAATAAAATACATTTTACAGGGATAAAAAGAAGACAGACTATAATTTATCTGTGCTTGTTTACTTTAATTTGCTATGCGATAACGATTCGGAATAGAGTTCTGAGTGAAAAACTGGGTTTTTGGCAGTAATTACTCTGTTTTGAGAACTCAGTTCAAAAACACCAACAATTGCAATTGAAAAATGTCCCTTCTCCTCAGTTTTACACAGGATCAATTTCGGATTAGTTGCCTTTCATCGCTCGACACTGAACAAGCAGGCTTCCGCAATGGGTGCTCCTTGAGGATCATCATCGAACAGTGCGTCGAATATCGATCACCACTCCACCTGCTGTTCATTGATTTCGAGAAGGCTTTCGACAGCGTCAACAGGAAGTTTATCTGGCTTGCTTTGCGGAAGAGGGGTATACCGGAGAGACTCATTGCTATTATCAAATCGGCTTATGATGGGTCCAAATGTCACGTCTTACACGGAGATAGGTTGTCCGAAGAATTTGAAGTCCAAAGCGGGGTCAGACAGGGATGCATACTGTCACCAATCCTGTTTTTATTGGTGATAAGTGATGTACTGCGGATGGCTTTGACAGGAAGCGGAGGAATAAGATGGACTCTGACAACTTAATTTAAAGATCTCGACTACGCTGACGATGTTTGCTTGATTTCCCATAAGATCATGGATCTCCATCAAATGGCAACACGGGTGGAGAGAGAAGCAGCAATCGTGGGTTGGAAATCAATACGGGAAAAACAAAGATGTTCAGCCACGGGAGTTCGCAATCATCCGCTCCGATGAACATTGCTCAACAAGTAGTAGAGAAAGTATGTAGAGAGCTTCCAATATCTTGGAAGTATCGTCTCTACTGAAGGAGGAACCAAACTAGACATCGCCAGCCACACCGGAAAAGCAAAGGCTACGTTCGGGATGTTGTCCAATGTTTGGATTAATAAATATCTCAGCTTGAACACAAAGCTACGACTCTTTAACTCTAACATCGAATCAGTTTTGCTATATGGATGTAGCACCTGGAAAATAATAACAACAATTACCAGGAAACTGTTGAGGTCCTATGTCCCGCTAGGGAACACCAACGGACTTCTGAGGACCTAAAAGTAAGTAAGTAAGTACTACTTCACTTGCGTCGCCGTTGCTAGTGATTGACCGGCTTGTGTTCTAGAACAGAACTTTAAAAGTCTTAAGACATTCGGCAAAATACGGTATAATGTCATTTTTGGAATGCCTCGTCCAGGGCTACACTACAACAATTTTGATTTTTCACATCACTAACTTTCCACCAGTTTCACTATTGTCGGCCAATACTTAAGTTTTGAGAACTGTCGTCTTGTTTAATGTGGTTCCAGAGAGGTTAAACACTTTTAAAGCAAAGGTTTTTTTGTGAAAAGACTTTTTTGCTGACGTAATGTCCTTCTTCCTCCGTTTTCTACATAGCAAAAAGTCAGGGTTTTGGAGACCACAAATCTCCTTAAAATAGTACCGAACCGAGGAAGACCTCGTCTCAGATGACGCACGCTATAATGTTAAGGACCTCAACCTTGTGCTTGTCAATCAAATTGTAGAAGATCAAATACACTCTCTTTTACTAAATGAAGAAATTTTCGGTTGTTCTTTATTCTAATTTGATTGACAAATATGATCTTAACTTGGAGTTTTGATCATAACTTCAACTTGTAGAAACTCTGCCGTTTTGGACTATAATTATAAAAGCGCGTGAATATATGGGGTGGCACTGTTTTAGCGGCATGCAACGCGTGCTAGCTGGCATACGATCAAGAAAATTGCCCAAACCAACAGATGTACTCGTAGATATTGCACTGGATCTGGATTGGCAATGGGCACGAGGAGCATTGCTGGCTGCACCGAGCGTTTGTAATCGTAATGAATGGCAGATGAATGCGTTTTGCTTAAACGTACAAAAATAGCATAGGTTTCGTTTAAATTAATGCCGCATACAAAATACGCATATACATATGTAGGTACGTACCTCTATGGACTATGTCTGCCTGCCAGTCTTTTTGCTTTGAGGTATAGGATTTCTAACGCGCAAGCCACCACTGTTCCCTTTGGCTTTGGCGCAAATTGCCACCAGACGCCGAGCCTTCTTATGCGACGACAACGACGAAGACGACGACCGACGAGTTCACCGCCACGCATTAAATTAAAAATAAAACATACACCTCCTGGCTCTTCATCTTCAGCTTTAGAGCAATCAGCATAAACGAAAAATGTGATGTCGATTGTGAGCTCATATTTGTTTTGCATTTGGATTTGGATGCATTTAGATTTTATAATTGCTTCAAAATTGTTTGTAATGAACAACGTTTAAATTAGCTAAAATACCAATGCGATGTTACATATATATTGATGTGCCCCGTACCGCTTCGCGATACCCGCGATACTGCACGCACAACGCACCCACGATTTATTGATGTTTTGATGTGAGTTTTTTTGTTTCACATATAAAATGTATAAACAGTAGAACCCATCTATGTGTAGGTACTTGTATCGGCAAGTAGTAACTCATTTCAGTTAATAACTCATTTTTGTGTTTAACAGATTTACTGTGATCCTTTGAAGTTGAAATCTTCCAGGTGGAATCTGGGTTTTTGGGTTGGAGCAGGACACATGTTAGGCAACAGAGATGGATAAGAATTATTTTTGGCTCTTTGCAATAGAAAAAGCCTTTTTGCTACCTTGGATATGGTTTTCCAATAATAGGAGTTGACGAATTTGATACTTTAGAAACAGTCGCTTTCTTGAAAACATAGACTTATAATTCAGTGGTCCCAAAAAAAGAAAACATGTGTAAGTTCACACGATCCTGGCGGTTGACCGATATAAAATCCCATAAATATCAAGTGGATGCAAACGACAAAATCGATCTCCGTAAAGTTCTCGATTGAAGGAAACGTTACCACTTTCATCAACTTCTCAAAGACACTTCTCGACATTTATGTGGTTTTGGATAAAGTGATGTTTATTGAATTTTTGGCCACGTACATAATGTTGGGAAGAACGATGCCGGAGATGATTCAATCATGAACTGTATGCAATCTGCCTCGAAGCAGATATTGTGAAAAAATTAAGCTTTGTATAGATTCTGGTAGACAGGTCACCTAGCTCGCTCTGCTAGGAGAAACCAGTTTAGAAAGAAAATACTTTGAAAGTCCTTAGATAACGCTGGATAGATGGCGTAGAACAAGACGTCCGTAAGGCTTGGGGTGGGCAAGTTATCAATTGAAGCTGGGAATTAATCCAAGTTGTTGACCCAATGATGATGATAATGTTTCTTGAAGCCATAGATGAATTTGATCTGACAAATAATGAATATTCTGTTTGTCGACAAAGAAGTTTATCCAGAATTGTGCTTCATTACTAAATAAGGTATTATAACAACGCAGACTGGGAAATGTTCTAGTTTCGACAATAAATTTAAATATTAGCAGACCATGAAATTGATTTCCAAAATATATACGTATAATAATAGTTAAAATGTAAATGTCATAAAAGTAGAACATTAAGCCCCTTTTAGACGATCAGTTTTCAGTTTATTTTTCAGTTTAACAGTCAGTTCAGTTTAACTGAGAACTGAACTGACAACTTATGGGAATTCTATCAGTTTCAGTTACAGTTTCAGTTAAACGTTTCAGTTTTTGTGTTTAGACTGATAAACTAAACTGATAGCTCAACTGAAATTGAACTAATCGTCTAAAAGGGGCTTTAGTAATTGAACTCTCGTAGGAAACGTTTGTCCAGTATTTAATTTGTTTTTGAATAAAGTTTTGCTAATAACGGGTGATTTTTTAGCTGGTTTGGTTTTGGCAACACTGGTTTTGACAGCTGACGTGTGTTTAGTACCTTATTGTGTCACTGTCAAACAGCTTCAGTTTGGTTTGCAATTTAACCATGGATCGTCTTACAAATGAACAACTCTTGCAAATCATTGAATTTTACTATCAAAATGGGCTCTTGGAAAGCTGGCCGAGGATCCGCTTTTTTATCGAAAAATTGTGTTCAGCGATGAGGCTTATTTTTGGTTGAATGGGTACGTAAATAAGCAAAATTGCCGCATTTGGAGTGAAGATCAGCCAGAAGCATTGCAACAGCTACCAATGCATCCCGAAAAAGCCACTGTTTGGTGCGGTTTATGGGCCGGCGGCATTATTGGGCCATATTTCTTCAAAGATGATGCGAATCCCAGCGTTACTGTCAATGGTGAACGCTACCGAGCGATGATAACAAACTTTTTTTTGCCCGAAATGGAAGTTCTTGACTTGCATGATATGTGGTTTCAACAAGACGTTGCCACATGCCACACAGCACGCGAAACAATGGCGCAATTGCGAGGCGAGTTTGGTGAACAGTTAATTTCACGTTTCGGGCCGGTCAATTGGCCGCCTAGATCGTGCGATTTGACACCATTAGACTATTTTTTGTGGGGGTATGTCAAGGCTAATGTCTATAGGGACAAGCCCGCTTCGATTGACGCACTGGAAGCCAACATCCATGCATTTATTCGTGAGATACCGGCCGATATGTGTGAAAGAGTATGCCAAAATTGGACTCATCGGATGGGCTACCTGAGACGCAGCCGCGGTCAACATTTGCATGAAATTATCTTTAAACATTAAATTGCAAGGTTGAAACTATCGATTCAAATAAATATTTCATTCATTTTTTCGAATTTGTTGTGTTTTTTTTTTTTTTAAAGTTCTAAACCTCTTAAAAAATCACCCATTATAAAGAAATTGTTCATTGTAATAATTTTATAAATCTTTATACTATAGTATTAATATTCATTGGCTTAAAGGAGCTTTCACAATTCCTTAGAAAGGGTAGTTTGTAGGTAAACAGCAGTGACCCTAATTGACAGCCTTGAGGAATTCCCTACATTTGTAATTGAAATAGATTGAGACATTTTTTGAGACCAATTTTGAGAAAAAAAAATAAGACTGACTGATTAAATGTTCTAGAAAAAAATCTTCACAGTTCAAGTTAAGTGCTTCGATTGTTATGAAATTCGGTATTGGTTAAATAAAAACCTAAATATTACATTAAGTTTTAAAATATTTCGTGTAGACTAAAATCAGATCTGGAAAACAATGGTCTACATTGGTATTGAGATTGTAACTCATGTAAATTTTCTTGTGCTTGACCTTGTTAGCTACCAATGCAATGGCGGGACTTGTACTTTTACTCGAATCCTCCTTTTTTATCCATAACCACTGCAATTTCTTTTCCATTTCCATATTCATTAGTCATTATAAGGCCGCAATGATATCGAATTGAATTGAAAAATGTTCAAGGAGTTCAATGCTCAATACAGTTTCCGGTATTGGAACTTAATATAAGAATTTCAGAAGGAAGTATACATACGTTTTCAAAGAAAGAAGAAACTCTAATTGTTAGACTTAATTCCTTACAAACTAAATAGGTTAAACAGCAAAGCTTTGCATTATTTTAGTACTGTAGTCAATTAAGTCGCAGTTACATTATTTTCAAAATATAAATTTGAAATGACGAATCCTTCACTTAGTCTTGAATAAACGTCTCGTATTGTAAAAGAAAGACTTAAAAATAGTTAAACGACTTACAGTTAATTGACTGCAGTTAAAAGACTTTTTTAATATTAACCAAATCGTAAAAGTACCGAGTACTTTGCAATGACTAAAATACTGGAACCAGTCAAAAAGTACTGCATCAGTCAATGAACTTACAGTCAATTGACTGCTTTTTTTAGCTGCACAGTCAGAGTATTAAAAATGATTGCTGAGTATAGGATTGTAGTTAAAGTGTTTTAGTAAGTAAAAAGACTTTTGCAAAGCAGTATTTTTATTCAATTGATAAATTATCCAAAAGACTGCAGTCTTTACAGCTCTGAAACAGTTTGGATTAAGATTTCCAAAAAAAAAAAAAAAAAACAGTAAAAATAAGGTCCTTTGGTAACGCAAAATTCACTGTAAAACTTAATTTCAATATTTCAATCTACCAAACAAGGAATTTTTTTTCCAAATATCATTTTACAATACTTGCAAATAAATTTTATTTTTTTTATTAATAGAAAAATTGTCATAACTCACTCAGTTGCAGTCTATTTTTATCATCTCTGGTGGATCAAAAATTCTGAATAAATTCGAACCCACATATTTCAAAGAATTAAAATTTTGTGAAATTTTGACCTGCGAACTTCTGACCCTACATCACTTCATTAGTTTAATAAGAATGAATATAGAATTGATAAACATTAATTAAGTAAAGATAATAATAAATTTGGCTTATTACTTAATAGTTTATCCGATTTGGACTGTTTTGAAAAGTAAACTGAATCACTACATACATCAGAACTTAATGTGAATAATAATTTTAAATTCTGAACAAATTTGATTGTATTAAATAAAATATATTAAGAGTGAATTTCATAGTTCTCAATTACTAATTAATTTAAGCATATTTAAGACTAGTATGCAATTAGCTCTAGAATTATTACTCTCCTTACTTACAAATTAATATCAGCTAAAATTTGACTGTTTTCTTAAAATTTCAATGTCAAAAATAAGTGAATTCTTAACATTTCAGTTGTGCAAACATCGTGTTCCTTTAGTTTTAATTATTTTTGTTTTCATAAAAATCAGACCAGTAGATAGCAACAAATGTCAAAAATTATCTCGCAAATATCGTGCAACTTTTTGTTTACAATAAATTTTGACAGATAGTAAATGTACAGTAGAAAATAAAGTTTTGCTTTTTTAGTCCTCCACGATTAATCGTGATTAGTGACACCTTCACCCCCTTCTTGCGAGTGATCGAAATTTTACATTTTTAAGCAAAAAATGGACCTTGAAAGTACTTTGCCAAATTTGTACATCATAATTTGGAGCAAAATTTAAGAACCAGCTACATATAAGGCTTAAGCTTAAGGCTCAGTCAGCAAGTGACACTTTTACCTCTTACCCACATGCGAAACTTAATTTGAAGTTTTTAGAAACATATTTTTTGTTCTCTATCATCTATGACGTCAAAATATTAGCTTGCCTTAATTTTGTATGGAATTTTTAATGGGAATGAAATTTTAGCGCCACCTGCATATAAGGCTTAAGGCTCAGTTCAAACTTCAGAAGTGACAGTTTTGCCCTCTATATACGAAATTTATGAATGTTGCACTTTGAAGAAAATCTGAGATCTTAACATGACTTGTGCTTCATTTGATTGTAAAACTAAAGCCCTTATTGTCACACAAAACATTTTTACCATAACCATTATAGTATCAACTATGTAAATGAATGAAATGCGATCTATTTGGGCCCGACTGTAATTAGATTTTGTGAATCTTTTTTGCTTCAGTTAAATAATTTAGAAACCTTACCCCTGTAGCGCGACTGCTTTGACAAACGAGAATTTAAAATATACATACGAGTATACATTAAAAAAAAAAAACAAATTTGTTACAAAATTAACATTTTCATTAACAGACAGTTTCATTGTCAAAACATATAATGTAGATACATAAACAAATTGTTATAAAATGAAAATGATTTGTGCACAATGAACAAAACCATTGAAGGTCAATCTGTTGCTCTGTTCTCGCATTTGATCGCAAGGAATTCAACGATGAGAACAATTATTTTATTTTAACAAAAAATACAAATGAAAAAATCTTCAATTGAAACTATAAATTGATTTGAAAAAAAAATAAAAAAAAATAAAAATAAACGGAAGTTTTATTTACGGAAACCATGACTCACCTGAATTGATGACGCTTCGTGTAGAAATGTGAGTATTTCCAAAACTACAATAGCATGCTCCAAGTTCATGTTTTTATTTTTTTGGTTTGTGGTTTTTATATTTTTTTTTTATTTATTTCAATTTCGAAATTGATTAACCATGAAATGTCCCGAAGATACAATTATTAATTTTAAATTGTTTTTTTTTTTGGAGAATTAGAAGGAAGCCAACATTACGACCTGAAAATTGAAGAAAAATAGAAGATACAAAAAAAATACAATAATTATGTTATAACTATACTCGTAAGTGTATTTCTCAGTGTAGGTATTTGAGAATAATAATTTTAATAATAAAATAATAAGACAGAATAATAAGAAACTATTATCAGTTTAATTTCATAGTGTAGCTATTATATTGATAAAACAGCTTTAGGGTGTTTTTATACTGCTTTTAAATTACAGGTCATTTGATTAGAATATAGGTATAGCCAGTCGAATTGTTGTTCTTCTTCCACCTTTTTCTATTGAAGACGGAATATTTTTTTCAGAATTATTTCGACTCTGATAGTATAGTTGATACAAAAATTTATGTGAGTTCATTTTTAAGAATCATCAGTGCAGACTTTAGTTGGGATTGCGATTTTAATTGCAAGAAGCTGTGGTAGATGACATTTGAAGAGTCCAGAGGAAAAAGGGCACAAGTCACATGAAAACGATTCCGAGAAAAATTGATATTAAGGTTTACTTACTCACACAGGCTAACATAGAAAAAAAAATAGAAATTCAAAAACACAGTTTTTTAGCCCATCATTTTCTTAGAACGAGAAAAAAAATTAATGTTAATTCCATGGATTATTAGATTTAAGAAAAATAATTTAATGAATGTCGTTTTTCCAACAGAAAACGAAATTATAAGTTTACTTACTTATATCAGCTAAATATAAAAGAAAATCAAAATTCTAAAAATACATAGTTTTGTAACCGATTATGTTTTTAGTAGCAGCAAAAAAAAATTATTTGTATTTAATGAATAAATAGAATACGATTAAATATAAATAATTTATTTAAAAAATACTATGGGACTTGTGTCGTTTTTCCCTTTTGATCAATTGTCCATCGGTGGGATCGTCAATGAATTAATCGCCACTTTTGAAATTACTTTCAATTATTTGGCAGAAAGGTTTGTAAGAAATCGGGTAATCTTGTGTAGTTTACTTATATTTAGGTCTTCAGGCAGGTATATTTTTTAGAAGTTTTGAGATAGGACCTTTAAGGTTTTTGATGCAGATAATCACATTCTATGAAGTTCAACAAATCCTTATTTGTTTAAAAACGAGGTACTCTTTTAACTCGCTGTTAATCGCACACACTCTCAATTATAACAAACAAACATACTTGTACATATGTATGTTTATAACAAAAGCAACAATATAATACGATAATTTAGTCCATTTAACATGGACTTGTGCCGTTCTTCCTCTGTACGGCTTTTTTTAAAAAACGGTTTTTTAGGTAGAATAGCACTTCTTTACAAAATGAGAATAGAATATCAGAACGTGTTTGCAAAAACCTACAAGATGGCATCATAAGGTTAATTTAAAAAAAAAAGTGGACTTGTACCATTTATCCCCTGGACCCTTCATTTGTGTTACCAATAATTCACACCCTGTGTTGACTCAGTAACAGACACGTTTACGGTAAATATAACAGAAATTAGAATCATTACCTGCCTAAAAGTCATTCAATGGACAGTTATTCATTGGCATATTTGACAAGACAAACTTTTACCGATAGATGGTGTTTGTTAGACTGTTTTTTAGTTTAATTATTTCAGTTGACATTTAAAGAATTTGTGAAGTATTGAATTTTACGATACGTCATACGCTTCCCAGTGGAAAGTTCATTAAAAGTGTTGTTTATACATTTTTTTTGTATTCATGTTTTGTTTTTATTTTTGAGCGAAAACTTCGAAAAATAATAGTCTCAAAAAAATACCGAGATCTAAGGTCGCAATTATAATATTATTTAACGTAAAAAGTTACAGAATTGAATGTCTTTCAATGAACTAATCTAGTTATATCCAATAGATGAAGGGCGAAAAAAGTAACTTATCAACACCGTTTACAAAGAATACTTTAAAGTAAAGTCAATTACATAGTTTGAAAAAATATAGAGTCCAAATTTTAAAAGTGGTCCTTGCGAGTGTATATTAAATTTTTAGACAATCCTTCTTCTCCTTACGAGACACTTAATGGTACACTCGGGCGTATACGCACTTTTTTTTAATCTCTTTAAATAATAATTGAAAGAGACGATCAAAATTTATTTGATTATTCTAAATACCAAAGAAACTACTTGCGTTTCTGTCTTATGCATTTGTTAGGTTGACAAACTCATCATCATGACATAATTACTCAAAAAGAGGCTGAGTGCTACCCACACAATGATAACTTAAAAACTTGACTCTATTGAAGTCTCTGTTTTACAATAAATCCCTTACAGCCTTCAAACAAAACACAATTTCGATTCTTTATGTAAATGTTTTTTAATTTTTGTATAAACTACGTAATTGATTTAATTTTGATACAAAGTTAAATGATAAAAAATATTACTATCAGACTAAAGAAATTTCTCGAGATATTTATATCAATTTTTCTTATAACTTCTCGTAGTTTTTATTTTTTGTTAAAAAAACGTCAACATTTTATAATATTTTAAGAACTGTACCATGTATGTTGAAAATAAATTACTTTAAAAGTCAAAGCTTGTTGTGAAGATTATTTAAGTCGAAAAATTTTATTTAATACTTTTTGGTAAATTTTAGTTTTAGTTTCTTATTTTTTGTAGAAAAGAACTGTCAATTCGATATATGTCAAAAAATTACCATACTCTAACAGCTATTTTATGTTAAGAATAAAATAAATTTGAAGTTAAAATGATTGACATATTCAAGTCAAGAAGTCAAGAAACAACTTTTGCATTTTTTAACTTAATTTTGGTTTTAGGTTTATATTTTTTGTAAAAGAACTTTTAAATAATTTTGCAGTTGCAAATTGTATAATAAAAATAAATTTGAAGCCAATTTCATTAAACGTTCTTGAGATATTTTTTTGTACTTTATTTATTTTTTGCAAAAAACTGTCAATTGAATTTTGTTTCAAACTTTCACCAAATGTCAAAAACATCATTTCACATAGTAGAAAATAGTTTTAAATACAATATCATGTTTCCTTCGTTGTATATTTGAGCGCCAAACTGTTTTTTTAGTTTTTCTATTAAAAAAAAAAAATAACGGTAAGTTCAATATTTTCCAAATTTATACCAAACAATGTACATAATTTATTTGGCATTATCTATTCCTGATATATTTGCCACCAACCAAAATTTTCACTTTTTTTTAAAACTGCTATAGTAAAAAAAAAACCGCTCACTTAATTTTTATGAAAGTCCTGTCTTCATCTTCCCAAGTTATAACCTGTCGAACAAAATTTAATTGGAGTCTATATATCTACTCGTTCTAGAGATACAGTGGACGACAGACATCTCTCTACAAATGACGGATCTATATTCTATAGGGACCTTGAAACTTCCAGATTTGTCAATAACTCCCTATGGGAAGTTAAAAATAGCTTGTCTACATGTAGTTTGTGTTTGACTGTTCGTCTTTTACGGCAAAACGGAATGTCGAATTGGTGTGATTTTTTAAGCAGAGAAAGTTGAAGGGATGGAGTAAAAAGTAACTACAAATTGGTATAGGGACTATTTCTGACTAACGAAAAAATCTGCACCTTAAAAGAGGGGAGAAATTTTGTATGGGACTTTTCGCAGTTTTCAAGATAGGAAGCTAAAAATCGCTTCACAGACTCCTTGTTACCAACGAAAATACCTGTCTTATTATTTTTTGGAATTTTGTGTGAGACTCTCCGTAAAATTAGTACAGGTTCTATGATACAAATGAATAATAAAGTAATTGATTAAAAACAATTTAAATAAAATATTGAATTTAACCATAAATCAATCAGCTTTTGACGGGAGATCTTTGTCAATTAGTACACACTGATTTAAAATTGTTATACAAAGTATTTACCCAGATTTACAAAACAATAAACACAAAAATCGATATTTAAATTAACTTTTTGTTGAGTATTAAATTCTAAAAACGTTTAAATTCGGCTTGGATCTTGATATTCCAAAATATTTCATTCAAAATTTGACTTCAAAATCTGGATATATTTAATTTGGCCTTGGAATGAAAATTCGGGCTGGATAAAAATTCAGTTTCCTTTGTGGGAATGTTCCTTTGAGCTTCCTCATTTTGATTTCGTACTCAAAATACGACATTTATTACTTTGAAACTGAAAAGGTTAATTACCTTGTAGTTAAATATTAAACGGAGTACAAGTTAACAGAATTTTCGAAAACTGAATTCTAAGAGGGATTAAAAAAAGAAAGCTGAATTTTGACAAACAACACTATAAAGTCAAAATTTCGCAACCTTTCCCTGCTTGAAGTCTCAAACAAAATATTCATTAAATGAAAAGAGTATAGGTTTCAAAGATGTTCTAAATCCTAGAGTCTGTTGTCCGGTTCAGTGAGTCAAGGTTTTGCTCTTAAGATTCTGTATTTCAACATAAAAAAAAGAAAAGTTTCGAAAATGCACTGTTTTAAATTTTGCAAAACAGACTTTTTTTTAAATCGACCTCATTTAAGAAGATATTTTACTCATAAGATCAGTTTGGAATTTAAAAAAAATAAATAGCAGAATTTTCTGAAGCAGAATGTAAAAAACCTAGATTTTTAAAAGCAGCAATTTCATGTAGGTATAAGTAACCAAAATTTTGAAAAGCTGAATTATCAAACCAGAACTCCACCAGAAGCAACTCAGCAAATAAACCAAACCTATCGGATTGGAAGCAAGATTATTGATTTATAGAAGTTACTGGACATAAGTGAATATTTAAAATAACCAGATTTTTAAATTTTAAAATTACGAAACAAAACAAAATGGACCTTAGACCTTGTTGAAAGGTCAAGACAAAAACAACATCAAACGAATTTCGACAAAAAATTTATGGTGACTTACTTCCTTATCAAAATGAATGCAACAAAAACTGCCGCCATTGAAAAAAGTTAAGTAATTCCCCTGCAAACCGGATGTAACCATATACCAGTCCCTGACCTTTATTCTTTTCTTAACTTATAATAAAAAGTCAACTTAAATTGTGTTATATACCTTCATTCGATACCTAATGTACCAATCAAGGAAGGCACACATAAAGAAATCATTATCATTGTCTTGTTTGGTTCTTAAATATTCTCAACTTACTGCAAATAAAAGCCTCAACAACAACAACAACAACAACAACAACAACAAAACAAAAGAAGATTCGCTTTATCCAAGCATCAGCATCTTCATCTTCAACTTCGTCGTCTTCGTCGGTCGTCTTCGTCGCCGTGTCGCTTTGTCCAGAAGAAGATCAAGCACAACTGAAATCTCCATATTTGAAGAAGAACAACAACCACATTGCCAAAGTACAAATTTGGAATCAAAGAATGCTGCCAGGCCAATATCAACAGAGTCCAGAACTTCTTCTGATATGGATGTACGTGCATCAGGGAATCAATAGGTTTAGTGCCGTCGCGTCGTCGTCTTCGGTCACTCGCCGCCACCGCCGCCGCTGCGCCGCTGATATCGATGCCGTGCAGGCCCTCAGCAAGGGCACGCCACACGTCCAAGTCCAAGTTGCTGGCTGGCTGGCTGATGGCCGGCGCGGCGGACTGGCTATGGTTAGCTGCCTGGCTGACTGGCTAAAAGTGACTTTTCCGTTTCGGGAATCAAAGATAAACTCGTCTGCTAATTGGAATACAAGCGCAAGTAAACAGTTAAATGAATTATTGGATTCATTTTGATCGTCTTGTTAGCAATAGAATTAATCAACAAAAAAAAAACGTTGGGAAAAGGTCTTTCCGATCGCACATCGATCACAATGACAATGCCAAGGAACTTCAATCTGACAATCACCAGAAATCCAAGTGCGATCGCGCACTTTGTGGATTGTAATTGTATGTGTGCACGATTGTGTAATTAGAAATGCGTCAAATTGATTGAAATATGTGATACGCGCTGCGCGCCACGCGGATATTAAATTTGGCCAAGAGTGGTTTTTTGTATACAATATACAGTGGTGTTTCAATGATTTTTATCAAACCATACTTAAAATTTAGGAAATCAAAAACAAGGTTTTATAAAATCGAGTTGGTGAATGGAAAAGAAGGGGACCTACAGGCTTTTCAGGCTTAAAACCATTCTGACAGCCATAAATCTTAAAAACGTCAAACAAAAACTTCAAAAGACAGGAGCTGCTGTAAACAGTAGCAGCCATTCATTTTGCGACCTATAACGCCCACCTATTCTCTCAAATGAGAACTTCCTTTCCATCACTTCTCTGAAAATGATTTCTCAAACCCATTTTTCTATGGATGAAGTTCCAAAGCAAAACTCTCCTAAAGTCCACAGCATTGCGAATAGTGTAGAGTACCTATCATCTCAAAAGAATATCATTTTCATCCATTCAAGATAATTTGGCAGAACAAACTGAATATGTAAATGACAGCTATTTGACAGATGAAGCTTCAACAACTGTCGAAGTTCAGCTTGTTAGAAGATTCTTCTGAATCTTTTTCTGAACTTGAAAATATTTCATTAGAAATTGATAAAATTACAAATTTATTTTTCACACATCACTGTAGAGATACAATTAGGATTCATAAATTGATGATAATTTATTCAAATTTTGGAGAACTACTGTTAGCTACAAATCTATGCACATTCATAACAAACATGGCAAGTCTGACAGTCATCAGCAATTTGTCATATTTATTATTAATTAATTGAGTCTGCTATTTATGAATATTATGATGGCTATTGAAATGAATGTCACGAGATTGTCTGAATATTTTAAGCGTGTAAGTCATTTATAGTTTATACTTCATTTAAGTATGGTTATTGGGTAGTGATTTAATGATGTTAATTGACAGATCAAACGCTGACAATCGGGACAAAATCTTATTGGTGACTGTTTTAGTTTTTATTTTCGAAATTTTGGGGAAACTATTTTTTTATGAAAAAAGTGTTATTATTGCAGAAAATGTGACTTATTAGAAATAAAATAAGCCTTTAGACGGTGGTTCCTATTCTTTTGTATTTGTAAGTTATGAACGACTTTTACAAAATTCTTATCATGGACGAACACACTTTCAAGTTGATTTTAAAAATCTGAAAATTCAAAATAAAAATTCAAGACTTTAAAAATTCGAACCGTGAGGTTGAGGGCCCCCAAAACATTTTCGGTAAAGGGCGCAACTTGAAAGAGCTCTGATGCCATCTCGAGGAAACTGAAATCTGAAGATAAAAAATGAGAACATATATCAAAACGATCCTTCGTGTGAAATCCTAAATGTGAAAGATTAGTGGGACCAGAATGTCCTTTTCATTAAAAACTAGGATCGGAACAGCTAAAACACTGTGACACAAACCAAGACTCACTTTTGCCAAAAAATATGAATTTACCAGAACACAAATTTGGCGAAACTGTTTAAGATGGTCGATGACACAAAAAAGATTAAATAAAATCAAACCTTAAATAAATTTAAATTTTCAAACGTAAAACAGTTTTCTTTATTCTGTGAAAAAAAAAAACTTAACAAAAGTGACGACATTTGCGAACCTCATGTTTTTTTTTTTTTTTTTGTAAGCTCCCAAACTCATAAAACTATTTGTCTTATGAACTCTTGGACTTGGAACATCTACGATTAACGACCTTCTCTATCCATGTTATTCGATAATTTAAGATGAGACTTAAAATGTTTCACTAAAAGACTACAAATTATTAAATGTTTATTAAGACAGATGATATTATAAAGAATGCAAACTTGCTCAGAATGTGACATTTCTATTGACTCTTTGATTTGAATGTAGGAGTAACAAAATACAAAAAAAAACAAAAACCATTCAAGACTTAGCCCACATTCGATCCCTGCCTTATTAAGAGAGACTATAGACTATTCCATGAGTGACACCCTAAGAGCAGAGATGATGAAATACTCATAAATATTAAAAAAAAAAACACAAAAGGTTTTTTTTTCAAAAGTGACTAACTTTCAAGTTCATTAGAAATGTTGTCAAATGAAAATTAAATAAAAACAAACAAAGAATTTAAGTCATTTTCAAATAGTCAAGTAATTCTTTGGTCAATTTTATAGTACTCTAGGATAATAAATCATTGTTTAATTTAAAGAGATACATTTTTTCAGCATCAACACATTAAAATGAAATAAACATCAAGATACAACCGCATAAATTGCTTACATTATATTCTTTTAATAAAAAGAAATTAAAGAAAGACATAAAATAGACAATTTACAGTGAAATAGGGTGACATCGGGTAAATATGTTAATTTAAAAAAAATAGCAACCAAAGAAGTTACTTTATAAAATATAAAAATGGTTTAGTTTTAGACGCATTGTCATGTTTTTCATTGACATTTAGAACTGTCAATTTAATAGAAAATTGCGGTACTGCTACAATAAAGTTTTATAGATGATAGATGATAAATAATTTAAAGTTTTACTTTTGCTTACGAAGGGTGAAAGGTTTTGGTTTTTCTCTCACTTAATAGATGCGATATTACCGAGATAACACCAAAGACCTAGGAGAGACATTTGGACAAATATTGGCAAGACTCCCATCATGTCACCAGCCCCATCATTTCTGTCTATAATTTCGAGTTTTATTATTTAAGCTGACAACCTATTATATATTTTGAATTGCTTCGGTTTACAGACTTTCAAAACGTACATTTTTAAATTTCACCGATGGCGATGTTATTTTAACATTTTTATGAAAAATTTTCTAAAAAATAGGAATTTTGTCTTGGAAAATCCATAAGATTAGGTGGGACTATAACTGATGTCAAATTGTGTTTTTGTAGGCAGTTTTTTTCTTTTTTGATTCTGAGCATAAGAAATGCCTGAACACGTCGAGTACGCTCTGAACTCAGTTTGATCAGAGGCTTTCGATTTATTTATGAAACACACTGTACTAATGAAGTGTCAAAAGCCACCAAGCCGTCTGTCTCTGTCATACTCATAACACACAAAAAACAAAGTGAAGTTAGTAGCCATTAGCTCGGTCAGAAAAGAACGCAGTTTTTTTTTTCTTAAAAAACAAACGCCTTTTGTTCATTCAATGTCAAAAACTAAAAATGAACTGTCATTTAATCTAAAAATCAATTTTTTTAATTGCTTCTTTATCGTTTTAAACAATTTAAACGTATAAGGAAATTATCACAATGTGAAGGTTTAAATTCAATCCCAATCAGCTAAATTGAGAGTCAACCTGGTTTATTTTGCGAATGAGACTATTCTGACGTAAGAATTAAAGCCGAACAGTTAAAATGTTGTCCAGACTAGAGTTCTGAAGTTTTTCCAAAAAAATCATTCTCTCAGAGGACACATTTTTGGCTCTTCGACTTAGTTGCCATATTTCTGAAGTGAGCACAGTAAATAAGAGTGCAGGTACTACCATCTACATTTATAAAAAATAATTGGTATAGAGCATTAATCTATTCGAAATGAACTTTTAACAAGATAGACTTCATGTCATGCCCTACGAATGATGCAATGCTCTATAAATAGTTTCCAAATGGCATTTTAGAACTCAGTCAGCTTTAATGACTTTGAATAAGAACAATATTTCAGACAATTCAAGGACATGGAATCGGCCTTTTTCGGAGTTAAAAATTACTTTTGAAAGTCTAAAAATTTGATTTCTTAAAACAAAATTGTTCAATAGATTTCGTGTCAAGAATATTAACAGTACTTCCATGAAACGAGACCAAAACTTTCCTCAGGTAGGAACATGAAACTAAATAATTACAATATTGTGTGAAGAGAAAATTGGTTTTACTTTTAAAGGAGTCGTATTTCGTTGGTTAAATGCCCTCTCTTGTTCGACCCTGCCGACTTGTTAGATTCTTTGAGACGGTTATTTGAGCTTAGTAACCTGACTATCTAAGTATACCGAGGTTAGCTTCTGTGACAATATCTCGAAATGATAAAAGAAACACCCGAAGAGTCAATGGTCACAGGTAAAATGGTATATTTACAATCTTTCCTTTTAGACTATTCGTGGAACAAGACATCGCGACTCACCTGTCAAAGTTTAAAAGAGAAGCTCACAGAGTGCTCTCCTCGGTCAACAAATCTCTAACGAGCCAACCATTTTGGGAGAAGAACAACGAGGCGTGTTGTTGCCGAAAAAGTCAAGTCATCAAAGATTAAACTAAGGCAATATGAATGATTTAGTTTTGGGGTTAGTGCACTGCGACCTAAGAGATATATTCTATTGTGTCCCAGATAAAGGAACTGTTAACAGAGTCGAAGGGTGTCAATTCGAATGACGTTCTATTGCATACAAAAAGGCAATAACATATAAACTGTCGCTGCCTTAAATTTGTTTTCTGTCCTTCTTTTAAATCAGTGCATTCCTAAGCGGACAAAACCGTTAAACTAACTCATTAAGGAATTTTCATCCAGTGGCCTCATAAGATTTACGTCGGAGCAGAATGAAACATTATACGGAATTCCTTTTAACTTCCGGTTAAAAATTCCCCAACCATTGCAATTTAGGTCAACTATTCAAACTTTTGTTTGTTCCTTAAAAATTGCAACAAAAAAATTCTTCACATCAGGATCAACAGTACAAAAAAGTTTTCACTGACCGATTTACCCAAAGATGCCAGTTATACCCTATACAACAATTTTCATTTGCTAGTAATTAAACTTGAAAAAATAAACGCGATTTTAACAAAAACAAAAAATAAAGAAAAATATCAAAACTAGACCATCGAACGCATTAAAAAACATTTTAAAATGATAAAATTATGAGCTAATTCTAAATCTAAGTAAAATGTTTATATTTTTAGCTGCACCCAATCTACCTGAGAGGAAAAAAAGAAAACTATAAACCGCACATCAATCTGAGCAACAAAAAAAAAATTAAAATTGGAAAAATGAAAAATAAAAGAAAAAGAAAAACCCTCCGCAATATGCTGAAGCTGCGAAGCCTACAGAACAGATTCGTCCCGGTGGTGGTGATTTATATCTTTAAAATATGTAACATGTGTCAAGAGAACTCAAAACAGAAGAATTGCCTAGTCGCATCTTACCTGATGTTCTCAAGACCTTCAATTCATCATTTCCATCATCCAGCACCAGGAGCAGCAGTGGTGACGATGGTGGTGGCGGCAGTGGTGGCGAAAACAGCGACACCAGCATCAGCTATAGTCCGACTATGATGATATGATGACTCTGACGACAATGATGACGACGACGTTTGCAATGTAAATTACTCCATTCGATGATCAGATCGAGCTGATCTAAGCGTTAGGTGATGTAGTCCGACTGTGACTCTGTGAAAAATGCCCGTATTCATGACAGATAGGCCGAAATTTGAATACAAAAAATACTGTCACGGGCTGTACGTGACGGTGGCGGGTACGGCGGGCGCAGCGGCATAAATATTAACATCAACATCAACGTTTAACAGCCAACGACAAATTATTATATCCGATCGCAGGTTGTCGAACAAAATCTTCCGACGACGACGATCGACGACGATCGACGACGGCGACGCAACGCTCAAAGATCACAAAGCACCTATCGTCATTTATCTACGCTCAGGACGGTTTTCTTTTTTGTGTTTATTTTTAATTTCAAAATTTGATTTTTTAATAAATCAACAAAAATTCTTCACATTCGTTGAGGTATTGTTTTATGTTTTACGTTTTTTTTTTCAATTTTATTTTGTTTTGTTTTTAATTTTTTAATAAAATAAATTGCTTGGGAACGCCACCGACCGACGACGACGCGACGTTTAGTATTTATCGTATTTATATTTATTTATTTCATATTTTTTCAATGAATTTTCGTTGAGAATTTAAATAGAATTAATTACGCGAAATTCCACACTCGGACATCACTTTGAATGAATTATTAGCGAACAGACAAAATTAACGAATTCACAGATCTGTTTTATGAATGAAATGCAAGCGATATTTCCGTTTCCCGTTTCCGTTGGTCATGGCTGATTTACATATAAGAAATGCATTCGAATTGGCTTAACGGTTTGTATTCTTTTTTTTTGCAAAATTAAACGTGCAACTATTAAACAAAACTCTCATTCATATAAAAAACAATTTAATTTTACATAAATTGAAAAGTCAACGATAGTTTGACTTGAAACAAAATTGATTCAACAAAAAAAATCAGAAAAAAAAAACAAAACTGTTAAAGTGCACACGCGCTCGACTCAACTGACGGTGACGGATGATGGCGCAAAACTAAGCACTTCATCCAACGGGGATTGCCGGCAGACTGAAACTGAATGCGATTGAAATTGAAAGTGTTTGAATTTGAAGAACAAAAATTTTGTTTTGTTTTTCCCTTAATATGCAATTTGTTGCGAGAATTTTGTTTATTTGCTTTCTTGGTCACATGTTGCAGGGGAATGGGAAACTGTTTATAAGAAATGCTGCTACACAATTTACAGTGCTGTCGTTTTGTTTTTACTTTGAAGTTCAAATACTCGTATCGTTGTAGATGATTTTTTTTTATTACTTACTTACTCAGCTTATAAAAATGTACAGAAAATCTGGTAACAATATGCATTAAAAATTGAGACATTTATAAATGAATCTAAGCTTTCGACCTTGAGGGCCAAACGGTTATTCCCATGCCCAAGCCCTGATGGACAAGATTTTTTAATGCAAAAAGATTTCAAGGGTACTAAAACTTGAGTCTAAATTATCGTCTATAGATCTAACGGTTTGCAGGTATTAAGTGACTTGAATTTTGTTGAATACAATAATTATTGTATTAAAATTCTAGTCCTTCAGGGTCAGGAATTTTGTTTTTTTTTAATTTTTGGTTAAATTGAGTTAGTTTTTGCGGTCGAAAACTTGGACTTTTAAACACCTCTTCCTCAATATTGTCAGCTGTCCAAAATATCATAAAAATCATTTGTTCGTTTTTCTGACAAATGTGTTTCGTCATTTTATGCACCAGGCAGAAATATTTTTACAAGAACATGATTTATTGAAACTAAGTGTTCTAACCTTCCTTATTTCCGAATACAAAGTTCTGTCAGTATCTGATTTTCTAAATCAAACACGGTACTCTGCCTCTTAAAGTAGATTTTCTTCTGGATTAAGATCAGACTAATAGATCGATTCGGCGATTATTATGCTGAGGACAAATTGTCTGCAAAGGACTTCATAATGTTCATGGGTTCTAAAAATTGACTCTCCAGTGCACCACAGCCAAAATTTAATTCATCGTACATCACCGATGTTTTTCACAATGTTTGATTTAAAGAGTGGAGTTGGTGGATGCCAAACAATTCGCTCTACCTCCGCCAGAGCCTAATCAATTGAACTTCAAATACATCCTCATTACACCAAAATTTGTATTTGTAGTACGTTCAATGCAGTAAATGGTTTAAATAGAGGTTTTTAAAACATAAAATATAAAATAATATTAAGGCTATTTGACGTTTAAATGTCGACACAAAATATGTCACGTCATTTATATCAAAAAAATGCAATTGTGAAAAAAAGGTTGTCCAAAATATTTAACTGATTATAGTATACTACAACGCCATCTAGTAAGAGAGAATGAAAAATAGTTATCAACTTAAAAGCCGTTTTCAGGAGATAAATACTTACAATATCTGAAAATCATTCTAAGTAAAATGTTAAGACTCGAATATGTAGAACAAAAATGTCACATAACTGTCAAAAATGTTCTAACAAATGGAAGACATTAACGCTGCACTCTTTTCAATCTACGTTGACGTTTTATCATTTTCATTATATTACTTTGCTGACATTTGAAAGTTGAAAATAAATACAAAAATGATATTTAAAGGCATAGTTTTCACTTGAAAATGGCAAATTCACTATTTTGAAACAACTGAACTTTTATTTATTAAATATATACATACATACATACATACATACAATAATAAATCAAAAATAAGACTTTTTGGAATTTGGTTTTTCTTCTCAACCACAAAGGGTCAGATAGCAGGCTTGTTTAACTGTAAGAATCATACATCATTTCAGTATTTTCCACCTACTTGGTTCGGTCTTTCTAAGATCAAGCTCTAACCTTCAAATGATAAAAAAAATCTTAAAAAATACTTTTTTTGACCAAAATATGTACAAATAACAACACATTCCGTTTTAAATTGTATACATTATAATTATATTATTAAAATTTCGTTTATTGAAAACTATGCCACATTGGAATTTTTTCATTTCTCGTATGCTCTACGTTTAGCCAATGTTCCAAGCCCGAACCTAACGCACTTGGCCCAACTATCACCGTTCCCAGGAACATTTTCTTCCCTAATTTATTTTTCGTTGCAAGTGTCGTTTTGATGAGCATATTATTAAGATCTTCTGGTAATTTAATTGGCACTGTCACAGTCGACACATCCACATCCCACTTGGTCGAAAGTGATGGGAAAAAGAAGCTCGATTTCCATGAATCCAAATAAATATTGTGCTCGAAGACGGTTGTTTTTATGTACACACTTCCGGCGGAACTTTCAAGCTCATCTTTTACCTTGTTGGAGCATCGCATTTTTGATGTTGATACTTTGAGCAGGAGGCCCTTGTCCGGCTTGTTACTGGATTTTCCGATTTTTCTTCTAACCTCAGAGAGTCCGGGCCATGAGGAGATCTTACTGCTATTGGAAGTTTTCGCTGGCGGATTTGACGTTGGATCGGTTGTGGCATCTGAAGTAGTTGCTGAATCTTTTGCTTCATCTTTGATCAAATCCTGTAGTTCAAGAATTAATTCAACAACCCCTTTTGGTGACTGCGATAGCTGAAAGAAAGAAAAAAAATTGTAATAATTAAAAAAAGATGATTTTAATTAGCAGATGATGAGACCCAAGTTTATGATGTTTTAATGACTTAATTCTTATGTTAGATGAAAATGTTTTAAGCGTAAGTTAAATTACATTCGCCGCTGCTTTGGGTGTGTTACATCAAGGCTAATTCTAATTACATTCAAACGAAAATATCTTCTTAAATGGTTGCATAAAGGCAATTAATGAAAATAAAATATGAGATAATTTCAATTGCAGCGCAATGCAGAAGCATCAATTAGATGAAAAATATTCCATTTTATGGAGTTTTTAGTTGTTATTTTATAAAATGAGCTAATAGTATAATAAAAGTCATGGAATAGATAGGTTTGGGATTCAGAGAGAAACCTTGCCAAGTAGCACAGCTAGTAGCAATTGAATCACAGCGACTCTCTTGTGACTGATGGAATGTAACAAAATGATAATAAATGAGTCATAATGACTGCTCCGGTTTTGTTACAAAATTATTGTTGCAAAGTACTAACAATATTGTAACATTGTTACTAAAAATATTGAGAAAACATTCACGAAAGTAATTTTTTGTCACTTTATTGAAACAAAAATTCAAAGGTTTTAAAGAATAACAAAACTTATAGTGGAAACGTTTTGTTGCTTTGCTCTGAAATAGTTTTATGTTACATGATTGTTACTTTTTTTGTTACTTGAAATCTGGGTTCAAACTTAAGATTAAATTTTTCGATCAATGAAGGTAACAAAGTGATTTCAATTCAGTTACTTGTATAGTAAAGGATAAAATCAGAAACAGTCAAACTGGAATCCTACTTCTTTGTTATATTAACATTTTTAATAGCAAAACATTTGTGTTTAAACCTTTATGTTACCAATATTTTTGATGTTTTTACCAAAATAGTCTTTAAGAACTATAGTGTTACATTTTTCCTTTATGTTACCCTTTTTGTAAGATTTTAGTCACAAAACTCAAATCTGTGCCACTCGGCCTGTTATCAAAAGTTGGTTATTAATTTCGAAAGCATTTTTATCTTACAGCCTTATTACGGTTGTCAAAGATCAATTAATTGACAATATAATAAAATGTATCCATTATTAATTTATCGATAATCGATAATTTTTTGATTAATTGCGAATAACGAACAAAACTCTATTGTGAATACTGAAAGGTACCTGACGTTTGACGTTTGAAGCTTCAGCACCACACATTATTTTGTATGTGTAAAAATTGATTGTTTTATTTATGCACTTTCATTTGTTTTCAACTTGAAACAAACATTCTAATAAATTTTAAATTTAAAACACGTTTACAATTTACCAAAAAATTAAATGTATTTGTTACTGTGAATAGCGAATGTGCTTATTGCCAATAAAGGCTAGTGTCAATAAATGGTTTCGTGCAAAACTGTAAACGAAATGTAAATAACAATTTCATTCACAATAGAGATTCATAAAAATAAAACAGATTTTCTACTTTCGATTTTCTTCGATAAAAGTCGTTTATCGAAATAAGGGTCTGTTACACTTTTTTCAATTAATTAAAAACTTAAGTGGAAATTAAAAATTTGTTCAGAATAATTGTGATTTCAAATGATTTAAAAAGTCTTTAAAATGAAATTTCAGAAAAATTTCCTGAAGAAAAAAAAAAAACAAAATTAATGAATTTAAATTAAATATTCCTGTCTTAAAAATTTCTGTCAAGAATGAAGGATTCAAATTCTAATAACCATTATTAATTAATTAATTAAAATGTAATGTAATTATAAATATTCGTTAACTTTTTAAATAGTTTAAATAATTTTAAATAACACAATCGGCGAAAATGTAAGTGAGTTTTTCTTTTGAACCGACAAAATTAAAATAATTTATTAAAAAATTCTTACACTATTTGAGTCTTTTAATACTGTTGTTGTAATATCCTTTATTGGCAGCCAAAGTTCATCAGTACAAAATTGACCTGTTCTTGAGTTTCTTTTAAAAACTTTTGGTTCCAAATAACAAGTGACAGAGCCTAAAATTCAAAAGAACAAATATGTATATACAAAAATGTTTATAGAATAAAAAAGTTAATAATATAATTTACCAATATTTCTTTTAGCTTCACTACTTGTTAGCTGGACAGTTTCTTGGGGTTTTGAATTATTAGTAACTTTAGAATTTTTAGCAAAAGCATCATCATCTTTTGGCTTAGCACTTGATGAATCAACAACTTTTTGAACAAGCGAAGAGCTTCGTTCTCTTAGAGATCTATAGGTTTTATTAAATCTATTAAGACTCTGAAAATAATACGATACAATAAATAAAGATATGATTAAGAAATACTTGAAAAAAAAATGTAATATTTAAAATGAATTCAATATGTAATTCAAGGTGATTACATTCATTGAAGATTTTGTTCTTTTAAAATTCTAGTATTTACTACGAAGTAAGGTGTATAGAAGGTTAAACATTTTTGGCCTTAAACTATTAATCAAGTAAGATTTTTAGACATTGCCCATTCAAACAGACAATTAGTTAGAATTGTTGTCATCAGACAATTTCTTTTTTTTTGCAGCTTTACAAAAAAAAAAATTCAACTGAAGAAAAGATAATCTATCTTAATCATCAGCAATAAATAATAATAACATCAAAAAGTGATGTCAGCATCAATACCAGTTCGCTAAATCTTAAAACAAAAGCCAAATCATTTATCAATAAAAAAAAGACAATGCAGTCAATGAGCTTAGACTAATGTTTCAAATAGCGTTTAAATGTCACCTTCAAAAAGTGATCGTGCTTCTGAAAACATTCTGCCAAAGAGAATGTCTTTTCGAGAATTATTTGAATGTAACTCTAGAGAGTGACATATGAACTTTTGTTAAAAAAGAAATATGAAAATATTTTAAGTAAAAAATACTCACAGCTGGTGGAAGTTCCAAAAGAGCATACACGGTGAATACAACAAAATGTCCAGTAAAAAGTTCTTCTGGTAAAAATTCTGTTACACTTCTGCCTCTTGTGTAACTTTTAATCGATGGTCTAAAAAGAATTTAAAATTAAATTTTTCAACAAAAACCACCACTAAATTTACATACTTTTTATCCGGAGCCAGGGGAAATTTGAAATTCTCGTTAAATTTTGGCCATGAATTTGTCTGAATACTGCTATCGTATCTTTTCGTCCCGGGAAACAATTTCACCTGATTTTTTTTTTGTTGGGGGGGGGGGAGAAAACATTTAAATTCTCTTTCCAAGTCTTTGACATTTTCGCGTCTACTTACGCAGCTCTATACCTTAATATTATATCCTTGAACTATTTTGAATCCAAACACAGTCGGTAGATGTCGTGCCGAAATCAAAAGAACATTAAGTTCCGGCACCATTACACCGCGACCACCTTCGGCTCCATCCGGCGACGATGGCAGCGGCGTTGATTCGATGAAAATTTGAAATCCTATTTCCGGTTCCAAGCTCACCGAATGTCTCTGTTTAGCACCATTATTCGATGATGACGAAGAATGTTGACCCGGTATGAGGGATCGTAGTTTATTGAAAGAGAATGACATTGCGAGTTGTCATTTGACTTTTATTGCATGACACACTAGAACTGAAAAATAAACATCAAATAAGAACTTTCTTAGTGAATTTAAAAAATACATTATATACTATTTTGCGGTTTTAAATCAAATAGAATACTGCATTTGTATGCAAAACTGAAACTAGGTCTCGAATAGCTTCGTTTAGAAATAAAATAATAAGAAACAAAATAAATAAATATTAACAGCTGAGCAACAGTCTCGCTAACTCATAGCCATCGCTACCGCCACCGCCATGCCACAATAAGGTATCGAATTAACTATATGAATAAGAAACTCTAATAAGGCCCACACCCCACATGCATTTTTCTGCCACTAAAGCAAAACAGACAATCGTATCGGTATTTGTTCAATTAAAATTACTTAAGACGGCCGGCCGGCAGTGTGGCCAGAGGGGGCATTCTTTTTGCTTTTTTTAGTTAAAGTTTTAAAGTGACATTTTGCCTTCCTGTCATTCAGAAATATTTTGAAAAATCATGCTTAGTATAAGTAAATCAGTAACTTTTTTATCTCAATCTGTCAAAACATGGATTTTTCTTTTTTATTCGTTCCATGTCAATAAGTTGATAGATTCCTTTTCTTGTGGAAATCAAATCTTCATCTGTCAGTTCGACAAGTGGTTCTTATAAATTCGACTTGTTAAATTCAGTTGTGGAAAACGTGTTCAAAGTAATAATGAAGGAAAATTTGACACCTATAACAGGACTACTTCAGTTGACAAGAATATTAACACCAAAAGACAAGATCAATTTGACACAATTATAAAATCAATTTTTGAGTGAAAATATAAGATGAGATTGATAAATAGAAAACACCATTTACTAAAGTCAATTTGCAGTAGATGTCACTTTTTAGCTCTTCATGAAGTTTATTTTTGAATTTGAACAATCAAGTTCAAAAACTTTGGTCACACTGTTTTTTGACAATTGTTTTTGTTGTTGTTTTCATGTGCTTTTTACATATGTATAAATTAATATTGTCACATACAGACACAAGTCCAAAAGTGACTCGGCCAACGAACGGCCACTTGGCTCACGCGGTCATGGGTAGTGGTGGCGGGCGGGATGTTTATATTTTTAATAAAATACATATATTGACAATGGCAAGGGTAGGTACTCGTATACAAACATAAATAAGACCGCAAGACGATTTATGGAATTATAACTGTTCTTAATTACTTGCATAATTAGTTATGTACTCGTACAATTGTACATATACATATGTAAGATGTAGTTATGTACAACATATGTGATTTTTTGTTTTCATTTGAATAAACTTTACCTACATAACATCAAAGAAAACAAATGGAACGAATATTAGTAACTTAAGAAAATAAATTATAATTATTACTAAAACAATACGATCCCAATCAATAAAGTAGACCCTATAAAAAAAAATTGGGATTGAAAATAAAGTGACAAAATGAATGAGTTATCGATTGGTATTTTTGGTGTCAGATAAAACTATATTTTCTACTATTGCAAAAAGCATATGACATGTCAAAAAGGAACAAAATTCAACCAATACATCAATTCAATACATGACAGACATCCACAAATTATTATTTTTACATCGTTTAAGAATGCGAAATGTTATTATTTCCAAATCATCTGTCAATATTGCAATTTTCCGTTTCTTGCGTTTCATTGAGCAGAACTAATTGATTCAAAATCAAATTTGCTAGTCCTTTATTTTTGAAGAGATTTACTGTGTCGTTTAAGCAATTCCAATACTAATGTCGTTTTCAATTGGCAATCCGCAATGAGAAGTAGAAGCAGAATCCCAATTGAACACTTTTTGTGAATTCTGAAAAATTTGAAGTTTGGTGTGACTGTATTGGTAGTTTTGCAATCTTGGCTTTTTGGAAAACTCCTGCAATAGAAAATTAACTGCATCACTTGCATCGTCATCACTTGATGAAGAAGATGAGGAAGACGACTCCAACAATGTTTCTAACAAATTAGGAACAATTGCTAAGATATTGTCAATATTATTATCGATTTTTTTATAGTTTAGTTTTAATTTCAAGCAATCACTTCACAGTTCGCACAATTTCTTAATTCAAAAATATGACATTTATCAAGTGTGACATTTAAAATCTTTGAATGTGTGAGAGATTCTGTTTTCTTGCTTCTGACTTCAAATCCAGAAGAGAAATCTCTTCTTTTTCAGAATTAGAACTGTCACTTTTGCCCAATTGAACGCTTTGAGAATGCTTTTTTCTGATTCCAGATTGCCAATTGAAAACGACATAATTCTTATCTGTCAGTTAAGTGAGTTAGATTAATTCAATTGTTAAAAATGTTTTTACAACAATTTTACAAACATTTCATATTTACCTACATACCTACATATTTTAAAATGAATTTATTAAAATGTTAAGATTATTTTCTTCTTCAAATATTGGAGAATGTCAGTTTGACACCTATAGTCCCACACTGACATCTGCTCCACATAGACATAAGAAAAAACAGCAACTCATTAGTAAAACAAATAAAATTTGAATCATATTGCATCAACCATGAAAAAAATGGTTTGCTGAAATCCGACTTTATTAATTTGTGAAAACTGACAGAAATTTTAAAATTAATACGGAAGATGTGTCATTTAAGTCATGTCAATTGAAAAAAATTTTTTTTTTTCTTATACACATGTATGTGCATAAAGTACATAATATAATGTTCAATACAATTTGTCTTCCTGCATAGTTTTTGTTCCATGTGATGTTTGACAGGAGATAATTGTATAATTGGCAGCACTGGTCACTAAAAAACAAATAACAGCACTATTTTTGTGTTTTTAGGATTTGACGTTTAAGTTTTTGTCTACCATTCGCTCAGTTGTTTGAATATATTTTTCTTAACTTAATGTGTTTTGGAATTTATTTTTGTGGCATTTATACATAGTTCGGGGGGAATCCGAGCCAAATGGAGGCTTATAGTTCTCAAGCGAATAAGTTAACGTTTATTAGGCGGCAGATGATGTTTTAATTTTTATTTTAAATTTGTCTTTGAAACTGTTTAAAATGTTTTCCAAAATCATTTGTAGATCTTCGAAGCATTCCATAAAATTTGCAATAATATTCGATAAAAAAAATTCAAAAATTGTTTGCTATCTTCTAATTTGCTCTTTTTGTATGACGTAAGCGTGCTTACAAATCGATTTCAATCGTATATTAAACGAGTCATAATAAATTCCTTGTTTTTACCGTGTTTTGTTTTATTAATCAAAACAACAATAACAATAATGTCTTAAGAATTGTTTAATGTTCAGAATATTGCCTCTGCTAAAACCAATTATTTTATTATTTGCAAATGAGTAAGCGAGGTGGGATAAAAAAAAAAAACAAAGTTTATGGCTTAAGCTATAAAGTCAAGGTTTCAAGTCTTATCTCTCGTATGTTCACAGATTTAAAGCATTTTGTTTAAGACGAATTTTGGATTTGACTTCCAATTAAACAACGAATTTACACCAAGAAGTTAAAATCATTCACCTCTTGTTCTTTATTTCTCGAGAATTCAGAACTTAACCAGAGTTATTCTACTATACTGCACATTTTAAAACGAAATTTGTTAAGACTCTTGCCAGTCTTTAAAACAGAGTATTATTATTGATGTTAGATGTATGATTTGTTGCCGGTAGTCAAATTCATTAAATGTCAATTCATTCTGTCAAAGAAAACTACGACCTCAACCGCAACGGATGAAAAATCCTCTTTTTTATTTCAAATGTCAATTTTTTCTTATTTGTAACTTCAAAATTAAGATATTTTAGAATTTAAATGTGACGTTTGTAAACGAGTATTTGACGTATGAAGGTATCTAGTTTCTAAAACTCAAGCTAAGGCAACAAATTATATTCATCACGAGTAGAAAACAAGACACCTACAACCACACCAAAACGAGACTCGATTATAAGGAGACGAGACCGAGACTATACTGACATTTTTCGATTTTGACAAGACCGAGTGGAGAATAAATTTACTCTTTCAATTCGTATACAATAGAAAATTGCTTTTTTTAATACCTACTCAATCAACAGACTCAGAGTGTAAGTGACAGTCTATTTAAAAAAAAATCAACCGGCAAATCAATTCAATTCGAAAATAATAACACAAAGCACTTCTCTATAACTTGCAACCTTAAAGCTGTATTCACATTAATTTAACACCACAACACACTGACACGACCACATTGCTGCTGCAGAATCGTTTTCAATTTCATGAATCATTAATGCACATAATGAATATAAAAAGGTGCTAATTTGTTGTTCATTTTTGTTTTTGTTTTTGTGTTTAATTTTAATTTTTTTATCTTTTTATTTTATACATATTCCAAATGACAAACTTTGAGATACTCGTATTCTACGTTTATTCGATTCCTTATCGATGGAATATTTTGTATTTTTATTTGAAAACTCACTTAACTGCATTTGTTGAAGGTAAAAATAATAATAAAATTGATAAAAAAATTGATAAAAAACACACACACTCACATTTTCACACATTTTTGTTTGATGAGCGATTTAAAGTCTATCACAGATGTTTTCATATCAAAAAGTTAAACACCACACATTTTGATCGAATTGAAAAACGTTCTAAGAATTTTCTATATCAATGATTCCCCTCGGAAATTTATACTTTCTCGCTGCTGCTGCTGATGATGATGATGATCGGATTGCTTTTGATAAGCGCTCGCTTTTAATGAATAAATTCAATTAGAATAAAAGACCGAATTTACATTCAAAGCTGTGAACGATGACTAGATACCTACTAGAAGTTTACTTTTAAGATTCGTGACTAACAAGTTAAAAGGCTAAGATAGGTGCGCGAGTAGTTGGAACTACTTATGACCTAGAAACTACTATAGAATATAGATACTCTTGGCAGGAAGGTGTATTGGAAGTTTCACAACTTAAACTCACAAGGTGCAAGGTGGCGCAGAATATCTCAACTGACAAGGGTTGTAGCTTTGTTAGACGATCGAAGAACGAACGGGAGAACTATTATTCGAAGACGACGACGAACGAAGACGCGGCAGCGGCGGCGAAGTGCTGAGTGCTGATGAGAGCACAACTTGGACTGAAATTATCTTGAAAGTGAGATTTTTCTCGGTCTATGAAACCATTCGAATATTTGTCAAATTAAATACGAGTATCTTATCTGTGAGGCGAGGTGTGTGGCTGCTAGGCTAGGTTGGGCGATAACGGTTATCATTATGCATGTGTGGATTAATTTTTGTGATTGTAATGACTACGAACGTCTGTGCGGGCGGTAACCAACGACAACGACTACGACGACGACGAGACGTGAGCGAGCCGAGTGAGCTAATGTTAAAGGAATTATGAATAAAAATTATTCTACTTCGCTCAATGGAGTTCGTTTAATTTTAAATTGAATTGGAACACTCAAATTCTGCTGCCTCTTTGAAAAACAAACTTTTTGTACTCGTATAACTTAAATTTTTTTTTAACAAGTTTCAGCGGCTTACAAGAATTATTCCTTAACATACATAAGTGCATCCAAAAATTGAAGGTTCGAATCGATTTGATTTGAAATATTTTTTTCAAATTCGATTTCACACAATTAAAAAATTTTGCAATACAAATTTAAAAGATAAATTAGATCACATGACGAGACTTTTACTAGAATGTTCCATTTTCGTCAAATTCAAAAAAAAAATCTGTACCGTTTTGGTTTCGTCCTTTTTTAACTTCCCATAGGGAGTTATTGTAATCGGTCCGATTTGTCAAATTGAAATTTTTGACAAATCTGGACGTTTCAAGGTTCCTAGAATCTAAATTCGTCATTTGTAGAGAGATGTCTGTGTGTGTGTGTGCACGTACGTTCGTACGTTCGTACGTTCGAGACCCTTTTTTCGTTAACGATATCTCGAGAATGAATAGAGGTATCGAATCGAATTAAATTTTGTTCGATAGGTTTTAACTTCGAAAGATACAGAAAGGACTTTTATACAAATTTGTCGAACGGTTTTTTCACCATAGCAGTTTAAAAAAAAGTGAAAATTTTAGTTGGTTGCAAATATCTCAGGAACGGATGATGCTATATTGACTTCAAATAAATTTTATTGTGTAGATAACGATGTAATACAGGTTTGGTATAAATTTGGAAATATTTCAATTTACCGTTATTTTAAAAAAAAAAAGTAAAAACTAAAAAAAAAAATTTGGAGCTCAAATATACAATGAAGGAAAATGATGTCATCTTCAAAATAATTTTTAACTATAGAAAACACTGTGCTTAATATCTGGTAAAATTTTCGAAAAAATTCAGTTGACACTTTTTTACAAAAAATAAAAAAGTACAAAAAATTCGAAGAAAAGTTGGTAAAAAATGTGTTTTGACTTGAATATCTCGAGAATGAGCTCCGATATTCAGATCAAACTTATATAAGTTTATACAAAATACAATTATTAATATATGCTATAATTTTGACAAAAATCGAATTGACAGTTTTTTTAAGAAAAATAAAAAACTAAAACCGAAATTTACAGAAAAATGACAAAAATTGTTTTTGACTTACATATCATCACAACAAGCAATGATGTTGACTTCAAATGTTTTTATTTTCAGCATAATGCATTTGTCAATAAATAAAAAATTTGAAAATATTGACGAATACCAAATTGACATTTTTGTACAATAAATACAAAATGGGAAGTTATCAGTGTGGGTCGCACCCAGCCTCTTTTTTTTAATTTTTTTCAATCTACCTCAGTTTAAAAATTCTATTTTCTAAAGCAACAAATTTAAAATATCTAAAATTATTTTTCAAAAACAACATTTTGACTTTTAATTGATTATTATTATTTACTTTTGGCTTATCTAAATTAAATTTGACAGTTTATGACTTTAAATCAGGATAACAAGTCAAATTTTGATAAAACCTTTTGAATCATATTTATGGCTTAATAAATGGATAATTTGAACAATTTTATTTTCACATGAGTATCATTCGGTCCCGCTCTTTTTCAAAAATTTCCTTTCTTCTGTGTATATAGGGAAACCTTATGGCTAAAACAGATTGCAAGACCTTAAGTCCTAGACCCAAAATGCAGAGCGCATAAAATTTAATTTTTTATCTCAAAAAAACTATTGGCATTGACATTATGTTTCAATATTAGTCCCAAAGAAAATAGTCTCAAGATATTAAATAACAAGATCTTAATGGTATATTTTGATAATTTCTTGGAGAAATAAAACGGCCTTGAAACTTTTCTTGCAATAATGTAACTGTTTGGTTGCTCGTATGACACTTAGCGCCATCTTGTTGAAAATAAAGGCAGTCAACATATTCAGCCCTATCGAGGTATTCGTTCGGAGAATTTAAGAAACGAAAGTGAATTCCGATCGGAACTCAGATTACTTTCGAGGTATCCGTTGCGGAACTAAATAAAATGAAGCAACCAATCGCGTTCGTTTTAATATTTTATTTACAATTTTGTTGTTTAAATTTCCGAATAGATTCCGCAATGATTTTTCATCGGACAATTTCTGAGAAATTCAACGCATAGCTGTCAAAAATTATTGAAAAATCGTATTACAACGCGTAGCGATGGAAACCGATGTATTTTGTCGGAAAATGTTTACGAAATTCTATCGGAACGGATACCTCGATAGAAAATTCTCCGATTTCGAACAAATCGGAGAAAAATTTCTTCCGAAGGAATACCTCGATAGGGCTGAATATCATCTAATTCTGGCATAGTTCGGTAACGCAATCCATTCACAGTACCAATAGTTACACTATTTTCAAATAAGCAATTTCCAATCGCATCGCCAGCCCCAAAACCAAGAACAGCACCAAACCATTGCACGTTGAGAATGGAGAGGGTTTTCAACAATCATTTTTGGATTTTCCGAGCCCTAAATGTCACAATTCTTTTAATTAAGGTAACCTCCGCAGTAAAAATGCGACCGATCGGCTTCTACTTCTGTTAACTAAACTTTAAAAGCCTTAAGACCTAAGCCTTCATGGAAAAACAGTTAAATATAATTTCTGGAACGCCTAATTACAAAGAAGAAATATTCTTAGTTATTCTTGAGCAACATAGTCATACATGTTTTCGATTATTCACATCATTAACTTATCCCAAGAGCATACATTTAACCACCCGTTTCACTATTTCCGGCCGATCTCAAAATGTTAACCTTTTTTATAGTAAATTTAAACAACTGTCTGTTATTGTTGTGAATTATTTAATTTTAAGTAATTCTGTAATTTTCACTTGTCAAATATCAAAATGTGGCCGCTCCCCAAAAAGCGGGTTATCTAAGGTGAAACCCTTTATTTTTTTCAAACTGTATTTAAAATGTAACCACAAATTTAGGCATAGGAGTTACTGACTTTGCAGAACAATGTCCTTAATATTTTTTCACTAATTTCGACTCCTTTTTTCCATTTCAAAATTTAAATATCAACTATTTTAGTTGATATAAAATAACTAAAGCAAAATTAATTAATTTCTGTCTGCATCTTTGGGAGTATGCAATCATTTTTAATCACAGTCTTCAAGTAAGTTTCGTGACATACTTAGAGGAGTTTTTCATAAAAAGAAATTTAATATAATAGGTAACAGAAAAACAATTTTCCAATTTTCCGGAGAATAGTGGAAACCTTCCATCCTATGAAACGATACCGACAAGAAAATCACTCATACGCCCAATTGCACCTTCTTACCATACTTTCGTTGTTTAAGCATAAACATTGAATAATATTCAAATTTTTAGTTTATTTTATTTTACACTTTTTACCATCAGAGTAAGAACAACAAAATTAAAAAAATAATGATTTTAAGATTCAGCAACAAACCGACTTGAAATAGTTGTTGTTGTTGTAACATTAATTGGCTTTTCCGTACTCGTATAAATATGTTTCAAATACAAATTAAAATAATCAGTATAGTTCATTGGTGTCAGAATGCGATGTTTTCGAACTGGCAAACGTGGAGACAAGGACAACATACTGGCCCACTGTCCATCACACAAGTCGTCATAGCGAAGCAGTCCAACTTCATGGCCACCTAAATCACCGGGTCCTCGACACATCGGTTGGCCATCCCACAACTTCGGTCCGGACTCACGAATCCAACGGGCAAGATACAGAGCTCGACAATCACAATGCCAAGGATTCTTGTCCAATTTGACAGCAACCAAATTACGAAGTCCATCGAATGATCCGTGTGGTAGAAATTGTAACTTATTCGAATCGATGCGCCTGAAAGATATTGGAGAAGCCTTGGATAGGAAAGATTGAAAATCATTTTACTTACAATTTTTCTAAATTCTTCAAAGGATGAAAAACTTTGGCCGTGAAACTCTGAAGGACATTATTGTTAAGCATGAGATTGATCAAATTTGTAAGGCCCTGGAAATTACTCTCTTCGAGTGTAGTGAGATTATTGGAGAACAATGTCAGTCTGGTGAGCGATACTGTGTGCAGGAAGAGGCCATCCGGAATAGCAGAAATTGAATTTTGTCCTAAAAATAACTCTCGCAAGCCGACGAGCTCTGTAAATGCTCTGGAATCAATCTATTGAAAAACAACAAAAAAAAACTATTGTGTTAAAGCTTAAGCTTAAGTTTATAAAATATTTATTTCTGAAAGTTAAAACGACCCACTTTTATACCGATGGATTAAAGACTTATGATTGGGTTGGTGTAGGCGTGTATTCAGATGGGCTAAAACTAGAGCTTGCCTTTCACCTTCATGACCATAGCAGCGTATTCCAGAGCTACTATTAAATCTCTTGTCTTCGCAAACTCTCTAAACGTCCTCAATTATAAATCATTTCAGGAAACTATAAAATCTGTTAACTCTCCAAAAGCAGAACAACATTACCCATCCCATCACGTATGGCAACCACCTTCCCGGCAATGAAACAAATTTGGCCAATCTAGATTTATAACGTTCTCAGGGTTTGATATCTCTAAGCAGATTGAATATAATTAGCTCGTTAAGAGCTTGATTTTACATATCCTCAAAAAGCCTTGAATAAAGTTTCTTCAAACTTCCAAAAGGTGATATACCTTAAAACACCAGATTTTTAAGTTAGATTCGAAATTAGGCCGTCAAGAACCTTCGGAAAAAGAAGACCTCTTTGATCTGTGTGTTTAAATTAAATTTGTTTTTGTTTAAGTTATTCAAATCTTAGTTGCGAAACGATGATTTCTATGCATAATTGTACACTCAGGCGTATATGCACTTTTTGTGGGACAATTGTCTTTCTGTTGTAAATGTTATTTG
Source organism: Scaeva pyrastri (assembly GCA_905146935.1). NCBI lineage: Eukaryota > Metazoa > Arthropoda > Insecta > Diptera > Syrphidae > Scaeva > Scaeva pyrastri. The sequence continues at coordinate 55,711,997 of LR989929.1, forward strand.
TTTCTTTCAAAAAATTATTATTTTTTTTTTAAATACATTAAAAGGATGCTGAAAAACTATCCTTTCAGCAAAAGCTATAATATTGTACGAATCTTGAAAATATTCAGATTATACACTCAATGTTTTTTAAATTTACTTTTTTTAAATCAAAATTATATAAAAAAATAAACTTACAGAACTTATTCGATTCATAGTAAGATCCAAAGTTGCCAGTTCAGGTAGGTGTTCAAATGTCTTCCTTGATATAGAACTTAAACGGTTACTGTGAAGAATTAATGTTTTGAGGTTTTTGACACCAATGAAAAAGCCATCCGAGATATTTGCTGGAAGAAAAAAAAATAAATAAATATTTTTAAATAAGTAGTTTATTCTTATTTATAATTGAAAGTTATAATGACTAATTATGTATAAGGTTAGGATTACAGGTTTTTGAACTAAAGTTATAGTTTAAATATTTGGAGATACAGAATTTGACAAATTGTAAAATTATTTTAATTTTAAATTCATGAACCTAACTAAGCTCTTAGTATAAATTTAGGCAGACTTAATAAATAGGGTTACCAGAGAGTAACCATGCCCAAGTCCTTAAAAATCTGAATTTGATTAAATATGGCCTTAAAATCTTGTCAACAAATATTTTTGGTTTATTTTTTATGGATGTTTGAGCCTATTGTACCAGTTTAAAGTTTTTTTTAGCTTAAAAGAAAGGCGTTTTACGTCCATATTTAAGTAACTTTTCACCTTTGGTTTTAACTTATAGTTACAGACTGTGTAAGTGTAAGATTTTGATTTTCCGCCTTTAAGGTTAAAACCAATTAGGCCTAAGGTTAACATTATATATTTTTTAGTATATGTAGGTATATGCTTTAACAAAATTCAAAATGTTTATTCATTTATTTTTTTGTAAAGTTAATTAAAATAAATTGGCTTAAAACAATCAAAAGTATGGTTTTAATGTTATGCCTAACAATATTCTTATGCCTAAAGTGTATAGTAAGGTAATACTTGTGTGAGTTTAAAATTTAAGGAATCTTCCGTGCCCCCGCCAAGTCGAGCGCGAAACAAACACTGCCGTACCATCCTTTACTGAAATCATTTCGACGCATTTTCAGGCCTTTATTTGAGAACCTCTGGATAAGACCAGAACGCAGAAATTTTCGTCCAGTATGCTATAATCACATACTTAAAATCCAAAACTTCAAGTCTGTTGTTCATTTAGTTCTCACTAGCACTCATGATCATAAAAATAGAACTAGTACTTCCCATAAACTCAGAGAGCTAAAATTTGGTATAGAGTTAGGGTTTAATGGTCTCATAAAGGGAAAACTATAAGAACTAGGATAATCGAAGGTCTGGAGTACCTGGTGACCCTGATTAGAAAACACAAGAACCCAACCAAACTATTAGAGATATGTATATAAATATGTTAATGCCCCCTTCTACTATTAGTACATACAAAAATCGATTGTCATTGCAAAAATCCAGCGTAGTGGGACACATCTTCTAATTGAAATTTATATAGCGTCCCACTGCTGGGTTAATACCTCCCCTTCTGCTTTAAAAACGCATATGTAACACCAAGAAGTGACCAGCACTAACCCCATCTAGAAGCGAGTAGAATAACTACTATACCACAACAGAAGTGACCACTACTAGTGCCAGCCAGAAGCGGGTAGAGTTACTACACTAGGCAATACGAAAAACTGTTGCTACTGTACAAGAATCAGAACCGGAAAAAAAGAAAGATTTGTATTAATAAAAAAACTACTCCTAAAAAGAAAAAAAAACTATGCCAAAAAGAAAATATAATAAAATAAATCAATAAGCCCACGTTTCTACAAAAGAAATGAAATCCCATCAAAAGCATTCAGTAAAAAACTTAGCAAGTCGCGATGAAACTGCATGTTTATCTCTAAAAAGTAATGAAATCTAGACAAATTCCTGACATGTCTAAGGTTCCTTAATGAGATTTTTTTATTATTTATAACTAACTAGCTGTTACCCGGTGCGCTTCGCTACACCTAAATCGAATAAAACTTAATGATTTTTACTTTGTGTCTTATTTATTGTTGTAGAAGGCATTTGACAGGACTGCTGACCTGCCGAACTTCGTCTCGCACAAATTTAACGTCTTAACATAAAAAAGTCGTATACAAATCAGATCAATAGTTTTGGCGTAATGTGATTTTAGACAGAGTTTTAATGTTGTAGATAGGCAGCTATGCATAGGTTCCTGTGGGAATGAGATATTTTCCCGAAGTAAAAAGTAGTCTGAATTTTGGTACCTTCCTACCCTATAATCTAAGTAGTGTGATGGACTGTCGCTAAGTTTCGATCCAAGTAAAACTGTTAAATAAAGACAGTTGCATCGAAATTTTATCATAAATTCCCTAAATTATGGCGCCTACCTACCCTGTAAGTTAGAAAAGTGATCAAATACTAACTTGAAGTCTTAGTAACACTCAGTTAAAAAAAAATATCAAAATCATTTCAGTAGCTATGGCGTCATGCGCTTCTTGACACGATCACGCTAGATTTCCCCGAGAATGAGGTATTTTCCCGTCGTAAAAAGTAGCCTGTGTTCGTGCCTAGGATCCTATCTTTAAATTAACCAAGTCTTATAAAAATCCGTTCAGAAGTTAAGGCGTGAATGAGTTAAACTTTTAAAACAAACTATTAAAAATCACTAACTTAATTAGTTTTCTGGCTACTGCCTACGCCATAAGTACGATAGCATGAATATTAATAGCCCATATCTTTTTCTAGGTTACTATCTAAATTTCATCAAAATCCGTTCAGCCGTTTAGCCATGATAGAACAAAACTCCCATCAAAAACCATAAAAAAAATCACTAACTCAATTCAGTTTTCTATACCCCCTAAGAAAGATGGCGTGATTATTTATAGCCTTTGACCATTTCTAGGTTATTATCTATCACCATAGCAAATTTCAACAAAATCCGTTCAGCTGTTTAGGCGTGAAAGAGTAACAGACAGACAGACAGACAGACAGAGTTACTTTCGCATTTACATATAATATTAGTATGGATGTTGTATGTCTTGGCCGTTGACTTGTACCCACTGACATAATGAAGAATGTTCAAATTATATTCTCAACGAACATTCGTGTTGAACATTAACGTTTATATTTGTGAGATATTTTTTAGTACCAACAGACATTCTTATTATTCTTTATTTGCTAACTAAATAAGATTCTGAAACTTGCTATTTGACAAATTTTGTTATAGGTCTTTTAGTTTGAATCCCAGTCTCCGAAGTCCTACTTTTTCGGAAAAAAATGAACTAGGATCTCTGCGTTTTGAACGTTTAATTTTTCCCTTTAACTGTACCGCTCAGAGCTCAGATTAAGTTTCGGAAAAAAAATGAACTAGGATCTCTGCGTTTTGAACGTTTAATTTTTCCCTTTAACTGTACCGCTCAGAGCTCAGATTAAGTTTCTGATAAATATAAAAAAAACTACATAAGAACAAAAAAATATTCTTACTTATCATATTCCAAGACAAATCCAATATCTTCAACTTATCAAGATCCTTCAAGCTGCCCGATTTCAGAATTTCAATTTCATTCTTTGACATATCCAATTCTTCCAATACAATTTGATCTCTCAATAATTCGGCAGGAAAATGCTTAATTCGATTATCCGATAAATTAATGACTTTCAATCGTTGCATATGATTTAATAAATCTTCCGGGACATCAGAGAGAACATTTTTACTAGCATCCAAAAGAACTAAATTACGAAGCTTCCAAAATGTCCTATGATCTAATTCTTCTAGTTGATTGCTTTGAATTCGTCTATAGACATTAAGTTCTTCGGGAAATTAGATAAAAATCATTTATTTCTCACAACACTTACAATTGAATTAAACTATCCAAGTCCTGAAATAAATCGTACGGAATGAAATCCAAAAAATTACTTGAAAGATCCAGTTCTTCCAATAAAGTCAGTCCTCGGAATGTATCCTTGTGCAGAGTCGAAAGGGAATTTCTTGATAAATCTCTAAATAAATTATGAAAAATCTTATAAAAAAACAGAAAAGAACTTTCAATGTTTCAACTCAATAATTCAAAAAATACGAAACTAATTAATTTTTATTTCAATTTTTTAACTCAAGACTTCTTTTCATCAGTCAATACTTCTTCCAAATAATCTGAAGCTATACTCACATAAAAACCATATTCATTGGGATAACTTGCGTTGCGGGGACTGATTTCAAATTGGTGTTCCAACAGGTGAAACTTTTCGTATCCGGATTACACCGACAAATCCCAGACGTGCAACGATTCCACTCGAGTTTACTTCCCGGAGTAAGTTTCCAAACTGGTTGCTCCACCGACCTCAATCGACTCTCAATCTGACGAATTCGTTTGTGTAGATCATTTTCCAAATTAAAAACTCCCATATCCGGAATATTGGCGTTGGTGTTGGGTTCCTTCTTTGGTGTTACATCCTTGCCGACTTTGATCTCCTTGGAAAACATAAACAACTGTGCTATGATTTTCAATGCTTCACATGGTGTAATCGAACAATTAGATGGGCCAGAAAATATGGCTGGGATAAAGTTTCGCTTCCAGAATGTGTCGAATTGATCACTCTGGCCAATAGGCAAAAGTGTTACTATCAAAATTAAAATCACTGTCAAATACGAATAATTCATCTCGACTAACTAACTTAAACTGATCTCGATTTGATGGAGCTTTTGAAACTAAATCACATTTGACATTCATAAATTCGAATGCGCCACTCAAAAAACAACATTGCGACTTATGAATAGGTTCGGACATACATATACTTGACGAGTACTATAATTTAATCTCAAGTGATGAGGCATCCTAGACTGCTGTTTTGACTGCTAAAGATGATTTGTTTTGCAAATGTATGTTAAATGCATTCAGGATACACTGAAAGAAAAAAAAAAACGATAAATGTGAAGAACTATTGATCAATTGAAACTTTTACTAATTTTTTGAATGAACGAACACTTTTTATTTAACTGTTTCTTAAGCTGAAACTTATTGAAATGATGGTAAATGTAGGTTTAGAATTGCTGAAGGCTTGAACTTACCAAGTACTAAAGCTTCTCTAACTGATATTTCAATCTGGATTGATTCGAAGTTTTCATTCTAGATTTGACAAATACAAAATTGAGCAAACGCAATTGAATTGATTACTTTACTTTTGAAAAACTAGTTCTTATTGGTTTCATTGTTGAACTTAAAGTCTGCCTATTAAGCCCCTTTTAGACGATCAGTTTTCAGTTCAGTTATTAATTTAACTGTCAGTTCAGTTTAAATGAAACTCAGTTCGGTGTTCAGTTCATCAGTTTTTGTGTTTAGACATCAGTTTAACTGATAGCTTAACTGAAACTGAACTGATCGTCTAAAAGGGGCTTTAGATTTTTTGTCATCAAAAAATTACATAATTAGAATTTAACGTCTGATTCTAAAAAACTTGTTTCTCTTCCAAGAATTTTTAAATTACGTTACTTTAGAGCTGTTGCTTTTTTGAATTCAGTTTTTGAAAAAATGAGTAACTTTTAAGGTGTTGTAACATTTTTCTGGAAAATAATTAATTACATGTAAAAAAAACTTTCTCAAATGTATTCAAACTGACTTTATTTTTTTTAAGTGTTTTATTTAATGTAGATCATCTCTCTTTCAAAAATTCAAGCCATAATCAGTAAGATATCAAGTCATTCAGTTAGTTAGGGTTTTTGTGATTTTTTAAGTCCTGTATCTCAGGAACTATTGTTGCGATTCAGCGATTAAAAAATGTGTAAAATTCCAAATTTTTAGCAAGGTTCTTTTATTCAATAAGAGCAAGCTTTAAATTTCTGAAATTTTAAAATAAAATAAGTATAAAATATGTACATACATATGAATAAGATGATAAATTTACGTTTAGTCTCTTCTAAGAGTGCAACTTTCCAATTTGACACTTAAATTTACAATCTAAGTTTCTTAGTCTGCTATTAAACGATGACTTAAGAGTCTTGTCTCTTTTCGAACTACGTTGGTGCAAGAGAGATACAAAATTCGAAAAAAAATGAAACGGAAGAGTAATTGCCAGATGAGTTGCTGTCCAAATTTTCCACGACTCATTTTTGACATTTCTTTTTCACTCATTCGTCATTTTGCTATTCCTCTTTATTTAAATTCGTCGTACTCGAGTTCATATGTATACCTTTATAGTTGAAAGAGCGAGACAGAATGTAAGATATCCCAAACAACGAAATTGGAATTAAAGAGAGCTGTCAAATTAGAGTTATCACTTAAGAGTCAAGGTGTGAAAGTGTTCGACTCAAAGGATGAAATTTCAAAAGAGAATTCGAAGATGAGTCACGACTCATTAGTCAACGTATAATAGCAGTTTTAGAGAAGAGAAAAGTTATACATAGATTACGTTATGCTAGATATATGTTTTTAATATTATAATTGTCTCTTTCTAACTTTAGAATTTTAGTATTTAAGTTCGAAATTAAGTTGGGGCAACTATTTTAACATGCAGTTTTTTAATGTATTGATTATAAAGATAAAGCCTTGTGGTGGAATACCAACCTTTCAAGTGGTTTGAACCTCTTCAAAGTCTTTTAACTTCTTTTTTAAAAACTGCATATGTTTGGTATCTTTTTTGAAATTCTTTGAAAATATTTAATCTCTATTAGCACTTTTTTTCTCTAAGTGTAGTAGAGAAGAAATTCATTAGAAATTCCATGGCATAAGTAATTTAATAAGGTACTTGAACCTGGCAGTTTAAATTAATGTACATACCATACATACATACATATAAGCATAATGCTCATTTAAAAAAGAGGTAACTCTTAAACATGACCTAAGCCAGTAAACAGAGCTACTTTAGGAAATATACAATATGTACATATGTACATACATGTACATATATCAAAGATTATACTTTTAAATTCTTAGTTGATTGCATTTTGAATTTGATTCGATTTTGACGTTTATGGCCTTGTTTACTTTCGGTTTCCTACGCAATAACATGTCAAGTGATTTTAAATCTCAAAAATGGATTCCATTACGCATGCAATTTTGTGACAATTTTATTATTCGTCTTTCAAATCCAATCCACCAAAATCAAGGTTTATGATGGATATTAAAAATTTGAATAAATAAAATTCCAAATGATTTGAATTAAATGAAAACAACAAAATTTAAAATAATGTTATTAACACAAACATTTATTACATATAATTATTATTATTATTAAATTACCGTAATAAGCTTAATTATTTAAAAATAAAATTTAATACATATAACAGAAAAAAAAAACTATAACTCATTTAAAAAGGAAATCATTAATTTATGTTTTTTTTTGATTTTGTTTTTAATCAACTTCAAGCTTTCTGAAACTCCCAACAACTCCAGAATCAATGTCACCAATATCATTTCCAGCAAAATTAACTGCATCTTTTGTAACTTTAATGTACATATCGTCTAATGCCAAAATAGCTGCTCTTTTTTGAATTAATTTTTCTTTGAATTGTTTAATCATATCAGCTAGAGGAACAGTTCCTCCATATTCTTGAGGTAATATTGATGGGTTGATTTTTGTTTTCAGGGCATCTACAGATTTGTGAACCTAATAAGAAAAAAATAAATCATTAGTTTTAGTTAGGATCAAGATAATTATTTAAAAAAATCAAGATGACATTTAAATCCATTATCAGAGAACGTTACTTTTATTGGAACAAAATTATGTTCTTAGGATTTAAAGAAACTCATTAGTTTTTGAGAGTAACAACTGCCAAAACCTAATTGCAACACCAAGATAATTAAATCAAACAAACCATAACAAATTAACGCTGAGTAAAATGTCAAAAAATAGAAAAAAATTAAGTGTCCTTCTATTAGACGTAGTTTGTACTTTAAAGCGAAGTGAAATTACAAAAAATATTGCTAAATATTTAGGTTGTAAATTATGAAAACTTTTGTAAAATTAAAAAAAAAAATCTTCCCGTGTTTTGGTATTTCACAGGAGATACATACATATATTACAAAACCGATCTTGGTCGTTCACAAACATGTTGGACCCAAAGATTTCTCAGATATCAAATATCTAATTATTTGACGTTTGACGCCTTTAAGGTATATTCACAATAGACACTAACAATTTGAGAAACAAATTAAATTGTTTTATGTATTTTTAGTTTATTGCATTACATTTAACTTCAAAAAAGAAGAAAGAAGATAATAATATGTAGAAAACTATTAGAGAATATTTTCTGTTAAGACCCTTTTAGACGATCAGTTCAGTTTCAGTTGAGCTATTAGTTAATCTTTCAGTTAAACTGATGTCTAAACACAAGAAATAAAACGTTTAACTGATAATAATGAAACTGATGGAATTCCCATCAGTTGTCAGTACAGTTCTCAGTTAAACTGATTATCTGAACACCGAACTGAGTTTCATTTTACTGAAGTGACAGTTGAACTGAAAAATGAACTAATAACTGAGCTGAAAACTGATCGTCTAAACGGGGCTTTAACCTATGTAAAAATCAAATTCAAAAAGTTTTTGAAGAATTATTTATGAAAAACAGGTGTTTTATTAAATATACATAAATGCTTTTAATATTTTTGGATAAACAAAATATTTTTTATTAATAATACCAATACAGATAGTAGGTATATAAGATTTTAAATACATAGGCAGCTATTCAATAGTTTTGTTTAAACAAAGATCGAAAATAAAATTTCCTGCTCTGAATTTTGACAGATCTTGTTTCATTGAAGTAGAAAGTTCTCCCCTATTCTAATTTCTTTTTGATTGCAGATGTCACACACGCTTTATAACTTATTTATAATATTTTAAGTTTTAAAACACACAAACGTCACACTTAGAAAGGAATGCTAGAATTTCAAATTTAGAATTTTCAAGAAATGTCAACAGTTATCATTTGTGTCTAATTGTTCCTGATCATTTGATTTAATTAGTGAACTGTCATCTGTCCTTTAAGATTGAAAACTTAAAATAAGAGCGAACTAATGTTTTATTTTTTTAAGATAAAATATGAGATAGCGTGACGTGAACTGTTAAGATTTCTACTCGAAAATAAGGTATCAAATTTGAAGGAAACTCTGGCTTTTGAATATTCTCCCAACAAATTAGACCTAAAATAAGAAAAACTTAGTTTCGAAAGAACTTAATTACTTAATTACTAGAAAATGATTTATGTATGTGCCAGGTTACACGAGCTCAAAAAAGAATTAATTCACGAAAGAGAAAGGACGATTTTTGGAAAGAAGAAAAGGGATAGAAAAAAAATCTATCCTTTTTCTTCTTTCGAAAAATAATCCTCTCTCTTTCGAGTAATTCTTTTTTGCGCTCTTGTAACCAGGCACTATGTACATATATAAAATTTAAAGCAAATTTGTTTACCAATTTAGGTTCCGTTTACATGAAACAATTTCAAAACTACACTTTCATTTGACTGAATTGATTATTTCCTAAAACCTATTTCAGATTCAAATTGATTTATTAATTTCTGCCTAATCATGTTCAAATGTGCATTGATTAAAAATCCTTTTTAAATTGATTAACATTGCAGCTAAGCTATGGAAATTACTCAAATGTCAAATAATTCATTACATAATTTATCACTTTTTTCAAACGCATTGGTTAAAAATTTAGAACAAAACATGACATTAATTTGACATCAAAAATGTTTAAATCTAATCGAAAAATCGAGTTCTTAAACTTGAGATATGTACATATTTGTTTTCCAGTAAGTAGCTGTTTCATAAATTTTCTTTGGCGAACTATGTAATATAAGACGTCATTTAATCAATAAGCTTACCATTATTCTCTTCTTCAATTTGTCACTGAGCATTGACACTGCCAATTCGATAATCCGGTTAGCATAATGAGGAATGTTGATGAAATGTGTCTCCTTGTGTCTCATTGGTGTTGAATTCTGCACAGAAACGACAATGTTTTTATTATTTCTCGAACCCACCAAAAACTAACCAAAATAAAAAAATTCTATACTTGCCTGTATGCACTTCAAAATACTCCTCAAGTCCGTCAATGACCACAGACTTACAAATCCCATATTCATTCCAGATTCATCATTGATATAAACATACCCGGCCACCTGGGATTCTTCGTCATCCAGCAATGCCTCACAAATCAGCGAATGAATACGAGCCATTTGAACCGATGTATATTTATAAGGATCAAATTTTCCTCCAACCGAGAAGATAATTTGTCGCCCGAATTCATCGCGTTCTGGCAACGGGACTAAATATCCATTTTCGAAAATTTCATTCAATGCCGGATCTTCGATGTCCAATTTTGTAAACCACTGTGGGAACAGCTGTCGAATTGTCAAATAACGTTCCAACATTTCGCACGCTGCCGGCACCGAGAATTTCTTGGTTCTCAAGAATCGAAGTAGAAAAATGGAGTCGGTGCGACATTTTTTGATGTTCGGATGCTTGGAGATCCATTCTCGGAATTGTGCCAGAGCTTGTTTTCTTATGTTGTCGTCTTCGTGGAGTTCTTCCTTGGCAACGGCTCTGAGTTCGGGATTAAGTTTGCAAACATAGGGATCATAGTCGTCGTCGGGTGTGTTGGATAGGTTAGTGGTGTGAATAACTTCGGTTTCAAGCACTGGAAATTGATAACAATTAAAAATATTACTTTTTGTTTCTTTAAAAAAGAGATAACATTGGAAACATTGGATGGTTGAAATGACAGACAGAAAATCAGAGAATCATCAAAATGCACATAAAATTGAAACAAATCCAAATCTTCAGGTATCGGTATCCGGATGTTAGAATGTATTCGAAGTAAATATACAAAAATAGATATTATGAAGTATAAGTTTTGAACAAAATGAAAAAGGAACGTAAATTCAGCAAAATATTTTTTTTCCCTTTCTAACATTGGGTAAGTTCAAATGACATACGGAAAGGCAAGTTTCTGGTTGGTCAGCTGTCAGAAAATTGCCTTCCATATAAAGTTAATTATATGTATGTTAAGTTGATTGAAAAGATAGTCCAGTTCCCTTATTACCAACTTTGGTAAAAATATCAGCTGATTGTATTTTTTTTTGTATTTAAAGATATGAAATATTAATTATTTGACATACAAAATACAACTCATAAAAGTTCAATGTTTGACATTAATAACATTTGAGGAACAAACTAATGTCGTTTTTAATTAGAAATCCGGAATTGGAATAAGAAAACAGAATCCCAAGTGAACAGTTTTTATGAATTCCGAAAAATTTGAAGTTTGGTGTGACTGTATTGGTAAAGTGTGACATGTGTCAACTACATATGTGTTTCCAACAAATTAGGAACAATTGTTAAGATGTTTTCAATATTATTTTGATTTTTTTTTCATATTTTATTTTAATTTCAAGCAATCACTTCACAGTTCGCACAATTTGTTAATTCACAAAATATGACATTTATCGAGTGTGACATTTAAAATCTTTGAATGTGTGAGTGATTCTGTTTTTGCTTCTGATATCAAACCCAGAAGAGAAATCTCTTCTTTTTCAGAATCAGAACTGTCACTTTTGCCCAACTGAACGCTTTCAGAATGCTTTTTTCTGCTTCCAGATTCCCAATTGAAAACGCCATAAATCACTAAATTTTTGTTGACAGGTTGCAGTTCATTGCTTATCAAATATCGTAGGTCACTTCAACTTACCTATTATAGAGCAGATAGAGTAAAATATATACAATATCATACTTTGACAGCTAAACAATGTTAAGGATGCTATGAAGAAGATCAAAATATGTGCACCACTTAATTGACACAATGAAATATAACAAATTATACTTAGTTAGACAGGCTTAAAATTTCGCAAATACAAAATAATTTATGTAAACTTTGAAAATCAAACTTTTCAAAAAAAAAAAAAATAAATTGATAAATGTTAATACCTTTTGCCTTAATTTGTCGCCATTTCTCACAAAATTTCTAATGAAATTAAGATCAATTAACATATAATTTATTTTTTACAAAACACAATAGAGGAAAAACTGAATAATATCTATGTCAAACAGACAGACACACACACACTCGCAGATGACTAATAAACTTTAAACATTTAATATAAACAAATTTAACCTTCAAAACTCCGTCAGTTAAACCACGTTTTAAATAATATTACGCAATTATTTTGTTAACTTTGTACAAATACGAAATAGATAGCCATACGACATACTACCTACAGTATTGCCTAAGGCCGAAGACCTTACCAGACCAGCTGTAAAGGTGAGTATTATGAGCCAAACCTATCAATAGTCTTCAATAGTTAACCAATATTTCTAAGCCATATGCAAGAGGAGCCAAAAACTATGCTAATAAGTCCACCAAAGCAACTATACTTTGAATTAATTATAAAAAAAAAGAAAATTTAAATATATTTACTATTGTTATTGACTTTCGTGAAGAAACAGAAAGTTTTACATAAAATTACCAATGGGCTATTTCAAATCGTATAAAATTATTTTATTTTGTAATATTTGAAAGATGCCCAAAAAAAAAGTCACTAGACTATTTGGCATTCATCGAATCAGTTCAAGGTCATTATTGATTGCGACTAGAGATATACGCAGTTTTAAAATATGCAAATTCATAGATACTATTTTTTGTTTTGCGGCATTTTTCGTGTTTTTTTTTCACTTCACTTGATGGCTTCCTAAAATTTTGTTGATCTGACCAAACGAGTTTTTTTTTTTTTTTTTTGAAAAATAATATTACTCGTATTACCTAAGCAAACACTCAACAATTGGTTTTAAAAACAGAAAAAATATTCATGAATAAGATGCCGCCGCCATTTAAAGATATTGGATATTTTAATAAAAAAAACAAACACTTAACAATATAAAACCATAAATTTTGATTGTGTTGGTGTTAAAATAAATAGAAGAAAAGTATTTTCTTTGTTTTTTTATTAATTTTTTTGTAAAAAGAAAAAAACTTTACAAAGAACGCGGTGGGAAAAAATTGAATATTAAAAGGTTTTAAATGCAAAATTCAAAATTTGCAACTAACGACTCCATTTTTATCGATTGACATAACTTTAAAGCTTGAATCTCCAGATACATAATTTACAGTTAGTTTTTGACATAAGAAAAATCGAATGTCATTTTGGTTTCGTGCAATTTAAAAACGGCGATGATGAAACATTGATGTGCAATCTAATTTACAAACTTAATTTGACCTAATTCACTTTGAATTTGGATAGAGTGGAAAATCAAGCAACTTCAAGACTTTACAATATCTGTCATCAATTGCCAAAGTTATTTTTAATTGTTGTCTATTTTCAATGACCAAAAAGATATCCTCAAGAGAAAACAAGGATCAAATAATATAAAGGCACATGCTTAAACTAGTGTCGGTGGATTTACTTGTATAATTCATTTTTACCAAACAAACTTTTGAGAAATAAGAAAAAAAAAAACAAAGTCATGATCCTCTCTCATAATCTAACAATTGAGAAATTGCATTGACAGTTGTATAAACATGGTTTCAATTTTTATTCTATGGTTTAGCAATATCAATTAATCAAATTTATTCCAATAACAAATTTATTATATTCAAAATTAAAATTAAAAGAACAAATTTATTACAAAATGTTTAGTGGTTTGAAAGCCCGTAAAGTCCAGAAGAATTCAGCAACTTAAAAAATATCTACCGCTAACTAAATATTTGAAGAAATGTTTTGTAAATCTAAAATCCTTTTTTAATGTTTCTATTTAAATGTTTTATTATAATAAAAAGTGCCTAATAAAATTGGTTTGCTTTCTTTTAATGTAAAATTATTAAAAACAGTTTTCTAATTGCGTATATTGTCTTGATTGATAGAATTTTACATCTTCGGTTCACGTTGGTAAAATGTTTGTAATTTCATTAAGAAGCTTGCCCAATTGGGCTAAAAGAACGAAGTTAAGCTGTCGAAGAGAGAGATTGCCAAACGCACACCTTATCTTAAGTCCGATTTCTTTACATGGAATCGAAGGAAATTAAATGTACGAGTACCATTGATGTCAATTAAAATTTATAGCAGTCAAGTTTTACAATATCCAAAACTACAACAACACTGTCTTGTGATTCGACATTGATTAATTTTTTTTTATAAATTTATTACATGTTCATAATGATTGCGATGATTATTTAAGTACTTCGACCTGTACGCACTGAATTTCCTTCAAAATGTTGTGTGTTGAGGGTTAATAAATTTTGAAAGAAATCATTTTTTTTTTTTTTAGTGTAAGGTCAATGGCTGCAAAAGCAGGTACCTTTTGTAAATTTATGAGAAACCTTATTGTTTTTGAGAGGCTATAACTTACGTGAATACATGTTCCATTAAAATATAAGTACGAATTAAATGTTGGTACATATGTACATAACTAGATGTTTTTGTGTGTGCAATATATTAATATTCAACAAACGTAAATTGCCTTGAAAAATTTCCCCCAAGTATTGTAATTTTGAAACCGACACCAAGATAATATCTTCTTTTATGTTTAAATATAAAACAATACAATTGAAACAACTGAATGTTTAAACTTTAAATCCTATTTTATTTCCTGCAAAATATTTGTCTTTTGTTCTTTTTTTTTTAAACAAAAAACGATATTAAACCGAGTACGGAAGTTTTTTAAGTCCTTAAATTACCACACATCGTCGTCGGTCGTTGGCCCAAAGGTGAAATTACTAAGTCTTAATTTTGGATTTCAACAAAAGTTACAAGCTATTTAAATTTAGCCAGTTTAGATAGAGCATTAAAATACACAAAAAATAAAGTGAATCACTTTAACCAACACTTAATTGAAGTATCTCTCTGCCTGGAAATAACTTCAATGCCAACTTTATAACGTACTCTGCATTATTTTCTAAACAATTTCTTAGAATTTAATTAATTTACTTTTTATCATCATTTCACAATATACAAACTTGACTTGACTTGAAACAAAGCCAATTTTCATTTAAACAAAAGACACACTAGTGACCTTATTTTTTTATTTAAGTTAAATTTAAAAAAATAACTTAAGGTACCAATAGACTACCTTATCGGCAGGAAGTGCGTGTGTAAATTTTAAATTCAAGGCATGAATTTGTATTATGAACTTGATTGTTGCATTAAAGACATTACAAGCATCGTAAATAGAAAATGCAAATGAATTAATTACCAACACATGCAGTAAAAGTGTGACGCTTTACATATATGCAAAGGAATCAATCAAAAAACTTTATACGTGGAATGTTATCTATTTTGTAGCGACACTTTTTGATTGATAACTTTTGATTTCTTTGGGAAAATATTTGTAACAAAACATGATTGTAGACTGTTTAGAGGCGAGTTATGAGCTTCAAAATTTGTAAGCCTGGAATAGGTTCACCAGAACCAACGAAAAATCAATATGTAAGTCACTTTTATTCTCATTGACAACCTCAAAGACCAACAGACAACTTTCTGTCATGATGAAAAGTTATTTTGAAAACGTAATTATGAGAAAATGGGCGGGTACCACACCTTCTATATCGAAATTAGATTTCTTATTGTTTCCATGGCTACAACTTCAAGAGATTAACTTTTGTGCGAAGGTTCAACGAAGTGCTTGGTTTTTTTTTTTTTGATAAATCTGTCAATGAGTCAGTCAATCAGTTTGTTGTTTTTGGACTTTTAAAGTGAAGTCTCTCAGGAACCACTTGTCGTAAAATGTAGAAATCTTTCGAGGTTCATAGCCTTGACTCGACCAGCCAAGAAACTTTTTAATTTAAACTTTTTACCTTTATTGGTTCTGTAGTGTATAAGAGGGTTTTCAAATTCGCTCAGTTTGTTCCTTTGAAAAGGAAGGAGTGCCTAATACTTTAGTTGGGTACTAAAGTGTCCCTTGATAGAATTTTATACTTTTTGCAGTTTTAAGCTTTGAATTGATTGATTATTTGTTTTTTCTTTGCCTCAACTTTATGAAACTGGTTTCATAAATTAACATTAATTCACTTATTATAATGGGAAACAATATTTCCTTAACAAACAATAAAATTAATGATAGACAAAGATGAAAATAAACAATAACAAATAAATTATTTATTCAGAGAAAAAATATTTCTATATGTAGCTTATTTTTTCCTTTGAATTTAAATTTTCTAAACATTTGTATACGGAAAATAAATAATTGGCAGTGTCGTCGAAAATTTGCAAACTTAAAGTGAGAGAGGTGCTCACTAAAACGCACCATTATCTACAATAATTTACTTATTTACATATAATTGATAAAGGTTAAATGGCGGAACAACAAATAGAATAAACAAAATTACATTATAATAGTGACAATTTATTTTAGATAGTGGAGATTTTCATAATGAGGATTTTATTTTTATGTTTGCTTCAATATTCTAAGATTTATGTAATTCTGTAGTAACCATTTATTTATTATTATGTTTTTTAGAATTTTTTTTTTCAC
Organism: Scaeva pyrastri; assembly: GCA_905146935.1. NCBI lineage: Eukaryota > Metazoa > Arthropoda > Insecta > Diptera > Syrphidae > Scaeva > Scaeva pyrastri. Next base: position 55,728,472 of record LR989929.1, read on the forward strand.
AAATTACTTCGTTTATGATTGAATAAAATCTAGAGAACCAAATTATAAACATTTAAGTATATTTGAAACCTTATGTAATTTTTGAGGAACAAATAAATCTTTTTATTTAGTGAAACATTTTCGAGGTGCACTCTGAAACAAAATAAAACCAAAGTATGTCAAACAATCAAGTAATCCTAAAAAGTTAAAGATTATTTGGAAATAAAATTATTTGAGTGTGAAATAATCCGTGAGTCAAGGTGAAAACTAAGAATTCTTAAATTGAATCAATATTTTTATAAATTAACTTTAAATTAAATTAAAAGATATACAAAATGTATCGAAATTTTGGAAGTAAAGGAAAACAGTCGTTTCGAAATAGAATTTCAAAAATTTAAACTTGAAGTTAAACATGCACAGAAAAACTGCTTTTGAGTTAGCACGGGTTTAATTTGTAGTTACTAACACTGATCAAACTTAGAGACCAGTGTAAGCACTTAAAACTTACTAACTCACTTTATGTTTTGAAAAAGGGACAGAATTTTCTCTGTACGAATAAGAAGACACCTTTAACAAATATGATTTTTTTCCTTTATAAAAGAAATACTCTAAAAGTAATTTAACAAATTACCTAAAAAAAAACAATAATTATATCTTGTTAATAACCTTATGGAAGCAACACTGGTTGTCAAATATTTTTCCCATTTCAAAACCACATCCATCAGCTTAAGAAAGGCGAATCCCACACCTCAATTAAATTAGAATATTCATGTTAGTTTTGTTATTGTTTAATATTAATCAATAAATTCAAAATTTCATGTTTGTGAATTAATTTAGATATTGAATTTTTGGAGAAATCAGAAAAAAGCACCATTAGTTATTATAAACAATAAAACGTGTAGAGTACAAGTATACTTGATTAATTTTCTGAAATCATTTTTATTTGTTTACTTAAAATACTTTAACATCTATAGATTCAAAATGCTGCTAATCCGGAAATATCCGATTTTTTAAGATAAAACTAGTTTCCAATTGACATGGACACTGTTTTAGTTTAAGGCCATGTTGCACCAAAGAGTGGCCTTGTCTACAAGTTGATTTGTTGGTGAATAAACCAAAATTTGAGACCGTTAAGTATTTACTGTGTTATGAGAGTCATGCTTGGAGTTTCTAGTTTAGTTTTTAGTAGTTTTTTATGGAACTTGTATTTAGTAGTTTTATGAAATAAAAATAAAATAGAAACTTTAAATTATTGAAAAAAGTTCATAACATACACAATAATATGGATTTGTTTATACATTTCCATTTCAATTTTATAGAATTATTTTTAGTTTTTTTTTAATTAAATAAGCAATAGTTTTGATTTTATAAGTAAACTCTGAAGTGAACAGCTTTTTGAGAAATTTTATTTAAAAGTTAATAACTTAGACAAAAATGGCACTCTTCTATAATGGCTAGTTCTTGAAAACAAATGTAATTTGTACTATTTTTAATTACATATAAAACAGTGTTTTAAAAAAAGTTCACAACTACAAATATAATACAGTTATCATAAAGTATTTGAACCCAAAAATTACAAAAAATTTAGGGAAAAACAAAAAAAATTGTTAAGAATCAATGTCACCAAAAAATGTTCCCATCCATTAATTGAAAAGAAGTAATTGAAATTTTTGAATTGAATATTTATATTAATTTTTATTTATACTTTCAAATATAATCTTAGTATTTTACTAAAAACTCTACTATAGACTACACAGAATATTCGTAGTTGCTTGATAAACAAATCTTATTACCTGTTTAAAAAGAAATTATAATTTGGAAATGCCCAATCATACAAAATAATTAATTTAAAAAATGTAACAGTTTTTCTTTAGTAAATTTTTCATGTGGAGCACTTTTGTTTTAATTAGTACGATTTTTAACAATATGTTCCTTAAAATAGTTAAATCATTTTTGAAAATGTTTGACTACGAAAATAAGTAAAAATTTTAAACTGTTTCGATCAAACAAAATTGAGATTTTTAAAGTTATTTTTTTGTTTTTTTTTTAAGACTTTTTTAAACAATAATCTAAACTCTTTTTGGGGACATTTTATAAAGTAACATTTATAATCATATTAATGTGACAAGTATGTTAATGGCACATTCTCATTTAATAAAAGGAAATTATGACAAAATTGAACGGACATTTTCTTTTCAAAAAAGAAAAGATTAAATGGGGCTACTTTTTCAAGTCAAATATAAAACCTAAGAAACTAGTACTCACTTTTTTGTTACTTATTTCCTTACAAAAAACAATAAACAATAACTAAACCATAAAAAAACACACAACTTATTAATTGGAATTAAGATTTTAAGACTCAAATAAATAATAATAAATAATAAAATTCAAACAAAAGGTCTAACATTAATTTTTTATTACATCACAAAACACAAACCATCATCAAGACTACGAAGACAGTGAACTTCTTTAACTGAGTCTTTGCAATGCAAGATCAGCTCAACTGATGAAAAGTGGTTCGGTTTTGGTTTAACCGAGTTCAAAGAGAAAGCGAAAGTTGTCTTGACCGACACGATGACGATGACGAAGACGAAAACCAAAACGACGACGACGTAACAGAATAGGAGTACCCCTAGTACGCTTTTTTTCGATTAAAGTACAAATACAAACATACATACGAGTATCTGTATCTTTTTATTGTTTTTTTGTTTCTTATTTTTAATTAAAAAAAAATAATAAACAACAAAAACTTAATCCTAACTTCTTTTTCTGTTACATGGACAAAATATGCTTTGGTAGATTTGAATATACGTAATTTGCAGCATGCAACATTTCCTGTTGCAAGCGCATTCACTTTGCACCAAAGGAACATGTAAGTTTACTTTATGTTTATGTAACGTCCTGCCACAAGAAATAAAGCCAAACAAGTCTTGAGACGAAATCTTCGACTTCGACAGGTCAAAACGACATTTCATATCTCGAAAATACAAATTGTCAAATCTCAAAAAAACAAAACATCAACTCTTTCTCTAAAAGACTAAACCATATCTACTCGTATTATCTACTCCAAAAGAAGTCGTCACATCAAAGTCAAATCATTGGCAATTAATTAATTAATTTATGGCATTTCATATAACAATGGGATACCTGAGTAAAATATACAAAATCACAACTCACTTTTGTCGAAATTTCGTTGCACTTACGAAACAATAGGTACAAATAAAAAATTAAGTTTTTTTTTTTTTAAATAATTATTTCGTAATCGGCGGCGGTGGCGATTAATTTTGTTACGAACCGAAGGAAGAAGCGCTTTGGCGTGTTTATGTTGCGGAGAACCACGACGGACTGAAGTTTTTAAAGTTGTTGAAAATTTATTTAAAATTTTATCCCACCACTGAACTGAGCCGGGCTTCTTGTACACGTACAAACGCGCAACCGAAACGCTAGCCGACGCTTATATACGAAATGTGTAATGCCAAATGATGCGCGGCCGCTTATATTCCTTCGCGTCTATTCGAGCTTGCTGCTCTAACTTGATGATGATGGGGTTCCATTGCAGAGGCGTATGTGTAAAATTTTAGTTTTGGGGGTGAAGTTTTAAGTCGGTGCATAAATAAAATAGAGTTGAAATGGAAATCCATTTACTTGATTTTGATAAAAAAAATACTGACAACATTTTTTTTTTATAATTTTAATCGTAACATAAAAACAAAACAGTAATAACTCAAGAACGACTGGACCGATTTTCATGGTTTTTGTGTTTGTATTCGTCCAGAATAGCAGAAAAACTATTAAAAACAGTTTAAAATTGACGAAAAAAATGTTAAAAAAACATTTATACATACAAAATAAATAAAAATGTTGTGGAAAAATATAAAAATTCTTCAACTGGGAACAGGTGGGCCGATTTGGTTTAAATTCTTGTCAGTTGTTATGTAATTGCCAGGAGAAGGTTTTCTAGAAGATAATTTTGGAAAATCGAAAATTGATTTTTTTTGTATATGTAATTACGAAATTTTGGATCACATCATATGAATTCATAATTTTGGACACGGTAAATTTCGAAGCTTTGCGTCGTTAAGGTTTGAAATTTCGGATAGTGATATGATGTGAAATTCATCGCTATAAAAGATATTTTGCATGTTTTTTTGGTGGAGAAATAACTACATAAATAAATAACAGATGGCTTAGCAGTATATTGACAACTTCAATTTCACTATTCAAAGTCAAATCACTGGAGAATGGTATTTGGTATTTGTACATACAAGTGCCTTGACAGTGTAACCGACGAATATAAATTGACTGACGGAATTTTTGAAGTTTTACAGCTGAAGATGGAATCGATCATAATCATGTTGCCAGACTTTGAATCATCCAAAATTGTGCAACGGCACTCTGTTGTCCGTCAAGAAAGTGATGAACTATACTCGTAATTCAAGTGACGATCATCAATGGCAAATCAAAAGGAGAACAAGACTCAAGTAAGATTAACATTTAATTTTTTTTTACATGTTTTGAAAATGTACACAAAAATCTGTGAACGCATGACATTTTCTAATAATACAAGAGTAAAAAGTAGGCAAAAAAAAAAAAATTCAATCTTGCGGAATTATCGGGCCCCTGAGTTGCGGAAAAATCGAGTCAAACTTTCACATTTAGGAAGACAACATGAACATGCGCACTTACAAATCTGTTCTAACTTAAACTGCGAAATAAGCTGAGTTCAATATTTGAATAAAACTGTCAAACCGAATAAATTCTTCAACCTACATAAGTTTAAACGCAAAGTGCAGTTTAAGCTTCCACTGTAAAACTGTGGAATATAAAAACACGTTGCGTTGTTAGTCTGAGCTTAATTTTTTAGACAGTGAAACTTAATAAACAATTGGAATTTATTTCAATTTAGGGATACCTAATTGCCTGTGAAGTTGTATAAAACTCGTGTTTCCTTCAAAAGTCATTATGGATTTTGACATCTTTTAAATAAAATAAAATAAAATAAAATAAAATAAAATAAAATAAAATAAAATAAAATAAAATAAACTAAAAGAAGAAATGAAAGAAAAGGCTAGGAAAGATAGTTCAAAAACTTCATAAAAGTGACGTTTTCTGGACACGTTACGTAACATTACGCACTTGAACGAAATTAAAATAAAACTAAAAACTTAAACTCCGTTTAAGGTTCAGCTAAACTGAAGTTTAACCGTTCACTATGAAACTGACCGTTACCTATTTGAATCAATTTTTTTTTCAATTGTATTTAAGCAGTTTGAAAAAAAAAACTGAATTTGAGGCGATAAATCGATTGCATATTTAAGGTGGGTAGTAATGTCCCCTTTTGATTCCTATCTTGCCACCGCCTCTGGTCTTTTAAATATCTTAACACACACTGTGCACTTCTCGACTCGCAGTCGCAGCAGCTTTCATAGGTAAGAGTATATTAACAATAATGAGAATGGGCTTTGTGCGTCACTGGTTATTAATCTTTCATAATGTTAATTCGGCAATCAAATTTAACATTGCCGATTCGGTTGGTATATTGAGTGTTATGAGTTAAATGAAACTCGCACTTAAAAACTGCAATAAATTTCTGCTTAAAATTGAGTTCTGCTCAAAAATTTAAAATTTTAGGACCCAAGAACATATAACAAGTATGTAAGCCGGCAATATGAATGTCTTACCACGAACTTACAACAAATTATCGTAGAAAAATCTACTAGACAAAAAGTATCTTTGGGTTGTTTAAAAAAAAAAAAAAAAAAACAAAGGCAAGCGGTTGAGTGAATTGTGGTAATAACATTATTAATTATCATTCAGAAAAAGATAGATCAGAAAAAAAAGGTTTTACATTCTTCTGAAGTTTGATGCTAATGACTTCTATACATTCTCAGAGCTAGAAGTTTAGTTTTTTGACGTTCTTTTTTTGAAAATATTCACATTCCTAAAACCAAACCAGTGTGACAGTTTTCTTGATTGAAAATTTTGGCTAATTCAAAGTCAGATGCAGAACTAACTGCGAGATGTACATATGATTATTATTTAAGTTTGATTTTTGGTAATTATATTTAAATTGCTGTATATTTTGATATTTTGATAATGACAGAACAGTGAGTAATTAAAATTAAATTATTCTGTCTACTGGACTGTGAAAACATACACAACTCATACTTCTTACTTTATATTTTTTTTTATTTATTATTATAAAATGATGGAGTTGGTGGATATGATTTAATCGTATTTATAATTTATGGATTCAATCAGTACTTTTTTTATTTACATTTAAATCAAAAACACAAGCAAAGTGAAATAGTATTGTTTACAAATATTAATGTTTATTTTATGAAGTAAACGTAATAAATTTAGTAATCGTTGTTTTGTCTAATAGTAAATGATGCAAAAAAAATAAGATTTCCTGAAAAATAAGTTCAGCACAATTAATTATGTACAAAGGTGCAGAACTGCAGACTAGATGTAAATTCTGCTATAACATAATTACATACATGTATGATCAATTATAATCTAGATCAAATGATACAAAAAAAAAACTGTTCAAAGTTTGAACTTAACTGTCAACAGTTAGTAAGACGTTGAGATTAAAAAAAGTAGGTAAAACATTTATGCAAAATCAAGTTACGATGGAAAAGAAATTTGCGGTATGAAAATTCTTGTCCATAATACAGAAAAAATAATTAAAGTAAATTGTTTCTGTTTTTCCTTTAATGGTGCGTATGCACTTCCGCCTTTGAAGATTGTTACAAGTTAACCAGAAGTTCAAAAGTAATACGTCATCGTAAAATGAGAAGAATACAGATTTTGGGAAGTTGTTTATTGGCACATGGAAGAAGTAGAAATCATCACTTAAAAATCATTGTCATGATCAAATTTACTAAATGTGGGATGGTCCTAAGTTTAAATTAAAAGAGGTGCTGATTCTTGAAACTTCTCTGAACAGGAATCACCATACTTTGGTATTGCCAAATTGATGCAAAATTTATATTTTTATTGGATAATATCAAAAAACTTTCAGTTTATTTAAAATAATCAAATAACTATAGCGTCAACTGCGTAGCAAACGGACATTAGTTTATCAAATTTAGGGTGATTAAATCAATTGGCGATGATCACTGAAATGTCAATACCGAAACTATATGTCAAAGGAACATACATATGGAAGTAATACCTTTCGAAATGTTGTTCCATATACTTCATTACTTTTTAAAAACACGCCTCTAATGTTTAATTCATTTCTGACTAATCTGTCAGTTTTTGAAGTTCTTCTTTAAGGACTGTCAAAGTTTCACTAGACTTGATGCAAACAGAGGGTTTTCAAATAGTGACTTAACTTTGACACATGTTTGTGGCCATGTTGTTATGACTTCATGTTTCAAATTGTGTGTCATTTATTTATTTTGATTTGTCAAAACGAAATTGACAATACTAATGACTAAGTAACGAATATTTTAACATTTCTTTCCAACTACTTTAGACTTTTCCTTGTGGGGTGGGGTGTTTTTGTAGAATCACAAGTACCATGTAAATATCCTCGCCCTCATAAGCAGATTTCATTACTTATCATATCATACATTTTTTTTGTTAAAAAATAATGTTTTATTTGTTTCTTAATTTTGCTCAGATTTATTATTTACACTTTCGTGGAACCCTGCATCAACACTATTCCTAATTTGCTTAATCATCTCTATCATCTTTAATTTGTAAAGACTTTACGAGCAAACTTTGAGATTAGCATTTCTGAACTTTTTTTCTAAAATTTTGCATAAAACCTTGTTTATTCAACTAAGTGTATTCATAATTGCATATCATAATCAAATATCTTTAATTCCAAGCCACAGTAAATTGCACTAATTTTCTGATGCCTAAGGAGTAGTACCCATGTATGTTATAAAGGTTATTTAAAAACAGAGGCATGAGTATTTAAAAATACATTATTTACTCCAAACAAATTCGAAGAAACCTTGTCCCAGATTAAGTTTAATTTTTTTGTTATGCAATTGATTTTATTTCAAACTTCTTCTTTCAACTTAATTTTTTGGCAATTAACTTTTGTTGTAAATCATAAAATAAAAATAAACTTTTCAAGTCCCTCATCGTTGTTGATAAAATTTAAAATCAAATAACGTACCTCCTAAGTATTTAATTTATTAATTTTAGAAGAAATTCAATCATACAATAGAAATTTATTTACAGCTAATTTTAAAATTAACTTGGTCAAGGTTCATTATTAAAGAAAAAATTGTGATTAGCAATTAAAATTTTACCATTTTTTTAAATCTAAATTAATTTGAAAGGTCATCAAACACCCTTTGATCAATTATTAATTACTTTAAATTTTATTGCACTTAAACAGTTCAAATTTAATTCTAATTGCATTGTTTATTAGTTTTTACCTAATATTGAAAACAAAGTTCAATTTTAATTAGGATTATTTAAATTTATTAACATACAATGCATTTAAACATGCATGAAGCACTTTAAAATGTTAATTAGTCAGTAAAGTTTTTTTAAATGTCATATGCTGTTGCAACCATAAATAATTTTAAATGTCCAAATGGGCATTAACTAAATAATATTATGGTAAACTTTGCAATGTCTCGAAACTAATAATTTTTGAACTCAATTTTTGTCGAACATTTAAGAGTAGGTTTATTAAAGTTTAAAAGATATCAAATGCAATATCTTGAAATTAAAAGCAAATTTGAATTGATTTATTAGCGGTTAAGAATAATTAAAATTAATTAATTCTATTAATCGAATTAAAAACTGCTACAATTACTAGAAATTATTATAAGTTCCAGCCGTTTTTTAGCTATTAAAATTTTACTATTAAAAGGTACACAAAAAACGACTATAAAGTCTAGCTTTATTGTGTTGTTACATTTAGTCTAAAAAATATACATACATCTAAAGGATCAATAAATCATAAAGTTCAAGGTTTTTAGAAAACCCATTCATCCGTTTCGTGTGTAGGCAAAGATCAATTTTATTGGTTGACTAAATTTCATAAAGAAATTTAAAACCTTTTGAGTTTCCCACCTCTGACCCTAGAACAGACATTTCCACAAAAAAAAAATTAATTATCAATGAAATAAGTAAGTATACGCCCAGTGTACCATTGTTTTAGTTACTTTTTTTAAAGAGAATAAATTCACAGCATAATTTCTTGACAATTGACATTTTCTGTACATACATACTTATGTACATATATACATACATAATGTAAATCTTCATCAATGTACATACATATTAATAATTTTTAAACGCTGCTTCATAACTAGTCTAATTTTCAAGTCAATCATAGACTTTAAAATCGCCATATATTCTTGAAATGCACAAACGAACTGTCAAAAGTGAAGAATGGCGCGAAAAGCTTAAAGTTGGCCAAATCCTTGCTACTCTTTTTGCAGCTACATCTATACATTACACATGTACATAAATTTGACAACTTGTGTGTATTCAATTTTTTGTCAATTGTTACAGCCTCGAATCTAGATCTACTATATTGTTTACTAATCTTTGACAAATAATCAGAATCTGAAATTTGTTTATATTTTTGTTTCTACAAATAACTCCACAATTTTAACCTCATCGCCCTTTCGCGTTAGTCATTCAATTAAGAAATGGAGTTAACTATTATAAGCGCGGTAAGTAGTGTACCCCAAAGGTGGCGTGGAAACGTGTGTATGTTATCTCAAAAACTGTGGCTCTTATGATCTACAATTTTTGTCTGAGGTATTTTTATGACAAAATTTACCGTTTTGCTGAAAATCGCGAAAAACTCATTTTTTTACTTTTGATCTTGAATACAATTTTTTTCCATTCAGGCGAAAGATGGGGAACTTTCATATTTTATTTTTAACTATATTTTAAACAATATTACTGATTTTCACCTTGGTGGGAATTTAGGTAGCTTTACTTTGGTCTAATTTGACCGGACTATATAGAATGATGTCGCATTAGTTTAGCTAGTGGAATTTTCCCATCTATTTCCATGACTCAACTTAATGAACATCAACTGTTAACTTTGTTTTTCAAAAAAGTCATTCTTAAATAATAAATAAAGTAAGTCGAATAATACGACTACCTATATACAAACATACATATATGTATGCATGTAACCAAGAGAAAAACATCGATGATATTCAATTAAAATATGACGTTCTTAATCTTCAACCTTTAGCTTAAGTGGAAATAAAGAAGAAATATATTAATAGGTGGTACTTTATGTAAATTATCTATTTATATTAATTTGCTTTTTTTATTTGTATCCATGTAATTATTATAAAACTTGTGTTTATTACATTTTGACACATATGTATGTATACAACATCCTCCGACAAGTATACATTATTAACACATCATCGTTTTCATTTTAGAATTCAATATTAAATGGATAGTATTTATGATTTCCAGCTTTGATCAGTGCAAATGGTACCAATCGGTTACCAGTGTTGAAACTTTCCATTACGGCAATATCTTCGGGAGACAATTTAAAATCGAATACGTCAAAATTTTCACTGATCCTTTCCTTATTGACTGATTTTGGTATAGGAATTGTACCAATATCAATCTGGAAAATTTAAGTAATTAAAAAATAAAATGTGAGAATACTTTTAGTTTTTTTTTTTTACTTACCATAAATCGAAGAACAATTTGTGCCGGTGTCTTTTTGTACTTGTCGGCAATGGCCTTGGTTTTTTCGGAATAATAAAAGTCTGGTGTTTTCTCGGCTGGCTTAGGACGACCAAGTGGACAGTAGGCTGTTAGAGTCATGCCACGTTCCTTACAAAACTCCTTCAATTTTTTCTGGTTCAACCCTGGATGGCATTCAACCTATGTATGTAAATCAAATTATAAATTATTATAACTTTTAATATATGAACATAAATAGTTATCTTGTCTTAAAAGATTAAAAAGGCACAGAATATAATATAATGATTGATGTTTGTGAGTTCTATGAGGAAAAGTTCATATAGCACTCTTTTCAATTGACTCATCTTATGAATATGAAACTCTGCTTTTCAAAGTTCTTTTGTTCCTGCTTTTCGAAATTAAAATTTTAATGATAATATTACAAAAAGGTTTTCAAAGAAATTTTATTTAGAAACCCTCTCTTTGTTTACATTCTGTGAAACTGGAAACAGTTTGTCATTTCATCTTAAATGTTTAGGATTTCAACCAAGAACCCAAATGTTTACTTGTCAACCTAGATTCAAATTTTTCATCTTTCAACTTATTAAAGGACTTTTCTCTGATCTTAAAACATCGCGTTTTTATGCACAAAGCTGAGAATTCAAATATTTAAAAATGGTTACATTAACTTTAATAAAACGTAAGAAGATAATATGATGTCAAAATCGTTTAAAATTAGCAAAACCTGTTTTTTTTTTTCATTTCAATTTGTTTACCTATTAATCTCCTATTAGACTTCTATAAAACCCCACTAAAGGCTCTTATTTCGCATTTTAAATGCTAATTCAATGTTTACATAGTAGGTAATTAATTTTTCACCTGATTCGTTACTGGTTTAATTTCACAATTATCCAAAATCCGTTGGACCTGCTCACTGTTAAAATTCGAAACTCCAATACTGCGAACTAAGCCCTTCTTGACTAGTTTTTCCATTTCCTTGTACGTATCCAAATAGTCAACATCACTATATAGTTAAGATTAATAAAATCAAAAATAAATTTTATAATCAGTTAAAGTTGGCTTACGAAAGACGTAATTTTCCTTCTGCATCTTTTGGTAATAAAGTTTCCTCATCAACATAAGCATACCCAACTGGAAGGTGCATCAAATACAAATCAATGTAGCCAAGGCCAAGTTTATCACAAGACTTTTGACAAGCGTGTTCAACTTTTTCAGGGGAATGATGAATATTCCAAAGCTAAAAAGCCAAAACGATCAGAAAATAAAAAAAAAATGTAATATTATTGTAACTTACCTTGGTCACAATAAAAATGTCTTCCCTTTTGACGACACCCTCTGCAATTTTGTCTCTAATGGCCTTTCCCACTTCGGCTTCGTTTTGATAAAAATATGCGGTGTCAAAATGACGATAACCAACGTCTATAGCGTGTTTAACAGCTATAAAACCTTCGTTTTCTTTTGACTTAAAAGATTAAATTATTCAAATTAAAATATATTGTATATAGATATGTACATATATGTATATAAAAGAAAATAAATACATACATATAAACAAAATCTAAAATTTACGGTACTTAAAAGTATAATATTTGGAAAAGAAGTGAGTGAAATTACGTTAAAATAATGGAAATACTACCTAGTATATTGGCGACGAATGGAAATACTACCTAGTATATCATAATTGTAAGCTCATAATGTGAAATTCATAAAACAATTATTTCTGAGTGAAATTAATTTCGCAGAGCATAAAAGTATACTATCGCCTTTATGTCCACAGTAAAACTTTAAAGTCGGTTCTAAAGATAATTTACAAGTTCTCTATTTTATGGCATAGAATAGCGTTTCTTTTTCGTGTATATGAATATAAAAAAGTTTAGCTTTGAATTTAAACCTAAACAGCAGATTTTCAGCGTTGTTAGTTCGATATACTATTTTCAATTAGACCTTACTGTATATTATAACCGTTAGTTTAAAATAAAATGCAAATTTAACAAACCGTTTTTTTACCAGATAATTAAATAAAAAAAGATGAGCCTAAAATAAGGTACATATTCTTTAACTTAACTTCAAATTAAGTTAATTTAATTAATCTCTTTTGAAACCATCAATATAAGTTATTGTAATCTGCATTGAAAATAGACGAGTTCAAGAAAATTCTATGTTTTTAAATTTTAGAAAGATTCAAGCAAAATTAATCTGATTTTCCCCTTAAAACTGAGAAAAAAATATTGTATTCGATTTCTCAGAATTAAATATGTATGTATGTATGTATATTAGTATCGCCAAGTGTCGAAATACGACACCTTCCGACTTTTAATTTCAAAAACAATTTGATCAAAAATATTGAAAGAGAAAAAATTGCTTCTAAAATTATTTTTTTGAAATTATACTCTGTTCGCCAGTGCAAAAACCAAAATGACCCACAGTGTGTTAATCCGTGTCAAAAGTATATTCTGCACATCTTCACAATAATTGTGGCTTTTCCGCCATATCAAATTTATCAAATTTATCGATTGGCTTTTGTGATGCCAAATAATCAAACGGCCAAACGTACCGGAAGTCTGTAACATTAGTCGCATGATAAGATAAATTAACATTGCTTATTCACATGTTTGAAAACCGTCTTTGTTGTTTGTTTCTGAACCGCAAAACGAATTGAAAAATAATATTGATTTCGATTCCATTCAAATATTAACAACCACTAATAAATTTACACTATACGAGCTTAACTTCCTCCATATGATAGCTTCGTATAAAGTTCAAAATACAACTCTGATAATACACTTCACGTTTATTTTTGAATTTTTCTCCGTCTGAAATGTTTCGGGCAAACTAAACTCCATTTACCCTATGGTACAAAAGAGCTTTCTATTGGAACTGTCATCTGTCTCTGTAGTATGCGTAAAGCTTTAACAACAATTATCATCGACGAGACGACGACAGCTGCTGTCAAAAGCTCTACAAATGCCAAAACAGCGGTAGATAAGGAAAAGATAATCGCGTTTAATGAATGAAACAAAAAAAAGAACACTTTTCAATATGACTGTCCAAATTCCCGAATAAATTAAATTTAACAAAAATTACCTCATAGGTTCCCAAACCAAGCACCGGCATTTCGTATCCATTATTTAACTTTACTTTTGGCACAGCAGCAGCAGCAGCAGAACTCATTTTATGCAATAATCGAATTGTTTGACTAAATTTGCTCACTCTCGAAATAAATTGCATGTAAAGATTATTTTTCTACTCGACTTCACTCTCTGGTTTCCAGTTTGTAATTGGTCCCAAACTCACTTTTTGATAATGTTTATCTTTTTTATTTGTTATTCGATTGTCCAAACTTTTATCGAAGACTTATCTGAAAACCTTGAGTTATCACAAAAAGTTGGAGAGCGAAATCTAAAGTGACTATCGCCAAGTTAACGAGAAAATAGAAAACTAAAAATACTTCCATGTGATTTTGACGGTGGTCTATCTTGGTTTAAATTTGCAACTTGCGAGTGCCAGTGCTTACATTTTAATGTAAGCCATAATGGCTACCGAATTCGAATTGATGAGCTGTTTGGCTTGGCACGAACTTCCAAACAAAGACAGAGGAAATCGGTAGTTATGGACTATAGTCTTTCAAGTGGTCTACTGGAATGCGTTTTTGTTATTGCACATTGTTTCCCTTTTCGTTTACAAGTTAATAAAATAATATAGTTTAGTGGGGTGTAACTTCAAAAATAAGTAATACCTATCTGTTCATTTATTACCGTTTATTTGATTTTATGATTTGTGTAGGTAATTGTAATCAATTTTGTCTTGATTGAAAAATGTATTATATTACATATTTTAATTGTAAGAATTTAACTTTGTAGATAAGAAGGCTTTTCTAGCGTTGAGCTGTTAAATTTATAAGGTTTCTTAGGTGTGTTATTTGAACAAACAATTTTAATTTACGATAGAATTTAAAAGCAATGCATGTAGGTATGCAGGTGTACATGTTTAAAAAAAAAAAACCTTAATTTGTTATTAAATTTGAAGCAGATTTGAGCTTCTGTACAGTGCTGCCAATTCACTTAATTTTTAAAGCACATGCACTGGACTACTCTGGGCGAGAAGTGTAGTAATTTGGTATTCATTAAGAAAAGCCTGCTCTGACTTACACTGATTATTGATTAACGTTCATTGAAATGAACTAGTGCAGGTTGGTGAAAATTGTCATAATTAGTTGATGTCATTATTCAAACATTATTCCCCTCATTTTACTAAAAGCAAATTTTATTTGTTTTCTTCTTGAATTGGCTCTGACAGTGCAGGTCTGCACTTCACTACTCTATACTAGCAATTTTCAGGTTAAACAGAGCTTTAAATTTTCCAAAACCGTTAGCATGAAATCAAAATGTACAGTACTGCCAAATCTTCTTTATATTCTTTGTATTATAAACTAGATGGCCCGGCAAACATCGTCTCGCCTCAATTAAAAGCAGAAACTCAAGCTACGGATAAATATTTTTGTTGCTTCTTCGATTTTAAATGCAATTTTTTCATAGTTTCTGCAGGACAACCAAAGTTCATGTCCTAATTATTGGAACCATCTGTTTCGTCATTGTGCTGAATGTAAAACAATAACAGATGATTGCTTCAATTTTTCTGTAAAACGTGGTTAATCCTAATAAAATAAATTTTACAGGGATAAAAAGTAGTCTATTTTCTTTTGCAGACTATAATCCATCTCTCTACTAAATTTCAGCTAAATCGGTTCAGCCGTTCTTGAGTAATAAATAGTGTAACCAACACTACATACAAACATAGGTAACTTTCTATTTAGAGAATTTGATGTGTAAGCTTTTGTATGCACACAATTGTCCTAAATTTTTAAACAGAAGGTATTTGTATCACGTCCTTTATTCCTAAGTTCTATGTCACCCTACCTCTAAAACAAGACTAAGCTGGTCTAATCCGATGTGTGTTTCTTAAAAACCAGGTATGTATGTCTTCTCGTCTTTAATTGTTTTCCAAATTCTGAAATTGTTCTTTTATGGGGTAAAAAATAAAAACAAAATATTTTCCAGAATAAAAGTTCAGATTTTTTTGAAGTCATAGCTTACCTTAAATGAAAATTGATCGTTTATGAATTTCAATATAGCATTCAAATTTAATGTAACTAAGAAACTTTAAAATCAGCATTAATCAGAATAAACGCCAAACGAAATATTTATTAATTTATAATCACTTTGAAATGCCTTTTCATTTTAAAAATAATAGTTTTCCTCCAGAGCTTTATTTTCGTATATTATTTTATTTAATTCAAGTTTAACAAAGACATGTTATACATATTTAGATTTAGATAAGCAAACAAATAATTATTTTCTTTTAAATTATTCAATATTCAATATTGAACGGATAATGAATACTTTTCTGAGCATGGTCCATTGGAATAAGACGTTCACCAGTGTTATATGTGTCCATATGCTTATGATCATCAGCAGAAAGTTTAAAATCAAAGACATCGATATTTTCAGATAGACGAGACTTAGTTACGGTCTTTGGTATTGGAACCACTCCATTTTCAATCTTTAAATCGAAACGAGTAAATGTTAAATGGTGACTTATATAAAATAAAATAAAATAAAATATGTTTTACCAAATATCTCAAAACAACTTGTGCTGGAGATTTATTATACTTCTTTCCGATTTCTTGAACTTTAGGATCAAACAAATAGCCAGGAGTTTTCTTAGCCGGATCTGGTCTGCCCAAAGGACAATATGCTGTAACAATTATATCCAATTCCTTACAAAGAGCAATAAGTTTCTTTTGATTTAAGCCTGGGTGACATTCAATCTAATATTAAAAAAAAAAAAAAAACGATTTGCTTAAAACCGAAAATGAAATCATCACATTTTTCTATGAATCTTACCTGATTGTGAATTGGTTTGATGGTGCAATTCGATAAAAGTCGTTTTAATTGTTGCGAATTAAAGTTTGACACTCCAATACTCTTTACCAAACCAAGGCCAACAAGCTTTTCCATTGCTTTCCAAGTATCAAGATAGTCCACATCACTGCAGGGTAAAAGTAGGGAATGTTAATGTACATTTATATGGTCTAAATATAGCCTTGGTAGTGAGATGGTCATAACCACTTAAAATATGTGTAGAATTACCTCAATTCAACATCACCATTGGCTTTGGTCGGAAGCATTTCATTGTCTCCCCGATGGACATAAGCATATGGCCAATGCATAAGATATAAATCCAAATACTCTAATCCGAAGTTCTTCAGTGACTTTCGGCAAGCGTATTCAACTTTTTCTGGATCATGAAAATGGCACCATAACTAAAATGAATTTATCAAAAAGATATAAGATGGTAATAGAAAATCGATTTGAAAAATTCTAGTTAAGAACTCATGTTTAACGAGACTTTGCGTAGCCATTTTTTGGTTCCCATTTCAATAAAATTTATCCTCTTTACTTTTCTGCACTCCTTACATAAAATAATATTGTACACACTCACCTTTGAAACAATGTATAAGTCTTCTCGTTTGACAGCACCTTCTGCTATTTTCTCACGCAAAGCTTTTCCAACTTCTTCTTCATTTTCATAAAAGTAAGCGGTATCGATATGACGGTATCCGGCATCAATAGCATCTTTGACAGATCGTTCACAATCGCCACCTAAAGACTTTTCAAAAAAAAAATGAAATAAATTAATCAAAAATAGGAAATAATATAGAACAACTAAAATTCTAATTAATTAATTGCTAATTAATGGCAAATTATTAAGAAATAAGCGTGTTGATATGAGATTTTTTACTAGGATTTATGCAAAATTTATGAGAAAACATTCTACAAATACCTACTCTTTTTGATAGATTAATTTAGAGAAGTTAAATTGTTTTTAATAGCTTTGTACTTTTGAGAAGACACCTGAAAAATTACACAGAGAAAACAGCTTTGCCTGCCTGATAATTCAGCAAATAGTCAAGCTGCTCAAACAGATAAACTTAGAAGAACAACGGTTTAAATGATAACCTCCTCCGGTTCAAAATGGTTTTGACATTTGTTCCTTACGTTACAATTAGCTTATCTCGAACGCGAGATAACATTGTGAACACACTAATTTAATTTAGAAATTTAATTTAGACAAACGTTTACCCTTTACATAGGTGTTTTCCGAGATCCGAAAAACCCTATGTTTTTACTACTCTTAAGGTTTTCAACGGTAAACCTTCTACTTTTTTAACATGGTTGGAATAACATTTTTCGACAGCTGGTCACACTGATTTCCTTTTTTGTGTAAAATGATGTTATAAGTTTGTTTACATTACTCATTTAAGTTAAAATTCTGTATTCATAATCATATTAATAATTTAACCTTGATACAAAAGTATGTGCCTCGAATGCGGTATCATGAAAGATTACGTTCTTATAAAATGAACCAAAGTAATTGATAAAATATAATTTTATAGGCACATCTGTAGGCTCTTCTTATCAAAATACTTACTGTGTATGTTCCCAAGCCGATAGCCGGTATTTTAGTGCCATCATTTTGGGGAATAAATGGTACACTTGTCATCTTTATGAAAATTACTTAATATTTACTTTTTTTTCTAAGATTTATATTCAGTACGTCAAAAGAGACAACCTTTCTCGTACAACAAGAAAAAGCGAACTAATGACACTATTAATGTCGGGTAAACTTTATGAGATACTTTTTCTCAGTTTTACACTAATGTTGCAGAATTTGACTGACTGCCAGTGAAATAAACAATAATCTGACGTCTGTGTTTTGTCGTTCCTTTTTTATTATAAAGTTTAAAGACAACACATGTTGAAGAAATGAAGTGTTCCCACTTTTCATGCAAAGGTAAAAGTTCTAAGTGCATAGGTACTTTTGTGTGTACACAATTTCTTATTCCTGCTGTTATTTGTGATTAAATTTTGAAACGTGAAAAACTCAAGAACTTTTAAAGTCGTTGGATCTCAGTTTAATAGTATCTGCTGCATACTTCGCAAATAGTAATAAATTATTATATAAAAAATAAAAAGTATGTATTCATTCGATCCAAAAATTAACCATGACAAAAATTGGTATCAAATAAATGATGTTCCTATTTATTCTCCTTTCATAATTCATAATATATGTAGATTGAAGAATACTTGTTTTTATTTATAATTTTAATAATTGTGTTTTGACTTCCTCAAAAGTTGTGAGTTCTTGTTATTTTCTTCAAGCTTATTTTTGTCCTAGAATAATAGAATTTTTCATAACTTAGACTTCTAAAATAATAATGGTCTTAACAGGTTGAATTCATAAGCTTCTTCTCAAAGGTTTACACTACTAAATCAAGGGTTCCTTAGGGCAGCCAATCAGGGCCTCTTCTTTATATCTAAATTATTTATGATTGTGATCTAGTAAACTTAAACCTATTATATTTATAAAAGTTTTTTTTTTTTTAATTTTCATCAAACAATTGGGGTTAAATTTAATTTCTTATATCGAAAGTGATTGTGAAAAACTGAAAAATTCGTCGAATGTCTCTTTTCATTACGAGCTTCTAAAAAAACAACCTTATCGATGCACTACTTTTTCATCAAAAAATACTCAACATTTTAAATTTAAAAATTTATTTCTGATTATTTGAAAGTTTTACTGTCATCAAATCCACCTATGATGAGTTAAGTTCATAAGTTAAGAATTCATATTCAGCCTCCTTTCTTTGCGCCACTCTGATAGTTGCATTGCAAATCTTAAAAGTATAAGTTACGAAAGTAAGAGTCTTGCACACAAAAATTTATTTATTTAAGAGAACTCCAGACTATATGTAAGCTGTCGCCCTTAAAGAAAAAACTGCTTTCTTATAAGTAATAAATTATCTCAGATTTTGAGATACTCCTCAGAAGTTCGCGAATCCTCAACGAACTCGGTTTAGCTATTGACTGACGACGCACGGCTGGCAATGCGACGACTTTCGGCGCGCGGTTGCACATAAAACCATAAGAACCGCATCGGTTTCACACAGTCCCAAGATTTTATACTCAAATCTAAATGAAGTCTTAAGCTATCAATTCCCATTTGGGTCACGTCTTATCACAAAACAAAATAATAATATTTAAGATATTCTTTAGTAATGCTATCCACGTCTCTCTCTTATGTTTCTATTCTTTAAATATCAAATTCAACTCAAGATATCATTTCAATAATTTAACTATTTTCAAAAAACCTTATAAAACTTATTTTCTGGAACATTTGTCAAGCATTTTGCCGCGAACTTCCATGTCAAGTGGATGGCACTAGAAAGCCTTCCTTTGGAAATCTTTTGTTGAGCTCGGCTTATAATTTTTATTTTTTGCTTGAATATCGAATATTTTTTTTTATCAAGTTCAAAACCGGAAACGCGTGTGAGTCAATGATAAAAAAGTGTACGAAAAAACAATGAATGCAGTTTAGAAGTGAAAAATCAGAATTTTGATCGATCATAAAAAAGTAACAAAACAAAAAACTAAAATGCGATTTACGTCAGCATCGGCTTTGGGAGTTTTATTGGTGGCGTCAATTTTCGGTAGTCTCTCCGCAGTCAGTGATTGTCCCGATCGGTGTTCCTGTTTTCAAAGAACTGTGCGATGCGTTCGTTTGCAGCTTCGCGAGATTCCAAAGATTCCATCCGATACTGCCATTTTGTGAGTTGAAAGAATTTTTTTATTTTGCACAAAAACTGAATTAAAAGTTAAAACACCAGAAACTGATTTAATAGCTTAAAATTTCAAAAATTTTACTACATTATGTGGTTTTTGAGTTTATTAACACGGACAATTTTGGGTTTTTGAAGTGATTTTGGTCGTTATTATAACCTTGAAAAATACGTAGACATTAATCTGATGTAACAAAATTATAGACTAATTCCAAATTACGGGAAACCATTTCGGGTTTCAGATTTGGAATGGAAAATAATGTTTAATTTATCAGTTTTTAAAAACTTCACAAGTTAAAACTAAAATGATGTCCTTTATTATTCATATTATTAGCTATGGAAAACAACCATCAACATTTTAACTTAACTAATTTTTATAAAAAAGTTATTGCTTCTTTGTCTCTTGTCGTTTTTGACGTACGAGTATGTGCGGCTAATAAAGTTATATCATGTATAGACTATTAAACAGTGTATTTATGATAAGAATTCACTAAGACTTTCGAGGAATATCGATAAAAAAAATTAAGGTCTAGGTAACTAAGTTGCCGGCAACTAAAATGAGTTTCCATTCCAACAACAACGAGCAACTTGTTTTCATCTACCCACTAGAGCTATATTCAACCCAGATCTATAAGGTTCGATTTATAATGGTGTCTCGTGAATAACACGAGTACTGTTGGCTTTCAAAGAACCAATCGAAACTTGCTTATTCCTTAAGACCTGAGAGCTTACATATCTCCAAAAAAAACAAGAAAGGTGTGAGTGATACTGCACAATTTAGGCGGCTAATTTACAGCAGCAAAACTTGAAATTAAGTGCTCAACAAAATGATTGCTCAAAAAGTTGATTGCGTGGCTGTGGTGTTAGTCTTTTTTGTTTAAAAAAAATTTCAGAAAAGTTTTATAGGAGTCATGCGTGTCAAAAATATCCTTTTGAAAATCAAAGATCACGACCAATCACGATGAAGGGTCTTTAGACATAGGACACTTTCGAAAGCTGAAAGTACACATGTTGGTATTTTTATATTCAATCTTTATTGCCAAATTATTATATTGGGACAGTGGACATTCAACGTGTTTTGGATAAATTGTATTGCATAAACACCCTACAATCTTTCACAGACCAAAACATTGCGGCCGAAATGTGCATTATAGCTTGGGCCTGCATTCGTGAAAAAATCAACTGATTAAGTTCTGAAGCAGTTGGAAATTGATTCTATTTACCATAGAAAAAAATACTCCTAAGATCTGATGGACCTCTTCTGGATTCTGAATAAAAAAATTATCGAATTCAAAATTAAAATGCAACCTATGTACATATCTACCTATCTCACAAATGTCTTGTTGTATTTAAGTTAAAATACAGGAAGTGGCATCAATCAATTTGTAAGGAATTGAAGAACTTTTTGAATTGTAATTGAAATTCTTTACTATTGATAACTTCACTATTTCATGTACATATATATACATATACATACATTACCTACATATATGTAATTAAACATTTGTGTTCAAAGTAAAAATGTTAATGTTTGTCTGTTTGTATTTGATCACTTTTCGCACGTTCATATTAAAACTGTGAGTAAATATTTACATTGGAAGATTCTGTCATCATGAAGTGTAAATACATCAGAAATTAAATAATTGCACTCTGAAAATATTTTTTTAGTTACATGTTCATCTTGCGCATTTTATATTATTTAATCCACCAACGCAACACTTAGGAGCATGCGACTAATGTCCATTTAACTTAACATTAGGTTGGTTAATAAAATGTTATTTTTTCTAAAATTCGAAAATACATAGATAATTTTTATCCAGCCTTACAATAAATTTTGGCAATCACATCGGACTCACTATTATCGAAAATCCTACTAATATTATAAATGTGAAAGTTTGGATTTGTTGCTAAAGGGCACCAGAACGACTGAATGGATTTGGATGAAATTCGGCACAGAGATAGATTATAGTCTGGAATAGCAAATAGGCTACTTTTTATCTCTGTAAAATGTATTTATGTGAGACAAAGTGCATCGGGGACCTCTAGTTTTATTATATTTTAGAATTATTTAAAATATTTAAACTCAAAATATATGTATTTACTATTCTCGTGAGTTGGAACTTGGCGTAGTTTTGGATTGCATTCCTTTTTATGGCTGATAGTTTTCGTAAACACCAACAAAAGAGAACTTGGCTCTATTCTTTTAAATTTGCATTTTGCACGTTTTACATGTTATAAGTCGCCACGCTTAATCGAAAATCTTGAGCTTTGATTTTTTTCCTATGCTTAGACATTCACTCATACCGTTCTACCGTATTTCATCACTATAGAAGAAATGGAAAATTTCAAAAATTTCAAAATTTTCAATTGTGATATCCGGAATCGACAACAGCAATACTTATAATTTCTTTGGACTCCAAGGGCGAAATTCGTGCGAAGTTTTAAAATTCAAAAACATTGGAAAAGATTTAGTGCTGAGTTTCTGAGGAACAACTTGAACTTTGGTGAAGTTTAAGTTGTAAACTAATGAAGTTTCTGACTATATAGGTTCTAAACAAAAACAAAATAACAAAAATCGTCTGATTTTATTCATGGGCTTGGGCATCACCGCGTACCTTGATTATCCTTGAGTCTGACTTTTTTTTCAAATGTCTGCCATAAAATTATCTTGGACTATAGGCTATGAATGATTAAAAACCAAAAACCTCGTCCCAATTATGCAAGTGTCACCCTAATGTGGAATATATTATTTTTATTATACATTGCACAAATCTGATAAAAATTTCTTACTCAAAAAAAAAAAAAAAATTAAAAGATACTTCTTAAGCCAGGCGCTTCACTTAATAGACAGACGTTAAATTCTTAGATAGCTAGTAATAGCTTTGTTTTTAAGCTTCAGTATATTGTAGATCCATTGTTTAAGTAAGGCAAGTTGGTTCTGGAAGTTAAATAAATTTATAAGATAAAGGTTATTATTCCATTCGATTGAGTTATTTCAGGAAAAAAGAAATGATCACTTAAGTGGTGTTTAATTCGTTCCTTTTAGGATCAGGTATCATTAAAGTTCAAATTGCAATTAATATTTTATTCTACAACGATAACTATGATAAAAAAAAATAGATTTGCAGTTATTTTAACTTTAGGGCTACACTTTATCTAAGAAGTGACCCAATTAGAATGGGTCACCTTTGGTTTGCTACATTAAAACACCAGTTAATAAGTAGTTAATTAATATTAAATAACCTTATTATAATCTTTTAGAGATCTACGTTACAATCGACTTGAAGAATTGCCATCGAATGTATTTGCCCACTTAAATCAGGTCCATACAATTTTCTTAAGTGAAAATGAAATTGGTTTTATTAAAGATGATTCCTTGTCTGGATTGGTGGCTCTTAAGTATTTATATCTTAACAATAATCGTATCAATCAAATTGCACGAGGATCATTTAAGGGATTGGACTTTTTGGAAGGACTGTGAGTTAAAAATTAAACTTTTCTTTTATCCTTAATGTCTTATTTACTTATTTTTTCTTTTATTATTTTATCAAAAGTTTTTTGGAAAACAATGATATTTGGCAATTGGAACCATCAACATTTGACGATCTATCCAGACTTTCCAGATTGTAAGTTTTTTTTCTTTTGTAGTTAACTTGAATAAATTAAATTAAAAAAAAAACAAAAATATTTTTAGATTCCTTTTTGGCAACAAGCTAACAACTATGCCCGTTGGATTATTTGATAATTTAGTGAGTTTGAAACGTTTGCGTCTGGACAACAATCCAATTAATTGTGATTGTGGAGTTGGTTCCTTGGTTAATTTACAATTAGATGCTAGAGAACAAATTTCAATATCACTAATATGTGAAGCTCCAGACAGACTGCACAAAAAGTCATTCTTGGAACTACGAGAACATGATTTTCATTGCAGTAAGTAATATACATATGTACATAATTTTTTTAGTCTAAAAATATTTACAAACATATACGATTTTTTAAAAATTCCACAATTTACCTTTAATTGCCAAATGTCATATCTTATTTTTCTTTTTAATTAAATATCCCTCTTCATTATCACATGATTTGGGTGATGATTAATTTTGTATACCCATTATTTACAGTCCGATCATTATGCGCAAATTAAGTTCTTTGAAGGAAATTTGCAAATTAGATTTAAATTAAATAAAGTTTGATTTATTTAACTCAATGGAATGCAAAAAAAAGGAAATCAATATTAGATCAAAAATAAATTGATTTATTTGTTTATATTCCACACAAAAATATCTTTCTAAAAAAGCCCTCAGGCACATCAAAATACATAAAGCACTTGAATGAAAGTAATTAAAACCCCTGTCCAGAATCTTTCGTTGAAATTCTGGCCAAAGATATGCCACAATCTATCTTTAATGAGAAGACAATTTCTGAAGTTATGTAGTATTAAAATGTTCCAAATCATGACCAAGTGTGCTGAAAAACTAGAAACCAAAAAGCATCGCAAACAAGAATATCAAACCAAAAAATGTATTTAAAACTTGTTCAATAAAAGAGCAAGATTTTGAAATTTCTAGAACATATTTTTTACCTCGATCATTTTTTTTTTAGACAAACCTCAAATGATTGAAGAACCTCACGATATGCAAACCTATTCGGGACAAACAGTTGAACTGCCTTGCACAGTCATCGGTGATCCAGAACCCGAAGTGTTATGGATGCATAACACAAACGAAATCTCCAATGACTACTCCCCCCGAATGGAGATTCTTGACTCGGGAAATTTGATAATCAAATCGATTGACAGCAACGATGTTGGAATCTATGAATGTATCGGACGCAATGACTACGGGGAGATCAAATCCCAACCGATAAGAATGACTGTTAGAAACAATGATGTTCGCCAAGAGCCCCCTCACTTTATTGAACAACCCAAGGATATGGTTGTTGGATTCGATGATTTCGCCGTTCTGGATTGTAGTGCTTCTGGTTTACCAGCACCCGAAATACAATGGTATTTTAACGGGCGTCAAGTGTCGCAGTCAACGCAGACAACGAGAATTCTGTCCAATGGAAGTTTGGAAATATTCGAAGCCAATTTACTGTCGGCAGGAACTTACAAGTGTGTAGCCAGCAATGCTTTTGGAAGTGTACAGGCAAAGGCTCGAATCGAAGTAAAAGGTAGGTGTGCTTATGAAGTGATTCTGAATAGGTATTGGCTTTGATAACTTGAAAATCATTTCTAGAACTGCCTGTATTTATATTGGCTCCACAAAGTAAGGCAATCAAAATGGGACAAAGCATTGAGATGGAATGTGACGCTGAAGGAACTCCACTTCCGTCAATTTCGTGGAAATTCAATGGATCAATCATAACCTCGGATAATCGAATCACTCTGGACAATGAAAACACAGAATTAACTATAAAGGACGCTAAAGATTCGGACTCTGGTAAATTTCTTTAAGAATCTTGTTGTATTCGTATTTTATCTGTAATTCGGAAACTCCTTCAAAGGAACTTACACCTGCATCGCAAAGAATGAAAACGGACAATCGAAATCAGAAGCAGTGATCTTTGTAGAAAGTGATCATAGTCCACCGAATCTTATATTTAGTCCTTATGATTTGGAAGCCTATTCTGGTACAACAATTGAGCTGCCATGCAAGGGAGATGATGAGTTTGTAAAGGTTTGATTTAGTTGCCAAAAACCAATGGAAATTTTGTAACGGATTGTTAAATTTTATTTTATTTCTTTTTTATTAGATAAAGTGGCAAAAAGATGGACGTGAAGTATATAATAATGAACATTTTCAAATAAGTTCTTCTGGGAGCCTGTATATTAGAAATGCAACACTTTCTGATACGGGACGCTACGAATGTTCGATTAAGAACGAACACGGTCGGGCAACAGCATCGGGCTTGGTGACAATCAAGTAAGATTTCCCTTTTCTAGATTTCGTAGTTGATTTTTTTTACTTGAATTCAATATGGATGACTTATATTTCCGTTATCACTCCTATTATACTCAAGTGAAATACATATATAAGTTTTCTCTATATTTGTGCATTTTTCCGTTGGTGTTTTCCTATTTGTTTGATTTTGAAGCGCATCATTTTGACCACCAATGGAAAACATTCCTATTTTAACTTTTCAGAAGCAAACATTTTTGGAATACAAATTTTCTAAATATTATTTTTTTTCTTACTTCCTTAGGAGCAACGATCTTCTAGCTCCAGGTGACAAATTCGTCCGAGTGGCATTTGCAGAAGCTGCCAGAGAAATTGATCTGTCCATCAACAACACTATCGAATCTCTATTCACCGATCGCAAGCCAAGTAATCCCCTCCATCATGGAGATCTTTTGAGACTGTTCCGGTTTCCACGCGGTGAAGCCAGACAACTTGCTCGTGCAGCTGAAATATACGAAAGAACTTTGGTAAACATTCGAAAACATGTCCAGCAAGGCCACAATCTCTCCGTAGCCAGTAGTCAATATGAATTCAAAGACCTTCTCTCTCGAGAACATTTACGTTTGGTAGCCGAACTTTCCGGATGCATGGAGCACCGAGAAATGCCCAACTGCACTGATATGTGTTACCACTCAAAGTACCGGAGTATTGACGGAACATGCAACAATCTCAACAATCCGACATGGGGTGCGTCACTGACTGCTTTTCGACGAATCGCAAAACCTATATACGAGAACGGTTTCAGTATGCCGATTGGTTGGATGAAGGGTAAACTGTATTCGGGCTTTGAAAAGCCTATCGCACGATTGGTGTCAACGACTTTGATCTCTACCAAGGAGATAACTCCGGATGAACGGATCACGCATATGGTGATGCAGTGGGGTCAGTTTTTGGACCACGATTTGGACCATGCTATTCCATCGGTGAGCTCCGAGAGCTGGGATGGAATCGACTGCAAGAAAACATGTGAGTTCGCTCCTCCTTGCTATCCAATGGAAGTTCCACCCAATGACCCGCGAGTGAAGAACCGAAGATGCATAGATCTGATTAGATCGAGTGCAATTTGCGGTTCAGGAATGACGTCTGTGTTCTTCGACGCTATTCAGCCCAGAGAGCAAATTAACCAATTGACATCCTACATTGACGCTTCCCAGGTCTACGGTTTCACCCATGAATTCTCACGTGAGCTCAGAAATCTTACATCAGACGATGGTTTGCTTAGAACTGGCGTTCACTTTCCAAATCAAAAGGACATGTTGCCATTCGCAGCTCCACAAGATGGAATCGATTGCCGAAGGAACCTAAATGACAACAACATGAATTGCTTCGTGGCTGGGGACATTCGTGCCAATGAACAAGTTGGCTTGTTGGCCATGCACACAATTTGGATGAGAGAGCACAACAGAATTGCCATAAAACTAAAGGAAATAAACCCCCACTGGGATGGCGATACACTCTACCAGGAAGCTAGGAAAATTGTTGGAGCACAGATGCAGCACATAACCTACAAACATTGGTTGCCTCTAGTGGTTGGACCAAGTGGAATGGAGAAATTGGGTGAATACAAAGGTTATGATCCATCGATAAATCCGTCAATTGCGAACGAGTTTGCCACTGCAGCTTTTCGTTTTGGTCATACACTCATTAACCCCATTCTTCACCGACTCAATGAAACCTATCAGCCCATACCGCAAGGCCATCTGCCGTTGCATAAGGCGTTTTTCGCCCCTTGGCGCATAGCTTATGAAGGTGGTGTGGATCCATTAATGCGTGGCTTCTTTACAATAGCTGCTAAGCTGAAGAAACCCGATCAAAACTTAAACACTGAGCTCACAGAGAAGCTGTTCCTAACTCAACATGCTGTGGCTCTGGACTTAGCAGCCATGAACATTCAACGAGCACGAGAACACGGTATTCCCGGTTACAATGAGTATCGGAAATTCTGCAACATGACAGCAGCGACAAGTTTCGAGGATTTATCAGGTGAAATAAGCAGTACTGAAGTCAGAACTAAGCTCAAGGACCTCTATGGACACCCTGATAACATCGATATATTTGTTGGGGGCATTCTTGAAGACCCCGTTGAAGGTGGGAAAATCGGACCGCTCTTCCAATGCCTGATAGTTGATCAATTCAGAAGACTGCGAGATGGAGACAGACTCTACTACGAAAACCCATCAGTTTTCCTTCCCGAACAACTACAGCAGATCAAACAAGCCAACTTGGCGCGTGCCCTTTGCGACAATGGCGACCATATTAATGAAATAACCGAAAACGTATTCATACTTCCGAAAGAACAAGGAGGTTTCAAGAGTTGTCTTGATATTCCCGGAATTAATTTATACTTTTGGCAAGATTGCGGTAGCTGCGATGCACTGCCCAAGCTATTGAAAACCTATGTGCCGCAAACTTATCCGTCCCGCCAAAAGAGATCCTTGACTGAACAAGCGGTGAGAGAAGAAAGTGACGAAGCCCACTGGGAAATGAACAGTGAGAGAATTGTGGGTCTCGAAGGAGTAATTAGCAGTTTTCAGACTGAATTACATGAACTACAAAAACAGGTGCAGAAGTTGGAAAAGTCTTGTAATTCAGCGTTTAGAAGCGGGGAAATCAAAACGATTAAGAAAACGAGTTGCATAGATGAGTCAGGAAAAGTTCGGTTGCATAATGAATCATGGGATCAGGACGAATGCACTAATTGTAAATGTAAACGTTCCCAGGTGACTTGCATTCAAACGAATTGCAAACTATAAAATTTGAATAATGAAATAAAAAAAAGTGCGCTTTAAAATGTACACAAGTCTGTTTTATAAATAAATATATTGTCACCTATGTATATGCAAATTTGTATTTAGTTAATTATTTGGTAAAACATCTCTCTTTGAACTAACTCTTAAAGAAGATGGACCATTTTTCTTGAAAGGGTTTAAATAAGTTAATAATTTCTCTTTACTTAATTTTTAAAATTTAGAGGTTAAGAAACAAAGCTTCGAAAGACAATTCATTAAGACCTCAAAATAAAAATCTTTTTTTTCTTAACGACAGTCAAATATTTTAACAACTGCCAAGAATGAGAGTAGATACTTACGGTTTCAAAACACAATCACTGGAAACTAGGGAAGACCAAACTATTTACTAAGAATGGTAATTTTGACGAGTTTTGACCTACATATAACCATTGTCTGTTCTTTAAAAAATATTATAAGGCAAAATCCCTCTAATCGTTCTGATTTTCGATCTAAGCATACATATCTCACCAACTTACAACTTTAATCGATTATAAGATGTTAATAGAGCGACATTTTTCAGCCTCTCGGAATTCTCATTTTATTCCAACATACTTTATGTCTGTAAGTTGACAGTTATTTATTTATTTTTTTTTTTAGAATTCAACATTGTGCCATTTTCGGTTTACAATGAACATTATTCATCTCCCTTTTTTGGACCGACCTCACCTATTCAATGTATAATCTATATCTATACTAATATATAAAGCTGAAGAGTTTGTTTGTTTGAACACGCTAATCTCAGAAACCACTGGTTCGAATTGAAAAAATCGAGGAAGACTTTAAGCTATACAAAATTAAGCTACGATCAATAGACGAAATATAGGTCACTGGTCATTATTGGTCTTTGGTCATAAATGGTCTTTGGTCATAAATGGTCATTGGTCATTATTGGTCTTTGGTCATAAATGGTCATTGGTCATTATTGGTCTTTGGTCATAAATGGTCTTTGGTTAATATAGGTCACTGGTCAATATATGTCATTGGTCATAATAGGTCATTGGTTATTGGTCATTGTACCTTTGACCTTTGACCTCTGACCTTTGACCTTTGACCTCTGACCTTTGACCTTTCACCAATGACCTGTACAGGCCAATGACCTATAACCTATAATGACCAATGACCTATATTGACCAATGACCATTTATGACCAAAGACCAATAATGACCAAAGACCAATAATGACCAAAGACCAATAATGACCAAAGACCAATAATGACCAAAGATCAATAATGACCAAAGACCAATAATGACCATTCTCCTATAATGATTCATAACCAATGATCAATGACCAAAGGAGTCTCTCATTTATCCCGATCGTCACGAACGCCATGCCATCGCCATTCAGTTGCGCAAAGGATTCGGACGGTTTGGTCTGCGCCGCCGCCATCCCTCCAAGTAAGGATGGTCTGACACGCTGTCCCTACCATAAAATGTACTTAATAGAACTTTCCGAGGTTCCACTGCTTTCATGCGAGCTAGATGACCTGTCCGACGGAATCTACCGAGTTTATTTTTTTTTCACGACACGTCTGAATTCGAGGTAGATTGCGGAATCGTCCTTCCTTACATACGGGGCCATCAATTCTCCTTGCGACTTGCTTTGCGCTTAAGAGGTCAAAGTTTGCTACTATTGACCCAAGGTATTCATGCTCCATTACCTTAATTGTTTGACCAGTTGTTCTTCTCGCAGTCAAACGCCACCAAGCCAGCGGGATATCGTATTAAAAAGAGACAGAAGGCACACATTGCATGGGATAGATTTTTGTTTTCAAACGAATCGTGGATTTTGTTTTTGAGCATTATGAGTCATGACCATCACTTTCCAGTATTGTAATTAAAAAAAAAAACATTTTAATCAAAATGTGTCGACTTCTTACTTATTAATTTTAATCTGTATTTAAAATACATATTATGATAAATAATATTGGGTACACATAATTAACATATGAACATATGTTTATCTATATCTATACTTTAATATATAAAGCTGAAGAGTTTGTTTGTTTGAACGCGCTAATCTCAGGAACTCCTGGTTCGAATTTAAAAATTCTTTTTGTGTTGAATAGTCTATTTGTCGAGGAAGGCTATAGGCTATATAACATCACGCTGTGAAAAATATTAGCGAAGAATAAGTGGAAAATATTGCAAAAGGAAAGAAAATTAAATTATTCATCTTAAAGGGCTTCCGTTCCATTGTCAAAATCGGGTTGCAGAGAAAATCCGTATGTTCTTCAGCCATAATAAAATAAAACCTAAATATCCTTTACGAATTACTTTAAAATATATATTTTTTAAAACTTAATCTTAATTGCTATAATAATAAATTGAGGCGGACGAAGTCGCGGGGAACAGCTAGTACAATATATAATTATATAGTTTTTAATTTCTATGAGCCTGGAATGAAGGTCCTTCATCAACTTATAACTTCGCTAATATATAGTCTTTTTTATTGTATTAAATTTCGTTCTTTGTTTTTATACCAAACCCAAGCCATTGAATCGTTTTTATTTGTATTTGATTTAATATTGCAAAAGTGAATTATTTTAAGAAAAACTCGTGCATAATTTACAAAAATTATGTAGACAAATTATAAAAATATCAATCATCACAAATCAAGATTACTGGATTCGATTCCATCAAGAGTATATCCTGTTCTAATCGCTTTAATTCCTGCTCAAGCTTTGATTTTCGTTGTTTCTTTGAATGAGTGTCAGTAAAGATGGGCAATAGTTGATAAGTTCTCTCCAACTCGGAATGATTTTCACGTAATCCCTGCAAAAAAATAATAATATTAACTAACTGACAATTCATTATTATATAAATATTACCATTAAAATTGCATTTCGTTCTGAGTTACTTAGAACATGGACACCTTGAGCACTTTCATTTAGATCCTTGGACTTGTTATGACACATATTTTCTCCAAGTGTCTTTCTAATTTTATTCAAATAAACCGGAGTTTTGCCGAATTTCTTCGAAAATACATGCTTCGGAACAAGACCGGCTCCATCGACATTATGCCGTTCACCTACAACTGTATCAACATATTTGGGCATTGAACGTTGTGGTACCGCTGTCTTAACTCGCGTGATATTTTTTTTAATAAAATTTATTTCATTCTTTCCTTCTTGCTTCTCGCACTTGTCTTCTTTTTTCGGAATTGGGGGCAGACCCCTGCTTGGAGGACAAACATGATCATTTAATCGTTGCCATTTTATGCCACCATCTTTCTTAAGAAAGTTGGATGGATCATCCAAAGGAGTCTCGGCATAGCCTAGTGTTTTGTGGGAATATTTCCTCGAAGTAGAGATAATTTTCTTTCCTTCTCGGTCGGCTTGATTTATTGGGGCACTTTTAACGGATTTTCGATGGACAGAAACGTATTTGGGAAATTTGTAATTTTCCTCGGCAGATGTTGGTTTTTCAATGTCATGAATGTTTTCATCGTGAAATGTTATGTACACAAGTGACATAATATTATTTTGTTTAATGTTTTTAAGAAAAAAAGAAGAGATGAAATGTGTTTTGAAATTTGTTGTTGATTGTTTTGAAAAAAATTATTGATTTAACAGTCCCTCCCTGCTGCTAAGAGAAGAGTCATGTATTTAGTAACTAAGTTACACATTGCGAGGGACTAGGCACAAATAACAAATGAAGCTGATTATATTATAATTTATCGTTATAAAATTTGTCAATCCATTTTATTGAAGTTTTATCTTTCGATTCCGGAGACGCTACAATCATGAACTTCAATCTAAGCTCGGTAAACTACGATTACCTCGCATGAGCGATGAGATGTATGTATGTAGTACATAAGGCGACAGCGTGGTAGACCATGTCAACACTGGAGAGATGGCGGTTGTCATTCCGATGATGATGTTTATCTTTCCAACAGGACCGATTTTTTTTAGTGTTTTATCTTTGGTAAATATTCTATTGAATTCCTTAGCTCAAAAAATGACGAAAAAACATTAATATTAATATCAAAATTAATATTTTTCAATTTGTGAAGGTACACCAGCATCTAGCTTACGAGACTAACTGTCATATTTCGGTGAAACGCGATGGACTAAAAGTCGCAAAATAATAATTTCTTTTTTTTAATTTTCTTAACTAATACTTTCTTCTTGTAATTTTTTCCCTCTTGTATTTGCCATTTTGAATGTTAGCATATCCGTTTGTTGTTGATTGAATCTGAAGTTAGAATAACAGTTTGTAGAAACACAAATAACAGTCAGATGTCTGGCATATAATCTAGGAATACATTTCAAATACTCGTATTGGTTATAAGTCGATTTTTAAACCTAGAACAAAGAATAAAATAGTACATAATATTTAAAAAAAATTGCATACTTTACGTATGGCATGCATATGTGTATAAAATTAGTTTATTCACTATTTTTTATCAAAAGTTTCGGTCATGTCTACACTTATAGAAAATCCACAAAATGTACACTTTACATCGTCAGCATTTTCAAAAATACTTTTTAAATTATCAATATCATCTATGAACAATCTATTACAGCTGCTACAAAAAACTCTCGTAAATAGTGGTACCTTCATAAATATAAAATAAAAATTAGTTTGCAGGAAGATGATTTACAAAATTATCTATACTCACTTGCAAAAATGATATTGAACATCGAGGAACCGAATGTAAGTCAGGGCACATTAAAGTAGAAAAATCGATTGGTAAATTACAATAACTACAATTTTCAGTTGCATCGTTAAACATATTTCCCAAATCCATCAGTAGACAATCACTCAGTGTGTTTAAGTTTTCATGAACATTCAGATATATATCTTCGTTGGGTACAAGTTCAGATTGAAGTAATTTCAGTTTGTATTTCATGCATTTTGCAGAAAGTATTTGAAATGGCGTGTAAGATTTAAAGTTGCGCAGTCGTTGTAGTTGTAGATTTATATATATACACTCAATAATCTTTGTCATAGAGTTAATTTCGTTTGTCATTACCTTCTTAACATGATTAAATTTTATGCTGAAATGAGAAGTGATAAGCAACAAATCTTATACTAACAATATTATTTATTAAGTTGTTTTAGATTTCAATTGATCTCTCTCGGAACGAATTAAGATAAGATTTTGCTGAAACCGCCGTTTTTGAGACAGTTGTGCAATGGGGAGTCAGGGATACGAAAGAATGATATCTGTTTTTTTTTCTGGAACAAAAACTGAACAACTGTTATTGTCATGCCGTTTGTATCAAGTAGTGATTATGACATCAGTAGCATTATCAATCGGCCAATGCATAAAAGTGCATTTTAAGTGATTCGAAAAAAATGGCACAACAATGTCGAAAAAACATCGAAACATCTTTATCCGATAGAGTATTCACAGTCACAGTTCTTGGAAGCTTCAGAAAAAACTATTGCTTTTGAAAATATAATTTATAAATATTCAACTTGTGTAAGTCTTAAGAAATTCTTCGTTTGCTTGTTGAGATTCAAGAGTCGTTATTTTTATATGAAATTCAAAACTGACATAATTTCCATTAGAAAATATTTTAATTTTGTTTTATTTAAACTGAAAATCACACCCATTCACTTAAGATGGTAAAATTATTTCGAATTTTCCTAAATTCAGCACAAAAAAAAAAAAAAACTAAGACTAAAACTTGTATCATTGAATATTAAAACAGCTTCACAAAATCTTACCGTTGATAAGTTAGTCCTGCATTCATTATTAATAGCTTCAATTTGAGTTTTTTGAAGAATTGTTTGGTTATTTTCACTTCCTGAATCAAAAGATTATCGTATTTTGGACTAATATTGTCTTTTAGAATTTCTAGTCGAATAACCTCTGCACAATCTATAGCATTGTCTAAGTGAGTTTCAGTTGTAATAATTTTATATGCATCTTTGTAACTTAAACTGCAAACAGTTATAATAGCATCGTTGGCCGTATAAAGCGATGGATGTGTGTATGGCTTGTTGTGGAATAAAACAAAAGTCCAAGCGACTTTGTTCGGCGAGGAAACCAAACCTAAAATCTGATAGTTTGTATGATCAAATTCATATTTGACATTCTCTTCGTTGATCTCACAGTTGGTTTTGTCGATATGAAGTTTTATGAATTTAATTTTTCCGGTAATGGTTACAAATATATATTCCTTTGGTGAAATTTTATCAAAACCTTCAAATTAAATTAGGAATAAATACAAATG
This sequence comes from Scaeva pyrastri, assembly GCA_905146935.1. Classification (NCBI taxonomy): domain Eukaryota; kingdom Metazoa; phylum Arthropoda; class Insecta; order Diptera; family Syrphidae; genus Scaeva; species Scaeva pyrastri. The sequence goes on from LR989929.1 coordinate 55,763,731, forward strand.
TTAAAGTTTTTGAAGTTAATTGGCAATTAAAATGATAAAATTACCTGTAATCTTTATATTTCCTATATATTTGGTATTTTTGAAAAGTAACTTGCCCTCCTGCGACATAATAAAAACAATAACATGTGCAGACTTTGCCGTCACACATATCCATCGATTGGTTTCCTTGCAGAAACTCATGCTTAGTTTTTTGCAAGGAATTCGATCAGCATTTGGCCATAACGTATCAACGTCCTCGATTTCATTGCCTCTCAACGCAAATATCTTTACAATGCCATTCGTAAAACTCGTCAATATAAAGTTCTTAATAAAATGAACCAGAGATATCCGACCCAAAGAGGTATTGTACTTTTTTAAACAACTAACAACTCCATTATTTGCCAGAGAAAACAGAAGAATCCATCCGGTGGCGTTCGTAGTCACAAAGATCGGAAGATTATTGTTCGGATCCATATTCCAGGAGAACGCTGTGGTACAAGTGTTTTCAACGGCCTCCTTGAGGTCTTCAAATGTTGGATTTTTTTTAGTTGTTTCCACTGGGAACATATCAAGATACAACTGGTTCAAATTGCAGACCTCCTTTTTCCATTCTCGACTTATCATATCCCGTTGCCTAAGCTCACACGTACCATTATTAATGACCACCGCTAACAAATTGGAGTTGAACATTTTTTTTGGACACCACTCTAGTGCCACAGCCTGAAATTTTACCGGATCCTCCGACAACTCGGTCACGAAGACAGGATCCAAGGCAAAGTACTGTCGTTTGGTACTGTTTGTTCTCGTGTAGATGTCTGCCATGTCAAATTTATTGACAACTTCTGTGGCCGGCCGAGCTGTTGGAAGTTTGACTGTCTCGACCGCATACGGGAAGGTGTGAGTGGCCAAATTGATGTGTTTCATTTCGAGCAAGATAGCTTCGGAAGTGGAACCGAGTAGGCCGACGTGGAAGCCCGAAGATGTTAAATTGAATGCTAGTATTGCATTTTGTTTGAAAACGGACCGAGCGAGTTCTTTGAACTCCATGCTAAATAGTTACTTTATGTATAACAACATAAAAGCTTATTGTATAAAATTTTCAGTATAAAGTGTATATAAACTCGCGAAGTAGAATACTACAGGACCTAAAATTATATAATCCATCAATAGATCATGCTTTACTTTTAATGTTTTTAAGAAATTAAAATGTTTGATTTTAGCTAGGAACCTGCCGCAACGCAACATTCACAAATTCAAAACAAATGTTTCTTCTTTCTTGATTCTTGTACACAAATGGAAATGTCAAAAAAGAAAAACTGAAAATTTTTCGAGACTTGAAATAGAATGAAAACAAAAAAAAAACACAAGTCACAATAGTATTTGTTAAGATCCACACTCCACAATAGTCACAAATCATAAAATGAGTTTTTATTTTTGTTTTGAAAATACATATATGATACGACAGCTGATTCTGATTCCATTGTTTTAATGTAAAACATTCTTCTAAATTCAGCCAGCTATTAAATTAATTCTTCAATTCAATGATAATTTTTATTCTCAGATTCGGTGAGTTGCTGCGCTACAACAATTTTTATTTTCATTTCGTTATAAATCAAGTAAATGCATGTCTTTTATTATTTATAATACATTTTTGTCAGGGGTGCCACTTCACTTTTAGTTTAATTGATGTATGGTTAAGGTAAGATATGATGTTAGAGAGTGAAGGGAGGTCATTGCACTGTAGACTGTAATAAGTGCGTATTTGTTATGTTATATTACATTTTGTATTACGTGCTAAAATAGTAAGTTTAGTTAGGTCTAGTTAGACAATTGTGGTATAAGAAGTCATAATCATTTTGCAACAACTCAGAATGTCAATTCATCTGACAGAAATATGAATCACCCTGTTTCGTTGGACTTGAAAACAAATTTTGAATTTCACATGGCCGCATAGACCAATTTATTATTGTGAACTAAAAGTGTAATGTCAATTAGTCGTTTCATAACAAATCAAAAATTCTGTCGACAAATTTTGTGAAATGTCGGGAAAGAAGGGATTGGAATTTTTAAAGCATATTGCTGAGTATATAGCTAAATCTAAGGGATATGACAGCGTGATGAAAAATGTAAGTACATACTAAAATCGTTTTTAATAAAAAGTAAACAAAACATGAAATCAATCATCCTTGGCCTATATTTTTGTTTCTGACTTTCTTTCCAATGTTGCATTCACAAAGTGAATCCAAAGCAATTACCAGACGTTAAGACAAATTCACAATTGTCGTCAAAAAATGAATTTTAGTACAGGGTGCAACTTTTCACATTTTATAAAATTAAAGTAACAACAAACTGTTTTAAATTTTCAGGTTCAAATTACTAGTGGTGGTGACGGAAAGTGTCTAGCAGAATTTACCGTATCTGAAGAACACCTAAATCGTGGTGGAGGACTGCATGGAGGTTTCACTGCTACACTTGTTGATAACATAACGACATACGCTCTTATGTCCAAAGATTCCCATCCAGGAGTTTCAGTTGATTTGCACGTGAGCTATTTGAAAGCTGCAAAGGAGGGTGATGAGGTCATAGTTGATGCCACTACGGTTAAAGCTGGAAAAACATTAGCATATATTGAATGTGAATTGCGTCACAAAAAGAATGGTTCTATTATTGCCAAGGGAGCACAAACAAAATTCGTTGGATTTTGAAATGTAAAAAAATAGAAAATATTAGTGTAAATATTATTCTCTAAATTGTGTTGATAGTAAATGAAATTAATTTAATGCTCTCCCTTAAATCTTTTAATTAATATGAGGTTCATGGATCAATAACACAATTTTAACTATCTTATAAAACTTTTCAAGTCTTTTCTGAATATTTTCATTTATTTCACGAAGACATATTTCTCTTATTTTACTATTTGAACGTAGCTGAAGGTAAGGTAAGTCTCTAGTTTTTCAATCTAAAAAAAATGTCTATTAAGGTGTCTAAAGTAAAACCACTCATAAGCACTGTAACTCACAAAAACTAAGGCTTAGCTGCGGTTCAAGGTTCGTTTGAACACCAAAATTTATGAATTGAAATTTGTGAACCATAGATCAAATAATAAGTATTGTATATCAAGCTGCAGGTAATCGTATTTCCGTGGATTAAACAACACATATTTATCTTTTCCCAATTGAATTGAATTTTATTGTTCAGCATATCGAAATCAGATAGTTAAAATTGCTGAACCTAGAATTAATGTCTAGATATACTTATGATTTGTTAAATGTGGCTGATAAATGAATAAGGCCGCATTAATTATATTTTTTAAAATGTGTGCCACAATTTTTCATGAAAAACTTCCTTTCGAATTCTAATTATCCATTCGAACTGGGCGTCTACCAAACATTGTGAATCAAAATAAAATTCTATAACTGTACTCTGAATGCTTCCTTTCGAGGCTCGATGCACAATACCCTCACTTCCATTCGGCCGGCATACAAGTATACAACCAAACGTACAAAATAGTTCACAATAAACAAAAAACTAATGTGAAAACTTTAGTGTGTGTATGGTTTGTGAAAAACAATTCTCTAATCTAACCTCTCGTGTTCATCTCGGTAGCTTACAAAATTTCTAGTGGCAAATTTTATTTTTCTCTCAAAGAAGATTCATACAAAATCTTGTTCAAAATAATTAAGAACAAAATAATTAAATTGGTTATATTTTTTTTGGTTTAATCTACTTTTGGCTTTTGCTGGTTAAAGTGGATAAATAAATTAAAATAAAACAGCAAAGAGCGCTAGTCTGCCGAAAAACTATTTATTGAATTTTCTGAAAATGGCGTCCCAAGTTGCTAACAAAGCTGGAACAGGTTGGCCACGGCGGAGCAGCCAGGGGCAAATAGAAGGATCATCTAATAATAAACTAAGCCAATCGTTGACGATTAATAGAACAATAAATTTGTGAGTATTTTTTTTTTTAATTTTTATGAGGGAAAAGAAAAACGCAAACGTTTTGCACTGGTAAAAATGCTCGCACTTTTTTATTCAAATGAAATTGCGACCACCAGGTGGGGAATTATTGATTTTTTTTTTCTAACATAATTTAAAGAAGCCTAATGACTTACTTCCTAATGAAGCAAATTTATTATCCTGTCCTGAACTTGGACAGAGTTAGTGCTTGCCTGTCAAAAAACTTTTGTTCATATTGTTCTGTACCCAGAACACATATACCAATAGATAAATACTAAATAAATGTACTAAAATCTTTCCACAATGAATTTGTAATATTACCTTCTTGAGATCGAACTTGTATATGTTTACTTCCACAAAGCCGGCAAAAATTCTAGGCGTCTATGTTAAGTCATGGCTAATCTGGAGATCATAAATTCATAGTGCAAGCCCAGCTCTAGGAAACGTTTTTTCTATTTCCCTCGGTTTCTTCTACCATGGATTATAATAATTGTACACTGCACCCAAATTTTCTTCTTATTCTTAAGGTCGCGCTGTGGTCTCATTATAAGACTCCTAGCCGTCCTCGTCCACCATAGAATAAGCTGCTAAGTTTCCTTTCGCTCATACGAGCTATGTACGTGACCTGTCTGCTGACCTTAATTTTTGTTCCAATATCGGTTTTGAAATAGGTAACACACAATTCGTGTGCAGAGCCTATAATTTTGGTACCACTTTGTTGTCTTTAAAAAAATACAGAATACTTCGATATCAATTGACCTCTCAGGCTATCGATTTTTCAATTTCATGGTTCCATTTTTGGTTCTTTTGATAGTCTGTCTTTCTGGATCGACTATAGTTTCTTTTGAAGTTTATCAGTCCATGCCATCCGTCAACTGGCTGATTTAATTTAAGGAATACCTAAACCTATTACTCCTACTATTGGATTATTTTAGTTAAATAATTTTGAACTCACTAACTCAGACCTACAAAATTCAAACTAAAGTATTATGGACCTAATTTACAATAGACGTATTTATATTGCAGTAATAAATTTTGTTTTAGATAATAATTCGTTTTTAAATCGCAGATATCCCCTGACAAACTACACCTTCGGCACAAAAGAACCCCTCTTCGAAAAGGACCCCTCGGTGCCGGCACGTTTTCAAAGAATGCGAGATGAATTCGACAGAATCGGAATGCGCCGCTCTGTTGAAGGTGTCCTGTTAGTTCACGAGCACGGTCTGCCGCACGTTCTGCTCCTACAACTAGGCACAACATTCTTCAAACTACCCGGTGGCGAGCTAAACGCTGGAGAAGATGAAGTGGAAGGTCTGAAAAGACTTCTTACAGAGGTAAGTTAACTCAGACTCAACTTTAGTTGTATGTAAGGAACTTACCAACCTAACTCGTTTGTTCGAATATGTTTACGAACACCACAAAGATAAGTGTTTGCTAGATGGGGATTGTATGCAAAAGTAAAGACAAATGTGAATAAAAATAAATCCATTTATATTTATATAAGTATAAACTATTTGTGTGTGTGCATAGAAATGCATAGATTTGTTATTAAATGATAAATGTTGACTTGACAAAAAAAGATGTAATAAACTGTGTAAAAAGCGTTTAAATTTGTAATTTATGTTAGATTGTATATGATTGTATGATTTATTTAGACATTAGGCAGACAGGATGGCGTTAAACAAGATTGGATAGTCGAGGACACCATCGGAAATTGGTGGCGACCAAATTTCGAACCACCACAATACCCGTACATCCCACCACATATCACCAAACCCAAGGAACACAAACGACTGTTTTTGGTACAACTTCACGAAAAGGGTAATGTTTCATAATAAATGACAAATTGTAATTTAATTTATAAATAAGAATAAATAAGAATCTGGAGATTAATTAACAACAAAAACAATTGTTATTTTCCTAGCTCTAGAAATTGTAAAAAGAAGAAAAAAAAAACATAAACTAATTTATTTTTATTTTCCTATACTCTTTTAATTTGTCAAAAATGTTTTTATCGTTGCGACCAAGTATTAAATATGTAGACACAACTAAACGACTATCTACCTGTTCAAAAACCGCGTTAAAATTAAAAACTCTTAGAATAAATGTTTATTTATGTCTTCCTTTTGTAACAAAATAACAATTTAATCTCAAACAAAGTGTAACTTTGAGATCGATGATAAGTTGATGAGATGAATGAGTCAAATCAAATATTTGCCGCTAAACAGATTCTTTTTGCCTCCAATTGTTTGTTGAATGAATGATGAATTTAAACCGAATGTTTTTATATATAAATTTGTAAAAGAATTTGTTTTAGCTATTGCAATGGCAAATATACATACATACAAACAATTTCTGAACTCTTGTGATGCAAATGTTTCTATTTTAATTGTATTAAATGGAAGAAACATCTTCATTGTATTGATTATTTAATTAATAATTTATATATATTTTGTTGGACAACTCATTTTAATGAATTTCTGTATTTAACTATCGCTCTGTACTTATGGAAGTTTGTTTAACTGACTTGAGTTTTGTAGCATCATTTATCGAAAATAATTTTTTTCATAGGATACAAATTCTGTTAATAAAACTCTTCAAAATATTGTAAATCTATTAAAATTTATAAGCTTTTGTGCAAAGTTGATTTTTTTATTATCATAAATGTGTTTAAGTATTGGCTGTGCGTTAATTAGAAATGTAACATTCAAAATTATGCCTTACTTGGGTAAATAATTTAATTTACTAATTTACATATGTAATTAAATTACTTTAATACTCTACTCATGGGTGACGGGACTCAATTGGTCCTATTTTTGCCTTTACTTTCTGTTATGATTATGATTTACCTTCTAAGGCCTTATTATTGTAAAAAAAAACAAGCAAAGTAAAGAATTAAATTATTTAAACGTGAATGCGACTAATAGCAATTAGTTACACCACATGTTTGCTCAAGTTGAGGCTTTGTTCAAAATTGTCATATACAAGGGAAGAGCGTTAAATCAAATCGGAAAATCGTCATAAAAATGTAACACGCATAAATAATGCAACTTCCCGTGTTGATTTTCCATATTATTTTTCGACTGATTAGTGTTTTAAATATTGATACAAATTAAAAACAACACAAAACAAGGATGTAGATTTCTTTAGTTAAAAAAAAAAACGCTCTCCCCCAAAATACACATTCTTTCACATTAAATTTCAATTATACTTATATACTTTGCACATACAGCTCAAAAGCCATTTTTTGTAAACATAAATACATTGTTTTTTATTTTTATTTTCTTTTTGTTTTTCGAATTAATAAAGTAGAAAACCTGTGAATTTGTTGAAATGTCTTAAAAATAAGAAATAAATATTGTTTTTGAATTCGTGTATTAAATGAGACTATTGTTATTTTTTTAGCATTATTTGCCGTACCTAAGAACTACAAGTTAGTCGCTGCACCACTTTTCGAATTGTATGACAACTCACAGGGTTATGGACCTATAATCTCGTCATTGCCGCAAGCGTTATGCAGGTAATTTCATATACATATTTCATTCAACTTAAATTCCAGAGTAATTGTTATTTGTGTTTCTTTTTGTTTTGCAGATTTAACTTTATATATATGTAATAGGAGCCAATCCCGAGGCAAGAAATTACAAACGTTTATGCATATATATATAATATAAAGAAATAAAAAGAATTTTACTAAATGCTCATTGAAAAGTCTTTTTAAAGCTGAAATTGACATTTAAATTAATGCAGATTGTATTAGTGTGTATTTAGTTTATCAACAAATAAATATACTTTAGTGTAAAATATTTAAAAATAAAACAACAAATAGCAATAATGTATAGAAAATACCTTAATTTTTACTGTCACAGATATTTACATTGAAAGTTTTTTTTTTGGAAGTTTCACAGGCCTGTGCCTCATTGGCATCGCACGATGTGTAAGTTGATTGATTTTCATCAAGTCACTTCATCCATAATATTGACGTCCCATAAATGAGCACATTTATATGTACATATTTGAAAACAAATATAAAGGTATTTCCAATAAAGGTCAGACTTGTTTTGATTTATTTTATTTAATCAAGATAATTGGCAGTTGAAAGATTGAAACACTAAAAAAGTAATTCATTTTACTCTAGCGGTAAAGTTTTACCAACCGAAAATCATGAAAGGGAAAGCAAAGTGCTAAAAGTTAACAAAAAGTACTACTGCTCTCAAAAATGTGAAGATAGTTTGGTAGGACAGAGCCTAAGAATAGTCAGACGTCCACCAAGCTCCCAGTATAAAACTATGAAGACTTTTAAGTAAGCAGGGTGATGCGAAAACAAGTTGGAAATTAAAAACTTAAATGTTATTGTACAATTTCAAACAATTGACTTGGTCCTATGCTACAAATAGAAGGAACAATTGAAAAGCGAATTTATGTGGACATACAAGGAATAGAATATGCAATTAAAGGGACTTCCCAGCATGGCAATGACAATGACCTGAAACACACCATTGATTCTACCAAGTAGTGGTTTAAGTCATGTTACATGACCTGCTTAATTGTCTTATTTTTATCTCTTAGGAAATCTACAGGCACCTTACCCCTACGTAAAGTTACAAATGCTTTTAAACAACAAAGTAATTTAAGCTAAACGTACTTGGAGGTTTCATAGAGCCAACAAAAATCTGACACTACAGCAACTTCTATGTGTTAGCTTAAAATACTCCTATTTAAAGTTGAAAAACTTTTATTAATAACTTTTTGGCGTTTGAGCCTTAAAGGCATTGTAATTTGTAACTTTACACAGCCTTTACTGCGCTGCGGCACTTCAATTAAAAATCGACATTTATCTTCGAAACATAATTTCACACTTCCTTACCAACAACTAATCTAGTACTATACCCATATCTTTGACGCCCATCCCTAATCAAGATAATTGACAGCAGAAGCTGAAAACAATTTCATATTTTCTATGGAAAATAGATCGGCAGTGAAATCATAAAATTAAATATAATTTTCCTTTTACCGAATCTCTAGGTGCATATATATTGTCTAATTTGCTTATATGTTAAATCAGCAGTGTTAGAAGCTCATAAATTAAACTAAATCTCGAAATCTCAATCTTATATCCAAATAAACATAAAGTGCTGGAATGTGTCGCTAAAAAAAAGAAAGGGGGCAATGAACAAAGAAGTACACTACGAAGGCTGGTTGATAAAATCACCACCAACCAAAAGGATATGGAGAGCTGTGAGTCACATAATTTAAGTTTTGCCCTAATTTACGAATAGTTATATTCTCTAATAATTGCTAATAGGAGTGTTTAAATGACCAAAAACGAGAAAAAGACATTTAATTCGACTTAGACTGGGACTTTCATTCAAAAACAACAACACCGACAAAAGTCTCAGTCTAGGGTGTAACCACATCCCATTTGTGAGGGGAATGTTTATAACATTCCGATACCGCACCTAACCTTTCCCCATCTTATTAAGTAATCCAAAGTCTAGAAAAAAAATCGTGTTGAGTGTTGTGGTTTTGCTTTATCAAAATCTGTCGCAATCGGCAAGCAGAAAAAAAAACTACAAGATGCCTAAGAACGAACTTTCACGTAGTTCGCTCAGATTCCACATCGACGACCGACATCGACATCTATATCACAATCGGCATCAAGTGAACTATGATAATGAATCATGCATGTTATTAGTTATTAGGTAGTGAGTTTTGTGTTTTGTATGATTTTCATTGTCCAACTCGAATTCCATTGAAATGAACAAAATGTGCTCGTATTACTCTCTGTGCAACCGTAAATAAATAATATGCATTTAAAAATTTTTTTTTTATCATTCCTCAGCGCTGGAGACGCCGCTGGTTCACTTTGAAGCAAGGTGAGATTCCAGAGCAGTTCTGCCTGGAATACTACACAGACAGAAACTGTCGTAAGCTGAAAGGTGTCATAGATTTGGATCAATGTGAGCAAGTAGATTGTGGCCTGCGATTGGAAAATCGAAAGCAGAAGTTTCAGTATATGTTCGACATAAAAACTCCTCGGAGAACTTATTATCTAGCTGCTGACACTGAGGCCGATATGCGCGATTGGGTGAATTGCATTTGCCAAGTGTGTCACTTGCATGATACAAAGCAATCCAATGAGTTACAAGGTAAATTTTAAATGGTCTTTGGAAAATTGTTTGTTTTTAATCTACTTAAATTGTTGCAGATGAAAAGATACATATGGCCAAGAGTCTGACCACAACAGAACAGTTTGTACCGTCTAATGAGACGACCAGTACAACTGTTAACACTTCGGGTTCCCATCACGAAACCTCCATGACAAAGCAGTCTTCAATGAGTTCGGATTGCTTACGACAGTCGGTTATTAGTAGTGCATCGCATTTGGGGAACGATTGTTCTTATGTCAACACCGATTACACCAACAGGGAGACAATGGTTTGCTCAAACCAACCTTTATACGTTAAAAAGCCAACTCAAACGGCACAAAGCTCTTCAAAGTCCATTACGCCTGCATGGAAAACTTCAGACTCTTCTTCTCGTTTAGCTGTCAGTTCGCAGGGAGTTGTCCGAAAAATTCCTGAGAACTTAGTGCTGAGTGCTACAACTTTGGTTGAAGGTAATGTTGAGCCTTCGCCAGCATTGAGTACTTCATCGGGGCCTTACATTCCAATAAGTGAATGCTTTTCAGGAAGTCCAAAGTTTTTGGTTCGAACTGATATGAAGTAAAGTGTTTGAATAACATAAATAATAGTAATTTTTCTTTTAGACGGATGGTGGAAATCCTTCGACTCCACTCAACAATTTGGACCCGAAGTTCTATGATACACCAAGAAGCCACAATAATATCGGTTTGAACTTGACTAACGATCAATCATATTCCCCCAAGATAACTAATTGTGGATTGGTAATAATCGTTTAAAAATTGAGAATTATTTTCAAGTTAATTTTTCGTTTATAATTTTAGCAAACGACGGCTTCTAAGGCACGCAGTGGGCGATCCAGTCCAACAGATTCGGAAAGTGTTTTTACCGACGACGATGAATGGACGCATCCCTTACCGCTTAGGGAAAATGTTGGTGAGTCATTGTTTATTTAAAAATATTCAACAGTTAATTTATTGTATTTGGATTGTTTTATTATTTATTTTCATTTATTTATTTCGAATAGATCGAAGCACACGACCTTCCGATAGTTCAGTTGAAAATGAATCATTTGTCTTTACATATTCTCAAAGATTCTCGAAATTCCCCGGGGATAATAAAGATGAAGAAAGCTTAGAACAAACAGCCGAAAATATGTCAAAAAATGCTAAACGAAAAAATAATTTAGTACTCGATATAACGAACGAACATGAGAAGTATGCCTCCTTTCTTGTTATATTATATTACGTAAATGTAGTTATTTAACCTTGATTTTTATTTTTATTCCATAGAGTATTAAGAGAAATGCCTCAATTTTCGGATACTGAAAACACTTCGCCTGCCATCGGTCCTCGAGATGCATCATCGGTAAGAAAATAACACCTTCTTATTTCTCCAGATTGACCAACATACTTTTCAAAAAACATACTTTCAGTGCGTGGAAGAGAGTTATGATATACCACGTTCGCACAATTTGCCTTATTACAATATGAGTCAATTATTCGACAAAGTAAACAGCCCAGAGAATCCGGTTGCGGCATCAACACCTAACCTTTTACTTGACGCAGAACCGCTGTCGGCGACAAGCTCGAATCGCACTTTACCACGACCGCATTGCTACACAAATGCAGCACCGACTAAAATGGAGGGCAATGTTTTTCGCTACGATTTTATAGATCAAGTAATCAAACAAAAATTTATGCTTGCGAACTTTCGTACTAAAGATAATTTTATTTGCAGTCTGCTTTGCCTCCAGTTAATAGAAAGTTGAAACCAAAAGTTAGCCTTGAGGATAGGCCTCCGGAGGAGCTGGCAGCAAAACCACCTCTACAAAACAATGGACAAGAAACGTTAACCAAGTTGGCCAAAAAGGTTATGTCCACAACAATTCATAATAGCGGAGAAAATTCTCCCCTGCGTCCACCATCGGTCGACAGAAAATCTAAACCAAACGCATTTAAAGTGTGTACAAGTTTTATGTTTTAATGTTATGTTTGTTAAATTTAACTATCGCTTTTACAGGCACATGGTTTCTCTTCGACTGGTTGCACCACAAGAAGATCGGGTATTCCGACATCAATGGTTCTTCAAAACGATAGCGACAGCTATGTTATGGAGACTCGAACATTGCCCCGTCAGCCACGAGGTCATATATCCAGCGTTTATAGTAACACAATTAACCGGGCAATGTCACTCAGTAAAGCAACGCCACCAACACCGCAAAAGAACGAACATAAGCTGCAGTATTTCGACCTGGACGTATCCAATCCACCAACAATGAATCGCGCTAGCATGAGTACCAGCAATTTAATGGCAGCGGGATCAAAGATTGGACTATCTGCTGACCCATCTGCAAGAGTTCCGGTCAAAAGCAGTGTTGTCTATAATTCAGTTGACTTTGTTAAGACGGATGCATTTAAAAAAATTCGAGAAGAAAGAAAGATGGGCATTAATAAGTAACTGACTCTGCCTATGCCTGGCTCATTTTTCACATAATATTTTAAATAAATTAACTGACGCATATTAGAAAAATTTCCAATTTATAATTGCACTTAAATAAGTATACAGAAAAGTCAAAAGATCAATAGTGTATTAAGATTTAATTAAAATTGATTGAGTGTTTCAAAAGCAGAAACTTATAGATGAGAGTGGTTTCAATACGAGCGAGACAAATCAATTTAATTTTTTAAACAATGCACAATATTTTGTAATTTTCAAATAATTTCCAAAAATAATTTGTCCATAAACCAAAAGGAGTAATCTTTTGTCTGAGAATTTGAAACACCAGCACAATAAATCGAATCTAAAAATATATTTTTATCTACATTTACATTTTTTAATTATACCCAAGTAACATTCTTAAACCAGTAGAATTTTACACTTTACTAACATTCTATTGCACATCTTTTTGTATTATAAAATTATAAACATTAATAACTGTCATTACCGCATTACATCGGATTTTTAAGAAATTAAGTACGAGTACAAAATAATCGATATAATAAACGAACCCATATCATATTTTGGAAGCGTATAACGTTTGTTCTATATTTATATTAATCAAAAAAATGTATTTTCATTTCATGATGAATTTAATAAAAAATACAATTAAGTGAAATTGTTTTATTTATTAAAAAGTGGTTTTAACTTTTTCGTATGTTTCTAGATAAATAAATAAATCGGCAACAAGTTCAAAGTGTATGTCATTTATTTTCATCTCGACCGTTTAAATAACTAGGTTTTAACCCAGTCAATCTGTGTGTAAGAATTGGAAGAAGACATTCTGAAAAATGTAAATTAATACACTTCCTTTTGTTTGATGTATATTTTATATTGGACTAAAATAGATAGATATTCAGCCCCATAACGAATTCGATTAGCGAGAATGATTCGCTGAACGTTTTTTTTTTCAAACGTCGTCTTAGTAGCGCTCTATGTTGCTTTTATAGGATGAAATGGTATGTAAAAATGTAAATCTTTTCGTACCAATAAATTCAATTCGATAGTCAACTGCTTTCAATAAGCTTACCGCTGATTCCATTTGATGTATTTTTTTCCTTTAAAATGCTGATGTTGTCGACATGTAATAATATCTGTATTGTCCGGATAAAATAAAATAAAATAGCAATCTGTGTTTTGATTTAGGTATTTATTTGCTTTAGCGAAAAAAAGTTCACTTAAATGGGCATTTTATATATTTTTCTTAGCTTCTACGAATATATTTTGTGATATATGTTTTTGTATCAAATTCAATATGAGTCATATAAAATTTTGTAAGATTGACAAAAAAAACAGTGTTTTAAATTTTTAATTTTATTACGTAATTGCTATCAACAGATTTATGAAAATTCAATGCATGATAATGTTGTCTAAAATAACAAAAACCGATTTATTTAAATAAATCTGTTTTTATTTGGAAGTTTAAATTTAAGGGAAGTGAAATGTTTCGTCATAAATTAGATATTTAATTCGTATGTTTTGTTTGGTCTTAAAAATTATGATTTTCTTAATAATTAAAATGTTTTCAAAGTACATGTACTCGCATATGCATAAGTGTTCTTATACTGAAGCTTCCTTTCCGCTAAGATGTCATCCTCCTTTTGAATGATTATGTAAATATAATATTGATTATGGTTAAATGTTCTAAAGCATTAAGTTTTGGTAATATTTGTTAACCGAAGAGCTGTAAAATAACAAGTGTAGGTACTTTAAAATAGTATTTTTAACTAGAACTCAAGTAACTAAATGAGTGCGTTTGTGCAGTCTGTAACAAATTGCAAATAAAATAATTAAAAGTATAAACAACCAAATTAGTTAGTAAAATTTGTCTAAATACATACATATACATACATACATGTACATAGCTATACATATGTATTGAATTTTAATAAGTTGCCAGTACATTACGTTAGGGCTAAATGCATTTATAACAGTTAATGACTAAATTGTTTTTAACGGCTGGCACGGCGCGGCGCGGTGCGACGCAACGACGACAACGGCCATGGCATCATTTACCAAAGCTTGTTGTGGTAAAATTTCAAGTCATAATAGCCTTGATCGGTAAAGCCCTCCCCTGATGAAACTGTTGACATTGCATCAGTGTTGTCTGGTGGCGGTGGTGAGACCAATTTACCAGGAGGACGATTGATTTTAACGATACCGAATTCATCAGTCTGTTCCTGATCGAATTCCATTTTGTTTGTGGGTGTCACCGCCATGCCCACATTGAATGAAATGTTTTTAAGACCAGTGTGTTGTTTGCTCAACTGGAAAGAGCTTGGCTTTTGGGGTTGAGACAAATTCTCACAAACTCCATCCGGTTCGGCTCGCTCTTCATCGTTGGTCACATTTACGGAAATGTCATTAATGTGTTCTTCTTGAAGTTCCAATTTCAAGTGTTCAGTGGCTCCTGGACTTTTCTCTTTAATCACCACATTCTCTTCCGTTTGAGTAGTTTGTAAGTTTTGAAATTCTTCACAAACTGAATTAATTTTATTATCTTCCTTTAAGGTATCTTCGACATCGATCAATGTGCTGTAAGAATATTTGTTGTGGGATTTTATGTTGTAAAAATGTATTCTATCTACATTATCAATATTTATATAATTTTTTTTAAGAGCAAAATGGGGAAACGAAAACTTAAACAAATCATGATGTACTGACAAATGTGAACACCTAAAGAAAAAATAAATTTACAAAATAAAACAACGGTTATGGCTTAAAGGTAAGACTGGACAAAGTTTAAAAGACTATTAAGGACAAAAAACTTTTATAAATAACATAATCATTATGGTTTAGTTTGGTTGATTTCGCAGCTCATTTCAAATCTTCTAATAATATCTACTTTTAAATATAATTTCTAAATATTATTGATTGAGAAAAATATCAATATCAATATCAATAATAAAAAAACAAAAAGTTATTTAAGGTTAAAATCAAATTTACTTTCTGCATAAGTATTTTGAGATTTGGTTTTATTTATTTAATTGCGAGTAAAATGTAAATTGCAAATTTTCTGGTTTTAATAAAAATAGAACCTGAAACCTGGTTTATTCCGGGAAGCTTCAAAAAACTTTGGTCCTTATTCCAATGGTGAGTAAATTATTTAAGACCGTTTTTATATGTGATAATCGAACAGCTTTAGTGGTGCCAACTATATTTTGTATGAACATTCGTTATAATTGGGGAACTAGCTACCTCGAAATTTAATGTCAAAACAAAGCAAAATCGCAAATAAAAACTCTACATTACATTTGCGACCAGATCGTTCGAAAATCTCAAATTTTTTATTTTTTGGCAAATAGCATGGAATTATTACCATTATATTCTTTTTTATACAGAGAACCATTTTAAAGTAGAACAGCCAATAAGTTTCGAATAGAATTAAAATTATAATCGAGTTACATAGTAGGGCCCCATGATCCTTAAACCCAATAATTCTGTTGTCAATTTAATGTCTTTTTCTTAACTTTTGAATTATCTAAACATAATGCTAGATAATTCCTATATAATAAAAACTAAAAAAAGTTCAAAATTAAGTACTCGATACTAGATACTACTTTGTTGTCATTCCAAAAGTAAGTAAGTATTTAAAAAAATTCTTACCTAGTTTATTATTTAAAAGTTCAATTTTCAAATCCTTAAATTTAGAATCTTCACGAAGTTTAATGTTTTAATTAAAAACTAAAATATCAAAATATAAACTATAATATTCATGAAAAAAAAAAACAATAAAAATGTCTTTAATGTTTGTAAAAAAAAAAATGTGGACGTAACAAATAATTTAACTAGACAAACAAATTTATGAGAGATTTTAAACGTTAACAGCACAATGTTCATTATATAAACAAAAATTCTTTTTTAATGTAATAGTGATGAAAAATAATAAAGGTACAATATTATGAAACTTATGATCCAATCACAAAATCATGTACATGTTGATCGTTACGATATTCTGAAATAAAATTAAAAAAGAAAACTATAAGAAATAAAACATTGAAAAAAGCAAAATTAAAAATGAAATAATCAAAAATAATGAGGTGGGTGACTCATAATTATTTATGTGTTTTCAAAATATATACATTTTTTTTTAATTTTACCTGCCAGCTTCTCCTGTGATTGGTTTTGTACTGCTGTGAATTATCTGGAAAATTATTAAAAAAAATGTGTTTAAAAAAATATAGTATAAGAACATAAAATATAACCAAATTGTAGGTATTGTTTTCTGTATTATGTAATTAGAAAAATTAGTAATAAGGAACAATATTCTTTAGTTTTAAAGACAAATTAAAGCCCTACATTGACTAAAAAAATGAAGAAACATCTTTCGTCGTTCAGACTTCAAAGACATACAAATGTGAAACCGAATAGCGTTTGATTTTCTACCTGCGGCATATCTTACTAAACATTAAAATAGACATATGTATATGTATAACACTGTGGTAAACGAAATACATAGATTCATAAAATAAAAAAATCTCAACCATTCCTGTGTGCGAAAAAGGAAATACAGTTTTTATTTCGTATTTAAACAGATAATTTTTGAGAAAGCACTTTTTATGACAAGAATTACTCTGTGAGGATTTGTCAATTCATCGCAAGAGTCAGTACCCATGAAAAAAAATGATCAGGTGGCACATACATACTGAAAATATTTTTAACTTATTTGAAATAAATAATTATATATTTCTGGTCACTACTTCCAAGGGTCCTCCCATTTAAGCCTCCTATTAAAGATTAACCACTTGTTATTGTTCGGAACATTACGCGTCCTAGTATACAAGAAACGTATTCTAAAATCAACCAATTATGTGTTTGATGCCCAGTTACGAATATTTTTGGCAAAATATATCTTTAGATTCACAATTTCACTTGAATAAAAAGAATTATAGTTGATTATAACAATTACACTAGAAAAATAAGACCGCTTAAGGGTATCTTGGTAGCTTACTGTAAAATAAAATTCGGTTAATGTAATTTTTTTTCCAGTAATAAAAACATGCATCAATATTATAGACAGGAGCATGCATTGTACAAACAATGGATTACAAACAAAAAAACCCAAACGCCATGCAATCTTCAGGCAAATTGTATAAATTAACGACTTAACTACCGGACCGGAAACGACCTCCTACTGACCCCAAAAAAATAAAAAAAAACACAAATTTATCACCCAACCAATTTCCCTACGGTTCTTTGTTTTTGTTTTATTTTTTCTGTCTATACATTTTATCGTCCTTTTTATAACCAATGTACAGTACATACTTGGAATTTCACTTTCTTCCAAACTAAACACCATGTGGAAACGACAGGGAAAGTTTATTGGCACCAAGCCAATTTAATGGCAATACACTGCATTGTCATTATAGTAGTCCTGTTTTTTTTTTTAGCGGTGATTGTGTTCCAAAGGCGTGATAAGAATAAAAACAGAAAAAAAAATCATGTCGTTGAGGAAATTTATACTACTCCTCGTTCTTTTGCAGAAAGTGGTCGGGTCAATTTTTTGTTTGAGTTTTTGGAATAGACAAAACAACGTAACGTTTATGTCGTCACACTCAAAATGGTATTCATTTCGATAAGACCATGCAACCATACTTGCAAGTAGGCCAAAAATAATATAACATGAAGCGATTGCAAAAACAATTTCAAGAGGATTGGTAGTCTTCTGACAAAAAAAAAATTATAAAATTATTATATTTGTCCTGTGCGGATATCACGGTTTAGGACACGCCAAATCAATTTTACATTCCCTTAAAAGATATTGGAAGTTTTTTTTGTGTCATTAATTCTCACAGAAGTCAATAAGTTAAAACGGAGAAAATTTATCACCAAAGGACAACTAGTTACAACTAATAGGAGCTCATAAAGTGGAGGAAAAGTATTGTTTATTTAGAATTTTGGCAAATTCGTCTATTTTCTTGTTTTTTTTATGAAGTCTATGATTTACTCCTTTTAGCTATATATATGAAGTGCCTCCTTGAAAAGCGGACGCTTGAAAATAGTTGTTTTGTTGTACTTTTTTGTACTATAGTTAGTTTAATTTACAAAAAGTTTCACAAAAAATACCTTTTTTAACGTTTTTTTTTTTCTCATATTTACATTCCTTTTGGTGCTGAAGAATTTTCTTCAGATTTATCAGCAGTTTCGGGCATTAAAAGAATTCTTGCTGCACAATTGGGGCATGTTGTACAAAATCCTTTATCGGATTCATTTGGTATCTAGCATAAGAATTATTTTACTTGTAAATAATAAGAGACCAATATGGGTTCAGAATTACATTGACAGAATTTGAATTTTCTGTAAAAATTGGCTCAGAGGGAGGAGGACTCTATAAAAAAGGACTTATACATTTCAAGAATTAAATATTGACCATTTAATTTCACCTTGGCGTCCAAGTTCACTTGTGACTTCGAAGAACTGTCCTATTTTAAAATGATAGAAAAATAACTTCATAAACAAACCAAAAAGATAACTACATACAACCGATATTTTATTTTCTTGTGGATTATTTGAACCTAAAATATTGTTGTTATTGTATGACTGCTGTTCTCTTCTAGCTGGACAATCCTTTAAAAAAAAATGTACATTAATAAATATTAAATTAAACAAGAAAAAAATACCAGTTTTCTTTGAGAGAATGAAGAACATTGCTGAAATTGTTCATCAGTGACGTTTTGCAGACCCTTTTAACACAGAATACATAAATGTTAATATTTAATATACATATAAGTTTAATATTAAATCAACTGATATTTGTTGATTACCGATCTCTTTTCAGTAAATTCATTTATTCTAGGAGGCTTAGTTATTGCATCCAATGGATTTTTCTTTTGCTAAATAAATTAACTTTTGGTTTTGTATTTGATTTTATAATTCAAACACTAATAATTACCAAATTCAATTTATCACGTCTGGAAACTTGACTTGGGGTAAGGCTAACTTCACTTTCCCTTGCCTATAGACAACAATAATTTCTTTTCAAAAAGCTTAGGATAATTTAAATTCTTACATTCAATGCTTGATATTGTGCAACAAACTCTGGTTTTCCAGTAATACGGGAAGTAATATTTCGATCCATGTATAATAATAACGATTTTTCGTACACAAAAATAAAACAAAAATAAAAGCTTTGAAATTATTATACAGACTAAAATAGAAATGTGAATGTGATATTTTATTTTGAATATTCTTATTGAATCTTTGAGTAAATTCAGCTTTTAATTTTAAATTTAATCAACAAGTGTAATCTACTTAATACCATGAACGATAGATATGAGCAAAAAGGTTATATTTGAGCGAATTTGTTATTTGCTGGTTGCAAGTGCTTTCCTGGTTTTCAGAATCCGTTACTTAAGGCTTAAAGGGATGATTATTATTCATAAATCATTAACATTGTGCAAGAGTTAGGAAAAAGAAACGAAAGACACCCAAGATTAATATGGCACTATGATGGTGCACTCTGGCGTATGTCGAATATTTTGTTCAGTAAAGTTAGAAAAAAAAAGTAAAGTGGATTGTTTTTTTTCAGTTTCACTTACAGTTTTAACATTAGAAAACTTTTAACTATTCCTCTGTTTATGTAGATGGTAGCTTATCCCACATCTCTATCTAATTACTGTTAGTTTTTATTAAATTAAAAGTTCAGATTACGTTAATACAATATCGAAACAAATTTAAGAGAAGAAAGAAAAGTGAAATAAAAAACCTTCCTACTAGTCTTTAGTATTTTAATGATTCACACAAATCAAATAATCAATACTTCTAGACTAACATGACGTAATGTCTAAGAATCTAAGGAGAGTACTATACATAGAATTGTGAGGCTTTTTTAAATTCTTTGTTAATAAAATTAAAATTCATGCCACATTCTCATTCTCACTCAAACCCAATCCCCTATGTTACATTATGAATAATTTTTATACTTTAACGCATACAAATTAAAACAACCCTAAATTCAACAACACTCGCTTTAAATTGTACCTCAGCCATGCTGCAGGATGGACGAGGTGCCGCATAACGTCCAACTGGAGATATTTGTGTAACTTGTGCGCTGGGCGAAGATGCATCTAGTTGCCTTATCCTCTTCTTGTTATCATCACCAATGAAATGTGGTCCAAATAATGCAGTGTTAGGGCTGCTCATTACATCGTAAATGAATGTTTAAATGAAATAATAAAATTTAAGTAGAAGAAAGTTAGTACAAGATGTATGCAAATTAATAATTAAGTATATTATATGAATTAAGTGTGTATTTGTGTGTTGAAAAAGTGGCTCCGTCACAACAAAATATATTAAAGCAAATATTATGTCGCGTGTTACAAGCAAATTTCATGATTTTATGTCACAACTTGCGTGTTTTTTCTGAATTTCTTAATTTGCTATGCAGTAATACATACATACATACATACATTCATAAATAATTTAGATTGTTAGTTGACTTACCTGTCGGTTATGTGTAATCCGTTTGCATGTTGCTGATTGTTGTTCTCGGGAGTTGGGGTACCGAAAAATCCTTCATATAGAACGAAATTATTCGACTGAGGAATGGTTTTTTCCAATCCATAGTGTTTCTTCAAGAAACCCAAAAGCTTCTCCGATGGTCTATCGATTGAAAGCTTAATTGGAGCCCAATTTTCTTCAGCAAGCATGGCTTCAAATAAATCCTTGCCCAAACCGGCTCTTTGACGCGACTCATGGATGTAAAAATCAAGTATACATGGGGTATCATCGACTTTCTTCGTCTCACCGGATTCGTCAAACAAATAAAGCGATTTCGTACCAACCTTAAGGAGTCCAATAACAGCACCACTACAGATGATAAGTGAATAAATAAATAACGAGTTGTATGATTATATAAAGTGAAGTGAGTATGAGTTGCAATTACTCGAATGTACAGGTATATTCGAAAATAAAGTGAAAAATTATGAGCTGTAAGAAATCGTGCCCAGTTTAATTTATTGACTTAAATAAAAGAATATCTAATAAAAAACTAAAAGAAATTTGTATTTCTCATTCTTCTGCACTTTAATTAATAATGCTCAAGGACACCTTAATTCAAGGTGAAGTTCTCAAAAATAAACCCAAACAATATATAGAAGCAGAAGCAGTAAGGAACGAACTGAAGTGTGGTTTTAAAAGTTAATCAAAGTCTTTGACGAAGCTATTGAATATTTGGAAGGATGATTACCAGTAAATATTTCGGAAGCTGACAAGTCGTTTAATATTTTCAACATACATAATTTACGTTAATGATTGTTATTTCGATCTAATATGTTTGTATCTTTATTTTAAAATTTATAATTGCTTCTTTAATAGAACTGAGGTGCATATTTTAATGACTGCCACTAAAGGTCTATAAGATTCTGTTTGAGATTCATAATTTTGAAGTGATAAGTAGCTACCAACAGAGGAGGATCAATACTTGCTCTTGAGACTTTTCATTGAGAATGCTCTCAAACATACACTAAGCGGAAAATTGTTCTGTTTCGAACAATATTAAAGTCTTATAAATTGATTGACAAGATGGTCTCGAGTTCTAGTTTAAGCTTTTCTTTAAATGTGTTCTAAAAATAGCCTTCTAATAAGCAAACATAAAAGAAAATTCATTAAAGCATTTAAATATGCACAAATACCAGAAACAGAACTTACTTGTGACCTGCACCAACATCAGCAAGTAAATATATTTTTTGGTTATCAGACATTCTTAGTCGCTGAGAAGTAGTGACCGCTTTGGATAGCTTTTGTGACGTTGCAGATAATTCACCAAGTGTATCAATTATCTCTGACATCTTTGAGGTTGTATCCCTGAGAAAAAAAAGAAAATCAATAATAATATGTATTTTGAAATTCAATCCAAAAGAAAACTTACAACGCCATGCGTCGGTCACCTCGAAACGTGTGTGGCAACAGGTTTGAAGTGATTTTCACAATGGGCTGAGGGAACAAGGGTTTTATATCAAATCTGAATTCCACCATAATGTTAATTTGTATGTATGAATGAGTGTAGCACCAAAATATATTAAGAGATCTGCAAATAGTTTAAAGGTTTGTA
This sequence comes from Scaeva pyrastri, assembly GCA_905146935.1. Classification (NCBI taxonomy): domain Eukaryota; kingdom Metazoa; phylum Arthropoda; class Insecta; order Diptera; family Syrphidae; genus Scaeva; species Scaeva pyrastri. Next base: position 55,786,359 of record LR989929.1, read on the forward strand.
ATTAATAAGTAAGGAAATCAACTTAATTGTTTAAGATTAGCTTAAGATGATAGAAATATATACATATTTTTTTGTAATGTTCCAAATGCTCGTATACATATTAAAAAGCCATCAATCATATTATTTTAATGTTTGAATGTATATTTAATGTACCTTTATTAGTAAGCAACATTTCTTTCATTTTATGTTGAATGCAATAAAAAAAAAATAAGGAAAGAAATAAACATGTATAAATGGAGGTAGGTAATAATAACAAAAATTTTGTTTATTCACTGTGAAATTACATCATTGTTCTGGTATTATCTTGTAATCATCGGAGCATAGAGATATTTGAAATAAAAGAAAAAACAGTCAAACTAAGACATACCTACATAAAAGACATTGCAAAAAGACAAAACAGTGGGTTTAGTAATACTAAAAAAATAAAAATTGAAAAAAATGTGTAGAAGTTCTGCAGAACACGAACTTTAGAATTTGTTTTAAAATAATTGATTTCTATGTTCATAAGACTTAGTAGAAAATAAGTTCAAAATTAAAGAAACATGATTTAAAAAAAATAGACACATTCCCTAAAGCTATACTTCGGTACTACATCATTATGTTTAACAAGTAGTTTCCGTCGGAGTCAAAGGGCAAGCAGCAAAAACATATTTTTAAGTAGATGCCATCAGCTTTTATAGATTTTTTCTAGTTAACATCTTAGTCATGATACCTAAACTAAAAAATAGGCTTTTCAACGCTGCACTGTTGGTGGATTGCAAAGAGTTAAAAACAGCTGATGGGGTTAATTGTTAAGGCACTTCTCCTTGTATGCAAGGGAGAGTAGGTATATACATTCTCGAGATATTATAACAACGCTGCGCCGCAATCTTCAAAAAGCTTCCTACAAAGCAAAAGAGGCACTTAATAATGAAAAGAGGTATAAGAACCTACTCTTAACGATTTGACATTTAACATTTTAAGTGGATTCAAATCTCGAGCTCTCCTCCTCCGTGGAGGAGCCATATCGTCGCCCCATAAGGAGTTTTTAAATTTCTATCAGCAAATTTAGCAAGGCAAGAATTTAAACATATTTTCTTAAATTACTGGTATCAAGGACAATAATTGCATGAGGGAGAAACGAGAGTTCAGTTTCAAAGTAAGAATTTAATTTCAAAATTCGTTGCTAGCCAATTTTAATTTTTTATTTTTTAAGAACTAAAAAAAACCTAGAGGAAATGATTTCAGATATTATGGATTTTGGGAGTTTACAATTTGAGAAAGGCTTGGTGCGAGGTTAAGCTTTTTTAATAGTTATCAGTTTTGGAATTCTTATAGTAATTGATTTTTCTACTAACCATAACATTTTCCAGCTCAATTTTTTACGGAATTTTTAAGTTCGAATACTTGCAAATAAATTTCACACAAATCATGGAAGTTCACAGTACAAAAATGCATTTAAAGAACATGATTCATTATGTGTGTAATTGAATTTAAGAATAAAAACAAATAAAACATAATTTATAATGAACTACAACGATAACTCACGAGACCTTTAAAATTCGATTTTTTATTAGAACCAGTTTTAACCAATTGTATTAAATAAAATATTCCATTAATTTTCAGTTCTTATCATCACCTACATAATGTATCTGGACATTAATGACCCCAGTTTAAAATAATTGCATTCAAAAAGTGCTATTAAAAAAATATGGAAGACAATAGAAATAGATGCTTTTCATTGATTAAAATGAAATGAATACTCTTTTAAATTCCATAATTAACACTTCCCAAGTGTTTAGGAAAGAGTTGCTGGGGACATTGTATTCGAATTTAAAAACGAAGGATATCAGCCTCTGAAGTTAGAAGCACGAATGTAAAAATTTTCTGATTTCGAGTTAAATTACGATTAGAATATTCGTTTTATAACGATATCTAAATTCTTTAAATCAAAGAACACGGAAGTACTCGAACAAACTAACTTCAGACCCAATTAAGTCAGAAGCTTCAATTTTACAATATTTGGTATGCTAGGCAAAAACTGGAGTTGTATTACAATTCTTAAAAATTGGTGAAATTATGAAGATTTTACTTTCAGGAAGCACGGGGCCACTACCCAAATGAAAAACTTTGTAAAATGGAAGTAAATCTCTGCAAAAAAAATTAGTAAAAATGGAGGCAATGTCTCTTATGTGCAAAAACTGCCATACACAAAAAGTAATGCGATCTATAAATTCGCCAAGTCCCAACTCTATGAATGCGTAATGTAGATGGTTTTTGGAAAAAATCAAAATATTTTTAACCTATTTTACCCTCTTGCCACCAAACTACCCCATAACAAAAAATAATATTTCAAATACAAAAAGAAATCGGACAACAAGCCATACAAGATATCCGCTTCATTAACAAACATATAATATGTAGATAAATTAATTCAAAAATATTCTCAATTATTTTTTTATTTATTCATACCATTTATAGTATATGTATTATATTCGTAATCACTTTTGCTTTTTTAAGCTATTTTGTAACAAGTGTAGGTTTTCATAACAATCCGACTATATTTACATTTTGTCTGACGTTGTCCCCATATGTTTAATATTTCCTTCTCGTATTCTTAGTTTGGTCGAATGTTTTTAGAGGAAGTTAGAGTTGCCTCTAAGTTGTTTTGAATTGAAATTTAATCGGAATATATGCAATTTTAAAGCGCCTTTCGTCATGTTTGAAATCGAGCTGAACTATCAAAGCTCTTTATCAACCAGCATGATTTGCAAATATTAGAAACGCTTTAAGAACGCTTCTTCTTTTTTAATGAGAATAAAACGTGAAACGCTGTAAACTATCTTCTCATCAAGTTACCTCTTTGTATGTGTATTAGTTGAGCTGATCATTTTATTTAATATTCAAAAACTCAATCCCTTATTTGTATTTGAAAAAAAGTATAAATTCACCCTACTGAATCAGAGGATACCCTCGGTGACTATACGAATGTATTTTATGATTATAATTTTAAATTATTATTGGCTTACGCAATTCACAGTAATATTTCCGATAGATTGATGTCAGGCGTCAACAGATTGATAACAGAACCACAAAAAGAAATCAAAAATAAATCATACCCCCCTGGTAGCAAGCTTTGACCAAGACCAAATAAAGCTTTGTTGCTTTTTAGTCACTTATACAAAATAAATAAATGAAAGTACATACTACCACGTTTTTATATTTGTTTGCTAAAAATGACGTTGGTTCGTAGGTTTTAATCAAGCGAAAAAAAAACAATCTGAATAATAAAGATGACAATAAATTGTGTATCTCTGCATGAATGTAATACGCCAATAAATCTTTTAACAATAACAAAAACATGTTTGTTATTTTCTATATATTCAAACATACACCACGCTTTATAAATTTTCAAAAGAAAAAATTTTTTTTTGTGCAAAGCAAATGAAGTGACCCTGAAAGGCAGTAGCACCTGTTCGATTGATTCCCACATTAATTTTAAATAATGGTGTTTATTATTTAAAACTTCTCAATACTTTTAAGATTGTATGTAGGTTCTAGTCTGGCACTAACATTTATAGTAAGAATAATAAAATAAAGGAACAATCATTCGAAAATTGTATACCTACTGGTGGCGCGCCGGTGGTGGTGGAATGAATAGTTGCGAATATCGGTAATACTGGTTGAGTTCAAGTGAGGGGAGCAAGAAATACATACCTACTTTTATGGTTTGTGCCTTTAGTTCAACAATCAACGCGTAGTACCCAAACGATTAAAAAACTCAAAAGATTTGATTAATCTGTTGCCAACTGGAAACAAGAAACTTGGAAACACCAATAAATTAAGGAACATCGTCATAGTACTTACAAAAGAAATCATATTGATTATGTATGTATTTAATACTCAAATACTCGAAAAAGTGTTCAAAATTTAAACCATAGACATGCCTCGAATCAAAACCCAAACATTCAAAAGTAGTTAGCAACCGTCAACATTTGTTCAGGTGTATTGGACGAATATAAAAACTAAATATAAACTTATAAAATTCTTGTAAAGATTATAAAACTGTCACAAAAATGTGGACATAAATCTAACTGAATTCCATTTACGAACAGTTGATTTTTTTTTTGTATTCTTCAAGACGCGACTGTTATAGAACTTTGACTTAACTCTGTTTTCTATAGAAATGCCATACATCCAGTCTATATGAATATGTCGATAAGTTCCTTCTACATGAAGAAGTTTAATTAATATGTTTATTATAACTTTATATACATACCTAATATTAAATTGTTCAACAATAAAAAAAAACCTTAATTCTAGCTAATTACTTAAAAAACGGACATCTTATATTTAATATGGGACACCCTTTATACTATACAGAAGAGTACAAATACAAAACAATTTTGTAGCTTATAAAAAAAAAACACTATACCGAAAATTCTAATAATGCGTGTTGTTGTGTTTAAAAATTTTCCACAGAAAAGAAATTCATTCAAATATTGAAAATAAACAGGCCCACCCTATAATGATGAAAAAACCAAACAAACAGCCGGTTCCCACTCCAAGATTACTATATACTTATTTTTGTATGTTGGAAAATTTTACCTGACAAATAATTTGAATCTTCCAATACCTTAAAATTTGCGAGTTTATTATTTCACAACAGAAATTATCGTTATCGTTCAAAGATAATAGATCAGTAACCGAAAATAACTAAAACGACTTTATTTCAGTCACATATTATTGAAAACAAGTTCGTCAACAATAAAATAAAAAAAATATGTACCTAAAGGTTACCTTCCGTTGTCCCCATAATTCAAGATTAAACTACTGTAGATACTGCCTAAATTATATCAAAACAAAAAATCACATGGTTTTTAGATAAACAACATTCGAAGGTAGAGTTCAACAACAACAAAGAGAAAATAACATTTAACAACACAATTTGTTTCTATCCATAAAAATATTTTTTTCTTTCACTCATAGGAAAAGTCCCACTGGATTTTAAATTGTTTGTTTAAATAAAAAAAAACAGACTATATGTCGAGATTGCGGTTTTTGAATTGTTACAAACTGATTAGAATAGAAGACCGGAGAAGGCGTGATCATATTTTTCCCTTTGTTTTTGCCTTCAGATTGCAGATCGCACGTGAATTCGAAGCTTCACACCAAATAAAAAGAATTACTAATACATACAAAATAATCTATGTGTAGAATAAACAGGGTCGGATCTAATACGAATAAATAAAATAATCTGACTGAGGACCTAATGTTAATTCACATGAACAGGAATCGTTTTGAAGAACGAGTTTCATCACTCAAATAAAAACTACTTATGATAAATGTATTAAGGTTTTAAAACACAATTATAACTTTGCTTAAATTAGCAATATAATTTAAAAAATCAAAATGAAATTTAAAAAAAATAACGGACTTTCAAAAAAAATAAACAAAAGGAAGTAAATTCTATGTTCTCTTATAACAAAGCATAGGAGTATGAAATTTTCTGATGAAAGCATTTGATTTATGTTGTAGTGTTGTAGTTAGTAGGAAATGTTTTCTGAAAAAGTAACTAAAAAGAAAACATCCGAATTTCACAATTTAACATTTACAAATTGGCCCTTTCTCCCAAAACACACAATCCACCACTGAGAACAACATACAAAACATATCATCCGTAAAAGTTATACTGTATGTATTCAAAAAGAATATAAGTTTTACTTCTGCTAGTTGTGTTTCCAAGTGCTCGAATTTGATTAATTTTTTCCATTGCATAATACAAATTATTTGTTTCATAGTTATCTACTATTTGGATAAAGAAAGTGACCAAAGTCTATTGAAAACATGTGGGCATGTAGCTACAAATAAATAAGAATAACAACTAAATAACCTAAACCGCATACGTTATTTAAAAACAGGCACCTTATCACACGTCACCAGGCCATTATCGATCATTTAAAAAAAAAAACAACGTTTCTCATAATCGTCCGACCAACCAACGACTCAATCAGTCTCTCAGCAGCACTCGATTTAGGAGGATCGCTATTCGTTAAACAAAATTACTGATACATTTTAAAAATAAATCTCTCTTGAGTAAAAACAAGTTTTTCACAATTTTCCTTCAGTGATTTTCTTTTGTTTAGTTAAATAATACAAAAAAATATAAAACAAAACGAAAATGAATCGTTCACCAGTTGCTCTAGCACGGAATACAACAAATGGTTGTGCAATTAATGGTGTAGCACTTCTAACTGCGACAAACGATTCATTTGGCGTAGGCAAACACTCCTGTCCTATTATGATTAATCACAATGACGACAAAAACAAAGTGAAAAATCCAGAAATGGCTGCAAAAATTATAAAAGAATCAAATATAGTGTGCTTCGATGTGGATTCAACGGTGATCCAAGAAGAAGGCATTGACGAGTTGGCCGACTTCTGTGGTAAAGGGTCCGAGGTGTCCCGCGTAACTAAAGAGGCAATGGGCGGGTCAATGACATTTCAAGACGCTCTAAAAGTAAGACTGAACATCATACGACCAAGCCAAAATCAAGTAGCAGATTTCATCAAACTTCGCCCTAGTAAGCTCACAAAAGGTGTGAAACAATTCATTGGATACCTAAATGCTGAGGGTAAGCAAGTGTTCTTGATCTCCGGTGGATTTGATTCGCTTATTGAACCTGTGGCAACCGAATTAAACATTCCCATGTGCAACGTTTTTGCCAATAAATTATGTTTCAATGACAATGGCGACTATGCTGATTTCGATACAACAAAACCAACATCTAGATCGGGTGGCAAAAGTGAAGCTGTAGCGATAGTCAAACGACAAAATGATGCTTCATCTATAATTACAATGATTGGCGACGGAGCGACTGATTTAGAGGCTGTTCCTCCAGCTGATTACTTTATTGGATTCGGAGGCAACGTTGTGCGCACTGAAGTATTCAACAGAGCAAAGTATTTTGTAACTGATTTCGATCAGCTGTGGGCTAAGGTTGACTAATTCAAACGCTTCCTACTAGATGTTTTGTATAAAATAGATTTAATTTAATTGTTGTTTAATGAGTGCTACTAACAGTATACAGAATAGTGTAAATATAAATTTATTACGTCTAAGCAAATTTATAAAAACAAAAAAGTGTTTCTATTATAGATGAATTATTTATAGATAAAGTAATCAGAATGAATAAAGTACATTGGATGCATTTTAGGAATATAAAACTGTTTTATTACTTAGTGTTTATTTTTTCAATCAAACAATAAAATCCAAGCTCTTACAGCTGAATATCATTTTTCGAGATATTCATTTTTTTAATTGCAAAAAATGTTGTTCAAAGAATATCTTTCGAATACATAAAAAAAAATAAAGGCAAATGAAATATAAATCACATCAGTTTGCAAAGTTTTATACAGACATGTACAAAAAAAATTACAACTGTAGAAAGCAAACATCAATCAAGTTTAATTTAAATTTTAATTAACCCCAGGGAATGAGGCCATTTATTTTTTTCGAAGAGTATAGCAAGTGAAAACTGACATAAATGTAGAAATAAAAAAAATATAACAATAATAAAAATAATATCTGCAAGTATAATAAATTCAAACCTCATTTATTCCGCAAGTGCCATAAGCATAATAACAAATTAATTTTATATGGCAAAGCATTTTGTTGGGGGCAGTGGAATTAAAAAGGTGTGTATTTCATTGAGAGGAAGATAGTTCAAGATCTATCTATCCGCAGTATGTCTACAAGAACTCTTTTTTTCAACACTCACAATCTTCAATTTCAGTATAAATCGTCTTTATTCTTGATCAAAACAACCAAAACAATAAAACCCGTGTTTTTTTTTCTAATGATCTCATTAGGGTTGGCTTTCTTTCAAACAAAGAACGACTAGGAACGACTAGTATACGCTCTCTCAAGTCTGACAACTTAAATTATGTTTAAGGTTTTAGATGTCGTATCGTAGATTTTTGCTGTTTTTTTATTTATATCCACACTTAAATAAACTTAACAAAGAAAAGTTGTAAGATTTTTGACCCTATTATTTAATTTGTTATGCTTGGATAAAATTAGATTTCGGACTGATAAAAATAAATTTCAAAAAGAAAGTTATTTAGACGGTTATGGTTTGGGCTTCCGGAAATGTAACAAAGTTGTTTAAAAGCAAAATTAACTTTGCCAATGTATGTAGATCTATGTAGGTATCTAGCTTGGTTAGAAGAATTAGAATCACCATAGTCATATCAGTATGACGGTTGTTTAAGAAATTGCGGAGATCTTTCAACTTTTTTTAATAGTCTAGCATATCATTTTAGATGTTGAATCTAGAAAGAAATTGTAAGTCAAGAAACTGTCAAAAAACAAAGGTAATGAAAAAATTTTTCTAACGAAACTTTTTAAATAATATTACATTAAAACTAAACTTCAATTGCATATGAAACACAAAATTGATTTTAGGCCGGTATTACGTGAGCTAACTTTCTCTCTTATTTTCTGATATAGCTATATTGACTTAAACTTTCGAAACCTCAATGGGCACGGTGACAATTTGTTATTGAATAGCCCCGCAACATAAAAAGAAGAAAGCAATGTTAAAATATTTTATCAAATATGAGTTTAAATATGTGCCGGATGGTCACCGTCTCTAGCGACTGAACTAAACTACAGGACTCTCTCAGGAAACACGGGACGATCATCGTCTCTTTTGGTGTATCGAGCCTATTATAGTCGAATCCAAAAAACTGAACTAAAAAGAACATCTTTTGACAAATGATATCTTTCTCATTTGAAAAAAAGCTAGAAGTTCTGTTCTTTAAATACTAGCTTTGACATTTCTAAGATCCAAGTTGCTTTTTTGTGTTTTCAGAAATTAAAACAAGATTTTTTCTTGTTAAATTTTTAGGATACATGCTCCTTTAAAAATATACCAGGCACAACAAGCATTTTGTTACTCTGAAGTTGAATACGCTCGTAAATTCCGTAATTATAAGGATTTTGGAAATTCTTCTACTATTAGCTTTTATAAAATCTTTACTAAAAGTATAATTAAAATTGATTTGATGTAATTTATTCAATTTTTGTAAAAAAAATGTACTTTTTGTCACTACTCGGTCATCTAGCTAAATTTATTTATAAATAAGGATATCCAAACAATTAAAATGAAAACTTTTTAATTAGTCTATTAAAATTATGATGTATTAAAAGAGCTTTTTATTGTTCATATCATGAAAACAAATTTTGAGTCCTTCCAATCACATGGAAAGGCTGAAATTAATCTTCAAAGTATTACCAAATAGCTAAATAAGGCAGAAAAGAGTTTAACACATATTTTAATTGAACATGAATACCTAAAGTGTTCGAAATTCTTATTATTCAATATAATTAATAATTGTAAAAGTTTTTCAAATTATGTCTAAGATGGCTCAATTCTTACGGACATTTTTTCGCGTTCCATTTTTTAGAAGTTATTTTGTTGTTGTTAGAGGTCAAAAACCCTGTGGCCTGTCATAGCTTTTGAAGCTATTTATACGAATACACCGGGTTTTGTATTTGTTTTTTTTTTTTTTCTCACTGTTGTTATTAGGATATGCTGTGTTGTAATATTTTATTATTCAATAAAAAAACTAAGAAAACAATAATTCTTGAATAACATAAAAGATTTAAGTTTTCTCATAAAAAACTAATTTAAAAGCAAACATTTCTTAATCTGATTACCTAATATATAGTAGATACCTACAAACGGAAAAAAGGACTCAAATATAAAGATTTAGCCCATTCCGATTATAATAAATTCATAGTACATACAAACTTGTGCCTATCGTTTGCTTATGCGTGTATCTACAATACTTTTAGATGAACACAAGATGCAGGCACAGAACTTTCAAACACTTCACACTCGTGTTACGTTCTATGCAGCAAAATAGGTAGGTATCTATAATAGCATCTGACTTTTGTAGGTATAAGTAAGGTATACCTTACTATGCATTTTTTTCAAATAAAAAACGCCTAGAATGACTCAGTCCAAAATTTATCAAACAAAATTAAATTAAGCCAATACATACATACCTACAGAAGGTATGATTAAATATTAGTTTTGTTTAAAGGCAAACACAATTTCAGATACATATCTCGATTATTTCAAGGATTTCTATAAAAGTCTGTTGAACATTATGTCCATGAATTTTTGCAATTCAATTTTCAATGCAAATCGAGTAAGTTATTATCAATTGGTTAATTTGGTAAAATACAAATGCACTAGGAAACTGTTGTCATAATAATGTGTTAACATTGGGATACTAGTTTGGAAGTTACAACACCCACTACTCGCCGCATTGCTCTTTACTCTTAAATCTCAACTAATTTTAATGATATCATAAATCGATGAGATCACCACGGAGCTCCGAAATTGTTTTTTTGGCACCTTCTGGTTTCAATTGTTGATATTTCTTACAAAGATTTCTTACTCATACCCAAAATGATTCGTTTTTAAAATTGTACGTGTGAAAAACTTACCTATTTTCCAAGTTCACTAAACTATAGATTCTCGAGAACAATATTATTTATTTGAAAAGCACCAGCCTCTTAAGTGTGATGTTTTTGTTTTACAAAAAGTTTAAAGTTTCACTTCAATAGGATGCAGCAATTTAATATATTTTCTGCAAATATCGATTTTAGGAAAGAACAAATAAATTATGATGTATAGCTATTTTTGGCTGCAGTGCACCATATCAAGGGAATTTGAACAGAATCAAAATAAAAGTTTGTTTACACACACCGAAAGCGGAAATGCGTGCACTTTATAACAAATTGTCTTGTAAATGATTAGTCACCACTTCACCATTTGGTATTGGTACACCCGAAAATTGAATTATGAGAATTATAACTAACCAGTAACCACCAGGTTCGTCGGCTTCGGCTGAAGAGTCGGAAAATTGTCAAGAAGAACTAACAATTTTTGTATCTAAAAATCTTCACTTGGTCGGTCGGTCGCCTTTTGAGAATCGAGAAATTGAAGTAGGGAGAAAGAAAATGAAAAATATTTGACGTCTGCGCTGGAGCGACGTTGTTGCCAACTATTAGACACAAAAATTGGATTTGTCAAGATTTTAAGCTAGATGCACATCGTAGCGTTTCATCAGACATGAATTTTGTAAAAAAAAATAGGTTTGAAGAGCTTTATTGTTTGCTCGTATCATTTATTTTAGATCTAATAATGTATTCAAACCAAATAAAAATGTAGAACAATTTTAGGTAAATGAAGTGTGTTATTGAATCAATGAATTTGAAACAATGCTTTGAATAAAATGAAGAACGATATGGTTCCTAATTATGTTCAATTTATAGTAAATTTGTTGTAGTAAAAAGCAAAACAAAAAAGAGCGGGCCAAATAGAAAGACCCAAAATTTCAATAATGAATTGAATTATTTTAAGCAATAATCTTCCACATCAAGAAGAAATGTACTTTGGCCTAATTTACACCGTCAGCCTGCAAATGCCCGATTATTTTTTGCTACAAATTTTTGCCTAACTCAATGTTTTTAACTGATAAAATTGGAAAAATCTAATTGGCAGCCAATTCTCTTTAAAGTCTGTACAAATTAGAAGATTTATGGAAATCTTAATGTTATTTCATTTGATTTTATCTTTTCTTTGATAAACCTGATCTTCACCATCTACAAGTAACAATAAATTTGTGTAGAAGCAAAATAATCCAAACTACTGCATATTATGTGATTTCTAGTAATATACAAATAAGTAGTGACATTTTCCATCCTGGCTCATAGTTAATGTTTCAAGTTTAAAATTTGTTGCTTTAGGGAATGCACGTCTGTTGATCTAGGATAAAAAGAAACTTCTGCCCTTTTAATGCTTTCGATTAAGCACTACATAATATACTAACAGGATTAAATTAATATGATCACAGCCAATATGAATTTAAATCTAGTTTATATTCTTCTTATAACTAACAAATGCTTATGCTTACATTTCTGGGCAAATTTGACTTGGCTTTTCCGTTTGTAACCCATCAGACAAAATGCTAAGACCTTGGACATTTTTTCGACTTATTTAATATTCGTTAAATCACATCTCTTTCCCCAAACGTACAAAATCCAGTTTTTGCTATACTATTAGTGTTGAAGCACACATTTTATAAAACCGAGCATATGCAGTCCTATCCATAGCTACCCCATTTTTATATGATTATGTGATGGACCTTACACGATTGAAACAAGATGAGCTTAACTCTTCAGTAGCTTCCTTGTTTCGTTAAGTCCCGTCGTGAAGTAATTAAAATACCCTGAATCCATACAGTAACAATTTGAAGTACTTTCCAAACTTGCCTGGCACTAAACCACGAACCTATGGAAGACTTCCCAATTGCTTCACGTCAACTAGATCAATGAGAACCTTATATCCGTAACTTTTTTTTAAAAACTGTATTTAGTCCATATTTTTTTTTTTGTTTCAATACACAAAATCAAAGGAATCTTCTAGTTCCTTCGGTTAAAGTTGTTTGTAGCGGGCTGGGTTAGTTGCAATCCACGAATGTTGTGGAAGTCCAACAACTTCAACATCTCCTTGGTGTCAGGATCCACTTCAATGATATCCTGTTCCAAAGCAGATACGGCGGGAACGTAGTTATCACGACGTTCACGCTCCTCTTCTTGCAACTTAATGGAAATACCACGGACTTGTGAGTGTCGGAGACGTCCCATCAAATGTGTAACATAACTGGGGAGATAATATTTGTATAAATAAACAAGTCTTAAGCTTTTCTATGTGAAATTTAAACATACCCAGCAATCTTGTTCCTCAAGGGTTTAGTGGGAATGATGGCTACTTCTTCGCATATCCTTTTGTTGGTATGGAAATCCAAGGTAAGGCGGGTGTAGTATTTTTCAATAATGACCTTAGCGGCCTTCTTGATGGTCTTTGTTCTGACACGACCCTGTATTGAACATAAAAATTACACCAATTAATTATTTTGAGAAAAAGTTTAACTATTTTGTTAAGATCACATTTTGCACTTGATATTTTCATTCAAAGTTTAAATAAATAAAAAGATGCCATAAGAATTTTAAGATTTTTTAGTAAATTTTGACAAATGACACCTACCATGGCGGACGAGTTTACCGGAAAAGAAAATTGAAATGTTTTCTTGTATGGACGTAGAATTGATTGGTTTTCTTACAATTTAGCTTTGAGTAGGAATGGAGCGTTTTCTACATGAGAGGAGTGTTCAAAGAGTAATGTAAGAATATAGTACATTTTGAACTCGACCAATTCCACGTTTTCGACTCGTGATGTATGGTTGCAGCATTATTTACATTCCAAATCACTAACTGTGAAGGCAATATGTATGTATATATTTTTGTAATCAATGTTTAAATTATCGGTGTTTATTTTTATGGAGTTAATTTTGCTGAACTGTGGCTCAAATATTTCGAAGCATAATAAGTTAGTGGATTGTTCGAGAGAAATAAATATCGATACATGTAAGACTGCTATTTCACGTTGTCTCAAGAGTCATGACTCTGCTCCGAATACACCTTGACTCTTAAGTCATGACTCTAATTTACAGCTCTCTTCAATTCAAATTTCGTTGTTTGAAAAATCATACATTCTGATTCTGTCTCGATCTTTCAACTAGAAAGGTATACATATGAACTGGAGCATGTCGAATGTAAATAAAACAGAATAGTGAAATAATGAATGAGAAGAGAAGAAATATCAAGAATGAATCGCCCCGCGACTCACAGGGCAATTTATTTTCCATTTCATCTTTTCGATTTTTGTATACTTTTTGCACCAACGCAGTTCCAAAAAGTTCGTTCATGACTCTTGAGTCTTGAGTCATCGTGAAATAACAGTCTAAGTGAAATCTAGCACTAAATAAGTAACTGACTAATTAAGCAGTATATTAAGATGTAGTAGAGTTTCAGTACTATACAAAATATAAAGTTTAAATGGATAGCTGTCCAAAGGTTTCCTAAGAGAAAGTAAGAAAAAACTTCTTGAGTTTTTGTTACTTTTTGAACCGAATGTAGTAAAGCAAAATACTTTTCATGTTTCAAAATTTTATTGTTTTTTTATTTTGCTAGAGTTTTCATTTGGGTTACGTCTATGATAAAAACAAAAGAATTCATTAGAATTTATGGGCAGCAGCAGGATATAAATCATAGAAAAGAAGTCAAATTTCAGTGAAACTTCTCCTTCGCCGGCAAAAATAAAATGGGAATTTCTGTCAAAAAGAGAACGGTTTAAGAAAGAAATATGAGTTTTAACGCAAAATTCATCACAAAATGAGGAAAATGCGAAACTCGGATTCTTTTTTCCATCCCTTTCCTTCCTTCTAAAAATCATGCTTTCTCTTTCGAGAATTAATTCTTTTTTGCGTCAATGATTGATTTATGACTGCAACCCAACTCTGACTACTTGTAACCCAGCTCACTCGTGTCTCCAGCAGCTCCTTTTGAACTTGGTGCCGGTGGTTATTGTTTGCATTATTGTAGTACAACTATATTAGATTAGTATACTCGTAGAATATTTCTGCTCAGTCCTATTTTGAGTAACAAAACAAAACGCTTTCTTAAACTTGTTTTATAGAATGAAAATTGCATAAAAACAAAGAAAGAATTACTTCACATTCAAAGGATACACTAAAAAAGAATGCACAAATTTGTTCTTTCTATGTACCTATTCCTTGACACCGCGGTGTGTTGCATCCATCTCAGAAAAAGTTGCTATGGAGAGCCGAATTGTTATTATTGCAAATTGAAATTCTCAATTTTAGTCGTAACGAATATAACATACTGAAAATACCCTTAAACATTAATTACTAAAATTGACACTATGGAAAATTGCGAAGAAGAAATTCAAATTAACGAATTTCTGAAATTTTTAAAAACTTCTTGTCACGTTAACGATTTAATACGGGATTCAAAAGAATTAAATTCAATTTCAATTGATTTCGATGAACTTGCATCAAATAAAATTATCAAATCACTCTGTGGACCTATCAAAGAGAGTACAAATTCTGAAATTATAGATACTACTTCCTCAACGACAATGGACATTATTAAATCGGAAAAATCTTTTATCGATTCTCGAAACGACCGTAAAGCTTTTCCAAACTCTATCGCTTGTAAACAAAGATCAAATTTAAAGGGACACAATGCCGAGGCCGAACAGAAGCCTAAAATTCATCCAAAACTAACTGAAAAATTAGACTATCTTATAAATGAGGGAGTCTTGGATTCAGTGCTTCCATTTGTTTGTCCCGTTGTGACAGCGAGAAATCTTTATCAAGGAGTTCAAAAGGGAAACTCTAAAATAAAAGCAACAGAAAGTAACCACGTGACTCCGATGGTTTTATCCAAAACTCTAGCATCTATGAATATTGATGGCGATGAAGGATCAAATGTAGAGGAATCAAAACAATTAGTTCCATATACACCAACAGCAGATGAATGTGGAGTATCGGTTCTGCAAAAAGATAGCAGAATAATGTCAAGGCGCAAGTCTTCGACCAGCTCCCGATCGAATTTGAGCTTTGATAACAAGAAGCAGGAGTAAGTTATTAATTTTCTTTCTTTTTTTAAGATTTAGGGCCAATTTGACAAGAGCATTTACATTTACACTGAATAAATTGACTATCACTATTAACTATCATTTTAGCATTGAAGTCGTTATACACGTATGTGACGAAATAAAAGGTACTTCTCGGGATTTCACCTGCCCACAGAAGCTTTTAGTTAGCAAAATGGGTTATTTCACTGACGTTACTGCTGGACAGAAGCTCGAAGACATGGATATTTCTGTGCATTGTGATATTCAAATTTTCGAATGGCTCATGAAATGGATTAAGAGAACTCCTGACCAACAAGATACACTGCCCCAATTGGATGCTACAAATGTAGTACCTATTTTAGTTTCTGCTAGTTTTCTTCAAGTAAATTTGAACTTTTTTCATAAATCATTTGAAAAAGAATCATAAAAAGTAGCTACCTACAATTTTAGATGGAACCATTGCTCTTAGATTGTTTGTCTTTTTGTCATGCTCGTCTTAGTGATGTTGTTCGTTCGTCAACTAATTTATCCTGCTTAAACGACTCAATAATAACTCGATTAGCTGCTATGTTTACAAATTTGGAATTAGAAATGGTTAAAGATAAAAAGGAACGTGTTACACCACGACTGTGGACTAAAATTATCCAAAGTCTTAGCGAACCAGAACCACAAGCGCTCCGTGGTCATTATTTCAGTTTGGCCGGATTATTCCGTTGTTCAAGGTTTTTGGCTAGTGAAACGAATTTTATTTTTTTATATTTAAAACAATATATTTAAAAAAAGGTGCTCTAAATGTTTGACTCAGACTATGAACTCGTACATCAGTTGCGTTCCATCAAACATTCGTCTAAACCGATGGGGACAACTTGTAAGCCAACATTCTCGAGACGCTACATGGGATTTATCAAATTACGTAACGCACTTGTTCAAAGAACTAAAGTCATGGCGCAAAGTCTATTGGAAGCTTTGGGGACACTGTCATTTTCTTTACTGCTGCATTTGCGAAAGCCATTTCCCAGTTTATCAGGCATTAACAATTCCTGAATCGTCTAGGATCTTATAACTAACAATACAATTTTATGTATTTTAGATGACCTGGTGTCGTTTTCATCCGGAAGGAGCTCAATTTTTGGGACCTGTTACTGAAGGTCGTGTTGCTGGGCCAGCAGGTCGGT
Source organism: Scaeva pyrastri (assembly GCA_905146935.1). Classification (NCBI taxonomy): domain Eukaryota; kingdom Metazoa; phylum Arthropoda; class Insecta; order Diptera; family Syrphidae; genus Scaeva; species Scaeva pyrastri. Next base: position 55,803,094 of record LR989929.1, read on the forward strand.
ATCCATGTTGTGGCCAGCAGGCGTTTCGATATGAAACACTTCCAGGACCTAATGTATGTATATTGTTTTTCATTTTTAACTTTTGCTTGTTTTAATCATTTAATTTATTATATATTATGTTGAATTTTTCCTCTTTCACTTTTAAATACTTTAAATAATTCTTACTGTAAAGGGATGTCAATTCAGGGAGCACAGTGTTCTTATAGAAAACGATCGAGACAGAGCTATTCTAACTTTGTTGCAAATTGCTTCAGAGGGAGGAAATTTATTCGAAAGTCCACCCACAAAATTACGCGAAGAAGTTTCAAGTAATCTTATGGAACCAAGATGGATTGGTTTATGTTTGATGCCAACAAAATGTAGACCAGGACTTTTGCCTATATTGACTGCAGAAGGTAAATAAATTTACTCTTTGTTAAGTTAAGTTATTGAGTTTTATTGCTTAAGTCATCCGTAATAATATTTCTTGAGACATATCAACCAACTAATAACTATATATTCAAAAGCATTAATATTTATATCTTTATATCCTTTTTAAACATAACGAATTACAAACGCAAATGGCTAACTATTCAAAAATTACTCTAAAAACATTTTAAGAAAACAACACAAAATTGTCCCGAAGGCTACGCATGGGAGCCTCACATTTCGCAGAATCGAGTAGCGAGACTGACACAAGCAACACACCAGAGAGATCAAAGCAATGTGCGCCTCGTTATTTCTCCACAAGTAGTGATGGTTGCGAATCAGAGAGTAGCAGTTTGAAAAGAGTGTGTAGAAGGCGAACAAGAAGGTATACTCGTATGCATATTGGAAATTCGGTACTTATAATTTAAAAAAAAAAATCATAGGCAACCAGAATTATCTGGAAGATTTTGGTCGGGAGAATTATCAGCCAGAAGCAATCAAGACCACCAGAGAGAGTTCGAGGAAAAAATTATGAAACAAGTGACTGCAGCAGTTGGAAAAAAGACAGGCAGCGATTGCAACACCAATCAGAGCAATTTCACAAATTGTGGAACATACGTTCGACTTGAAGCAGAATGGAAAGAACAGTTAAAACAAAAGAACACAAACAAACAAAAATTTAAATAGACTCAACTGATTTGAAAATCGAACAAACTTAATAAAAAAAATAAAGTTATATTGTAGGGAGAATAATATTTTAAATAAAATCAAATAATTTTTTTTATTTTTTCATTTAATTTACAAATTTTGATTCGCAAACAATTGCTCTCCGAACATTTTGTTTACAAAAATTACTTTTGCCTGTTTAATACAATTTAATAAATTGAAGAATTAAAATTGTTTACTTTTAAAGACACAAAAATAAACTAAATGCGTTTTTGTATACATATTTTTTAATTATATTTTTAATGTGCTTGGAAATGTTTGCACATAAATACTCTATTTACTTGCAGAAAGAATAAATCACTTAAAAGCTTTTCTTAAATCGGACTGTTCTATAGCCAGTGAAATCACTGTTTTATTTTTGTGTTTGTTTGTATCGGTAATTACTGCATTTTCTAAAAAAGGTACTATGGATTTTTTTAGCTGAAAATTTTAAATAAAATATTGAATAACACTTTTCGGTTTCACCTCAACAATAACGATAACATTTAAAAAAATCAATTTAGGGGGTTTTAAAAACAAAAAAAAATTGGTTTAGCAAATAAGATGGTAAATTAATTAATTATTATAATAAATAACAGGATTTGCTTTTTAAGTTCCTGTTTGAAGAGAAATGGAGTTGTTCGTGTTCTGTTTGAAGTTTGAAGTCATTTTTTTACGTTGAACATGATGAGTTATTTTAAAAACATTTTTTGTCGAGCTATCTAAATAAGTATTCAGTTGCTTTTTCTAGATCCCAGTTTTCTTTTGATAATACAGCTCGGGCATCGTGCTCGTCTATACCCATGTCTTTAAGACGTTGGATTTTAGCATCAATATCAGTAAATTTATGGGGACCTTCGTAAAAAATAGGATATTTAAACTTTAATATGTAATTCACAATTTTAACCATACCTCCGGCATACGCATTTGTCCAATGCCTTGCAGTTATTTCAAAAAGAGGGTGATTTTCCTTGTATTGTGAGGCTACAACTGCATCTTGGGGATCATCGGGCTCAGCCGCAGCCAATAATGCTTGCAATGAAAGTAAAACCGTTCGAAGAGTCATCGCTGCCGCCCTAGTTTTATAACAAAAAAAAAAATTGTATGTTACATCTTGTTTTGAATTTGAATTTTAAAGAAAAGCAATAATTTAATCTTATATTCGGTTAAAAGGGATTATATGATTAATATAATGGTTACATTTTATGGTGCACTTAAGTCGAATATTCAACTAAGTACAAAGTTGTTTGAATAAGATTAAGTACATCTCAGCCGACAGCTCATATTTACATTATGGTCATTTAAGTGTAGTCATATTTTCTGTTCTTAATGCGATCTTATTATGAAAGTTTCACTGGGTTTTTCAGTTTGTTAGTGGGAAAAGTATCCTTCCATAATCAACTTGAGTTAAAAAAGTATTAAACTATTCTTACCAGTTGTCTTTCAATATATCCAGACATATAGCTCCGGTCACTGAAGATATGTTAGGATGCCAAATTTTTGTTATAAATCGAACCTTTAAGAAGATAAAAAACAAGCAAGGCCCAATTAATATTATAATATTAGAGTTCAATTATTAAAGTATTTGTATCATTTATAGTAATTTTATAAAAAAAAAGAAAGAAAAAAGACTCAAAACCTAACTCTACTACCTAAATAATCTCTATTGACATATGGATAAATGAAAATGGACAAGTTACTAATCAATCACGTTAGATGATTGCACATCATTATATAAAAAATGCACAGCTAAAGTTAAGATTTTTAGAATTGATTAATACTTAAAGCTGTTAGTTGAGTTATGATTTCCTCTTTTTTTTAAGCTTCATTTGACACCATGGCAAACTGTTAACTAAGTTGAGATAGAAGGTAAAAAATGACACAGAAAAAAAGAAACAAAATAATAAAAAGTGTGAGAAAACAAAAATTTAACTTTCATGAGAGTGTCAACATTTTCAATAACTCAATTTTGAGATCTTAATGAATATGAAAACAGATAATAATCAAACAGAAAGTATTTGTATAACTGGTATCCGGTTGACTGTTTCCAAGTTAAAGAAAAAAAAAATTGATATACAAACCTGAGAAAAGTTATTTTTAACCCCGATTCTATGATTTCTAAATCATAATATATCAAAACTCTAAAACCCAAGTATCACTTTTATTACCGAATATTCTCACATTCTTGTATCCATATTCACGATGTGCCATATATTTATATTTTACATAACCGCAAAAGTTTAAGTATGTACTTTAAAATTTAAAGAATAGCGGAAAACTCCTAGCCTTCTAAAGTTAAGAATCCCTACGTATCACATGCATAAAATTGTTACCTTGGGCGGATTAAACGGATAAGTCTCGGGTACTTTAATCTCAAGAATAAATTTCCCACCCTCGTAGGGTGTATCTGGCGGTCCAGCGATTTCTCCTTTCAGTTGTGTCCAATCGTCATGAATCAATTCGATTTTAATTGAACACTGAACAATCTGCAATAAAAACAAAAAGAAACAACAAATTGATATTTAAATGCATCCAAAAACTACTAGTCCATTTAGTTTACAAATAAAATTCACTACAGATAAATCAACAACCAAAGTAAAATGTTTTACATTTCTTATCGACAAAACTTTGCCAGTGGCAGGTCAGAGTGTAATTAGATTTGCTATAAAAATAAAAGCAACATCAGCAGCAGTAGCAGCAGCTGAAGAAAGAAACGAAACGTCCGTCCGTCTGTTATAAAAAATATGAGCATTATTTTCCTTACATATTGATTTATTCTAAATTTAGAATTGCCACAGTTTTCATCAAAAGAATTTCAGCAAAAACAAAATTGTAGTTTATACAAAAATAAGATCAACTGCTACTGTTAACAATTTGATAATTGTACAATAACTGTTGTGGCAATGAATTGCAATCCGAGTGACACAGTGACCACCGATATTGGTTCTGGAGACCGGAGCAGTGCGGGCAAGTATTTTCGAATCTAATTAAGGGGCTTTATCATTTCTTATTTGTTTAATGTTTACGTAAATCCTGTGCTCGTGATGGTCAATGTTGTGTCCAAAAATTGGCAAATGCGACTTTAAGGTTAAAATGATTTAGCCGCATTTCGTGATTATTGTTGTGCATTGTGCAAGCTTTAGTTTTTCGATGTTGTGGCAAATATGCTGGTATTTTTGTTGATTTAACTGAAAAAATTGAAATATAGTTTACCTCATCGCTTCTCATAACTTCCTTGAACTCCCTTTTGATGCGGGATACTGCCATATCAGCCATTCTGGTTAATTTTTGTCGATGTTGTTCCTAAGATGATACAATTTTATTTGATAGGTTGATAGGAGAACTTTGTGAGATTGTTTAGTTTTCTCAAAACAATAAAACGTGAATTTCAAAATATATAATTTTATTTTTTAAATTATTGAAGAGACGGGAACGGGATCACAAGGAAACAGTATTCATTTATTTATGCATAATGTTTCATTGTTGCGCGAAACGTCAATTTGGTTAATTCTTCTATTGTGGCAGTTAACTGAATCGTATTTGTTTCAATTTCGATGAATAAAGATGTTAAGAATATTTTTTCTGCAATTAATAGGGAAGATACCTACTTTTTGTGTAAAATAAAACGGAACAAGGTAAGAAGTTATTTGTTAAATATTTTTTGGTAAAATTTTGCACAAATTTTGTGTTTTTTAACTATCTCTTTCTGGCGTGATGGCAATACTGATTCCTGTCGCTCAGCGACAGAGATACCCAATGTAACTGTCACATATGTGTCACTCAGAAAATTCCTAGATTCGTTGATATTTTCTTTCGTCGAATGATAGCATTCAGACATTTGTTAATAGAAATAGGAAAGAAAATGGGCGTGTTAATGAAAACTTTTAGTGGAAGTGTTTTGTTTTGAGTTAAACCTGCAAAGTAGAAAGAAAAATAGAAACTGACAACAAACCCTGAACCCTGAAAATAAATGGATGAAAACGAAGTAAAGAGAAAGTTTCTAACACAAATAATCCATTAGCAAAATAAATTTATTTTTGGTTAAAGTTAAAGTTAAAATTTAATTTTGTGAAAAATAGTTTCACTTTAAATTTGATTAACCAACATAAATTTATTGTGAACATTTATTAAATTAATTTGGATAATTGGTCCATAGACAAGTGGGAATGGAAACTACTGGTCTATTAAAAATTCTAATCAAATTGTCATTTGCTTTATTTACTTTGTTTTTATTGAAAACGAAGCAAGTGTTTTCTCGTCCTTACAAACTCATGCATACTATCTGAATTATGAACTTTTATTAAAGCCTGAACGCTTTCAAAAATTACTGTTAGTGGTTTTGATTTCGCTTTTGTAAATTATTGTAAATTCAAATTGCAATTGCAAGCCAAGCAAGAAGTAAGAATATTAGAATACTAGCTGCAGAATAGAAATGCAGATTTAAATCAACAAATTTATTAATTACAACAAATAAAAAAACAGCGATGTTAAAATTGAACTGAGACATGCAATAATTTGTATATTTTTAAACTATTGTAAATTCAAAAGACACGACACCCTTGCTAAAAAAGTTTAAGGTACATGGTAAATATATATACACATACATACATAAATGTATTTATTATAGAAAAATTGAAATTTAACAAAAGTGGAGCCTAATTCTAACTACTATAGGCGTCATTACTCATAACAGAAAATCAAATTATAGCGAAAATGAAAATACAAAATATTATGGTCGGATAAAACTATTTGACTACCTACCAATTTAGTAACCTATTTTGTAAAATTTACAATTACAATTATTGAAAACCCAACTGTCTTAAATAGAATACAGTTAATCTGCCATGCTACATATTTTGTACATACGTACATAAATACAATAGAGTTTTTTTCTTTTCACGATAAGTTGTTGTTTTGTTGACCTTACCTTTGACATGTTTAAGTTTGCTGGATCTCAGCTTTGATTAAATTTCAATCAATTTATGAACACTTAATTGTTGCCCGTTCTATATCAAAAAATTTCCGAATCGTGTGCCAATTGTCGTTTTGATTTACGGCCATATATTATTATTGTATTAATATATGTACATACCTACTCACATGAAGCTTGCTCTTAGACGCCACTCCTTTAATCGATGAACATTTTTTTGGAATTTATTTACAAAGAAGGTTTTGTCATTATAAACTTTTAACCATCTGCCATACATTTTTCTCACAACATACAAAAGCCTACCTATAGCCTACAGTATTTCATTAAAATGGAAATAAAAATCGAACACTTCCGTTTGTTATTAAATTTTGTTGAATTAAACAGTTAAAAAACAACGAAGTCACAATATTTATAAAAACAACACTATTCCAGGAAAACTAAAAGTTATGAGCAAAGCAATACCGCTGATGTCTATGAGACTAGGTTATTTATTAGGTGGTTAATAACAAAAAGAATTCATTGTCATTCTGCCACTTTCAGTTGCAAATATGTTTAAACTTGAAACTAGTATGGAGAATGCTTTAAACGTTCTTTTTTAAAATTTTTATTTGATGTATACAACTTATCAATTTACCATTTGAACCCATAATTTTTCCTTGACGTAAAGGACACCCTTTCTAAAAAATTATAAATGCATACTTAATACTCTATAAGTATTCTGATGAATATTCGTTTTTGGATAGTTTTTAATGAATTTATTTAAATTAAGGTTTAGAAAAACTCGCTGAAATAATTAATCCCCTTTGATTGCAAATATAATCCAACTAAAAAGCCAATCTTTTGCAACTAGCACCACATGTACATTATGTGATTTTTAAATCTCCTTTTATCAATTTAAAAAGTGATTTTTTCGGCATTTTATACTTATGATCGTGAATGTTTAAAAAAGTACAATAATAATAAGGATAAATAATAAAACAGTAAATTTTCTCCGAACAAAATTCATATTTTATAACGGTTTCTGAAACGAATAAATATTCGATTGCATATATTTAACTTTTCACTAATCTAAACAAACCAACCTTAAGCATTTGTTTGTATTTTTGTTTACTCTGTTTCAATTGGTTTAGTTTAGTTACAAAAAATGTTTTAATTAAATCTTTAATAATTATCAGGAATGTAATTTTGCTTTAAAGTCTTTACAGATCATTGAAATAATAAATATAATGTTCACTTTTGTATACATTTCTTGGAAAAAAAAAATCATCTTATAATATCGATGTGTCTTAGTATTTTAGAATTTATAACTTTCCCTTTACGAAGACAAATAAGTTTTTAGTTTACAAATCAATTACATTATTTTATAGTAACAGTAACATCGAATCACAAAAATTGATATTCAAGAAAGGTTCAAAATATCAACATCCAACATCAACTCGAATATCTTTTTCCTTGACAGGTAGATATTATGTCTATTCCCAGAACAACATCTGAAAACAGCAAAACAAAACCCCTCGATATCGATTTTCAAGTCAGGTCAATGGTCCCTATATATAATTATTAGGTAGTCTCTGAATAACAAGCAGAGGTTACTTCAAGGACATTTTCTTTTATGATTCCCAGTTCCCATACAAAAATAAAAAAGGTCAACACATTTTATACACCCATAAATAAGAAAAAAGATCTACTTAAAGTCCCTACATGCCTACAAGCTGCAACCTGCAACACATGAATGTTCGGTGTTGTTGATTGCAAATGAATTTTTGAGTTCTGCCTGCCAGCAACTTCTATAGTGCAGTAACCTAACAAACAACTTGATTTAGTTTGTAGAAACTCGTGCTTTCTTTCAGAAGTATCTCGGTTTTGTGTTGTGCTAAAGTGCGTGTGGGTTTTAAGTGAATTAAATTTTTGTGTAAGTTTAAAATTTGACAAAATTAACTAGAGCATTCAAACTACTAAAGGATGTTATTTTAGTAAGGACTCTACGATCATGTTGTTTATTCTTTATATTATCAGTTGTTGTTTTTATAAAAAAATGTATCAAAATATAGAATGTTTGTTAGCTCTAGCGTATAGATCTACGTCAATTATTTTAATCTTCACCTGAATGAATGGATTTTTATTGTTAACATTTCATATGTTATCAATTATTAAAAAGACTGAATTCTGAATGTTAGCTACTTCTTACAAATCCTTTGCACTCAAGAAAGCGATATACATACATATTTTGTTTCAAATAACGTCAGAAGGGGTTATTGTGTGTATGTAGAGCTATGTATATACTTTACATATGCACGCAAAGAAATGCCTTATCAGAACTCTCCAATGAAGGCACACTGTTTGCCAAACAACAAGTGGAGCACGTTATTTTTGCAGCATTGCCATTCTTACAAATGTGAAAATAAATTAATAAGTTTTTATTGATATTCGAACAGAGATCTAATAACGAGAACTTTACAAATTGTGTCGCGAAAGATCGAAAAAAACTAGTCTCGAATTCCAAAACTTTACAACTCTGTCAATCACTACTATGTGCGTGTTCTTAGTATGCATGCATACTATCATCTTCTCAATCTGAACCGGTAAGATAAGGGAAGCTTTATCATGAAATTGTTTATTATCATAATAATTTTTGGAGAATTTTAAATTTAATTGTTTGGAAAATAATTTTTTGTTTATAATTTTTTTACCATCTAAGTCGTTAATGAATCAGTTTTAAAACTGCAGGTTATGTTTTCCAAACTTGGAGGACATCGGACATCAGTCAACGGATATAATTTCCTTATTTCGCTTAACGTCTTATCCTTTAAATTACAACTTGATATTTCTAATGAGGATCTTTTTTTTATTCAAAAATTAAACTGATTATCAAACTTAATGTCTTCAAAAAAAAACTTATAAAACTAAAACCAATAATTGTGGTTGATAGAAATTGTCTTTATCACCATGAATCTTTTGAACAGCTCATCTGATGCCAGTTCTTGGTAGACAATTTTATTTAAAACAAAAAAAAAATGTATGTATAAATTGAATAATTGATTAATTTAACAGAGTGTGGCAATTCCTTGTAATCTAAATAATTGAATAAATAAAAAGTGTTTCATTTAATATAAACACATACTCAAAATCTATTCGAACAAATAGAATAGAATACATTGAAAGATTGTTTGGTGCTCACTTATCACTACACTTGGAAGGTTTTCTCAGTGTAGATTGTAGAATCCAGAATAGAATCTCTCCGCTCTCGTTTGTTCTCATTTTTTGCTTTCGTTTCGATGTTCTCATCGATTTTGCACATCATCAAACCAAGCACAATTAACTTGGAGCGAAGCGAAGCGAACTCAAATCCAAATACAAGTCTATTTAATGTTTAATTATGTTGGTGTATTGCTGCTGCAAACAACAACACTGAGCACTGCTTGATGGTTGGTGAGCTTGGTGGGTGTCGCACACATAAACATAAAAAATACATTTTATTGTGTAAAATTTTTTCATTCAATGAAGAACCAAAAGTAAAAATAATAAAACTTCTACCCGTAGATTGTGTGATGCCAGTTCGATCTGCTAATCCGATACGCGCTAAAAGTTTAATTCGCGACAATTTGGAGAAACAGGCTGGTAATAGGAACTTATTACACTCCAGAATGCCAAACATAAAAGTGTTTTCGGGTACTTCTCATCCTGATTTGGCCCAACGGATTGTCGATAGGCTAGGCATTGATTTGGGAAAAGTCGTTACAAAGAAATTCAGCAATTTGGAAACATGGTGAGTATTATAAAGATGATTTAATTTTGTTGAATCGTAATTTCAAAAAAAAAAAAAAAAACAGTGTTTTCTTGCTCGTAGTTTTTTTTCTTTCTTTTTTGTCCCTTTGTCCTACGAAATATTTCTAACTACCTACTCGGTGAATACCTACAGAAAATGTGACATAACTTAACAATCAACTATATCGATTAAATATAAATAAAAAAACACAAGTGCGTTTACATGTCAACGAATTTAAATATTCAATTTTATTTTGCTTGAATGCAGTGATGTTATTTATTAAACAAAAAAGTCGAATTTGTGTCTCGTTCGGAAGCATGTGAGGTGAAGAAAATATTACAAATTTAAGGTTATGGAGACTACTTAAGTGACTGTACGATATTTTGTTGCTGTCACGTTTTTTCCTGTCCATGAAATTGCACCACCTAGTCGTTCCTCGTTCCCAGTTTGAAAGGGAGGAGGCACAAGCAAAAGATAAAGAAATCACAAACAAGTGTTCTTTAATTAAATTTATTTTTTTTTGTTCCCAGTTTCGGTATTCATGTCGCTATTTGACGCACTCATACACACTACACAACTAGTGTCTAGTGCTCCGTCTCTCACTCTGTAGAATTGTATACCTACCTTCAATATTTTCAATTACCTCGTAATCGTATTAGTAGATGGCGAATTTATTTTTCGGCGTTTTGAGAACATGTCTTATTGTTAGATGAATTCCCTATGATTTTACTAAGAGTTCCTAAATTTAACCGGAATTCAATTATTCAATTTGTTCTGATTCTGATTCCGAGGCGCAAGACATTGGGCATTTTTTTGATCTTTTTATTGAAAACTTTCCACTCCCAAGGCATTATGTTGTTTTATGTTGTAGCTAGATGGTTGGGCTGGTTATTAGTTTGGTGTGTATTCCTAACCTCGTGGTGGCACTCGTCAGCTGTTCAGATGTCGAATGTGTATGCCTCGTATGTTGTTGTAATATAGCAGAATCCACGTGGGATGGAGCACTAAGAAAAATATAATTCATCATCTATAAAGACAGCGTTATCTGACTCTTTAGTACCTGCCTATTAATGATGTTTGTTCTTTTTAAGAAAACAGGTATTTATCTGTACCTTTTTTAAACTGAATATGCGTTTCAGTTTCAGCCAAACAATTTTTCTTAACATTAACACAGATAAAGAGAATGAGAGAGTGAGAGCTAAAATTGTTCCCTTTTATTTACTTCTTAAAAGATTGTACTCGTATCGTGTGATGTTCGTGACCGCCAGTTATTGTGTTGTATTTTTTTTTTTTTTTTTTTTTAATTTTATTATTGGCAATTTGCCTAGAATGTATGATGATCTGTAATGGCAGTTGTTGTCACGTAAATGTATACTATGTTTTTCTATAGTAAACGAATTAAAACCTACGAATCTAATTTATTCATAAATATTCGAGGGACAACTAATAATTAGGAACAGTATACAAAATATTTCAAGGGAACAAAATGGAAATATTTAAATACATTTGTACGAGTATGTAGTTGTACTTGCAATCATTTGTGTTATCATCTGTTTATTTCTTTTTATCATTTTTAAATGATGCCTTTGAGAACTTGTTATCTCTGACACTAGATGATAGAATAGACCCTAAAATCTCTCTTAGCTCGTTAGTTCGTTTTTATGTTAGTATCAAAAACATATAATACAAAAACATACATACATAGCTGCTTTTAGTTTAACAAAGCTAGATATTTTTTAGAAATCCAGGTGTGTTTTTGAATTTATTAGGACTGTACTCTTTACTTCTCATAACTTCTAAGAACCTAGAATTTAAGCTAAGAATTGTTATATTGCTCCTCAAATGGTATAATCCCTTTTGAGGCTAGGTACCTAACGCAGGGATATATTTGTTCTCTAAAAAAAATTGCGACGCAACACGGTTGTAAATACATATCTTAAATAGGTACATACATACCTACCTTTTCCATACCTACCTTTTCATTTTGAATTTTGTCAATATATTTAGTTCTTCTTGGTTAACTGATGGTTGAATGATAGAATCAAAAATTACCATTACGACGACTCGTGTCAACAACCGTATTAACCCGTTTTTGGTATAACTTTAAAAATAGCAAGAAACAAAAAAACATGTTGAGGAATTGTTGACAAAACAAGATTAGTCACCATCATTCCTTTAAATATTTCAAGCAAAGAAAATGGCAAATGATGTTCTGACGTACATAAACTTTATTATTGATATGTATGTTTAAATGTTTTCCAATGTACATATTTGTCGAATTTATATTTTACGGTTAGAGATATATATTCTTACAAAAATTTATCAATCAAGTTATCAATTTAAATTTGCCATCATTCATGCTTCTATCATATCATAAGAGGAAGTTAGTGTCATGTGTGGATGTGGATTCTTTTCATGTACCATCACTGGTTAACCGCCTCATCTCGTCATTTATTAAATTATTCCTCGTTATGTTTACTTGAAATTTTAGACAATACTCTCACAATAAAAGACGCCAATGGTAATGATGAAAATTATAAGAAAAGTTTCAGTTTCAAAAGGGAGAATTTTGATTTTTTGTTTGGATTATTTTACTTTTTTGCTGGTTATTCTCTACTTTCAATTAAGATTCTCTATTTTCAGATGTGAAGAGGAAGAGAAATTTATTATTCTGATTTTGATTTTTCGAAGCTGCGAATTTTCAATCAAAATGGTTAATAGATCCAATTAATTCTTGCATCTAACTATGTATCTTTACTTTTTTTAAATGAAAACTTCCCAAGTTGACAGTTATTAATTTCCACTGGTGAAAAAACTTGAACATTTTTTTGGATATTTTTTTTTATTTCTCACAAACGCTACTGGAAATCGTTTTAAGTAACTACTTGTACCTCTAATATGATATCACACACACATGTTCCCAATACATACACAATTCAAAGTAATTTTGTATGTTTGAAAAACTCATACATACTTATAAAATAATATAAAATTGTGGTTTACCACATAAAGCTGTTATCCCCGATCATTTATGTAGGAAGAACATGAACATATGAACTATCCACATAGTGTTTATTTCGTCTAGTCAAACAAATACATTATTTCAGTTTACATTATATTTACTTTAAATAAATACTTCCCTATCAGAAAGCTTCCAGGTGATAAGATACGATTTGAAATGCTTCATTTAATATCTAGAGCACCAATGACAACTATTCGGATGCAAACAAAGCAACAATGATGTAGACACAAAGTTTGTTCTTTAACTGTATATTTTTTGTATGTTGCACTATTTCAATTTCATTGGTAAATTTGTATTTATAAGCAATTTGTTTTGTTTAAAATTAATTTTGCAGTAAAAAAAGCAAAAAATAAGATTTTCTACTATTTCAATGAATCTAATAAATTCCATAAATGGCCTTTATTTAATCTGTTCAGTTCTAAATAAATTTGTCATGAAAATGTTTTGTTGGCTATATTAATGGTGGGTGAAAAAAACCCATATGTAATTATTAATGACCATCTTTATAGTCCAAGGGACACTAGTCCTTAGGGATTATTCTCAACGCTCTTAAAATTTAATTGTTTAGTATATTGAATTTTGTGACAAATTGTATACAAGCCCCAATTTTCGATGCTCTGAATAAAAGCTACCTCTCTTTTTTGGCACCTGATATTATCCCTAACCCATGAATATTTTATCTTTAATTTCATTTACCAAAGCGTTGAAATCGGGGAATCTGTTCGAGGCGAAGATGTCTACATCATTCAGTCTGGTTCGGGCGAAATAAACGATAACCTAATGGAGCTGCTAATTATGATAAATGCCTGCAAAATTGCATCAGCATCTCGTGTGACAGCTGTGATTCCTTGTTTTCCCTATGCCCGTCAAGACAAAAAAGATAAGGTAATAATTATGTAGTCTTTGTCAAAACAATATTAATCAAATTATTAATTTTGTATTTTTTGTATAATTTTATACAATAGGTTTCAGTTGTTTGTGCAAATAATAATTATATTAATAATTTTTTGATTAAAAAAACTTTTTAATTTATTTATTCAGTGAGAAAGATTTGTTTGACGTAGTTTAATTTATTTTTTCTTTAATTGAATTGATATAATTTAATTTTTGTCTATGCAAAACCTGTGTAATATAATTTATATATTTCCATACAAGTTAAATTTGATAATGCTCTTAATGTGGAAGCTGTGTTAGTAAAATAATTATATTCATACATATAATATTTATCCCAGAAAATCTATACGAACAGAAAATGTAATCATTTTTGCCTCCTCCTTACAGACAGGTGGCGAAGAAGGCCCAATGATGAAAAAGAAAAACTACGATTGGAAATTTAGGGTATACATTTTTTTTTATATAAAATTTAATTTGAAATTGGGGAAAACTAACTTTTAATTTGTGTTCTCATATTTGTTCATTTTGTACAAAATTTCGAAAGCGTTCCTTACAAAATACTTAAATTAAATTAAACAAAAAATTGTAAAATGTTCTTATATTGTGATTGGGATTTACCGGCAAAATTTGCATGACCTATTTTTAATACATAATTTCGTAAACCTATTGTGATCGTGTCAATAGCATAATATTGGTATTTTTCTTTATGTATAATTGTTTTATTTGTTATTCATTTTGTGCTATTTTTGTGATTGAAATTGTTTTGGCTACATTATGTACATACATACATATTAATTTATTTTTTAAAACTCATACCTACAATTGACATTGTAAATGCTTAAAGATATCAGGTTTCGCTTTGAACACACACAAAATCGTTATTTTTTTAAATTAGCTTAAAGAACATTTTCTTTTGAAGCAGCGGACAGTTTGTGTAGACAGAGATTTTAGTTTTTTGTTTTCTTAACCTTAGGCCTGTGTGTTTATGACAAGTTGGCGGCGAAAAACACCCAAAGAAATGGGAAAAGGAAATTTTTCAATATAATCCTCTTTTTGATGTAGCTTAAATTATAGTGCATTATGAGAAATTGAAATTAAATAACTACTTTAATAGAATAATAACACAGAAATGTGATTATGATATGCGTATCAAATATCCAGATGGTTTTATTTGAAAAGCTTAATTTCATAGGCAATTAAGTTTAACTTATGAATAATTTCAGCTGTTCAATTTTGCATCCATTTGATATTTTGAATATCTTCTTTTTTTAAACCAAGTGTATTATCAAATAGTTTGTTACCTATGATGTTTATTTAGTGGGAACCGACAATATGTTGTCCGTCGCCGTGAAATGATTTTACTCTGTTCAATTGAAAAATTTATTTGCGATTAAGTTGTATGGTATGGTTTGTAGATAACAAATAATTGTTTGCCACAAAACCATTTTATTTTAGGTTGTATTGAAGTTTTATAAATAGTAAGGTGGATATAATTTTTGATTGATATCTTGTTTTGTCCAAGTACTACTCGCGGTTAATTTTCTTCATTCCGTGCATTTCCAGCACGGATTTAAATTTTGCGATGGATATCAGTAATATTTTAAAATCTATTAAACTTAGAAAGTGAATAATTGATACTTATATCTGTGTTCAAAAAAAAAAATGTATTGAGTATCCACTGAATATTAGCGGTTATACATTATGTACATTTAGCGAAGAAGCCATTTTTTGTAGAAGTTTAAACATTCTAAATAGCTATGTTTTGCAGGAAGAATATTTTGATATCATTTAGTTCAAGGATTTATTTAAGTGTTAACAAGACCGAATCTATCGTTCTTTACTTAAAATAAAACTAATTAATTGTGCACAATTATGTACTCCATTTGCCTTCATTTCAATACGTACTAAAGTAAATTTCGTTCTAGTGTTAGATTTTGCTGTAAAAGGTTTATAGTATGCAGTGTAAAAATTACAATTAATTTAGAAAAGGACCAATTCAAATCGAACTCATATCCTTCAACCGCTTTCCTATTATTTTTATTTATATGATTCATTCACGCAGCTCATTCATTTATGCCAAAATATCTTTCGAAATTTTGTATGATAAAAACCAAAAAATGAGATTTCAAAATAATGAAAAAAAAAAAGTAAATTAAAGGTTCCGCATCTGAACAAAAATCTTCCACATTATGTAGCTGTGTAGAATGGTGTTGGAACAAAATGATTCAATAAGTTTGAATCGAGAGAGTCCTTTAATCAAAGTTCAGCTGAATGCGGCAATAACCTTATACAAAATTTACAAAAATCCAGATTAGATATGCAAGGCTGCAAATATGTATTTTGTTTGTTTCTAAGTTTTATTCTTTATTTATATGAATTGAGTGGTTCATTTTAGTTTGCACCAAAATCTCAATGTTTTCCCTTTTATGTATATATATATATATTTTTTTTTTAATTTATTTTTCATTTATTTATTTCAACATTAAAAAACCATGATTAGCTTTACAAACAGTATATTCAAATATTTACATACAAATAATGTTCTTAATTTCCCCCATAATAAAAAAAAGTGTGCCTTCATTTTGGTTTTAATATTTTGTGTTGAAGAAGCTTGTTCTTTTTCAGGTATTTTGATCATTATAATGTGTAGTGAAATACAGTATTTTTTAATTAATAATTGTTTTGAAGAATGAGTTTATTATTTCTCAAAACTTCAACTGCAAACCCTTTTTTTCTCCTTACGTATGAACAAAAAGTTGAAGTTAATTATTATGAAAAAATGTGTGTTCTTCTTTTGGCCAGGGGGTAACAATTGGTCCAAAATTCATACAAATTACCATACAAATTTTATTAAAATAATTAGATTCTTCTTTGGCATTCATAAGTGAAATATGACGAGTATATGTATACATTGTACATACATACATATTAATGAATGTTTTGGTCTACTCACATAGCAGATGTGCTGTAAGAGTAACCACAAATATAATTCTTCAACACAAGAATGTTATTGATAAAACAAAATATTAGTCTTTATAGCGGCACAAGTTTTTAGTCAAATAATTTTGATATTTAAACGTACTTAAAATATTCTCGAATCCAAAATTTCGGAAAAAAAAATAAAAAATTGAACTGACTATAAATTTGCACCAATATAGTTGTGTTAATGCACTTCATTGTTAAAACGAAAGTTTTTTCTCCACTAAGCACTATAGGATTACACAATTGTTAAAAATATTGTTTAAAACCGTTTTCTTTGTTTAACGTATTCATTTTTTTTTTTTTTCAATTTTCCAAAATGCACAAACCAATCTATAGTATATTTCCACAACTCCGATTCGGACGAATAACTAAAAAAAAGATATCTCGTGCAAGATGTTTAATTTTGTCCTTATTCTCTGTATTTGATTTTTATTTTCTTTTCAATATCTTTTTAGGAATTTTCATCGAAACAATATACTGTGAGTAATCGATGCAACATTGTTGCACTGAAGAAAACCCAATTAATATTACCTACACTTTAATGACGTTAAAATTATTTCTAACGAAGTTACTATTCTTTTTTTTTTTTGATTTATTGTTTCTTTGTACCCTATTCCAAACTTTTACATAAATAAATAAATTATTTATAAATAATACTTACATTATTATTTCTGTTTAAGATTCTGTATAGTTTTTTTTTATACTCTATAAATGAACCCCCGAGTCATACCTTTTTCGTAGCTTTTGAAGGCATGAGAATGAAAAAAGTTTTCCCCAATTTTATTATTTAATTTGCTGTTCCTACTAATAATGTTGAATCTGTAAATTTTAAATTTTATATAATAAAAAATTTATTTTCTTTTTTAAGATCAGTCTACTGCGAACATTGCATATCATAGCTTTTTGGAAAATGATGTCAAATCTTTTTTTTATTTATTGTTTGAGTATTAATATTTAAGTATTTTTATAAGTCAAAGAAACTATGAGTAAAAGATAAGATTGTTCAATAATGTGAACCCTTACTTAATGTTTTGGATTACTCAAATGTTGTTATGGCTCTCTATTATTAAACGTAACATCATACAGATTTTTGTCAATATTCATACCCTTACGTTATAAACCAACCTTTTGCAAATATTCTGATGCATTAAAACAAGCATTTCCCAAGACGTAATTTAATGTGCACATTACTTTAGTTCAGCGGAAACGAGAATATGACTTTTTAGATTTACATCTGAAAACTGATAATATTTGCACGGATTTGCCTTTTATTTTGTCATATGTTCTTCTGAGTTTGTGTTTGTCAAAGGGCATCAAATATTCTGTGAAGAATTATGAAATTGTTTAATTCTGAACAAATTTATGAAATATTGTCAGTGTTTTAAGTGTCTTTTGAAAGACTTAATACGAATTTGAAGTGATTCTTCTAATTGGTAGTCTAGTGAGTACAGAGTGAGCTTCTAGTTTTTTCCTGAAATAAAATTCAGAAGTTTGTTCGAGTCTCAGGATTAATTTTAACTTATTTAAGGGTATAAACAATGACTAGGTGCTGCTTCCTTTGTCGGTTGACTATTTCCTATTCCCAATTGTATTTCACTGACTAATGACTACTTTTCGTTTGAAAATATGTAAAACAATATGAAATATTTTTATTTTCTTAAATTAATTTGATCCTAATTTTCATCTACAATTAATTTGATCCTAATTTTCATCTACAATTAATTTTGACCTGCAACGTTTTCTTTCACTTATAAAAATGGTAAAAGAATTAAAATACCATTTATAATTAAATTAATTAATTATTAAAGTTTAAAAGTTTTTATGGTGTCAGATAAGATGTAGATGAAGAAAATGTTTTCATTATTTTTATATTTAGCAAAGAAGTTAATCAAAATTAGTAATTTAAACTGTTGTATTTAATTTAGTTGTTTTTTTAAAGTTATATTTACTAGATTAGTTTTCAGAAAATGTTAGTTTTATTTGCAAACTGATGCTTAGTCCATGTCATATCCTCATATTCTTATGTTGGCACCGCAGTACAATATTGCCAATAATAAGCCAACATTTTTTCAAAGGTTCAGACAACAAATTTTATTTAAATCGGCATTCTGGGATAATTTCATCCATACACAAAAATAATAAATGATAAAATAGAAATTGAAATTATATACAACATGCAAACATTTCAATTGAAAAAAAATTAAAAAATTGCTTTTGTGTTTTGTTTTTTCTTATTTATTTAGTTTCTATTTGTTAATATTTTAACTATTACTAGAATTTTGTTTATTTTTTTGCAATAAAAATGTTTAAAATTTCATTTGGTTTTTCGTCATTATGCACATATTTTAATTTAAAAGAAAAAATTCATGAAACGAATCAGTTCATAAAAATAGTAAAATACAGTTTTTTGACCAGGAAAAACTCATTTAACGGATTGTTTTGTTTCCTTTTTTATGTCATTTACAGAGCCGTGCTCCTATTTCAGCGAAATTGGTTGCAAATATGTTATCAGTGGCTGGAGCTGACCACATCATAACGATGGACTTGCATGCATCTCAAATTCAAGTAAGTAATTGTTTGAAAAATTTAAATAATTTCGTATATCGGGAAAAATTTCAAAAGCTATTAAAAAAAAAGATCATGTTTATATGTATGTCTGTAGCAAATTAATTCTAAAACACAAAAATTCTGTGCTTCGAACGAAAAAAAATTGTTCCTTCCGTAAAAATATTTTCTCATTGTAGGTCATTGCAATCTGTTTTCGTCAAATATGCTCTATTAATTGAATATGTTTTTAATATGATTATTTTTGTATTTATAAATACACATAGCTACCCCCCATTGAGTGGAATTATTTTGACCTGTGATGACCCTTAAAAAATATGACGTTAATAATATTTAACAGTCGTCATCAACAAAACAAAATTAATATAGAAACAGAAAAATAAAGTTGTTGCCGGGAAAATAATCAAGCATATACACAATAATAATATTATTATTGTTGATAATAAAAGGTTATTTTTTCCAAAACAAAAATACAGATAACAATTAGAATACCAATCATAAAGGCGTGTGTTTGTTTAAGAAGATCTTTTAATTTATTTTATATACGACACATAGAAAAATTTCATGATTATTTTCCGATTCTTTTGATTATGTTGTTATGTCAAATTGATAAAAGATGTTTATCCGAATGACACGTTTTTATTACAATATGGTTGTCTGTTTACAAAATGTACCTCTCATTTGCTTTTAAAATATTTGGTACACAGATTAATAGCAAATATAATAAAATAATTAATTTGCCGCCGAAATAGCATTGCAAATGATACGCTTCATGTATTGTACATTTGCAAACCTTAATTAAAAATGTATGAAACTTTGTTTATTTTTTTTTTAGAAATTCAACTTAAGCCATGAACATATTAGCTATTTTATCTTAATATGTCTCTTCTTTGCAATACAGTCACAATTACTATCAGAGTCTTAATTTATGGAAATATCGCTCTAGTTTCACGCGACACACAAGACTTTTTGTGTAATATTTACTTTTTCCGCGATTTCTTAACTCTGCACTTGAAATTTCATTATTTAAAAAATAACCAAAACATCTGGTGTGCAAAAATATAGAATACAGTCCCTTGGTCCTATTTTAAATTTTTCCTACCTGACACCTGAGTCTTTCATATTTTGCGGTTTTTTGTAGATTTCATCGAGCACATAACCTAACAACATACAAACTATTTTTATTATCTTTTTATCATTGTATTATTGTATTAAATTCTAAATAAACTTATAAAACATGAGTCTTTATAATTGCTCAATTTTGTAAAGAGAAGCACTAGGCGCTGATATATTTAGCGATTCTTCGCTTGCAATTTTTCTATAAGTCAACTTGTTAATTTGTCCTACCAATTCGTCAATTCGTTCATTTTTCAATTCGATAATATTTTCCAAATGCACAACTCTTTGATAGAGTACATCAATCTTTCCGTCTTTTTGTTTTGAGTCACTTAAGGTTTCTTCAAATATCGAGTAAAGAATCATTTTTTGAGGAACTTGTATGATTGCATCGCCAATATGTTTACTCATATTGACCATTACAATTTCGTCATTCATTATATAGGGAGAGTTATCGGCTTCCTGGTTTTGTAAATCGAATTTCTTTTTTTGTATCGTATCTTCATTGCGCATAATTGTGAACAAAAGAACTTCTATACATCCAGGAATTGATCTTGAAACTGAGTCAAGAACACTTGAGTTTTGTTGGATGCCAAGCTTTTTGAATACTTTATTGTTGAGCGTTTCCCAATTACTTCGTTTAAGTTTGACTGATGAGCTTGATGGATAGTTATGTAAATCTATCAATTTTGGGTAAATTTCTTTCAACATCATCGCAACTATGACTCCATCAGATAAATCTCGATGTAATTTATTCGAGGCAATAATTTTATTGAGAGAAAATTTATTCAACCAGTCGTTTAGTTCTTGCAGTTGATTTTCTGTTAGCTTCTTGTTCATGGCGTTTTTTTAATGTTTCTCTAAAATAAACTGTGTCTGAATAGAAATGTAGGTATGTATGTAAACTTTTTATGAATTTTTATATTATTTGACAAATAACTCGGTGAATTAATTTTTTTTTTAATTTGAAAAACATAACTCTATTACCGATATTTGGCAATTTGATTTTATGAGCCTAATTAAAATTAAATTAGCTTCTTCATACAAAGTATTTATTGATATTAATTTATATTAATTCTATTATTGCAGGGATTTTTCGACATACCAGTTGATAATTTGTATGCTGAACCGGCTGTACTGAAATGGATAAAAGAAAACATTCCAGAGTGGAAAAATTCGATTATTGTTTCTCCAGATGCAGGTGGTGCAAAACGGTATGTACTTTCAATATTGTCTTATGGGCTTATTTCATGGACACAAACTGTCCATATGTCCCGCACTTATTATTAATTTATGAAAAACTAGCTGACCCTACAGACGTTGTTCTGTCTTAAACTATTAATATTAAATGAGAACTGAAATAAATAATAAAAAAAAAATATTTTAAAAAGTGAATATTGCAACCAACGTTGTGTTGATGGAAAATTCTAATTATTCACTGTTTCCCTTTATACTTTTTTTTGGAAGTAGACATAAAATAGGCATCATTTGAAAGCAATTGTAGTGTTGCTGGATATGAATCAAAAAATGTATTGAACCTGACCCATTTCCGGAAACCCATGGTGGCAATTTGACTCTGCCGCTCCCGCAACAGAATCCAGGGGCTTCACACACAACGTTCATTTGTCCAATAGTAACGATTTGCCGTGAACTGTAGTCGATTGTAACTTTATAATTAAATGCAGCTCAATTTGGATTAAATGCAACATTTCTATGTTATTGATTACGATCTATTTCGTTCAGCTGCATTTCGGGCTTCGCGTTGGTCGTTAGTTTACTTACTCAAATCAATCATTGACTTGTAGCATTGCGAGTTCTGCTGCCTAAATTTATACGCCTAGTTGGTGTCAATTTTAGAAATAAAAATTCAAATGAAAATACAAACATTTTCACACATTTTCAATTATTTCATACGCGCTAAGTTTAAAGCAAAAAACTTTTTATACTTACTAATGCTTCCCCTAAAAAATTAATTCTTAAATATTCGAATTGTATGCTCACCTTTTTCCTTCCTTTTTTGTAAGAATCTTCTACAATGTAGGTATTAGAAAACTTATAAAAAATGATGGATAAAATCGGTAAAGTCGTTATCAGGTTATGGCGTGACCAGGGAAGGGGGCTTCATTTTTAAATAATATATAGATTGTATGCTTATTTATTTTTTTAATTTTTTTTAGTGTTACCTCAATTGCTGATCGCCTCAATGTTGAATTCGCTTTGATTCACAAAGAACGAAAAAAGGCCAACGAAGTGGCATCGATGGTGCTTGTTGGTGACGTAAAAGATAAAATTGCCATATTGGTTGATGATATGGCAGACACATGTGGAACTATTGTTCATGCTGCAGACAGACTTGTAGAAGCAGGAGCTACCAAGGTACAAATACACGAATAATATTTAAGTAGGTGAATACAAATGGGAGTGATATCTCTTAGTTAAGAGTTGAAGTGCTTTTGACGAAAGAAACACTTCATCAAAACAATGATTCATAAGATTGTACAATATTTGGATGAATTATGTATGCATGTATGGTATGTACATAGATCACATCTCGAAAAAAAACATTGATTTTGTTCTATTAATGTCTGTTACCAAAAAAGGATAAAAACACCAAATTTAAACATGTACTCAATGTATATAAATAACTATTAATTATTTTATTCTCTTCTTTTCGTAGGTATATGCCATTTTAACTCATGGAATATTTTCGGGTCCAGCTATATCCCGAATTAACAACGCTTGTTTTGAAGCTGTTGTGGTCACAAATACTATTCCCCAGGATGGTCACATGCGGGATTGTCCCAAAATTCAGGTAAATTTGTTATGATGCAAATCTTACTTGTAATAAGTTCTTATTATTTTTCATTTTGTCCACTACTGACTTGAAGCATTAGTTTCAATACTTTTGCTTTTAGCAATGCAACCTAACCTTCTTTACTGCCCTGGCAATTTTTGTCGAACGGTCTAAAGGTTTGAAGCGGCCTTATAGAAATAATGACGAACATTATAACAATTAAAAAAAAATTGCATACTTTAATCTTTATTATAACATTTAATTAAATCTTAAACAGATCTAATTAAATATTGATTGTGTATTAATTTAATTGTATTTTATATTTTGCAGTGCATCGATGTGTCCATGATGTTTGCAGAGGCTGTAAGGAGAACACACAATGGAGAAAGTGTCTCATATCTTTTTTCAAATGTTCCATATTAGTTTTTTTTTCTTTTTTTTTTTATTTTATGATAAAACTACATAATTTTTCAATTTATACTTTTTTTTTTGTATTTCATAATGCAATGAACATAAATATATTAATAATAGTGTCATGTGAAGTGAAGTAGCCGAGTTCTAGGTATGATTATTTGTGGACATATTGAACAAAATAATATTGCTTATTAAATAAGATAGAAATCTGTGTACCATTTGATTGAAAGCAAAAAAGAAAAACAACACATTTAAATTGACTTTGCGTTTGTTCAGGGCAATCAGGTACACAAGAGCAAACAAACCTGAATGTTTAATTAATGTTAATTGATTTATCATTTCTCTATTGCTGCATAGATTATTTTTTTAATGTATCATTGATCGTAAGCCGTAAATAATTGTACTGTTAGAAGCAAATAATAGGAAAATAAAAATCAAATGAAATTTATGAGTCTGTTTTTTTTTTTAAGCACGTTAATCGTATCATCATTACTAAAAAACAGTTGAATATACATACATATGTGTCAATTGACTTGGTATTCTTCCCGATTATTTCAGTTAATTTTGCCTTTTTTTCGGTTTTATGAATAATATTAATTTACAATAAATGTGCAAACATTTTAAAATAATTCCGTATCATCAGTTTTTAATTTTTTATATTTTCCACTAATGTGGGTTTATGTATTTTTTATTTCCAATATGAGGATTTCACACAAAACGGTTTTAAATTGACTTCTCTGGTTTAGAAGTTTCTAGGTAATATAAATTGTGCTTATTTTGTTAAAAAAAGAAGATATTCATTGAAATAAAAGACTATTTCCCTTACGAACATAACAACATTGGTTTTATTAATTGCTTTTTAAAATTTGATTTATAAACTAACTACACAGAATAATTTTCATATTAGAAAAATTAAATTTCAATCAATACTCGAATTCATCATCATCGCCAGCTTCACCATCATTCGTATCTGCTGAAACTTCTTCAAAGTCCCTTTCTAAACAGGCTAAATTCTCACGGGCTTCACAAAATTCACCCTCTTCCATGCCCTCACCCACATACCAATGCACAAAGGCGCGTTTCTGGTACATAAGATCATATTTGTAGTTCAGTCGAGTGAAAGCCTCAGAAATGGCAGTTGTATTGGATAACATGCAAACAGCTCTTGAAGTCTTAGCCAAATCAGAGCCAGGTACAACAGTTGGAGCTTGATAGTTTATACCGATTTTGAATCCAGTAGGACACCAGTCGACGAATGTGATATTCCTGTTAGATTTAATTGCTGACACACCCGCATTGATGTCTTTGGGAACCACATCACCACGATATAACATGCAGCAAGACATGTACTTTCCACGTCGTGGGTCGCATTTCACCATCATATTACCCGGACTGAAGCAGCTAT
This sequence comes from Scaeva pyrastri, assembly GCA_905146935.1. Lineage (NCBI taxonomy): Eukaryota > Metazoa > Arthropoda > Insecta > Diptera > Syrphidae > Scaeva > Scaeva pyrastri. The sequence continues at coordinate 55,828,095 of LR989929.1, forward strand.
TGGTTATCGAAGAGATGGAAAATTGTTCGTGGATAGCTTTCTCTGCCGACATCAGGGGAGCATAGGCGACCAAAGGGAAATGAATTCTAGGATATGGCACAAGATTCGTCTGAAACTCATTTAAATCCACATTCATTGACCCCTGGAATCTTAATGAGGCAGTAGTAGACGAAACAACCTGTGCTATCAGTCTATTAAGACTCGTATAATTTGGACGATCAACTGAAAGATTTTTCTGACAAATTTCGTAAATAGCCTCATTGTCCACCATGAATACGCAATCTGAATGTACAAGTGTTGAATGTGTGGTTAAGACAGAATTGTATGGCTCGACAACTGCCGTTGAAACTCTGGGAGAAGGATAGACTGCAAATTGAAGTTTGCAAAGCTTGGCATATTCACATGCTATCCGTTCCATTAGCAATGAAGTAAATCCCGAACCAGTTCCTCCACCCATACTGTGGAATATTAGGAAACCCTGCAGACCTTCACATTGCTCGGCCAGTTTTTGAACTCGATTCATTACTGGATCTATAATTTCCTTTCCGATTGTATAGTGACCCCTCGCGTAGTTGTTCGCTGCATCTTCTTTTCCCGTTATAAGCTGCTGTGGATGATAAAGACTTCGACATGGTCCAGTTTTAATGTCGTCGATAACTGATTGCTCCAAATCGATAAATATTGTGCGAGGTACATATCGACCAGAATCGGTAAGAGAGAAAAATGTGTGATGACTGTCGTCCGTATTTGCTTCGGTTTTACTGTTCGATCCATCTGGATTTATTCCGTGTTCCAGCAAGTATAATTCCCAGCATGAATTACCAATCTGAACACCTGCCTGGCCAATTTGTAAAGAGATGACTTCGCGCTAAAATTGAGAAAAAAGTCTATTCCTGGATGTTTACAGTGCTTAATTTTTGTTCATACCATTTTTTGGAATATAAATTCTTTTTTGTTTGTTTAAGACAAAAAAAGAAATCCAGACAAGGAAATAATGGCTGCGATGCGATGTGAATCGATTAACTGTGCAAGCAGGTGGTTTGAAATTCGGAGTTTAGTTAAAAGGTTATATATTTATTTAATGGGAAGGGCAGTTTTTATGGAATTTATTTGATTGCTAATGGAGGACAACGATATAGATATGAATTTATTAATACTCTAGGAAACTATTTTTATTTTTTCTTAAAATCAAATTTAAAACAAAACCAAATGCACAAATTTAAACTGCCCTTACTAAAACCATAAGCAGCCACAGCGACTTGAGTAACGGAATATATTTTTTTAAGCAGAGTTTCTTAAAAGACAAGCTTGGTAAGTTAATAAGCCAGTTAAATTTGAAGCTTTTATGGTAAACACGTTTCATATAAAGGTACAGGGTGTCCTAGAATAGAGAAGTGTTGTTTCAAATTGTTAAAACAAATATTAATGTTGGTTTATAAGTTCGAATGGGGGCTTAGAAGTTTAAAGTTATAAATTTAAGTTGAAGACGTTAATTTATTTTAAAATAATATAGTTTTTCTCACAGATATGAATATTTAGTATTAATATAGTACATGCATCAAAAATAATAATCAAAAATTCGATCATCTCAAATTAAATGAAAATTCTCAGTTTGGTATTTTAGAATGTTTTATTCTTTTCCTCAAAAATAAATTAAAGAACACGTTTTTTTAACTTAAACTACTTAAATAATATGTACTAAAACATGTTCTTTATATTTTTTTTAATTGTTATTATTTTAAATCTTTGTGCATTAGATAAAATTATATTAAGCTTATGCAGCACTGAACTCATGAATTCTGTAGAAGTTTCTGCAATATTTGCTTGAACAAAATGTCTTTTCTAAATTTTTTGAATATAAAAACAAGAAAAAAATGAATCTTATTTAACATTGTCAAGGGAGAAAACAGGACTACAACTTTGTATCTAATATATGTATTTCTAATCGTGTTTACCCTTATCCCATGACAGCTTCAAGACAAATGAAATTTCAATAGTCTTTTATTACCGTTAACTAAACGAATTAACACATTGTTACTATTTACCGAAGTGCTTCCGTAAAATAACGAGAAGAGTAAAATTGCAGTTTTTTTTAAATTTTTATTAATTCGGATGAAGACCCGCTTGGCTGAGACTATCTATTTATTGTTTTTGATATGTGCGTTAACTGCACTTTTCCCATTTGGTTTACTATTCATTACTTTTCGTATTTTCCCTGACATTAATTACCATCACCAAAGCAAAACCAGATCACTGGTCATCACCAAAATCATGTCACTCTAATCGAGTGCACCGAATGGTTGTGATCACAAGAATTATGTTGCATATAACGTCATATTAGTACACTACATTTTACAAAAACAAAATTACATACATAGGTACACTTTATATTCATTTGTTATGCAGTTAAATATAGATTAGGTTGCAACTATGGATATCCAAGTATCACCGACTCATTTATTTATTTATTTAACTCCCATAATATAATGTGAAAATTCAACTAGGCGACTCCAGCGACTTTTTTTTATAGACAGTATTTGTTTGAAAAAAAGTTCACGGAATAGTATGAAAAGTACCATTCATCGGAATGTCAGGATCTTCATCTTCATTAAAGAAGAATTAATCACCAATAAGAGGTGATGGAAATTCAAGTTCAACAAGTGTATGTACCTACATATTGCACATAGAAAATAAGGTAATTTTTGTAACGAATTCCACAAAACCTATAAAGAACAATGATAAAATCTCAATTTATTTCAAAAATAAAATAAAAACAAGAATTACTCACACGCGTTTACCAATAGAAGGAAATAAACAGAAATTACAATAAAACTCTGAACTGTCAAAGTCTGAGTGACATTAAATTGAAAGGTAGGGATATTCGGACTAGAGATGGTTAGTAAGGGAAATAATAATAGAAAGGGAAATTTTAAAATGTTGCCGAGTTCCGATCTCTGAGCGAGGTTCATGGAGAGAAATTCTAATCAAATAAATTCCTCTGAGCACTAAAAATGTTAGAATCAATACAAAAGACAGAAAACCGCAAAACCAGGAAAACACCAATATATGGTTTGAGAGACAAAGGTTTCGTCCAAGTATTGGTAAGAAACAAAGAATAGCCAATTACTAGGAGTTAGGTTTCCGATTTTGAATAAGGAATTGTTCTTTTTTTGTTCAAGAAGTCAATCGAGATAGACATACCATAAACGAAAGCTAGAAATTTCAAATAATTCAAAGTGCATATCCAAACCTTTAAAATTTTCAAAGTGAAATATTTAAATAATTAAATATTCAAATAAGTCGTGAATTGCATTCAGTACAAATATTATTTAACAACAAAATATAAAACCAAACAAAAAAAAAAGGGGAGAAAATTTCTGTAACACTTCTCACATAAATTTCGAGGTAAGAATTCAGAAATTAACAAAATAGATAGATATCTTTCTAATTACAATATACATTTTTAAAGGAAACGTTTTCCTTCTACTTACACTTTATGTGAAGAATTTCAAACGAAAGTAGAAATACCAGTAAAATCTACAAAAATCACAACATAATTTCAGGCGCTCAGCATAGCTGAAGCGCCCACCAATTTTTACTACCTTGCCGATTTACGTCACAAGAAAACCCAATATCACAACCGGCAAAAACAACCTACAGGAAAGGAACACAAAAAAACCAGAAATCCAGAACAGGCGAAGATAGGACGAAATTTTAAAATTCCAGCCCTACACAAAAAATATACATATATATATATATATATATATATATATATAATTTAAATTTTCAATTTTTTTATCTCAACTTTAATTTTCAATTCTAATCTTTAAATTTTTTTTTGTTAATTTGTTTTTTTTTACTTTTTCTTTCTTTTTGGAATTGGTTCAATTAATTTAAATCGGTATATTACAAAAAAAAAAAATATATATAATATAATAATAATCGCTCTTGAATATAAAGTGAATTAAAATACAAACAATACATATATATATTAAATATAAAGAAAAATAGTGATTGAGTGTAGTGAAAAAGAAAAAAAAAAAAAAAAAAAAAATAATAATAATAATATAATACATAAACCTACAAACCAACAAGCAGCTGTGGCCACTTCTTCTTCTTGGGGTAAGTCTTATGAAAAATTTTACATATACATATACATACACATACGTATATATATATATTTAGAACATATATATATTACCTCACTATTTTATATATATAAGAATTGTTTGAATTAGATTTCATTTTACACTTAAATTAAACAAAACTAAACAAAAAAAGAAGTTATACTTAAATTTTAAAAAGGAAGAATAGGTAAATTTATTGATATTAATGTTTATTATAAATCTAAAGTAAAATAATGAAATTCAATGTTTATTATTAAATAAATGTATATTATGAATTTAAACATGATTGGCTAAAGTTTAATCTAATAAGAGATGAGAGTGACCGAAAGTAGATGTAAATAGGAAAAGAGAAGAGACACCAAGGAACGGGTCGTCTAGGCGAGTATGACGACAAAGGAAGGGAGGGTAAGAAAATACCTCGCATACCTATCCATCTAAGGTACTTAAAAACCTGGTATGAGAATTTTTTTGTAACAAGTTTAGGGAAAACAAGAACCAACCCCACCGGCGAGCTACAGTGGTGCAAGCGTACCAGGAAGGTTTTCCCAAAATACCTTATTAAAACGGTTACAAAAATGGCGCCCAAAACGTGTGGAACCCGCTATTGAAAATAGTGGGGGATAGATAATATTGAGCCACTTCAATTTAATTTTTTATTTTTTTCTTTTCAATTTCAACTTAATTTTTTTTACACAACCAATAGTTTTCATTACAATAGTTTCAATAGTTTTTTTTTACAAATGGAAATCAGATTACTTAATCTAAGATTTCGGGTGAGTCACGACCATTGAAAAAAAATTTTCGATATCGTTTGCCACAAGAAATTAAGATTATAATCAAAGTTTCAAAAGATACACAAGAAGGAACTTAAAGGTTCGAGTCTTGGACAAACTATGAAACTTAGTTTTCAAATGACCGAAATATTTAGCCCTTGCTTGGAGATTTTGTTGAAAGCAGTCTCAAGGAACGTCCTGAAAGCGCTTTCAACAAAATACTCATTATTAAAATACAAAAAAAACACAAAATAATTTTTTTCCAGAGTCATCGTTGATGAAACGTGCGTCCATTGATGTCCTGGAAGAAAGATTAATTTGATTAACAATACACATTAGTTTCAGGTTAATACCATTAGCTTATTTTACTTTTGTTTTATTTTGGCTCGTAGAACTACGGTGTACTTCTCTTATCCTTCTTTCATCAAAGCTTCAACGAGTAGGTCATTCTCATCTCTTTTTTTTTATGAAAAGTTTCTGAAAAAGAAAATACATTTTAGAAATAATTGTTTTTAAAGAAAATTTTTGAAATTATTTTTTTTATTATCAATTTATTAAAACAAATTTGAATTTATAAAAATATATATTTATTTTTTTTGTAATTGGGCAAAACTATCAGAAATAACTTCAAGTTATTATATCCAGTATCGTTAAGATAAATTTTTTTGATTTTTTTAATTACAAAGGCTCAATAGTATGAGCCAAGAAAATACGAGAAACAGTTTAGCAGGAAGTTGGAACAATCTTCGTGCGGTCTCAGAAGCAAGATTTGAAAGTTTTGTGAGGCGTTTCAACACTACAATTGATAGGTTCAATTTAGATCAATCGGTTAATTTTTCCCAAGAGTTAAATTCCTTCATTTCTGATTCTAGCCAAGACATGTCAAACAATAGGATAACTGGTCAAGAGGAAAGGAACGAAAATATGATTAATATAGAAGAAAACGTTCACGGTCCAAACAATGACCAAAATAATAGAACTAGCCAAGAAGACAATAATGATAGGACACATACGATAAACAATGAGGATTTAGCCGATAGGGTTGAAAGGAGTTTGTTAGAAAATCAAATGCGAATTTTTCAACAAATGAAAGAGTTTATGGATAGTGTCAACAAACGGTTAGAAAATTTTGAAAGAGCCAGTACGGCACAAGTTGTCGCAAATCCAACAACAAGCCGCTCTCAAATACAAGTCAGGCAACCAATGGCATCTCCGTTGTCTAACGAATTTAGAAATTTGTCTGTGAGCAATTCTAATACTTCAGATAAGTGTCGTTTAGATAGGTGGAATATCCAATACGACGGTACAACAAATATTGGAGATTTTTTATTTAAAGTCGAACGATTACAAGTTTCTTCTAGGTATTCAGATGAGCAAATTGTTGCAAATTTACACGTCTTGTTAAAAGACAATGCAAATAGATGGTATTGGAGATACCTGAAAAAAAATACGGAAGCTAGGTTACAGGAAGTAAAAGCCGAAATGAAAAAAGAATTCGGTAGACTCGAAAGTGACGTTGACATTTACATGCGTTTACTAACTCGCAAACAAGGATTTAAAGAATCTTTCGATGATTTTTATAATGCTGTAATCACTATCAACGATCGTATGAGAGAACCATTTGACAACAAGAAGTTGGTAGATGTGTTAAGAAATAACGCTAAAGATAGGCTAGGAGAAATTTTGTTATCCTCGGACGTTAAAAATCTTGAACAACTAAAGTTGAAAGCTAGAGAGGCAGAAAAGTTTTTAGCTAAAAGATCGCCGAAAGTGGTTCATGAGATAGTTTCGGAAGAGAATAATAAACTTGAAGATAGTAGTGAAGAAATTGCAGCTATTAATTATGGAAGTAAAGCCAATAGTACTTTTAGTTGTTGGAACTGTGATGATAAAGGACATTCTTTTTATAATTGTCCGTCTCATACGAGAAATTTATTCTGTTTCCTTTGTGGAACAAAAGGAGTTTCTACACCTGAATGTCCCAACAAACATTCGGAAAACTTTCGTCGGGACGACAAGAAGGGCGGAGAGAGTCGTTCCATGAAAGTTTTTCCAGGCCCTTCAACTCATTAAAAAGAAGCGAAAGTGTCTTACCCACTGCAGAAGAATCTCATTCCAAACAACCTCCTGGAACAGTAGATGGCAGTGAAGACTCAATCGTTACTCCAAGCGACAACAAAATAGAAATTTTAAAAAGGGTTGAAGATCAGGAGCAGTTTAGTCATCCAATCCATAGATTCGCTTTAAAATCTCTTCACGAGAGAAAATTAAATTATGAAAAAGTCCGAGCTAGAATTTTTGGAAAAAGAGAAAAAGCTGTTAGTAACAAGATTCAAAAATGTAGAGATAGATATAAAATTAGAAAAAATTACCGCAAATTGATAATAGAATCAATTATTTCTTTAGAAGGTGACGGTCGGATGTACGTCAATGTACTTCTGAACGAAGAACCAAACTTTGCCTTACTAGACAGCGGAGCTTCGATTTCCGTGTTGGGAAAAGGGTGTTGGGATTTAGTTCAAAGAATTGGGGCCGAAGTTAGGCCATACAAAAATCATGTTCGTACAGCTGATGGCAAGTCACACGACATTGTTGGTTTTTGTGATATTATGACCAAATACAACGGACTTTCCAAAACCCTTTCATTTTATTTAATCCCGAACTTAACCCAAAACATATATTTGGGAATGGATTTTTGGAGGAAATTTAATTTGATTCCTCAAATCAGCGAAATAGCACCGGACCTACAGGATTACGAAAAGGAAGCTGACTTTAAAGAAGAGGCTGAGTTGGTTGATTTATCTGCGGAACAAAAAGTAAAATTAGAAGCGGTTAAAAAGTTGTTTCCAAATTTTGTTGAATTAGGTTTAGGAAAAACTCACCTGGGTCTCCATGTTGTCGACACTGGCGATGCCACTCCAATAAAATCTCGTCATTACCCGTTGTCCCCTATTAGACAAGAAGAGGTATATAAGGAGTTAGACCGCATGCTAGAGTTAGATGTTATCGAGGAGAGTAATTCTCCGTGGTGTTGCCCATTAGTTTTGGTGAGAAAACCTGGCAAAGTACGTTTATGCCTCGATTTTAGAAAGGTCAACGCGGTCACAGTTAAAGACGCTTACCCTATGCCACACATAGATGGTCTTTTGAGTCGTATCAAAGATACACATTTTATTTCAGGTATAGATCTCAAAGATGCGTATTGGCAAATTCCGTTAGAAGAACAGTCTCGTCCAAAAACGGCTTTCGCAGTTCCAGGTAGGCCACTCTACCAATTCAAAGTTATGCCTTTCGGGTTGAGTAATGCTGCTCAAACCCTGTGTCGTACACTGGATAAAGTTCTTCCATCTCGGTTGAGAGACAATGTTTTTCTGTATCTTGATGATCTTTTAGTATGTACTGCCGATTTCGAAAGCCATATCAATATCTTAAAAGAAGTAGCTTCATGTTTGCGTAGAGCTAATTTAACTATAAATCTAGATAAAAGTAAATTCGGTATGCGTGAGATAAAATATTTGGGTTACATCGTAGGACAAGGTACTTTGAAAACTAATCCTGAAAAAATTGAAGCAATGGTGAATTTTCCCATTCCTATCTCACAAAGACAGGTTCGACGGTTTTTAGGTCTTACAGACTGGTATAGACGCTTCATAAGAAATTATTCAGATTTAGCATCACCACTTACGAACTGTCTTAAAAAGAAAAAGTTTGAATTTAGTTCGGAAGCACTTGAAAGTTTTAATAGGCTAAAAGAAGCACTTTCTTCTGCTCCAGTCTTAAGTCAACCCGATTTCAAAAAACTTTTTATAATTCAATGTGACGCTTCGTCCGAAGGAATAGGTGGAGTTCTATTTCAACTCGATGAAAATCAAAATGAAAGACCTATAGCTTATATGTCAAAAAAACTCAACAAAGCCCAACGAAATTACACGGTGACTGAACTAGAATGTCTGGCGGCAGTCTTAAGTATAAGGAAATTTAGAGCTTATGTTGAAGGATCACCTTTCAAAGTGATAACCGATCACTCTAGTTTGAAATGGCTCATGTCACTTAAGGATTTAAGTGGAAGATTAGCCAGATGGAGTTTAGAACTACAAGGCTTTGACTTCACCATCGAACATAGAAAAGGATCATTAAATGTAGTACCAGATGCTTTGTCGCGAGTAGACATGGAAGGTATTATGATACAGTTACCTGAAAAAAACTGCGAGGAAATTTCAGCAACGACAGTAGGAACAGAAATAGACTTAGACGCCGAAGATTTCGACTCTGAACAATATTCAAAATTAAGGAAAAATATCATCGCTAATCAAGACACTTTGCCTGACTTAGTTGTATCAGGAAAATATGTCTATAAACGTGTACGTTTTAGAACAGGAGAAGTAGGAGAAGAAGATTCTCGTTGGAAGCTTTGGCTTCCGGAAACATTAACGGAACGCGTTATACAAATGTCACATGATTCCAAGTTAGCTTTACATAGTGGGCTCAGTAAAACTTACGAACGAATTCGTGAGAAGTATTATTGGCCTAAAATGATCTCAGACATAAGACGATATGTTAATGCGTGTGACATTTGTAAAACAGTAAAAGCTCCCAACTTCATTCTACGCGCTCCGATACAAAATCAAACTATAACCGAGAGACCGATGCAAAGGTTATTCGTGGATTTATTAGGTCCATATCCAAGAACAAAACGAGGTAATACTTACGTTTTCATAGCCTTGGATCACTTTTCGAAATTTATATTTCTTAAAGCTTTATCTATAGCCACCTCCTCAAAAATAATTACGTTTTTAGAAAGCGATGTTTTCCATTTATTCGGAACGCCGGAAATAATACATTCCGACAACGGTCGACAGTTCGTTTCTAAAGAATTCAGTAATTTCTTAAATGTATACGGTGTAAAACACCAGAAAACCGCTTTATATTCACCTCAGGCAAATAACTCTGAACGAGTAAATAGAAACATTTTAAGTAAATTACGAATTCTTATTTCAAAAGAACAAAACGATTGGGACACCCAATTATCAAGCATTGCTTGTTCCTTGAGATCGGACGTACACGAATCGATTGGATGTCAACCATATTTCGCACTTTTTAATCAAAATATGATCACACATGCGTCTTCTTACCGAATTCTACGCAATTTAAATTGTTTAAACGACCGAGAGGCAGAAATTATACCAAAAGAAGCATTAGTTAGTTTAGCACACGATAAAATCACTTCCAACTTAAATAAAGCACATTTAAAATCTAAAAATACTTACAACTTACGAGCTAAGCCTGTTGTGTATAAAGTGGGCCAAGAAGTATTTCATCGTAACTTCGCCCAGAGTAAATTCACACAAGGCATTAATGCCAAGTTACTACCGAAGTTCCTCAAATCTCGGATCAAAAGAGTTGTTGGTACTTGCATGTACGAACTAGAAACACGCGAAGGAAAACCAATAGGAATTTTTCATTCCAAAGACATCCGTCAGTAACCTGTAAAAGAAACCACAAAGAATCAACTAATTTTAATTAAATAAACCAAAATCACTTATCTGACTCTGATAGTAGCCCGGCATGAGACTTCAGGGAGTTAGGTACGGCTCCCACGTTTTCTTTAAGTATGTATTTTACCCGCAATTTTAAATTTTTGTTGATAGATAATTTATTCACATTTGTTTACTTAAGAAATTACAGAACACGGCGAACAAACTCAAGTACACAATATCCCGATTAGAAAATAAAATAAATAACTCGTGGGTTCGTATGCATAGTTTACAACAATTTATTGTTATAAACCAGCATAGCCCTGTAACGAATTCCACAAAACCTATAAAGAACAATGATAAAATCTCAATTTATTTCAAAAATAAAATAAAAACAAGAATTACTCACACGCGTTTACCAATAGAAGGAAATAAACAGAAATTACAATAAAACTCTGAACTGTCAAAGTCTGAGTGACATTAAATTGAAAGGTAGGGATATTCGGACTAGAGATGGTTAGTAAGGGAAATAATAATAGAAAGGGAAATTTTAAAATGTTGCCGAGTTCCGATCTCTGAGCGAGGTTCATGGAGAGAAATTCTAATCAAATAAATTCCTCTGAGCACTAAAAATGTTAGAATCAATACAAAAGACAGAAAACCGCAAAACCAGGAAAACACCAATATATGGTTTGAGAGACAAAGGTTTCGTCCAAGTATTGGTAAGAAACAAAGAATAGCCAATTACTAGGAGTTAGGTTTCCGATTTTGAATAAGGAATTGTTCTTTTTTTGTTCAAGAAGTCAATCGAGATAGACATACCATAAACGAAAGCTAGAAATTTCAAATAATTCAAAGTGCATATCCAAACCTTTAAAATTTTCAAAGTGAAATATTTAAATAATTAAATATTCAAATAAGTCGTGAATTGCATTCAGTACAAATATTATTTAACAACAAAATATAAAACCAAACAAAAAAAAAAGGGGAGAAAATTTCTGTAACACTTCTCACATAAATTTCGAGGTAAGAATTCAGAAATTAACAAAATAGATAGATATCTTTCTAATTACAATATACATTTTTAAAGGAAACGTTTTCCTTCTACTTACACTTTATGTGAAGAATTTCAAACGAAAGTAGAAATACCAGTAAAATCTACAAAAATCACAACATAATTTCAGGCGCTCAGCATAGCTGAAGCGCCCACCAATTTTTACTACCTTGCCGATTTACGTCACAAGAAAACCCAATATCACAACCGGCAAAAACAACCTACAGGAAAGGAACACAAAAAAACCAGAAATCCAGAACAGGCGAAGATAGGACGAAATTTTAAAATTCCAGCCCTACACAAAAAATATACATATATATATATATATATATATATATATAATTTAAATTTTCAATTTTTTTATCTCAACTTTAATTTTCAATTCTAATCTTTAAATTTTTTTTTGTTAATTTGTTTTTTTTTACTTTTTCTTTCTTTTTGGAATTGGTTCAATTAATTTAAATCGGTATATTACAAAAAAAAAAAATATATATAATATAATAATAATCGCTCTTGAATATAAAGTGAATTAAAATACAAACAATACATATATATATTAAATATAAAGAAAAATAGTGATTGAGTGTAGTGAAAAAGAAAAAAAAAAAAAAAAAAAAAATAATAATAATAATATAATACATAAACCTACAAACCAACAAGCAGCTGTGGCCACTTCTTCTTCTTGGGGTAAGTCTTATGAAAAATTTTACATATACATATACATACACATACGTATATATATATATTTAGAACATATATATATTACCTCACTATTTTATATATATAAGAATTGTTTGAATTAGATTTCATTTTACACTTAAATTAAACAAAACTAAACAAAAAAAGAAGTTATACTTAAATTTTAAAAAGGAAGAATAGGTAAATTTATTGATATTAATGTTTATTATAAATCTAAAGTAAAATAATGAAATTCAATGTTTATTATTAAATAAATGTATATTATGAATTTAAACATGATTGGCTAAAGTTTAATCTAATAAGAGATGAGAGTGACCGAAAGTAGATGTAAATAGGAAAAGAGAAGAGACACCAAGGAACGGGTCGTCTAGGCGAGTATGACGACAAAGGAAGGGAGGGTAAGAAAATACCTCGCATACCTATCCATCTAAGGTACTTAAAAACCTGGTATGAGAATTTTTTTGTAACAAGTTTAGGGAAAACAAGAACCAACCCCACCGGCGAGCTACAGTGGTGCAAGCGTACCAGGAAGGTTTTCCCAAAATACCTTATTAAAACGGTTACATTTTCTCAGATTTAAGTTGAAAATGTGTATAAATAGTTTTAAGAACAGAAATCATACAAATATTCAAAAGCGGACTACATACATACGTTTTTAAATCGAAAGGCGCTAAAAACTAATCAAGAATAAGGCAACACAAACAATTATTCTTACACATAAAAATAAAAGAATGCTCTAAAGTCCCACATGCAAATATTCTTCAAATTCCAAATCTATGTTTAGAACCTTTAGGGCAAGTAACTCTGAAAAGAAAACCTGAACATTGAATTGTTCCATATATTAAAGTCATGAAAGGTCTATCACCTGTGAAATGTTAATGGTACTAGATTTAACAGGGGAGAAAATTTCAATGTTGCATCTAAAACTATATTATAAATTATATAAATATATTTAAGAAAAGTTAAAATATCATAAAAGGATACCATTAACACATTGACATCAATTATGACCTCAAAATTGTAAAAAATCTTTTCCAGTTCCTAGCAAGTTCACTTCACCCACTGTATAATTTTATCTATCACAAAATGAGAAAAAATAAAACTTCACCACAAATATTTCAACCAGTCTTGAAATTTATTCAAAAATTTAATGAGTTTATACTCAAAAATTAAATTACAAATTACTAAAGCTACGACAAATAAGGTGAGTGTGTTTGCTGGTATTCGGGAACATCGATCGGTGGAAATACTTTTCATACTTTATATTCGTTTTTTCACTTCAATAAAAGCAAAATAATTTCCAAGTAATTTAACGATGAACTTCTATTAAATTTTGATCGATGATTCTTTTTCGATAACAAATTGGAATTAGCAGAATTTAATTTCTATTATTTACTTAGATATCAGATAAAATACAAAAAATAAAATCACTTTTGTGCAAGGCATTTAATATGAATACAATTTTTGTTCAATAAAATTATAAATAAAATAAAAGAGAGCTTATACGCACTTAAAGCTATCTGTATGTATTGAGTTCTCTAAACGTAACTCATGTCGAATAATATAAATAATTGTTCAGTGCTACATTACAACGTGTCATTTAATTTTTCTTTTAACTATGCAAATTTTTGTTTTATTATATTTTTTAAATTTAAGTCAAATGCTTATATAAATACATTTACAAGCCGTTTCTAAATGGCACTTTTTATAATTAAAATGTGTAAAGTTAATTCTTATATTTCTAAAAAATTCCATTTCTGTTATATCACTAGATTTTTTGATTTTAAATAAAATATTAAGCAAAAATCATATTTTCACATCAATTAAATAATTGTGAAAATAATAAAATAAAATATATACATATATTATATATTTAAAAACAAAAGCTTAAAATAATGCGATCTGTTATTTGTTTTAAACTTCTTTGGAAAATCCTTTGGGAAGAGATATATCAAAAACTATAGGTGGATTATTTGGCAGGTAATTGATGTCACAAGTTGAAGCATTCACAAATATTATTCGCCCATCCGATGTTATTCCATATCCCTCATGAACATGTCCAAAAACATGATACTTTGGTTTAATTCGTTGCTGAACACTAGACAGTAACTCAACACAACCTGCTCTAACACCTGAGCAGCACAAATCACCGTGTCCAACTGGTGGCGTGTGTGTTATGAGAACATCTATTCCTTCGGGAATTTTATTCCAGCGTTCGAGACATTCTCGGCCTCGAGGAATATTGAAAGCCCATTTGCAGAATTCTGGTTGCCATGGACTGCCGTAGATGTTAAGGCCATAAATGGTTGTGAGTTCGTCTTCGATGTATTGACAATTTGTCAGATACTGTCTGATATTGAGCGTTTGTACAGCGTTTTCGATGTTTTCTTTTGCATTGCCTAACGTAGGCATGTCATCAAGAATCGACGGCCCAGAATGCTTTGTTCTATAAAATAGCAAAATATTTTAATATTTTAGTTTTCTTTCTTTTCGATAGCTTAAGGTTTATAAAAGAGTTGTATAAAAAAAAGCTTTTACTTGTCCTAAGTTATGGCTGATAAATAAAAATATAGTTAATCAAATGTTACCAAGAATAAAAATAGAAAAAAAACAAATCAATCAATGGTTAAGCTGTAGGTAGATTTTAAACAATATTTCAGTATTGAAAATATGTGGTAGGAAATAATCGAAAAAAAGTAGTGATCATTAATGAAAGCGGTCTATATACATGTCACTATTTAAGATTTTATTTACATGTTAAGAGTTTAATTTAACGACTGAGATAGATTCAGCATTCAAAAACAAAATGCTTTTAATATTTCAAAGAAAAACTTCAAATTTGAATGAAATCGCATAAGTTTACACTTAAAAATATTATTTTATGATATGTTTAGTTCGATGACTTTTTTCCTGAATTATGATAATGATATAAACGAAATGGATTACTTTACGAGCAATTTGCGAATAAGTCACACACTATATCAAATTAGTACTGATTTATAAGTAAAATTAAGAGATAATAAAATATTAAACATGCGTATTTTTTGTAAAACTCGGATTAGCATAATTAAAACAAATGGATCATTGATCGAAAATAAGAATCATACCTTTGTGAAATTGATTTATTTTGAAAGGGATGTGTAAACGTTGAATCGAAACTGAGCTCATGATTTCCGGCTATGACAATTTTATGCTTATGCGGCAGATTCCCAATCCAGTTGTTGAACTCGATAACTTCTTCCAACTGGCCGCATTTGGTGAAGTCGCCTGCGTGAATAAATATATCCCCGTCGGGAATATCAAATTTAATGTAAGGCGTCAACGAATGGGTATCGCTCATGCAAACAATTCGAGCTTTGTTGAATGGAACAGTTGTTTGTGGCGGTTTCATAGTCACTTTGATGACTCTCTGGGTCTTGGACAATTCTTTCCATGCAGCTGTCGGGTCATTCGTCAGGGGATGTATTGGGACTTCCATTTCACCAACTGAAAAAATACAATTTTAATTAGGACGTGTATACTTCGAAAAACAACAAAAATGTTGATGATTCGTGATCTATGACATCATGGTCAATACAGCTCTTGAAAAGTTGCTACATTAATTGGAAACAAACGATTAGGAATCTGAAGTGCATTTAATCAGACCTCTTCAAGTATCATTAAAAGAATTTGTCGTATTTGCCGGCTAAAGTTTTTTGTAAAATGTACTCATTTAAACTAAAGTTTGTGCAAAAATAAAAAATTAAAATACTTCTCAATAATTACAAAATTGAAAACAGTAATTTTGTAAAAGGTTGATATTTTTAAGTGATTTCTTTTCGTAAATTAAGATTTATTTTACGCAAATTATACCTTTATTAATTTTGGTAAAATTAAACAAATTTAATGCGGGTCTTAGGTCAATATAAGGAGCTTTTATAATTTATTGTTTTATTTTTATGTTTTTTGTCTGTCAAAAATTTGACGTTCACATTGCAAGTGCTCAGTGCGAGAAAAATTTCCTTCGGTATATAAAAATATCCTAGAAAATAATCTCTTGAGCCATGTTCACATTAAGTTTTTTTTATTTTCAGATGAGGTCCATATTGATGCGGTTTTAGGTCAGTATAAATTTTTATTTCACGTTTTTTCCTTTTTTGTATTTAGCTTCGAATTATTATCCAAAGTATTTTAAATTGTATCATACTAAGTCACATTTTCAACAGGCATAACTTTTCTGTTTATCAAGATTATCTTTGTACTTTCGAAATCAATTTGGATTCTGCATGTATTAATTTTGGGCACTATATTTTTTTCATGAAAGAAAAGAATGCAATGTAAATATTCTCATCAGAGAATATAGCCATGTTTTAAAACTCAAATCTATTTTATGAAACTTACATTGAATATAACAATGTCTCATACTTGAAAGCACTGATTTAAACTTTTTTTTTTAAATACTTTCTAAGCTGAACGCAAATCTAAACGAACTATAGGAAAAAAATGACACATGTAAATGAGCACTTTGCTTAAATTAAATCTCGCAAAAATATATAACTGTATTAAGTATTATTTGAATACAAACATTTGTTAAAACTAAAGTATAAAAAAACTATAATACGTTTTGGAGTGTGTTACCTAGTATTGAGAAAACTATAGTTTTAAAATATCAAAAGAAATCTTTTTTAGCGTTGAGAAAAAATTAATTAAATTAAAAAATTAATAGATTATTAAATTATCGTTAAAGTGGAAATCCATGTGGTCAACAAATACTTTTAATTTCCAGATATCTTAAAGTGCCTAAAATGAATATGGACTGCCATTCAAATTACCAAATGCAGATATGAACGTAAATTATTTGTTTGAACATCACATAAGAAACTTTATATTTAAGACATTGACTGAACTAAAAGTTCTTAATTTAATTCTTACTATTGGGTACAAAACTCTGAATTTAAATTTAAATAAAGTTTTTAGTTTTTTAGTTTATTAATATTGTTAAAAAAATGTACAATGGTTAGTAACCGCACATTTTACAATATAGTGATTTGATATAACAATGTATCTTTCAACTAAAATATTATGTATATATGTTTTATGAATAGTTTTGTAGTTTATATAATTTGGTCGGGGGAAAATACAGTAAAAACCTTCATTTAAGGTCAAAAATAAAGTTTTTAATTGCAAGTATTATGCCTCCCAAATTCATTATATTTATTTAAATGAAAAATTACTGTTTACTATTAATAAACAGATGACAAGAGGATAAAACGTGTATTTTTTGTTAACTATATTATGTTTTGTTTCTACACCTCTTCTCATTTAATATGATCTTAGGATAAGTGTCTCTGCAATATGAGTGCATATTTATAAATGCCTTAGATTAGAAATAATGCAACTATTTTACAAATATGAAGACATAGCTATCCACAGTTCTTTTCTTCGAAACTTTTTGGAATATGTTCGGTTGAATCTACCTAGGTCTGTGATTCAATTTCGACATCTCTGAAACTCTATGGAAACAGTTCTAAAAAGCCAACACCCTTCAAAAGTGACATGTGCGATTTTTTGTTATTGAATGTCATCCCTGTTTGTTTTGATCAACAAGTGGTTTGTTTATACATTCACAAATTTATAATCAATAAATTGAATCATTTATTATTTTTAAATTTTATAAATCCAAGCAAAATATAATTCTGAAGAATATCTAGAATATACGTGAGCCCTTTCACTATAGATTTAAATTGAGTTTCAATAACAAAATTCCTTCTGAAATAAGCATTAAAAAACAGTGTTTTTATTTACAATCAATCAGCTGTTCATCACTGACAGCACTGACAAATGTCAGTTTGTGACGAAAAAAATATGGCTGCGGTTTTGCATTCCGAGATTCCGACAGAAAAATATTTTCATTAGTTAAATAAAATTGTAGTTTTTGTGTTTTTTGTTTGTTTCTATTTCCAAAAACAAAACATAAAATGGAAAACACTGAAACTAACATGGACGAACTTCATATCGAAGAAATGAAAGGTAAACTATTTATTAGAATTTTTAACAAATACGAGCCCCCTTTCGATTGAATATTATTTTTCGATAAATTTTTGGAGTCTTCTTCAACATTTATTTAACTTATTTTGTTTTCAAAACAAAACAAAACATCTTAATAACTAGAGAACTACATATGTACACGACTATTTCGAGTATATCTACCTCCCACTCTGGAATGCTTCACACACATTTGGATTTGGCCAAAAAATTGTTTACAAAAATTAATTAATTAAGCATTTTTATGCATTTACCTATTTTCTCCACTTTTGTTCTTTCCATTGTCTTGCTCGCGAAGCTCCCTTTCGTACACACTAGATACGTACACTTTGCATCACATGATTGGGGACATGGTCTAGCTAGATACCAATTTATCCAGCTAAAAGTTTGTTGTGTTCATGATATTTAGAAAACCTTTTTTTGTAAATCCTTCCGTTGGCAATCATAGATTTTGTTTAGCTATGATCATAAGTATGTAAGTGTGGAGAAGTGTTCCTATAGTCTTGGTAACATTTTTAAGGATTGATTTTTGTTAACACGGTGGTTTTTATGCTGGGAAGGTTTCCCCAAATTCATACCATTTTGGGTGTATTCAACTCAATTCCCTGATATGCTTAGAGGTATTCTCGGGTTGAATGGTTTAATATGGAAATCAACTTTAGCGGTTAATATTCAAGAAGTTTCAGGCTACCATTTAAAAAAGTACTAAAACACTTGTCCAGGTAAATATTGAGACAAAAATATTGAAACACCGCAAACCTAAATTATCTGACATGGAGTGTACATGTACATCCACACTTGATTTTAGATAAGCGGCTTATTGACTTGATGTTTGTGTAATGAAAACATGGGTTGGGGACTTGGGGGTCTAGAAAAGCCTCTTGGTCTGCCATAAGGCAGAAGTAAAAGACCGGCGGCGAGCAGACACACTCTATTCGACACATTCAGTCAGTCCCAGAAAACAGATGAGTTTCAATGTTTCTATGTAGTATCTAATAAATTCATTTTACTTAACTTAAAATTTAGTTCCCGGGTGCGTGTAACGGAGTATAGACATGGTTTTGTTAAGTTTCTAAAGGAAAATTCAATGTTTTTGTCGATATTTCTCTTTCTTCGTTTCGATCAGCTGGTTTTAAAATCGGGGATGACATAACCCTTCAATCTTTATCTTAAAAAAAGTTAGTGTAATATATAGAAAGAGCTATTTGTTATATACTCGTACCTATGCCATCTACAAGAGTCATTAATGTGTGTATTTAAAGTGTAAGCGCTTTGTGAAGGGTGACCGAATCAAATTTGCGAGTTACACACTATATTTTCGTTTTGATTTTATTCTGGTCTAGCTGCTAGCTGTAAATTTAAAAGCAACAAATAATTGTGTAATTAAAAAAAAAGAAATACATACAAATTATTCATTGCAATCGGTCGGTCGGTTAGTACCTATTTTGGTATACCTACATCAATATTATTTGTTCATTGATAAAAATAATTAAAAAATAATGAACAGTTCTTGTTATTGTTCGCGATGACATTCATACATTTAGTAAACATTATCAGTTCTTCATAATAAAACAAAAACACTTAAACCTTTTTCGTATTGTCTTTTGTCATTGTTATCGATTATATTTTGAATTTTATTTGGATGATGATGACTACCTCTTTCTTTTCGTAATTCATTCCTCAGAAGAATGAAACCAGTGGTGGTTCGGAAATTAATTTTGTCTGTTCATCAAAAGGATTATACATACCTATCGTGATTTGTTAATTTCCAAACTAAGTAACGAAAAAACTTTAAATAGGGAGGACCATTTATTTTTGATGTTACATATCTGGCGCCAAGTTTACCAAGTTTAATATTCAAATCTTCTGCCATATTGTAGATTCACCAACTAAGTTTGTCTTAAGCATCCGAGTTTGATCCATCATTCCTTAACATTTTCAGTGTATTGATCCAGTGCACACTTAGAAAGTTATCATGTGACCTCTGAATATTGTAAGTCAAAAAATGAAATTTTAAAAATTGAATGTTTTTGTTTGTAAGGTTTTCACATATACGAAACACAAGGGAAGCTAGGAATGTATTAAATGCAATGCGATACGTACATAATAATGGTGCGAATGATGATAACAGTTCCGTGATAATCAAATTAAAAGATATTATGGAAGAGCTTGAATGTACGCTTTGTGTATTGCTTTTTTCACATACATATGTAGTTTTTGTAATTTGTTGTATCGCAAAAAACAAAAGTTTGAAAAAATATCACATTGGAGTTTGTCTTTTTAAAATAAGCTCAAGGTGTCTTCAAGATCGATTGCGTACAGTTCATGATTGTATCGGTTCCGGGTCTGTTCAACCTCCTGCTGAATCCAGCAAAATGGTAAAGCGTGACTAGGATGAATCCACATTATGTTTTATATATATTTATCGGTAGCGTAGAGAGCCGGTTAGAAGTTATGGTTAAGCTTCATAATTTGAGAAGAACTTAGCAAGTTTTACGGGAGGTTTATTGAATATTTCATCTTCTATGTTGTTATCTGCCCCTTTTATTGGCCTTAGGTAAATATATGTAACGGATTGCACAGCTTCATTTATTTTATTTATTATTAGATTTTTAATTAATTGCATTGAGTTACACATTCATAAGTGTATCATCTGCCTAAACCAGTAGTTATCCAGACGTGGAGTTGATGGACCCTCTCGTTGGCGAACCCATGTAAATAAAAGAAAAATGGAATGCAAGTAATATTCTGAATTGTAATATTAATGATCCACCTAAAAAATAAATATGATTCTCCCAAAACTTTGTTAACTTCCATCTTCGAAACGCTATCTTAGAAAGTGAGAATGATAAATTCGAATCATATTTCTATCTAGGTCAAACATATGATCAGTTGTTGATATGGATGGAGTCAAATTATGATTGTCTCCTTAGACGGTACGCAACAACATGATATCTTTATACTTTTATAGTACCATGACACTTTGTGTGTCTTATGTCTTCTAAATCTGTTTCAATGTTTTTTTTTATTTTTAATTGAGCTGGATTTACCAAAAGAACTTTTCTAGTGGCAAACCTATTCTTCACCTAAGTCATACTGAGTCTTCAAACTCTTCGATTACATGTGACCAAAAGTGACACTGATATTCTTATTGATCGAAACTATTTGGTCCACCACCATCATAAGGCTAGATAGTTCATTAATAAGAGTGAATTGTAATAATGAGATTTATTTTATAGGTCAGATTATTATCCTATCGCTTTCCTGGGGAACTAGTTTATTCGTAATAACCAAATTTTTCAGAAAACGTATTGTCATTTGTTCAAATTGTACATCTGTTGTTGTTTTACTGAAATTGTTTACAACATTTCTTCAGAGGGAAAACTTCCTATTTTCAAGTATATTTGAATATTTAAGACATTTAAAATTGAATTATCTTCAAATCTAATCTCACCAATAGCAGAATTACTCGCAAAATAATCGCACATTAAAACAAAATGTTTCTTAAAATTAAATACAAAATCTCAGTTTTCCGGTAATTGTAACCATAAGGTAACAAAAAATCTATTATAGTAATCCATCCGGAATTGAAACCTACGCATGTTTCGAACCCAAAGTCTAGCGAAAACAAATAGGTAGGTATTCCCACATTATATCGACTGTTACATTGTTGTCCATTTAACTTATACTTTGCTTCCTAGACTTTTGTGTAATACATTATAATTAGTCTCATTTTAAATATGTGCAACATCTACCCCATATCGGTTTGAATAGCATTTCTTCTGTTTTCCTACCCCTTTGCAATTGGCTTGAACAAAATATAACTGCATTAGCAGACTAGAGTGCAAACAAATAATTCTAATTTGACTAAATTAAGGTTTTAAGAAGGTGCATATTTGTGTTGTTTGATAAGAACTTTGAATTTTGACTTGTTCAATTGATTTTTGATGTTTTTGATTTGTTTAAATTTAAAATAATTAAATTAATTTACTGAGAAGGCCATTCCACGAATGCTCATTATTCAAGTTCAACGGAAATGTATATCGATTATTGTTATAAGTATAAGTGTCAAATTATTGTCTTTGCTTATTTCCCTAAATCGTCGAGTAAAATTGCATCGTGCCATTTAGCCCAATCGAACCATTTGGATTTTTACACAATTGAGCTTCATAAATCAGTGGGTAAAATACGAACAAATTAAATAAGACATTTGAAATATACAAAAAAAAAAATACTTACATAATCTGTCTAGCCAAATTGTTTCGTTTGATTTGAACAATAGGGTTAGCTCATTTGGATTTCTAGAAAATCTTAAACAGAATTTTATTTAAACCGCTTATTAATTATTTTTGCCGGTGTTCCTTTTTCAGAATATGACACATCGAATGACAGCTTAAAAGAAGCCCAAATCCATTCATTAGAAGATGGAGGCCAACAAAACACATCCGGAAACATTGAAAACCTACAAGGATCCCCTTCAAATCGAAATTCTACAAATTTTATTGAAAGTACACCAAATCCCAAACCATTGACAAAAGGAGGGCCAGTTAACTCCTCGACAGACTCATCATTTGCAGCTGCTGCTACAAGCACAGCCGATGCATCATTTTCCGAATCTCATATATTGCCCAATGTTACAGAAATTATACGACAAGTGCCAACATCTACACGTCACTCGTTACTACCCTGGGGAGCACCGTCCCGCATATCCATAATAAATACGATTTCTTTTAATTCCAACGAATCACAAACAAGCGGTGAAATGGCTCTGCGACCAGGTGAAATTGTGATGAGAAATCTCTTCACCGATTTCACAGTTCAGGCCGAAAAGAAAATCGAATTGGTAATGCTTGAAAGTGCAGATAAGAACCTAGCTAAATTATTGCAACGCGGCGAAGACCAGCAATTCGATCAGCTACTATCTGCCCTCGGATCAGTAGCCGAACATTGTTTGCCATCGCTTTTGCATACAATACTTGCCTGGCATAGACGCCAGCTTTCCGATGCTGAAATAAAAAATGATCTGAAACGCATGGAGAAAAGCACAGCTCCGAAGCCAGTTATCGACATGGATTTTCAACTTCAACGTCGTGAAGCTGCAGTTGAGTTCATTTTTTGTTTAGCATTAATTGAGATACTTAAACAACTCCCAGTGCATCCTGGACACGAAGATATAATAAGAAACATTGAAAATCTAGCATTTAAACATTTTAAGTATAAAGATGGTCTACAAAATAATCCAAATGCAAACAATATTCACATGATAGCCGATCTTTATGCTGAAGTTATTGGTGCTCTGGCTCAGAGTCGTTTCGCCTCGGTGCGCAAGCGATTTATGAGCGAATTGAAAGAGCTTCGGACTAAGGAACCAAGTCCGCACACAACACAAAGTGTTATAAGTCTTCTGATGGGTATGAAGTTTTTTCGGGTCAAGGTAAAGTAGCTGTTTGTATACATATTTGTATTGTTTCTATTTTTGTGTTTTTTTTTTACAGATGGTACCCATCGAAGAATTTGAGGCTTCATTTCAGTTTATGCACGAATGTGGACAATACTTTTTGGAAGTCAAAGAGAAGGATATTAAACACGCACTGGCTGGACTTTTTGTCGAGATTCTAGTTCCGGTTGCTGCGGTAAGAATCCTAATTTAGTTTAAATTAAATAATTTCGGTGCATTAATTACTTTAAATATTGAATTTCAATAAATCAATCAATATCAAGTTGAATAGGAGATTTTTTTGTTAATGTTGGAGTTAGTCAATTACTTTCCTACAGTAGATATGATATATGTATATTAGGTTAGGTTAAAAGAGTTGATATATCAGCAAAAGCAGAAACATATTACTACGACCTCTATGTCCCTTTTGTGGTCCCCAGAAATTGATTCGGAATTGGATTGATGGAAGAGGATTTGAGAAGTTACCTCTTTAGCCACTCTGAATTTTTTCAGATTTTTTTAGTAACAAAAGAGAGATGTCGTAAAGATTATTATAGAAAGAATACTTATTGAAGTTTTTGTGTTTATTCTTATATTCTTAAGAAAGTAGAACATGAAAAATCGTGCTGCTTTTTGCTACTTCATATCTTCAGGGCGGCCAAAAACAAAAAAGCACTTATACGTCCCATTGTACTATCTTGAAGTAGGCTAAAAGCTAAAAGGAGGAAACGTGTAACTTCAATCTAAAATGGAGCTCTTTAGTTCTATTAAACCATGTACAAAAAAATATGATTCAAATGTATCAATAAAGCATATCATCTTATCATACCGTGCAAAAAAAGTGTAATCCATTGCGGACCCCTGTCAAACTAGTTTTAATTCCTGTAAACCTTTTCAGCTCGCATACTTAAATAAGTGAAACTGATTTATCCTTTAAATTTTATTCTTTTCCAGGCTGTCAAGAACGAAGTAAATGTACCATGTGTTAAAAATTTCGTAGAGCTTTTATACATGCAGACGTTGGATGCATCGACAAAATCAAAACATCGCTTGGCTCTTTTTCCATTGGTCACATGCCTACTTTGTGTCTCTCAGAAAACATTTTTCCTTACAAATTGGCATTATTTTCTAGCGATGTGCTTGAGTAATTTAAAAAATCGAGATTCAAAAATGAGCCGTGTTGCTCTGGAATCTCTATATCGCCTGTTATGGGTGTACATGATACGCATAAAATGTGAATCAAATTCTGCCACACACTCGCGACTTCAGAGCATTGTTAATTCACTTTTCCCAAAGTAAGTTAATTGTTTATGACTAACAAAAGTTGTCGTACAAATTGACATTAATTTTTCAGAGGTTCAAAGGGTGTCATACCACGAGATACTCCACTAAATATATTCGTCAAAATCATTCAGTTCATTGCGCAGGAACGACTAGACTTTGCAATGAGGGAAATTGTATACGATTTGCTTTGTGTCGGTCGGTCGATTAAGGTAAGTTTGGATTAATTTAAAATTTTATTAGATTTCTAAATAAATTTAATTTTTTTACAGCTTATCTTGACCCCAGAACGAATGAGCATTGGCTTAAGAGCATTTTTGGTTGTGGCGGACTCCTTGCAGCAAAAGGACGGTGAACCACCTATGCCAAGAACGGTGGGAGTTCTTCCTTCAGGCAATACCTTACGTGTCAAAAAAACTTATATCAATAAAATGCTAACTGACGATACGGCTCGAAGCATCGGCATGTCAACATATTTCCCCCATGTGAGGCGAGTGTTTGTTGACATATTACGAGCCCTAGACGTACACCTTGGTCGACCGTTGATGATGACCAACACACAAAATCAAAATAAAGAACCTGACGAAATGTTGACTGGTGAACGAAAACCTCGCATTGATTTATTCAGGACATGTGTTGCTGCCGTACCACGTCTTATTCCCGATACCATGACCGCTCAAGAGCTTGTCGATTTACTCTCGCGACTTACTGTTCATATGGATGAAGAACTTCGTATGCTCACGCATCAGTCCTTGCAGACTTTGGTAATTGATTTTCCCGACTGGAGGCAGGACGTTGTGCATGGCTATACGCAGTTTCTAGTGCGTGACGTGCTTGACACATTTCCACAATTGTTGGAAAACTGCACTAGAATGTTGTATGTTTTCTTAAATATCTGGCGTTGTGGCATTGCAAATGCAAACGCTTCAACAGGAAATAACAATATCAAAACACCCACCTCTGTTGTAGTAGCATTGAATCCGACAACAAGTGGAAAAGAAACAACTAATAGTCAAATTTCAAGTGCAAGCAATATTAAAAGTACTGGAGCAAATACAACATCCAGTGGAGCTTCGACAATAACTTCAAGTGGTGTATCGAGCATCACTCAGACAACTGTGATAAATTTAGCTGAAAGCACAAAAAAGAACGAAGTTCCACTGATAACGACATTGCATTTTGTTGAAGGATTTGCGTTAGTTTTGCTATGTAATTGTAGGCCGTATTTAAGAAAACTTGGTGCGATCATTTTGAAAGAAGTGAAAAATCTGATGAAAGCCTTGGGATTACCAGAAACTGAGCCACCAGTAATTGATGTGATTGATAAATGCTTGCCACAGGTATGTTGAGAATCCCAATACTGAAAACTGTATAATTAATTCATGATGTCCTTAAATTCTAAGTTGATTTCTTTTTACTCAGTGATTCTTTATTTGTCTTTGAACGAAAAGATCTGTTTTATACTTGAAATAAAAATGACTATGTTCTGATATTCAAACCATTTTGCTTTGCTTAACGTACAATTTGCCGAAAGCTAAATACCTTTTATTTTGGTTTCCTGATAACTGAAGTATAACCAAGTGTATTGGAACCAAACAAAATTGAACAAAAGTTGTGTGAATTTTACTAAGAGTTATTGAATAATTGTACCATCAATTTCATTTTGAAAACGTATTAATAAAGAAACTTTACAACAGGTCTTGGAGAAATGCTTGCCACACTTGCCACAAGCTGAGAAGACTGCCATTCTCAATGCAAATGTAATCGACTTGCAATGGATTGCCGAACGCTCAAGTGGTGCCTGGTTGGCATTAACTGATGGTAAAATATTTATGAAAACAGAACTAAAACCTTAAGAAAACTTCATTTTTGTTTTTAATTTCCAAAAGAATCCTCAAAATCTTCAACATCAACATTGAACCTCTCCCAAACGAGCAATCCCCACCAACAACAATTTGATCCATGGGCTGTGTGTTTGTTTGGCTTTATGGAGAGACATCGAATCTTACAACAATGTCCATCGACTGTAGCCCAGGCATGGCCAATATGCTATTCTCGAGTAACAACTCTTTACAGTGTTATTGATCCAACGTAAGTCGTAAAATGACTTTCCCTACTTTCAAAAGAAATTTGTTTTTAAATATTTAGTTATTTCTTATAGGCCAGTGAGTGATAATAGGGCATCACTTCTAAGAAGCTCAGCCCCAACCAAAAAGGTCCCCACAGAGGGACAAAAAGATTTATATCTCAGATTGTGGCGAAATCAAGTTGCGTGTGCTATGAGATTGGTTCCACAAATACCAAGTGTTGCTGTTCGTTGTGCTTCTCCTGATCTCAGTCTAAGGTAAGTATTATAGATATAAGTGGTGGTTTTGGGTAGAACATTTCTTAGACATCACATTGTTCAGAGATTTCACATTACCACATTATTTAAATATACGTTTTGTGAGAATATCAATAGGTCAACAAATAAAATCATTATTTAAATGCACTTTTCATACTCATAACACTTGTTTTTTGATTTAAAATACAATTATTATGTATGTATGTCTATGTAAGTAGGTACTCTACTAGTGTTATCGTAGAGTCCAAAGGAAAAATTGTTTTTTGTTATTTGTTTTGTTTTTGGGGAAATAAGGTTGGGAATTGAATGTAAGGAAATAATGTAAATGTGTGTTGGTTGGTATTTTGTGGTTTTTAACGCATGCATATAGCAAACTACGTATATGTATACATATGTACGAACATGGTTGTACATATCTCCTAAAATCCCTAGCTTTTTGTTGAATTAATGTAAAACCGTTTTGTATCCAACTTTTACATCACATTCACATCTGAAACATTAGTTATTTCGTCGAAATATAAACGTTCTAACACAGATTTTAAATTGTAAAATGAAAACTAACGTTTTATTTTCGGAATTAATTTTTTGCCGCAGTTAAGGAAATATACAGAGTTTTTATTTTTCTCATCTGGGAACTCAGCCTTATAATTAGGTATACATTCACTTTTTTGATACGCAAAATATTCTATTCAAAATTTATTGCACCAATCTCGGAATCCTGCTAAAAATAAATACAAACATTTAATTGAAATCTTTTCCTCTTAAACTATGTTTTCTCTATGGCAAAATTATTTTCTTCTCGAACAACTATTACAGTCCTATTCGGTCTTGAAATTAAAACCAAAGATTAAATTAAAAGAAAATTGTCTTATATCGCCTTGAATATTTTTCGGGTTTCGGCAGGAAGACAGTCTTATTGAAAAAAATATGCATATTCATATCCGTTTTGGAAAAACAAAAATCGAATGGTTTGAATTTCCTTGAACTACCATAAGAGCACAATTTGAATGGATACAAATTTTTTGAACCATCACCTTTCTCATATTCATTTGTTTTATAAATAAAATCTTTATGAATTTTAATTGTTTATGTCATTCCATCAAGTCAGTTTCGTTGTTCATGATATGCTACTGTTTATCCTTGAAGTGATCATTAAAATTTATGTTTACCTTTTCTCATTTGGTTTCTTTTATCGTTTTTCTTTTTTTTTCGTTTACTTTTTTTTCGAATGAACTGCGAATGCTGACTTTATGTAATGTGTACGTGTACGTGATAAATTGTACCAATCTAACCGAAAATAAAAAAGTTTGCAAGATCAATCGGACTCTCGATCGTTGTCTGATTCTTTGGACAACATTCCTTCAAATGTTTTTGGCCCAGAAGGAATTGTTACAAGGTTTACGTTGCCACTGTCATACGGGCGTAAAGAAGCCAGACAGAAGAGACTTGGGTAAAGTGATGATAGTCTTTTATACAAAAAAAAAAAATTAAAATTAAATTAACAACGAAAAATCTCAAATGTTTTTAAATTAGTTTCAATAATTTTATTCTTAATAGTTTGCAATAGATTTATTCGTTGTTGTCTTTGATTTAAAAAAAATGCATTTCTTTTTTAACAAACACAGTATAGTTAAACTGTTGTTTCATAAATATTCGCGCTTATACATAGAATAGAATTGCTTTTTTCAGTTTTAAGTAAAAACACTTTCATAAAATATAATTTCAAAAATAGATTTTATATTTTTCAGAAATTCATTATTAATTCTCTGATATCTCGTCGTACAAATATACAATATACCTACCTACATTAAATCTATAAAATTAACATACACTTTCCTAAACTTAAGACAGAACTGTGGTTCAAAAGTAGTCGTTTGGGATATTAGAAAAACAAGGTGATTTGTGGATTAGTTTTTTCCTCCTTTTGACAATTCGGTAAAATATTTTTCATAGTTATCTGAAATTAAACTAAGCAAGACCGAACTGAGGATTATTATTACTTTGTTCGTGATAAAATTAACATGTTCCTTTATAACTAAAAAATATATACTACATAATATCGATATACAAAAAATAGTTTAAATGGTTAATATTTTCGACTTGAAGAAATGACCATGAAGGGACTC
Organism: Scaeva pyrastri; assembly: GCA_905146935.1. Classification (NCBI taxonomy): domain Eukaryota; kingdom Metazoa; phylum Arthropoda; class Insecta; order Diptera; family Syrphidae; genus Scaeva; species Scaeva pyrastri. Next base: position 55,857,434 of record LR989929.1, read on the forward strand.
TACTAGGAAAGAATGGCCTTTCATATATCTGATAGAGTTATTCACAGGATACATTTGAAGAAATGTGTTTCTTTTAGAAAAGCCTGACAAGAACTCTCCCTTGCTGTTTATTGTTCAAAAGTCAGAGTATTAATGCCCTGTCCCTTGACATACCGCTTAGTTATCTAATTTAATTGTAATTTGAGACCGAGAATTTTTCTGTTAGTTTCTGTAGAAGGAAATCCTATAAAACCTAATTTAATTTAATTCTTGAGAATAAAAGTTACATTCACAGGCAATCGCTTCATTTTATGCGATTTTAATATAAATTATAGATATAAAATAATAATATCAATCCCGATAAATTAATAAATACTTAACATTCTTTAAAAATAGTTGAACATGTTATTTAAATATAACATATGCTGGTACATTACACACCTCTGACCATGAATTGAAGGTTTCGAATTCATTTAAACTTTACTATTACGTAAAATGCGTCAAGCCATCAATTAAATTCATAAAATAAATAAATGAAACAATTAACCTCAAACTGGCTTGCTTCCATAATATTGCTTTCCTTAAAACCTTTAAACAGAACTTTGGTAACACAATATTATATTAATATTAAAATAGTTGGAGTTCATTTTTTGTATTAAAAAGTAAATACCAATAAGCGATTCAGTGTTAAAAATTTCAATACTAAAGTTTCTGATGTAAATTAAATACAAATATAAAAAATAAAAAATATACATCTAACGTATAGGCATTTCTCAAATTAAAAATAACAAAGTACTTTCACTGCAGCACTTAGTAAAAAGTGTCTTCCATTTTGAATTAAAAACTAATTCTTAAAAATTTTATGAAAGTGTTATTCTTACTTAACTATGCTGAGTTATCTTAAGTTGTTTTTCTTAAAAATAAAAATTAGATGAATGAGGTTGCTTAATTGATGTACCTACATATTACTTGTTATTCTCTAACTTTAACTTATACATATTTCAGTTCATCTCCTGATTCCTTGAACGCAGACAGAAGCGACAAATCAGCCATTGGATCTGCATCACCCCAAGCTCTTTACAAACTTGTCGTACCCCTTCTGAGGTGTGAGGTAACTGAAGTCAGAGATGCAGCAGTAAATGCTCTTGGAATGATAAATCACGATGCTTTAAAGTAAAATCTCATAGAGAATTTCCTAAAAATAATATTTTAAACTAATGTAATCATATATTCTCCTCTGTAAAGGGATTTGATGGAAGAGCTCGTTGTTTTCATTCGCGAGGCAGTCGACAGAAAACAGGAAAACATGAGAAGACGTCGTCGTCGTGACGCATTACGTTTGCAATTAGTACGCGTTCTGGAAAAGATAGCAGAAAATGGCACTTTTGGTGTTAGGTAATTTTATTTGAGATCACAAAGCTTATTATACTATTTCAAACGCAAATAAATTTTGCCATGCACCCACAGTACTTGTGTTCTTGAAAGAGATACCATGTCCTTACATCCGACATTTGTTGAATATATAGAAGGTGCTCGACTCTATTTGGAATCAGAAATCGACAAAGATAACACGAGCATCCGCGAAGTAAAAGCACATTTCTGTAACTTTATTCGAAAGATGATAAAGAACTTCTCACGTGAGTATTCACATATTTAATCATACAATTTCGTGTTAATAAACTGAATTTATATATAACAAAATTTAACTTTATTCCTTCTATAATCTATAATAACATCAAAGTGGAAGCTTGTGGGACTCTTTTATCTCGAGATCTCAAAAGGAATTTATTCAATTTATTTGCCACATGGTCTGGTACATTTGCTAAGGCACTTGGTATATCGTCTCAAATTGGATCGACAGTTGATGAGGAAAAACTTCAGTTTAGTGCTCTACAGGTGGGGATGTTGCTTAATTATTTATTTTTAATTAGTTTTTAACTAAATATTTCTTTTTATTCTTCTTTTTTTTCAGGCAATGTCTGCACTTCTATCTTGTGGTCCAATCTTCCATACCTCCTACTTAGGTGACGATGGGATTATTTATAAATGGTTGGATTGTTTACTGGTATCTAGAGATGAAAAGGTGTGTTAAGTGTGTTAGGTGTGTTTTTTAAAGGTGTAGGAATTATTTTAATTATCACAACGAATAGTATTTTCATTTGAGCAGCTTTGAAGAAAATGTGATTAAGTTTCAATGCTTTTTAATGACTTAATTAGGTTTTTAGCTTTTAACTTCTAGACATGCTGTGGACAAGGATTGCTGAATACATTTTAATTTCCTTGTTATGAAATAATAGTGAAATTTTTTTCAATGGCTGAAAGAAATATATCTTTTTCAATAAATACTTAGAATAATTTAAGTTTTTTTTAATTAAAAGATATAAGAAAAGATGTAAACAGAAATAGAATGATTTATTGAAATAAATAGAGTCTAACTTAAAGTTCTGCCCAAAACATTGGCTTTAGAATGTTTTGAAGTCAGTTATGATCAAGAGTTAGCTTTTAGGTTACAAAATGTTTATGAATCAAACACTTTCTTTAAAAGTTTTGTCTAACTTTCAAGTTTTAAGAGTCAACCATTCATATACGTTTTGAATTCAATAAAAGACATTTGAAGCATTCACTTAAATTAAAAGAGAAATTTGATAGTAATAAGATTTTTTGACATTTTCCTACAGGTTTATCAACTGGCTCGTGATACTGTGGTCTTACTTCTTGAAACAAATCCTGATATGGGTCAATTACTTGAGTGGGTCATTGATCGTTGTTACACCTCAACACCAAGAGAAGCTGATGCTTGTTTTTTGTCACTAGCTGCAATTTTTAGCGCCAGGTAATAAATTTATTTATTTATTTAATCAATACTAAGTAGAACTGAATTGCAATGTTGATTGTTTTTACTTCAGGGAATATCCATGTGACCATTACACATCTGTTATTAATGTTACACTTCTTATGACTGGATGTCCACGGGTTGAAATACATTCAACTGCATTGCAGCTACTTCAAATACTGGATAAACGCTTTTTTGGAAGTGTCGGACCTTTACACACTGAAAATGAAAAAGGTTAGTTTTAACTTTAAGTTTTTTTCTAAAAGAAGGAGATGGAAAAATAGACGAAGATGGACGGTGGTAAGAGAAAGTTTTTAGTGTAACCTTAGAATGGATATGATCTCAACCTTTAGTAGCAAAAGGTGTTTTCAATATATACTTGCAACTTTTTTTTGTTATTGTCCCACTATGCTGGCTGTTCTAAACTTAAACATTTGAAATGAGAACTCTTACAGTTGCGACATTTTCAGACACTTTAGTCAGTTGATTATAAATGCAAATTCCTATTTCTGGGAAAGAAAACTGATCATCAGAATCTATTTTTGATATTAATTATTTAATTAATTTACAACAATTTATCTTAAATATCTCAAAGAATGTGTCAATGATAACAAATCATCAAAATCACATACTATACAATTACTTCCAAGAATGTCTGTCGGCTCTAAAAATGTTATTCATTCAAAATTTTATTTTTCTTATGAATGTTTAAAATGACAAAAGGTTAGGAACATGCTATGGTGAGATTAAGAATTTTGTTTTCGTTTAAGTTAATCTCTTCAAAAGAAAGGTGTTTTCACTTTTCGTAGTAAATTTCAGATTAACTTTCTAACTTTTAAAAACATTCATAATAAGTTCTTCTATCAAAATGTTTTAAGTTGTTTTTCATTCAGTTTAAATAAGTTTTTATTATATTATATAACTTCAATAATGATGTAATGCAAAATTTTACTTTTAATTATAATTTACAAACGAACCTTAGTATGCACTGCTGATAATTACATTAAAGTAAAAACCATTCAAGTTGCGTTCCTTTTAAAACCCTCGTGAAAGGTTATTAGCTTAGTTTTAATCTGTTTCTCTCATAAAAAAATATGTGGGATAAAATATGTTACGTACCTTGGTCGTGTGTGGAAGATGTAATTGTACGAATATGCATGTGATGGATAGTAAAAAAAATAAAATACGTCATTTTGGTTATTTTGCTAAATTTAACATACACAAACCACTCGTAGTCGCGACGTTTCGTTTCCGTTTCCGCTATATCTTATTTTATATTATATACTTATATGTATGTAATAGAAAGTCGTGTTAGTTACACTATTTATAACTCAAGAACATCTCAACCAATTTGGCTGAAATTAGGCACAGAGACATTTTATAGTCTGGAATAGTTTATAGGATAATTTTTATCCCGGAAAAATGTATGGTACGCCAGAATGGCTGAACGGATCTGGATTATATTTGGACATATGTAGATATATTATAGTCTGAACTATGAAAAAAATTGCATGGGAAATCGAATAAGCAACACCAATATTTTTCCATAGCTTGAGTTTCTGCATTAAGTTGGGCGAGTCGAAGTTTGCCCGGCCCCCTAGCCGCGTTGGTATAGTTAAATGATTAAATACACTAATTCTAATGAAAATAATGTTATCTTATAGAAATTGATCCTATAAGTCTTACTTACAAAATAATTTTGTTTTGATAATTTCAACCAAAAAAATGTTTGGTTTGAAATTTGTGGAACACTTGCACTTTGTAATGCAGGCGAAATGTAAAAAAAAAATATATATATCACCGAACATATCCTCATGTTTGCCAACATTTATATACTTCTTGCACCACTTGACTTATTTTTTATTCACTAATCAGGTGTTAGTATTCACTTACCATATATATATATATATACATATACATATGTACGAACTGAATAAAAATTGAGTATTAAGCTTCATTTTTTTGCCGGTCCGTGCAGCCGAAGATAAGATTAACGTATTAATAAATTTAGTTTTGAGATGTTTCCATACTTGAATTTGAATTATTTCTGCAATATTGGGTATGTTTTATTCACAAGCGCAGCTAAATTTCCCTCGGCAAACAACAACACGCTGCTGTGCTGGTTATACAATAAGAGATGTGTTTAATCGTTTAATTCACTTGAATGCTGTACTAGCTATACAACAGTGAATAAAACACAGCTACAAAATTACAAAATGGTAAAGTTATGTTGAATAAATGTATTGAAATAAATATATGTATGTGTATTGTGTATGTATGTAACAATAAATAATAATCAAACGAACTCCTAGGCTAGGATGCCAATTTATTTGTCTACATATTTTAAATCATAACTTTTTCACAGACGACTTTTTTTTTTAGATCCCTTTTAGTAATTTTAATTCTCTACCTACCTTTTTGTTCCTGAAATTAAAATAAAATTTAAATGATTTGTGTTTTAATTTAATTACTTTTTCAAAAAAAAAAGAATTTCTTCAAGTGTGTATAATTGACCCTTTTGAAGTTAAATAACGTCTGGGGTCCTGTAAAAAGGTTTCTTTTGCATTTCAGTAAACAATGCTGTCCCAAGTTAAATAATTTGTCCTAAAAAAAAAATGAAAAACAATCTTATAATGAAGGTTTTGTATTTTGGTGGAATGGAAGTTGAACAAATTTTAATTGCATTAATAAGTCAAGACACCAAGAAGAGTGATTAATGTTTCATTATGCATGGATAAATTCTGCAAAATAAAAAGAATTTTTTTAAAAATTGGTTAAGATCTAAGAATTCATATAGTAAAAAATAATAATTCATTGTCAAACAATAGAAATTAAGGCGGGACTATCTTTCAATAAGAATTAAAAGAAAAGTCTCCAATTATTTATTTCAGCGGAAACTAAAAAGAATGAATTGACTGTTTTAAAATTAAAACACTAAAAAATAATCAATTTAGTTTTAAACATAAGTTCGAGTGATGTTATTGAACGTTCAATTTTATCACAGCTTCACTTTATTCCTTCACGAACACGAACTCAATAAAAGAAAACTTTACTTTGTAAATCATTAACCTTATGTTAAGTAGTAACGTTACAAAAACGAAAAACTTCAATCTATTTTGATTTATTTCTTTTTTCATGGAATAATCAATCAATTCAAATACTTGATGTTAATTTATCTTATTTGTTATATGATAACAATCAATGATTACACAAATTCGAGAATCAAACAACATGTATTAAGTTTCCGTCTTATTGAAATAGAATACGTATGTATATGTACTTAATCAAAAATGCCATTAATATCGAATCGAGTTCATTGGACTGTAATTTACACTTTCCCATTTTTATCACTTAAATATTTAAGTTATTTCGTGTAGATTTGAGAAGTGTTCTACGAGGACTGGACTTTTGATGCTTTGAAAGCTTAACCATCCCTATATTGACTGGAACTGGAATACTCTGCATTCTGGAATAAATTTACTGGAATTCGAATTAAAGCTTTTCCCCTCGTTTTTATTGAACTTTTTCATAGAATACAAATTCATTCATGAAACACATGTTCCTCCGTGGTTGATTTAAGATGAAGATAATTTTGTTTGTCTACTTCCACTTAGTTATAGATGAGCTTGAGCATTCATTGCAAGGCTCTGCGGATGTCCTCTAGGCTCTAGGAGTTGACAGCTGAACAGGAGCATTCTTTTTTTCAAAATACGAATTTTTACAAGGAAAATATTTTCAACAAAAAAATTATCATCAACTGAAAAAAACACACAAAATAGTAAGTGGTTCTAAACCTGAGGCCTGAGTTGGTTTCTTAATAAGTTGCTACTTATAGCCCAAATGGATTGCCACCTTCCTAAATTGGAAACATTTGCTTTTCATCTCATCACTGAAGATGATTTTTTGTTGAAAATTAAGATCATTTTTCAACTGCTTCTGACCTCGTTTAGTTAGTGGACTACACTATTGTCGATGATCGTTTGCCTTCAACTTCTAACTGGTGGTAAAATTTAGGTTTTCGCCGAATTCTTGTGAGCGACTTGAAATCGACCGCCTCTAATTATTTTCCTGCACTTCTTTACGGACAGCGGCGATGGTTTTGGTTTTGGTATATCTTGCGTTTTTCGACTTATGAGCTTAGTATTGACGAATTCAATATTCGAGCAAAACAGTCATTTTGACAAAACAATTTTATCATTTGCGAGTGTTGTTGAACTTTATATTCGTTCAAATTAGTTTGACAAAACGGACTTTTTGAATTTCATGTCGCAAAATCTTTTACATCTAAATAAAAACCTCTGGCCCTACCTTGTACTTAACCATAATTTGACGTTAATATTTTTAAAGTTTTCGTTATCAAACTGTTAACCTTTATCTTTATGAATTTAACAATTGTGAAAATATTATTTATCTTTATAAAAATTCACAGTCTCAGTAAAAGTTCAAAGTTTTCAGTCAAAATTTAAAAACCCCTTTATGAAAATAACATTAGGTAAGGAACTCACTTCTTTCTGAAAACCAAAATTGTTCTGGTCAAATTGTTGTGTTTTTAATGGCAACTTCTCCTAACTGAAAAGAATTCCAGTCATTTTTTTCTAAACTTTTGTGTTCAGAGATGCAAAAATTCTTACAATGTCTGTATCACTTCATATGATTTTCTATTTTCATGAACTAGAGTATGGTTTTCATTTTGTTCCCGTATGTTAACATAGGTACATTAAATATCAATTTTAATTGTGGGGCACTCTGTTGTTCCTTTTCAGTTTCTTGGTACTTATTTAAAACGAGAATATAATAAAAATGTTTTAAATTTCTTGTTTCTAGTTTATTTAATCCTCAAATAACAATTTCCCACTCTCAACTAATAACCTTAAAAACATAGCATGTATGTATGTATTTTAAAATTGTATTAACAAATTATAACGAAATGAATTTCAAAACTCTTGCAGTCTGCAGATGCAATTTGTTTCTTACATTTAATATTTATACACAAAAGAGATATAACAATATTTATCTTTTAAAAACACCACAGTAAAAAAAGACAAATAGAATTGAAAATATCATAGATAATGTAGTACGAGTATTTCTTGTGAATTATTTCGGATTGAAATATGCAAATTTTAGCTGGAAAAATTATTACAAAAGAAGAAGACCAATTTTAATTATTTTTAAGAAGAAACGAATTCTAGAAAAGGATGTTTTAAATAATTTTTTTTATAACATAATTGATTTTTTTTTAATTTATAAACTGAATTTTTTATAGTTGCGATAGCAAAAAAAAAGATGCGTTTAGTTGCGAGTTTAAATAGAGTTGAATTCTGAAAAATCGAAATGTACTAGAATCGTTGAAAAGTTGATAAGAATTTGGTGATTGTAGATGGCACTTTTACTTTTGGGGCGTGTTTTTTTTTTTTTTTAATTTATTATTGTTTTTTATACAAATTGCTAAACGGTATATTCAAAAAAAAAAAATGACGGTAAATATTTGACACAATCACATTTTTTAAAAGTGACGCTAACTTGATAAAGTGTTGCCAACCGTAAGAAACAAACTGACAGGCTTTAGAAATTACATGAAAAATTCCAACAAAGATAAAAAAGAAAGAAAAGTTCTCCGTCTACATAAAGTGGAATGGAGGAGATGATAAAACAACGAGAATAGTCAACAGTTTATGGACTTAAATGGATTGTCATGCAGAGTAAATAGTAAAGACGAAGAATGTCTTAGAATCTGATTCTGAAGGCGCACCTTAGTCAACTTTGTGTGCGAAACTGACAGTGGACGAATTCGTTGATTGAAGGAAGTGACTATGTAAAATTAAGAGAGACAAGAGGCACAATTATGTTTCAAACAAGCCGTTAAAATTTCAATATTCAAGTAGTCAAAGAATTGAGAAATTTTTGAAAAGCCTCCAGAAAGTAATCCACCAAATTTTCATCATTTTTCTTCATGCGTACTTCTTTACTAATACTTAACTTTCAGCTGTGCAATTTGTTCTTATTTTACAGTTATCATACTTACTCGTAAATATTTAAATGTTAAATGTAGATGTAGAATACAATTATTGTGTACATTTTGGGGACAACCGTTATTTATATTTTAAAGATTCCTTACATATCCAAAGTTTTTTGTGACAGTGATATTTTTTCTGGCTCATAGTCATATTACATGCAAAGTCAAATTGAGTTGCGCCAAAAAAGTCTCAAGTAAACACCGTTTATGAAAGCGAAATTACGCAATATCGTCGCTGTTTAAGAAAACCGGCATAACTCAAAAAACACGATTTTTGAGTTAATGATGCTAATCGAATTAAAAAAATTCTCTATCTTTCTGTCAAACTTGCATAACTGTAGCTCTTCGGAATTCCGCTATATGGAATTTTTTCCAAATGTCACATTGGATAATAATATGAAAAATCGTATGACTCACAAACTTTAAACTCGTTTTCTGAAGAATCATGTTTTTTGAGTTATGCCGGTTTTCTTAAACAGCGACGAATGCCGTTTTCCTGTTGCATAATAAAGATTTTTTCAATTAGTCTTCATGTCATGGTTTTATTTTATTTTGCTGTTTGTTTTTTTTTTTTTTTTTAATTTTTAGAAGACGAGAAAGCAGGTACTCTGGATATTTTGCTTAGCAATGCATATTGTCGCTCGCAACGTTTCCTCTCCAAACAGATGGCTCAATTACGCCCAGAACTGACCATGTCAATGTTTTCCGGTAAGAAAAAAGAATATTTATGTAAACAAAAAATACAAATTCTTTTACTGTTGTTATTATTCTCCATGTAGAAATAACGCATCGTTTCCAAACGGCAAGGGAAGAGGTGAGAGCTTTGCTCCTGCAATGCCTGTTACCTTGGCTTCAAAATATGGAATTAGTAGCAACAACAGTCCCTCCTGCAACGCCCTTATCATACATCATGGTAGGTTATATTCCTGTTATCCTTGAAACAAAAAAAAAAAAAAAAAAAAAAATACAAAAATGTTTGCATAAATCGTTTTTGATGTGGCGTGTAAATATTATTTCTTTTTCATAACATGTTTCATCTTCCGCCTTTTTCCCTTTTCCCCGTCATCCTTATCTCCTTCATGTTTCTTTCCTTATTTCAGTATTTTCCTGATTCTGGAACACGTGGCCGAAGAGAAGGTACTGGCTCTACAGAGGCTACAGAAATGATATTGAATAATCTTTTTTACATTACTGCAAAGGTAAGTCCTTAAGTCATTACTTCTTTTTTTTTTTAACTTTTTTTTTGTTGCTATTTTGCTGTTACATTTTTAAATACGAAATAAATGGCTGGCTGGATGTTTTTCTTTTATTAATGCTTTAAGCTTAAATGCATTCAATTGAATTGCAACAATGGATTATGAGCAATGCCTTTTTTTTGTTTTGAATCCCAGGGCTTTGCAGTAAGAGATGTCCAATTTTTGTTGTGCGTCGCGTTCGTTACGTTTTGATGGTGGTTCCGTTTGGGTATTGAGATTTGGAGGTCTTAAATAGTTAATTAATTTAACTGAAATTTGGCAGACTAAATTTTTGTTTGGTTAATTAGGGGCTACCAGTCGTAGCATTAGCATATTTCGTTTGCCAATGATGTCCTTATAATGTCCTTCATAAAAAAGGAGAAAAAAACGTCTGCAGAATAAGTTACTAGTTACGATATTAAATATGTTCCTTAAAGTGTTTTGTTAGTTAATATGTACGTCACTAAGTCATTTATTCTAACGATATTTCAACTGACAATCAAATTATGTTTTTCGGAAGGCCAAAGTTCGATTTTGAGTAAAAATCACTCTATCCGATTCGAGAACCACTCTGCCATCTTTTTTTTTTCCTTATCTTACAAACTATACAAATTTAAACTGAATCCCACATGTTGGAGTTCTTGGGTTTTATCTATCAATTCCTTGCATCAGGAAAAATTCATTCCTATCCTTCTTTTTGCTTAAAGTAGTGCCGAGTAGGTTATTCAGAATTCTAATTGTTAAGTAGAAAATATTGTTGATTGAATTGAAAATAAGAAAAAAAAATTGTTTATTAAAATTTGGCTTTCACTCATCTTCCCGGGGAGTGTTCCTTAAATTAAATTTTTTAATGGAGCTATATTTATTATTTATTATTATTATACATATATTTGTATTCAATTTGAAAATTCCAAATGGCAGCGTTCAGAAAAGTAAATATGAGCTAAGTTGAAACTGCTCCTTCAGTGGTAACTCTAAATTTAGCTTGAATTCAAGAAGAAGTTTGAGAATTTCTAAAAAAGGCAGTATTCGCCCAAGTGTACCGATACAACACATGTTATTCACTCTTACTTTCAGTAACATTAAGTATCTAATAATGCTACAGACAACAACTCAAAAATTCACAGTTTAGTGGATTCGAGAAACTGTTCAAAACGTCCTAGTGAAGTAATTTGAATCAACCGTTCTGAAATATTTTGAGATTTCCTTAAGCCACAGGTCGATGTCCATAAACTACAAGCCACCACTATCAAGTAAGCCAACATAACCAATGCCAATTACTGACGATATCTCAATTATACATTTATCGTATTCAAATCCGAAGTGCTTAATGGAAAACCCTGTCTGGTATCAACTTAACTTTTTTGTCCATCATAGATGCTAGTTTTTATCCGATTAAAGAAATTGGATAACATTTTTTTCGAATAAGTAGCCTAAACTATCCATTATGTTGATTTAGCTTTGACAGGATATAGCGGTGTATGTTAATGCATTGGCATGCACTTATATTCCATATGACTGCCACTATCGCTGTATATAAATAAACATATAAATATACGTTCATGGATGTTTCTAAATAGTGAAATTAAATGTGAAATTCGAAAACCCGACACACACATTTACAAAAGACAAAAGCATAACAACATTGCTTCCATCATCCAGCCTTAACCCTGTTCAACACTCGTGTACACACAGCCACACTCAATTCCAGGAGCAGGTGAACACCTGCTGCTACATATAAATGTCTTTATAAATTGCACATAATTTGCGTTACAAAAGCGATTGTTTTCAATGTAACCCTTAATTAAATTCCAACTGATTGTGAGTCCTTTTTGTCTATACAATACATACAAATGTACTCGTATATGTACGTACATATAATTGGTACTCGTATGTAGTATTTGTGTTATTCTGAGGATCTTTGTTAAAACAATAAAGCGACACGACCGACAAGATATGACCTAGAATATACTGAAATTAATATTTTAGATATTTGTAAATGTATGTATTGTCTGTATATAGATAGCTTGAAATTTACGAGTATATTGTTTTGGCAATTATGCATACCTATGTATGTATGTCAGGTCATTTGTTAGTTTTGAGAGTGTAAAAATGTCAAATTTCATTAGTTTTTATATTCCTGGCATATTTTATTTAACCCAGCAATAAAATAATAAAAAAATGTGGAAATTCAATAACGATTCCTTTTTGCGTGGAATTTTTATTTTTTAAATGTTAGTTTCACGGGTTTTAAGTGGAGGTCAAAACACAGACAGGGCTCATCAGATTTTCCTGCCTTCTTTTCGAAAGGATTAAATTCTGTCTGACATTCCAGTTGGATCTATCTGGATCAAACCAAAAATAGTAAGGGTATATATTGGTCTTCTTGGAGCTAATGACGATGTACATATTGTATGTATGTATACTAGTCAGAGGGACTTATGCGTAAGAGTTTATAAAAAAGACAGAAAAACGATTGATGTTGACTCAATTAATTACTGCCGCCACTGTCTTCTAGCAAGTGTGTTAAACGTTTATGTAATTTCACAGTACAATTAAACTAAAATATATATTTATTAAAATTTAAATATTTGTCAAATAAAATTAATTCGAAGGAAATGTTCGTTCTCGAGATATTCTAGTCTAAAATATTTTTTACCAATTTTCGTTTAATTTCTTTTTTGTTTTTAATAATAAAAAATGTCAGTTGAATTATTTCTAAATGTCATAAAAGTTATTTCAAATTGTAAAACATTGTATTTCAGTCACAAACATTTTTTTTATTTAAAAAAAAGTAACGGTATCTTGATTTTTTCCAAATGTAAATCAAATCTGTTTTACATCAAATTACGCAGAATAACATTTATTTGAAGTCGATAGCATTATTTATTTCTGAGATATTTGCAACGAACTTTTTTTTAGCAAAATTTTTATGAAGGCCTTTTCCGTATTTTTTTGAAATATTTAATTGAAGTCGATATCTTTAATCTCTATCTCGAACAAATGACATAAAAGGGACCAAAACGTCCAGAATTGTCAAACATTTTAATTTGAAAAATCGGACCGATAGCAATAATTTGCTGTAGGAAGTTAATAAATCAATTTATTTTGAAAATTTATTTAAATATCTACTGTTGCACCTAAAAAATAAACTATTACTTTTTTTACAGTTCTCTGATTTGCATCCACGAGACATAGAAGAACTGTGGGGCACCTTATGCCAATTTTGGCCAAATAATTTAAAAGTCATCCTACGCTATTTGGTCATAATGTCTGGAATGGCACCAACTGAACTACTGCCATATGTAAGTGCACAATAAAATCAAAAATATAATTCCTTTATGTTTGTCAATAATTTTCCATTTAAAACAATTATAAATAAATCACATATGTATGTACTTCATAATTATTTTAATAAAGAACAGAAAAGCACTCTTAATTTTAAATTGAATCTCATTAAATAATTGCTTCCAGGCAAAACGAGTAGCACTTTATCTTGCCAGGACGTGTGCCGATCGGTTGTTAGATGAATTAATGGCTGAACTCCAAACCGTAGAGACCCTTAATTGTTTGATTGAGCGAACGGAAACACCACCATTTTATCGACTAACGAGCATGAGAAAGGCCTCCAGTCATTCAGATGGTAAAATTATTTTTGATTATTTGTAGGTTTATAAAATCGTCATTAATTTTAAATACATACATACCTTAAAAATTAGTTTCTACTGATTTGTGTGGTAAGAGTATGAGGTTGTATCTTAATTATGTATATTTTCCTTTACTTGTCTCTGAATTGTTTTATGTATGTACATGTACATATATTAAATAGTCCCTCGAGATATTTTAGAAATTTAAAATAAGAAAAACAAAAAATCTTAAATACATACAACCTTTTAAATTATATAATTTCTTGTGTTTTTGCGAAAAAAGGACAAGCAGCAGGAATAAACGATTCGCGAATTCAAGACCTGACTGTTGAAAAAGGAACTATTCATACAAAACGACACAGCGGAGAAGATCCTATTAAAACTGGGTAAGTTCAATCGATTTCATAGGATGTTTAACTGTCAGACTGTCATCTCTTTTTTTTTTAACTCTACATACTTAAAAACTACTTTATGGATTTTGATCACATTTCTAAGGCTTAAATTATTATTTTTTCTTTGTCTTAGAACGTGCGAATTATTCGTCATGAATTAAACTCATTAATCTTACAAAAAATTTATCTTTTTTCACAAGTAAATCAAAAATCTCAACCTTAAATAAGCATTCACCAGAATTTAGATTTTTCCGCACATCCCACAACCAGGTCGTGCAATAGATTTATTTATATTCTATTTGATTTATTCCTTACACGTAAAATCCTTTTGACTTGGTTTATCCTCTCCCTTGTGATTTATGATTTATAAAACGAAAAAAATAAAATAATGATTTATCGCCAAAAATAAACACTTTGTTGTCAACGCGATGTAAAATCAACAAAAACATTCCAACAACTTCAAAATTCAGTTTAATTTAAGAAAATAAAATACTTCCGGTTCCTTGGTCTTGAAAATAAATTTACATAAATTAAGAGCTAGTTAAAATTTGATTAAACTTCTATATATTTGTATATATATAACTTTCTCTATATTTTCCTTTATAGAACTTGCAAATCAGACAGTGGAATTCGTGTCTTTACTCAGTCAAGCCGACCGCCAAGGGGGGCAGATAAAATACGCGCGGCATCTGGTCCTTCCATAATGCCACGTCCGGAAGACATTCTAATCAACGATCCAGAGGTAAAAAAAAAAGAGAAAAGCCACCCTTTTCTTATTTGTAGTCTTTTCCACCTACATTATAATGAAAAATTATTACATTGTCCAGTTGAGGCAAGAAGAAAATGTTGAATTACGCTCAGAAGTACCTGCGGCACCGCATCCTCTTCCCATGCCAGAGTATGGAGGTTATTTTGCGCCACTTACCCAATTCCTGCCCGACGTCAGTTTGCCGATAAGTGGTTTTCATCGGTAAGTGTAAATTTTATAAACGACCCAATTAAGTATCTTTATGGAACGTTGTTGAATCTTTATTTAAATTATTAAAAAAAAGATGCAACGTAGCTGTTATGTTGCTCGCTGACATTGTGGTAGATGGGATTCCAGGAGTGGATTGGACACTACACTTGCCTCTTATGTTGCATATTCTGTTCTTGGGACTCGATCATAACCGTGTTATTGTACGGGAGCATTGCAAACAATTGTGCATCAATTTATTGGTAAGTTCTTTTTTGTTGTTCTTTTGCATTTCATTTTTTTGCATTTAATTTTTTTTTGCTACACAGATTGTATTGGCAGAGCATAATGACCACTTGACAGTGGCTAGAATATTGTTGAATAGTGAAACATCAAAGCTGGAACTTGGATTATCTGGCCCATCGTTGCCTGTTATAAGCAATAATTTCACAGGTGAGTTAATTTTGAACGAATCTAGCTTTTGCTCTAGCACTTTTAAAATGAAACACGCAAACAGTGCAAATGTTTATAATATTCCCAAGCTGTAAACTTTTAAGAATGAAAAACAAGCAAATGCTTTTAAACAACAAAAAGTCATTTACACTTCCTGGCACAATTTCTAACTATCTTCAAATTTATCGTCGCTGAATCAACCAAAAACTAATCATAGTAAAACCCCGAAACGCCGGTTCGCGAGGCGGCAAATATTCAAATCTTCTAATCCTAATCGCAAATGTAAGCCTGGCAGCTAACGTCAAGTACTTAAAGTTTTGAGTTTAAGTGATATCGAATTTCATCCATTTCAAAATTTGTACATTTTAAGAAAAAACTTTGAAACCAAAAAAATACATACATATGTTTCTTTCTCTAATAAATCTGAACTTAGAAATCAACTAAAAAATAAGTTTTCGTACAAAAAGTAAGTGGTCATAGCAGCAATCCTGCCTGACGCACTTTCCGACCCATATCAATTACTAAAGAAGAAATATGATATTAGGTTCTTTCGGATTTTTCGTCAACTGGTTCTTTGAGTTTTCAAAATTTCCTAAGAATATTAATAAATTTTCCCTCTTCTACTTCCCTCTTTCCACCTTAAACATTTCCATATTAGAAATTCTTTTCCCTTCAAGCAAATCAGTTGACTTATGTATGTAACTACCACATAACTTAAACCCTTTAGGTACATAAATCAGAATTAGTTTATTATCATTGTAGTTTCAATGCAAGTGCATACCTAGCACATATTCTAATCCACCGATCCAAATCCATTATTGGTAGTATTTGAGGGTCTTCCAGATGCATTTATAAATAATAAGTCCTATAAAATATTAATCTTGATCGTCATATGTATATCCCGTCAATGACTTGAAAAAATAAAAATACACTTTTTCGTCCTTCATCCGTTTGTTTTTTTGTTTTTCCATTTTCCATTTTTCATATTTTACTTTTTGTTGTTATTTTGCGCTTTTGTTGTAACGTTCTTTTGTTTAAAAAGTACACATTAAAGTGAAACTGTTGTTACTACTACTCCTGATGATGCTGCTGCTTCTTCTTGTACTTCCACTTTGTTCTTGTTGTTCTCGATGATTGAGCGCCAAGGGTTGTTTATCGATTGAGAGTTTAAACTTTATGAATAAATTTACATCACAAGTGTGTCGTCCAGTTTTGTCCTTCCATCATTCAACCAACAACGAGCACAGGATATCCTCTTGTTATAAATTCATACAAAACTTGCCTCTAATTCCAATCGATACGATGCTACCAAATAGCCAGTAGCTATAACTTTCTCTTTATTGAGAAATTGTTTCTCATGCCATTGCAACACTTAACCTCGCGAAGCATTATACTTATGTACATAATTCTCAGAAGAACATGAATATGAAATTTAATTTAAATCGTTTTGGATTTCAAAACTTCCAGGCATCTTTAGCAGTTAGAAGGAATTAGAAGTTTTAAACAATATTATTTAGATAAAGATATTCATCATAACGTATATTAGATTCAAAAATACCTACCATAAGTTTTTTAACTTCAAAACTTTTCAAACAAAAAACTTTCACAAATACCAATGTCGTCAGAAAGTTCCTTTACATCGCAAGAGAAAGTTTTTCTTATTTGTTTTTTGTTTTTTTTTCTTTGTTTTATTTGTATAATTTTTTTCTTTTTTTTTGTAGAAATAAACCAAGAGTTCGATAGCTATCTTTTTGGTCCTTGTAATATACCAAATGCAACAGTTCATCAGGGTTCAAGCAATTCGACACAACCTCTTCAAATAAACCCCAACACATCTGAAAACTCAGAAGTTCCCCTTATCATAACCGATGAAAATGCGCCACCCCAGCCAGGGCCAATGATGCCAATTGCTCATGTAATAAAAAGTCTTCTTAAATTTTTGTCCCAAGAAAGTTGTCAGCCGCTGTGGAACTACGAAGACATAAATGCAAAAGGTAAGTTATAAAATTCAAGTATTCAATGTACGAGTATAAGTAAAACTGTTTTGTTTTCTTTCTTTTTTTAGTTTGGTCCATCAAGTCGGCAGAGCAGTTAACATCGTTTCTGAGACACATGGTTAAGGTGTTTGCAGATAGCTATCCACAGGCGCGTATAGCGGAACGTTGGGCACAAACGGCTTTGCAACTTGGGCTAAGTTGTTCATCCCGACACTATGCAGGGAGATGCCTGCAGATTTTCCGGGCTTTAAATGTCCCCATCAACTCTCGAATGCTGTCGGATATACTCTCGCGTTTAGTTGAAACTGTAGCCGAACAAGGAGAAGACATGCAGGGTTATGTCACGGAGCTGTTGCTGACCCTGGAAGCTGCAGTTGATAGCCTCGATTCGGATTTCAGACCTTTGGATGTTATGAAGGATATTTTCAAGAGCACACCAAATCTCAACAACAAAGATGGTGGTCCGAATTCAGTTCTTGCTGGGAAAAAGTCACCCTCGGGGGCTACACCTCAATCGCCGAATTTTTCAATGCCAAGTCACGCTCGCAGCACAAGCTATTCTGTGTCTTATTGTACTCGCAAAACCACCAATTCTCCCTGTGACAAGCAAGGTAAGTTTGATCTTATTTTTTGAAGTTCGCTCTTTTAAACTTAAGCTTCCTAGTTGAACTTCGCAATCGAGGAGCATCAGGTATTGACATCGAGCGAAATGTTTCTAAATTCGGATCTGCCCTTTCACGTTCACGAAGTGCACAAAGTTTGAAAATGCTCGGAGACACTGCAACTCAGGTTTGAATTGATTTAAGTTAAAATAAATTTCTTAATTATTATGTTCATTATTCGCAGGACGATAAGATGACTATTTTAGCACAACTCTTCTGGTTATCGGTCTCGTTGCTAGAGAGCGACTACGAACATGAATTTCTTCTGGCGCTTCGACTTTTAACTCGAGTCTTGCATCGTCTTCCACTTGATAGACCAGATGCCAGAGACAAAGTTGAAAAGCTTCAGCAGCAATTAAAATGGACCGGTTATCCTGGAGTTCATGCACTTCTACTTAAAGTACGAAAATACTACAAAATACATTTTAATTTATTTTATTCTCCAATGATAATATTGACTTTCATTCACAGGGTTGCACACACACGACAACCTACGAACCCACCATAACTTTGTTAGCCCAACTCCCTCCACTGTTGAATTTGCCAGTTTGTGATCCCACCCAAAGTTGTGCTTTTCCCATGAATGTTATTTCGCTATTACCTTATATGCTTCTTCACTACGAGGATGCTAACGAAATTTGTATTCGAAGTGCAGAAAATATTGCTCAAGTTTCTTCGGAGCTCGGAGCCAAACTGGAGAATCTAGGAACAGTCATGACTTTGTATAGTAGAAAAACATTTTGTAAAGAGTCATTCCAATGGACGAAGTGTGTAGTAAAGTATCTTTATGATACTTAT
Source organism: Scaeva pyrastri (assembly GCA_905146935.1). Classification (NCBI taxonomy): domain Eukaryota; kingdom Metazoa; phylum Arthropoda; class Insecta; order Diptera; family Syrphidae; genus Scaeva; species Scaeva pyrastri. The sequence continues at coordinate 55,876,398 of LR989929.1, forward strand.
GCACATATGGGGTTGCATATGTTGGCTTTTCTCATTGAAGTGCTCGAGAAAGGTCCCCAACAGATTCAAGTGCCAGTGCTAAATGTAATACATTGTATGTTGCATCATGTGGATCTATCTGCTCCCCAGGCTCAAACTATAAATGCTGATTTATTAAGAGCCATTGGTAAATATCTTGATGTAAGTATAACAAAAAAAAGAGAATAATATATTTTATTTAAAATGTCTCATACCTGAACTTTGAAAGTTTTACATTGAGGTGTGAATTTATATTGTGCTACGTATGAAGGAAGAAAATTGTATGAAATAATATTTTATTTAAAGTAAGTTTGTAGCGAAAATCGATTTGATACTAAACTTGATGCACATTTCAATTGTATATTTTGTAAATTGTGTCAGAGCAAATCTGTGAAGTGAAGATATGTATGTTTTGATTTTATAAAGTGTATAATATATTGTGTAGATGTGCACTTATAGAAGGAATGAAACTTGGTAGGTTTTGGGCAATACATAGTGTTAGAGTATGTTGATTCTGTGACTTCGATTTTTTTTTGTAATTGTGTTCACTTGACTCTTCCGGGATGAGTCTTCTAAATGCACTATTATTATTTTTTTTTTAAGAAAATTTTGAATGATGTAAAAAAAGTTCCTTGGTTTTTATTCAATGTAGTAAACATTCTCATGTAAAGCTTTCAAAGTAAATTCAAACAAAATAAACACATAATAATAAATAAATTCTAATTTAACCTGTATTTGTGCTTCTTTATAGACGGCCAATTGGAAAGAATCATTGAAAATACTAAAACTAATTGTGACCAGGAGTTCAAGTCTGCAGGTTGTTCCACCCACAGAAGGTGCAAGTCCTGGATTATCATTTAGTTTTTATGGCGCTTATCCGGACTCGGAAATGTTTTGCAAAAAAGAACTCGCCGGTCGAACTATGGAATTTACATTCGACGTATCACAAACTCCGCTCATCGGAAGAAGAATTCTCTTAAAGTCAGATGATCCATCTCATGCCACAACGACAACTCTTATCAATAATACATCATCAGTCCAACAACAACAGCAGCAGCAACAACAACAACAGCAACAAAATAAAAACGGACAGGGAAACTATTCACATTTGCCACATGTTGGTACACCGAATTCCCCAAGGCGAAGTGCAAGTTTGTCACCTGCCGACTCAGCACCATTGAGTGGATGGAAACGACCATGGATGTCACAGGGTCGTGTTCGTGAGTGTTTGGTTAATCTGCTCACGACATGTGGCCAAAGAGTTGGTCTGCCCAAGAGTCCTTCGGTAAGTCAATATTTGTGTATAGTTCTTTCTAAGCCCCGAACCACTGAATGCATACAACATTCTAGGAATGCCAATGCAAGAGTCCTTCGTCCCTTATTTTGCTATTTGCTATTTTATATCAAATATCCCTATAATATCATCCGTCCGCGTGCATGTCCTCCGTCCTACCTAAAGTATCTCTCCATAAGCAAGAAAAACCACTCTTTCAAAATCCTTCTTACCTTTTAACTTGTTGATAGAGATATTTTATTTTTTCATTTCGTTTCATGCTCGTCCTTTCCTCCCCCAAATAAAATACAAAAAAAAAAAAATAAATATATCTTTAGGATGATTTCATTAACTCTGTATGCTCCAAGGTAATATTCCAAGTATCTCATCTTTCATTTTGTTACTTTTACTTTCATTGTAGAATAGCTTAAGCTAGCGCTCTGTAGGAACGGTGTGTTCGTTGATTTTGTTTTTGTTTTCATTTTGCGCTCGGGTGTGGGGTGGTGTGGTTTGATATATATGTTAGAACGTCCTTAGGGATGGCTTCAATAAAAATATCCTTCGTATCTTGTTTCTTGTTGTGTGTCCTTGTTGGGACAGTAGTAAACTTGTATCTACAATTTGTGTGATTTCCATTCAAGACTTTTGAATCGCTTAGTTATTTTTGTTAGTCTATTTGTTGAATGACAAAAAAGAAGATTGACAACAAATATACTCTTATAATATCTATGTATGTATTTAATTTTGAAACTTAAGGCTAGTCCACGAATAAATAATTCTCTTCGGGCTATAATTAAGTCCATATCCGATTGAAATTGACAAAAAGTTTCACTGAATTGTGTAAGTCTATTGACTCAATGTTTTGGCGGTTAGAGGAGTATTTGCAAATTTATGATTTGTTAAATTTAAATATGTTTTTTTTTTTTAATTCAACTTCAAAATACACATACGAGCCTTTGACTGTTGAACATCAATAAAGTGTTTCGTTGTTTTGTCGTTGAACTTAAACACACTTGTGGCAAATTATTTATTGAGTTACGAATATAAAGGGTGTAAATAACTATTTGTAGCCACAATTTGTTTTTCTATTTGTCTTTTTGAAAATTGTTCAAGGATGCATAGCGACATCAACAGCACATGGTGTGAAATGGTTTGCCTTATTGATTTTATTTTCTATATTAATTACTTTTCTTATATTGAAATTTATATACTATGTGAGAGTATGAAATGAAAATAATTACATATTTAGGGTTGAGGGTGTAAATTTTGAAAGAAACATGCGTTTCCATATTAAAGTTGATGATGTGGTCTGTAGATGTACATACGTATGTAAATAAAATGAAACTATCGGGTCGTACATACTTGCTGTGTGGGAGAAATTGATGAGGATTTTTTTAACATTTTATAAATACATATTGACGACTTAGACGAACAAAGAAAGGGCAAGTACAAAAAAACACTTAAACTCAAAAATATAAGGTCTTGTAACATACTATGTATGTATCCTTTTAAAAATGAAACTTAGGGTAGTTTAAAACAAGTTAAAATATATTCATATATTCTTTTCCAGGGTAGTGCTTCCCACATTGTTTGTGTCTACATCCTACTCGAAACATTTATTCTATGTCTACATACATATGTATACATTTAGGAATAGAATTTTATTTCAGAAAGGCACAAAATAATCTAAAGCTTTTGATTTGGAAAAAATGTTTTAAATGCGGGCAAAAGATGAGACATGAAATACTTTAGAGCTATCTTTCAAGTGAATAGGTTAGTATTCATGTATGTATTTTAGGTTTTTACTGATGATGGCCAAGGTAGTGCATATTTATAGGTATATAGGTACATACATATATCGTCGCACAATGAATGATGAATAATAGGTTGAAAAGGTTATGATGCATGATTGATAAGTTCCTAAAATTGATTTTTTTTTCTTTTTGTTAAATTCGTAAAAAATGTTCAGAGGTGAAATTTATCAAACATTTTTTCATGTTTCAATGACTTGAAATAAATAAAAAAATATCTCTGTAGCGCCTTTTTATTTGTTTAGGAGTTAAGGTGATTTGTAGATTTATTCTTTGAAATGTCGGCTTCAGGGAAAGAGATGACAATTCTTTGTGTTTAAATGCTTAACATTTGAAAAAAATGTATTGTTGGATTTAAATTTAAGGAACTTGCAAATAATTTAGGGAAGAAATCTCGCATCATTCTTACAGGCGCACTTGAACATAGGTTGGACTCCTCGGTCCTCTTAGGACGTTCCCACTTATTGTCTCAGGCGCATTAAAAAAGTTTTAAAGTGTTAGTCACACGATTAAGAAGGTCAATTGTGCGTGGCTTTGTGAGTTGAAATGACTTATAATGCATGATGTCTTGTTCATGTAGTTGACCACAAAAATATTGTCCTGTTGACTGTAACGTAAGGATTATATTCAAAATTACGTATGAAAGCGTCAGCATAAAATTAATTTTTTGTGGATGATGTAGTGTTTTAAAGTATGCGTGAGTTGGAAACAGGTCAATTATATACTTTAGGCAAGTTCAGACTACATAAGAGACTTGAAGGAAAGGACTTGAAAAGTCGACAAGAAAGTAAGTCAAGAAAAACTTACTATGAAGCTGTTTCAAATTTATCAGTTCATTACTATTATTTACTATTTTATCATTTTTCTTTTTGATAGTTAAAGAGAAGTAGAGGAGTAAGTTTATTCTTTTATGAGTGACAGCTTAATAAAATAATGGAAAGCCAAAATGAGACCTCCATCTAAGAATCGTGTGTCAAAGCCCTTAAAACTTGTTTGGTTGGGGATTTTTCAAGCATAATTTATTTTAATAATCAAAGTGGCCCAGAGTGTATGAACTCAAACCATTGAAATTCTTAGAAAAACTACCTATTTCTAATCTAGGGTTGCAAAAACAATAAAATTGTATATTAAAAACCTACTCTAATAATGACATCACATATTTATGTAGGAGTATGTTAGTTATAGCCAGTTCCAAAGAATTTTACGCTGCACAGAAATAAATCTAAAATTTCAATTACGTTCTTAGCTCATTGAGTCATTGAGGATGTGCTTTGTCTTGGTGACGGTAGTATGTATACGTTTGAGGATAATTTAAACTTACAACTAGCAACTTGAAACTTAATGGGTTATTTGTGAACACAACAAAAGGCGAAACAAGGAGACATTTGATGTATGATTCCGTAAATTACTGAGCTCAGCACAAGTTACATAATACTGATGAAAGATTTCTTGTTTAAAATCAACCATACTCGTAAACGTAACAAGATATAACAACTTCTTTTAAACACAAATTGTTCCCAGAAATAGGTCGTATGAGGTAGGTACTCGTAAATCTGTGTTTTTGTTATTTTCGTTACTTGGAAGCTTGTGGTTGACCTCTTGTTATTTATTTTGAAATTCTCCACATCTACAAAACATAATACGTTACATTTCTATACATAAAATTTGTCTATTTAAGGTTTGATAAGTTCATAAATTGCGGTTAAGATAAAAACCTTTGATGTTTTTAAAAGCGTAATACTTGGACTCTTGAAAGTTATTTTACCTATTCATTGTTAAAATAAAAGGGGCTCGAAAATATGTAATAAAAAGGATCTTCTAATCTTATGCGAGACATTTAGAAAGACAATATTAGTTACGTCTGCAGGAATTAAAAATAAAACAGAAAAACAAAGCTATAAATGACAACAGACAACACCCAGCTCAGCTCAGAATCTGAACTATGAATGAACTATGAATGAAAATATGAACTATGAATTCTTCGCATTTAAATAAAAAAAATATGCTTCGCTTGTTCTTAGAATCTAATTTGGATTCAAATTGCCTTCTGTTTTGAAAATTTAAGTTGTTTTAAGTGGCAACCCTTTTTAAATGCCAGCATATTATGTTAAACCTTCGTTTTTTCCGATTAAAGCATTTTTGAAAAAAGACATTTTTTTCACATATTTCGACGCAGAACCATCCAAACAAAATACGCATCATTTTTAGTTAGATAACTATTTTTTATTAATACAAAATCCATTAAGTTAACAAAGAATTAAAAGTTACGATGAGCTAAGTTATTAGACGGTTGCTGCTTAAGGTCAAAAAATAAATAAAGTTATAAAGAGTCAGTTTATAATTAAAACCATTGTAGTTATTATTTTCAAAATAAATTTTAATTGATATTAAGAAGAAATATATCGCATATTTGCAATTTTAAAGTCAAAATTCAAACTTTAAAAAAGTATACTAACTTTTTTCGTTAATAGCTATTAATTAATTATGACTATAGTCATTTGTCTTTAATTATAAAACACTTTACTGTCATCCAAATTAAGTCATAATTTCTGATCGAACTCTAGACCTTTGGCATGACAGCCCAACGCACTAACCATCACGCCACGGGTACTTAAAAAAAGAACTTTTTTATTTAAGCTTATTAAATTAGGAAAAATGATTTAAATTAATTAAAGCTATTGTTTTTATTTCAATTTCATAACTTTAACACTTGAAACAGCAAAAATATATTTTATAAAACACGAACTGTCAGACTTTTAAAAGTTTGAATACTTTTAAAATGTAATAAAAATTAAAGACTCAATTTCTAAATTTATATGTATGTATAATATTTATCAAACAAACGGTTTTATTCTCTCTCTTTAGCTATTAACAAATATTTCCATTTTTTCAATTCCATATAAAAATGATGTATTCACTTTGAAAATATCGGAAAACAAAAACTTCCCTCCCACATACTTTAAACTCAATCCATTAATTAATATTTTTAATAAAAACTTCTGTAAACTTTAAAATAAGCAACGTACGAGTAAGTCAGCTTACCTTCGCTAGATTTTAGATTCACAAAAATTGCTTTTAATTTTTTGTTTCGCAATTTGCACCTGAAATATCCTCGCTATAGTCTAGCTCTAGACTCTAGAGATTCGACAACCATTAAGTATTACAAACGTAAACGTATTTGAAGTCACCATCATTGTTAGTTTGCTAAGAAAATAAAAATAAAAATATATATTAAGACAAAATTAACAAAAACTTTTGATTGCACGTTTATTGAAACACAAATTTAAACCAAAACAATGCATGTCCTTTACTTTTTAGACATCTATCATGACCTTTTTTATGGGATCAATGAAATCTAAACAAAGTGTAAGATTTTCTAATTACATTAATTCCACTCTTAAAGAATTAAGACTTTTTCCTGTGCACATTTTTAGTATTAAAAAATAAATTCATTTTAATATATTCATTTTTTTTTTTTGTATCCATTGTATTTTTATAATTCTACTAATTTCATTTTTCTTCACCTAATATAGGTTATATTTAGTCAGTCATCAGATCTGATGGAACGACAATCGTCGGCTGCCTCGAGCACAGAAGAAACTTCAGGTCCACAAGGTGATCTGAGCAGCGGCTCACGCAGAGATGACGGGCAACCTGACTTCACCGTGTTCAAGGACTTCGATTTCCTCGAGTATGAGGACAGCATAGCTGGTGAGTCGACCGACAATTTCAATTGGGGCGTTCGTCGGCATCAGCTCTTCGATGGAGATAGTGACACAGTGGGCGGGGGCGGATCCAAGGGCATTTCAAATCTGGATGAGAGTTACAGTGACAAGACTCCTATTTTGAACAAACGCAAACGCCAGACAGCCGACGATTCTTCCGATGAGGAAGTGGAATCGGAATCGCCAATGGACGAAGATCATCGCCAGCCATTCTTGAAGTCTCCATTCCATGTGGGACCGCCGACATCGCTTAGCCTGCGAGAACGACACCGTAGAAATTCAGTGTCACGCAGTGACACCAGTGGTTCTAGTGCTGGGGATTTGGGAGACATAACACCATGCAATGCATCTCCCCACTTGCCAGGTCTTATTCGGTTTGGCGCACCAATGCGCGACGAAGCCGAAGAAAATTGGCGCAAACAACTGCAGACAATGTTGACAAATCAACCGTCCGCTCACGCACCGGATTTGTTGTTGCAATTACACAAAATGATCAAAGAGCTCACCCTCAAATCGATCAGCATCACAAGAGACTCGAAAAAATACTTCTCCGGCATTGGGGCACAATTGGGCAATCAAATATCTCAATTCACAGACCTATTGAGCTCCAAAGCAGACCCGCCGATGATTTGGTGCAATCAGTCACAACCGACGACACCCCGCTTGTATGAAACACTTCGGTTCAATGTTCTCGAGATCCAAGAGCATTTGGAAACATTTTTCGATCGCAAGGATCAAGTTCTAGAGGTGTGTTTATTTGGGTTTGTATTTTGTATAATTTTGATAATCATTTTTCCTCGTTGCAGTGTCTCGACTCGGTGAAAACTTCTTGCAAGCTTTCGTTATTTACCGAAGTAACAGAACATCCGACGGGAGCGGAAGCGTCAAGTTCTACCAGTTTTATGCCGTTCGACCCAGCTACGGCAGAAATAGTGTTGGACTTAGGCCGGGCGCTGTACAAACTGATGTTCCAGTTGTTGTTATTGATCGAGTCGAATCATAAAATCGCTTCGAATGTCGTCAATAATTTCCGCCACAACGAAAAAATGCTGGATATTTCCGAGTTGTTTATTTTAGTACGCGAGGCGCTGGTGCGCTCAATTAATGAATCCGAACAGGACGCCCTAGATACATCGACTTCGACAGAAGGTGACCATACACCCACTCCCTCACCGGGACTACCAATGACTAGTGCTGAATTTGAAACAACTCTGCACGAATTAATGGACAACCAAAAATGGTCAGACGCTGTGGCACATGTGCGACAATATAAACGAATGTCTCATATGTCCGTATCGAATTCCAATCTATCGATATTCCCCTATACAAATCTGGAGAATCGACTCAAATATGACGATGTTATTTTCATTCTCAACATCTACTCGCAAAAACTTTTGAAGGATCGGACAGGTTTGTATAGACAGTTCTTTTTTTGGATCCCTATGCATGTGTTGGATTGTTCTTAAATACACTAAATTTTTCCTTGCAGATACTTTCATAGTTTCAAAAAGCAGTTCAGAACTTTTTGAGGTTTATGCAATTTTATCCGAAAGCCTCTATCAGGTATCGAGTGCTTTGACCTCAATGGAAATTAATATGAAAAGTTTTTCTGGAATCTCGACAACGTCTAATCGTGAAGGTAGTGACATAGTCACAAATCTTTAAATAAATTAATTAATTAAAAAAGAAAAAGGAAACAAGGACAAATCGCTCCATATTTAAACGTATTAAAATAGTAAGATAAATACATTCAAATCATGCACAATTAATCTAAGTTTGTTGTTTTTAAATTATAATTTAGAGAAAAAGAATTTAGTCTGTAAGAATTCAATATTCATGTTTTTTTTAGCATTTAGACAATTTAGATACCGAATATTCAATAAAGAACAATTATGACAAACTTAAGCTTGAATTTAGATTTATTAATTAGTTGAAAGCTTAATACAAATAAAATACCAGATGTGATTTGGTGAAGCTGATAGTTTCATTCTATGATACTGGTGAAACTAGGTTATGACGAACTTAACCTCTGGATCGATTTTTTATTGTGAAACCTTCTTGAAGGGATTCAGGACAAGCAAAACCAAGTGATTCTTACGTTATATTTTAGAAGCAAGACCAGACCATACCATGAAGCAAAGAGGTGTTTAAGGAAAATGTAAAAAATTTTCGTTCTGGATGGATTGCCAACGGCAAGCTTTACTGTCGACACCTCGTTATGTATGCAAAGTCTCAATCATTTAGGTTTCCTATTAAAGTTGGGCATTAGTTCCTCAAGGCTTACCTTTCTATAAAAAAGGGAAATATCGGTGTATAATCATTAAGCTATGGTTTTAATTTTTTTCTTTCATTGACAACTTCAAATTTATAGATCACAGTTGACATTTTAATGTTTAACTTTTTACCTAATATTTCTCTTTAAAGATTATTCGAACTCTAAGCGAAACATACAATCTGCATGAATAATGTACAATACATACATATGTAGCGGTACACATTTTTATTTAATTTATTATTCTCGTATAATCTATTCTATATACATAAATAAAACATAATATTAGAGGTTATAAGAAAATTAATTTAATTCAGTTCGGAGAATTTCTTATTGAACTTCATCGATGGTGTTGTTGGTGCTTGATGTCTTCAGTTCATAATACATAATAAATGTATTTAAAAAAAATCGTTTCCTCTTACATTGTTAAATAATCACTTTGTTTGTACTGCTAACTCGGAAACCCCTCTTTGCAGAATTTACATGGATGTCATAATTTTGGGATTTTTTCCTTATTGCTGTTACCAGCCAACTTCCATGGTGAATATTTTGTAAACGGAACACGTACCTATTAATTTCTCATTTATGGTTATGATTTTCGTTATGGCCATTATGTCCATAGAACTTTGAATGTAATGTACTTTTCTCCTATCCTATTAAACTTCACATTGCAGAGATGGGGAGTATATTTGCCTCCAAAAAATGTATTCAAAATTTAAAATTTGTATTCCAATATAATGTACCCATTGTCGAAAGATTACAAAATAAGGGCGACACACATAAATGTGGCACGCCTCATGAAACACCATACCAACAGCTCCCTGGAGATGTACAAGATGTTTTTTTGTGAGGGTAGGTATACCTTTCGAAACTACCCTCTTCTCAGTTTGGTTTATAAAGATTGAATAATTTCTTTCCAATTATAAAAGCAACACTTACTTCTCTGAAGCCCGGCGATGACGACGATGACGATGACGACCAAAAAGCTACAAAGTATCTACTCCATCAGAAAAGCGTTTTATTATGTTAGCTTGCTTGTTTTTTTTTCAACTTTTTTATTTTTGTACTTAGGCTTAGCATTGCTTTTAAGGTAATTGAAACTATGAGGCGGACATAAGATGGGTGAGAATAGACAGGCGGGCAGATTTTTGGTGAAGAGATCAAGTAAACATCCAAATTGAATTTAAACTTGATTTATTTGAGGGCTATTTTGTTAAGTGGTGTTGTGATTGCAGGGGAGGGTAATAACTGCCACTTTGACTAACCCAATAGAGAAACAATAAGGCTAAGACTTTGTGTTTACATTATTTATAGGGCTGTGTAGTTAAGTAAGGAAAACATAGTCTGGCAGGGTTGCCGAGGATGTAAGGTTTTAATTGAAATCTATAAAAAGAGGCAACTGCTTTGTTATAAGTCTGGTCCTTAAATAGTTTAATTTATGCATTATTCAGTGCAGAGTGCAGATAAGTTCAAGTTTATTGGTCGGGAATATTTGGAAATTGAGATGAATGGGGTGAAATTCTTTTTTATTTGGCTACTGAAAAGGTCATGGCCATCAAGTATGCATAAATTGCAGTCTTAATACAGTCTGATTTGACCAGTGGAAGATCCTAATTTACATACCTACTTACTAGTATGTGAAATAATTGGTGATTATTAAGTTTGAAGTTACAGTCTCAAAGTGAATTCCAATTCAGTGAATAGAATCATTAAAAATTGAAGAATGCTTCCCGAAATGATTGAATGTAAAGAACAATCAAACTTATTCTTCGGTCATTATTGGTCTTTGGTCATAAATGGTCTTTGGTCATAAATTGTCATTGGTCATTATAGGTCATTGGTCATTATTGCTCTTTGGTCATAAATGGTCTTTGGTTAATATAGGTCACTGGTCAATATAGGTAATTGGTCATTGTACCTTTGACCTTTGACCTTTGACCTTTGACCTTTGACCTTTGACCTTTGACCTTTGACCTTTGACCTTTGACCTCTGACCTTTGACCTTTCACCAATGACCTGTACAGGCCAATGACCAATGACCTATATTAACCAAAGACCATTTATGACCAAAGAGCAATAATGACCAAAGACTAATAATGACTAATGACCCATATTGACCAATGACCATTTATGACCAAAGACCAATAATGACCAAAGACCAATAATGACCAAAGACCAATAATGACCATTCTCCTATAATGATTCATAACCAATGACCAAAGGAGTCTCTCATTTATCCTAATCGTGACGAACGCCATGCCATCGCCATTCAATTGCGCAAAGGATTCTGACGGTTTGGTCTGCGCCGCCGCCGTCCCTCCAAGTAAGGATAAAAGTAAGACATAGAACTTTCCGAGGTGGTTCCACTGCTTTCATGCGAGCTAGGTGACCTGCCCGACGGAATCTACCGAGTTTATTTTTGTTCACGACACATCTGAATTCGAGGTAGATTGCGGAATCGTCCTTCCTTACATACGGGGCCATCAATTATCCTTGCGACTTGCTTTGCGCTTAAGAGGTCAAAGTTTGCTACTATTGACCCAAGGTATTCATGCTCCATTACCTTAATTGCTTGACCAGTTGTTCTTCTCGCAGTCGAACGCCACTAAGCACTTTGTTTTTCTTTCACTAATCAGCCAGCGGCATATCGTATTAAAAAGAGAACATGGGATAGATTTTTGTTTTCAAATGAATCGTGCGTTTGAATCGTGATTTTTGGTTTTTGTAAGAACCAACAATTTTAAAAGTGTGTGTTGTCAAAAAAATAGGATCAAGGAATATGCATCGAATTTTTTATAAGAAATGTAACTAACATAAGTACTCAAAAAAGAATTTGAAATGTTTAAAGTGTCCCCTCGTGAGTGGCGTTTAATAAAAGGTGGAAAAGAGGTGAACAATGAAGCATGTCGTGGACGGCCCAGCATATCAAAAAAAAAAAACACTAAAGTAGTGATACAAATTTTTATGAAGAATCTACGAAACACTATTAAAAAGTTGCTGAAGTGGCAATCCAATTTTTTTTGATATTTCGAGTCTAAGGCATGTGAGATGTGACAGCGAAGTTCTTTTCACAGTTTCTGAATTTTGATTACTACCCACGAAAGCGAATGTTTATAACTTTATGGCCAACAAGTTCTTTCTAAGATAAATACTTCGAAGGTGATTGCTCTGAAAAGAACTAAATTACTTTGAAAAGGTTAAATGACAAAAATAATTGAAAATTGACCCCTCGAACAGAAGTCGTTCTATAACAAAAAAGAAGAAAAAATAATTAAAAACATAAGTATACGCCCAAGGGTCCCATCATTTTGTTACCACGTTCGTATGATAGCTAAATTTTGCCTTATCTAAAATTACTATGATTTTTATTAAAGAAACATCCATAATAAATTTGGCACAAAAGTCCATTCTCTTAGAAAGTTTTGAAAAATTCTTAAAATCAATGTTGTACGTATACCTACATATATGTTTTTTTTTTAATTTAGAAATTTTCTAGCCAAATAACTTCGAGTATAACCGAGTATCCTACATAAAGGATATCTTCTTCCAATGATTGTGAATTGAAAAACTATAAATCAAAGTTGAAAACATTCCAGGAAATAAGAATACAAAATAACTGGTTCCCATTCAAAAATGATGGAATAAAGATGGAATAAAGGCTACTGGTTATGTACTTCACATAAATATACATACCTACTACATCAATCTTGTTACTTATGTATGTACGGATGTACCTACATACATTAGTTGGAAATTTCAAATAGAATCAACCACTTACATTAGCTACATGGAAAATAGGATACGAGCACGAGAATAGGAACTATTCACATTCACATTCACATCCACATGCACCTTTTGGAACACCCAAAAACGTGCTTCCATCTTTCTAGTCTATAACAAGAATGTATGTAAATTAGTTTTGTCGTCTTTGTAGTCGTTGAATGTAGATTCGGGATCGGAAGGTACTTGATACAAGCATAGGGAATACCAAATTTATTCTGTTTAAAATTCAGAATCGAATTGAGGCATCAGTATAATCTGACCTTTAGATGGAAGTATCTATACTCTATTTCCTAGGCGATAACAAAAATCCCAATATACGAGTCAGTCAATGATGGACAGTATAACACTGACTGAGAATACTATTGAAAAATTAATTTATGCACAAGTTTATCCTGTAAATTAGTATTCCATAGAAGACTAACACATGAGCTTCTAAATACCTTCCCATCTCCCTTGAAAGAATATATAAGTACGAGTTTGGATGTAAGATATTGACTTTGATAAATTGTACATACATATTATGATGAATTCATGTGACAAATTAAATAATTTTATAATAATTTACCATAATTTGAGTGTGAGTAAAATCTGATAAAATTAAAGACAAACATTTGAATTTTAATTGAAATTAATTCACTATATTTTGAAGCCATTGGGTTTTGTATGGTTGACAAAAATCGTTCCTGAGATTAAAGATGATTTAAGGACTCATATTTGTCTGGGTACTGCCACTGCAATATTGCACATGCGAGTTGTGTAATGGCAGTAACCTTTTAGTCGTTTCATGTTTCATGCGGTTCTTGGGATTACACAAATTGGCAGTAGTTTTTGGAGACACGAACTTTAAAGTTTTTCGTGGGAACAAAATATGCTTTAACATTTTAAAATAACCACAACAAATTCCTCCATGGAAAAGTTTCGTTCCGAGATAGGGGTACAGCTTTATTGAGAATATAGTAAACTTTTCCCTATAGTGTTCAGAACCTTCCAATACAAAGGGGGATAGTAAATCAGCGAGTCTTATGAATACAAGTGATGCGGTCCTCAATTTTAGAATATTGGCACTGGAAGAATCTATTATTGAGGAGTTATCTTTTAGGTGGAAACATAAACTTCAGAACGAGTCTGTTTTTGGTTGATTGTGAATGAATGAAAGAAAAAGCTTCCCTTTAATTACTAGAAAGAAAGTGATGTGATAACGTGCAAGGGATTCGAGAACCCGAAAATGCACAAAGGTATCATTTTCCTTTCATTGAAGTCCTTAATTAAGGATTCAACGTATACGAGCAAAGCAGATACTATTGAAGCAAGGTTAAATGGAAGGGTAATTTTTGGAGCTAATCTGGCTTTTCTATGTTGGTACTCTTATTACTTTTTTCGTGATAACTTCTGAATTCGCACGTTTTCGTAGATAATTTTTACTAATAATTTTTTCATGAAAACTTAGGCTACAAATCACAATTAAATGTAAACCATGGGATAGTGTGTTTTTTTTTCTTATTTCATAGTTTACACAATTTATCGTGCACTGTAATCGTAAATAAATTTAATTAAAATCTATCCATAAAAAGAAGACCTTTTCAGAAATTTATAATGCTTTATATCTTTGTCCACAAAGTCTTATGGGAAATTAAATTTAAAAGTGGTGAACTGGCAGATTAAAAATACATATGTGTTCAAAAAATATGTAAATAGTGAGTAGGGTAGCCAAATCTTTTTAGATTAAACTAGTAGGTACTCGAGTTTTAAAAACCCGAACTTTTCCGGACAAACGGGGACTGAAAAAAGAACACAAAACGAGGACAGAATAAACACCTTTTTACTGTTCTAACTTACATAAAGCCCCTTTTAGACGATCTGTTTTCAATTCATTTATCAGTTCAATTGTCAGTTCTGTTGTCAATTCAGTTACAATGAAACTCAGTTCATCAGTTTATTTGAGAACTCAACTGACAGCTTGTGCAGTTTCAGTTTAACTGAAAGAAAGTGTAACTGATAGCTCAATTGAAACTGAAATGATAGTCTAAAGGGGGCTTAAGACATAATGTATATACTTGTTTTGACGTATATGACAGCTCCAAAGTTCTATAATTTCTTTTCTTCTGTGTTTGACCTGTTCGTTGATTTAATTTAAATAATATTGTTTAATTTTCAAATAACCATCTGCACATTTCAACTACGAAAAAGGACATTTCAGCATTTCACTTGTATTTTAATTGTTCAAATCCATCCAAACATGTCTCCATACCTTTTTCGTGAAATAATGTTAAAGCGAATTTAAAAATGACAAAATAAAAAATGTTTTTCATTTCATAGAAACTATGTATGTTTTTATTTTTATAAGGATTGACGGTCGTTTAGTTGAAATAATATTTTAGTTCTATTTATTCAATTTGAATTTTTTACGGAAGCCTGTTGAATGTTGGAACTCGTATTAAATAACTTGATTTGAAGTTTTCATTTCGTTTCCCATTAATTTTGTGTTTTTTGAGATACAATTTGTGTTTTGGGACTTTATGCCAAAAGGGATTTGTTGATGGAAAAGGATTTAGAAGATGACGATGATGGGGTATGCGTATCTGTGATGCGTAAAATTGGATTGACAATATTTGAAGTTGAAGGAAAAATTCGAAAGTTCCATTGGCGAGGAGTGGAGTGGACGGACGAAGTAGAATATAGGTGGATTGTGGTTTGACTGGTTTGAGTTTGATAAAAGAAAATAGGGGCGATGGGCGGCTACATGATGTAAAAGTATCTAATGATGTTGTAGATTTGTTAAGTCGTGTCCTGAGTTCAGAGAATTTAAAGTTTTTCGAGCTGGAAGTCCTTTTAAAATATAAAACATCGAAAAAGTAGAACAAAATTAATTTTTCTTAGAGAAGAAATAAGTTTCGAAAAGGTATGGCAAGTTTCAAAGAATTTTCTTATATTTAATCAAAGGAACATTATTATTATTGATAAACTATACAGTTCTGTGCCTGCACAAAAAGGAACAATAGAAATTTGTTTGGGGAATTATTTGTCAGCAGAATAGACAAATTTATCTCACCTAACATAAATGAGGAATAAAATTTAAAACGCCCTGAAAATGAAATATAAAAAAAATATATATATTATGCAGAAATGTTTAGTTTAACATTTACCTACGTAAGTCATTAAAAGTGCACAGAAAACCCCAATGCACAGTGTGTTTCCAATGCTGTGTTGAGAAACTAGTCAGCTCAAAGATTTAAGGTTAGTGAATTTACTGTGTCTTGAGTCTTGGTTCCGTCAAAAATTAAACTGACTGAAAATAAGAATTGACGGTGGCGTTTGTAAACCTTCTTCTTTATCGACTTCCCAATTGAATTAACTTAAAGATTGCATTGCTTCACCCCACTTTTGGAATACAACTTGAAATTATTTGAGAAAATAAATTAAAAATGTGATGCTCTACTGTATTTAACGAATGTAGTCTTTGAATTGGAGATATAAAATAGTGTATTCACTCAAAAGATTGCATTCTTTAACAAGACTGAAATATTTATGTGCATCCAATTCGCTAACGTTTACCTGCTGCGGTAATGCATTATTGGGGTTATGAAGGAAGCGGTAATGTGAACGCCAGAAACTTTAACAAAAATTAAAATTTTTACTAGTTTAAAGTGGTCACAATTATCACCTATACATATAACGGTCACAAAATCAAGTTCATATGACAAATTTATGTCACATAAATCAATCGAATTTAAATCAATTGAATTATTAGCTTACTTTTTATCGGTTTCGGTTGTGATTTTACCAATAACTGATTTCAATTAAGCAAAGTGCTTTATAATTTATGTAGAGACATTATATCTTTACCTACTTATTTATGTATATTCATTTTAGTCTTTATCCATTTATTGAAGTGAATAATTTAATTGCTCATTTTAATGGAGAAGCGTACCTATTGAACACGAGTAGGTACATATATCTATCTACGTATTACAAGGTTGCATTAAAGAATGCCATTAATTGAAGCAAATCCGTTTTTCGTGAAAATTCAGTTCTGAATAAGTCTAGTAGATTATTCATAAATTAAAAATAATACAACTTAAACTAAGATAATAATGCTTTTTTTAAAGATTATCTGGGTCGAGTTCGAAGGTAAATTAACGTAGACGAACACGGGTTCTTAAATTAAAGACATTTAAAAATAAAAACAATTAAATTTTAAAAACACTTTTATTTTGAATTTTGAAGCACCTTTTCGACCGGCAATCGTGAAATTGGTGGACAATTTTAGCTGTTGAGAAAGGTATGTGTAGAGACTGAGACCGGGGTGCTAAAGCCGTCAAACGACACCTTGAAAAATTTAAGAAAAAAACACGAACAAATGTCCATTTTAAAAGTGCTTTCAAGGTTTTATTCTATTTATTGAATGTTTCGATTAAATTATTAAAATCTAAAATTAAGTCTAGGTAATAAGTCTTAATTAATTTTGAAAAGCTTTGTTCACACGAAGTCAATAAGACAAAAATTGTTAACAAAATTCTCAGTCAAGAGTGTGAAAAATCCCAATTAACAATGAATCTTAAAAAAAATTAAAGGCTGTAAAAATCTCTCCATCTTCGCATCATCTGCATCCCCTGAAAAAATTGATGCAATTTCTTACATGCCCGTAGACCGATGTATAAAGTCTCGACATTCTTACATGGATCTTCGTGTTTCTTTTTCCAGGGTCAAACCAGCAACTTAGCATAATTTGTCTTCTTTTTTGTACTTGGTTGTTGCTCTAGGTCGATAGTGATCTTAGTCTGTCAACCAAGGAGGACAACCGATCTGACCCCATCCTCATCCTGAGTATGTCGCTGGAGGAGGATATGGTATATGTAGTGTATTACCTTAACTAAAGTATACTCGTATGTTATACTTCCACATGACAATTTAATAGAGGAGGCAGAATTTGACAGATGTAGTTTTAACAATATTGCATCAATTAACTGTCAAAGTTTGGATATTTTTAAATTACATATGATAATTAATAATGATTACATCGTTTTATCCATCAGCCTCTAAGCAGTTAAAACAAACAATCAAATTTTAGAAGCCTTCACTCAAAGTGAAGTATGACGGATTCATAAAAGTGTCTTAATTTCCATTTAGTAACACTTTATAAAAGTTGTTAATTTTAAGCCTCGGCCTTATTTTTTTCAATGACCCACTTGACGGTCATTTCAAAAGTAACGTTTCACGAAGAGTAGATGCAACTTTTACTTGGAATAAAGTGTTAAGTAAATATATTCTCCAATCAAGTCGTATATCCTTAAGCTCTCTAAAGTTCTTCCTCAAGTGTAAATTTACTGTGGAAAATTTTTGAAATTAAAATTCCAACTGCATGCTCGAAAAGTTTATCTAGTTATGTGAAAGTTTCTTGGACTTGAGGAAAACTTAAAACTTTAAACTGTTTCGTAACTCATTTTATTTTGTTTTCATTGTTTTAAATTTTAATAACCCAAACGTCAATTTTAAATAAATTGAATTTTATAACAGGTAAAGCGATTATACCTCTTGTTGGAATTTTAATTTGCGTCATCTTCTGCCAAAGCAAATGTTTTTCCATTCAATAAAGTTTTTTATACACAGCGCAGCAAGAATGAGCTCCATAATATTGGCCTTTTATTGAATAGAGGATGAGGAATAAGGAATAAGGATACTGCTCTTTAGTTCATCGATTTTCTTTTCTTCTTTTGAATGCAAATCGTTTGAAGCTATTTTTTTTTGTGTTTTGTTTCCGCTTTTTGTTCATAGTTCATAACACATGTACATTGTACATATGTATTTTGTTTTCGTTAAAATTGGATGCAAAAGGGGTTTTCGAGATACCTATTTGAAAAGGTACTCGTGCTCATTTTCCTGATGCATATGGAACACAATTGTGGCAGGATGCTGAAGAAACAAAGGAAAAACAGTAACCCAATCAATTTCGAATAATTTAAATATGGTTTTCAGTTAAAGACGTGGAAGTTTACATTGGAATTAATTTGATGGTAAATGAAATGGAATAATGATGAGCTATTAAAAGTCAAAGATTCGTAATTCAAATTTACGATAGTAACAAAAATTGTTTAAAAATTGAACCTGTGTAAAAATAATAATAAAATTGAACGTCTCGTCTCACCCCAATTTAACTCCATGTGATAAACTCTAGAGTGATAATTATTATAAAACTCAGATAATTCAAATTTAAATGAAAAGTAAGATTTTTCAATTAGTGTTCCGGTTCAAAAACAAAAAAACGAAGACGTTTTGCAAACATAAAACAAACACTTCCAACGATTGGTCATTGCAAAAGCCAATGGAAAAGGGAACTGAATTCACTTTAATTGGAAGATCAGTTTGAATAATTGGAACCCGTAGGATAAGGTTCTTTTCTTCTTTGAATTGAATCGTCTCCTGAATCACATTGTTTTCATCATGTTTCTTAAAGGACATGACTTTTTGGGAATGTTTTCTTTTCTACAACAACATCACAAAGAAGATAGATTAAGGTTTGAAAGAGATCACATGGCAAGGACAAGGCGAGAAAAAATTTCATCTGGATGGCCCCGATGATTTTAGTTATTATTGGCGTGATTTGAGGGACGACAAAGCTATTAAAATGAGTCGCCACTCTGGGGGAGGCATGTTTGTACGACCCAAAATGTATGGCCAAACATATACAAATGATGCTGGAATATGCCTTGAATGAATTTGGAGACATTCCTGTCGGTCGAAAATTTTATTTTCAGCAAGATAATGCTCCCATTCATATACGCTAGTTGTGTTCGTGAATGGTTTGAAGTCAGTGGAAATCAGTATTTGTCATGGTCTTCGTGTAGCCCTAACCTTAATCCTATCGAAAATTTGTGGGGAATAATGGCCAGAAAGGAATGTAGCAGACCTTAAAATTGCAATTACCAACACATGGTTGGAGATTAACGAAGGAGTCCTCCAAGACTTGATAAATTCGATGCCGAACAGTTATTGAAAATCAGGAAGGTTATACAAAGTACTAACTTTCAAAAATGGTAGATAATTAGTTGTAAAAATGAATAAAATATTGACCGTCTCAATGCTTACATGTTTCGCATTTTTTTCTCTTCTTTTTCTGAATTTATTGACAAATAAACCTATCGATCAAGAGACATTTAAGATGACGGAATTTGGTGGATATTAAATATTGGAAAACATTTGGTACTTAACTATTACGTGTCTTTATACTTATTCCGGTCGTTGTATATAGATTTGCATTAGAAAAATGTAAATCATTTTTGCACCACTTTAATAAAACTCCACTTTTTTATCAAAATTTCATAGAACTTGAGTAATGCGCTCACAACTGTATACCAATTGAAAACACTCACTTTTTGTATTAAAACTTCAATTTTCAATTTTTACAATTTAAAATAAATAATTAAAAAGAGGCTGTGTGTGACCCACACTGATAACTTCCCATTTTACTTTAAAAAATTTACTTTTATTGAAGTTTTTGTGTCATAATAAAAAGCCATCAAGTGTCGCCTTGCTGTTTTTTGTTCAAACTGTGAAATCGATTTATTCTTGATATTGATTGATTTATTCGTAATTTTGATATTAATTGATACAAATTTTACTAACAAAAAAATGATCAGGCTTTGGTAGAACTTTTTGTAAAAAAAATGCCAATGTGATATTCGTCAATATTTTTTCATTGTATTATATTTGGTATTGTTGATAAATGCATTTTAACGAAAATAAAACACATTTGAAGTCAACATCATTGCTTTTTGTGTAGATATTTAAGCCGAAAAACAATTTTTGACACTTTTCGAAAAATTTCAGTTTTGTAGCATATATTGATAATTGTATTTTGTATAAACTTAAATAAATTTGAAGTCAATATCGTTGCCCATTCTCGAGATATTCAAGTCAAAATACATTTTTACATTTTTACGAATTTTTGTTATTATTTTTTCACTTTTTTATTAAAAAAAAAAAAAAAACTATTAATTTAATTTTTTTCAAAATTTTACCCTATGTCAAAAACGTTATTTCACATAGTAAAAAATTATTTTGAAGGTTACATAATTTTTACTTAATAGTATATTTGAGTGCCAAATTTTTTTTTTAGTTTTTCAATTTAAAAAAAATAACGGTATGTTGAATTTTTTCCAAATTTATATTTCATGTGTATAGAACGTTACACTGCATATAATAAAATTAATTTGAAGTCAATAGCATCATCTGTTTCTGACATATTTGCTACCAACCAAAATTTTCACTATTTTTTAAAACTTTTGTAGTGAAAAAACCACTGGAAATTATTTTTATGAAAGTCCTTTCAGCTTCTTTTGAAGTTATACGTAGTCTGTCGGACAATATTTAATTGGAATCGATAACTCTTCTCGTTCTTGAGATACCGTGGACGAAAAATGGTATCTCGAACGTACACACACACACACAGACATCTCTCTAGAAATGACGGATTTAGATTGTAGGAACCTTAAAACGTCCAAATTTGTCAAAAATTTCAATTTGACAAATCGGACCGATTACAACAACTCCCTATGGGAAGTTAATAGTAACAAAAAATACAATAAAATAAAAAACTAAGTAGGCAATGGCATTGCCGTCTGTCCCAAGACTATATTTATAGAGAGAGGGAAAGATATAAGGAATAAAATGTATCAGGAAGTATAAACATGAATTGAACGCCCTCATTTTGAAAGGACAACAGATAAAGCTTTTAATTAGCAATTAGTGCGTTGGACTGTCACGCTTTAGGATTGGAAAAGTCCCAGCCAACGTGCCATATTTATTTAAGTTTTTTTTTTTTTCATAGAGAGTATACAGCATTTTACGCGGAAGTAACAAATTCGATGGGATTCTAAGGCCCCTTCCGTCCAATTTTTGCAAGCTGACCCCGGTTTTCCACTTAAATTATGTTTTTCCTTTTTAATTAGTTATTAATATACCAATTTTGGTTGAGTTAAGTTTCTGGTAAGAACTTTTAATAGGTTTTTCGTGGAAAAATAATATTTATTAAGACTGATTCCTTTTATCTGCAGAAGGCACATTTATTGGAGTCATTAATATTCATCATGACAGATGAATTTGAATACATCACGCACAAAAATAAATTGATTGTTTAAAAATGAATTGCCGATCAGGTAGTTCGCTCGTTCTTGGTCTTAGAAAAGGTGCCTCAAAAATTTCCGAAGAACTTAAGAATCGTAAGAATATATACGAAATAAGGTTATGAATGAAATAGCACATTTGTTAACAAAAACAAAAATAACATCATAAAAACACTCAATGAAAATGTTGTCCTTATTTTTTGAATAGCTGTCTTCACAGTTGACGAAGTTGACGAAGAAATGTACAAAAAGTGGGTGCAAGACTTTCATCATATAAAAAAATCAGGTAACCTAGTGACTTGTATTACTGAATTCAGTGCGTGAGTAATAAAGCAGGGACCTACAATTATGTGCCAAATATTGACGGGAGAAGAACATTTTAAATGACAGGAATAACTCTGGGAGAATTCTTCGGTTTCTTGCAAGATGTTGTTACGAAAAAAACATGGCATAACTTTCATTTCATTAAAAATATTGTTATTAACTCATATAAAGATTCAATTTGATTATCTTTTATAGACAGTGTACCGATTAAAATTATTAGAAATATGATTATTCTGATGATTTCATGATCTTGAAAACTAAAATATCTTGTCAAATTTTTAACCACATTTGTCCCATTTGGCCAAAAATTTCGATTTACTTGAAGATTAAATTAAATTAAATTTGCTATCCATTATTATTTTAATTTACCTATTTTTTTCGAATTCGAATCATTTTTAAAAATCTAATCATAATATAGTTTCGATGCACAATCATCAAACTCAGCACAAGGAATCGATATTCTTAAGCTTAGATTTCTTCTGATTTATTAAACACCCCTTAACTTTTTATTAAGTTGAGACAAAAACGTGGCAATCCTAGCAAAAGTTTATCTTTTATTTGAAATTAAGTATGATTAAAATGTGACGGAATTGAAAGTTATTAGTTGTAAGATTGTATTTATTCTTAGAGTTGCCAACACTTCAAAATGGTGACGAAATCAAATGCATCTTTTATTCTTCTGCTTTTTTCATAAGAGTAAGTGCATGCGCAGGGCCGGCCCTAGCTAAAATTGCGCTCTGTGCAAGATTTTTAGAAAGCGCCCTTTTTATGTTTGCGAAAATACATATAATATACATACATACACATACTAATACACATATTAAGTCCTTTCCACATTACCCAGGAGGTAGACTTTCAATGCGTTTTTTTTTATTGAGGTAGGCCTAATCCTCACTAACAAAAAAAATACTTGTATGTATGAGTATCTGATATGTACTATGTAATTTAACGTAATAACGAAAATTTAGGGTCACCCAAATCTTCATTTGAAACAATATCAGAAACCTCTTCTTCTGACACCACTGCACTCCCTACCAGAACCTCATCGATACGAAATTTAGTAAAATGTATGCTTTGTTTTCGGCTTCAACAAGTTTTTTTCTGAATTCTGCCCCCGAAGGCTTTTCTTTGTCCATATTGGAAAAAAAAACAACACAAAAATTTAATAGTAAATAGGTAGTTACTAAACACTTTCACAAGCCGTCACTTGACTTTCAAATCTGATTTTATTTAAATAATCGTAAGCGAAAAAAAGTTTTAAAAAATCTGCACCAGACCAGAGTACAAAGAATTTTAACTGAAAAAATATTCAATAGAAGAAGAAAAGGAACAAAAAGGCGACTGTAAAACCCACACGCATTTTTTATCGCTTCTATGTTCTATGATGTGTAAAAACACCCGAACATTGCAATCCTTTAACTATCCGTTCGCCGCTTCCGTCTTACAGTGTGACATTTCACTCGTTTAGGGGAATTAAATTAATAGCGCTTACAAGTTTAACCTTTTCTTTAAGTTTATAACATCCCATCCATCAACATAATGTATATAATTAACCACTAATTTTATTTTATTTTATTTTCAATTCTCTGATATTGTATCTACTGAATTTATTTCATTAATAAAAAAATAATTATTCAAAAATAATACGGAAATTGTCACACTGTACGCCGTGGTAATTGGAATAGAATGTAAGTTTTGGGACCCAGTGTGCAGGAACAAAACTCGCACTGATGAGTTAATGTGGATGAGTGTGGACTGTGTGTGTGCCTGTGGACTGTGGACAGTGGCCTATCCCAGTAGGAATTTTTCAAAAATTCACCTAGTAATCACCAACATTTTCCTCGAGGAATGGAAGCTACACCCGAGGAATTTGAGGTGAAAGAATAGGTGAAATTAACATTGGGTGACATTGGCGTTCACCAAGTGATTTTTTGGGTGACTTTTCAAGAGGAAATCACTGAGTAGATGCATGTGGGTAATTCCCAACTGAATTAGAGTGAATGAAAAATTGCCTGAATGCGCACCAGTGATATCACTTGCTAAGTGGAGTTTGTGAAATACTAGGCATTTACGCATAAGTGAAAAATGTGTGGAATGTATACCAAGGAAATCACATTTTAAATGTGAATCTTGTAATCATAAATGTATTAAGGTTCACGAAAAAGAACATGAACATTGACCAGTTATTTCATAAGGTAAAGAAAAGAATATTTATCAGATCATACCTTCGGATACAGAAATAAAAATACAGTTATATATGTTTTATAAATAATAATTTTCTTTTTATTACTGAAAAATATAAGTATGTCATTACAAATAAAATAAATTAAAAATATGATGACAGGAATACAGCCGGCTTGTTCTTCCATTTGTCAACAGCTCTCTTGAAGTGCAGTTTTAGGATTTGCTGGTCTGCTTTTCCATAAAGCTGGGCGGAGTACCTAAATGTCGATTTAAAAAGCAACAAACACAAAACAAAAACACTTTAACAATTTTTTCTTAACATTTTCATTGATCGCACTTTAAAAAACTTGAACCGGAATGTTTTATAATAAAAAGAAAACATTATGTCACATAAAATTAACCGCACGCGTCGCCGTCGCCAAAAAACTGGAAATTCCAACGCTTCTATCTTTTGCCTTTCTCTGGAAAAAAACAACAATGCATGCAATCTAGAAAGAAGAACCCTAACGCAGGTCACTGCGCATTTGCATCTATCGCAGTTCTTGGAAACGATCTTATTTGCACAAGCAGGATAGAAGAACTGTAATAAAAAACACGAACATCGCATTTCTATTTAGGTGACCCACCGCATTACTACTCATCGTTGAGATCCTACATCCCTTTGGAATGTATGAATTTCCGCATTGTTTTCCTCTAAAAAATCCTCGCATTTTTCGGGGTAGGTTTTAGAATTTTGATTTTTCCCTTTTTAAGAGGATAAAGAACAACAGAAGACCTGGCTCGGTGGACGAACTCATGAATCTATGCATTCCTGGCCATCAGTGTAATCATCGTACGATCTTCTTTACTGAAAAATGTACGGAACGACACTCGATGATTTCAATTCAACCTTTTAACAAGTAAAAGAAGTGGTAGATTGTATGAGCTGATGAAAAAGACGATGCCTTTATTTAAGGAAATCACTACATGCTGTTCCTCTGTGACTAAATTAGATGAATTCATTGATGTTTTCACCAAAAATTTTCATTGGGGGAAAAAATTCCTACTGGGATGGAATAGACAATACACATTTGTGCAAAGTAAAAACCTGCACCTACTGGCGCATACAATTTTGTTCGAATCAGTTTTTGTTTTTGTCTTTTCTTAGAATGTAAGTCTTGGGACCCAGTGTGCAGGAAAAATACTCGCACTGATGAGTTGGTTTGGTGTGGATGAGTGTGGACTGTGTGTGTGCCTGTGGACTGTGGCCTATGGAATACACAATACACATTTGTGCAAAGTAAAAACCTGCACCTACTGGCGCATACAATTTTGTTCGAATCAGTTTTTGTTTTTGTCTTTTCTTAGAATGTAAGTCTTGGGACCCAGTGTGCCGGAAAAATACTCGCACTGATGAGTTGGTGTGGATGCGTGTATTAGGATTCTTCTTTTTTTTTTGTGTTGTGCGAGTATGAGAATGGTGTGAACTGTGGAATACACATTTGTGCAAAGTAAAAACCTGCACCTTATGGTTTTCTTTGTTCCCGAGAATGCGCCTCCGGAATGCTGCGCCCTGTGCACTTGCACATCCTGCACATATGGTGGGTCCGGCCCTGTGCATGCGTCACATAGTGAAGCATTAAATTTATTCAGTCTGAAATGAAATTAAAGTAAAGTAAAATGACAAACTTTATTTTCTACTACTACAATATAACTATATCCTCCTACTTCCTCAGAAGCCCGATTTATTCCATTTTCAAATCAAAAGCTCCACTCCTAAGTTTTGAAATTATTCCGACGAAAATAAGAATCAAAATTGTTCAGCTTCTTCTTCTATACCGCTACACGATACTATTTCCCCTTTCAGCATCAAATCTTGAGAAAGTAACTGACTTGAAGATAGTTAGCCGTATCCTGTCCGACTATTTACTCGTGTTTCATTTCAAGGAGGATTGCATCTGGGTTGAGATAATTCTCTGGAAGTATTGTTTCAGCTTTCACATCCCTAGTGCAACAGGAAAATTGCTACAAGTAGAAGTCTGGATAAACCGAACAAGAACAACTATTGTCTGAAGGACTAACTTAAAAGCCGACACGCGGACTTCTTTGCATATTTTTCCCCACCCACTTCCCTCTTTATCTATGTATGTGTGTTTGTGTAGGTATATTAAAAAGATCCCAGAATCCTGCAGAAAGTTTTCTTCCATGTGAAATAACAGAAATTAATTTTTCATTTAAATAATTTGCTCGGAGAATAAAATAAAAACAAAATCCAAATGATAAATTTTTATTCGCAAAGTTTTAAAAAGCGCCTCAGAAACTGACAAATCCTCATCAGCTACCTACAAGTTTAAGTTTATGCAGATGCGACGCACGCTACGTATAAACTACTCTCTTTGCAAGATCCAAGAACAGAAGTCTTTGTAACGGTATTATGACAAATCAACGAACGTAGCCAACCCTTCCAAAAATATAATAGAAATACATTTTATCTTCGGTCTATTGGCTTCGTTTTTTTGTTCCGACACAATTTTTACCTTGCTCATGAAAACTTACAAAAAGGGAAAATTCGTAGCAAAGGAAGGAGAGAGAGACACTCACTCAAGGCAGACATATTGGCACTTAAGGAAAGTTCATTTAAAACTTTAGTCTTTTCTGTGATATTTAATTAATACCTACATTGATAAGTCTGCTTCCTGGAAGTTGTGAGTATAGTTATGAATGTGACGTTTTGCCCTTCTTTATTTTTTTTTCTTTTCCTTACGTAAATCCATTGACCAATAAATAGAAGGTATAATGCACAAGAGAGAAACTATGTTCCTTTAAAAAGTAGCACAGCATCATAAAATGAGAGTAATTAGAAAGTATCTAGGTAAGGTATACATGAATTGAAACACTTGTCAAATTTGTGTGCTTTTAACCTTTTGAGACGCATTAAAATTAACTTAAAGAGAAATTAACTCGAAGAGAAATTTGACAGTTCATAACATTGAATATTATGTCAATAGCAAACCATATTTTGACAGTCATAAAATTACCTCCATATTTTTCGAAATATGTAGAAAAGGTTTGTCAACAACAAAAACAAAAAATCGAACTTTGGATTCTAATTCAAATGCACTTCAGATTCAAGAGCGTCCAATGCATCAATAAAAAGTCATTGTTTTGGTGTGGTTTGAGCTGACGTTGACTGTGGTTTCAATAGAATGGATTGCGTGCCATGCAGCTCTTGGTACCGACGCGATGTATCGAAGATCCTTCACTAGAAATTCGAGGATCTTTTTTTCTCACGTAAAGGTGGCAATCGAAAGCGTGGAATATGATCTTTTTTGACTCATTTTTGTTGGCTGAAGTCGAAAGTCTCCGCGAACAAGCTACAAAGTAAATTGGTCCCAAGGCCAGTTTGCCTACGAAGTTGTATTCCAAAAAAGAGAATGAACGAAAGCGACATTAATAGAAAAAAATTAATAATAGGCATTCAAAGTTGCATAACGTGATAGAAAAATAGACCCTTCATTTATAAGCAAAATACGAAACTTTAAAACTACATATGTCACGTGATGTTGACACCTTCATTTTCTAACCACCTAAAATAAAGGGTGGTTAAATTTGAATTGTCGATGTTGAATGTAAACTACACCTAAACGTCAAGTTTTTTTTCTGCATTTCATTTGACATTTCTCAATTTCAGACCAACTCAATTTGAACCATGGAAAAATACACAATCGAGCAAAGCGTTAAAGTTATTCTGGCTTATTATGAAAATGGGCATTTAACTCAAAATGCATATCGTGCACTTCGACGAAAATCATCTTCAGTGATGAGGCACATTTTCACCTCAGCGGATTCGTCAATAAGAAGAATTGCCACAAGAGTGATTGTCGAAAAACCAATGCACCACGAAAAGTGATTGTTGAGTACGGTTTATGCTGGCGGTATTTTCTTCCAAAATTAGGACGGCCATGCAGTTACTGTGAATGGTGTTCGCTATCGTGAGATGATAACGAGCTTTTTATGTCCCGAATTGGAAGATATGGATGTGGACGATATGTGGTTTTAACAGGACGATGTCATTTGCCACACAGCTAACGAAATAATGGCTCTTTTGTCGAAAAATTCAATGGCCGTGTTATCTACATGGTGGCGATGTCAATTGGCCGCCAAGATCATGTGATTTGACACCGTTGGACTTCTTTCTTTGGGATTATTTGAAAGAAAAGGTGTACGTCGATAAGCCAGCAACAATTCAAGAGCTAAAGGATGAGATAATTTGGCACATTAACCGCATAGAACCTGAATTATGCCTCAGCGTCATCGAAAATTTAGACCATCGGATGAAGGTGTGCCACCGAGGTCTTAGCTGCCATTTGGTCGATATTTTGTTCCGTAATAAAAAGAACAGTGACAGTAATTTCCTAAATAATTTGTGTTTTATTAAAAATCAATATCGGCCCTTAAAATTTAACCACTCTTTATAATGCATAGATAGAGATAGACCTTTCAAGCGAATGCTAAATGAGCCTCTTAATGTAAGACCCTGTATATGCAGTTTTTTTGACAATACAGCAAATTTTTCGCACTCTACTCATACCGATAAGTGAATTCGGATTTAGGTGAAATTGCATTTGTTTTATATAAGAAATTACGTAAAAAAAAACTGTTTTATCGACCTCCGAACTTTCTTATCTATTTTTAAAGTACCTATCCTATTTCTGTCATTTTTGTTAATCTTAAACTTCAAATTCTAATTAATTCTTCTGTGCATGAGTCATAAATACGTACTTTGTTTGATTGTATTTACTTTTTCCATTCTGTACTTTTTTAAATTGTGGACCGTGCTAGTGAATGTGTGTTAAAGACCTTTTTAGTTCCTTGATGAGTTTTTTGGCTCCGGAATGTTTCTGAAATATTTTTAAAAAATCTATATCCATAGTCACATATCCATAGTTTAATTTCTATTTTTTATTTTTATTTAAATTTCACCTCAGATTCGTCTTGAATTCGACTTGAATGTAAAATCGTGAATAATGCATGTATTGTGGTTTAAAAAATACCAAATGCATGGTATAGTTAGCAAAACTTTCGAAAATAATTGAAACTGTCAATGTCAATCGAATTCTGCAGATAATTCGAAGAAATTTCCATTCAAATAAACCATAAGTAATTTTGACAAGTTTCTTGAATTCCGTCACAGTGATATTGCTGATGTTATCTTTTTACATCAACTTCTAGTTGGCACCACATTGGTGTGGTCGTATAGCCAGTTGGTATTTCAAACCTTATATTTTAAGTATGAGTAGAGTATAAAGCGGAGAACAGATAAAAATCAGAATGTTTTTGCAACAAAGCTTTTATTTCCAAGAATTCAAAGGAATTATCTTCAAGAGGAGAATAGAACTTATGTTACAAATCCTTGCATTAAGGAATACTGAGTGCTGTTGAGTACGAGTATTTATTGTGATGATGGTTATTCTTCGTTCCGAGAGATAGGGATTTTCCACTTGAATGAGTGTTCTTATGGTCAAGGAAAATACGAATAGAAATGGTTATGTTTCGTTTGATATTTCCGCGTCCACAGCACACAAGGATTTGTGTCATGTGACATCTGCAATGCATTTTTTTTTCTCTCGATGAAGTCAACTATCGGGTTCGGAATTTAGAGATCCATTAGCTAGAAATGTCAAAAAAAAAAAACTAAAAATAAGGACTCGTTTCGCATTCGCAAGATTGGTATTTTTAGCATTGACGTCCGGAGAGAGCAGGAAATGAGATAAATTGCTCCCTCACAGGATCTTTTTTTCGTATATGAGTACGAGTTTTGACATTGTTTTTGTTCTGTTGTTTCTTTTCCTTTGAATTCTTATGCATATATTACATTTCAAAATTAAAATCTAATATTTACTCTCAGTTTTATGCCCCATTGAAATGCCTATGAGTATATTCAATGAGGTAGACTTAAAATTCCACAAGCACACTCACCAAATTTTCAGTCCTGAATTATTTTAACGATTGTGCAAACTTGTTAAAAGTCGCTACAATGCTAAATTTAACTCCACTTTTAGACAAATTAATGTAACACTTTAAATTCATTGTTTTTAAATAAATATATTTTGTTCTAAACCTTTTTTAGAATAATGTTCCTAGAGCAATAGGTCCTAGCAAATACTTTAATTTTTATTAGGATTCAATATTGGGTAAGTTAAATTTTTATGCTAGACACATTTATGGCAGCAAAATATTAAAGTTTACAAAAATTTTACTTTTGAGTCATACATCCGGATTAGGACAGAGGAACGTCATTTCACACGGTTTTCTAAAACATTTTCAATCGAAGTGGGAAATGTAGAACAAGACTCACTAAAACTTTTGCCATAAAAGTCTGTCACCCTTATTACGGTTGTCAAAGATCAATACGATATTTGATATTTATCAATAAAATTAATGAATCGGTATTATCGTTGTCAAAAATCTAAATTTTTGATAAACTGTGAACGCTCTTCAGAAATTATATCTATTGTGAATGATTTAAATTGACAGTCTTGGTATTATGGTTGTCAAAATGTTTGTTGATTATCAAATTTTCAGTCAATCACAAATTCCTTGTTGATAAAATATTTTACGGATCGCGAAAGCCAAAAGCATTTCTACTATAGAACTATTTTTTGGTGAAAATGAAATTGAAGACGAGAAAACTTTGGAGCAAACAAAGATTCGATGAAAATTAAGCGATGCTTCAAATCCGATGGATTTGGCTGAACATATGTTTGTAGATAAAAGATCTTTTTTAATTACATTACAAAAACTAATTTGGCTCGCTTCTAGATTCATTCAAAACCTTAGACTTTCGAAAGAAGCCTTCCTTAATGTATTTTTAGATATCAACGACAAGTTAAAGCCAACAAAAAGGCAACAATCCATCCCAAACATACTAAAATTTGCAGCTGTCTTAAGTAAATAGGCACTATTCACAATAGATTTTTGATCTTTGTTCACAATGGATCAAAAAATGATCAATTCGGGTTCATAATACCGATGTATCAATTGATTGACAAAATGTTTCAATTGTCAATTAATTGATCTTTGACAACCGTAATAAGGCTGTGTGCCTTGTCAAAATCGAAAGAGAATCTCAACTCGGCATCATCGGTGCTCGGTTTCGGTCTCGTGTTTTTCTCGTGGAGAGTTTAGGTCTCTTCTCAAGTATTCGAATAATACGATACTAAAAATCTAAATAAATGAATAAACTAACATCAAAGATATCCTTATAAAATCCCACTCTAAACTTAAGTTGAAACCTATACAGTTAAAGGCCGGTGCAGACAGGCGTGGTGTGACACTGCGGTGTCCCGATAGTTCAGCGAACAAATGCGGGTTTTTATCGCAGTCCATATTTTGCCCGCAGTAATGGCGATTTCGCAGAAACTTGCGAGTGTTTTTTTTTTCAGCAAGAATGACGCGTAATGTGTATGCACTACTCAATTTATTACTACGAATTTAAATGACGTAAGTGTGCACCGGGGCTTAATAAATTCTTAGATTCTTGTCAAAAACGTTGTCATTAGATCACTGAAATATAAAAACATTTCGAAAGACAAATAGCTATTATGAAATGAGTTAATTTTAAACTCAAAGCCAAACTAATTCGAATTTTGTACGCTAAAACTAGAAGCCAAATTTTAGTGCATAATATAAAGTCTCGTCTTTTTTAGGCTATAGTTATATAGTGTAAGTTCACAAACGCATCACTGCAGTAATGATGCCCAAATGTTAAAAGTCAAACGTTCACAAACGCAGATTCTGGCATCACTTTTCTCGTCAACAGTTCATTATTGCAAACTTGCATAAATTGATGCGCAAAAACTAAACAAAAAAGCATCACTACGACAGCGTGATTAGTCGGCATCGCATCAGCAACAGCTGCATTAGCATCAGCATCGCAAAAAAGCAGTGATGCCGAATCACTGCAGCAAAATTTGACGTTTGTGAACTTACACATAATCTCGACTATGCATATCTCGTACGAGATACCATTTTAATGCTCTGATAATTGCAGTTTTATAAGAAATTATAATTTTTAAATCCAAAAAGAATGAAAACAAATTTTTCTTTGCGTGAGTAACTAAAACTTGCATAATTTTATTTTATCTTAATTTATTTGATTTTTTTTTGTTGGTTGTAGTTTTAACAAGTAACATGTATTTGAATTCTTAAAGTTGTAAATTCTTTGTTTTGTTTGTGTGTATGTAAATAATGCCTAATTACATTTGTTTTATTCTAAAAACTTTAACATTTACAAAAATACAACAATAAATATACAATATATAACTTTACATAAAAAATATTATAAAAGTGCGATAAAAACTAGATTTCTACATAATAAATACATATATATTAAATAATATAATTTTTATATGCGAGTAGCTATACATTATACAATATACATACATCAAATATTACTTTAAATTCAATTTAATAAAAAACAAAACAAAACAAAAAACCATAAATTCAATTGAGTTTATTATTGTTGAAATATTATACACTTTCAACTTTTATATTTTAAGTATAAATTAAATATGTAGGTACCTATACATAATAACAACTTTTTGTCTTCTCCGAGTATTTATAAAATTGTATTAAAATTTATATTATTTTATTTTTTTTTTTTAATATTAGCTATTCATCCCTCTTTATTTGTAATGGATAATATTTTCCAATTCATGCATTTCACCCCAGCCATTTTGTGAAGTAGGTCGTCTCCTTGAGATCATTCCAGTGCCACTGTTTCGAAAATATTCTGAAACTAAATAAAACAAAAACAAAAAAGGAACAATTTTAGTTGTTGTATTTTAGAGAATATTTTTAATTTTAAAAGAAAGAAACCAAACAGATGACTAGAAAAAAGGATGGTGGAAGAGAAGATGAAAGGTAATAAAACTTTCAGATAAATATAAAATGATATATATTTATGCATTATGCCAATAAACTTTTACGAAACATTTTGTTGAGTCTGGGTTTTTATTATTTATTCAGTTTGCATCTGCATCTAAGCATCCAGCAAAAGAGTGGAGTCCGACTAAGAAGAAGAGAAAGGGGTTGTATTGTAAGACTAAACGAGGATTTTTCTGTTTGTGAAATGAAGTCACTTTAAGAAGAAACAATATAATTCTTAGCTAGAATGCTCTGCACAAACTTATTTGCTCATATCAAACGTTTATTAGTTTATACATACATTCCTTCAAGAGAAACCCTCAGAATGCTTTTTAGAAGGGGAAAAACTTCGAAGTTCAAATGAAATGAATCGAAATTGCAAATCGTATTTCGTTTATAGAGAAATACGAAAGAACCACGATACAGACGTGTTAGGCAAAGCTTTTAGGAGAGAAATAATTTATAAAATACCAGGTAGTGTCTAGGGGAACCATTAGCCCCTTTCACAACTTCTTTCGGACGCCAAAGATGCATGACAGATCAGATGATTCTTAATCTAGAAAAGCACAAAAGAATCTATACTCGGTCCTTCGGTTCTAACTCTGAATCAGAAATATAGGGTAGAAAAATTTAAATACTCTTTGATCTTAAAAATCATGTCTTTGAACAAGACTATGATCAAAACAGTGATAAGTCTCAAGATTAAAAAGTAGGGCAGTTAGATAGAGTTGCAGTCCTTAACTCATTCAGAGGATGCACAAAACCCATTGTAAGGCCAATAGTGTTTTCCGGATGAAACAGTGTAATTATCGGGAAAGAGGTCCTTTTTGGTTACAGAACTTTACAATGACTATCAAACGGACTATTTAAAGCCATGCGATGATTTAAATCTAGTGACCCTTAGATACATTTCCCCAAGGAAAGAATAAACTGAAATCAGAGACATAAGCAAATCAAACGATTTGAAAATGTAGGAGCGATGTGGTCACGTAACTTTTGAAATCTACTGAAGTGCTTGTCGTTTGTGAGGCTGCAAAATATCTTTCCATATCTTTTAACTTGGTCGGAAAAAACATTGACATCTTCATCGATTCCTAGGCGGCCTTCAAGGCCATCCCCTGTCACAAAGTTAAGATTGGTAGATAGTTCCCATAAGAGATAAGTTTACTCCACGATGCTCAGTTCCTGACCCAACAATCACGAAACCTTAACTCAATAAGGAATTTATGAGGGATCTTTAAATGTAAGGTTGCTTGTATTTACTTTTGATTTTTTTTAAATCCGTTTCCATTAATATTTGTTTTTTTTAGTTACCAATTTGAGTTTTCTATTTCTAAGCTGAATTTGTTTTTCTAAAACTGTCAAAGTTATAATTTTTTTTTATATTTATTCAAAACACACATCAGAAACACGTAATTTTTGAAAGTATTTTGTGATATGTGTCATGGTATTAAACTATAGCTCAGTGTTGAGTTTTCAATTATGATTAAGTCGAAATTTTGAAAACAAACCCAATTCTGGATTTTATATTAAATGTCGTAATAGTAAGATATAATCTGATTCCAAGAAATCTTAAAATTTTAGAAAAAATAACTAATAGTAAGTAAATGTCGTTTAACTTCTTATATGACAGCTGCCCAATTAGAAGCTCTAAAATAAAAATGTTCAATACTGAATTTATGATTTTCTTGGAAATAAACGGAAAGAGATGAATTAAAAAGTGGATAGTAGATTTATATCAAAATGATTCAATCGTTTAACTTAAACAAAAATTGAAAACTATACTTTTTGAATAGAATGACTAAAACTTTTAACAAAAAACACTTTAAATCATCAGAAGTAGAAGAGTAAAAACATTTTATGTTAAAGTAATTTTAATAATTTAAGGTACTCACGTTATTCAATATATTAATATCTATGTATTGTACATAATACGCATGATTAAATGGAAACCCCAAAATTGCATCAGTTGTATGTAGATAAGATAAATACATTTACATTTAATATGCAATGTAATTTGATAATTATTTTTAGTAACTGCTTCATGAAGATACTAATTATGCTACCAGGAGAAAATTTAAGAGAAAACGTAAACAAATATTACAAAAAATGTTTAAAATGTTTGTTCAAATTCTGAAAATTACTTAAGAGTGTTATTAAAATTACTTTTTATTCTAAATTAGCATGAAGCACCACAGAATGCAAATTTAGTTAGTAACACTATGCAAAAACTGAAATTAAGTAGATATACGAGGATAGAAAATTTATACTACATAGTAGAAAGTTTTTGTTTTGAAAGAAGATGTGTAAAATGTCTAACATGCATATTCATTTCGAATCATTTTTAACATGCCTAGTTAATCTACTTAAAGTAAATTTTATATTTATAAGAGTTTGCTTACAACATTTCTGAAAATCCTAGATTTCGAAAAGATTACAAAACTTCTGCCGTCATGAGTTTTTCTACTTCCTTTCTTCTTATTACAATTGAGCGATAGAAAACAAAAAATAAAATTCTCTTTTGGTATATTTTTGTAAGCACGAAAAGTAAATCCTGTTCCGTAAAAGCGAATTTTGAAAATGAATGCTTTTTACCGAATTTTTAATTTGAATAAACAATCGTTTGTTTTACTTGTGCTATAAAACTGTTGGTTAATACTTTTCCTGAAATAAATTCTAATTTAATTATTAGAAGGGCGTACAGTAGTTATAATTTTATGATAAGTCAGTTTTTGTTGAATGTAGAGTTTTTCCGAACTTCATGTTTTCGATTTTGAGATGTAAACACAAATTGGAAAAACTGCGACAAGTCAAGGAACACTAAAATTTGTTACAAATTCCAAATTATGACAAATAATTTTTATAAACAAATATTATAGGGCTTAAAGTATTTATACTTTTTGCGGTACAGCTGCAAAAGTGGCCTAAGGACGGCATGTCTTCTTTAGAAAAACATTTCATTTAATTTTAAAGCAAACAAATCGACATATTCTCTAAGAGTCTGTCTGAGTTTGTTTTTGAAATTAAGAACTCATATAAAATTGATTCGATTAGAATTCTATCGCAGAAAAATAAATTTTCCATTTGCAAAAGGGTCGATAAATATTTTGATAAATGTTAGAAAACATTAATGCCATATTTTCAGGTAACTAGAAGCATTTTATTTTTTCCATTCAGATTCCACATAAAAATAAACATTTATTGGAAGAAGAAACCCCAATAAAGGAATGCTATTTTTTCGTTCGAATTTTACTCTTCCTCTGGCCTTGGTTTCGACCATCCGGAAACCAGTTCAGTAGGTCAACAAAAAATACCAATAATTAATGATACTCGTAAGCTTAAACCATTTCTAAGAATTTGCCTGCAAAAACAGATCCTAATAGCTTTAGAAAATTCTCAAAGGTCATGACATTTGGAATTTCCATCAGTTTACTATCAGTGCGCCATCATTTCTCTTGGGACATTCCGATGCATAAAATGAATTTCTAAATACTTACTGAGCAGAAAAAAACTAAGAGAACTAACCCACCTGTCAGTTATTTATGTATATGGAATAGTTCACTATTTTAAATTCGCACTATAATGTTAGATAGGTTAAGGTATACGATCTAAACCCTTTAAGGAGTAACATTTTCACAGATGTGTGGGTAAAAACGATTTACCATTCAGTCTGGTTTTTGAACATGAAGTGCAAATATCAAAAAAAAAACTTTTTGTTTGTTTTTTTGTCTCTTTAAATTTTCAATAAATGTTTTTGTCCGTGTGACTGGAAAAAGGGTAGAGAATTGGCCTTGGTATGGAAACCTCTCTTCAAGGAAAGAAAATGTCAAAAACAAGTTGTTTGTGTCACAAAGTCGACACTCGTCCAGGACAACGATGACACCGAACGGAAGGCAATGAAGATTCAGATGAAAAGACAAAAGACTATTTGGTAGAATGAAAACTTCTCCTTTTTGGATTTTTCCAATCATTTTATTTTTTTTTATATCCCAATGATTGAGTCCTTTTTTTATTGAATTCTCATTAATGAAGACCAAGAAAAAAAAATTACCCAAAACATAGACCATTAAATCAACTTCCAGGATGATATCAAAAAAAACTTTCTATTTTTTATGAAAAGTTGAAAATACATAAGCTCCTGTTATGTGAGGATGAGAGTGGATGATTTAGGTAGATGTTTCCAATATAAGTGAAATGTTTAAAACTTATTTGTCACTTGAAAAATGTAATTAGAATCTGTGGTGTAAGGTATGCACGATATTATTTAATAAATAAAATACTTACATTTCAAGTCAGTACATACTTGTATATTATAGTTAAATCAATTTGAGGACTATCATTTTGCTAATTTAGGGACAGCTAAATTTTCCACATACATTTCAAAAATTTAATTAAATACACTTGGAATTCAATATGAATGCAGGTAGTAAAATTAATTTGATATTTTCGCCAGCATTTTTTTGTCGAATTATAGAATTCTTTGGAATCAAAAAAAAAAATTATCGCCATGATACGATAGGTTTTTATTTTAAAGAGAAATCAATTAGAACAAAATGTGTTTCGTTTAAAATTAAACTGCTGTAACAAATAAAATTGACAATGATATTTTTAAAGCTTTAGTAAATTTAAAGTGGAACCATTTGCTAAGTGTTTTTTTAATTGATTCTAAATTCTATCGACTTTGGTTGGGGGAAAATTTTACAGAACGTTTTTTGTTTAATAGATACCCTGCACATCTGCTCTGCGGGTATCTATATAGTTGGAAACTTTAAAACTTGAGATTTAATGGATTTCTAGAAGTCATTAAAATCGAAGTTGGTATACGTAACAGAAATAATTAATACATTTTAAAATTTCAATTGCATTTTCTACACCTTTTCGATTATGGATTGATTTTCTTTTAACATGAATTTAAGGACTTAAATTTAAAACATTGGATTTTAGTTTTCAATTTTAAGTTTTTAATTAAAATTCAAAAAAAAAAATCCTAATGGTATATCACGGTACAGTTTTCTAAACAAAACGTAAAATGTTTACTGGCCAACAAATTCCATATCTCATTGTTTGGTGACTCGAATGAATGAGAATCACGGAGAACGAACCGCTCTGAAGGTTTTTTTCGTTTTTTTTTAAGTCTTTTTTCTTCGTTTTCAAGTTAAAAATAAGGAAAGAAAATAATTTGTGTAACGAAAATTTAAGAAGAAACTCTATAAAAACATTGTCCAATGAAGCTAGAGGTAGCATATCGGAAGATACGTGTAAAACAGCCACGTCAAGTTGACTCCCTAAGTGTTGCAGTTTTTACGTTCAATTCTTTTATCATTTAATTTATTGTTTAAATAATATAATTAATAAAGTTTTTGTGTGGACATACTGAATTCACTTTGGAATTGTTGTAATGTTAACGTTCTTGATGAGAAATCTTCAAAAATAGAGAATTTTGTTATAAAAAGAAACACTTTCTACAAACAAATAATTATATTTTTTATTCCGAAAAATCTTGATTTAATTGCTTTGGATTCAAATTTAGAAACGAGTTTTATATTTTATTTAAACGTCTTCTTCACTGAAATTTGTTAAATTTATAGAGGCTGAGACAACTAAAACACTAGTCGGGTCTTGTTCGGTACTTAGCATTAAATGGATTGATTAATTTTGACAGAGTCCGGGCACATAACTGAGAAATGATTTAGAAATTGCTACAAAGTTGAGAAAATTCATCATCATCCGCAAGTCAAAATTATGATAGCATCCACCACTGCACTGGCAAGAAGCTTGAAAGCTTATTAGTAATCATCTTCTAGCAAAATCTAAAACTTCTTGTGTAATGGACAGTGATACATAGTAATTATGTGGCTATTTATGTATGTATTTTAATTCATCTTTTTATTGTAATTAGTTTTTAAATACATAGATAAATATAAATACATACAAATAAATAAAAATAACTGAAATTTCAAACAAAGTTACTATACATAAACTATTTAATGTCTTTCTGCACATTTTTTTTAACTCAAATAACACATTTAACTGCTTGAAAGTTGACAAAAAAATTGTTCATCACACTTAAAAAAGAGAATATTTTGAAGAATAATTAACTTCAAGGATAAATAAAATTGCATAAACAATTTTATGGCATATTTCACGTTAAAAAAAATCACATTCACTTCAAGCAAAAACAATTCGTAATTCTAGGTTCTTGTTCTCTTGCTGTACATAAACTTGTGTCTCCTATACACATTTCTGACATTGATGAATTGTCTGTTGTCTCTGTTTCAGCCAGTGTTTAGTAATTCACTTAAATAATACCTCTGCAAAATCAGACTATCTTCACTTTTGAAGATAAAGAGAAGAACGTGCTCTATTATTCTCTGACAGCAATTATATTCATCAATAGAAGGCCATTTTGCATTAATTTTGTATTCAAGTTCCTAAAATTGTTGCATTCAAGAATTGTCCTCATTTTTCAGAGACATCGGATTGAATTGCTAAAAGCCTTTTCATTTAAAATGGGAAAATACCCAAAATGTGATTTAATTTTATGGTTATTCTTCTATGGATTTTTTACAATTTAAACTTCTTT
Organism: Scaeva pyrastri; assembly: GCA_905146935.1. NCBI lineage: Eukaryota > Metazoa > Arthropoda > Insecta > Diptera > Syrphidae > Scaeva > Scaeva pyrastri. The sequence goes on from LR989929.1 coordinate 55,916,397, forward strand.
GAAAATTTCATAGAAACTTCAAATTTACAATATTTGTTAAATATAAATCACAAGGACCTCAACATCTAATTTAAAATTCAAAGCATAATCCATGAATCATGGAAAACTAGGACTCAGAACTCAGAACTTAGGGCTTTAAATTACTTACTGACTGAATAGCTTTTGATTATGATTGAGATTGACTACCTACACCTGACTTTACCTTTACCTACCGGAAGATCCTTTGTTGTGTATAAAAGGGAATTAGTAATTTCAAAGATATATCCGAAATTCTACCCATAAATTCTAGAATTTCAACATTTGCTAAAATGTATGCACTTTTTAACACCCAAACAAATATTCTCATGATTCAGGAAATGTCGTAGTATCTCTTTATTCTCATTTTCTGTACATCATACAAAAAGTTTTGCTATCAAATTTCAGTACTCGTCATAGTTTCAAAATGACCGAGTGTTGCCAGTTCAAAATTCTAAAATTATTTTCTTTTCAAAACTGGATAGCAATATATGTATGTATGTTCGCATTTGGAAGCTTTTGGAATTGAGTTGATCTGTCAACAATAATTATTGGCTTTAAATAAATGGAATAACAATTATTTTGCTTATAACAAGTCAATGTTTGATTCACATTTTAGTAATTTTTTTAATCCATTTCGAATATTTTTTGGATGATTTAAACTTTGGACAATATGGGTACACACATTCTAAAAGGATACTGAAAAACTAAGTTGCAGGAGGCAGCCAGCTACAGGATTATAACCGAACTCAAAAGTCTCCCTTTCAAAATAAATGAAACACATTAGAAACTATTACATTGCTACTAATATAAACTAGGAACAAAGCAGTTCATAAAGGACCATTTCAGGAAAAAGCCACACATGAAGAAATTTGTTTTCTAAAACAAAATGTTATACTGAATTATTTTTTGATTCCAGATTCAAGGTAAAGAAATTTCGTGGTAATTTTAATTCACAAGTCTTTATTGTGCGTGTCGGTTTACCTGGAACCTAAGAACTAAACAACTCAAAAATTTCTGAAAATGTCCTTTTGGTTTTAATAATATTTGTTAGTTTTTAAATTCATTTTAAGAATCCAATTAATTGTTCCAGTGCAATGGAATACAATAACTATAGTAAAACTAAGTTTTTCATTGAACTACTTTTATTCAGTGCTTATAACGTAAAAAATTATTAATTAAATGTAAAACTATTGCACCATTGTAATTGTATTGAATACAAAGCGGTTTGAAGTTAGTTAAAAGAGCGATACTAATAAAAAGCCATAATTCTCCACGCAAGGTTTGTGTTTAAAATTTTTATTTAAAATCAGAATATTTTTTTCAAATTTCAATGTCAATAATTTGGGTTAAATTTTTGTTTGATGCTTTTGCGATGAAATTTCAAACTAAATATTTTATGGATGTCAAAATATGGTTTCCATTAAAATTTCAATATCTCATTTAAGAGCATTATGTATAGGTTACTTCTTACTTATAACCTTTAGCCGCATTCAACTCTGTTGTAGGTCTTTTTCTTTAAAATGTCAGCTTTATTGAATGAGCTAATTCTATGCACTTAAAGACCAACTCTATCCTGATATCACTTCCATCAGTAATATTGTATCCCAAAAAAGACGTTAATTGATGCCAGTCTAACACACACAGAACTCATATCATCTCCAGCCATATGTGAATTGTATTCTCGTACTCGGAATGTATTTTCTGTGTCCTTGTTCTAAGCGTTATGACATTTTGAACATCAGCTCAGCTGGAAACGTTCATCTAACATTCTTGTATAATTGTTAACCCATTGTCACAAAAGACTACTTTTTTTCCTATAAATTAATCGTAAGCCAATTATACTCGTACAGGTCTTCATTTGTTGGCTTGTTGCTAGTTTCATCTTCCCATAAGCACTCATAAGTTCAAGTATCTTTCTGCAGCAGACATCAAAGCCGTGATGAGTCCAATATGAATTTCTATTTGCGATAATCAACAACAAACTGCAATAAGTCGATCGCCCACAGCTTAATACCTACTCCTTTCTTTCCAAGTTCTATTTCCAGGACTTCCATTTAACTCGTTTCATTTTTATTATGGCAGAATTTACGCCCGGCGTTGGCCAACAAACAACGCCACAGACACTCCACGTCGCCATTCATAACTATCTACGACGTTGGGGCTCCATTCTGTATTCCTTTCCCTATACACAGTAACATAGTTGGGTTTTTATGCGTCGTCGTCGTTTATAGCGACATAAATTGATATAAAACTTATATAAACACCAGTTTAGCTGGGTATTTGAGTTTGGGCAATTATTTCGTTAGTTTGCAAAGTGTCAAACCGTTATTGGCATGGAACTGCCATCAATTATTCAAATTGCTCATCACGGCACGACACAACGAGTCCCTTAACGCCCTGGTAATTTTATTTGGTTATCCTGGTGGATTGCTTGAAATTCGATATTGGAGTGATTGAGTTTCTATTTTTTTATTTTTTTTTCTGTTTTGGTTCTTTGTGTCAGGATATTGATTTTCTGCCATTTAATATCAAAATGTACAAAAAACTGAACGCCACCACCAGCTCCCGTTTTAACGGAACGGAACGGAACACATAAATCATTCCGTTAAGGTCTGTATAGTTTTGTTTGTCGAATAAGTCATATAGAAACCTACAAAGGATGGTCCAAATAAAAAAAGGATTCCTATTGCGGTTTTAGGTTACTACCTATACAATGGGGTATACATTTTCTATTAATTATAAAATCATAATGATTGTTTTTTGTTTTTGGAATAACCTTCGTTTTTTTTTGGTTTTTTGTTTTGTTAAATAAGAGAAATGAAAATGTTGACACAGAGTCATTTAAAGTGCACGAATCTGAATTGGACTTGTTATAAGTGCAGACACGTGTTTCGAACTCTGTTCTCCATGAAGAAGTCCTTGACAGACAACACCTTAATAATAAAGCTTTTGTTCTGCGATAATTAACCCTTGCAACCGTGCTCATTGTCCGTAATCGTAGTCAGTTATTGCAATAAAAATAAATACAATGCCATAGATACTCAATTAAAAGGATTCGAAATTTTATAGTTTTGGTAGGACACGTGCGGGTTTTTTTTTTTTGCTAGACTGTTAACAGTTCGTTCTAAATATAGACGACTTCCAAGTTGACAAAAAAAAAGGGACATACCTATACGAGTTTAGAAAAAGTTTAGACCACAAAGTGATTCTTTTTTATGCCGAAAGTGGACTTTGTCTGTAATGATGACGATTCAAAAAAAAAAAATCAGAGAGCAGAAATGAAAAGAGAGCAGAGGTGAAATTATAATTCTTTTGTCTTTGATTTTTAATGAAGGATTTTCATTTTGTCTTGAATTCAGTTATTAGATATATTGTCAGCTTTGTTCGTCACTACTTTTCTACAAAAGAAGAGTTTATTTTAAATTTAAGGTATTTTATTTTTAATGCTAGAATATAGTTAAAAAATGGTTATCAATATTGAAAGCTGAAAAATATTAGAAATTTTAGAGGTCTACGAAAGTTTTAAAGTCCCATAAAATGATATACTCAGTCGCAGCTACAATTTTCAATAGGTCATTCTAAAAGTCATTAATTTACTCTCTTGTAGCACATTCCAAATTAATTAAAAGTAAATAGGGGGAATCAAACTGATTTTAAAAATTTTCTGAAAAATTTCATACATTGAAGAAGCCAGAAGGGTTCACTTAGGCGTATGCGTAATTTTTTATTATTTTGTTTTTATTTAAAGAAAAGCTACCATTTATAGACTTTGCAAAATGAAATATTCTGTTCATAAGCAAATTAAGGATAACTTAAAAATAGTTAAAAATTTAGACAATACAAGATAAATATCAAAGATTTCAATATTTAGAACTTTTCCTTCTTTCCATTCAAATTATATCAAAACTTTTTATATCATTGCGTCTTTGTTCTTCAGCTTTAGCTTTAGAAATTAAAAGGTCATTTAAAGGCCCTAACTACTTACTTATAAAAGCCTCTGATTTGCTTTTAGTAAAATTCAATGTTAATTCTAAAGTCTTTCGATTAGTTTTTCAATCTGCATGTATGAAGTAGAAATGATCGATACAAATATTGATCTAAATATTGAGTTAAAATTTATGTAGCTGAAATTTTTGCAAAATTAATTACTGATAATTTTAAAATTTAACTTATATGCCAATAGATCAATAAATTAGCTAGAATCGCATTTTTGGTAAAGCACTTTCTTAATCTCTCCTGGAGAAAAAGAACTGAGATCAAAAACCCAAAATGAAATAAAACTTAATAACTTTAATTTTATAGCTTCGACATAAGAAATGGATATTTATATTTTGAAGCAATTCTGAGTTCAAAGTCGAAGTTAGCTATCAAAAACTAGTTATCAAAAATTTTCTCCATACATTTTTGGCCAACTCCTTACACTTTTCAGTTCAGATCAATTTGACACTAGAAGTTTGACAAACATTTGTATTTAATTTTACAATTTTTTCATGTTCAAGTTTTATCAAAGTACAATCTTAATAGTCTCAATTCGTGACTAAGCAAACAATTAAATATAAAAATACAAATGTAAATCTATAAGCACTATACTAAATACATGTAATAATTGTTTGTAAGTTTCAAACATCATTTTTAGCATCGTGGGTGTGTATTGAAATTGCAAAACATCAATCATGACTAATTTTACACAAAATTATATCTTATTGGTTTCTTTCAGAATTAACATAAACAAAATAAAATATTCGATTGGTGATGTGTTTTCCAATCGATTCAATTTCTTTATTTTCGAAAAAAAAGTATCCACCTACATACAATGTTCATTGAGTGTTTACAACTTAATTTAGCAGCATGCTTCTTGGATTAATGTCTTAATTAAATATAGATAATCCCAGCCGTTTAAAGAGCCATGCTGCAGGCCACCCACCTATAGTATTCTCCTGTACTATATAGCATTATTGTTTGCTTGTTTAATTTTTGATATAAAATAATTTTTTTTATTGTGATTTCAGTTGGATATTGTGGTATTACAAATGAGAACAATGGGCGAAGGAGATAATGACGCAGGCAGAATTTCATGGGGCCGTTTTTTACACTGTCAGGCGGAAGGATTGTAGGAGAATGCAATGTTTTGTGAGTGCAATCTTTGTAGGAATGGATTGCATTCATTGGATGCACTTTAAGATTGGGACTTCAAAAGTTTTGTAATTACTTACATATTTGAAGTATGTGCCTTCTCTTACAACTCTCTGTATTTTCTTAAATTTAAAATAATCCTATTGATGCCAAGAATCTTATGTCCTAAAAATTCAATGTCAAAAACCTTAAATCAAATAACTAGACTCTAATTCCTAAACCCAAAACTTGCCCGGGCCTTTTAGCACCCTTCTCTATAAATTCACTACTGGTTGTTTTTAACACGCGTAGCTTGTTAAAAAGACTTTTTATTTATTTTTTGTTCTGCATATTCCAATAATATTTATAAAAATCTAAAGTTTTGATTTATTTTGCAGGAATTTGGCTGATTTCTAGACAGGAAAAAAACAATTTTAGAAAAAAATAATATTTGACAGACATTTTAGACTTTAAGAGCGCGTCTTCTATTTCTTTTTGTATTTTTTGTTTTGCTTCAATTTTCCTTGCCCGTCAATGAAATCATTTTGTATTTACATTGAAAATTTTGTTAATGAGAAGTTGAAAATACATATAATTCCGAAAAATTGTTTTCATGCAAAATGATCAAGAATATAATAAGTATGTTAAAAGAAACTCATGCAATTAATTAAAAGGAAGAATTTTAAAAATAATAAAAAGATTTAGTTTAGGGAAAAGGATTGTAAATATTTTTGATTATATGCAAGGTTTTGATAATTAGAATTTAACCTACCTGTTACTTGAGTAGTTCCATCTCTATTTGATGATGATACACTGCGAAATAAACTTACTAACGCTTTTCTGAAAGTACAAAAAGAAAAATGTACGTTTTTGGTTTTAAAAAAGGAAATTTTTCAATTGAATTTTCATAATTTAAAAAGTGCAACGGATCTGTTATTTTTTTTAACGTATTTTATATTACTTGAATAATTGATGCAAAATTGCTTTGAAACTTTTAAACTAAAAAAGACTGACCAAACTGTCAAGAACTCCAACAAATTTTAGTGCAAAATTTTCGACAGTATTTTCAAGTCTAGGTTTAGTGAGAAAAGACCAAAACGGCACCAAGAGTTTTTCGTCCCGAGACTAGATTTACACGTGTTGTTGAATAGCGCATCATATATTTTGTAAGGAAACATTTCGGGTCCAAGTACAGAACTTTGCGGAACTCTAATGCAAACAAAACTTACATGGATGAAATGACGCTCCTAGTGGAAAAAATATTTTATAAAAACTTATTGCAAAATGTCAAACATTAGCTGCTATTAGATTCTAGATTAAAAAAAAAAACACATGTGAAAATTTCGAATTGGATTTCATACATTTCTGTGAATGATGACAATGACAGTGATTTTAAATTTCGAAGAGCTGAAAAAATTGTTTTAATTTGAATTTTAATTTTAACATTTTACAAAGAATCACTAATAAAAACTAAAATGTGTTATTTTACTCCGATTGACAATCAACTACTCGTGCAGACTTAAAATAACTATTTCTTAAAAAAACTTATGATGTTTATGTTCGTCAAATTCCCCAACAACTTCTCAGTTTTTTTGAATTTTAATTCCATCCACGTTGCTACTTTGATATGTCAAAGAGTGAAAAGTTCTTTTAATTAAATGAAATGTATACTTTTAATTAAAACTTGAAAAGCAACAGTACATACATACATACGAGTGCTAGTATAAAGTGTTTGGCTTCGAACTGAGAGATGGTCCCCTAAAGAAATTGACTGATATTGAATAAAACTAAATTAATTAACTATATCTCAGCAGTTGTGAGGATTTAATGTAGATAGTTACTTATGAACTTATTAGATACGGAATTACTATACAAACCTTCCTTGGATGTATCAAATTTGTTAAATAAATATTTGGATTGGCTTAAGGAAATAATTGTCTCCTTACCGCGGTGGTGGTGACTGGGTGGTAATGAGGTTCCTTTTTCCAAAAAACGAATGTGTTCATCTCGGTTTAAACTTTTGAATTATATGAAGGTGCAACAGATTGTGGTGTATAACTCTTAATCTATTTACCTTTTAATATACCTAAAGCAAAATAGACTTATAACAAATATATGCTCTAACCATAACGAACGGTACTCGGTAGTAACTTCGTCAATTTGATTCAAATTGTTTAAACGGTTGATTTTGGTAACCAACGTTTGAGGTAAAACCAAATATAAGACCCAAAATTTGTTGATAAAATTAAACGAGATTTTTTAAAGATTAATTTCAATAAATACAATTCTTTTAAGACTATTAAGTAGTAGAGGGCCCGGCAAACTTCATCTTGCCCCAATTTAATTCAGAAACTCAAGCCATGGAAAAATGTTGTTGCTTATTCGATTCAACCGAAGTTCATGTCCTAGTGTTGTGTTTCGTTGTGCTGAATGTTAAACTACAACCGCCAGATTACTTCAATTTTTGTGTAAACGTGGACAATGTTTAATCCAAATAAAATACATTTTACGGGGTTTAAAATTAGCCTATAGACTATTCCAGACTATAGACTATCTCTCTGCCAAATTTCAGTCAAATCGGTTCAGCCGTTCTTGAGTTATAAATGGTGTACTTTTTTGAGATTTAGTGTATTACCTTTCGTCAACACTTGAATTGTGTGTTCTAGGAAACTTTTGATTTAAACTCATCCTTAGACCAATTAATAAACGGTCAATGTCAAAATATTCAGTAAAACTTTTTATTCCTGAAGAGGTAAAGTAATTTCAAAAATTCCAAATTATTAAGAGTACTTCGTCAACAAACTGAATATGGCTTTTTTTGGTCATGTAAAAACTCTGTGGATTAATGGGCGTATTTTATTTTGGTGAGTGGTATTATTTTTAGTTCTTTTTTCTTGTGGGTATTTTAACGGAAGTGTGAACAGATATACGAATACGACAACAGGTTACTCCTACAAACCACACAATTGACTTATTGAAAACTCAATATGAGGAATGTGATTTATCAAGAAATAAATGGTTCTATGCAGGGGTGGATCCAGAAAAAAATTTCGGGCGGGGTCCAAAAATAATTTGAAAATTTTCGTTTATATTATTGTTGAAAACTGTTTTTAAAATAGTTTTGAACGAAGAAATAAAATAGTAACTTGCGGTTACAAATTGATATTTAATTTTCTCTTGCTTTTAGCAAGAATGTCTAAGATTTCATCGCTGGACATATCAATATCTCTGTGAATATTCGTAGGCGCTAAAAGGTGGTATATCTATCACTTAAGTGGTAGAAGTCCCAACACTGTCGCATACATTACTTGCACCAAACACAGAATTAGGACAAAGAAGAAAAAGGAATAATGAAGGAATATAGAAGATAAAACCTTGTCCTTGTTTGTATTCTATGAACTGAGGTGCGTTCGTTTTGTTTTTCGAGTGTGCATGTAACAAAAAATTTTCCTTCCATTTCCATTTTAAAAATATTAAAAATAAGTATACTTAATTTTTGATATCAAAATAAAGTGTGTTTGTTTGACAGGTCCACCATATCTAAATAAAAACGCGTTCGTAAATAACTTCAACTATTCCTAATTATGACACTTGAACCAACATTTTTGACCTACAAACCATAGTCAATTATATTTACCGAACACACCACTGTGCAATGTGCATTACTTACACCAAATTTCAACCACAAAAGATTAAATATAGGTTTATAGAGAAAAAATTGCAATGCTGGAAACATTTTTCTGAATTATGATTGTCGGTTATAGCAATTAATAAGTTTTTGTGTCATGTCCATCAGAAAAAAAAATATTTGTTAAAAACAAAGAATCAAATCACATTAGAACAACGAACTTGATTGGCGCAAAATTTTCAACAACCCATTGTTGTGGACTTATCATTTTACTAACTAGAAATTTGATAAATATTTAACGACTCCAGAATTTTAAACCCTTTTTTTAGTTTTGCTAACTAGTAAATTACTAACTCCCTTTTATTAAAAAACGGGCCTCCGAACATGTCCAAATAGTGACGGTTTGTAAGAATTAGCAAAGCAAACATACTTAAACGGACCCATTAGTTGGAAATGTCCCAACTGTAATCCCATGCAAACCAATAAGATTAAAATTAACATGAACACAGGTTTATTCTAAAAAAAACATTTTTCTGCACAAGGACTTCAAATATTTCGAAATCTTTGTCTTCCGATAACATTTTATTGATTAAAACCATAACGAATTATGAAAAATACACGAATCAATACTTTGAAGTAAAATTGGAAAAACAGTATTTTAGGATAATGACAGATATCATATGGATTTAGCAAATTGCTAAAAGTTAAAGTTGGGTTTTCCGGATTTCAACATTAAAAATATGTTAAGAGATAGTAAAATGTTAAAATCGCTTAAAATTAGCAAAACCATCTTTTTAGCTTAGCAAATGGCTAAAAATAAGTTTAACAATTTTCTAAATCGTTTAAAATTTTGCGTCATTATTTCTAAAGTTTTGGCAATCAGATCACTTGTTAAAAAAATGAAATCTCATAAGAAAACATTGAAAATCCTATCCGGAGGAGCTCAATTTTGCAAGTTTTCCAAAGAATAAAAACGTTTTTCTAAATTTGAAAACTGAATATAAGTTTCAATCAACTTAAATTTTAATCATACACAATTAAAAGTGACAATCAAGATTTCTTAGCTGCATGAGAAGTTCCGATGGTTGTTGTTTATCGTTTGACAGTTAATAATGTCAAACTGTTCTGACATTTCTATTAAGTAACGTTCAACGCTAAAAAACGAAATTTAATTTGAAAAAAAGTTTAAAGAGCACTTCATTCACGGTCAGTTATTGAGCTTACTCGTTCGTATATCTGGTTGAAGACAATCCTCTAGGTGTGATTTACATGCTGGCGGCATTATCGTTCCTTATTTCTTTCGCAATGAGGATAAAGGCTCCAAAATATCACCTGATATAAAAATGACTGTCATACGACCACCATTTAATTCCAATGAATGAATGAAAGAAAGTTGGGGTTTGTGCACTGCAACCTAAAAGGTCTATTGGGTCCCTTGAGTGAGGTTCTCAATTACAATTCTTCCTCTAATTTATTATTTTTTTAAGGAAATTGAGGATTTGGGAAAGAAGTTAGGTTTATTTCTTCAACTTGGTAGTGTCTCAAGTGTTTCCTTCTTTGGTGAATGAGTACCTACTTCACACTGCCCCCAAAATGTGGTCAGGTGTTTCTTCATGATTGTTACAAAACCTGCAGTAGGCTTTATCCTGTTAGGCTTAGGACTTTTAGGTGCCTCTTCCTAGGTTATTCCTACTTAATTTCATGCAGTCATCGAAACGTTTTTGGTTATAATTTCCAATTTTGTCCCAAAAAACGTAGTAAAATTTCAATTCGTCATAACTCATAACTTTTAGAGTAATAATTTTGTGTCTCCAAAATCTTTTAACAAATTTTATAAATTTTATTTCTTACCTAAAATTCTGCCCGCTGACGCAATAAAGTACAAAATTAATTCCGAAATTCGTTACAAACAATGAATTTGCAATGTATTGCTGTTTGGTTAGCATCTCTGATTCTTCTTTCTGAAAATACAAAAACACAAAAAGTAGAAACAAAACTAGAAAAAAAAACATTCAAACATACTTCAATTCCATATATGAATAACTTAAATTAACCCTGTGCAAATAATTAAAACTTTTAATTGCACATTTAAGTAAGCCATAAGTATAGTAAACATAAAATGCTGAATTTACAAAACTGAAAACTTTTTCCTCACATACGAGTTCGACATTTGCCATAATGTCAGGACTCGGAGGAGGCAGGAAGTACACAGGAAACACTATAGGTTCATTAACAACTCAATTTATTTATTTCACTTCTTTTTTTGTTTTTTTTTACTCACTCAGAGGAATTAATTCGACCTGTTCTTCTTCTGACAGAAAGGAATTTCATCATAGTCATCATTATAAAGGACGAACATTATTTTTAGACGTAGGACTCGACTCTACGCTGCATCAGCTTCAGTGTCATGAATTATGTATACGGACATGTAGTTATTGAGGAAGTCGAGAAAATAACACTTGTAGGTAATACAATTCCTGACGTGGTCAAGTGGTCCATAATGAGAGTTTCGAAAGTTTAACAATAAACGATATTCGCTCTAAAAATAGTTTAACATTAAAGATAAAGTCGTGACCATAAACGTTTATTTTTATATCAATAAAATTCAAGGTAAATGTGAAAAGACAAAACAACCCAAATTCCAAGGTAAAGGTATTCCTACAAAAGGATAACGTCCGGTTTCGTCTCATGAATCATCATGGCCAGGCTGCACGACTTACCACAAATCCCTTAACTTGTTCGCAGGTTTAAAAGGCCGAGAACCTTTGAACCTCAAGAGAAAGGGGAGTTTGTTTGATCCCATATTTAATTTATCCCATTCGAATTTTTAAAAACAACCACCCTCGTCCTGTTTAATTGTTTTAAAAATAAGACAAAACCATAATTGGTTCGGTTTCAGTGTTCGTTCTCCTTAACAAATGAATTAACAATAGGAAAACGTCTTCCAATAATTGATTTCGAACCATCTAAGGACTCTGTCCTCTGTCCCTTTTCCCATTTCATATATTTTTACATTCATAAGATTTAAGCCTTAAGGCAACAAAAGAACGCAATGTCTGGAATATTCTCATTGGCATTATCAATTTGTATGGCTTTTTTTGTCGTTGCTTTCGTTGGATATTGAGGATTTGATTATTGGAAATTCGCATTGCCATTATGTTCAATTATACGAGTGAAGTGGCGTTGGAGATCTCTCATACTTGATTGACGCCTGTCTCAAGGACCCTCCACACCTCCATCAACTGTATTTTTATACCTAACTTCACTTCACAGGTAGGGAAGTTGTTTTGTCAAAATCTCAATAGTCAAATTTGGACTTGATTTTGGTCTTATTGAATGTGGAAAAGGCGCAGGGTTCGTGTGATTTCGAGGAAAGCTTATTCAATTATCTTGAAAAACGTTTTGAATGGAGAGTCCTTATAAAAAAGTGACTTTATTTAATTCCAGAATTTCAGTAGGTGAGAGAAAACATTGAAAACAATTTAGAAGCTGTACATAATTTTGCATAAGGAAGGATTTTAATTCTATTTAAAATGAAAAACAAACGTATACAATTTTGTGATTGTAAATGAATGGGAGGGGGGTTGACTTAACTACTCTCATTTTTTTATTTTTTTATTTAAAGTAATATTTTGTATAATGTTTCAAGAATCTTCTTGCAGGTTTCGAAAACTGCTATGTAACAGCCCCTTAAGATTTTTTTTTAGACCATGAAAACTTCGATTTATCATAAAATTGTGAAATGTCTTGATGGATTACAAACTTTGTAATGACTTGGTCAAAATGATTTACTATACTAAAAGATTTATCAGTGGATTGATGACAAATCAAACCAAAATATAGAACGGTGCAATATGTATAAATTTCGCAAAAAAAAACAAAATCGTTTCTTGAATATTTTTCAAAGCCATCGACAGATTTTGGCTGTATTTGGTTCCTTGGATTCAATAGATTTGACTGCTCTAACTACGTATATATTCAATATGAAAAGTGTAAAGATGGGCTTAAGCTTGACGGACGTAATTTAGATTGATGATGTGCCACAGGAATGTATATTATCTCCCCTATTCTTTTTCCTATACTTTAGAACGATTTTCTATCTGAGATTTCTCATCCAATGCATTTTGTGTCATGTTTTTGACAGTAACATGCAAATGACATCTTCTGAGTTGCCCGATGCAACCAATTCCGGATTACGCACCGCACCCCCCTAGTAAGGAAGAGATATGTATGTAACGCTATCAAAGCACTGAAGAACAACAAAGCAGTAGGACTTGACGGCATTCCCACAGAACTGCTACAAGCAGCGCCAAAAACATCTAGCGAATTACTGCAACCGCTCATAGAGACAGCGTGGGTCTCCGAATGCTTTCCCAAAGAGTGGAAAAAGGGAATAATTGTCAATATCCCAAAAAAAGGTGACTTGATGAAGTGCAAAAAGTGGAGGGGTATCTGCGTTTTGCCTGCAGTCGCCAAAATAGTAGCAAAGATTGTTTTAGATCGCATTAAAGAACACCTCGAAGCATCGCTCGACGCTGAACAAACAGGCTTCCGAACTGGGTCCTCCTGTATTGATCACATTAACACCTTGAGGGTCATCATCGAACAGTGTGTCGAATATCGATCACCACTCTACCTGCTGTTCATTGATTTCGAGAAGGCTTTCGACAGCGTCAACCGGGAGTTTTTCTGGCTTGCTTTGCGGAGGAGGGGTATACCGGAGAAACTCATTGCTATTATCAAATCGGCTTATGATGGGTCCAAATTTCACGTCTTACTAGGAGGTTGTCAGAAAAATTTGAAGTCCAAAGCGGGGACAATCCTGTTTTTATTGGTGATAAGTGGATAAGCGGACGAATAAGATGGACTCTGACAACTTACTTAAACATCTTGACAACGCCGACGACGATGTTTGCTTGCTTTTCCATAAGATCACGGATCTCTATCAAATGGCAACAAGAGTGGAGAGAGAAGCTGAATATCAATACGGGAAAAACAAAGATGTTCAGCATCGATAGCTCACAATCATCCGCTCCGATGGACATTGTCAACAAGCAGTAGAGAAAGTAGATAGTTTCTAATACCTTGGAAGTATCATCTCTCCAGAAGGAGGAACCGATTTAGACATCGTCAGCCGTATCGGAAAAGCAAAGGCTGCGTTCAGGATGTTGTCCAATGTTCGGAGGAACAAATCTCTCAGCTTGAGCACAAAACTACGACTGTTTAACTATAACGTCGAATCAGTTCTGCTATATAGTTGCAGCACCTAGAAAATAACAACAACAATTACCAGGAAACTGCAAACCTTCGTTAATAGGTGTTTCGAAACATCTTACGGGTTTTCTGGCCTAATCGTATCTCTAACGAGGACTTATATGGGCGAACAGGTCAGGAACCCATCGATACCATTATACGAAGGCGCAAGTGGCAGTGGATTGGACACACGCTTCGAAGAAGTAAATGAATGCATTGCAGTGGAACCCACTCACACAACAAAGAAGAAGAGGTCGGTAGATCGAAAAGCACTTGCGGAGGAGAACAGTTGAGGAGGAATCTGCGAGAATGGGAGAGAGCTGGAAACCGCACATGATGATGCGATGGCGCGTAGGAGCAGTTGAGCCCCTATGACCCGCAAGGGAACACCAACGGACTTCGTAAGTCTGAAGACATAAGTAAGTAAGTTAGAACTACTAAACTAAAATAACAATTTAAAACTCCTGAATCCAATGAAGTGGTACAGTAAAAAAAAATTAGTTTCTTTGTAGGGAAAAAGTTGATTCCCTGATCACGGCTAATATAACCTTGATAGAACGAAACTTGAAAATCGACTTTTAAGTTCAGTTAAAATATCGATTTTTGACTGAACTTTTCAATGACGCATCGGAAAACACTAATTCTTTCAATGCTTTTTTATCATTAAATTTTGGGTTGAAATTTTAGAATTTTTGGAAAACCAACACTTTGATTATTATTTTGTTATTTTTAATAATTTTTTCCGTTAGGATCAAAGTTGTTAATTGTACAAAAAATTGACGAAACGAATGACCATAAATCAATTTTTCCAAATAGTCGTAAATCTATTTATGTATATACATACATTGGGCAATTGGTCTTCTAAAGAGGGTTAGAAAAGTTGATAATAAATCTATGGTCTTTCTCTCATGATGTCTTTGATTTTTGTAATTGAAATCAAAACTTCGAGAAGAGTTCTTCTAAATATTCTTACTTACTGACACATTTTTGAAAATTTAGATTAAAAATAATTACATAAATGGCAAGGAAGATTACATGATGTTTGGTATTTTTTATTATTTTTGCCTTCCCGATAGCCAATCATTAGTTAATGTCTCAAGCATGAGTAGAGTCTTGTTGAAGGATCCATCTATAGCCATTGAAATGATATTTGAAAAATGTTACAGTTTCCTCAGATTAAAATTTGATGGGTCTTTCGTCAAAAACCAAACTTTTCTTATGCATGCCGGTTTGTTGAATCATTATGGTCTAAGATAACAAGCCACAAAGAAGACGTTAGAGAAAGTCAAAATTTAAAGGTGATAAGGGCCGTTCAAAAATTGGATTAATCGGAAACAGTTAATTTTTAACACTTAAAACTGAAAAACTTTTAAGGTTATCCATCAGTTTTGATTGTACGGAACAAAATCATATTACGTTCTTTTTATGTCTATTTTTCGGGGAATTTTCAAATTTCAAAATCTGCCCACATCTAGTGTTAGCATTTATCCTCTAAATCTAAACAAATTCCTGTTAAGCTTTTTTAGTTTAATTTAATTCCACCTTCCATTCCACTAAAGCGCGTTTCGTGGAAATGCACTTTGAGAATTAACACAATAACAATTTCTTTGATGTGTAAGTTAACAATGGACATAATGTATATGGTTTCAAATTTAATTAGCTTATCAAAAATATAAATAACATTACAAAAATACTTTATTAATTGCAACTAAAGCATTACATATGCTTCACCATCGAGTTAAACTTCAATTAAATGCCCGAAATTTTGTGGAAATTTATATTTGTTGACAACACATACACATACACGAATTGTAATTGTTGTTTTTTTTTTGGAAAAGTATTTAATTTTGACACCAATTATTATTATTTAAACATGAAACTCATTCATCCGCAATAATTTATATGACAAATTTAATTTAATGTTGTATCCGGTAGGAGTTTGGAGGGATCAGTTTCGGTATAATTGAGAAACCACAACCATTTAAGGATTTTCTTTTAAGCTTTGATTTAATAATAATTATCTGTCACGTTGAATTTTGATTAAAACTATATAACAGTGACATAATCAAAACTGTCAAGATTTTTGTGAAAATTTCAGGTAGTTAGACTAGGTACAGTTTCGACAGTTAGTCTTTTAATATATTTCCACTGTTTTCACAATTTAAGTTTGGGCCCGTATTACAAATTACGAAACGAAAGGCAAAAAAACGATACCCAAAAACACCATAGTCATGACATGGACCGATTATGGTTTACGATAATGGATGCATGAAAATATTGCCAGATAAAATCAAAAAATCTATTTTTTTTGAAGCGCATCCAATTTCACTCCTCTAATATTTTTGTCAACAATTTTAAAGTCAAAATAAAAAAATACGAGTGCCATAAGTCGTAAGAGAAAACGAGTATCGTTTAATAAAAACGACTATCGTAAAACGTAATCGCAACATAACGATAACGACGGATTTTGAACGATAATCGTAATCCGTATGCGGGCCCTGCTTTCAATAAATTAGTTCGAAAACTAACTAACCTGCAAATTGCTCTTTATGTTAAAAAAATGTCGAATTTTAAATATGTAGATTGTAGATAGATTTTAATAAAATCAACTCATTTAGTTTTTTTAAGGAAAAAAATATAATTTGAAAGATAAATTAATTTTCCTAAAACAATTGCATACGGATAATTTTAAAATTTAATTTAATTTAAGAAAACATAAGTTATGAATAATATTATAGTTTTATTTACCTCTAGGAACATTTTCACTCTGAAAAAGTAGCTGGGCAGATTCAAAAATACAAACACCGTCGAAACTATCAATAACATCTTTGTGACTTTTAGCTGTGATGAGTTTGTCAACGGTCGTCTTCCTTTAACGAGAAAAGACAAAAATTGAAGACTTTATTTTATTTTTCTTAAAATATTTTGAAATATGAAATTTTCCTATGGGAACAGCATGTGTCGTCGCTTTAAATAACACAACACATACACAAAAGTTCAGTGGCGTAGCTATAGGATATTTGTAACCCGCGCTCCAGAAAAAAACAATATTTTTTCGTCTCTTCTTCGTTCAATCGAACGACGAACGGGGAGGATTTTGTGGTACCTTGAAATGTTAACTGTATTTTATTTATAAAAATGTATGATTGGTTGCTCGAGTGGCCGCCTTCGCCTTCTTCCTTACTACGCCACTGTGTACCACCTACCTGGCTTAGATTTGGATTCTCGATGTGAACCACAATTGTTGTGACCATTGGGTTGTGAAAAATTTGACAGAACTGAATTTTGTCTTTTCACGGTACTCGTCCGGTAGGTTGATGAAAAAGGACTTCGTGTTATTTGAGTTTTCCTAGAAATGAAATGAAAAATGAAAATAATAAAAATATAAATCCAAAAACTCATAAATAGTAGAATATATCAAATACATAAATACCACGATTTATTCACATTTCGTAGAAATAACACAAAATAAATATTGAATAGTTCAGTACTTATTTGTTTGACGGTTTTTAAAACAAAGTATAATTATTTTTGTTTTTTTAGGAGATGTATTTTTCAATGCATATATGTTTGTAATGAAAGGAGTATTAAAATCAGGTGTTTTTATAATATAACCTCAAAAACTAATTAAACTCAATCACAGTTCATGGGACTATACCTGTGTATGAATGTACAAAAAAATATACAATATAGTAAAATTATTTTTTGTATTGAATATTATTTGCATTTAAATGAACAATTTTAACCGACAAATAAACCTACATATATATTTTTTTTTGGATTATTTTTCATTAAACGCATTTTATTCGAGTGAATTGATATTCATTTTTTTGGTATTTTATTTTTAAATAATTTTTTAATCAAAATATTTAAATTCATACAAATAAATTAATTGAGAAATAAATTAACACAATTTAAAAAAAAAGTTTATTAAGTCGAAAATGGTTTTTCTGACAATTGGAACAAAAATAAATTTCTTTGATTTATTTTTGCATAACTTGTTTTTATTTTTAAGAAAAAAAAAATTTGCAAATGTATTTAATAAATTTAAGGAAAAAAGAATATTTCATCTAACAATGCTCAATTCAATAAAATTCGAAGAAACGTTCTGAAAACCACTTATTTTGATGTTCACACATTTTACATTATGAATAAGTGAAATGGTTAGGTTAGGTTAAGGTGGCTGATGCTGGAAAGAAGCCAGTTCACTTAGACCATCAATGGTCCATTGTAATACCACGTAGATCATTAGATCCTCCTACTCGTTGAACCATTTGGAGCGTTACGTTATTTAGATCGCTGGGATCATAGTAGTAGTAGAAGTCTTCGCGGTGTAGTCTATGTTTTTGTGAAAGTGCAGGACAATAGCAAAGAAGATGAGGAACTGGCTCTTCTTCTTCCTCATCCATACAGCTTCTACAGAAATTGTTTGCCGGAGCTCAAAGCCGTAAAGCATCATGTCTGCCTATTAAGCAGTGACCAGTAAGGACACCTATGACAGAGCTAATGTGCAATCTACCAATCGATATGAGTTGCTTTGATCGTTTAGCATCAAGCTTTGGCCAAAATAGTTTTGTTGCCAGACCACCTGTGATTCATCTTCTCTATTGTATCTTGCTTTAGCATAAGTTTACATGTAACTAGTGGTATACCAATATTAGATTTGTTATCTAATAGTGGTAGAGGTGTTCCATTTTTTGCAAGTTTGCTTTGCAATTACCTGGAATGCCTCTATGGTCCGGCACCCAGATTAGGTGAATCTTGAATTGATCGGCCATCTCCACCAGAGATGATCTACAATTTTGGGCAACTTTTGAATAAGTGGAGACAGATTCTAAGGATTTTATGGCAGCTTGACTATCCGAGAAGTTGCGTACCTATATCAGTAGACGACTTCACGTTTTCCTTGAGCCAAGAGAGGACTTCTTTGATGGCAAAAAGTTCTGCCTGGAACACACTACAGTCTTTGGATAGACGAAAGAAGCCTGAGTAGAAGCCTCCTAAAACCCCCTCATCTGTTTTGAATCTATCAGTGTAGGAGTAGATAGCTTCTCCAAAAGAAGAGGAAAGGATATTTATTCAGTGACTTTCAACTCTTACAATGTTTAATTAAAACTAATGTCCTTGAGAAAAACCCTTCTAAATTTACTATTTAACACACCGCTTGAATTAAAACTTAATAACCCGGTTATCAGAAACATATTTTCTATCGAAGAGAACTTTATAACTTCTATTTATTTCACTTTCATCTAGAAAATGACATCTAAGTTTCTTACGAGTCACAACTTTTTACTTCTATTTTCTAAATAAGTTTTTTTTTTTTTTTCTTAAAAGAGTTTTTTATTAGTAGGTGAGTTTTACTTCAGACAAGACGACACAAACATTTTTAAATATAGGTGTATGTGTAGATTAGTCCCTTGAAAAATGTTTTATAAATCTTAAGCTAACTACAATAAAATTAAGACCACTCTACCCAGCTCTTGCCTCTATTAAAGCTAAATATTTCTTCCATTATTCTTCCCTCTTCACAATTCCTCGATATAACCCTTGGTTCACTACAATGGGTACTTAGTACTAGATAAGGTATCCTGAATTGTTTTCCACTTTCAATGGCATTTCAATTTTTTTTTACTGTGCGTTGTCGTCGTCGGTGCTTTCTATGAATCCAGTGGCGGATTGATACATGTAAAACAATTAACTAGGAATTTTGATATGAAAAAAATAAAATTAATAATTTTAGCAGTTGCAAATTTTTGACACTTGACCAAAAATGTTTGAATAGAGAATTTTTTGTGAAAACAGCTTTAAGGACGTTAGTAAAATATCTGTCAATAATATGCAATGCTGACTCAATGCCTAATACCTAATTGGTTTTATGGATTTTTTTTTAATAAATTTAAGTTAAAAATGTTATTTGGAAATTATACATAATACTACTTTTTCAACTATAACTGGAAACTATCAAGAGTATCAAAGTTGCAAGTATTTCGAATTTCTTGAACATGGTCAAATATTTGTAATTGAATTACCTAACATTTCCTACGAAATTCTCCAATTACATAACCAATTGTATTTCTTGTCCTTCCCTGAAATAATTAAGGTAAAAATTCGCATTAACTTTTCAATCTAAATCCGGACGTTTACTGTCAAGAACAGAGATTTTTTTGTTTGATACTTTTAAAAATTTAAAGGTGAAATCT
Organism: Scaeva pyrastri; assembly: GCA_905146935.1. Taxonomy (NCBI): domain Eukaryota; kingdom Metazoa; phylum Arthropoda; class Insecta; order Diptera; family Syrphidae; genus Scaeva; species Scaeva pyrastri. The sequence continues at coordinate 55,936,608 of LR989929.1, forward strand.
TTCATTCTGTTCTTCTATTTAATTGCTGTTTGTGATATTTGAATTAAATAGAAGGTTTCTGTTATCATTTTTTAACCCCATTTTAAGAAAATAAAAAAAAAAATAAAAAAATGTAAAATTTTCAACTTTTTTGAAAATGAAAATAATATGGTGTCACATCTTACCGTTTTTGCAGTGTCATTGTTCGTCTTACGGTTGCAAATTTCCAAACTGTGCATCCAGTAAACGTATTCAGTATCGCAATAGTAGATAAGGGGACGGCAAAGACAACAACTGTGTCAACGTAGTTAACGGTTGTTCCAAAATCCTTTGAAAATAAAAGGAAATAACATTTTACTCAATTATTTTTGAATTTTATTAATTTAGTACTTATTTATTTTTATAATTCTTGTGAAGGCTTTTTAAAAATTTAAATTGATCAGAAAATGTTTTGAGATTTAAGGTGTTTTTTTTTTGTTGTTGTCTTTTGTAGTTTTAAAAAACTTGACTTTTGGGTTGATTTTTGTGAACTAGATAGATGCAGGATGAATGCTTGAAACTACTCTCAATCTCCAGGAGGAATCATTTGGCCGTACTCTGATGACAAACTCTTCAAAGTCAAAAAACATAGCTTTGGGGTTTGAAAAAAAAATTTACTTTGGGGAAAATCATGTTAACCTCTTGATCACAAAAAGTCCAAGGCAAATTCATGGCGGCCATACCTCTTTACAGACAATTTAACCCCCCCCCCCCCCTAAAAAAAATAAATTTTTAATTTTTTGAAGTCTTTATGCATAATGTACATACATATGTATATGTATGTATTCCTACAGTATTTTTTGGGTATAACCAACAAGACTTTTGATTATTTACGTCCGAAAAAATAAGATTTCTGATTTTTAAAGCTTTGTATTTTATATCTGAATTTCCGCATTATATTCCATCCCAAATGAGTTTAAAAACAGTTTCAAGAAATTGACTAAATCTTTAAAATATATATTTAACAATTTTAAACGATTGCCTATTAAAACGTTGTCATCACAAGGCAATTAAAAATTTAAATTTCGAATATTCAACGTCCAAATAGATTCTTAAGGAGTTTTGCAAAATAATAATTAGTGTAAATAATTTGAACAGTAAATTAAAAATATATTTTCTTATTTCGGTTTTAAAAATCGATTAGTATCTATAGATAAGTAATTTTAATTTAGTTTAAAATTTTTGCTTAAGATACAAATTAATATTTTTTAGCTCAGTAAAACTTTGAAAATAATGTATTACATTTTTGTCCATTATTTTTGATTTGTAAAGTTCTGCAAGTAAATTTCTATATGTTTACTGTACAGATGGCTTGTAAAATAATGCAGTCTAATTATGACTTATTTATTGAAAACAACTTAAATTTTGCATAAATTCAATTCACTTTGTAAATAGTACTGTAAATATTGCCATAACCAATCATTTGTCTACAAACAGATTGCAATCATTTCCTTCCAATCATTTGACTGCAATCAATGCATGAATTCGTTTTCATTAATTTGAAGTCTAAAAATTGTATTCTTAGCATGTCTGGAATGAAGGACATTTCTCTTCAATGAGGTTTGCCATTTCATGATAGAAAGATATTATACGAGCCAACAACGAGTCGATATTATTAAAATTTACTACCGAAACTCGGAGTCAATGGCCTCAACGTTAAGAGCGCTACGTCCAATTCAGCGATGAGGCTCATTTCTGGCTGAATGGCTTTGTCAATAAACAAAATATGTCACAATCAATTTATTGGAAACCAAGTTTGGGGAACGTGTTATCTCAGGAAATGGTCTAGTCGCTTGCCGCCTCGGTCGTCCCTGTGGGGCTACGTCAATTCTATAGTCTATGCTGGCTTGTTGCAGCGACGACTGTTGAAATTGCAGCAGTATCGACCGATTTATGCTTGAAAACCGTCGAAAATTCGGTTCAGCGTCTGGACTTCTGCAAGCGTGCCCGAGGTGGCCTGGCCATGCAAAAAAAAATCGAATTCCATACATAATGGCATCGAACGTGTAGGATGCCGAGAACATAAAAATGACAAATAAAACAAGAGACGTTTTCGTTTCGACAATTTATTACAAACTGATTTTATTTGACAAAGCCAAAATGATACCACGGTGCAGCAAAGTTAAAATATGTAACATAATGTAGTATGTATAGTATGTACTTTACATAGATAAGCCTGAAGGGCATACTGTTTTGTCATTCGATTTGTTTTATGGTAGTTTAGAATAGAAGTAATATATAAAATAAAATATATAGGTTTGACAATTAAATATCTAGTAAAAGTGTAAATATTAAATGTAAATGTAAATGTGTTCGATTATGTACAGGGTGTTTCATTATCCATGTTTATAAATAATATTTGCTACAGCTCAACCCTCCGCAAAAGAAATCGCCCTCGATTTTCTTAGTAAAATAAATTAATGAACATTAATAATAGAATATCAATAAGATTGATGTTAATTCATATTAAAACATTTTTTTTTCATTTAAAATCAAACTATTAACGAAAGTTTAATTTGTACATATTGTTTCAAGATAACAGTATTGTAAATAAATACCTATGTATAAAAATAAATTTTATTATACTGAGCATAAAATTTATACATATTATTATTATTTTTTTTTTTTTAAACTTATTAATACGTGCAATGATATAACGAATCATTCTGGTATAGAATAATTTTTCATGTTTTCTGGAGATGCTACTCCTTCATACGGTATCCGCGAAACTTGAAAATTATCTAAATCTTTTATTAAAAATCTGTCGTTGGGAAGCGATTTAGCTATTTCGTAAGGTCCTTTGTATTTTGGGTTCAGTTTTTTATTAGTGCCAGACGTATTATCATTATTTTTTATCAAAACAAGGTCACCTTCTTTGTATGGATATGGTTTCTTGTGTTTTTTATCAAAATAAATTTTGTTTTTTGTTTGGGAATGAATAATATTTTCAGATGCTTTTTGCCTTAAAAGTTTCAAGTTTCCAGATTTTTCTTTAATTAAATTTTCTGTAAGATACTCGCGAATCCTATCATTTACTTCACCCTTTTGAACAACGCCAAATAATAATATACTAGGACAGAAACCTGTGCTTTTGTTTGTAGTATTATTTAAAGCAAACTCTACTTTACTCAGATGCCTTGACCATTCAGCAGGATCTATTTCACTTTCTTTTGCAAGCATAGATGTTAAGGTTCTATTAATCCTTTCAACCTGTCCATTAGATTGAGGTGAACTAGTTGCTATTTTTATGTGCTGTATGTTGTTGTTGCTACAAAAGTTTGCAAAGTCTTCTGAGGTAAAGCAGCTTCCTCGATCTGACACGATACGTGTTGGCCGACTATATGAAGCGATGTAAGATTCCAAGCATTTAATTACTTCTTTAGTGTTTGTTGTTTTGACTGCAAAGAGCTTTGTAAATTTTGAAAAGCCGTCAATAACTAAAAAAACATGTTTTTTCAAATTATGAACACAAGAAGGAAGAGGACCATAATGATCAATATGTATGGTTTCGAATGGCTTATCGCCTTTAGGGATACTGTGAAGTACACCCTCTTTCTTACCACTTTGTGGTGAGAAATGAATACATTTTAAACAGCTACAGACATAATTTTTTATTTTAGCCTTCATAAAGGGAAACCAATAAGTTTTTCTAATAAAATCATAACATTTTTCAGCACCTGCATGACAAAGACCTTCGTGGTGCGTCTGGATAACATTTCTTTCCATTTGTGATGGAATGTAAAAGAGAACTTGGTCATTTAATTTTCGATACACCAGACCATTTATTAGTTCATACAAATGACTTTTCCTCTTTTCGAGCATTTGAACCAGTTCCCTCACCGTTTTGTCTTTATGTTGAGATGCAGCTAATGCATGCTCAAAAGATTCCGTTTCCACTATTAAAACATTATGACACCTACTGAGCGCGTCAACGTGACCCATTTTTTTACCATCTCTATGTTCTACCGTATAATTATAGTCTTGGAGTTCTAATGCCCAACGAGATATTCTCGGGTTAAGAAGTTTTTTGTTAAGAGTAAGGGTCAAGGATTTGCAGTCAGTAAGTATTTTAAAGTAAATGCCAGCTAAATAGATTCTAAATCTTCTAAGAGCGTACACTATGGCCAGTGTCTCAAGTTCGTATGAATGATATTTTGACTCTTGATCAGTTGTTCGTTTTGAGAAAAAGAATACTGGGTGAAAAAGTTTATCATTTTGTTGCTGAAGCAAAACAGCTCCAAACCCAAAACTACTTGCATCGCAATGCAACTCAGTAATTGCGTTTGGGTTGTAAATACTTAACACTGGAGCATCTAAAAGTTTTTGTTTCAAAGAGTCAAACGTAGACAATTCTATTTCACCAAAAACGAACTGGGAATCCTTTTTCAACAGGTCATACAGTGGCTTTGCGATAATCGAAAAATCTTTTATAAACTTCCTGAAATAGGAGCATAAGCCCAAGAAAGAGTGCAAGCACTTTATATTTTTAGGAACAGGAAAATCTTGAACTGCCTTAACACCATCTAAATTTGGACGTATTCCACTAAGAGAAATGTTGTATCCTAAAAACGTTATCTGCTCATACAAGAACAAACATTTATCAAAACGTAACTGCAACTGATTCTTTTTAATAATGTCAAAAACCTCTCCTAAAATATTAAAATGTTCATCTAATGTTTCGGTAGCCACAAGTAAGTCGTCAATATATATTCTTAACTTTTCGGATCGTAATAAATTTTTGAATTTTGATTCAATAAATCGTTGAAAAACTGCCGGGCCATTTTTTAGCCCAAATGGCATAAAAAGGTACTCAAACTGCCCGGATGGTGTCACGAAAGAAGTAAGTTTAGTTGAATCATCAGCCATTTTAACATGCTGGAAACCATTTTTTAAATCCAACACAGTAAAGTACCTTTTATTACGTAATCCATCAAGGATGTCTTCAATTACAGGTAGAGGAAAATTATCTTTAATTGTAATCTTATTGAGGTCGCGGTAATCAACGCATAATCGTAGTTCCCCGGTTTTCTTTTTTGCTAAAACTATAGGTGAAGCAAATGGTGAATTGCTTTCACGAATGATTTTTCTATTTAAAAGATCATCTATGATTTTATTTAACTCAGTTTTTTGAGCAAATGGCAACCTTCTAGGTGTGCAACTGAAAACACTATTCATATCTTTAAGAACTATCTTCATTTTAATTTCATCGTCTGTTGAATCGTTATTTACATAATTACTATCTGAAATACATCTGGCAACTAAATTTTGAATTTTGATTTTATAGTTAAAAGTTAAATTTTCATTTATATTTAAGTTGATTTTAAAATCGTGCTCATTAAACGTATCAATTTTTAAAATCGCATTTATATCATCGTCAAATAGGTTTTCGCTTGAATTCATTTCATAATCATTTTTCATTACGTTATCATTTTCCAAACTTAATTTAACATTTGTTTTTCTTAAAAAATCTCTTCCTAAAATAAAAGCATCTCTCATGGTATCATTTTTCACAATATATAAACATTGACTTACAAAATTTTGATTAAATTTAATTTTACAAAACACCTTACCAAGAATTATTAATTTACTATTGTTTATGCCCACAAAGTCTTCAGATTGCGTCACAGATGTCGTCATATAGGGTGGAATAAATTTTTGTTGTACGAAACTAATAGGGCTGCCAGTGTCTATCATTGTTACAGCACTCATCGTTGTACTAATTGCTCCATACTCGCTGCTCTGAAGATGATAGTCCAAAACACCATGAAAATCGCGAAAAATTGATGATTCTTCAGCGTCTTGAAGAAGACACACCGCAGATGATTTTGGGCAATCTTTGATAACATGTCCCCGCTCCCCACAGCGAAAACAAGAACCTCTTTCACGTGGGGGTTTTGGACACTTTGACGACATGTGACCGGTTTCGTTACAGTTGTAACACTTTATGCCAATTTTGTTGCCTGGATATACCGTTGTTTTTGATTGTGGTACAGTCTTGTAAAAAGCTGTGGAACCTGATTGACATTCCAATTTCATTTTTTCGTATCGTCTCAAGACCGTCTTAAGCTCAGGTATGGTATTTGCTGTGAAAAGAATTTGTTTATTGAAAGATGAATCGGGTATACCTCGTATAATATATGATATGACATCATTCTCTTCAATGTCAGATGAACTTGCGATCTCTAACATCGTCAGAACGTATTGTTGCAGATTTTCTTCCTTGCGTTTTCTCCGGTTTCTCAAGGTGTTGTGTACATCTGAAGGTGATGCATGATGATTAAACTCGTTCAGCAACGCTGTTTTTAGCTCTCCCCAAGAGCGACATGGAGTTGATCTAAGAAAAAGTTTAGCAGTTCCTTTCAACAATCGCTGCGCAAAAATGAAACACTTTGACTCATCAAGGTTATAAAGTTCCTTTGAATGCTCAAAATTTTGAATCCATTTAGAGATGGGAAAACTGTCATCTCCGGAGAACGTTTGCAATGAATCTTCTATGTCCCTAAATGAGCAAGAATTAGCATGTGACTCACTTGGACTGTTTAGCTCCGCCAGTCGCTTTTGCAAAGCTAGAATTTCTTCTTTTCTCGCAACTATTCTCCGCAAATCCTCTAGTTGTTGTTGATCCGCATCATTTTCAGGAACATTTTCGTCGGTGTCTTCGTTGCTGCTGTCATCATTGCTGGCAGGGAAAAATTCATCTATTCGAGCATCATCCAAATGCCGAGTTGCTTCTTCAAGGCGAACTCTTAACGTGGCTTTAATTCCATTTGAAGAAAAACCCAATGCAGTCAATTTATCTTTTAGTGCTTGAACAGAAGCCACTTTTAAAAAATTTGAAACACGTGAATCCATTTTTTACTTGTTAAAATAAGATTTCACTTTTTTTTTTTTTGGAGACTTTACAAAACTTTTCTTACAAAACTTTTCTTACATATTTTTTTTTTATTGTTCTTTTTTTAACATAAAACGTAAAACATGGAATTTGTAACCATAAAACAAAAATTGTACAGTCGAACGTACACTTAACACATTAGTTTTTTCAGTCTATCCCACTTCTGAAGCTGTAGGATGCCGAGAACATAAAAATGACAAATAAAACAAGAGACGTTTTCGTTTCGACAATTTATTACAAACTGATTTTATTTGACAAAGCCAAAATGATACCACGGTGCAGCAAAGTTAAAATATGTAACATAATGTAGTATGTATAGTATGTACTTTACATAGATAAGCCTGAAGGGCATACTGTTTTGTCATTCGATTTGTTTTATGGTAGTTTAGAATAGAAGTAATATATAAAATAAAATATATAGGTTTGACAATTAAATATCTAGTAAAAGTGTAAATATTAAATGTAAATGTAAATGTGTTCGATTATGTACAGGGTGTTTCATTATCCATGTTTATAAATAATATTTGCTACAAACGTACTTTCACAGAAATAAAGAATTTCATTGATATCCAAAACCGGGTTTGTTTTATTTAAAAAAAACTCTTATTGAAAAACCCTTTTATTATCTCAAACACTTTACTTGATTTAAGTTTCAAACAAATATTAGTTAAAATGTTTGAATTTTCCAAATGAATTTAAATTAAATTAAAGTGATTTAAAATCCAACCTATGTATAAAAGCAAATTTAAAAAACCTTCAATGATGGGAACTCGTCAAAAAATAACTCTGTCAATACATCAATATAGTGTTCGAAATAACACGTCGTTTCTCAAAAATGAGAATGAAATGCTGGGAATTTTAGCGTTGTTCAGTGTCATATATTCATATATGTATATTATGTACAAGTATTATGGTTTGTGTATTTTACAGATCATTCCTTTTCATTAACGTTATCAAATAAACGGTGAGAATTTCACAATATAATTAAAAGGTACATTGTATCAAAGTGAAATGAGTTTTCCAGTTAATTTCCTTAATTGGAATCGCCAACTGAAAATTCATTTTCAAAAACATAAAATAATAAAATTTATATGCGCTTAAAAATCACATCAAATCTGATGTTGTCTTAATTGGACCGGGCCCATGAATTTGATTCACGGAATAAATTTCACTTAGAACAATGATTCCAAAACTATGGACCCATTCAATAAGAGAGCCTCATTTTATTTCAGATATTGATTGATTTCAATGACTTTCCCAGAAAATTATAATAATACAAATACAAATACTCGTACTCACAATATTAGGTATGTAGCTACTCTTTCCTATTCTTAAGCTTTTACAAATTGACAGTTAAATTTGATTCGATTCTCAATTGCCGGCCCAGCTTTATATACTTAGGGAGATTTTAGCTCTGCTGTCATTTATAAACAAAAGGCCTTTATGGTCTGTACCTACTTTGAAATAAATATAATAATATACATAATAATTTATCCATGACAACATTAAGCTGATTTCCATTGGAAGTAATAAGGATTACGTGTTATTATAATTAATTGAATCTGAGGGCAATACAACACCATCAACATTCATCAGCAATTAAAGTGTGGGCCGGGCATAATGAATGTCTTGTTTTGATGTGTGTATACTTATATCAGGACTGAAATAAATCGTTATTCTAAACGAAACTAAACACTCAACGACAGGTAGAACTTGGTGATTCGAATTTGTCTGGAAGGAGAGTATAATTTCTCGGGAATAGTGTGTCGCTGTCGGTTTAGACTTCAAAACATCATCGAAAATACATACTTAATTCTAATGTGTGTGGCACTAGGTGGCGCTAAACTAATCACCCTAATATTGGAAGATGTCATAATTTTTGCAAATGGAGTCGTAGGTCAATAATGTTTGATATTTGTGAACTAGACAGTTGCAGGATGAATGCTTCAAACCACTCTCAATCTCTAGGTGGAATTTTAATTTCTTGGGCACAGAAAATCGACATGAAGAATCATTTGGCCGTATTTTTTTGAAGATAAGGTCAATACTCCTGGCAAACTCTACAGAGCCATGATAAACAACTTCTTTTTTACAGGAATTAGATAAGTCAAAGCCAGGCTTAATTGAAATGAGATCTGCACCAAGTTCATGCAACCGTATACAGGCTGCGTTTTCTATAATCAGACAATCTCCTGTTTTGGTAATTTGGTCTGACCGCCAATTACTCCCAATCGAACCTTCTCAAGTTTTCTTTTTTGGCGTTCATTCTTAAAGGAGAATATTCGACAGTAATGTAAACTCTTATCACGGGAAATTTGTCGGAAAGGCATGTGAAAATACCTCTTGACGGATATCATCTTTTTCACTTACTCGTAATAGAAGAAATTAAAAAGCTCCAATTAAAGATTTCCATCACTCAAAATCATTTGAATTATTTAATTAAGCAAAAGATTCCGAAGTGATACATGTTGCTCCACCTTGTAATTTTTTTGGTATCCACTTGTATGTGTAGTTGTGTTATGAATGTTATGAATTTGAGATTTTAATTAAGTTTGATTTTCTTTTTGTTTTAATGTTAAGAAATATGAAACGAATGTGTTCGAGTTTCTTGATTCTGTAATGTAAGTAAAAGTAGGTACATATACATTATACCTATATTATTGTAGGTATGTGTTTTGTATTAGCAGCTGCTGTTGCAACCATGTCTCGTAACTTTCTTGATTTATTTTAAATTTCGAAAATTCCACATTAAACATTCTTTTTTTTTTGAGAATGAATACCTCAGTGATTGAAATGTTATAAATGTAAGTATAGGTTACCTTCAGTCTAAACTTTACAGACAATTTGGTGAGAAACATTTTGAACTTTTGTACTCTGATTAAGATATATGAAACGCTATACCTTGAACAATTATTTAAATCAAATTTTTTTAGTCTCTTAAGATACAAAAATACATAAATGTAAAGGAGATACAATAATTCCATTGACTGCAACTTTTTATTTGGTAAATATAAATTCCCATTAAGTTTCGTTTTATATTTTAATATTTACACCAATGGTGTTTTGATTTAAGCGTGGGTTATTTAAGTTTTCAAAACTAGACCTAGTAAGGTCATATCTTAGAAAAAGTTAAAAACGAGGCTTGGTGCCATCCATCTTGGCATTTATTAAAGTTTTTGTATTACAATAAATCGCCAATCAAATAAGGAAAGATAAAAGGTGTTCCCTTGCAGTCTTCAAACAAAACATAATAAAATTATGTTAAAACTGTGCAATCGATTTATTCTTGAGATTTACTATCGATTTACTTTTGATGTTGATTGATATCACTCCACTAGATATCTGTATCGCCAACTAAATCTCTGACATCTACATCTGTGAAATGTCTTCTCTCTTTGCTGGTCAGTTTATGTCTTGACATTTCATTCATGCAAAAGACTCTGACTTGGAAGTATCTCTGGCAAACGTCAAATAGTAGATACTTCTTCGTCAAGCTTTTTTGAGAATATCGTATTTTGCATTGTTTGTTTATGTTATGAAAAATTAGAAATTAATTTTATGAATAAATTTTGTTTTTTTACCTTTATCTCCTCTGGGTTATTAAAAAAGTTGAATTTTTTTTTTATTTCGTACTCGAAAAAAAATTGTTTTGGCTCCAAACATAACCTGCCGGCATGAAAATCAAAAAATAATGAGATGAAATGTCAGCTGCACACAAAAAAGCAACAAAAAACAACAAAACATCTGTCAAATTCATGTCAGGCATCTATATCAAGACAAAACCGCTGACATAGATCACTGACATCATGTCATAAGATGAGATATCGCGACTCCATTGGAGATTTCATGTCATGATCGGACCGCATGACATAAATTATGTCCTGTGGAGTCGGCCTGTATAAATTATCAGACATAAGTAATTTCTCGAGATATGTGTGAAATATGGAGTGAAAAAAAACAATTTTTGACACTTTTTGGTAGATTTGTATTCGATATTTGTCAAAAATGTACAATTTATTATAACAGTAGTATCATGAATAACATTAAATACACTGAAAATAATAACTTTCGTAAAAATATGAAAATTGATTCATACACTACATTTTCGTTGGCCCAACGAAAATTTCGTTGGCTCAACGAAAATATGTAATTTTTCGTAAAATGAAAATCTTCATCATCTAATGAAAATGCTTCATACAGTTTTTCTTCTTTTTTGAAACCCAAAAAGTTATTTTAATGAAAAGATTCATCACTTTACGAAAAATTTCATACTCATTTTAACCATAAAAAATGTTTTTTACGAAAACTTTTCATAAAATTATTAATTATTTTCATAAACGAATGAATTCCTTCATAATATGAAAGTTTTCATTAAATAATGAAGACTTTTCATTGTTTTATGCAAAACCTCATAGTTCTATGTAATAGAATCGTTAGTTAATAAAGTGTTTCCTCAAATGAAACTTCATAATTTAATGAAAAAATACTTCGAATTATGTATATATTCATGAATTATGTGTTATATTAGAATTTTTAGTAATACAAAATCTTTCTACTTTCTCACAGAAATCTTACAAACAGAACTCGTTACAAGAAAATTGACTCATGTTAATAATTCTTTCTTTTTATTTAAATTAATTTGTTGATATATAATTTTATTAAAATTAAAAATAAGAATTTATTCGTTACTTTCTAAATTTTAATTAAGTAACGAAAATTTCATCAATATATGAAATTCAACATAAACTTATGAAAATCTACATCAGTTAATGAAAATAAATAATTACTTTACGAAGTCTTACATATTATTATGAAAATTTTCATTATTTGATGAAAAAAAATCATAATTGTACGAAAAATATCATCAAACCATGATATTTTCGGTAATGGTTTAACGGGACTTTGAAAAGAGCAAACAAAAAGGATTGCGCTAAAAATAAAATGGGGGAATGAAGATTTTCGTATACTAATTAAAATTTTCATATAAAACAATGAAACTCTTCATTATTCAATGAAAAATTTCATCAACTTATGAAAATAATTCGTTGAATAATGAAATTTAACATTAACTTATGAAAATCTACATCAGTTAATGAAAATAAATAATTACTTTACGAAGTCTTACATATTATTATGAAAATTTTCATTATTTGATGAAAAAAAATCATAGTTGTACGAAAAATAACATCAAACCATGATATTTTCGGTAATGGTTTAACGGGACTTTGAAAAGAGCAAACAAAAAGGATTGCGCTAAAAATAAAATGGGGGAATGAAGATTTTCGTATACTAATTAAAATTTTCATATAAAACAATGAAACTCTTCATTATTCAATGAAAAATTTCATCAACTTATGAAAATACTTCGTGGAATAATGAAATTCAACATTAACGTATGAAAATTTACATAAGTTAATGAAAATAAATCATTGGCTTATCAAAATTCTTCGTAGACTAATGAAATTTTGCATCGGTTAACGAAAAAAAAAATGTACACTAACGAAAAAATGCATACAGAACACGCTGTGTTTTCGTTTCTTGTGTGCATGTGCATTGTGCATGGCCATCTCGAAGCCGAAGGTACAGTTGGTATTCAACTCTTTAAGTGAAAAGACGTGTCAAGTTTATAAAATTAAAACAGCATTGTGTGCAACGTAAAAATTTAATAAAGTGTTAAAAAACAATAGAACAAATTTAAAAAAAAAATAGTTTTGTGAACCAAATAATAAACATTTAAAAACAAATAAACAAGGTTTGGTACAGTGAACGGCAGCTTAGGTAAGAAAAAATATATATTTTTTTAAAGTATTTAATATTTTTTTTCATTGTGCTTGTGTTTTAATTATTTCAATTCAAAGTCATTATTCGTATAAATTAAGTGTTATTATTTTATTACATATGTACATATTTTAATTATGTTTTTGATTTCATTTTTTTTTTTAACAGATAGAAATAGATTTTAACGTCCTCCACTCCAGGGCTTCTTCATTGCAGGACAACCGGCCGGAGTACAGCAAAAAGATAGGCTTCTTTTTAACGAAGGAGCAGAACATAAAAGATAGGAACTTGGTTCAACTTTTAAAGAAATGGATGAACGAGGAACTAGAGGAATGTAAGTAGTACTATTTGATTATTGCTTCCTATATTTTATTACAAAATACATACTAACTTGTCTCCTAAAATATTTTAATTTTTGTTTTGTTTTGTTTTTCTCTTTCTCTTTTCTTTTCTTTCAGATTCCAAGGATGTCATCTAGATGCATTCTATGCATGTGTATCTAATTCCGACCCAAAAACAAATGGTAAAAGACAACAATGGGAAAAAATCGACCATCAAGACGTATACTATCAAGGACTCACAGAAAGCTTTTCTCTTTGTGTGCAAAACTCCTCAAGAGGTGGACGACCAGTTGGAACACCTCAAAAGACGATCGTCCAGCATACAACTTATTTACAATTTGTTTAAAAAATCCCATGTTATAAAAAAACCCAAAAAAGTGCATTGATGGGAAATGAGATTAGTTTATAAGTTTGTTAATTCACTATGCCTGTTTTTTACTTGTCATGATTTTTGTATTTCACGTTTTATGATTTTGAAATAAAAAAAAATCAAATTAACATGTTTTTTTTTAATGGTAAAACATTTTCGTTTCGCTTCACTTTTTTTCAATTTCAGGTTTCGCTCTGCTTCACTTTTTTTGCATTTCAGGTTTTTTATTCCAAAATAGAATAGATGAAAAATTTCGTAAGCTTACGAAAAAATTCGTAGTTTTACGAAAAAAAGTAAGCATAATCTACGAAAAGTTTCACTAGTTCAATTAAAATTTTTATAAGTTTTACGAAAAAATTCGTTAGCTAACGAAAAAAATTACGTTGATGTATGAAAATATTCATAAATTGAATGAAAAATTTCGTGAGCTAGGTAATATTTTTTGCGTAATTTTATTAAAATTTTCGTAAAATGTACGAAAAAATTCGTTAGCTAACAAAAAATTACGTTGATGTATGAAAATATTCATAAATTGAATGAAAAATTTCGTGAGCTAGGTAATATTTTTTGTGTAATTTTATTAAAATTTTCGTAAAATGTACGAAAAAATTCGTTAGCTAACGAAAAAATTACGTTGATGTATGAAAATATTCATAAATTGAATGAAAAAATTCGTTAGCTTACGAAAGTTCCTTACATACATTTATCAAGAAATACATTAATTAACGAAAAAATTTCATATTTGGCGTACCTTAGTTTGATTAAATTTTACGTTGATTGATGAAAAAATTTCGTACAATGATGTAAAAATTCATTAATTAATGATCAAAAATTTGTATGAAAGAATTTCATTAAAATACGACAGTTTTCGTTAAGTGATGAAGCACTTCATCAACGTATGAAAATTATTTCGTTGGGCCAATTAAATTTTTCATCGGCTGAAAATTAATTAAATTTTCGTTGGCTGAACGAATTTTTTCGTTGTATTTACGTAAGGATTTGGTTCAGTGTAAATTTTAAGTCAATTTAGCTGCCCGCTCTCGAAATATTCGAGTCGAAAAACGTGGTTTACCAAATGCTGGTAAAATTTTGTATACATTTTTATTTTTGGTAGAATTTTGTTGTAAAAAACACTGTCACTTGTTTTTTTTTCAAAATTTTACCAGATGTCAAAAACGTCATTTTATATAGTAGAAAATTGTTTTAAAGATACAATAATTTTTCCTTCATTGTATATTTGAGCGCCAAAGTTAGAGTTTTTAGCTATCTTATTTTTAAAAAATAACGGTACGTTGATTTTTTTCCAAATTTATACCAAATCTGTAACACATGACGATGGACACTATTAAGTTAATCCAAGTGAATAGCAGTATTTGTTTCTGATATATTTGTGACCAACCAAAATGATTCACTAAATTTTTGTGAAAGTCCTTTCTGCATCTTTTTAAGTTACAATCTGTCAAACAAAATTAGGTTCGAGTCTATTTCTCTAGTCGTTCTTGAGATACCGTGGACATGAAGGTACATATCTCGACCATACGAATGTATGGTACACATAGACATTTTTCTACAAATGACGGATATAGATTCTAGTGACGTTAAAACCTCCAGATTTGTCAAAAATTTCAAATTGACAAAATGAACCGCAAATACTCGTAGTAACTCCCTCCCAATGAAAAGTTAATTAAAACTGTCAAAAAGCCCAAAAATCCATTAATTTTCTTTTGGTGTCCAAACCTTGTTGCTGAAAATATTTAAACAAATTTTTTGAACTATTATAATTGTTTGACAAAAAAAAAAGACTTCGATGACATGGCTGTCACTCGTTTGAAGTTAAAATTAAAAACAAAATCATTTTTAAATATTTATCTGCTGGACTTTAAATTTTGACGCTTTTATCAGAATTAAGGTGAGAAATATGGTTTTAGCAGTATATACATAAATAGCCAGCTATTTTACAGACTTGTTTTTGGCATAAATTTGACGAACATTTTGATGAATTAAATTCGTACAATGCAATTTTTGTCATCGAAGTTCAAATCGATAAAATCACAAATACATAATTGAGGGGTTTTTGATTGCATGATTTTGTCGATTTGTTACATCCTTCGCTCAGAACTTGATGTGAATCGGTCGAAAACTATCAACTTTTTAAAAAATTGTATCTTCTGAATTTTCTATTCAAATCAAGGCTTATTTTTTTTTCAAGGCTATTTGACCGTAAGAGTTAAATTAAATTTATGTTAGTAGATAAAGTTGTTTCCAATTTTTCAAAAACGAGAAAATATTTGTTTATTTTATTGCTAAAGTTTAATTGATAATTGGTGGAAGCAAATATATTAAATTAGAGCATTTGCATTTTTGCAACTAACAGTGACCCTATTGCCAAAAACGACCCGACCATTCCTTCCTTTGCCTCATAGCTCATGATGACTTTCACCACAAAATCTTTCTTTTCGTTGTAGAATTGTAGACATAAAATTTATTAAATGCTCTGTCTAGAAGATGTCAAATACAATTGACTACCGCCGACGACGTCTTTTGGAAACATTCTGACATTTTTCTTCCACTACCTTTAAAAACCACGTTTTCGTTAACCAACGGCAACGATTGTACTGCAAAGGACACTCTCAATAGGTGTCTCTTCACTTATGCGAGCTAAGTGCCACGATAATATTTGCTTCTAGGTTGAAAGCAAAATCATCATCATCCGTGCTGGCCTCTGGATTTAAGAAGCTTTGACAATGTATAGAAGGCTCCGTTGGCTTTGAGCGGCCTCTTCCGCATATTTACTCTTCCACGTTGTTATGGGCTGTTGCTTTAATTGACCCAAAGTGTTCGAAGGATTGTACTACTTCAATTAAGAAATCGAAATTGAATTAAACTATCCAGAACAGAATGTCCAATTTGAACTCTCAACCCGTAAAAATTTCGCCTTTCTGACACAAGCAATTTGTCCATTTATATTGAACGTCACGAAAGTGACTCAATTAGTATTACCAATAATGTTTCAAATTTGTGTTTCCGGCCCAACATTGATGAGTCTGAGCGCCACATTCATGTTGGTAAGTGATTGCCATTCTAAATGTGTGTATAATTTGTAATCGAAGTTCTGTCATAGCAAACAAAGCCCAGATTCCAATAAAACCAACTAACAAATTCCAGGACGTAAAATTTGCACACTCATCCTTCATGTATAAAGTGGTGGATATGGGGGACGACACATAGTAGTGCGCTAACGTGATTGAATTCATTAAGATCAATTTACCTGGACTCTTACCATCAGGACTTTACATACGAACAACGACGACGACGACGAAGTCATCACCATTATTTTGCTTAGAATATGGCTTCCTTATACTTACTTATTTATTGCACTCATGCATCATAAATTTTCTATCCTGACCGGAATCTAGGAATTCTCTTAACCAATGAGCTATCATACATATTTCGTATATGTATATTTACATACAAGTATGTGTGTTATTTTCCTATGGCCAATGAAATAGAACGTAAGGATTATTAAAAGCCTATAATTTCTGACAAGCAACTAAAATTCTACGAACTACTAAAGTTCTCGATTGAGAGTCCTGTGCTTGTTGTGAATTTCAAGGAAGCCTTCATATTGTATGAATTTGGCAATTTTAGAATTCTATGAAGATTAATTAATTTATCCTTTGTATAATATGTGTTTAAATTTTTCATTAGAAATATTTTTAATTGACTCTTTAACTGTATAAACTTTAACTCTTATCCTTAGCGAACAGATAGGCAGGAGAAAATTCAATTGAAAAATCGTCATGTTTTGTATTTGCCCAAGTATATAATTTAGTGTCAAGGTTGATTATACCAAATGTTTGTTGAAGGTTTTTCATTTTATTTCCACATAAATATTAATTCCTTTAGTTTATTAATCAATGTTTGCCTTAAAGCATTTAATTTGAGAGATTCGAAATTATACAAAAATACATTAATTTTAATGAAACACTTAAAGTGGAAAGTCATTGTTGTGATTTCAGCAAGCTCACGATATTTAATTAATTAATAACATAAAATTGACCTATCGGCAATTTAGAATTTAATGTGAACCTGGTGATAGATTAACGTTTTTCCAGAAACATAAGAAGGCACGAATCAGTGTCGCAGGTTCTTGCAATTAATACCTATACGAGCTTGTAAGAAAATTTGTATTTGTAGTAAATTATTATAAAGTTATATTTTTACATATTTCTTAAAGTCATCTAGAAAGTCTTAAACAAAAGTTTTTTAAACTATTTATTTTCACAAATGTCAAATCACAATCACATTAACCACTTTTTAAAATTATTTTAAGATCTTCCGGGGTACACCAGGTGTCTATATTTGAATTTTTGAGTTAAGAAATTGGAAATCTTGAGTTTTTTTTTTTGTCTTTACTTGAAGGTTTTTTTTTTTAGAAACCATAAGTTGGATTTAAATTTTTGGTTTGTGTTTGAAAAAGTTAATTTTGAGATCTGCATCTGGTTAAGTAAGAATAAGTGCCGATGCCGAAAGTTCTTTTAAAATAATGTTAAATTAATAAAACTTGGAAAAAAAACTAGCAAAATAATATCTGATGTTTAACTTTTATCAGAAAACTTGTCTTAAAAGAAAACATAATTAGCTATGAAAGTTAAAAGTATATTTTATAATTTATGAAACAATACAATCGAAAGAAGTCATATATATTCAAATATAGATTTTTACCGCCTTGTTTTTTGTTGTTGTTGGGAGGAATGATGATGAAAGGATGACTCAAATAATTGAATTCCTGTATACGATAGACTTTGTCTGAAATTAGTTTTGATTTGTTTACTGAGCACAACTAAGTTTTACACACAAAAATCAAAATTGGGAAAAGCCATAATTTAGGAAACACTGAAAAACAAAGTTTTTACTGATTTTACTTAAATTTGAGCATTTGCATCTGCTTTTCAAAAATCTTTTCAAAGATTTGCCAAATTAAGTTTTGAAAAATAAATGGAAATTATTTAACAAGGTGTTAAAAAAAAGTTTAAAAAGGAGTCGGGTTATGTCAATCGGTAGCCAGGTTCTTGTAAATTCATTCCGAATGAATCGGTTCTCGGGAGCAGACGGCGCATTCTCCGAAAAAGATTTTTACAAAAATGGCAATTCACATGTTCCCAAAACTATAGCACTTTCGGGTCTTATTGAAAAACCTTTCTGATTGGCTTTTTGACAAAGAAGTATTGACTTCAGTTAACACAAAAACACAAGTTAGTCAATCACCATCAAAGAAAAATTTACTAATGGTTTTCATTTCTCAAAGAAGTGATCACAATCGGTTATCGGTTATCGGTTATCGGTTATCGGTTATTTTGTGGTTTAAAACTTTTGACTAAGTTTTTTGAAGCCACCTAAAAGATAAGGTCTATTCCAAATCTTCACAAAATCTATTCAAGTCAAATGGTCAAAATATAAATATTATACTTATAATATAAAAATTAACAATATTTTCTTCTGGTCACGCTATAACTTGAGAACGGCTAAACCGATTTCGTTCATATTTCTTTTAAATGTTTTCTAATGTTTCGTAGAAGGTTTGTCAATAAAAAATATAAAGAAAAGTGCACAGAAACTAAGAAAATTAAAAAAAACTAAACAGGTTGACACCCTATTTTAAACTTTTTTAATGTTTGAAATAATAATTTATTAAAAATAAACAATAATAGAAAGCGGGATTTTAGTGTTGCCAGAGCTGTCAAATTTTAGTTTTTTTTTAAACAACATTTAGTTTTCAAGCGACCAGCTCTAAAATGGATTGTAAATACAAGTGGAAAGGATGTAGTCAGCTATATACATATTATATATATGTACATATGTCGATGTATGTTTGTCATCGCTTTTTCAGGGAATTGGTTATTCTCATAATTTTGTAAGTCAAATGTCAAATTTTATTAACTTTTAAAGGAGATTTTAGCTAAGTTGAAAATCACTTTACCCGGATATGATTACGTTTTGGATTGTAAGAAGAAAAGTTTGTGAAAGTTTTTAGGTTATGTGTCTGCCTTGAGACATCGTGATTTTTGATATAATTTCGTGACACTTTTAATTGACAAAAAAGTTCTAATTAAGCTGTGATTCCTTCTAAGAAAAATTCCGATTTTTCTTGATTTCCCAAAACCCATACTATATCAAGAACTCTTCATTTGACGTTTCACTCAGATAAAGCAGTAGCTGTCAGTTTTTGGTCAGTTTGGGCACAAGGTAAGATGTTTGTGTGCATGAACGTAGTAATTTTTATCAACAATCAACCAATTTTGACTTATTTGAGGAAATGACATCAAGCGGTCTATGAAGATGTCATTATTTTTGATATATTATAAAAGAAATTCGTGTTAGTTATACAATTTATAACTCAAGAACGGCTGAACCTAATTGGTTGAAATTTGGCACAGTTACAGTTTATAGTTTGGAAAAGCATGAACTTTGGTTGTCCTGCTGCTCGATCCACTTTTTAATAATCTTACAAAGTACATCGTCATCGGCCTATCTAGAAACTATGAAAAAATTGTACATACATATGTATATAAAATCGAATAAGCAACAAGTAGGTAAAATAAACTTCACTACAGACGCCATTTTGTAGCAATTAAGTAATATATTTTCAAAACCTAAGCAACCATGTTGTTTTGTTCTTTAAAGAGAACTTTAATTTCCCCTCTTGGAAGTTCCATATTAAGTTTCAAGAAAATAGTTTCAGCTCTCTAAGTTTCACGCAACTACACAGATAATAATGATAATAATTGTGACAGAATTTCACCGAAAGTTATTCTTGGTCTAACTTTTTCCGTAATGCCCGTTAATTCCTTTGAAAGTATTTATATTTTACATTTAAAGTATTGCTTCACAATCATAATTTATTATAATCTCTTGGTTTTTTCACCGTTTGACACATGTCAAGTAACATCACATGTCAAATCATTTAACCTAGGCAACCACTTTAAACAATTTTTACGCAATGTTTCTTGTGTTTGATTTAACTTGTGGCCAAAGAATTTTAAGAACGTCACACAATCAGGCAGAGATTCCCATTAAACTTTGCAATTTCCTGGAAATATGTTACTCGCAGCAAAGACTCTTCATCAGGATACATAGTTAAATAATCTCAAAGAGGTCCGTAGTGAGGAGATTTTGCTAAACTTCAAAATCATAGAAATGTCAAGGAATACACATCACAGAAAAGGCTAAAAGGAAATGTCAACACACAGCTCCAACAATCATTGTCGCCAGTTGAAGAAACTAATTACCCCGGAAGTGTCATTTGACGTTTGGAGTAGAATAAATAATCTCTTCGAAGAATCCTTCAACAGACGTCACGTATCCTGTGGTATAATCCACTTCCACTGACGTATGTGATGAAACTGCATGAACATCAAGTGTATAAGGGACTAGCCTTTCAAATGTCCTGATGTTTTGGTCCGTTAATACGTAATTCATCTTCCCGTTCTGTATATATAAATTCCTGTATCCAATTCATACATATGTGGAATTGATGTCCACCAATGACTGCAATATAAATAAATGCATTTAACTCTCAACTAACAAAATGTGCATATAAAATGAGCAGGACAAATGTTAGGCAGCAAATCCTTGGCCTTTCTGCGAATACAAATAAACGAGATACCTTGCCGGATGTCAGCATCAGCATCAGCATCAGGCCAGGAATAAAAGGATCTTAATGCATTCCATTTCAATCACATACGAGTATTAAACGAATAGATTAAATGTAAACCGATTTATATGGGAACATTTTCTGATTTGCATTTTAATTATTTTATTTGTCAATCAAGTCAATTTGTTTGTCAAGCTCAACCAATAATATAGCAGTTAATTTGATATTTCCGCTTGGTTGTGGGTGTCTGTGTGTAAAATATGATATATTTTTTGTTTTTAAACCGATATCTATGTTTTTCCCAATTAAAAGAGTCTTATGATGATGGTTGATGTCCGTCTGTAATATGAATGCAATTTTGTTAAAGTTATTATTTATTTATCATTATACCTACATAATGTAGGTATGTGCATTCATGAGAATGTACAAATATTAAAATGAAAACATCATTTGAAGTTGACTTTGACACTATTTTTAAGCCGTACTATGTGGTAACCCTAAAAAAAAATAATTTCAAAGCATCCAGCTCGATAGCTAGTGGATATACATAAATTACATCAAATTATTTGTTGGTCAAGATAAGATTTTACGAATATGATAGTAGATTAGAAGGTATGCAGTTCTGAGATTTTAAAGAGGGACATTTTTAATTCTAACAGATTAAATCTATACACAGTACCTCTGCATTGACGAGTCGATTAACTATTTTCTCAGCACAGTCAAACTCGTATCCACATATTCAAAGTCAATGCAGAAGCATGGATCTTGAAAAGTTCGTATGAAAATTAAACCTAGAACAGCCTCTAGCTGCTACAGAATTGGTTCAGTCATTTGATTAGTTGTTTGGAGGAGTTGTCCGAATTTTCACTCAAACCACTGAATGTCTCTAAAAACAATTTCTTGATAAAGTTTTCATTACAATGCAAGTACCGTTTAATCTCTATTTAGACGATCATTCCAATTTCAGTTTTAGTTGAGCAATCAGTTAAGCTTTCAGTTCAACTGATGTCTAAACACAAAAACTGAAGCGTTTAACTGCAACTGATGAAATTCCCATAAGTCAGTCAGTAGGTACAGTTCTCTTTCAAACGCATGAACTGAACATAACTGAGTTTCATTTTAACTGAACTGAAAACTCATCGATTAAAGAGGCCTTTTCAATAATTACGGTCCTTACGATCAGTTGTCAGTTTAGTTATCAGTTCAGCTGTCAGTTCTGTTGAAAAAGACAGTGGCGCAAAATTTTAAACGATTTAGCAAATTGTTAAACCCATTTTTAGCAATTTCCTAAGCTAAAAAGATGACTAAGCTAATTTTAAACGATTTTAACATTTCACTATCTCTTAACATTTTGCTAAAGTTAAAATCCCGAAAACCCTACTTTAACTTTTGGCAATTTGCTAAATCCATATGATATCTGTCATTATCTTAAAAAAAATTTCTTTCCAATTTTACTTCAAAGTGTTGATTCGTTTGATTTTTATAATTCGGGAACTAAAAATTGTTTTTAATCAATAAAATGTTTTCGGAAGACGAAGATTTCGAAATATTTGAAGACTTTGTGCAGAAAAATGAATTTTTTGGGAGAAATCTACATCAGGATGATAGAATTCGAGAATAAACCTGTGCATTTTAATCTTATTGGATTGGATGGGATTGTCCAGTTTACAGTTGGGACATTTACAACTATTGTGTCCGTTTAAGTATGTTTGCTTTGCTAATTCTCACGAACTGTCACTATTTGGACATGTTCGGATGCCCGTTTTTTAATAAAAAGGAGTTAGCAAAACGAAAAAAAGGGTTTAAAATTTTGGAGTCGTTAGTAAATTGTTAAATATTTATCAACAAATTGCTAGTTAGTAAAATGTTAAGTCCTTAACAATAGGTTGTTTAAAATTTTGCGAAACTGTATTTAGACGTTAGTCCTGTATTCAGTTGAGATTTAATTTTACTTGTAAACAGTTTAAAGTCAGAGTAAATACATTTGCTTTTCTTTTCACTGAATTGTCAATGTTTCTTTCATAAACATGTCACTGCAATTGATCATTCACCGCTAATTGAAATTAAAATGACAACTGAACTCAAACGTATTTATGGTAATTCTATCTGCTTCATTTTCCGTGTCAGTTAAATGCTTCAGTTTTTGCATTTGGACATCAGTTTAACTGAAAACTTAACTGAAAGCTCAACTGAAACTGAAACTAAACTGAAATGATCGTCTTAATGGGACATGAGGATTGAATCTATCAAAAAGTATACAGGATGTTCCAATGTGAGTGAATGACTTAATTTGAACATAAGTCTTTTTTAGTGCGTTATGAGGTTATGGATCGTATTTTTAAAGTATTGAAAAAAGATTCGAAGTATGGTACAGCTTATTTTAAATTTGACACTCTGACACGATTTCGCGTTGTAACTAGGTGAGCGTTGAGGTCCTGGTGAGTGAGTTGATTTTTTAAAAGTTAAAATGGAGGTCTTTTGTCAAAATCCATTTCGTATGATACATCGTGAAATTTGAAGTTCTTACGAACCATGCCAAATTGATGTTCCTATTTTTAAGCTCTGTCTTAAATGTTGTCTTTCTGGTGTTATCTTGGCAAAGTACAAATATTTACAAAAATACTGGAATAGTTGATGGCAAAAAACACTGTTCTTTTCGCTATTCACACGTAACACTTCTTTAACCTCAAAGTTAAATTCATACCAAAATATGTTCTGTACTGTGTATTGTTGTTTTATCCTATTACCATTTTCTTGGAGTTTATTAAACTTGGAAAAATCAATTGGAAATTTAAAAATGTTAAAACAAAATGTTTTCAGAATTTTGTTCACTTTTAATTATTAGAAAACATTAAATCTCTGTAAGTTCAGCGATTTAAATATTTTATTGATTTACATTTGAAAAAAAAACTTGAAATAGCTTAGTTTTTATTCAAAAATCTGTTTTCATTCATTATTTTATCGATGCTTAAAGATACGAAGAAGTAAAGTCATAATTCAATAAGATCACTTCAAAACTCCTTCAAACCTTTCTAAGTGAAGTTATTTTTTTTAACCAAATGATTACATTACAAATGATTATTCTCTTTTCAAATCTTCATTAAATTTTGGGACACCCTTTTACATTAGTATACTTATACTCGTTTATAAACACATAAACAAATCCCCTATATTTAATTTATTTAGGTAAATATGAATACAAATTAATAACTCCTTTCAGGCCTTATATATTTGTACCATATGTAATCCTGAATCCACTTACTCGAATGTCTCTGACTTTCCAAAGATTTCAAAAGTTATAACTTTAATTATTTGAAATTTGACTTCAGTACGTGTGTATTATACATTTTGATTAACTCAAGACTTACGAGTATGTATTTATGCACCTACTTGGTGATTGACATTCAAATCTATTACGAAAAATACTTTCAATTACAAAAACTGTCTTTTTCACATGAAATATAAAACTTTGTTATATTCCGTAGGTACGAGCATCCTCCAGATTTAGGATAAGATTGAAATAAACCGTAAAATAACACATTTTCTCATACACATGCAGGAAATTACATGTACATATATAAAAATAAATGAAACTACATAATATCAACTATCAATAAAGTGTTAACTTTCATAAACATGAAATCGAAGTTGATCAAAGTAACAGTACGACATTAAGATATTTTTCTTTCAGGCAATTACCCTTGATACTTATTGCTTTCACTTGCCAAAGATATGAAGTATAAACAGTTATTTGATGTAAGCACACACAAACATAATGTACATTAGGAGTATTTTGTGTACGTCTACGTAGTTTCAAATTTTGTGAAAGGGAAACTTTCAAAAGTTACATTAAATTGTCCGTTGTGAAATACGAGTATAATGAATAATGATACACTTAAAGAATGTAAAAACGGTAGTGAAGAAAATTTTCAAAATACCATTCATAGGTATTCAAAATTAAATCCTTACGAAGGCGAAGGCATCTTCCCAAATAGTGGAAATTTGCCCACGGTAAATAATGTGAGTATCTATATCTATATATGAAAAGGTTAAGGAAAACTTTGTGGTACCATTTTGTCAAAAAGTATTTCACCGATTTTGATAAATTTGATATGGCTGAAAAGTCAAAATTGTGGAGATGGGCAGAGTATACATACTTTTGACATAGATTAACACACTTTGGTTTTTGCACTGGCGAACATTTTACAATTTCACACTGATAACTTCCCATTTTGTATTTATTGTACAAAAATGTCAATTTGATATTCGTCAATGTTTTATCATTTTTTAGCTATAATTGACGAATGCATTATGTTAAAAATAAAATACATTTGAAATTAAAAGAATTGACCACTCTGGACATATTCAAGACAAGAAACTACTTTTGACATTTTTTGGTAAGGTTTTGGTTAAGTTTTTTATTTTTTGTAAAACAACTGTCAATTCGATATTTTTCAAAATTGTAGCATATCTATATTAATAATTGTATTTTGTATATACATAAATGAGTTTGAAGTCAATATCGGTGGTCATTCTCGAGATATTCAAGTCAAAAAACACTTTTTGCCAACTTTTGGTAAAATTTTTTGTACTTTTTTATTTTTTATTTGTAAAAAAACTGTCAATTGAATTTTTTTCAAACTTTCACCAGATGTAAAAAACATCGTTTCACACAATAGAAAATAGTTTTGAAGATAATATCATTTTTCCTTCATTGCATATTTTCACGCCAATTTTTTTTTTTTAGTTTTTCAATTTTTAAAAAATAACGGTAAATTGAAAATTTTCAAAATTTATATCAAATCTGTATCACATTACAATCTATATAATAAAATTAATTTGAAGTCAATGGCACTAAAATTTTAATTGGAGTCGATATCTTTACTCGTTCTTGAGATACCGTGGACGAAAAAGGGTATCTCGAACGTACGAACGTACGAACGTTCAGACATCGCACACACAGACATCTTTCTACAAATGACGGATCTAGATTCTAGGAACCTTGAAACGTCCAGATTTGTCAAAAATTTGAATTTGACAAATCGAACCGATTACAATAACTCCCTATCTGAAGTTAAAAATAGACAAATTGTTTTCTCCATCAATATTTTCGATAAAATTGTTTTTGAAATCAAAAGTCAAAAGGCGGCGACACTTCGACACTTGGTATATACTAATATATCTTATCTATATACTAAAATTCCTACTGTAACTTCTGCACTTAATCTTACCGTGATCCATTTTTTTGTTTGCTGAATGCTTCCGATGAAGAATTCAATTCAATGAAATTCGAGATACTTTATACAATTTTTGTTTAACATCACGTGATTTTTTATTTTAACTTTTTGATTGGAAAATATTTTCAAACGATTTGCAAAAAATTAAAACTTCTTCATATAAATGCCTTTTTTTATAATTTATGTGTCTCTGAATGTATTCATGTATTTTGACGTTTATCAAAAGTCATTGGCTTTTTCATCAATGAATTATGCCCCAACCGCTACTGTAGCAACTTTCAATGTCATATTATTCCTAAAAATTGACAATAGAAATTTGAATAACAAATAGGAAAAATTTAGTTTCCTTATGATAAAAATTAAAAAAGTTTTTGAAAGTCTGGAAATAATGGCGCAAAATTTTAAACAACATATTGTTAAGGACTTAACATTTAAGTAACTAGCAATTTGCTAAATATTTAACAATTTACTAACGACTCCAAAATTTTAAACCCTTTTTTTCGTTTTGCTAACTCCTTTTTATTAAAAAACGGGCATCCGAACATTTCCAAATATTGACAGTTCGTGAGAATTAGCAAAGCAAACATACTTAAACGGACCCATTAGTTATAAATGTCCCAACTGTAAACTGGACAATTCCATGCAATCCAATAAGATTAAAATTCAAATGAACACAGGTTTATTCTCGTATTCCATCATCCTGATGTAGATTCCTCAAAAAAAAAAAAAAAAAAAAAAACATTTTACTGCACAAATTCTTCAAATATTTCGAAATCTTTGGCTTCGCATAATATTTTATTGATTAAAAACAATTTTTAGTTCCCGAATTATGATGATTTTAACTGGTCAATTTATCTCCGGATCCTTGCCGAGTTTTTCAGAGAGCTTAAATTCTGTTGCTTATAATGTTCGACAGAGGGCTCTGGAAACGCTCTGAAGAAGATATTCGAAACCGTAATTCTCGAAAAAGTGACATCCTTAGAAAAATCTTAAGATAATATTTTAAAGAGAGCCATTTAGCAAATATTTTTTCAAAACTATTTTAAAAGTTGTGATTTTGTTCTAAATTCTTTTTAATATTCAGTTTAAGTTTATTTCTATATTTTCAATGTATAATTACTTAATTATTCTTTAAATTAACTAATTTTTGTATAGCTATTTATTTAATAATTTGTTTTGTTTTATCATAAACTTGAATAACATTTTGTTTATTCTGTATTAAAGACTGATTTACATGCTTTGATGGTTTGATTCAATGTTTTGAATGTTAAGTCGTTTTTAGTACTTAACACATTTTAATATGAACCATTCTCTTTTTCAAAACTTTTTTCAAGCATAAGTACAAGTTTAATATATACAATACCTCTTTCTTTTGTTTGCCTTTAATGAAGGTTCCTTTTTTAACATTTTCAAACTTTTTTAATGTACTAATTAAAGGTTATTATGATTAATTGATTAAGAGCCATATACAAACGGATAAAGTGAAAATACCTACTAACTAAATTAAAAATGTATGAAATTCTTATGAAAAATAAAATATTTTACTTTGACAACAGTGTTTTTTTTTTAAATTAAAATAATTAATTAGACAGGAAATAATTTTGTCAAAGTTTAGTATAAATTGACTTTATAAAATGTTTATGTCAATATTTTTGTACCGTAAAATGGTTTAGACTGCTATTGCACGATGACTCATGAGTCGTGACTCTTTTCGAACTACGTTGGTCCAAGAGAGATACAAGAGTCGAAAAGATGAAACGGAAAATAAACTTTTCCACGACTCATTTTTGACATTTCTTTTTAACTCATTCGATATATTGCTTTTCCTCTTTATTTAAATTCGTCGTGCTCGAGTTCACAATGTTTACCCTTAAAGTTGAAAGAGCGAGACAGAATAAAAGATTTCCCAAACAACGAAATTTGAATGAAAAAAAGCTGCCAAATTAGAGTCAAGGTGTAATAGTGTTCGACTCAAAGGAAGAAATTTCAAAGTAGAATTCGAAGATGAGTCACGACTCATGAGTCGTCGTGTAATAGCAGACTTACCAATGAAGACTTTAAGAAATTGACAGTTGACAGGTATCATTTTGTTGAAACTGTCAAAGTTGCATATACATATGGTCTTAAAGTTATTTAAATTAACATTCAGTGTTTCAATTGCATATAGCACCTAGTTTACACGTGCTTCACACTAATGTTGAAGTGTACATATTTTTAAATTCTAAATACATTTGTATGTTCGTTTGAACTTCAATTAACATATTTAAATAATATTAATTCTAGTCAACAAAACAGTCAACTTAATTCAAAATAAAATAAAATGATTATCTTGAGGTCTTTTGTTTAATTTGACAGCGCATGCAATTATTTTGATGTTTCCATAAAACAATTTAACATAAAATTAGAAAGGTATTATTGTAGAAATTATGAATATATTAGAATCTAATATATACATGCAGTTGACACTTCAATAGAAATTAGCTTTCCACCCACCATCAGCTAGCTAATCTGATGCTTCGCTCGTAACACCTTTTATATATAATATAATCAAATTCTAATCGCAATTTAATTATAAAATCATTCGTTCATATCGTTCAAGCGTGATTGAATTGAAAATTATCCAAACAAAAATGGATACTTTCTATAATTTTTAAATATGTATAAAAACGGATTAACGAATTCCATTCAATTGAGTCGACTGAACTTTCAATGAAAATAAAATATTAAAATAAATAATAATATTTCAAAAACATTACAAATACATCATGTCACACATGTGCATCCTGATATCTGCAGTGAAACTTGCAGGTTTGTCTGCATCAATCCATCACTGCAGTTTTTAATCGCTTCCGATTAAAATTTCCTGTTAGTTTGATAAATCAATTAGCGACAGAATACATATTATTTTATAACAAAATATAAATATTTTCCATTCAACTTCATTACACGTACTCGTATATTATGTATGTGTGTCTGTGTAGTTTGTAGTTTGTAGTTTGATATAAAATATTTTTAAAAATAATTGCAAATTAAATAAATTGTATAGAACAACAATTCTGCGGACTAAATTTAAATAAAATCGGATTTATGTGAAATTGATTCGAGGAATTTCAAAAGAATAGATTAAACACATATTTTTGTAACTCGATAGAAAAACACAGTATATTTTCATGATTTAAAAGTTAACTATAAAAACAGACAACCTAAATAAAAAATAAATACATTTTGTTATGTACTTAAAAAACATGATATTTTCAAATGTTTCACTTTTTAAGTCACAAAATTGAAAAAGGTCAATAAATTTACGAATGGAATTACAGTTTTGGAAGCGTTCAGAACAAATATTTCAATGGTTCCATTCAGCAAACAATGAAATTAAGCAGAAGTCAAAAATAGTATGGGATTGTATTGACACACTGAATAAACTCGGTAAGGTAAACACGGTCACTCTCTATTGGGTACCTGGACATGTTCAGGGAAATGAAGAGGCAGACTTCGTAGCGAAAATAGGTGCATCAACTCCACTATTAGGAATAAAACCGTATTTTGGATTAGGGAAAAACTTGATTAAAAATAAAATCAAAAAAGAGGAGGAAGCTAAAAGAGCAAAAATCTGGAAAGAGCTTCCTAAAATGAGACAGGCAAAAATGTAACTTGTCAATTGCAATCAAAAGCATTACACAGACTGCATGCAATTAAGTAGCAACAACCTTAGAATAGTGACAAGCACACTCACTGGTCACTGTAAACTAAATTGGCATTTAAATATCCTTAGCCTAGCAGACAACGTCCTTTGCAGGTTTTGCCGCAATCATGAAGAAACACCTGACCACATTCAAGGGCAGTGTGAAGTGTGGAAACACTTGGGAAATTACTAAGGAGAAGAACTAAACTTTCCCTCTCTGACAGTAAACTAAATACTCAAATTTCTAAGGGAAATTAAATTAGAGGAAGTATTGTAAATGGGAACATCCTCAGTGATAGTAGGGGGGTCGCAGTGCACAAACCCGAAAATTATATTCATTCATTAATTCAAGCAGGAGTCAAGAACTACCAATTGATAGTTGATATTTATTCGAAGTAGGGTTTTTAAATCTTAACTTATTAGAAGTTCTTCTTGTCATTTACAACATTCTAATATTCTTCTTTTAAAAATATTTTAACCTTTAATACACACCAACTGTCAATTCATAGTTGACACTCTAAGGATAAGGATGTCAGAAAAAATACAAAATATCATGATTTTGATAATTTAGAACCGCTAGGAAATTTAATAGTTGTTGAAACGATTTTCTGTCAGTAAATTGAATTTTAAGTATATAAAACTTAAAGTCACTCTGAACTCTTAGACGCATTGGATAGGAAATTCATACGTGTTATTGTGGGTCCAGTATGTGAGGATTGATGATTCTGGAGACGTTACAATCTCAGCTCCATGGGGGAATAGGAACCAGCTCCAAGCTTGATGGAAATTCATTCTTCTTGAAAAGTTTTAAGGTTCTGTGATATCGGAAAGTGCTGTGTCAGAATGTGGTTTGTCAGAGTCAGCCAGCTAAGGTTTTCGCAGTTTTTAAAATTCTGTATCTCAGGAACCATTTTTCTGCTATAAAATTAAAATTTAGTGAGCTTCATAATGTCCTTGAATAGCCTAGTAAATATTTTGAATTTGAATTAATAAATTTTAATATTTTTTATCAAAATGGTTTAAGTTGTTGTTAAGATAATTGAATATTGGAATACTGCCCAAGTACTTAGTAACTTAATTTGAAGAAATTGTGAAGAAATCTTCAATTATATTGGTAGGCATTATAGATTTGTCTAAAGACTACTTTGAAGACACAGAAATCTTCTGAGGGTGAATAAACCGAAGAAATAGAAAGACCTAAATATTATAAAGGATCTCTGTGTGAAATCCCAAAAACTGCCAACCACATCAAAACAAAATCTTTAGAATGAACTTCTAAAACATATCAACTTGTTTTTACCTTGTTCTTAATTTTTATAAATGTTCAAAAATGGAAAATGTAGAACAAGACCAAATATCGTTAATTTTTTTTTTCATTACCAAATTTTCTCAAATGTTCTTGAAATTTCAAATTTCGAAATCGAAACATCACATTCTTAAAATAGCTAAATTCATTGTTCTTTTATATAAATTAATTTAACCTAAAAACGAACATTGTAAAAGATTAACAACAATGTTATTCAGTGAGTAAAGTATTGTAAAATATGCAAACCATTTTATAGAAGAAAGATCCTCGTACCTACAATCCGACATATTTTGCTCTAGAGATAATTTTAAATCGATTGGATAGTACTCAAAATAAAATATCTCTATCTATGTCATGTATACCTATACCTTTGTATGTTTCAACGTATGTAAGTAACTTTTGGAAACATTTTGATGCCATGTATCCAAAATATAAAAATAATATCGAATTTTGTAGATACATATTTTTAATTCTGGAATATACGGAAACAGATAAAAGTAAAATAATAATTATATCTAAGAAAAAAACATTCTTAGATCTTTTTATTATTTATTGCAATCATTTATTCTGGATGAATATAATTTTGAAGAAGATAAATTGCAAATTATGTGCTTGAAAAGATTTATTTAGTGTTTGAAACAACTCAATTAGAAAGCAAACAAAAATCTTTTCCTCTTTTGTTTTTGGTCTATAAATGACTAAGAACAAAGTAATAAATTTAATTTGTATTTGCAAGAAATTACATTTGTTTGGATAGTTGTCTTTCAATATCTTTCAAATTGCTGAACGGATTTGAATTAAATTAAATGAAATGTACAAAAAAATATATGAACAAAAACAATACTGTAGGCTTCATCTCTAAATGTCTAGCAGAGCAGAGCGTAGCTAAAGTTTTGGAGGATCTGCATAAAAAAGAAGTGGCCTTAGTTGTTTGCCCTCAGGAACTCTTGATTTGTTCTTATCCATTTTTTTCCAGCCAGAAATCATATTTTGTCTCTAGGAAGTATGTGTATCTATGTAAAAAAAAAGGATTTGGTCCAACCGTATATTTAATCTACGAACATAATTTATAAAAATTCTTGTATATAGTAAATCGGATGAAATATTCTGACAAAATGTAAAGACATTTTTAATAAGTAACTTGTTTCTATGATTACGTTGTTTGATGAATCTCAAATGTCTTTGATGCATCAATTTTTCTGTAACTTAGGGGCCCTTCTTACTTCGGAGCCCTGTATAATTGATACGACTCTTACAGCAGTTGCTACACTCCTGGTACCAAAGACCACATAATATACTCGTAAGTAAAAATAAATTTGATTGATTTGTTTTGAATTAATCAATTTGGAATTTCTATTTTTGATAAAATTTTAAATAAAGAATTTCAAAATATAACACAGTCGGTTCTAGATTGACACAAGATCCAATTAACAGGAAAATTTCTAGTTGAACAATTTTTGATTATCCAAGATATTGGGTTAAGTATAATTTTCGGTTCATTGTCCCCAAAAGTTTATCGTCTTATAGAAGATAGGATATAAAGAAGTTTTCTTTTTTTTTATTAACGTCATTGAATACTCATTAAAATTAACAAAAATATCTTCATGGTTGAAATTACTTTGAGAAGATTCGCTATCGATTAAAAGTTCCGAAATGTCTACGTTTTGTGTTTTCTTTTCGGATTTGTGTATTTTCAGTAAGCACCTATGCACGTTAATTGATTGCTTTTAAATGTGGCACAAAGCTTTTGAAATACTTATACCATTAGAGTTTTTTTTTTTAATTAAGCAAATAATGAAATGTAAATAATGCAATAAAATCAAAAGGTGCATTATATTTACTTTCCTTGATATTGAAGCTGATTCTATTAATATTTTGGAAAAACTGCAATCGCATCTCCACTATCATCTCTGAATTAAGAAGATAGATTTTGATTAATAGAATGCTGATTAGTGATTACATAGCTGAACTTAAATCTTAAGCTCCTAACTAGTTTGGGTGCAGAGGATTTCCAAGTGGTTGTCAAGGCAGGGGTAGAATTATGTAAGGTGATAGTTGACTGTCGCTCTATTGATGGTCAATTTTGATTTTTAACTATTCTTGCTTCTATGTAATGCGATCGCAAAAAATAGTTGGGTGATTGGCAGCACTTGCGAATCTGACATTTTTGTTTCAGCACTGTCAATAAATTCTATTTAGGTTAGTTCAGAAAGATGATGGTTTCAATAAATTCTTTCCGCCATTTTGACGGATCCTGAGACAGATAGCGTTCCTAAGCGATCTCAGGGAAATATCCTAACAGCTTTAAATAAACTAAAACATAGTGGACAGATTGGTGTAAATTGACATGCTGAACTGGAACTTAAATAATCGGCAGAATAGTGTCGGTGAATTTAAACTGCGATCTGCAAATAAAACTGAGTTCAAAGTTTAAAGAAAACTGCAAAACGTAATGAATTCTTGAACTAAAGTTTAAACTGAAAGTGCAACTTAAATTTCGACTGGGAAACTGAGGGTTAAAGTTCTAAAATGTCGGATATCTTTTCCCACATCAGATGAATTTAATATTCTAGTATAGCTAATTCTAATATTCCAATCGCTTCACTTAAACTTTTACTTTAACGAGATCCTATAAAGAGAACCAATTTTAAGTGTTGGAATATAATAGATCTTGACAATTCAAGAGATAATAGCTAGTCGATTGGTGTCTTTACTGGAATCTGAAAAGAGGAGTCCAGAGACACTTGGCTTGTCGATTTCTCAAATGCTTTTTGTAAATGCTCAATTGAACAAGGGGAAACAGTTCGTCACCATCCTTGTTCTACTCGATTTCTATATCTTAAAAGCGTTCCAATTTCTATCTCAATTAATGTTCCAAATTTATTTAATGTACATTCACATCAAAGGTCTTTACTTTTTCAGGATCTACAATTAGTTATAAAGAGTCAGAAGAAAGTCTCTAGATTCGTGTGGTATTACAATTAATAACAGAAGTGTTATTTTATTTTTGACAACCCCTTAAACTTAACTTTAATCGTAGAGGTGGGCAAGATAAGATATTTATCATCGAACTAAAGTGGTTACATTTAACGGTGATGCCTTCGTCAATATTACGTCAGCCATCGTCAGCCATACTCAAAGAAGTACATTTGTACCCTTATTGACACCACCTCCCACACTGTATACCAAACAGTGACTTTTTACAATTTAGAGACCGATTGCAATTTAGAGATGATCTCGTGTGTACTATGATCGTCGCAAAATCGAAAATTTAACTTGTTGTTGAACACTCACCCATGAATGAAACAGAATTAATTTTGGGCATCTAAAACCATTCAAAACATTTGTCAGGTGCTGTTTAATAATATACATAAAACTTCGATTCAATAAATGAGAGTAAATTTGACAGACAAATCTTCAACAATATGGCGGCAATCATCTGTCAAAGTTCTGATTTACATAAGTTTAGTTTACGCTGTCAGTTATTCAAAGTGCATGATACTATTAACAAATTCAGCTGTCATTTATAGATAAATCAAAAAAATACGAAGTTTTGAAATGTTTGTTTTTGAACTGCATTTCAACCACAAATATTGTATATTTAATTCAAATCGAGAAAAGTATAAAAACTTCAAAAGTAATTTTACTGCAAATCAGATTGAATAAGAAAACAAGAGAAAAAAAAAACGTCTGCAATTTATTCTACAAAAAAGACTTAATCTTGTCGCCCTGAGTATACCTGTCACATCCACTTAACATTTAACAAATTCCCATCCCAGACTATCCCGTATCTATCACAGTCAATTTAAGGTGAGATTTTATGTCAGAAAAAGTGCAAGACTTGGAATTTATTGTTTGTAATCTAATTTATCCTTTTTCTTGCATAAAAATGTGTTCAGTTCATACTAAAGTGAAGTGCCTTTTCGTACTCGTATAGGTACATATGTATGTGGACTGTACACAAAGCACACCTACATTCTTTTCTCTTCTATTCTGATGTATGAAAAAAAAAAGGATATAAAAGAAATAAAGAAAAAAAACTATAAAAAACGAACAAAGAACAGCAATATAAATTAGACTTTGAAGTAACTATCTTTATATGGATATATATATATATATATATATATATATATATATACATATGTAGGTGTATGGAAATGTAGGATATGGTACTCGAAGATTTATTGCATTAGTGTCATCGAGGCCTTATTTAATCTAACATTATTTATCTTATCTCTCAACAACTTTCTTATACAATTTCAATTTGGATTTAATTAAGTCCATTTTTGTTGTCAATTAAGTTGATTCCGTGTGAGCTGCGAATCAGATTTGATAATTCGAATTTAATTATCGTTATTCGTCAAGTCAAGTGATAACGTAACAGAGATAAATATAGGCGTAGGTACTCTTATTGACATTTTAAAATATGTAATGATAAAGAAGTTATCGTAACGTAGACTTATTTTTAATTACATGTATGTACATATATTAAATGTGACACAATTTTGTAAAAAGCATTAAAAAGGAAAGGAAACGCAAGAATATATAAAAAAGAATTTATTCTGACTTGTCAAAAATCTGTGGTTATGTGTTTTCATGTAAATTTATGAAGACGCACATTTAAAAAAAAAGAGTGACAGTTGATCTGTCAAAATGGTTGTCATTTATTTAGTTTGTATTTCTGTATAGCTATTGATGGATATAATGCTTGAAAACATGTTCAAATGGTGAAATTCTCTTATGAAAATGGGTATTCGTTTCGAGTGCTTCGCCTTTTTATGGTCCTACCTTTTTCTTGGTTCTATACAAAGAGGACCGTTTGCAGCACGTTGGAGAGCTGTCAAGCTTATGAAAACTCAATTTGATTGCAGTCACTTTGACGAATTGAAAGTCTTTAAAGTCATTTAAAAGTTAATCTTAAATTTGAGAAATTTTTAAACTCAGTAAAGTTATTATTATATTAAGTCATACTAGTCTTAACAATGTTTATGTTTGGTGTAATGGATGATATGGATACATGTTGTTTTAGAAGGACGCAACATTGAAAATTCTGCACGAGCGATTTGAGGGCGATTTTATTTCCATAGACTTGTTCTTGTTGGTCCTTCCAAAGTCAGTGACCACATGGACTGGGCACTCATAGTCACCATATCCAACATTTGAACAATCATACCTACTCTTGTTTTAAGTTATTTCAGTTGTGAGATCTTATTGCGTTACGTCAAGCATAAAAACGACTAAAATTCTCCTCGAAAATTCGCCAAAAAGAGCCAAAAAAAAAGCAATTATTTCCTCAATTTATAACTTAAAACATAAGTTGTGTTTTATTTACTGCTGTATATAGCTAATGCAGCATTCAAGTGAATAAAACAATAAAACTTACTTTACATATGCATATCGCCAGCACAGCTGCCATTATTTTTGCCGACTTCTTTTTTGACAGCAATCAAATTACCTAGAAAGAGGATTTGTTGCGCAGACCAGTAACGTCATACGTCAATCTATCCCAAGGGGACAGGTTGACAATTGATTGATTTGATCGAGTATGTCAGCATTTTGGAAAATATTTTGACATTCTCTGACATTTCTTTAAGGCTTTTTTTTTATTTTTGAGTTTTTAGGCAGTATGCCAATTTGTTTCGAGATATAATTTTGTATCTTTCTTGTGGCGTTTTGACATTTTTTATTCGGACGATACAACACAAATTTAATGTACATACTTGACAGTACGTATTTATTAATTACCATTTGAAATTTCTGTTCAAAAAACGACATAAGTGAATAACAAATATGAGAGCCTTGTTGAAACTTAGAAAATGGTTTTTAAGGGACTACGATATTGAAAAAAAAATTATGTACATATGTAGGTATACATTCAAATTTTATAGAGATCTCAAAGTTGATATCAATGTTAAATTTTAATTAAAAAAGCTCACACCTGGAAGGAACCACATTCAGGCAACATCCATATGCACAAACCCTGGTAAATGTTTAAGCCCAAAGGCTTAATCGATACATTGATTTCAAGCTTGATGAAGGACATTTGTTTAACAACATTTACATAAAATGTATGGAGATTGTAAATTTTCCATTTTCCAAATTCCCCAAGGAGACTTTTTATAGAAATTATAATAAATCTAAATCTAAAGTGGCAGTGGACAAGACAGGACACATAACTTCCGGCTACCGGGTCACCTTGTTTCCAAAAATTATTGTTTTTCTCCTTCCCCAGAAACAAAAAATAAATTAAATTTTATGTTTTCTATTTTTAAGATCCAGATGGAGATTCCAATGAGTACGAAGACAAGAAGAAAAAAAAAGGAAAATTGAAATAAAAAAGGGTATCTTCAATTTTTATTTTATCCTATTTTTTAATTCTCTTCTCAAGAAGTCTTTAAACTCGGATGGAAATGAAATTACCTTTGCACAAAAAAAAAAGAATAAAATATAAGATAAATAAATAAATTTTTTTTTATTATGAATTTTTATCTTTTTGCATTTTGAATGGGAGTAGCAATATTTTGACGAAACAGCTTCAGGCAAGTCAGGGTTAAAAATAAATAATAGAATTTTGTTGACATAATATTTTTCAAATGACTTTTCATTACAAGGATTCCTCTCCTTATGCCTATACCTATAAGAATGTTGATTAAAACTTTTTTTCCGCCCATCATGAGTCATGAGCCAAGAGAAGTCCTTGAATAAATTCTAATTGTAAATGAATTAGAAAAAGTTCCATATTTCAACTCCGAAAGTATAAGCAAACAATTATGCATAGGAATAGGTAATTTAGGAATAGTACCTCCATATACATACATACATATTTGTTTTTGAAATGAAGTGTGTGTTTTGATTACTATACCTGATGGTAGAGTACTCCTTTTGAAGCCTTAATTAACCAAAAAGGACTTTCTCGGAATTAAAATAAATAAATAAATTAGGTTGAATGTTTGTAGTAGTATAGTCAAAATGTAATTTTAAATTAACACCAAAATATGAATTTATTTGCAAAGGATAATGAACATATGTATTCTCTTTTATAAAGAGAAAAAGTTCAGTTCAGAGAAAATAAAATTGTATGCATATGCACAAGCATGAGAGTGGTGAAATAATTTCTTTGATTTGCATCCAACAAACTAATTTATTTCGATTAAATTAGGAAAATATAATTACCTATTTCTTTTCCGAGTTTATTTAAAATATATAGCAATAAAGTTCCTTATTTTCTTTAAAAAAAAACTGTGAGTTTTAATTTTACCAATTTTTAAAATTGTGTGTTTAAAATAAAATGCATAATCCTAAAATCCATAACATTTTTAAAATATTGCAAGGGAAACAGAACTTTTAGCAGCAATTTTGAACATTATTATTAATCCTTTCTTTTTAAACAATTCACTCTGTTTTTATTTATTATACATATTTATTTTAATTTATTTTATTTAGACATGTTAAAATGTGCAATTTTCTATGTGCCTCGAAAGTTCATGTTAATTAAAACATAAGAAAAGTGAAAATGATTTGACAACTCCAGTGAATTTCTTTCGTTTTTTTTTGTAAAAAATAAAACAAACATTAATTAAAATTAACTTGACAGTCAATCACACTTTAAAATTCGTAAAAATGATGTCAAAATATAAACAAAGGAATTTTTAAAAGTCAAATCCCTCACCTAACATAAATATTTTTGTTGTACAAGAAATGTCATCAAATGAGATTCTAAAACACCCCAAATTTGAATTTTATGAGAGTTTAATGTCAATTTATTTTAAGTTGAGGGATTTCGACACTCGAAATTATGACAGATATTTTATTATACAATGATTCACTGAATATAATATTTAAACAAATAAATTCAACATTTGAATTGCTCATTTTAGTTAATAAAAAATTATGATAAAGTTAGTGGATAACTTGCCCATTAAATCGAAAGCATTAAAGTATGCCGTGTTTCATTGGCAATCTTTAGCTAACACATGTTCCAAAAATACGCTTTATTCACATTAAACGTGTTTCTTTTTATTTCAAAGCCTGAACTGTCAAACTAAAAAGTTGTGTTTCATTTTTACCACTGAAAGTTCAGAGCTTCAAATTTGTGTCTTTTTTGTTCTGAACCTACTCTGAGCATGTTCAGAGCATTCTCGGTGAGCTAAGAATAAAATAACTGAGCAGACTGAGTTGAATGCTGAACACAAGCATTTGACAAGTGAAATTAAATTAAAAAAAGAAAAAATTAACAAATAATAATTTAAATTGAATGTTTGTTTGATTGCAATTAATTTTTCCAGTTTAGTTTTAGTTTTGAATCTTATTACTTATTTTTGTAAAATATAATGATAAGGAAATGGACAAAATTGCAATTAGTGAAAACTAAGTGTTGAGGCGTGTTTTAAAAAGAATTCTGAGTGATCAGAACACGTTTTGTTTAAAGGATGTGCAGAACTATAATCTGAAATAAAAAAGAAAAACGCTTATTATAACTCATTCGCAATTGTAATCCAAAACTTGGTATCACTTCATTAATCGGGCAGTGTTTGAAATATGTATAAATTACACAAGTCGAGTTGAAAAACGCATGAAAATGTGGATCGAGTTTCTTTGGAGTTTTCCTCACTATTGAAATTGCAGTAAGACTTTAAAAAAAAGCTGTTTTTATTCTTAGGTTTGTGCCCACAGCCACAACTTAAAGTTGGTCACCCAAGCAATTCATATTTCAATTGATGCTTTCGCACAAACTTAAGAAATAAGTTTCCGGCAACTCTAAGGGCTATTTTCATAATCGGAATTAATGGAATTTATTTGTGGTCATTATTCATTTTAAAAAAATATTGGGAGACAAAAGTTAACTTAAAATTGAAAAAAAAAAAAAAAAAAATACACTGAATGAAAATTCCGTGAAGTTGCACCTTAGAAGTTGCCTAGTGAGCGATGATTAGCAACTTACTTACCTATATAGAATAGTAACTGAAAATTGGCATATTTCAATGGCGTTTTTCACAATGTGTGGACATTATTTACCTTACTGCCTCCTGAATTTCACAATTCCAAATTTTATCTTCACTAAAAAACTTTCACTGACTCACTACTGACTTATTTTTGTTCACTAGGCTGTCACTTGTTCACGGCTATAGTTTTTCAGAATATTTTAAGGTCTTACGAATTCTTAAAGTGATGGATGACAGTCCAGTTGAGTGAGTATAAGTAAGGCAAGTCTGTCATTTAAGATTTAAATGATTCTGAAGTGTTATATCTTAGAAACCACTTGGGCTATGTCTCTAAAAATGTCATCTGATCTCACTTTAATTAAGCGATTTGACGGCTTTAAAATTTCTTCTTTCATGATTTTGTCAAAACCTTAAATGCCATCATAATCATATAAATATGATTGGTGAAGTTCAGCATTAGTTAAACATCAGAGTTATGTAAAATTAGGCGTGTTCGAAACTTGCCAATCATCGAAACTGCGGTTGACATACAAATAGAGAAGTAAAGTTTCCGTTATACTTCGCAAGCTTATTAAAAACTGGATAGAGCGGCAAAACAACCAAAGTTCGTGTCCTATTTGTTGTAACCATCTGTTTTGTTGTGCTGAATATAGGTAAAGCAATAACCGTAGATTTCTTTAATTTTTGTGTAAAACGTGGTCAATGTTTAATCCTAGTAAAATACATATTGGCACAGAGCTAAATTTTATCCAAATCCATTCTGGCGTAATTAGAAAAATTAAAAGAAATCTATCCCGCGGGAACCATACATTTTACCAAAATAAAAAGTACCCTACAGAGTTATAGACTATTCCAGACTATAAACTATCTCGGTGCCAATAATGTTCAGCCAAATCGGTTCAACCGTTCTTGTCGTTCATTGTTTACCATAGAAATTTG
The DNA here is from genome assembly GCA_905146935.1 of Scaeva pyrastri. Lineage (NCBI taxonomy): Eukaryota > Metazoa > Arthropoda > Insecta > Diptera > Syrphidae > Scaeva > Scaeva pyrastri. The sequence continues at coordinate 55,977,770 of LR989929.1, forward strand.
TTTTTGTGTAATGTTACTATCGTATGAAAATATTGACAATTATTGACATTAATACTAATTTATATTTATTTAAAGTTCAAATTGACTTTTAAGTATGATTACGTATCGATCGTATTTCAAGAAATATTCTTAAAAAAAAAGAATTAGCGAAATCGGTTCAGTTGCTCTCGAGATTTGCACTTAGCAACACATTCTGCGATTCATTTTTATATTATAGAGGAAGGAATTTTTCGATTCATTATCCAGGAGTACAATCGACGAAAACCCCTCTACTTTCATTCATTGTGTAATTTTACGTCAATAATATTTTATAAGATGAAATATTAATTCACAAGACTCGAAATATGCTCGCTTACGTCATAAAAATATTTGTGTATTGAAATTGGATTTATATATCGTTATATCATCAATTAAATTAATACCCGCCAATATGATATAATCAACCCTTTCTTGAAAACTGCTGTCAACTTCAATACCAAACCGATGTTTTCAAAACAAAGGAATTTAAAATTTTTTTTTTGTAAAAATAAAATTAAAAACAAAAAAAAGCAATTAGGTATCTTACCTCTACATTCATTCAATCCAGTCATGCCTTTTAATCTTTTTTGAAAAAAAATAATACCTCCTCCCACACTTCCCACACCTATCATTTTTATTTTGAATAAATATTGCATTTTTATATACCAACTTCCTACTTTTATCGCTATACAACAAAATGTTTGTTGAAACCAATAAATCTTATTCAAAATTCAGTGAGGCTGGAATTAATTCTCTGGATCTGGATTCTTGTTTTTTTTTCTTCTTTCTTTTTTTAAATGCGTTCAAGGGATTATGACTACTATCAATAATAAATGAATAAAAAAAGGAAAAACCTTCCTAGATTTGGAGGAAAATAAAATAAAGAAAAATAAAGAAAATCGGATGCGGAGGATTCAAATTGGTTTCAAACTTCGTCAGAATATAATATACACGTACATTGGAAGGGAAATATAAAGCTAAAGCTATACAGATTAATCAATCCCAATTTGAACGAGTATATGAAAACGGGAATGGGATTTGGAAGGTATACTAAGTACCCACCTGAGGTTATGGGAAAATTGGAAGGAAAAAAAAAATATGTGGGTATACGAAATTCACATCCCTCTAAGAAAATAAATAAAAAATCCTCGCTTGATTTTGATCAAATATCAGGTTAATATTATGTTCGCGGTTGGGAAGCTCTCAGACATCTGAGTTTGTATAGACATAGGAAGGATGCCTTATACAGAACCCAGAAGTACCATACTTAAATTTGCCTCTTATGTTTTCAGGGATTCCTGATTTCTTTTTTTTAAGCTTGTGTATTTTTTCTAATTTAAAAAAGGTATCTATATATAATGTTAATACTATTAAAGTTATAGCATCTACGTTGTACTTGTGTACGTTTTTTTTCTCTGCAATCTTTTGAGATTGACTCTTAGACATTTTAAGGACACATCTTTAAATATTTATCAAAGGTTACCGTTATGCCTAGGTTCACTTAACAACTCTTAACTCTTTTTTCTTAACATGTTACTTAATGGACACTTTTTCGATTTTTGTATAATCTTCATCAACTTCATGAAAGTGTAATGCAAGAACCAGATTGACACAGCAACTTTGACAGCAAAGAAAACTTGAACATCAAAAGTTCAACAGATTTTACAACGTGAACAGAGCTTTTGACATTAATTTTTTTAGTATAGGTATTGATAAACCTGAAAAAGTTGGCGTTATAGTTGGCAGCATTTACAAAGCAACATTTAAATTAGGGTTGATGTCGATGTTGGTGTGTTAATTTATTCAAAGCCATTTAAAACCACTGAGTCTAAAATTAGTAATGTGATTGTCAAAGAAGTTGTTGAACTGTTTTTGAAACCACTTCGAATATAGTTAAAATGTGACAAGTGGGTTGAGTCAAGTTTAAATTTTAACTATATTATATATGTATTCATTTCAAAGTTCGAAAAGAGTTGAAAAAAAAAATCCATATTGGAACGACTTCTAGACATAATGCCTGTCCTGTCATCTGTCATCCACTAGGCAATTTAAACTTGCTCACTTTAGCAATTTAATGTTGTTGACAGTTCAATTCTATTGACTTACTTATGTTTATGAGATAACGCCTAAGGAACAACAAGTAATTTATCGGAAACTTAAAGATGCTTGGAAGTACTTCTAGTAACTTTAGGCAACTTTCGTTGTTGTGGAGTTGTTTGGCGTTTTCATTTGACATGGTTAATTGCTTGATATGGTTTCTCAACATCTTTTTATGAGACCTTTTTAACTGTTGCATAGTGGCTGATATTGGATATAGTAACTTAAATTATTTGCTGTTTCTTAATAACACTGATACAAACAAAATTAACCTTTGCAGTTGATTAATTTATTAATATTAAAGTGGAACACATACATTCAGTAAAAACCTACTCTCAGTTGATATCACAAACGTCAAATGTCAACCCATTTCCAAATCGTTTCTTAAACTTATTTTTTTAACAACCAGTAAAAAGAACAAAAGAACAAAAGAACTGCAGTTAAGCACTACATGCACTGCAACATTGTCAAAAACAGCTGCACTTAATTTTTCTACAACTCACTATCTCCTTTATTTTTTTACATATTATGTATGTTTTCAAGATCGGCAAGGACAACAAATTGCGCATTGGATTTAAAATCAAAGACCACACCTTATTGTCCTGAGCTGATTATTCTGGTAGCTTACGCTCGTTAAATTACTTTCATTAACATATTAATTATTTAAGATATTAACAAATAAAAACATTAATTTATTGTCACTCTCAACCAACAGAACCAACAAAAAGGTGGATTATGTAATTACTTAGTTCTCTTGCTGCTAAATTGGACAAGTTTACGAACGGTTCATTTTCATTCGCTCATAAATGATGTTTATGTTAGTTTCACGTATAACTTTCACGTTCACGTATAACCTTCACGTATCACGTTCACGTATCACGTTCACGTACCACATTCACGTATCACGTTCACTTATCACGTTCACGTTTGACGTTAGTTTGTTCTTCGTTTTGCAATCGGTTGGTTCGGTTCGTCGAAGTAATTTTGTTTTGTTTAAATAATATTAATTTTAAGCTAAAAGCATGTATAAAAGTGTTAATTAAGTGTTAAATTGTGCAAATAAGTGTTATCCTAATCCTAAAACAATCGATTTATTTTTTTTTTTACTTTTTCCCTATGTAAATTGTAATTCTTATTTGTAGCGGTTAATGTTAAGTGCAACGCGCGTCTCCGCCGCTGTGTGTCGTCGCATCGCGTCGGTGTTGTCTTCGGTAGTGTAGTGTGAAAAATCAAATAAAATTATCAGTATACTTTTTGGCGGTCATATTCAAATAAATTAATTTGAAATATCAAATTTGAAATAATCAAGTTTAACAGAATTATAATTGGAGCACAAAATCTTCCAAGAGCTCGTAAAATAAAAACCAATATTGATTATTCTTATTTCTTTTGGGGTAAGTATTTTTCAACAACATGCATTTTAGTTAAAAAAATTGAACAAACATATTTTTTATTTTGTTTAGGTAAGTCTTGTGACAATATTAACTTCTCTTATTTAAATTGGTGAGTAATTTTAATTTTTGTACTGCAAAGATATTTTATTTTTTCAACACAGAATACATAATATCTTAAAGTAAATATTAAAGGTTCAGCGGGGATATATGTAAAATTTAGTTCAAAAGAACATCATTTCAAAAAAATTCTGTTAAAAATAAACAGAGATTAGTGAAGTTCTGTACTTGTATATTATGTATGTATGTACTTTGGAGATTTAGCCTGCCATGCATGTTATCAGTTTTATGTCCTTTCAAGTGCTAAGTTATGGTAAATTGGATATACCATATGAAAAACACCAGAAATGGCATTTTCGCCAGGATAAGCAACCTGTCGCCAATATAGTCATTGCATTAAGCTTGAGGTTTTCATGTAGCTATGAAATAAATCCCACCATCATCGCCCTCTGTGACTTCAATTGCATCATAAAGCTAAGGTTCTTTGCTGATGTATCTATACTCCCTTGGCTATGTATTGATGATGATTCTCCTGGATCTGCCCACTCTCATGAGGTCCCCAGCTTGGGACATTCACAAAGGAAAATAGATTTCCTCTTTCCACTTCTTAATATTTGTTTTCTTTCGAATGAAAAACACATAAAACAAATCCAATTTCAATGCTTTTGGACGAAAAGCCAAAGTATTTTTATTTCACTTCAAAAAACATACATACATGTATTTTTTCTCCATTAACTTCACCTTAACATTGTAGCTCCCGTTTTTAGAAAATTTTAAGGACACTTAAATAAAGCTCTCTATTCAAATTAAGCCTTGTCACAAATTCTACAAAATTCATATACTATTACATAAAATAAGATATATTTTTAAGAATTTAAAAATCAATATGTTTGACTTTATTTAATGTAAATATTTAATTAAATTATTAATGAAGCGTGAATCATCAACAATGTTTAATTTGCATACCCAAATAGAAACATAAATAATAGTTTTTAATTACTATTTAATTTATCATATTTACATTATACAATTTCAAAAGAAAAACTTTTATTATTTAAATTTTAAAATCATCAAATTAGTTCATCTATTTATTGGAAATAATCAAGCAAACATATATTTTCAATAATCCTGGAATTTTTTAAATGGCATACTTCACAAAAAAAGTCAATTAAATTCTATGAATTTTTTCAACGTCAATTGCACAGCATTTATGAAAAAGAATTTATAGCAAATTTAAAGTCGTTATTTAATCGAAAATTCACAACACAGTAGCGCCTAGCCAAGTTCTAAGTTACTACACCCTTTTTCCGAAACAAATTCGGCCACGGACTTTGATAACAAATCCTATGATTAAAGAGGAACGGGCGGATGCGGGAATGACAATTATCACATGAAAGAACTCTAACTCAAAAAATAGAGCCAAAATATCTCATGTATTGGGTGATTCATCGTGAGGTCTGATTTTGAATAGGCTTTTTTGACAGATCACTGCGTTGTCATTTTTGTTCAGTAACGTTTGGCAAGTCATCATACGAACAATACAGCCCGTGAAACAATGGACTTGGGGAGAAATCATTTTGTGGTGCATGAGCACTTAATTTCATGTTTTGCTACGGTAAATTGGCCGTAATGTCACACCTATGGACTATTTTCTCTGGGGATATGTAAAATGTCAGGTTTTTAGGAATAGTCAGCCAAAACTGAAGCTTTGAAAGCGCAGATTACTCGTGTTCTTCGAGACACGAGTTGCCCAACTCAGACGTAGTGGTGGCTAACATATACAAGATATCATAACCTATATTGTTTTCTCTTAAACCTTAACTTGAAGTATGTATAATATTATATCATAAACTTGAATATTTAAATTGTCAGATTGAATCCTGTTCTTAAAGTTGGAACTCGACGTACTTTTTGATCTCATTATTTGATTACACTTTTTCAAACATTTATTTTTTTGGTGAGACTTTCGACACATATTCTATCGGTAAGCTGACATCAGCACAACCAAGTGCTGACTATTTCCACCCACGCTTAACAACCTAAATCCTTAAAAATACAACCACCCTCGCAAATGTTCAAAAATAAACGTGAGTCCCTAAAAACATAACCCAAAAAACAAATCCTAATCAAAAGTTAACCCAAATGAGCACCGAAACCAAAATCCGCACTCCTACCCAAATAGGTATTCAAAATCAAAACCGTATCCGTTTTTATGTAAATCCTTTCATCACCTCCCATCGTGCAGATTTTTGATTAAAACATAGATTTATTTTGCCATTTATTATATCATCGAGATGCCAAAAGCAAACAACTTTGAAACAATATATGAACATCACAATCACACACAGGTCATCATCTGCAGTTCACTGGGGGGCAGTTCAGGAACAGGGCCACACGACACGACGAACGACCGCGACGAGACGCGGGATTACACAACACCCCACCTCTGCTATGTAAATTAAAAAAATATTTAATAAATCATATTAAAATGTTATTTTTATTCGGAATTGTGTCTATCAATCCGAGTGCTGGGATATTTAGATATGGATTAACTGCTCTCGAACCGAACTGAATACCGGCGGCGGCGGAAAAATAAATTTCCGCTTTTCATCAAAAAATGTAAACACCAAAATATTTGATTATTATTATTGTTTATTATTATTTTTGGGTAGAAACGGTTAGATGCAATATTTTCATTTTTGAGTAGATTGACTTTTTTCGATTATAAATTGGTATCTATATTTTTTTTTTTAGGACGAGGGGCGTAGTTCATAGAAGCTTTGTGAATTATGAGTTTAAGGATTAGGATTTAAAAATACCATAAATGTGTATAATTTTTTAAAGGACTTTATTAGAATGACAAAAATAATTCAGAATAATGCTGCTTTGAAGGATTTTGTGAGGCGATCAAAATATTTTCATTTAAATGGGATTAACAACCGTGTACAGTACACATTGATAAAGCGAAGTTTTGTTTGTATAAGTTGTTAAGGTGATACTAAAGATTAAAAGTAACACATATACATAAATAACTGAAATCAGTAAAAGTAGAATTTTTATCAATGAGAATATCAGAAAATGATATTTTAAAATTTCCGGAAAAAACAAGAAACTCAAAGGTACTCGTATTATCTTCTCCAGGAAAACAGTAACAGATTCTTGTTTTCATTCGGTGGCTTTACATTTTTTTTTTTTAATTATGACAAACAATAAATGAATGTTAAGACCATCAAAGGACGTTTTAAATTATACTAGAGGACCCGGCGAACTTTTTCTTGCCCTAATTGAGTTCTAACAGCATCATATGTCACCAACCGATCAAAGCTTGAATTACTCTCAGAACTTACAAAAAAAAAATTGTCTAAAAATAATAAAATTAAGTGAATTGTATTGAGTTAAAGTTTGCCTTTTTCTTGGCATTTTAAGACCAGTATATCTCAGGCACTGACAAACTGAAGGTAGAGGATTTTAATAAGTGTACAAAGGTGACAGAATGACAGGTATGTTACTTTTCGTCATTTGGACAGACGACTGAAATATAAAAATTTGACAGCCAATTGACAATGAAAAATATTTTTGTTTTTGCAGGTAGAACAAATTTTATGGAACAACGAAGTTGTTTTTTTTTTTACTGTCTTCCTCGCACATTGTTTTATTTTTTCTCACTTTTTATACCTTCCCTGGAATATGACAAACATTTTAAAATCAAAATCGGCCAAGACGTTCCCGAGTTCTAGCGAGACAAACAAACAGACATTGATTTTTATATATTTTATAGAAAGATTAAGTATTGTACCGCCTTAAGTATAACGAATCTAGCTTTTAGTAGTTTATGAAGTATATGGAATGACACGCAGTCTAGAATGAAATTTTAAATACTAATTATTTAATTGAAAAAACTTTATCTAATTTTACATACTAAACTTTCTCTTCAATCACTCTATCTATATATAATGGGTGATTTTTTAAGAGGTTTAGAACTTAAAAAAAAAAAACACAAAAAATTCGAAAAAATGAATGAAATATTTATTTGAATCGATAGCTTGAACCTTGCAATTTAATGTTTAAAGATAATTTCATGCAAATGTTGACCGCGGCTGCGTCTCAGGTAGCCCATCCGCTGAGTCCAATTTTAGAATACTCTTTCACACATATCGGCCGGTATCTCACGAATGAATGCATGGATGTTGGCTTCCAGGGCGTCAATCGAAGGGGGCTTGTCCCTATAGACATTAGCCTTGACATACCGCCACAAAAAATAGTCTAATGGTGTCAAATCGCACGATCTAGGCGGCCAATTGACCGGCCCGAAACGTGAAATTAACTGTTCACCAAACTCGCCTCGCAATTGCGCCATTGTTTCGCGTGCTGTGTGGCATGTGGCACCGTCTTGTTGAAACCACATATCATGCAAGTCAAGAACTTCCATTTCGGGCAAAAAAAGTTTGTTATCATCGCTCGGTAGCGTTCACCATTGACAGTAACGCTGCGATTCGCATCATCTTTGAAGAAATATGGCCCAATAATGCCGCCGGCCAATAAACCGCATCAAACAGTGGCTTTTTCGGGATGCATTGGTAGCTGTTGCAATGCTCCTGGCTGATCTTCACTCCAAATGCGACAATTTTGCTTATTTACGTACCCATTCAACCAAAAATGAGCCTCATCGCTGAACACAATTTTTCGATAAAAAAGCGGATCTTCGGCCAGCTTTCCAAGAGCCGAATCGACATTTCGCGGTCTTCTGTCACACTAGCTGATACGGCCGCAATATTTTCTTCACTACGCACAGTACGTAAACGTGTTGGTGGTTTAATGTCCAACAAAGTAAATTTGGTGCGAAATTTGGTCACAATCTTCCGAATAGACTGCTCAGAAGGTCGAGAATGCCGACCATAAAATGGAAGCAGCGCGCGATGAACATTTCGAACCGAGCACGAATTTTGATAGTAAAATTCAATCATTTGCAAGCGTTGTTCATTTGTAAGACGATCCATGGTTAAATTGCAAACCAAACTGAAGCTGTTTGACAGTGACACAAGGTACTAAACACACGTCAGCTGTCAAAACCAGTGTTGCCACCGTCACCCTGATGATAGGGAGGTGTGTGAGGTTTAACTTGGGTGACCCAAATATCTTCGCTTCAACGAACTTTGGCCACCCTTCTGTGACCCACTAAAAACCCCGACTGGGATGTCTGCCAGGGCGCTTCAATCTAAAAGGAGAACTTATGCTTCAAACCTGATTGGAAAATATGTAATCTAAATGGACAGTGGGAACCTAAAGGTGACAAATATTTAAAAAGTGTGTGCCTCAATGACATAACATAGAGATAGACGGGTTTATTAACCGACATGAATCTATTTAAAAGTGGTGCAAGTCACAGGAAAGTGGCCAAAGTTTGTGACCTGGCGAACTTTGTCTCGCCCAAATTTAACGTCTTAATATAAACCTCCAGAGTAAGTAAAAGATAGACCTTTCGTCTTTGGGTTCTGGTTTTGAACTGAATTTATTTTATGTATCATTCTTAATTCTAAAGCTCTTCTTAAATTACCTAAAACTTAATGCTATTTGACACTGCGTGTGCCGGAAGTGCAAAATAAGTAAATTGGGAGAATGTGGTAGAACGTGGGAAAATAAGTAGATGCAATTTGAAATATGGGAATGTGGGAAAACGTGGGAAAATAAGAAGTTGCAAGTAGAGATAAATTTATATTATTAACTCCTCCCATCCTTAAGACTGGACGTCCTCGTTCATGATGTTCATAACGCGTAATTTTAAAATTTCTTCGTCTAAAGCTGATGAAACATTGTCTGTTTTTGTTGTGATTTTAACAGTTTTCGGCTTAATTTTAACGTAAAGCAGCACGAAAATCACAAGTGCAAGTATAGCTATGGTGCCATATAGCATCCATTTGCTTGTCTCGAGCGTAATGGAAAATTCTTTTATTTTTTGGTTGTTGATAATGTGCAGCTTGTGTAAGCGCGGGAGCGTAATTTTTTCGTTAAAGACAACTTCATTCAAAATAGTTCGTTTTGGTGGTGGTAGGTGATTCACTTCCATAGACTTTTCTGTGAAAAATTGTTTGCCATTGATATTGATTTTACCATCGTATGTTATTAGGAAGGTTCCATTCAGGACGATACGCTGACCTTTTTCTTCTAAAGTTATGTTTTCATCCCTGGCTATTATAAGTCCATTTTTTACGACTTCGATGTTTTTGATGTCGTCGGTAGCAGGAGTCGTGGGGCAGTGTGCCGTATTATTATTAAGGAATTGGGAAAGGCAAGGATTTTGGGAATCTATTTTACAATAGGAATATAAAGGAGCTTTCTTACAAGTACTTAATATTGATATTGAATTTTTTTTACAACTTGCTGAAATATTCGAACTTAAATCTATTATTTTAATCTTAATTAAATAAACTAAAGAATTATAATGGTAATACATTTTTACATCGTCAATATTTAACAAGTCACTTAAATCGGTTATTTCCTCTGTGCTAAGAATTAATGGATTGAAAATGTGGAAGGTCTGAGTAATGTTAACAAGCGTTCAATTTCATTTATATCCTGAAGCAGCATTTCTTTGTATATTTCGATTTTGATTTCCTTTAATACATTTCTATTTTCTGACAATATTATATCAATTTCCGAAAAATTTGTAGTATGTTTAAGATAGAAATTGTCTTCGTAAATGGCAACTTCTCCTGCAGGAATAGGAATGAATAGCGCTGAAAAATAGTCAACAATTTTTGCGGCGCCTAGCCATACTTTCATAAATCTAAAAATAAAGTTTTATCTTAGGTTATTTTTATGCGCTTGTCTTCCTTCAATTACAACAGCTGTGCCTAAATCAGCCTGAATAGTTTTTTGATTATAAAGTTTGGATAATTTATTTCCAATTCTCTTATTAGTTTTTACATATATGTACCTTTTCACCTGGATTAAAATTTTTAGCCGTGGTATTTTTATTGTGGAATTCAAGGTCTTTGTTTTGTTTAATTTTTAATTTTGAGATTATTGCATTTGTCATTTTTTTAGAGATATCGTGAAAAATTTCTGAAGGCTGATAACCTGTTACCGATTGTATTGAGTTGTTATATTTGTAGGTTGATAGTAGCATTAATTCAACAATATCTGTTGTACTATCCTTTGTACACCTAGCTATTTCAGCAAGAGTCGAATGGAATCGTTCGACTTGTCCATTGCTTTTACTGTGGAGTGCTGGTACAGAATGTGTAGAAATGTTAAATTCGTTTTTTAGTAATGCTTGCGTTGCAATTGATGTAAAAGCACCTTCATTATCTATAACTATTATTTTCGTATTTCTAAATTGGGAAATTATTTCGATTAATGGGTTTTTTATGTCAACAGAATTTCTGGATGGAATATGTTTTATAATGGCAAATTTAGAAAATTTGTCTATACATGTTATAAAATATTTTCGACCAGTATTGTAAATATCTAAATGCAAAATCTCTCCTACATACGTGGGAATTGGTGTCGCACCGATCGGATGTTGCGCTGGTCTACGCTGATATTTATTTTCTTTACAAATTTTACATTTAGAAGCGTATGTGTTACATAGCTTCATAAGATTTGGAAAATAGTATTCTGAGATTATTTGTTTGAAGTTTTCTTTTGGTCCTCTATGAGCTCTGTTGTGCTCGTTTATGATAAGTTCCTCTTGATCGTTTGTGTTAAACACATCTTGAACAAGTTTTTTTGCATATTTAATTTTTACTTTGGGGAAAGCAATCATGAGGTCATTTTGTATTTTTCCTAAAGTTTCAATGTCACAGTGGATTCCATTGGCTAAGTGCATATGAAGAACATCGCGCATTATTTCAATAAGTTCTCCGATGGAACTGAATGTTATTGTATGTCTAACCTGTTTTTGGAAAAGAATTTTAACTTTTCTGCTTTTTTGAGAACCTTGACTGATAAAGATTTGATTTTTGAAGCAATTTATTGGATTTTCTACTGAAGGTATTACTTTTGTTAAAGACTCTTCGCTGTGAACCGTTTCTCTGGAGGTAGAGTGCGTGTTAATATGTTGCCGAGATAGTGCATCTGCTACCTTGTTTTCTTTACCAGGTTTGTAATGAAAGGTTGGAGAATATTCCTCAATAAATGCTCTCCATCTCTTCAGTTTGGTGTTAGGATTTTTTTCAGAGATCGCAAACGTGAGCGGTTGGTGATCTGTATAGATATGAATATCGGGCGCACCATATAGATAATTTCTCAAGGATTGCAATGCCCAAACTATTGCTAGCATTTCACGTTCGTTCGTAGCGAAATTTTCTTCAGATTTACTCAAAGTTCGAGATATCATTGTGATAGGTCTACCACCTTGAGACAGAACGGCACCTATTGCTTGTGATGAAGCATCGGTAGTCAAATCCAAAGGTTTTTGAAAATCGGGATAGAATAGCAAAACATCTTCTGAGGCTAAAATGTTCTTTATTCTATTAAAGGCACATATAGCCTCAGTATTCAGATTAATTTTGATGCTTTTAGACTTATTCGTTCCTATATTTCCGTTATCTCCTCTTAGGTATTTTGTTAAGGGTTTGGTTATTTGAGCATAATCTTTAACAAAACGACGGTAATAACCAGAAAGACCAAGAAAAGATCTTAGTGCACGAAGTGTTTTTGGCAATTCGAAGTCTACAATGTCTTTGACTTTATTTGGGCAGGTTTTAATGCCGTCTCCAGAGACAAGAAATCCTAAAAATTCAACCTCATGCTTAAAAAATTTACATTTTTCTGGAGATATTCGCATGTTGGCGTTGAAAAGCTTAGAAAATATTTTTCTTATGTCTTCTAGATGATCTTTTTCTGTCTGCGAAAAAATGATAACATCATCTATATACACATGACAACATTTGCCTATGTCATCTCGCAATATGTTGTCTATTGTTCGCTGAAAAATACTGGGAGCATTTTTCAAGCCGAAAGGTAATCTGCAGAACTCGTATTTTCCATTATTAATGGAAAAAGCAGTTTTTTCCCGGTCCTTTTCTTCTAGGAGAATTTGATGGAATCCGGATTTTAGATCTATTGTTGTATAGAATCTAGCTTGTCCTAAATTTGAAAGGATTACTGAACTTTCTGGAATAGGATACCGATCTGGTATAGTGCGTTCATTTAACTTTCTATAGTCAAACACTAACCTGGATTTGGGAGTACCGTCTTCGTTAATGCCTTTTTTCCCTACTACCAATATGGGAGTGTTATACGGGGAATGTGAAGGCCGAATTATTCCATCACTCAGCAGTCTTTTAATTTCCTTATTTACAAAAGGAATTGCTGCCATATTGTATGGTCTTGGTTTTGAATATATTGGTTCTGAGTCTATTGTTCTAATGGTTGCTTTTATTTTTGTATTAAAAGGTAATCTCTCATCCGGTTGGGCGAACACTTCTGAAAAATCTTCGATTAGTTCCTGAAATTCACTTTTGACGGTGTTAGGAATTGTTTTCATATCGATATCTAAATTATTAACTTGTTCGCATTCCAAAAATTTGATTTCCATTTCCCCATTTTCGTAAATTAACAAAGAACGTTTTGTATCAATTTGCGCTTTTATCTGCGTGAGAAAATCATACCCTATAATCGCATCGAAGGTTTCTAATTGGGGGAGGATAAAAAACTCTGTTATTATACCACAAAATTGTATTTTACATTTGTGAGTTACTTTATTTTCACCGTGAAGGGACTTAACCTTAAAATGTTTACTATTTGGAACTACTTTTAATTGAGGAATTTGTTTGATATAGTTTTTGGCTGTACCAGTGTCTACTAGGATTCTCAATACAGTTTTGCCATTGAGTTTCTTTTCAACAAATGGTAAAGCCGACTTTATTCTAAAAAATGAATCTGATCTTCATATTCATGTTCCTCATCGAGGTTTTCATAATCGTCTTCGTATTCGTCTAGAAAATTAGTTCTCTGGGCTTTCGATAGTGGTGCCCTGTCGGATTCAAGTGAGCGCTTCGGTGCCCTGTTCTCAAAGGTTTGCGGCTGTTGCCTGGTAGATTGTTTGTGACTACCCTCTGGCACCGCTGCTGGTCGAACTTGTGACTTTTTACTGCGTCTGTATATTGACGAGTTGTCAACGCTCATATGATCGTATGCCTCTGATTGATGATTTTGCTTCTGCTGGTTATCAGTCGAGGAAACTTGGGCTTGGGGGGCTTGAGGTTTTCCTTGAACAACACGTTTATAGTGGGGGTTGCTTCTTGGAAAACCACTTGTACTAGCATATGATACATTTTTATCAAATGCTCTTGCAAATTCGTACCTGTGTTGGTTAGCCTCAAGTTCCTGTGCCTTCGCTAATGCAGATGGCAGATCTTCACAACCAGAAGAAAATAAAATATTGCAAATAGGCTTTTTAAGGCCTGAAATAAATACTCGCAATGCATCTGCTCTGTATTTTGATGCTAATGAGTTAATTAGTACATTATTGCCTGAATATTCCATTGAAATTTTATTGGTGATAGACGTGAGATGTTTTTCTATTTTGTCGTAGTACTCAGAAATCGACAAATGTCCTTGACATAGAATGCTCATTTGGTTTTCGAGTACGTGTAGTGGGCGTTTGTCAGAATATGAATTATCAAGACGAGCAATTATTGCCTCGAAATTTAGAACTGTGTTGAATGACGATAAAATTAAATCGGCAGATCCAACAACTTTGTTTCTAATTATTGCAACGGCTTGATAATACCTCTCTGATCCATTATATGGATCGAATAGTGCTATTGCGGTCTTGGCCGCTTGACGCCACGAAATATATCTCGCACGATCACCATTGAAATCTGGAACGGATTTCACTACATCGAGTGATATTTGGCATACTACTTCGGGTGTCGCGACAGAAATGGGTTGGTAGGCAACAACTGTCTGTGGTAATTGAATTGAATTTAATTTTTCGGAAAGCTGGAAAATTTTTTCATTTAACCTATCATTATTTGTTTTATTTTCTACCCCTAAATCTGCCATTCTTTTCACCATTGTCTCACAAGCTGCTTCCACAGCTACCCGCACGGCTGATGCTATAGTTTGCGCGATTTCAGACATTTTTTTTAAAGCACAATAATTCTAAGCACAGTCACAAAATTAAAAATATTTAAACTCAATGAATATGGATGGTAATAGATAATTAAGCACACAAATTGTATAAAAATAAAATAATTAATAATAATTACACAATAAATAACTGTATCTGCATCTTCTATTGGTTTTTTTTTGCGGGTTCTTCTCTAGGTGTGGGTTCTTCTATGGTTACTTCCGTGGTCGATGTTTTTGTGGTTTATAATTTGCTCTATTCTCTTTATACAAAGATTTTCGGAGCACACAATACTAATCGAATTTCTTAACGTTGGGCGCCAGTAAAAGATAGACCTTTCGTCTTTGGGTTCTGGTTTTGAACTGAATTTATTTTATGTATCATTCTTAATTCTAAAGCTCTTCTTAAATTACCTAAAACTTAATGCTATTTGACACTGCGTGTGCCGGAAGTGCAAAATAAGTAAATTGGGAGAATGTGGTAGAACGTGGGAAAATAAGTAGATGCAATTTGAAATATGGGAATGTGGGAAAACGTGGGAAAATAAGAAGTTGCAAGTAGAGATAAATTTATATTATTAACTAGTACATAGTAATAAAACCTAGGTAGTTCAAATGTTAATGTGAGAGAGCAACCAAAATGGATACAAAGCGTAATAGTAACTTCGTCTCGCCCCGATTTATGGCACAAAAAATTTATTGACAAATATTTTGTTGCTTTTTCAATTTTCCGTGCAATTTTTTTATAGTTTCTAGATGGCCAAGTGTGCTTCTTATCACTTATCAAAAAATTCGAGCAAAATTCAATTGGAGCCGATATTTCTACTCGTTCCTGAGATACCGTGGATCAAAAATGGTATCTCGAACGTACAAACGAACAGACGTATTTTCCACACACATACAGACATCTCTCTAGAAAGGACGGATTTAGATTCTTTTATAGGAAACTTAAAACGTCCATATTTGTCAAAAATTTTAATTTGGGAAATCGGACCGATAACAGTATACATTCGAATTTTTTCAGTTTAAGTATCTCAATACGATTGAAGAGTCAAGGATACATCTTTCAAGATCTCTGAAAAACAAAAAAAAAACTTAAAAATGTGCACTCTTCAATTTTTGATTTGTATAGTTTTTGCATCTAAGGGTATATTTTTGTTTAACTTTCGTTGAGCTTAGTTATTAAATGAAATATTTTAAACCTTAAAAACTTGAAAAAAAAATGTAGTTTAATTTCAACCACTCCATAAAATTAAAGATGATTCTACGACTTTCTTCTATTTCTATAAATTAATTTATGATCGCGTTCTCTCGTAGTATGATTAGGTCAATTTGTATCAAAATTAAATGCTGTTGAATTATTAAATAAACCACAAAATCAATTTAAATTTCAAGTGGTCTTAACATCGAAATGCGTGCTCCCCCGATAGCAAAGCAAGGTAACTTATTCATTACAATTCAAGCCTTGTCGTACCCTTTTCAGTCGCATATTTTTGTTTTTTATTATTTTGGTCGGTCACTATAGCATATAGCAACTCTCTTATTATTAGAATCACAGTTCCGAATTTCTGTGAATTGTATTCGTCCTTTGAGGAAGTTTGTTTCCTTTTTTTTTTGTTGAATTTATTCACCTGAATTTTCTATTTATAAATAAATACATTTCCATTTGTCATGTCTTCTATATACATTTTTTTTATAGAGAAGGACTTTTTAAAGGAAGTCCTTTTTACAAATTCGAATTCAATACTTCGGATGAAAAATTCTGAAATTTTGTGACTTGAATATTTGAAAAAGCTCATTGAGAAATAAAAGTATATGTAAGTCGTGACTTTTGTCGCCGTACTTTAAAGTTAAATATTGTTTACTTTCTTTAATGCAAACATCAATCTATCATTTAGACAAACGACATCAAGATGTCAGAAAAGAAAGAGAAAAATGTTATCTCAAACTCGAACGTGATGATGGAAAACGAGGTACGACTTTAACCTATTCCGACAATCAAAGAAAAAGGAAAAATAATTCTTCTTAATCTGATATCATGTTATATTTTTCTTATTATAAACATTCTTCTTTATATATTTAAGGATTATTGCTAGGTAACTTTTAATCCTTCTTTATTGACGATGATGGTGTGAATAAATTTATTCGCGAAGGCAATTTTACTAAAATCTTTTCGAAATAATCAGGATACTTTTAGAATAACACAATATCTGTGGGTTTGATCTTTAGATCCCACTTGTTCTCTAGTCAATATATAATTTTCTTTTTGCTCGTAATCTTAAGAATCAACAGAACTTCAAGCTTAAGATTACATAAGATACATCTTGAATTATTATTATTTACTTACTTTTGTTGGAAAGTGAAGTTAATCAGGACTTGACGTTTTTTCCAAGTCTCAAGCAAAACATCATTATCCTTGCATATTGCTTTTAAAGACTTTTGTTCAAGAAAGAATTGATTTCATGTATGTAAACATTTTCTTTCTCAATAAATTCAAAATGTTTCAAAACCTCTGTCAAATCGAACCTTAAATTTAAACATTGAAATATTCTGGTACTCTTTTTTTTTACACATTTCCTTGTCAACTTATTGACATATATTGAACACCCTTGGAACACGTTTTCTGTGATGGATGATTCAATTATTGTAGCAAATTGCTTTAAAAATTCGACACCACACATAAAACGACATTCGATTGATACTTGTTTGACTTTGTGGTAATTTTAATTAGTTTAGGAAACTTGGGGGGGAAAAATTGCGAAATTCCGTGACAAAAATTTCGAGGGGATCCTGCCATCCTTTTTTTTTTTGACAAGAAGAAAGTGATGATGTATTCCCAGGACATTTCAATTCTGTTCTATTTTGTGGTTTCTTTCTTTTTTTGTGTTGTTGTAGAGAAAATTAAATTCTGAGAGGAGTAAGTTCTTGGTAAGTTTCAACAATATTTCGACAAATGTATCAAATTGAAAGTTAAAGATAAAGTTTGGTGGATTTTCAAAACTTCAGTCTCTATTAAAGGATAAAACTTCCAAGAAAACGTGCAAATGATAGGATTGTTAAATTTAAATACTGATTTTCCTGTTAAGATAACTTTGGAATAACCAAAAAAGCAAACACACATTTCCGGTGAATCGAATGCTGATGTTGACAAGAATTTAGCCTTTCACCGACGAAAACTTAATGAATTTCGCGTCTCAAAACTTGGCCTGCCTCGCTGTATCCTTATAAAATTCATTTAGTTGCACCCACCTAAAGCTAAACGACAAATTGACAAGGATTAATGAAGTGTGCCCTGAACTGAATTTGGAAACTGAGCTTTATTTTTAAAACAAAAACATCTTCAGCGATGATGCAAACTTAAAGGTATATATTATGTATGTACATAAGTCTAAGTACATTAACATCAAAATTGTGGAATTTGAAACGATACTAATCAACACGAGATCCAAGAGCATTAATTGCATCTCCTCATATCGGTGACGTTGGAAATTCAATCGCCGTAAATGATAAAAGAAGCTCGACGATTTTTAACTTATATTTGGCCTAAAGTGGATGATATGGATGACCAACGATGAACGTTGAACATTTAACGAATAACTGGCCACTGGAAAGTGTTTTCATATCAACATCAAAACGGACCTTTAAACCAACAAAAATCATAATTTATGCTATCGGTAAAATTCTTCCAGAATAGTAAAACCTTTTGAACGTGAAACGCCCAGAAAAACTGCCAGGATACATTTTTGACCCATGATTTCGTAAAGTGTGGTTTTCATTCTGGCAATGCTTTTTTCGGATTTGTTCTTTTTGACAGCTGTCACTTGATTTACGTTTAATTTAGTTTGCCATTTCATAATGAATTGACTTTCTTCTGTACAAAGTTTGTTCGAATTTACTACCAAAATTATGGACGCACAGCAGAGTCGGTAATTCGATCAACTATGAATCGATTTTGCAGCACGTTTACTTTAGCCTCTGGTGGATAACGCTCGTCCTCAAAGATACCGTACAGTGTGCAGCGCACCGAAGACGCTATTGCCGCTGTGGAGCAGAGTATCAAAGCAGACCCGAATGCGTCCATCCGTTATCGCGTGCAACAATTGCAGCTGTGTCCATCCACTTTATTGAAGATTTTTCAGAAGGATCTTGGTTTGTGGACTTACAAAATCCAACTCTTTAAAGAATTGAATCGTATGCTTGGTGAATGGGCCCAAAACGAGATGGCCACCGATCCCGATTTACACAAGAAAATTTTGTTCAGCGATGGAGCTCATTTTTGATTGAATGGATACGTTAATAATCAAAATTCAAAGTTCATAATCCACAAGCCATTGTTGAGACGCCACCGCTGTTACATCCTCAAAAAGTCACTGTTTCGTGTGCTCTGTGGACAGAGGGAATCAGTGGTCCATGTTTCTTCAAAAATGAAGCCCTCATAATGTCACAGTCAATGGAGAGCGCTTTAGAGCCATGATTTATGACTTTTTCGTTTCTGAATTGGAGGATCTTGATGTAGACGACCTTTGGTTCCAACAAGATGGCGCTACATGCCACACAGAGCCAACGAAAGAATTAATTTATTGAAGGAAACTTTTGGTGAGCGCATTATCTCGCGTCGCACAGTGGGGTATTCAGCCATAAAACATGGCATTAACCTATTTATTTTTTTTTGAGAAAATAAGAAAAAATTAAATGCCATTTTAAGCCTATATATCAAAGCTATCAGAAAAACAAAACATTAACATAATCGGTAAAACGAGTGGATCGCAGTGTCATTTCAAAGTCGGTCCTTTTTGAGAGTTCAAGTTTTTTAGTGAAAAAAGTGAAAATAGTGACCTGAGTTTTATTTTTTTTTGTGAAAACGGAGCAACATTTTTTATCAAAAATATAATGGAGTTTCAAGAAGCATATATTAACTGAACTAGAAATATTAAAATGTTTGCAATTTGTGTAGTGTAATATTAATAAATAATTGAATCATTTAAACAATACGAAAATAAACATTTTCCATTTATTGTAGATATATATTAGAAGATTTGTTTATGTTCTTCACCGATCCCCGCTCTGATTTTTATATGTGGTGATAGCTGTATATTTCTATTATTGGATTCAAAAAAAAAATCTTGCCCCAATTTGCCCCATTTCAAAATAACTCGTTTTTCGAAAACCCTTTTTTGAAGAATGTAATGACCTTTTTTTTTAATTTTTTAGTTAAAAAAGTTCATATACAGGATGATAATCATAAGATATACCAAAAATCTATAACAAGTAGGTTGGCTTTGGATAATAAAAAACTTGCATAAGAGAGGGGAGCCTATTGCCCTCCGTTTAGGAGGGGGGGGAAAGTTTTTAAAAACATCACTTAAAACAGAAAAAAAATTATTAAAAATTAACGGTAAGACTTAGAATGGTATGACATACTTTTTTAGAAAGCCAGAAATTTCTTCTATAATTCTTATTTTATTTTAAGTGGAGTTTTTAAACAGTTTTCGAAAAATTAATATTCAAACTTCAAATTTTAAAAGCTTTTATTTTTTTATTTCAAACTTTTGTTTTCTAAAATATTATGAGAATAAGTATATTTTTTTTCAAAATCCAATGTTCTGATTAATTTTTATCAAAAAACTGAAACCAGGATGCTTAAATGTATCTTAGTTTTTGAGAAATATGGCGGTAAACACATCTGTGAATAGATACAATTCGTTTTTATTCTTCAAAAAAGGGTTGTCAAAAAACTCAATATTTTGAAATGGGGCAAATTGGGGCAAGACTTTTTTTTTGAATCCAATAATAGAAATATACAGCTATCACCACATATAAAAATCAGAGCGGGGATCGGTGAAGAACATAAACAAATCTTCTAATATATATCGACAAAATGGAAAATGTTTATTTTCGTATTGTTTAAATGATTCAATTCTTTATTAATATTACACTGCACAAATTGCAAACATTTTAATATTTCTAATTCAGTTAATACATCCTTGTTGAGATTTCATTGTATTTTTGATAAAAAATGTTGCTCCGTTGTCACAACAAAAATAAAACTCAGGTCACTATTTTCACATAGGTTAATGCCATGTTTTGAGCCTGAATACCCCACTGTGCGTCGTGGGCCTGTGAAATGGCCTCCAATATCAATTTAATACCACTGGACTATTTATTAAGAAGATTGACGCCTTGGAAGAGAATATTCGGCGTGTTATTGCTGATATATAGTTGTCGAAATTGCTATAAAAAGTTGTCGAAAATTGGGCCTCTCGGCCGGAATTTATTCGAGCCAGCAGCGGCTGCCAGCTGCCAGAAATCATTTTTTAAACATAATGGCAAATCCTTATCTTTATAATAAAACCAAATTCTTGGCCATAACATTACACTATATGCGTTTTATTTCTTCTTGAAAACCACACGTATAAAAAAACACCCTATAAATAAAATACATATGTGCTATTTATAGTCAATAATACCTTAACAAATCTTTTATTAAAAATTCAACAATTTTCATTCATCACCTGTGTGCGCAGTAACTTAAAAATATTTTAAATTTTTTAATGGTTTAAATCATTTGACATGTCAACACATGTCAATCTATTACTAAGAATAAGGTTCTTTAAGAAAAACGTATTTAAAATCCATGTTTGCATAAAGCAAAATAAACGTTAAAATTTTATTTAAACAACTTTTGCTTATTATACTCATTTAACAAATATTTACGTTGGAAGAAAAATAAAACAAAAAATTGTAACATGAAAATAGTAAGTGTACAAATTATGTGCACAATATTAAATATTAATATTTGAATCCAATTCAAAACAATTGAGACAACATTTCCGTTCTTCTTAACGCACTTAATTTTTTAGACCCTTTGAAGTGCCCAAAGTCATAAGAACTAATTTTGGAATACAAAGAGTTTTGAATAAAGAAAAAGTCCTAATTTCTTGTTGTTAAGACCAAGAGACTTTGCAACATGTTCCCATAACAATTTTCAAACTTAAATTTCAAAATTGCATGTGTCCTACTACGGCATGCTTTAAAACCAAAATTAATTAGGTATGGTTTCAAATACCTCATAAGAGGAGTTTCAAAAACGTCTTCGACGAAACCAACAAATAACAAAAAATAATTACGAAATAATTTTTCGAGTTATGGAATCTTATACATTTTTCCTAAACCAATTACTTCCTCCACGTGTTTCCCAACTCACCTAAATTCAATACGAATTACTTTCCTTATTTTTTTTTATCAAAATATCATAATCAAATTGTCTTCCAGAAAAAATAATATTTCCTTTTCATCTCAGTTAAATTAAGAACCAACAAAAAATGCGAGGTATGAAGTTAGGACTTTTTTTCAATTTTTTTTTTTTTTTTTTTTTTTACTTTTGGGTTGTGTGGTTTGTATGAGATCAAACTTAGTTTAAAATTTATGCGAATTGGAAAATATCTTTAGCAATTATGGTCTGGTAGATATAAGCATGGGTTAGGTAACCTAAAATAAACCCTTTTCTTGTGTTTGTCAAAGGTTAAACATTAGAGCATAAAATTGATTTTTGTTTTTGGAACTTTAAAGAAACACAAAAATGTATAAAGAGCAAAAAAAACAAGGAATTTTTCAACCTTAATTGATTTCATATAAATTTAGGTTAGATTAGGATTTTTTAGGTTAAGAAAAAGACAAATTTAAGTTTACACAAATTTATGAGAAATGTTTAAAATGAAAAAGAAGTCCCAAGAAGCTACGAAAATTATAGCAACATTTTAAATTATTTTCTTTTTTCGATTTTTAAAGTTGAAATTCTAAGAAGTTTTTTTTTATTAAAAAGCGTTATTTGCTTGGCATATAATTTTTATATGTAGTTTTTAAAAGTCCGGTATAAGGACCATTCAAATCGAGAACTACTTTTGGCAGCTGTGTTGAAGTGTCAATTAAAGCGAAATGGCAAATGCATTATTTTAAATAAACATCACCTCATTCCTTTCCTGGAACAAAAATTCCAATTTAAAGTTAAAATATTGAAAATTCTATGAAATGGAATTTCCGAACAAGGAATTTAACGAATTTCAATTCGCTCCCTGATGAGCTTCAAGCTGATTCTAATTTTTCGACAAATTTATAACTTCCTTCGAACATCGCCCACATTGCCGTCGTCGGCAGCCGTGAATTGTTGTTGCCTAATTTGTATTTCAGTGCAGCAGCAAATCCTGTAACTAGCGCTTTATTTGTAAATTAAAAATTAAAAAAAAATAATAAAATTATAAACCAATCATTTGACAGCAATCAAGAACTGCAAAAGACAAAAGAATATTTATAAATACTTCAAAAGCACGAAATGACTTAAAATGAACGCATACAGTCTTCAATGATTGCAATAATTCGACTTAAATCAAATGATTGGAGAATCAATGATTGTAATCGCTTGAATATAAAATGATTAGTTTGATTACAAATTTTGAAATCTCAGTGACGTAATTGATAGCAATTCTTAAGCTGAAAATAATTTATCTTTGCCAAGGAATTTATTTGCAAAAGTTATATTCTCCTATCTTACAAAGTTTTTTTTTCTCAAATTTCAACTTAGTTTTCAATCCTAAGTTCGAGTTGCAAAACTTTGGTTTAACAATTTTGAGTTCAATCAATTGCTGTTTATCACCTGTGCAAATGGACAGGGTGTAAAATTCTGGAGGCGCATTAGTGCCATTTGAATTTTAATCACAAAACTTTCTAAACTTGGCGTTTCTACAAATCTAGTACAGGGCGCAAGTTTGGCTGGGACCAACCCAGTTTACCACACATGAAAAGCTTGAATGACACGCGACGCACGGACGAACAGTGGGGCGACTTGTATGGGAGAGTGGAAAAAACTCCATAAAATCTAAACCACTGAACCGATTTTGTTGAAATGATACTCAGTTTCAAGAAAAATATACCCTATTAATTTCCGCCCACTGACACGCCTACTTATTGTTCGTTTCAATAAAAACTAAATCTTTAAACCGATTTCAATGAAATTTTCAGGGTGGATCGTCAATGAAAACAAAATTATACTTTTACCTTCCGCCTACTGCCACGCCCAGTTTGTTCTCCTTTTCATATAAACCTTTTTTAATATTATTTTTTGCATGGATGTGCTCTTAGTTCGATGAAATTTGAACTACTTGTACGATTTTTATGAAATTTTTAGTATAAGGAAAAATCAGTGGATATTTCAATCCACCTATAAAAAACATTTATCTAACCAAGGTTACTGTTTTTAGAAATAAATGGGGGGAAAACGGCATTAAAAATGAAACCATTCTTTTTCATTCAATTTTAACAATTATTACCGACATATTTTTATCATTTTATTCTATAATAATGTTTACTATTTAAGTACATATATTTTTAATTATTTCTTTAAAATTTTAATTTTAATCAATTTATTTTAATTTCACTTAGTTTTCGACTTTATTTTAATTCAATTTAACATATTAATTCAATTTTACTAAATTGTAAATCCATTGATGAAAAAATAAATAAGTAAATAATAAATTAATTAAATTAATTCATTATTAATAATGACAAAGAAAAAATGAGAATCAGCTTCAACTACCTCAATTGTGCATCAGAGCAAAACTTCGTACTCTCTTGCAAACAAAGTTTCAGAAAATGAGAGCTTCTTGACAACTTAATTATTTAAGAAAGAAAATTAAAATAAACAATTAATAGGTTTCACTATTAATCACATCTTTGCTTAAGTGTTTTTATACTTTGAATCCCAATCTTATATCAATTATTCTAAATAACCCACAAAATTGCACAAAACCCTGAAAACCGTCAATATTTAATGTTTTTGTTCCGATTTTTTTTTAATATGTAGATATTTTCATAAACTGACTTCAGATTTGAATTCCTCTTATCAAAATATATATGAAAAGATGTGCTTTTTAAAAAAATCCTTCCTATTTCTTACTATATTCTGTATTTTTAGAAATAACGTTTTTCACACATTTTTAGCTTCAAATTGCTCTAAAAATCGAATACGGACGTCTTCGGATGAGATTTTTTTTGAGAATTGTTGCTGAGATTCAACACTATCTTATGATATATGTCCGCCCACAGAGGCAAGCGGAGGAAATAGTTAAAACATTTTTTGAATTTTTAATTCCGGGAAATTATTAGTTTTCTTAAAATGAAAAATCAAAGAAATCTTTTTTCCGCTAAACTTTCATCTCATATCGTTTATCAGTTTATTTTTAATATATTTCACAAAAAAAAAATGAATTCGAAACTTATATGATTTTACACCGTTTAAGAAATCTCATATTTACATCAGTTTTCACTATTTTTCAACTTTGAATACAAATTTCTATGCCTAGAATTTTATTTTGAAAAAAATGGTTTCATATCCTAATTCTACAACATATTTACTATAAGAAACGATATCAACATTTTAAAAAATCCAACCTTCATACCAATTAGTTTTTTCCACTTTTTCCCCACTGTGGGACGGTTCAAATTACTTAGCCACAAATTAAATATCCAACAAAGATTGTGCGACTGTCCAATAGGCCTAGTTTCTTAGTTTTAAGTTAACTAAGACTTAAAATTGAGTTAGATAATCCTAAAAATAACTTAATAACAAGTTCTTTAAACCCAGATTTAACTAACCAACTTGCCTGAGTTAACTTAGCTGACTGAAAAACGTAAAATTCTCAATATAAATTTTAATTTCTTACGAAGATCTGTCGAATCACCTTTTTTGGGCAAATATCGAATTCGACTTAAGCCTAATTAAAGCATGCTTATCAAATATCGGTGCAAGTCTGATAAAAATCAAAGTTGGTACCTCACATAAACATTATCAAAAACATTAATGTTTCGTCAAAATGTTCACTTGTTATTGAAGAACATACATAGAAGAAAAATGATCTAATCACTTTTATGAAATATTCATTAGAAGAACTCTTTGTTGGGCGCCATTTATATTTTTCATCGAATATTTCGATCGTTTAGCGTAGTTGTGTTTATTTTTTAAGAAAAATAAAGGCTTTTAATTTTGATTATTATTTTAGCCAAAGAAATTTTCGATTCGACAAAATTTAACACAAAATTTAGTAATACAAAGATCAAAAATAAATAATAATAATTTTTGGAGCTTAATATGATTTCTAAGTCAATTCGCATCAAACGAATCACAGAATTAGTTTTCTAAATTTCCAATTTTTAAACAATATTTTAAAGATTCAAAAATACAAGTCCGTTTCAATATAACGAACAGGAAACCATCTTTGTGTAAATTTCATAAAATCCTTTTCAAAATATCTATGAACAAAATTTACCATATACTCATCCCGAATACTACAATGCATCGAGTGACTCTCGGGATTGTATTTCGGGGCCGAAATCAGCAGATACGGTGTACAGTGCAGACATCCCAGCACCGTAATACCGGCCAGCACAATCTTTGCCCTCTTCACCGTGCACATAGTTTGCCGTTTCAGTGGATACATCACAGCAATAAACCGTTCCACAGTAAAGGCCACAACATACCAAACCGAACAAAAACTGCACAAACTGCTGATGAACACGAAAAACTGACACAACACTTCCCGATTATAGACATTCACTTCAACATAACCCAGCCACGATGCAAATGTCGCCAGCAAATACAACGTATCACTGACAGCCAGTGCTGCCAAGTAGAAACTCGACGACAATTTCCGCAGGTTCGTTTTGAAAAACACAAATACCGACAGGATATTTCCGATGCTACCGCCAAAAACTATGATCGGCGTGTAGTAGAATGTAAGGTAATGAGCGACGGCGTCGATTATTTTCGGGTACTGTTGCTGGTGCTGTGGGGACATGTCGTTGTTCAGCGATCGATTGGGCATCGTTGTTGTCGAACCGACGATAAGATCGGTTTGGTTGAACGCTACCAAACTGTTGTAATCCATCATTTTGTGGCTTGGAATGTCGATGGTTTTTTTTCTTTTGACTTTCGTTTGGAATACGGACTTTTCTCAAGAAATGGCTAAGGTCACACTTGCACTTTTTTGAATCATAACGAATTCTGAAACACTAAAAATATCACACAACTCTTACTGGGGGGGTGTATGTATATCTATTTTTTGAATCTCACTGAAACATACAAATTTAGGACACACAATTATGTTTTCACTTAAAACCTGCCACCTGCCATTGACCCCGATTGCATTCTAATGGGCCGCTGCTCGCGAACAGAACAATCACTTTCGAAACAGACAATGACGACGACGACGCTCGGCGGACGATAGGAATTGGAATTCATGATCTGAATCTCTCCAATAGAACATGACCGGGGACCGACAGAACACGAACTGAAATCCATGAATGAAAAGTATTCTATTTTAAGTGTTAAAACATCGCACAAATTGGTGGTGGCTTCAGCGGCGGCCGGCTGTGGTGGAGTAGATTGGGATTCCTGAAGAAGAAAAGAGTGTCTGTGGGTAAAGCTTTCATCCCTCCTGGAAATGAATTCCAGTGAATTGGAAGCTTACTTCCTTTTCCTGGTTGGGTTCATAGCATAGGGTTGAGTTTTTGCCGTGTTGCGTTGTTAGGGCGGGCAACTGTTGATTTGTATTGATGGCGATGGCATATTCCAGAAATAGTACAAAACATCAACAGGTTAGATTGGCTGGAAATTGGAAATGATTGGAATTTGGAATGGAATTGAAAATGGAAATGGAAAGCCACTACTTGCATCCTGGAATGGGAATGCGTTTTTTTCAGACTTTTCAAACAGTTATTTACTTAAAAGAGTTCTTGGGTCGGTCGGCTCGGTTCGGTTCGGTTCGGTTAAGGTCATATTTGTTTACCTTTCCATACACCACACCACATTTGAATGCAGTTTGTTTGTGTTTATATTTATGTTCGTGTTCACGTCACAATTTCAATATTGAAAAGGGGGCATTTTTTTTTGTAGCTACGAGTAGAGTATGTAAGTTTTTGTATACCTAGAGGAGGAGAAAAATTGTGTGTATCGAGAAGAACATGGCTAATGGATTCTATAAATAAAAATTGGATAGATAAAAATAAGCACTTTATCTGGCAATTTACTTTTACAGAGCTCTTGAAAGATGTAAAATATGTATTTTTTCAAAGAGTTCAAAACTTTGTTTTGTTTGTTATTTTTGGAATTTAATATTTAGGATTCATCCATATCAGGGCCGTGTCTAATAATGGAAAATAGTAGTTAAGACGTCTACAGTAAAGCAAACCCGTGTACAGAAATTGTATAGAAATAAGTCGGGGGGAAAACGGAAAATGGGTCCCTCATAAATATTAACTTTTTACTGTCGGGGCAAATATGTTCAGGGTATCCCGAAAGTCATCTAAAATACAAAAATTCAAACTGATTCGGAAACAGTAAATTTATTTCATTTCAACTCTGCCCACATTTATTCTAAGAGCATAAAATGAAACGTTTTTTTTCCACAAAAACATGGGAGTTTCACTTGAAGGGAGTCGAGTCCCCCCTACCTTTAAAGTAAAAGGGGCTAAAGTGACAAGCAAAATCATTGAAAATCCAACATAATAATCTCAAGGCCGATCTAATATTGATCAGATAAAAGGGTGAAAAATTTTCTAAATTAGAATTGAGTTTTGTAATTTCCGAATTTGTCAAGAAGTGATGAAAATTCAGATAAAATTATATAAGTCTAGGTTAAGAATTTTCCACTGTTTCTCAACATAATTTTTCAATATGAGGATTACAAAACCTGAGAATAACTCAATATTTGTTCAGCTATTATTATATCATAATAATAATATCATGTCATATAAATTCTTTTATATTTGTTTTCTTTTGTTTCTAATTTCAACTGTAAACGTGAGTAATCATAATTCAAAATAAATATTTAAACTAACCAGCATAGACATTTGACTCAATATTTATTATGTCAAAGGAGAATTTTAGCAGCAATTTTTATTTTTTAATTAGAAAACATTTTAACTAATTTATGGTTTATGGACAAATTTTGAAAGATTGACATCATGCAACAAAAAAAAGACGAGACGATACTTCATTATTCACTTACAATTGGGAATGATTTTTAATTGGTCCAAATTGTCGAATTGTCGACATTTTGAAGTACTTGAACAAATTCTACATTTTTTGAGGAAAGAAAGTTGCTAATTGCCTGTTGAAATACATATAATTTCTTAAGATTACTTCGATGAACTCTCTGCACAAGAAATCGTCTGAAACAAAAAAAAAATGAACTTCGTTCTAAAAGTCATAATTTTCTAAATAGCTAAGAAATGATATTTAAAATGGTATTTTATCATCATCATCGGCTGGACAACCAGGATCTGGTTCTGTTCTCATTTAACAAGTTTCTTCATTTATCCTTGGTTCTTTCTCGCTCACCGGAGTCAACCAAACTTAATTTTTTTGACGATATCTGCTTCGAGGAAGAATGCATACCCTTCATAATTGAATCGTTGGTGGAATCTTTCTTCCTCAAATAAGGGGCCAACAATTCTCCGTAAGACTTTTCTGCCGAAATTGGTTAAAAGGTTGGAATGCCTTTTACTAGGTACCCACAGGTATCGGATTCATATAATGTGAGTAATGGCAGAACCACTCTCCTTCTGTAGAGAATTAGTTTAGAAGTTCTGGTCAGGTTTCTGGATTTGGAAAGCTTTTGGCAGATTTTAGTAGGCTCTATTGACTTAGAGCAGTTTGCGTTTTTCTTCTTCTCTGTTGTGTTTGGCTGTCACCAGTGCCAGCTCCAGCCAAGCTTTACTAGATTTGTAGAAAGTTGAACAAATTTTGTGGTTAAAATGCAAATGGCACCATTTTTTTTTTCTCAAGACCTTGCTCCTGGTATAGGGCGTCCAGACTTTTACACCCTGTCCTCGGTGCCGAACCTGGGACTTTTGCCGCCCCAGGCAAATTCAATTTTTCGCCCCCAAACTTAAAAAAAAGGAAAATTGTACAAACTAACATTTAAATGTTTTATTAAATACATTTTAAGGATTTTCGATAAAATAATTTTACAAAATATTGACATTAAAATGCTGCTCTTCATGATTTCATTTTCTTCTTCAATACGATTCAGAATGTCTTTTTCAATGGAAATTATTGCCAAAGCTGTTAATTGCTCTTCAGTCATATTTAAGCGTAAATATGATTTTATTATTTTAAGTTTTGAAAAACAAGCTTCCCCTTGGAAACGTTAAAAGAATTTTTAACGCAGTTGTTAAATTTGGATACAATTCAAGCAAATGGCTTGAAGCTAAATAATGTAAGATTGATAGCGGTTTGAGATTAGTAAGATTTGACGTTTGATTGAATATATTATTAATTTTACTCAAGAGATCCCTAGCTATTACATTCTTTTGAATTTCATCGTTAAAATTGCTTCAAGTTTCTCGCAATCCATAAAGTCTACATTCTTTGAAATGTCGCAGAGAAAACCCAATTTTATCCACCAATTTTTGCCGCCCTAGCTGAGTGGCGCCCCAGGCAACTGCCTGTTTTGCCTTAAGTCAGGTTCGGCACCGCCTGTCCTGTTCTTTACTGCCCCTGCCTGTTACTTTTGACCCAAGGATTGTACTAATTAAAATGTCTTGATTGTTTGACACTCTGTTCAATGCCACTCGCAGTCAATGCCACCATGTACTTTGTTTTTCCCTCACTAATGTGCAGCCTCAGATCTTATGAAGCCTACTCGATCTGAATGAAGGAATTGTGTGCAGCTTGTTCGATACTCCCAAAGAATGTCTGTCTTCGTAAGCAGTATTAGGCTGTACCTGTTGTCAATGATCCCTCTTGTTGGCGTATCAGAGTGACGGATTGCTTTCTCTAACGCCAAGTTTAAGAGGAGTCATGCTAGACCTTCCCTTTGTCGGAGTCTGTTTTCTCATGGCTTTGTAAAGTTCTACCCTGGCTATGCATTCATAGTCTGCCTCAAAATCTATGAACAGATAGTAAGTTGGAATATTAAATTCTAGACATTTTTCCATCGCCTGCCTTAGGGTAAATATTTGATCGCTCTCATCTCGTTGACAGCCCTACTGATCTTCACCACTGTGAATATTTGTTTCTTGTTTAGCAGTTTTGATCATTTGCTCAAATTAAGAGTTCTTAATTTTCAGGTTAAAAAATCAAAACCCTTTTTTGTTTAAAAAAAAAATGTTACAGGACTTTTAATTCATTATTGCGGAATAACATTGCCAATGACTAGTCTAGGACATAGGGGCATTTTTAGTATCACCCATTCAGTATTACTGCATCTTTAAAAAAAACACCACAAAATAAAGCCTGTTTAAGTAAAATCTGGTCTTTAAATGCCAAGAAAAAGACGATAAACATTTTTGTAAGTTCCGAAAGTAATACAAATTTTGATCGGTTAGTGACATATGGACCAATCTAACAGCCAGGCGTGCTTTTAGAACTCAATTGGAGCGGGACAAAGTTCGCCGGGTCCTCTAGTTAAATAAATTATTCAAAAAAAAACTCCTTTAATGATCCATTTTCGATAACCTTAAACCTGAAAATTTTATTATGTAGGCTTGCCAAGACTTAATTATTTAATAACAAATACATAAGTAATATTGACAAATCAGGTTTAATTTTTTGACACTCTTATATTTATTTATTTCGAGGCTTTCCCATGGGAATCTCCTTCCGAATTCTATATTGCTCATAAATCATAATGAACTAAAAAATTCAAACACAAAATTTGCGTCATCTTAAAATATTAAAAAAGAAAGAAAAAAAAAAACTTATAATGAAATCATCTCCAAGAACACTTACTAAAGTTAAGAAATAATAGTGAATGATTTGGCCATAACAATTAATGAAGTGCTAAGTAAATAAAACTGAAGAGGCAATCCATATACTGTCGAAAACGGCGATTCAACAAATTTATTTAATTACACTATTTCAACCTATCAACTGGAAGTGTGGAAAATATCTGCCATCTCCTTTAGACTTAGTTAAGACTGTGGCGAGTAATTTTATTAAAATTTTTTTTAAAATATTCACAGACATAATGTAAAAATGGAAACAATATGTTTTATGTCTAACTCGTAATCGTATATAAGTCCAATGCTGAATATTTGGATGTGGAACATTTTGTTGCGGAAGTTAAATTTAGTTCACGGGGTTACGTGTACATAATATTGAATATTTGACCTCTCTGGATGTCTGTATAATAAAGACATTGACAGTCAAAAGATTCTATTGAATACACAAAAGTCAGGTTATTCACTGTATTGCTCAGGGGCGTGAGTTGAGTTGAGGTATTGGGTACAAATGTTCCCCTTGCTTATGACTTTTAGAGATTACAGTAAAAGAACTTTAGTTATTTTCAAATAATGACTTGTTGAGAATGTTGTCCTTAAGGCTCAGTTAGAAAGGACTAGACTTTCGAACAGGTTTTCCTTTCGAAACCGTATTTTTAGATAGTTTCTTCTTCAAAGCTTTGGGTATTAAAGCCAATTTGTGCTGGCTTTTTTAAAATGATTTTGGATTCATCTTTAAAATAAATAAACTTACTTCTTCTACTTCTAGAAAATGAAGACTTTTGCGTTTTTGACGTAACTCATTCACGGCCTTTAATCTAATTATTAAAATGGAATTTTTGATTATTTTTTCCACATCTCTAAATTGTTAAATTCTTTTTTTTTTTTTTGAAATTTATCGCACTTTTTACCAACAAAAAAAAAAACGATGTTAAAAACATAACTCAAATTTTAATTAACTTTCCCTATTAAACTACACTCGTAATTACATCATCTTGCTAATAAAAATAAGCCTTTGGATATTCTTCATATGATTATGATATTATTTTTTTTTTTGCACACGTATAAGATTTTCTTTTTTAGCAATGGGTGGCTTAGTATTAAATAAACTTTAAATTATTTGATTAATTAATTCAAATTAAAAATTAAAAAAACTTTGTATTTCGAATGTTTAGTTCAATACGATAACCTTGAATATTTAAAAAAAAATGTTTATACTAATATCTAATGTTCATTGCTTAGGTATGTGGTAAAGTTATTGTGTTTGTAACAATATTGTTTATTTAATCATAATAAAACATAATTTTGATGTATTTTGTTGATAATTTGTAAAGAGAAAGGGGGAGTTTTTATTACGCTCATAACAGGGTGTTACAAAAATGAAGTTTCATTAAAATATTAAGTGTCTTCAGAAGTAAAAAATTGATTTCCTGAATTTAATATGATTCATTGGACAGCGAAGTCATCAATCATTTTATGAGAAAATAAATATATTAGCTATTTGTTTAATTTTCATTTCGAAACGTTGCGTTGTTCTATATTTTCGGGCATAAACCATATAAGGAGGGGAGTCCATGAAGGGACTTACCAATTGATAAAAATCTCCACCGAATATGACCTCTCAATATTGGTGGGTTTGATCTATGGGGGGCCTGTCAGATTAGTTAAAAAAAATTGATCACCTAACTTACTCGAGTCCGTCAGATTAAGATAACATAAGTTAATTAATAAAAAAGAATTTCACATTTCGATAGTCTGACGATTTGAGGGTAACCTAAGGGTGTGGGAGGGTAACAGAGTTTCAGAAATAAAAATGATGTAAATATAATCTGACCATTTCCGCAAGCCGAACGTAATTAAAATAGCAATTTAAGAAACAACGAAAAGCAATTTTTTAAAGTCAATACTCTGTATACCCCTCTGCTTGGTTATACACTATAGAAGTTGATGCAGATGCGAAGTTGAATGTGTTTTATTTTCAAATAAGCTGTACGAGTATTAAAAGATAAAAATTATCATACATATCTTAATCCACAAAATTAATTAAATAAAAAAAGTAATTATGATATTTTTCAATTTTCTCGAAAACTATAATACACAAAGTCATTTAGATTTACATAAGTTTTAGAATGAAAATTAATAAGAGAAAGAAATTCCAAATGAATTTTTTTTTTTGAGTTTATTAAAATATTGAAAAAATCACTCATCAAATTTTTCAACATTTTTTTGGACACATTTTGAGTTTAAAGTATTTTAAATTTAAATTGCTTCTCTCTCTCCTAAACGAGGGGAGATAGACACCCCTACCATAGTACAAAACTGTTCTATAAAAATAATCTGTTATAAAATCATGTCGTACTCGTGCCAAAAATTAGAAAAATATGTTTTAATTGTCATATTTACAATATCCTTCGTCATATAATCGTTAGATTATTGGTCACTGTACTTCTGACGTCATGCTGTTTTTTTACATTTAAAAAAAATTCGTAGGTAGATTGCGTCACTTCCAAATTGCCAGAATAAGAAATGGGAGTATCTATAGGGCTCACTTAACTCCCCCCCTCTCAAAATCTGACGCGCTCGAGTAAATGCATTTTTTTATTTATTTTTTAACCATCCATCACGGAAATCGTCAGGTTATTGTATATTTTATTTCAATTAAGAGTAAAAAGTACAAAACACGAAAAATTACTTTTTTTATAAATACAAAAGTAAGTATACGCCCCCGTATACCATTTTTATTTAGCTTTGTTTTAAACGGAAAAAAAACAAGAAACTTATTTCAAATTTATGTATATAAATCCATCTTTTGTAAGGAGAATTCGTCCTGAATTTAAAAGGAGATTCAAAAATGTGTTGTTAAAAAAAAAATACAAATCTAAGGACATCTGTTAGACCTTTTATTTCATTATAATGGGTTATATGATTTTGAAGCGTTTATTTACTGCTGATAACTATGCAAATCTATATACATTTCTATGTGGGTATTTTAAATACTGTGAAAGCAGTACGATATTGAAATTAATTAATTAAAAATTAAAACAAACATAACAAAAAAGTTCTTTAATTTAAAACTATAAAAAGTCAAATTCTTATGAAAATTGTAAAGGGTTTTCTTATAAGAGGTGTTATTTTGAATAGCACGCTATTTCGGTAGATGTCACTTTTGAAGCTGTAATTTTTGGACATTTGACAAGCCTCAACAACACATTTTTTCTTTGCTGATTGGGTCCTTTACAAATGCATGAAGATGCTCCAGAATTTCATCAAAAAGTCATCTTCACTGATGGGACCCATTTCCAACTCGGTGGCTTTGTCAGTCAATAAGCAAAATTGTCGCATTTGGGAAGCTCCATTCGCGGGCGGTCCTCACTTTTTCGAAAATGAGGCTGAAGCAACAGTTACGGTGAATGGATTGCGCTATCGAGAGATGATTGATGATTTTTTGTGGCTGGAATTAGATGGTATTGATTTAGACAACGTTTACTTTCAACAAGACGGAGTAACGTGCCACACAAGCAACGATCCCATCGATCTCTTACGGGAAAAGTTTCCAGACCGTGTTATCTCTCGAAGGGGTGATCACAATTGGCCACATTGCGACTTCTTCCTTTGAGGGCTACGTGAAAGATAAGGTCAACGCCATTAGCCCAACTTAGATTCAGGATCTCAAAGATGGAAATCGTAAAGTTTCAAGCTATTGAGGGAATACAGCAGCCACTTTCAGTAATCAATCAATTTTCTCAAAACTTAGACAGAAAATTTACTACAAAGAAAATCAGAATATCGAAAAATCACTTTTTCGGTGTTAAAAAAATCTGTGTAAATTCTGATGGCGTTTTTTACTTGAGCTTTATTTTTAAAGAAACGTAAAATTTTACAAAAATAGGAAAAATAACGTAAAAAACACAATGTTGTTTAAAATATTGTATTAAAAAAATTGAAATACATAGATGGTAAGGTTCTTATACCACGGACTTTGAAAGAGATACACGATTTTTATTTTACTCAATTAGTAACTGCACAAAATTTATTTGAATTTAAAAATTATGTTTCCAGTGGATTCAAATTTAATTGGAAGTTAATAAAATTTCTTCCTCTAAAAAGCCCTAAAATTATATTAATAAACTTCTGCAAACTTTTCCATATTCAAATTTATTCCAGTTTCCCACAACGTCTGTAACTGCAAAACTTGCAGCTGAGCTACTTTACGGTTGGTGTCTTTGATATCCCATCCCATCCTGCAACCATTTTACAATAATGGTTCTTGTTCATAATTAAACTTTCTATAAATTTCTGAGTTATCTCCCAGTCCGAAAGGTGGTGCTGCATTTGTAATTAAAAAATACTGTCCGATGGCTCTGGAAATAATTTTTGACTTAAGTAGAAACTCAAACCACTAATTTTATATTCACCTCGACTGCTCGATATATTCCCCCATCATGACAGTAGTGTTCAAAGTTGCTGTTCGTCGACATCTGCCAACGTTGTTGAAGACAATATCGGACAAGGAGCACGAAATGGCTGGGAAACTGCTGGGAATGCCAATGGACTCAGCATACAGCTGAACAGCTCTGTAGTGACTGCATGATGCTATATTTATACATATGTAGAAGCTTAAGCCCAACTTATACTTTCGATCAAAGGTCTTCTTACTTAGAGTTCGCAAGTCCTCATTGGTGCACCCCGGTTGTGGAGCTCTCCCATAGTTCGGGTAAAAGTCTGCCTTCCCTCGAGGTGTTATGTCCCCAAATACAGGATGATCCGTATGAATAACATCCACGAATCTTGCATCATCTGGACGAAGGCCATCTACGGATTGAGGAGCGAAAAATGGCAGGGCTGGATCGAGGGCAGTTATTCTTCCAAATGTTCCATTAAATTGCCGTCCAATATTTCCAACAATATGCGCTCCCAGACTGTGGCCAATCAAATGCATTTCATTGGGATCAATTTCATTCTTCCTTATGCGAGAAAGAGAAGAATTTTCTAACGAAACAATTTTTCAGTAGTTTTCATGACTTACTTGATGAATTCTGATAAAATTTTCGCAAATCTCATGGCGACTTTAAGTACCAAACCTCTAGAAGTTGCATAATCATAGGAAGCAGCCCTCTCCCAGTCGGCCATGAAAACATTGTCAGTTCCTTGGGATAGATATGCTAAAACTTATTGTTTTTAAAGAATTTCTCGGTTAAAATACAAATCCTCACCATTTCTGACAGGAACTATGGCAGGGTGTCCTCTATTTCCCAAATAACCATGAATTATAAGTTTGATATTGGTTTTTTCGTCAAGTATCTCGACATCAAGCATTGGTACCTCTTTCGAGTTTCCAAGTCGAAGTCTAAATGTTGATGTTTAATTTTGGATTTTTGAGAATAATTTGAGTAAACTTACGGACGTTGATAGTAAATATTTGCTTGAGCCAAAGAACTGTCATAATCTCTTGCAATTGTAGATTTTAAAATTATTTCAAAAACTAAAAGAACAACGATACATTTTGTCATGATGTTGAAGATGAAGAACGTTATGAGGAACTGACAACTTACATATTTGAAATTATCATTGATTTAATTTGGCTAAAGATGATTATGAAATTATTCAAAGAAAATGTTTAACTGCACGAAGGGTTTTAAACGCTCGTGTATTATTGACTGATGTACACATACGGTAAAGCGATACAACAGCTATAAAATAAGATATAAATATCTCTCTTACATGATAACACTCAGTTTTTAGTTCCTATAACATTTTTTTTAAGATTGGAACAAATGGAAAAATTATTCGACGGATTTTTTCTTTACTTTTTGAGAGTGACAGTGTTGAAACTCAGTTTTTCATTGAAAGAAAAGTCGATGTCTAAACGGCTCGATGGTATTTTTTAAGTTAAAAAAAAAGAATATTTCTTTTGAAATGAGTTTTGAAATGCTAATTCGCTAGATGTCTCCAGTTTTTCACGCCAAGTTGGTTAAGATCCTGAGCCACCAGAATCGCTGTCTTTCTCTACTGCTCTGTCCCTCGGGATTGGGTTCGAAGACTCTCCGGGCCGTAATGTTGAATTCCATATTCGGTCTAAATAATCCAGCCCTCTATGTAAGTCGTTGAATTTTGACTCTTTTGACCAGTTCAGTTTCGCTGTACAGTCCGCATAAGTTCATGGTTGAATCCTCTCCTCCAATCTCCATCTACGTAGACTGCTATTTATATTTCCAGCAATAAAAAACAATAATTTATCATTGGAAACAGTTTTATTGTTTTTCAAAATATTTTACATGATGATCGATATATTTTTGCATGCGCTTGAATCAATTTTCGTAGCACTTTTTTCACTCCGATTGAGGTAACTCCGAAACATTCGATTTGAACTCAGCAACCACTTCTTTGGGCGTCAAAAATCGTTGACCATGCATCTTTCTCTTGATGTGAGGGAACAGAAAGAAGTCATTCGGGTATCAAATCGGGGCCGTTCGGCGGATGACCCGTCAGTTCGACATGCTCAAATAGCCCATTGTTGCAGCCGATGTGTCTAACACATCTTGCTCTCATTTTATTGATGCAAAATGGTCCGTCTTCTATTCTTTGTATTCCTTATTTCTTCGAACACTCTTCGCAAACCATGGTGATGTACATTCAGAATTGTCTGTTTTAAGTTCCTATAATGGTACTGTAGCCACAATAACTTTCGTTGCATTTGAATCATCTTGAAAGACCTAAAATTCCATGATTCGTCAACTGTGTTATACATTACATTTGAGCCACCGCTTTTTTTTACTTCCGTCAAATTATGTGGAATCCAAATGATCATGCGATATCTTACTAATGCTTGTCAATACCAATACCCAAGAAGGACTTAATCTCACGGTATGTCACATTTTGGTCTTGCTTTATCAGTTCATGCACAGAATCGATGGTTCCCGACAGAACGATCGAAATTGGGGACCTTCACGACATTCATCCTAAAGCGAACGTATCGTCCAAGACTGAACTCTTAGTACCAGCGATTTACAACGGTTTTTGATGGTGCTTCATCACCAAAAGTTGAAACAAGTTGAAATTTTTCGAAAATTGTAAAAAATCATCGCACGAATTTTCAATTTTGGTCGAGATGAATTTTTCAAGTCCATGTAAAAAAAAGCATTAACGCTTAAATGACTAAACGTTCTGAGTGAAGTTATGCTAAAAAATGTCAAACTTTTCTATGGAAGTGTCAGATTGCACCTGGTAACACTAGTATTGCCAGGACCCGCAATAGAAATATAAGTACATAATTATGTAGACGGGACCAAGGATAACCCGAAGAACTTTCCTCTCGAAGCAAGCTAAACATTCTCATCCTACCTTGGTAAGATCAAGGTTGCTTGAGAGAGGAATTTACTTCTCAATTGCGTTATATGTAAGTCTTAAGAATTATTCTCCGTTTGAATTCAGTTTTCAACTGACTCAAAGTTGTAACTGTCTATGGTGACGTACTTTTTTGATATTACATTTACTTGCCTTCATTGCCCACTAAACCCATCTTCTTGGATTCTGTCTCAGGACATAAAAACGCGCCACTGACATCACTTTTAGATGTTCCAATTATGTCAATGTTATCAGCGTATACCAGTAATTGGACGCACCTTTAAAAGATTGTGCCTCTAGTGTTGGCAACCGAGTTTTTCACCATTCTTTCCAAAACTAGTTTGAAGAAGTCGCATGACAGTTCATCGCCTTTTCTAAAATCAGTTAGATTAAGTCCGAACTTGATAGAGCAATGTGCCTTCTCCATAGTCATTCTGCACAAACGGACAGGTTTGGCAGGGATGTTAAAACTAGATATCGTTCTGTAAAGTTCTCGTCTAACGTCTACAGATGCTGTCATACTCGGCCTTGAAATCGATAAAGGGGTTGTGGATTTGAATTTAGATTTGAATTTCCTGAATTTTTTCTAAGATCTACCGTAATTTGAAAATTCGTGGTTTGAAGCCACACTGGATATTGACCTATCAAATTGTTTCACACGTTTACATAATACGACAGAAAGAAAGATCTTAAAGGCGATGATCAGGAGGCTGATAGCTCTGCAGCTCAGAAGGTCTCCTTTCTTGAGGATCGGCAAACAGTCCTGAGGTTCCATTCATCGGGCATCTTCATTCATTGGTGCATCTCCATACTCCCAACCAAGTCATTGCCTACACTTATAAAATACTTACAAATTTGATTAAAGAAACCTTAAACTGTCTTTTTCAGTCGAATTTGAAAAAAATTTTTGTAGAAAGATTTTTGAAAACTCCAAATCAAGTACATGAGTCATTTGCACTAAAATGTACACAAATTTTGACAGTTTATAAAGTCGAGATAAAACTTGACTCAAAAGATACACAGTTCAACATTTATTCAATTCAATTATTTTATAATGATTTTCTACAACAAATCTCTTAAGATTATGGCATTTTTTTTATAAAAAAAATTGTCACTTATAATAAATTTGTATTTGATTCGATAAAACATAAACTAATAAAAGCATCATTATCATTAAAACATTAAGTACGATATGCAGTTTTTTTTTTTTTGTTAAATTTTAAATGCAACAAAATTTCCAAGAACATTTTGATTAAATCACAAATCGTCCCCCTCAAAAGTTAGTCATCCCTCCTCGGTGCAATAGATTTCCCTAAAAAGCATCTTTTTGGTCAATCGGACGAATCTTCATCTGCACCGATTTCAGCGAATACAATGGCCCATGAAAGTCATTCCAGTACATGCCCTGGAACTGGTGTGACGGATCAACGTCTCCATTCAAATACTGTCCGTTCAGATTGCTAAAAGGCACAAAAACGTCATTCTCAACTTCACTCGCTAATTAAAAACTCCACCCCTCGGGGCAGTTTTGAAACTTACCTCATCTCGCACGCTGCATGCCACCAGGCACCAGTGTGTGCCTGAGCACAATTGCCCTCCACCCAGCCGTCGTTGTCGTTGTCAAACGTGGAGAACTTGTGTCCGGCTTGGAAGCTGAGTGAATCCCCGGCAGTGCCCGAGTACTCGCCAAGAATATGCAATGCATAGGACTCTTTTTCGCCAGCTACAGCGAACGAACTGTACCTGGCAGTGCGGGTCTCGTTGCTGAAATCAACTAGGACAAT
Organism: Scaeva pyrastri; assembly: GCA_905146935.1. Lineage (NCBI taxonomy): Eukaryota > Metazoa > Arthropoda > Insecta > Diptera > Syrphidae > Scaeva > Scaeva pyrastri. The sequence goes on from LR989929.1 coordinate 56,018,316, forward strand.
CATCAGCTCGTGCAGTGTGGATTCTGTCAGAGCGTGTAACTTCTCCATTCCGATAAAGAACTCGCCGGCCAAGTTGCCAAAACCAATTTTGTACTCCTCCCAATCACGGTTGAAGTTGATGGAGCCGTCGATGCGATTTTGAATGACGGTCCAGCCGCCCTTGTCGGCTGACTCGCACAGGGCATAGAAGGGTTCACTTTGTGCATTAACTTGGATTTTTTGAATTCCTGTCTGGGGCAATAATGCCTGAGCACAGCTGCTTGGCTCCGAAGCGAAGGTGGCAGGAGGTGGTGGCCCATAGGAGTTGTATATGTGTGGATACTGGGGCTGCGCTGGGGAGTTGAAGGACGGTTGATGTCTGCTTGAAAGATTTGACAATCGTTTATGGGTGCCTCTTTAGGAATGTGAAGAATGAGAGTTTAAAGGAGAAAAAAAAGCAAAAGAAAAGAAAACATATAAACAAGGAAGCATACACTGATTTGCAATGAGCTTTAAGACAATGGGAAACTTTAGTTTTTTTTTTTCTTAATTTAAATGAAATGAATAAATAATGGAGCTTAAGTTTTGAGGCAGATGAATCTAGACTAAACTAGGACGTCCGTAAAGTCAGAACCTTTTTCCATGCTGAAGTATGAAATATCTTATCTTAAAATTCTGATGATGAGAAATTTTAATTTTTCAATGAATTTATTTTGAAGCAATTTGACATTAGCTCTTATAATCTTATTAATGTGCCACATTTTTGCAAATTAATACAAAATTTCAACACTTCATTTATTATTTCTAACTTTTTCGACAATCCTTATATGTAAATATATTTGCAAGGCTATACTCATAACATTCTATTCTTCTCTAGTATAGTATCTCCTCTGCAAACGTTTTCCTTGAAAGGGTTTTGAAAAATCCTCAATTTTGACATTTTAGTTGCAGAAAAGGTTATTCTTACTAAACGATAATTTATAAATTAAAAATGTACATACAAATCAAAACTTGAATGCTAAATTTTCGTGACTAAATTGTTATTTTTTAAATCTTAATTAATTAATTCATTGAGTTCTGAAAACACAAATGAAGTCTAAGATTTATTTTTTTTTTATCTTTTGGATAAAATTAAAAAGAGGCTGGGTGCGACCCACACTGATGACTTCACATTATGCAAAATTTGAAAACTTGGCGTTCCTAATATTAATCGATTTACTTTTGATCCTGATTGATACAAATTTTACTAACAAAAAAATTGTCAGATGTTGAAGCGGAAAAACAATATTTACAATTTTTTCTTAACTTTTTGTAGTTTTGTATTTGGTCTTAAAAAATATCAATTTGGTATTCGTCAATATTTTATCATTTTTTAGGTATTGACAAATGCATTATGTTAAAAATAAAATACATTTGTGATGATATTTAAGCCGAAAAACAATTTTTGATATTTTTCGGTAAATTTCAGTTTTGGTTTTTTTATTTTTCGTATAAAAAACTGTCATTTCGATATCTGTCAAAAAAGTACCATATGTTCAAAATTCTATTCATCAAAAAATAAAATAAATTGGCAGTTAAAATGGTTGACCACTCTGGACATATTCAAGTCAAGAAACTACTTTTAACATTTATTGGTAATTTTTTGATTAAGTTTTTTTATTTTTTGTAAAACAACTGTCAATTGAATTTTTTTCAAACTTTCACCAGATGTAAAAAACATCGTTTCACATAATAGAAAATAGTTTTGAAGATAATATCATTTTTCCTTCATTGTATATTTTTTTAGGTTTCTTTTTAAAAAAAATAACGGTAAGTTGAAAATTTTCAAATTTTATACCAAATCTGTAACACATTGCAATGTATATAATAAAATTTATTTGTAGTCAATGGCATTATCCGTTCCTCAGATATTTGATACCAACCAAAATTTTCAATTTTTTGCTATAGTCAAAAAACCGCTTGACCAATTTTTATGAAAGTTCTTTCTGCATCTTTCGAAGTTATAACCTGTCGAACAAAATTTAATTGGAGTCGATATCTTTACTCGTTCTTGAGATACCGTGGACGTAAAAGGGTATCTCGAACGTACGAACGTACGTACACACACACACACACAGACATCTCTCTACAAATGACGAATTTAGATTCTAGGAACCATAAAACGTCCAGATTTGTCAAAAATTTCAAGTTGACAAATCGGACCAATTACAATAACTCCCTACGGGAAGTTAATAAAATTGTTCAGGATGGTGTACTGTGGCGTATGTGCAACATTTTATATACTTGTATTTGTATAATAAATTGTATTAATCTCGTAGTTTAAGAGTCAAAACTGTCCCTATCGAAAGTTCTTAGAAACTTAATAGAGTTTCTTGTGTAATTATTCAAAGAGTTTTCTACCTGCTTCTAATTAAACTTTTTCATAATCAGAATATTAAATTGATTTACGAGTACATGAAATGATTTATTCATTAAAAACGCGCCAAACATCGTTCACGTTGTTAAAATTTCAGCATACAGCAAGATGCGAAAATTGATTTTTTTTTTTAATTCTAGTACAATATTTCTTTACTCTCTTGTAATAGATTTTTTTCCAATTACAAAAATGTTTTAAAAATTAATTTCAGGATTCAGACAATGGTGTTATTGCATTAAGAAATGCTTCAAGTTTTTACTCTATTAATATATTTTTTTTTTAATGCTTGCTATTTTTTTAAGTAAACAACTTTTGTAATAGGTGTAAACTTAAAAACCCATAATTTCTACCCCTTTGTTATTCATTTAATTTTTAGAAAACCAAATGATATTCTATCAAAGTATGTATTTAAAAAGTTGTTGCGTTCCAGCATAGCAAATATTTAAAACAGTTTTTTAAGTAAAAAATATTCTAAAGCCTCAAATCTGAGCATTTAAATTAAAAATTAACTTTTTTTTCAAATTCTCAGTTAAATTTGAATTTTCGACATTAGATAATGTCTACAAGTATTATTTTGTGTGTTTTTAAAATGCACATTTCGAGAGTAATTCAAAAAAGTTTTGAATTCCATTCATGTCTTAATTCATTGGATGTTAAGTATTCAACAATTTTATGTTAAAAAATGTAATTTTCCAAGAAATAATGTACATACTTATATGTCTTATATTCAGATCCTTGTACATATATATTCGAAAACAGATAAGTCACAAATGCAAGTATCGCGTTTTTGAAGCCATATTGCAGACTATATTCCACCAAATTCGCCAAGCTATATGTTAATGCGGGAAACTGTGATGTCGCCACTGTTCATCAAGATACTTAAACTTCAAATCGATTACATTATTCGTGTTAAGCACATGTCGGATCACCGTCTTCCTAAAAGGATCGCGACGCATATGCTTCACAAAAGAAGAGGATTTGAGGAATGGCACGAGCTAGCTGAAACATGCGATATGGATCTGATTTTAAATGGAGACGAACCAAGTACTTGGAAGCCATTGCTGTATGAGCTGATCAGGAAAGCAGACTTTAGATATACATAGATCTAAATACTAAGAAGAAGTTAGAAGCTCTCTTCACCGATCAATATATAATCGTCCTGATTATTCTTTTAAGAAAAATAATTATTTTCGGGATGACAACGATAGAGCCAAAATCTCATTAATGTTTCGACTACGAGGAGTCATTCATTTTTAGGGCAATGTCCAATCTTGAGAGAGATAAAACGAAACGTATTCGGAAGTGATTATTTAACAGAGAATTCGTGTACTTCACTATTCAATGTGATGGACGTTAATAAACTATACACATACACCAAGACTGCACTTAAATATAGAAGCCGCGTACAGAACGCAAATTTTTAAAAATGTTATAATTACTAACTTAAGGATATATTGGATTGCCAATCTGGCAGACAGCAAATCCATGCTAAAATGATTGTAACCAATTTTTAACGAAATAATTTAATTAAATCTTATCTAATCTAAATCTAATCAATTAAAACACATGGCTTAAAAAAAAAAATAACTAGCATGTCTAATCAAAAAGTTGAATGTCAAAAATATTTAAGTGGAGAAATTTACGAATAAATCTATAACTTTAAAAAGACAGCAAATCATTTGAAATCAATACCATTTTTTTAGTGCGTTATTCTTAAATTAAATACGTTAAAAAAATATATAATATTATATGAAAGTGCTCATCCTCCACTAAAAAAAATCTCTGACTACGCCAATGGATTTTCTGAATATTACAGCCACAATTTAAGACATTAATTAACACCTTATTCTCTTCTTTTTTTTGTGCGTAATCATTTAGTCCAAAAACCAAAATTAACATTGACCTCCAAGAGTCAAAATTTTAGTACCAATATTTTTTTTTTGTAAATGTCAATTGTTAGTAGATTAAACTTCAAATTAAGGTTTACAAAATTTTCTTGATTGTTTGAAGATTTATCTAGGATGTCCCAATTACAAAACCTTGAAGACAAACCGAAAAGAAACAAATTGTGGGAGTTTACCTGAATCTATAATTAAGCATTAGTCCAATGGAATAATGTTTGGCTATTAATTTTAATAGAGACACCTCAATCCGTTAATGCTACCAAAATAATCAAGTCGTCTTTAGATTTGCCAAAATTTCCTCACAGTGAATTTAAAGCTTACGAGATTTATAAAATTGTTGCAATCAAATTACATACCTCTCATAAATTAAATAAAAACAAGACAAACATAAATTAAACAAAAAATAAACCCGCAGGTCAGAAAAATCTTCTATTGTCTTATAAAACTAAGAGACTTAATTGGGCCATGCTCATCTTTTTCTCTTTCTATCTTTACACAACGCCACCAGTTCTCCCTTTGAAGCTCTATAAAGTTTTGAAAACAAAACAAAAGAAGACATAATTGTTTGTATGAAAATGAACCCCAGACTTCACTCTTGAAGCCCTCTGTCAGTTATAACCACCATATGGAAAGCTTGACTATTGCAACTTTACTAACTACAAATAAACATGACAAATTGTTGCAATAATAAATATGTTAATTTTCCACCAAACCAAGTTAACTTCACCTTCAAGAATGGATTACTGAACACCTGAAATTATTTATGATGCTGGTAATTGACGAAAGATTATGTCAACTTGACAACTTTTGAACTTTCAAATAATATGACTAGGTTCCTATTTTTAAATCAAATGAATTCCTACGAGTAGGTATATAACAGACTTAAAAACCAAAGATGCAATTTGAATAACTTGATTGACGTTCAATAAAGCCTGCAAAATTTTCCGGATCTATAAGAATTTTATTCGCTAAACTTCGAAGCTCAATCAATTTAATATTTTTTTTTCTACATGACATATGGCTCGATACTTCATCCCACATGACTTAAAAATTAGCCAAAGCACGCATTCGTAAATATTTATAAATTATGTATTCACAACACTAACCTTATCGATTGCAACAATAAATTAATAAAATAAATAAAAAAACAAAGCGCAATAATAATTAAACAATAGAACCACAATCAAAGAATGTTTACCTTGTTAGCTGAGTCAACTTATTTAGACTTGTGCCGAATTCGCTTATAACATTTTCAATGCGACTAACCGAGGCACGAGTTGAGGCTAGAAATATGGCCAAGGATTCGAGCTTATCTGAAAATGGGTCCGTTTCGTTGCCAACTTGTCCGAAATTAGCTTGTCGAGCGTGGACATGTGATGCAGCAGGTTCTGGAATTTATAATTGTTGAGTCAAAATTTTGACAATCTCACTCAAATGTACGAAAAGCAATTCGAACTGAAGGACGTTTTTAATTTTCTTAATATAACTCGATTATTTCATTAAAGTCAAGTCTGACAGATCGAAAAACTTACCTTGTTTTTGGTCCATAGTGTAGCGCATTACGTCAATCTCGTTACGAATGTCACCCACAGCGGCTTGAGTGTTACGCTGCACGTAATCGAGGTTCTGTAATTGCTTCGACATTTCTTGCTGCTGTACGCGAATGGCTTCCAAACGTGCAATTGTTGACGAATCGAACTGAGTAAGCCTGCAAGGACAGAAATCGGTTTAGTTTTAGAGAATTGTTTAGCTGGCAATTTTAAAATTTAAATTAAAGGGTTGGTTTTTAAACAAATACCATAAAATCGCAAATATTTTTCTATTAAAATTCTTTAAAATCTAAACAAAACGTGCTGATAACTTGGCTTTTTGGAACGCCATACAATCGACTATCGTGTCGTGTCGGTTCCTTTGATGGCGTTTTACATTGGTGTCAACTCATGGCATTCTTTTAAACGGCTTTATTGTTAAATAGATAGCAAGTATTAAATACTCAAGCTCATTCGACAAACGAGTAAGTTAAAAAAATGTTTTGTTGACAAACAATTTGCCAGATGGGTGCAATCGAGTGCGGAGGTTGTGACTTGCGATGGTGTTAATCATTGTTAACTTTTTTTTTTTAATTTATGCACATTTTTTTAAGCTGACAATAAAGTGAGTCAATTTGTATTGAATGATATTTATTCTTAGAATTCCGATTCGAAAATTCCAGGGTTATAAAGACATACCTATAAAATCAGAGCATGATACTTGGAACTACTTAAGTGATGTAAGTTTATGCAAAATGAGAACTAGGTCCGTTTATTAACTTAAACAACTCAATAGACTTTGTTAATTCATTTAAGACCAATTTGATAAAAATTATTCCGTATACCGTGTACAAAGTGATGGCAATGAACTTTTGTCGGACCCTTGAGTTTTTGATAATATTGACAATTAACTTCAGATGACTCATCCAATAGGTTAATTTATTCATAATATTAATATTGTTTGTGTAGGTTTTAATCTTATAGTACAAAACAAGTTCAAAATTTAAGTTCATTGGACTTTCTTTCAGTGAGATGGTAATAAAAAAAATGGAAATATTTAAATTAATTCAACTGGAAGTTTCGTAGGCAAATTTGATACCTACATATGACTCGGTAGTATTTTTTAAGTATAGGGTGGGTCATCTAGTGGTTTCTTTTTAAATCATAGGTTATTTTAACACTGACAGCTGTTTTCCCCACTTTTTTGACAACCAGTCAGTATCATACTGACGATTGATGTTGAGAAAGACAGAAAACTTTTATTTCCAAAGTGAATGTTGTGAAGCCCAAATAATATGTGAAGCGTTTTCTTAAAATGAAGTTTGACAAAATTGAAGAATCTGTGTAGTATTTACTGTATGCAAATTTCTGCAAAAAGTTCATGAGACCTGTCTTGTAAGCTAGTGGATAACAATTATGAGCAAGATTGTGGGATTCAGTTCCCGAAAGTCAATTCACCATTGATCTTAAGAGTTCAACATTTCATGCCGGGTTATTCGCCCTATTGACTTAGGAATTAAAGGTACAGGTTCAATTCTGCAACGATTTTAAATGGAAAGTCATTTTTGTCTGACGAGACTCAGTGTCTACGTGATGAACAAAGGGAAAACCCTCAGAAAGAGTCACAAATTGTTTAAATTTTTAAGTTAATATGAGTAACGTTTCAGGGAAAAGAGTGATGTTAACAGACTTTTTTTTATTGAAACTGAAGCCATCGATTATGACGGCCTCTGTACCATAATCGATTTTTTGCGCACAAATTTCCCAAATCGTATTAACAGCCTTCTTGGCAATCTTATTGGCCTCCTGGAAACAACTATTTCAACCCCTTTTTTGTGTCACGATGAAGAACCGATGTAATGTTACCAATCCAGAAACGATTCAAGCGCCCAATGCTCATCCAAACAATTGATGAGCTCGAAAACGACAAAAAGGTCTTCAAAAATCCAGGAAACCAGTGGAGACAGCAGCTACTTGAATGACCTTGTGCACAAATTCATCTGAAAATGAGGATCCATTTGAAATTCATCCAAAACCCATTTAGGGAACAGAAGTTCCTAAGTTATTTGAATTTTTTAGGGCTGAACACTTTCACAGCTTTCAACGATATTTTTAGCAGATCTTGTCATTGTTCAAGAGTCTCTTTTGATAGAACCTTCATATCTGAAGTTATTTAAAATAAGGCCTTATGGCATTTAATTGAAATTTTGAATTAAGATAAGAGAACTAAAGAAGAAGAGGACCCAGAACTTTTCTAGCTGGTTCGTCATCAGAGCTCGGTAGACACATTTTTGCTGTTCGGAAAGTTCTTTATAGTACATTTTTTTTAGAAAACAGGGTAGGAGACCATGCTTACGCTGGAGAGATGGCGTTGAACAGGAAGTCCGAAGCCTTGGGGTGCGCAACTGGATGGCGTCGGATCACGATTCACGATCGGGATAAATGGAGAGACTTGTTAAATGAGTCCAGGACCAGATCCCGGTTGTCGAGCCGATGATTAGGATGATGAAATGAATTAAATAATTTTACCACATATTTCAAACTACTTATTTAATTCTAAAATTTATAATTACTTCACTTTACTATAGTCGACAGAAATATCTCAAGAACTGATATCTGCTTGATAGAAAAATATAATCCAATATTATTGACGTCAAAAATTGATTTATAACAAAAATAAAACATTGATTTTAAAACGTATTTATTTATTTGTTAATATTAAAAATTAAATCTTCAATTTATTTCTATTCGAGATTGTGACAGCAAGACAAGTTTGTTCGATGTATCAACGATTTTCAAGGCGGAAGTAAACTTTTTTTTTTCTTAAAACTTAAAAAAAACTTGTTTTTATTGTGTGCGATTATAATTTTTTTTTTCAAACAAAAACTACTAAACAGTGATAAAATTTTAAATTATACAACAAAATTAAGGGAAAATTATGCATTTTTAAAATGTTGAGCTCTTTTGTGTGTATTTTGTACTTTTTGTTTGTTTTGATATTTATAATTTATTCAATTTCTAAATTTTAACTTGAAATATATATAATATTGTTAAAGAAACTTTAACGATTTTATTAATTGTGAAATAGACTTCAGATGCAATTATGGTTACATTACAAATCTAATTCTTTACAAAATGTACAATTTTAATTAAAATGAAAGAAATTTATTAGATTAAAGGAAAGTTTTGGTTAGATTTGAGCTTTAATTAAATGGAGAGACCAGTGACGTTTATATTCGTCGAAATATTAACGTTCCAAGATAGTAAAAATTACTAAATACTATGAAATCTTTAGTTCCAGAGCTCGTCTGATTTTAGCACCGTTTTTATACATTTAAGCTGCCAGTTGTATATGTATGTGTCTTCAATTGTACTCATACAGTTGCAAGAATACTGAAAGTTCTAAACATACACACATCTGTTGGCCCGGTTAGTATACTTCTTATAGTTCTCCAATAATGGCAAAAGTACTGCGTAAACTTTTTCATCCGTCCTCCAGGGTTCTTTCGAAGCGGATGAAACCAGTTTTTTTTTTTTGACGGTCCCTAAAAATGAGGGATCTTTCTTTCTCTCTTACATTCGGTCGTCCAATAGCACTTATGTACATACGTCCCTTTTTAAAGGTGAACCCTGATCAGTTCTTAACTGAAGAAATATCTTGAGGAACGAATGAGACTAAATGTCCGACAGAACGACTTTGGTAACAACAGGAACGGTTGGGTGAGTTTTGTTCGAAACTTCTAATTATTAATTTCATGTCATCATTTTTTGGCTGAACTTGTAAAATAGCTCTTAACCTAATGTTCAATTCCGGTAATTTTGGGTATTTATGTTAGACATTATTTAAAATTAAGTACTTTTAAGTTAAAAATTAATAATTAAGATGAAACTGATTAATATGTATAAAGATAGAAACTTAACAAAATATTTGTATACTAATTTTAAACTATAAGATCATAAAAAATCAAAATTCTAATCCTAGTACGAAAAAACATATAAACATATTTTTAATTTAAAAATTTTCATTTAAAAAATACGAATATTATTTTGGTGAAAAGTTGCATAGAAGACAAGATGCTTATGTGTATAAAATTGAAGGTTTATTACTATTTCTTTTTCTTTTATTATTAAACATTAATTATGATTTGATTTGATTCATTTAACTGTGCAACTTTATCAGTAAATTAAACTGATACTCAAAACAAGACAAATGTGACAAAACTTAAATAGCGATGACAAAACTTATGATCCGACATAAAACTTATAACTTATAAATAAAAATAATTCAATGTTAAGTTTACGCTAATATGAATATAAACAATACAAATATTTAAATCGTTTACCTAATGAATCATAAAATCAATTTTAAAAGAAGGTTATTCCTCCGAACTTTGTAGTCTATGCCCACACTCCAAACGCCACGGTATGCCACACTACTTACCGTGTAACTAAACCTATGCATGTATAAATTCAGACACCCATACAAATATACCCATAAAGTGTCAGTCTCAGTAAGCATAACCAGAAAGTTATTTGACAAGTTGTGAGTATTTTAATTAAAACCTAAAGAAGTCTTCGGGCATATTATATTATTAGCTTTAATAGTTTTAATGCTAATCTAATCTAAACAGAGTCGGCCTAAGGCGGAATTTTCACTGATAGACTTGGCGCCAAATGCAGGTGTCAATGTTTACCTTAAATAGACCTCACATCAACACAAATGCTTGTTTCATAAATAAATTTACTATGTCAAAGAAATATACTTCTTTTTCTATATGCATAGATAAAACTCGAGAATGACTTGGCCGATTTGGATGATTTTGGTTTTGAAATGTTTTTCGCAGTCCAGGGATGGTTTAAAAAGTGAGAAAATTTGAAAAAAATTGGGAGACAGACAGCAAAAAAATAAAAATTTATTTTTGAATGTCATTTGGTTGTCAATTTTGTATATTTTAGTCGTCTATCCAACGTTAACAAAAAGTTATAAAGTTTCCTGTCATTCTGTCACCATTATACAGTTATTTAAATCTTTTGTTATCAGTTTGTCAGTGCCTGAGTTTTACTGGTCTTAAAATGCAAAGGAAAAGATGAACTTCAACTCAATACAATTCAAATAATTGTATTATGGACATTTTCTTTTTGTAAAAAAGTAGTCAAAATTTTGATTTGTTGGTGACATATCGAGCAATCTAACAGCCAGGCTTGGAACTCGATTGGGGTGGGACAAAGTTCACCGGGTCCTCTAGTTGAAAATAAAATAAGATTTTAAACCTGTTAATAGAAAGTTCTCTGTCCCTTTATCTCTGTGTTGATGTCTGTGTTGTGTCACCTGATAGTCTCAGTCGCTAATCTGTAGTGTTTCTAGTCCGTAGATTTGTGGGCGCGAAGTACAGTATTACTGTTAATTTGAAATATTTGAACCCTATGAATAAAAAAATACTTTTACTTTAAACCCTCATTTCTTTATAGACGGGCCTGCATTAAAATCATGTTGTCAATCGTCGTCGTCGGTCTGTTGGCTTCCTAATACCTAGTCTTGATTTTGGCATGGTTTCTTGTTTATTTGGCCGTCAGCTGTGGTTTTCCACGTCCATCGTTTGACCTTCAAGATTATTTTATTGTGAGCTTATGCAAAAGCCATTGCATTTGCAAATGTGTGTACATATTTATAAAAAATTTGTCTACCCAATATGATTTATAGTTTTTGTGAGTCACCATTGTTTGACAAGTTTTTATCTACGACAAAACTTGTAATCCTTCTGGTATTTTATTTTTCTTAATTATGTATTTACTGCGATATCAAATTAAATGTAAACATAATTAAATAAGGTTAAGAGTTTTCTTTTGACACATCAATTGAAATACTTTGAACATTATGACGGATGCAGTAAAAGTGTACTCAACTTATGTGTTACGTTGGAATTGGAACATCATAATTATTGCAGTCTCAATAAATTATGAAGTGTTTGTATGAATATGGAATCAGAAATAGGCCAGTTATTTCAAGTGGTGATAAAAATGATGCTTAAAAAGGTAAAGTGAAAGAAAAACATTATTAGAAGAAATATAAATAAACACACATGTGCACCGGGACCCGATGTCTACAATTTACACAAGCTTATAAAGTTTGTGTACCATATAACTGACGTTACACCTGTCAAATTGACTGTTGCATGAAACCACAATGGATGAGTATATAGCGTCGTTTAATAATACTCTAACTTTGAACTGAAAAAATTTAAGAACAAAATTGAAAATGACAGTTCCGCTCGGACAACATTTCGAAAGCCTCTGCCATTTTGAGGTAATCCCTATTAGACATCCACCCATGGTGCCCTCTTCGAAGTGAGTTGAATAAATTTGGGTCTAGCTCAAAAACCAATTAACCAATAACTATAAAAACTAACTTCAAAGATTAAACTCAAAATCAGAGAAAAACATGACAGCTATCATTTTAAGAGTTTGCAGAAAAATCCGAGGCGTTAATTTTGAGTTTCTAGCGTAAAAACTCGAACTTTCACAGACCACAAATTTCAGAGTTTCTAGTTGTGAAGTCTAGGTTGACAATACCGCTTGACTTGACGAGACTTTTGCTCAGTAGACTTAATTGAGCTTAAGCTAATGTCAAAACTACACGAAAAGTTTTTAAAAGTTATCGTTAAAACAAAAAGTAACCATTTTGAATTCTCGTTACTGGAGCAAATGCATTTCAAATTTGACATTTACTTAAGTTCGAGTCATTTCAATGGCTCTTGCTTGATTTGGTGAAAGTTATCGAAACTTAACGAAACTGAATAGAATGTCTATTATGGTTAGTGAAATATAAAATAGTGTATTGAATCGTTCGCTAAAGTTGGCTTTAGTTCGTTTAAGTCCAATATAGTTTGGTCCTCAGTATGAGTCCTGTCTGGTCTCAGTTCGAGTTATCAAACAAACCTAAATGTCATCTCAAAACTTTCGATGTCGTTGCTATATTTATTCAATGAAATTTGACAGTTAAGTTAATTTGTTCAAAATAAGCAACAACATCATATTTTGGAATCCAAATCCTTTCCAACAGAAGTTATACAAACGAAGTAAGCTCAGAAAATGTTGAGCTTGAGGAATTATTTGCAAGAATGAGGCCTTTTCCTAGGTGAATTTGGGACGATATCAAGAGTGTCCAATCTCTGAAAAAATCACTATTTGGCGTGGATCTTGAACTAGCACCTTTGAGAATGACGTAAGGCGTCATCTAGCACTGTTAAATTTACGAAGTCTAGGTTAAGTTAAGCTTACACATACTCATAGATAATTAAACCTTAAAACAAAACTCGAGAAATTCAGTTATCGACTTCCCTAATTCGTAACCCTATTGATTTGCACTTTGCTTTATCTTTATCATCTCGCACACTCATTGCACAATGTAAACACGGACATTCAAAATGTCATCAACTTAATGTCAACATTGAATTCCGATAGTTTATAACAATTTCAAGTCACTGTGACTGTGACTATGTAAGATGGCGGAAGATTGTTGAAGATGTATGTATGTAGGTACAATACATTAATTCTACTTACATAATATGTATCTTCTTCACGAGTGACGAGTGTATACATAATGTTGTAAAAGTTAGTACCACACTAATAAAACTAAAGGCCAACGAACTGACATTCATGATGCTATAAAGACGAAAAAATGTGACAAACTTGTTAGTGGTGTCTTTTGCAGCAGAGAAGCCCCATATTTGAGTTCTTTGGGCCTTGGGGTTTCCCAAATTCAGACGGTTATTCATCTCCGAAACAAACAATTCAACCTCATTTTTGTTTCAAATTTATGTGACTTAACTTGGATTAAGGTATACAAAAGCCCAACTTGGTCTGCACGATAAAACAAAATGACCTTATACCCGGGCTCGGAGGAATAAAACTGACGAAAACAATGAGTCCGCAATCAATTCATTTACTTGAATTATAAAAATCGAGAATTATAGTGATTTGCAAATAAAAAAATACACAGATTTTGATATTATCGAAGATAGACAAAAAAGAAACTACTTCTTCAATATAATAACCATAAAAATCAACGTGATGTAAGACAGCTGGAAATATTTTAATTGTCATTTTGCAAGATAAAAATATATTTGAATGTTTTTGTGTTCAATTAAAAAATGATGTAATGTCTGCAAATTCGTTAAAGAAATATTTGATTAATTAAACTTTGCTATTGTATTTCTGTATTCAAATAATAATAATTTAAATAAGAAATTTGATTGGATATTAAGTGTGGGCAAGACTGGAATAATTGACAATCCATGTCATGAATTCATGTATTTTATTTGCTTTTGAATTACAAAAGAATGTTTAATCAAAACGAGATCTCACAATTTAGTCTGTTAGTTTTTTAGCCTGTTTCTTAATCACGGAAGTGGTTTTCTTCATAATTTTTTCACTGAAATAACTGTACTGATGTCATTTAAGCATTAAATGAGAAAGTTAACAGTTTCTTATGTTCGCAAATTTATTTGCTGATTACTAGAAATGCTTCAAAAATTCGATAAAGTTTCAAAAGATTTGTAACCTTACGTTCTTAATTGTAATGATGTATGTCAGGCAGTCATACAAAATTAAGTGTGTATAACTTTTTGACTCTTTGTGTTACAACTTTTTAGCTTCATCACTTTAAAATGACATAATGTCCATTAAAAACTAGGTGGCGCTACAGCCCGTAGAGAACTAGGGCCTATTGACTTCCAACTGTCAACAATTCCTCTGTGCGAGTAATGTCAGAGATGGAGAGGAAAAGGACTTAAACAACGAATTCTAAAATTAAAAAATAACATAGTTAGATTTTTTAATTGAAAACGCAGTAAAGAAAATTGGAAAGAATGGTAAAATTTTCTTGCATTTACTTTTTTTAAACTAAATATTTAAAAAATATAATACCATGAATAAATAAAAAAAAAAAAAAAACAAGTTCAAAATTTCCCAAAAAAGGGGTATTAGCAATTTATTTTAAACTAGCTGACTCTACAGACGTTGATTTGTCTTAAATGTTAATTTTCAAACGAATTGGAATAAATAATAACCAAAAAAGTTATTATTTCGAAAATAGTGTATATTGCAACAAAAACGTTGTTTTAATGGAAAAATAAAATTTTCACTTTTTTAACATTCATTGCTTTTCAAAAATGGGTTAGATTCAATACATTTTTTGACTCATATTCAGCAAAACGAGGATTGCCAATGGGCGCAACAAAAGTAATTAAAGATAAGTTTACTTTTAGGGTAGATAAGTTAAGTATAAAGGGAATATTGGATCTGGTGGCTAAATAGATGCCTATTTGACGTGCCCGCAAAAAAATTTAGGGTCTTCATTTTTGAACTTTAAGTTCTGCGACCCTAGTTTATTTGGTGGAATTTTTAGAAATCCGAATTCAAATGAAAATACAGCAATGTTCACACTACTTTCAATTATTTCATACGCACTAAGCGTATGTCAAAAAAGTTTTTATACTTAGTCGTGCATTCCCTAAAAAACCTTAATTCTTAAATGTTCTAATTGTATGCGCACCTTTCTCCTTCATTTTTTTTTTCTTCGTAAGAACCTTATGTATAGAAAACTTATGAAAAATAGGTGAGTGAAATCGGTAAAGTCGTTCTCGAGGTAAGGAGTGACCATGGAAAATAGGGATTAATTTTTGTAATACATATTTACTAGAGGGACCGAAAAACTTCGTCTTGTCCCAATTTAATGCAGAAACTCAAACTATGGGAAAATATTGTTGTTGCTTATTCGATTTTCCATGCAATTTTTTTCATAATTTCTAGATGGCCGGTTGTGCTTCGCAAGCTTATTAAAAAATGGATCGATCGGCAGGACAACCGAAGTTGTTGAAAACATTTGTTTCGTAGTGCTGAATGTACATACATAAAACAATAATCGCAGATTACTTCATTTTTTATGTAAAACGTGGTCAATGTTTAATCCTAAAAAACACATTTTACCGAATTAAAAATTAGCCTACATGCTTTTTATGACTACAATCTATCTCTGTCCCAAATTTCATATTAAACGTTTGGACGTTTGACATAGCGCCATCTATTGAATACTTAGTCAATCCAGTCAACAGATGTCGCCATCTGTTAAAATCGTTTGGAGGTAACAGATAATTGTGACTGTCAGATAATTGACAAATAATTTGCAATAAAAAAATATTGCGATCATAAATTGAGATTTAAGGTATCCTATCTTTCAAGTTGGATTAAACTGCACACGGTGTATGTAAAAATTTGATTAAAATCGGTTAAGTAGTGACAGGTAATTTATATATATTAGAATATGTAGATTTGCAATTTTCTAAATATTTAGCAATTTGCTAGACATGTTCCTACATATTCAATCAAATTTGAACCTTATTTTTCTTTTCGCTAACTAGTAAAGTACTTATTCCATTTCATTAAAAACTTGGCAACTGAACACTTGTTAAAAGTGACACTTTGGGACAGACTTACTTAAAATGGCTTTAATAACATTTTACTAAATCGTTAAAAATGTTGGGTAAATATTTCGTTTTTTATAGTACTAAGAATTTGAAAAAAGAAAAAAAACATATTTTGATAATGCTCGCTCTGTCTCATTTTATAGAAAATAGTATGTAATAGAAAAACGTTACAATTTAAAATACTAAAAAAATTAATTTTGTCCTTAAAAGTTCTGAATGAAATGTATTGTTCTCTCGTACATAAATAGTTCTTTAAAAATAGTCTCATAGAAATTAAAAATTAACGTTAGGAAAATTTCTTGCTTTGTAAGGTTTTCAAGGATGCATTCTACATAAATTACGTGTCACGTTGTTTGTCCGCGATGGACTTCTAAATTACTAAGCCGATTTTAATCAAATTTGCACACCATATACAGTTAGATCCAACTTAAAATATAGGATAGCTTACATCTCAATTTATGATTGCAATATTATTTTATTGCAATTTATTTGTCTATTATATGGCAGTCAAAATTATCTGTTAGCTACAAACCCTTTTAACAGATAGCTACATCTGTTGACTGGATTGATTAAGTATTGGCGCTTAATAGATGGCGCTATGTCAAACGTCCAAAAGTTTCATATAATCTACAATTTAATAACATAACCACCACATGTTGCTGAGGCTAAAGTATTGGTTAAATTTATTTTGTAGTAGACTGAAATACAGCGAATTTTACTTTTTTAATTTTTTGTGTTAGCGTTAAGTATTATCAAATAGTAATATTTGGAATAGATTAGATTATAGTCTTAAAAAGCACGTATGCCAATTTTTACCCGGTAAAATGTGTTCTTTAGAAAACATTTTATTTTCTCATTAAAATTGTGTTGTATATTAATAGTTGGATAAATTTATATTGAACAGAGGTTAAAGTAGATACATTTATTTTGACCACCTACCAAATCTCAACCCAACGAAATTGAAAATTTGAAATTTCTGAACCATGATTTAAATATTGAACAGCGATTGTGTATCTGACCCCAAGTGTTCCAAATTCAACACTCTACTCGTAGTAATTTTTGATATTAAACCCTGGGCTTCTTAAACTATTTTCAAAAGCCACTGTCTTTTTCAACCTTCCCATAACTGCTTTGGTTTTATCCACTATATTTGTGATAAATTGAAAAGATTAATTTTTAAACACTTTAAACCTATTATTAATAATAATTAAGAGCCATTAAGAGGTCGAAGAAGTTAAAATACTACATGTATCTAGATAAATATTAGTTAATCGTTTGTTATATATATTTCAAGGCAGATGGTCCAGCAATTAATAATAAAAAAAAAAAAATAACAATAAACAAAAGAAATATTTTCTATATTTTTTTTTTTCATAAACAAGATGATGTATCATTCATGCAATCCAACCGATCAAGCTTACGACAGCTAAACTCTGAAGACTACCCTTGAAAATTAGGTCAGCACTCTTAAAGATACTTTTTTTTCGTTGCAATAAATAATAAAAAATTCATTCAACAAAAATGTTTGCTTATGTTAAGAAATTCATCTCAATGATTGAGATGATGTATCGTTCTCTCATGGTAAGCAGATTGAATCCATTAAAAATTAAATTATTTATTTCATTCCTTATAATCAAAGAATTTCAAACTTAACAAGCAAAAAATAAAAAAACGTTCTTTAAACGTAAACAAACATTAAAAACATTATTTTTAATTTATAAACACATAGATTGACGCGAGTCATTTTAAGTATCTACAGGTACATACAGCACGCGTTCAGCATTGACCTTCGTTAGCCTCGGAACGTTTGATCGTTTTTTTTTCTTCAAATTTCCCCCACTTAATCTCAATCTTTGATATAGGTATACTTACTTGTTCTCGATAGAATCCAGTTTGCTGAGATGAGTTTGGTCCATTGTGGACATGGCAGATACTCGTTCTTGGATTTGAGTTACCATCTCGCTAATGGGAACCTGCGCATGGTGTGACGACTAAAAAATGAAACAACGACAACAACAAGAAACAAAAAATATCTGACACATTATTCACTTGCTCTAAATTTAGATTTCACATAAATTAAATCAAAAAACAAAAAAATGTATCTGAGACACTTCTCTTGAATTTGCAATGCAAGAGGATTATGGAACATCACAAAAAACCCACCCGATTGTTTCGAATCTGCTGCAAATCCCGTCGCCGATAGATGGGATTTTCAGTGGCATTACAAATGCCCACGACTACTGCTAGAAGCCAAAAAATTTTGATTTTGGTACGAAAACTCATTTTCTTTTCTTCCAAAAAATTATAAAAATAAAAAACTTTAAGGAAGGGAATTTCAAATCACTTTGGGATGAGTATACAAAAAGTGTCAAGACTTTTAAGTTTCAACAGAAATTCATTTGATTCTGAACCGAACACAATTTGGCGCGGTGCGATCGCTGCGGTTCGTAAAAGCGAACTGAAATTGAAATTTCTGCTCCGGCCGGCTTCTGGCTCTGGGCTCTGGGGCGATCTGTGTTGATTCCTGGTCTGGTAGTTAAGTTGGTTTTGCTTTACTTGCTAATGGCAACAGCAACGACGTGAAGAGATGGAAGACTTGGTCGATTGGTTGGATGAGACATAGGGCTTTATTTATGTCTGATAAAAACTTGTTGGAATGGAACTTGTTCGATGATGCGCCCATCATACCAACTGCCACTGCTACCGCCGGCCGCCGCCTGAAGCTGATAAAAATTAAATTGATAAGTCTTGGATTCATAAGGTAATTGACATTTTTGGAGCCGGTTTTTTATGGATGTCGATGTCGGTAAGGTCTTCTTCAATTTCGTAGGGTAAAGCTTTCAATGTTTGTGAATTTAAAAAAAAGAAAGAAATGTGGAAAAACTTGTGGAAAGAATGTTTTTAACTTTAAAAAGAGTATCTTTTAAAAAGTTTTCTCGACTTGAATGTTGATTTATGTAAGTTCAAAAATTGTTAACAACTTTTTCGACAAAAAATGTTCCCGGTTTCACAAGCTTTTTTATTATAATGTGAAGGTATGAAAATACGAAATACATGCTAATGGAAACTACTGTCATTCTACCTTATAAATTGCATAATTAATTTAAAGTACTTATTTAACATTAATGTGCTATTAATACTTGAGTTTAATTAGTTAAAATACAGATTTACAAGAATGCATAGTACTTTTACTGTACAATCAATTTTAATGCAAAGAATTTTATGAGTCAGTGTTTAGAATTCATTAAAATAACTTGACTTGAAAGTCATAAGTAGATAGGGCATTACTATTTTATGTATGGTTTTCGTTATTTTTTAATCAGATGTAAAAATTTTATAAAACACCTTGGACAACATTTTTATCGAATGGATACATAAAGAGGTGTATACGTTTTTTAATAGCTTTTAATACAGCAATCATTTACCTAAAACATCTAAAAGTACAGTGGGACTAAATACTTATAAATACGGAAAACAAACTTGAAAGTGGTGATAATTATGATGTCAGTATTTTTAGCATTGTCAATTTTACTTCTAAAGTTAAACATTATTAATCATCTTACAATATAAAAGAATGTCGTGAACGGCTGAACGGATTTGGATGAAATTAGGCCCTAGACCATTTGGCCGCTCGACCCACTTTTTAATAAGCTTACGAAGTACATCACATAAAATTGAATGGAACATCGGATAATCAACAAAAATTATTTTGCATAGCTTGAGTTTTTGCATTAAATTGGATCGAGTAAGAAGTATAGAAGTAGAAGAAGGGTTTCTTAGTAACACACATACTTACAAATTCTTTGAATATTAAAGATTAAAATCAACTAGCTGATTCGAAAGACATAAACCAGACAAATATGAGAAATAAAATAATCACTAATACGCCTGAGTGCATCGCAGTAGGTATATGCCTGTATTAGTCCAAGAGCTAGTGAACCCTGTGGGCAACGGTCTTCCTGTAAGGTTAGAAATTTGTCCACTTACGATTTGCATGCTTAGAGCAATAGCCATGACCTGGCAGGCTTCAGCCCTGAATGTCATCAGGCCCTTTATTTTTTTAACTGTAAAATAAATTGAGTTTCAAAACTTGTTTCTGTGGAGTTTATTCATTGTAAATCTTGAAATAAAATTGACAGGGCAAAAGTATATGACAGGTGAATTAAAAAGAGCTCAGATAGTTGACATTTTGATATGATTTCAAGAACTTAAAATTTCTAAAATGAAATTGTACAGTGCCAGTCAGTTTTGAATTTTTGAATGAAACCGTCTCTTGGTTTCTTCTTACACTCTTTTTTTTACTGTATTATTTCTTAGGATTTTAATGAACTTCTTTAAGTAATATGCAATTTGATTGCATTTAAAAATGGATTAATTGTTAAACAGTTATTAATAATTTAATCATAGAGACCAAGAAAATTTGAATGCAATAAAAAAACGTTGAAAAACAGTGCTGGTCATGAGACGATACTACCCTTATAAAATATAAAAAAATATCCAAGCCAAAACTTTGACTAGATAGTACTTATCAGAGATCAGAAATAAATCTCAAGCTTTTGAAAGGTTCCTAAATATATAATTGTTATTTTTGTTGTCATTTTGCATAAAAATCTCTTATTAACGTTTATTTTCAATTTAAAAAATAATTCCATTTTGCTTTTTTTATGTTACGGTTAACATGTTGATGTTAGTCCTGAAATTATAGAGATTGAATTGATAATGTTAGGTGTCCCAACACCTTAAGTCACAGTCGAAAGAGCATTTTCTTCTCTGATTTTTTTTATCAAGTGAATAACGTTAAAATCTTGGAGCAAACAACCTTGAAAGTTTGTTAGTAGTGCAACTTGAAACCTAAAATAAGAAAAAAAAAAAAACTTAGTTTGTATTTATTTTCGAAAAAACATGGTCTCGATAAATTTGACAATTTTTTTTGCATCAACCATTTTTGATTTATTTTTTTCGGAAAAAAACCAATTGTTAAAAAATAAAAAATAAATATCAACACTATTATTTTTATTGTCAAACCTCAACCGTAATCTCTCAACCTTTTCTTATAGAAAATCGTCTAAAATAGAAGGAATTTAGTTCTGAAAAAAACAATTTTTCTTACTCCGGAGTTAGGTAATCTACATAATATATTCTATTTATTTTATGTCTACAGAGTGACACTTGGAACGTTATACTAAATGCATATCAAAATAGATTTCATTTTATAACTTTAAAATAGTTCCGACTTTATTTTATTAAAAATGCTCTTAAAAATTAGATTTTGTGTCAGTTTTTTTATTTTAATTCCAAAACTGAGAATTAAGTCGAAAGACATTCCAAGATTGTCAAATATTGTTAAACAATATTTCCTATGAAATCTTATCTTATATTAAATGTAAAATGATTTACTAGGAAAAGTGAGTACCTATACGCCCCCGTATACAATGCTACTTTAATACTACTTAAGCCAATAATTAAATTGAGCACGAATTATTTCAAATAAAGTTAAGGATATTAACTTCAAAAATAAATTTTACTTTTTCTTTAGACCCATTTGCTGAAATGAAACTTAAATAGGTACTTAAGTAAAACATAAGAAGCTTGTGATAATTTAAACTCATGAAAAACTAGAACATAAGCACTAGTACAAGTACACTAGTACAAATTGTATGAAAACCAAACAAGTGATGGAAAAGTGGTCGTATAAGCTGCGTCAACTGTATTTACCTACTACATATATTTTTGTCCAAGGGCTAAATAAGTATCTCTACCAATAGATACATAAGTTGATACCTAGGTAAGTATCTAGATTCTTAAATCAGCAAAGATAAATAATAATTAACCTACTGATGGCAGTTCATTAGCTTTAACACGATCAACAGTCTAACTCCACCGTTAAGAAACATCTGCTTTACTTTAATGTATTTACCTTATGACGGATACACACTCATAGATACATTATGTATACCGCATTAGAAATTACCGCCTGAAATAAAAAATTATTTACGTAGGTACATAGATCAAAGAAAAAATATATTTTGCTGTCTGTTTGAAGCATAGATACCTAAAAGATGTTTAAGTGCAAAAGATTACTCTATAAATATCTTGTTAACTCTTATAACTTGAATTATTAATTTTATAATTTTGCTTTTAATTAATTATAGCATACAAAAATTTTGCATAGTTTTTCAACAGTAAATTATCAATAAAAATTATTAGAATACTATTAGAATTGTGCGGCGTTTGTATAATTAAAATGATATTCTGTTTCTTCATTTTAAGATACACGATCGCAAATTTTATTGGATTATTAATAATCGTAATTGTTTTACTTAACGTTAACAATAATAAAGTTTTATAATGTCGGGGCGGCGCGAACGCCATCCCCGGCTACCAAAAATTACACGCACGAGTTATTCGCATTAGGAATAATCGCAAAGGTCAACTCAGCCGAGGTGCAATGGCCAAGCCTCGCTTCGGGGGAACCGCCTTCATGATCACGGTAACCCCTACGCCAGGTAAGTATGCTTAACCATGATTTTTCTCTATCCCAAATCAAATTTCCCGCTTAAACTACTTGTGAATTATAAACATTCAAAAATTAAAATTCCACTTGGAAATGAAAAAAGTGTGTGTAAAATTGTGGTGGCTACGAGACGTCATCGTCATACACACACATAGTCTTTGTGTTTTTGTTGCTGTTGAAGTTGAGAGTGTACGTAGCGCAGTGTCAGCTTCAGCTGTTGTGTTGTTGTCGACTTTGGCTCTTTTTTTTTAATCAAGATGTAGGATTGTATAGTTTAGTTATGCCAGATCAATGTGTCAGTAGTTTGTTGGTATACTTTCACCCCGGTGGTGTTAAGATCAACGATCACTACGAAGGGTGTTAACTGTAGGTAGAGTAATTGAAAGTTGATAGATGATAACAATTAAAGTCATAAAGGTGCCTGTATGTATATTTCAGGTAGCTCCATAAATAATGTGTGAGCAAGTATACATAGGTACCTATGTTTACTTTGCCTTTCATGTCGGTTTAACTGTCAAAAAATTTGGTGTAGGTAGGTACCTAATGAATGAAAATTATATCGCTGTAAAATTCGATACAATACTCGCAAATTTTATTCTACTTAAAGTTGTTTAAAAATTAATTTATGATGGGCTTAATTTTGCAGTTTATTTATTTATTTACATCAATTATTATAGATCTTTAAATCTACAATTAGACTAACGAAGGTTACCATAATATAATTTTTAAAAAATTACAATTTAAAACAAAACTAAAAAAAAGATTAATTGAATACAAAACATACCTATACAAAGATTGGACTGGCATGATTGGGGACAAGTTGTTTTTTCGGATGAATCTAAATTTAATTTATTTGGACCCGATGGCAATGCGATAGTCCGCCGAAAAAAAGGAGAAAGATTTTCGGATGAATGTGTTTTGACTACCTACTGTAAAACATTCTCCTTATGTGATGGTATGGGGAGCCATTACAATTTTTGGTGTTGGTATACTATTATTATGCTTGAAAATGCTGCAAAATACATTGAAATTATTAATGACGGTGTTTTGCCAACATTGGAGCAATACTCTGAGCATTCCGAAAACTTAATTTTTCATGACTCAGCTCCATGCCACCGAGCCAAAACGGTACGTTTAAACATAATTTAAATAATTCTTTTGGACGATTTTAGAAACATTGTTGAGCTCAGGTAAAGCATCATAAGGATTCTCTTGGGATTTCGTCACTCCCATGGCCAGGAAACAGTCCGGATCTGAATCCTATTGAAAACTGTTGGCAGCAAATGGGCAAAAAAATAAAAGAAAAACGTCCGAAATCCATCATTGAGATGAAATCAATAATAGAAGAAGTTTGGTACCACGAAATCGATCAAAATTATTTGAAAAAGCTGTTTAATTCCATGCCAAACCGCATTCGTGAGGTCATGAAGAAAAGGGGCGGAACGACGAAATATTAACCATTATTTTTTTTTATTTTTTTCTTAAATGTTTTATTAATAATCTTTTAAATAATCCACCATTATATTTTTCAAGTTAACATGATTTTTTTACATTAAGTTATTTTTTACAGTAAATCTATTTATATGAAAATGTTTGTAAGTCAACATTATTAGAACTAAGATTAGTTTCTCTAACACAGCGAGTTATAGGCTCATTGAGTGCATAGTTTACCCTATGTTCATTTACACAAAGCATAACACGTTCTCTTAGCTGTCAATCAAAGATAAAAGAAAGGGGCAGCATTTAATGTGATTAGATAAAATATCACTTACGAACAACAACGAGAAAACTTTTCTTCTATTAGGTAACTTGTGACTGTACTTAATCCAAGAAGTTGACATCTAATTGAGTACTAGGGAGTTTTGATGTTCCAACCCAATTTCCAAATAACAAACCTAGTGAAGTTTTTTTTGAATCTTTTCAATTCTGTAAGAATGAATATTGTAGTATGGATTCCAAATCACAGAATCTAAAACAGACCTCACATACATAATATGAGCTATGTATAAAGAATTTTAAGTTTGAAAGGATCCTTAAAGTCTTTAGAGTTGCGTTTAAAAAAACCTAAGATGTTGTTTGCTTTGTCTACAATAAATATTCAACATGCTTTACAAAATTCAATTTAGAGTCAAAAATGACACCCAGGTCTTCTTTGTCGTATACTCATTCTAGAATATGGTTCTCAATTTTGTATTCGAAGAAAACTGTTGAAAAATATCGAGACTCGACGGATTCAGTATTTTTCGAACGTTTTATTGCGAGATTACCACACGAACAAATCTTAGACATTTTGAGAAGTGGCTACAACCGACTCTGAGCGAAGTTAGTCAAGGGCTGAAAAGGATTAACATTATAGCAGCAGGCGACCGTGCGAAAAATTGGAAATCGAGATTATTGCCGCAGAAAATTACAACTTCCAAATTGATTTAATCTATACTCCTATTACTTTTTTACTTTAATATAATATTATTAAGCTGAAGAGTTTGTATGCTTGTGTGAACGCGCTAATCTCAGGAACTACTGGTTCGAATTGGAAAAATATTTTCGTGTTGGATAGTAATAGTAGGTACATTTGGGCTATATAGGTAACATCACACTGCGACCAATAGGAGCGCAGAATCAGTGGAAAATGTTGCAAAAAGGGGGAAAATTATTCATATTTGAGGGATTCCGTTACGTGAGTTGCGTAAACGGTTCAAGTTACCAAAAACTTTCTCAACGGTTTATAGTGACGATAAAAATTGATATTTCCTACCTATTTTAAATTTTGAAACTCCTAAAAATAAGATACAAAATATAGACCAACTTAAAATTTCCATCTACTCGTTTTTATAGGGGTTGAAAATGTAACACAAAATAAAATAATAACAATGATCATAAGTTTGTCATTCATCGTAACATAAGTCACAGTTACTTCGTGTTGGAAAAGTGTCTAAGGAATGTGAAAATGTATTGGAAAATTACTCTGGCTTCTCTTCAATGTCGAATAAATCTTTCGCCTTTTACTAAAGATTTCCGTGGAGAGGGGCACTCTAATGAGTCTAAAATAAATTTTTGATTGTGCCCGGCGAAAGCTGGGCCATAAATAATATACAAGTTTTGATATTAAGTCTAAATTTTAATATTTTCGAGATCGTCATACGTCATAAAGGTGAGCGTGTTATAATGGACGGCTTAATCGCCGCCGCGTCGTTTATTTATGACTTCAGATTAACCCTTAAAAGCAATCAATGCCAGTTTAAATCGAATCAACGTTAGAGGATATTATCCTTGTGTAAGCAGTACTTAGGTCTTCCAAATCGGTGGTGTCCATTTTTCTCATCTTATTCAGGCTAAAATTATTGATATTCAACGATTTGCTGTTGGCTAGACTGGCCAATTATCTTCATCCTGCACCTGCACTAACAATTAACATGGATGTTTCCTGAGCCATCCTCTTTGATCCCAAATACTTTTCCAGTGACCCTGACCAAACGCTCTAGAGTCCGTAATGACTTTATCTTCAAAGTTCAAACCGTAAAATAGCGGAGATTTGACACCTTGTCGTCTTGAACATGGAGATTCTCTTGGGCGAATAGTTTTGAATTTTTCTTTTGATCAAGGTCATAGAGTTTGCATTTAAAGTTTCCCTGCAAAAATAAATCATTTTTAAACTGCTGTGCAGCCCATTCAGCTAACATACGTCACACGTGGCATTGTCTATGGTCATTTACATTCAGATTTAGTCATAAGACACGACGACGTAATATTCGCCAAGTTGTGGTCTGCAAAAGGCCAAATTCTTGTGAGTAATGCTCAAGCATAACCGATAGCCTCAGCCTCATGTCGAATTATTTGACAACACAAACTGAATTAAATGACAGCCAATAAGACAGATAAGTAGGTATATCTTCAAAAGCATGAACGCTGTCAACTGTCAAAGTTCAGAATATGCCACTTACCAAAAGTTCGAGGCCTTAACACCAATTCAAATTCATATCTTAAAACTTAGATAAAAGACTTTGCCTAGCTAACAACATTTGTTAAACTGCACATTCCAAAGATGCTACGAATATATCCTTGAAATTATCTTAGCATACCCTGTTTTATTGATCTTATACTCATTTTAGATATTCCATTGTAAGTTATAGAAGCCAATGTCACGAGTATCCATTAAAACCCAAGAAGGTAACGTAATAAATATCTATACAGAAATAAATAAAGGAGTTTCATTGCATAATCACCATCCAACAATCTAAAACGAACGTGACGAAGTTGAACCTGGACAAACGTTCGTCCGAACAATTGTTCCCATAATGAGGTAAACTGAAGAGAAGACTTTTGTTGTTAATTTTCTTGAGATAATATTTGACATCTCAGGAACGCCCATCCCCATAATAATTTGTTTTACCTATGTAGGTATGTAAGAAAATTTTCGTTGCCATAACTAAGATGAGAAGATTATTGTCATCATTAGATGAGCAAAGTCTTTTGTTTATGCAAATATAAATTTTTAAACATTTCTGGTCGTGATGTTGATTTTTTGTCGATATTGATATTTAATTCCTTTTAAAGGTCTTGAAGTTGGATGTCATTCGTTTTCTTGACTTAATAAACAAAAATTTGTATGAATTTAAATGAAAAAAAAATTATTTGTGATGAGAAAAAAAAAATGTCTTCCTTTTTCTATTTTTATTTATTTTTCCTTAACTCTTTGAGCACGACAGTTGTCAATTGTTGTGTTTTATTCACTGATGTATAGCAAGTGCAGCATTCAAGGGAATAAAACGATCAAACTCACTTTACATACACACAGCACAGCAGCCATTATTTTTGCTGGTTTAGTGGTTTCCTTTTCGCAAGCAATCAAATTGTTGTTGTTTGACGACGGAAATTTTGCTGAGCTAGGTACCCAGCAGTGAATAAAACACAGCTAATAAATACTTGGTGCTGCAAAATTAATGTGGAAATCTTTTTCTGGATCTGGACCGCTACAACGAAAAAGATGATATCGTTCAATTGGCTGGCTTAGGAAAGGGGAGGGGACTATGTAGGTATTCAGACTGGGAACTTTTGTTGCGTGCCAGAAATGTGGGCTTCCTTTGATAAGTGTGGTAGTGGCAGATAGTGTGTCGGCTTGTTTCTGGTGTACCTACCTAACCTATATCTTATCTTCAGTATGTTGTTAAATGTTTATAATTAGTTATGCGTATTTTGTTTATGACTGATTATATTTTGAATTAAAAATATTATTGTAGGTAGTGTGATTTTTATTTTGTTTTTGGTTTATGATAATATTATTTATTTAATAAATTTTAAGATTCAAGTTGTTGGAATTAATCGGTTATTGTAAAATGTGTTCAATATTCATAGTGTGATACTCAGGGTTGTGGGTATTTTCTCAGGGTTCTGGATCATGGAGAATGTGGTGGGGTGTAGTTTTGGAGATGATTCGTATCAAACATTCAAAAATAGGTACAACGTTTCCTCTTTAATACGATAAGTATAAGAATAGAAGAAATTATAGATTTGATCCTGTTTGCGAGGAGGGCGAATGGAGAGAAGATATACCTATATAACTGCAAACACTGAGCTGAACTCATCGACAAAGAATCTTCGAATCCCGGCCTCCAGGTTCAAGGTGACAAGATACAAGAAGCCAAATTTCTGCGAAGCTAGAGCGTTTGGTCAGGGTCACTGGAAAAGTGCTCGGGAATGAATCGAAGAGGAGAGGTCATGGTGTCTATGGAACGGGAGTACCAGAAATTTTAGCCTGAATAAGAGATATGGACGCCATACCGATGTGGAAGAGTGGAAGACAAGCTGTACAGCTAACGATACAAGGATCTCATCTCACGTGGATTCGATTCGAACTGGGATTGGAACCTGGATGCATTTTTTAAGGGTTCATCTGAAGTCACAAATAAACGGTGCCGGCGGTTAAGCCCCGTCCATAATAACGCTTTCTTTTATGAGCTTATGACAATCTTGAAGAAAGAGTCTGTACTTTGTAGCTAATAGCAAACACTTGTATCTTATTTATGGCCCAGCTTTCGCCGGGCATAATCAAAAATTTATTTTAGACTCATTAGAGTGCCCCTCTCCACGGAAATCTTTAGTAAAAGGCGAAAGATTTATTCGACATTGAAGAGAAGCCAGAGTAACATTTCACCACATTTTCACATTCCTTAGATACTTTTCCAACATGAAGTAACTGTGAATTATTTAGCGATGAATGACAAACTTATGATCATTTTTATTATTTTATTTTGTGTTACATTTTCAACCCCCATAAAAATGAGTCGATGGAAATTTTAAGTTGGTCTCTTTTATATCTTATTTTTACTAGTTTCAAAATTCAAAGTAGGTAGAAAATTCCGGTTTTCACTTCTGAAATGTGTTCATGTTCAAAATATCTTACCAGAATAGTATTTAAGGTTCTTCTTATTAATGGGCCTGCTAATACTAATTTTGATTATAAGGGGCTTAATAGTTTGCTTTTAAATTTCGAAAGTTTTAGAATTATAAGCCCTACGAAAACGCCTTCTTTATTTTTTGTTCTGTTCAACTGAATCCATACGGTC
Source organism: Scaeva pyrastri (assembly GCA_905146935.1). Taxonomy (NCBI): domain Eukaryota; kingdom Metazoa; phylum Arthropoda; class Insecta; order Diptera; family Syrphidae; genus Scaeva; species Scaeva pyrastri. The sequence goes on from LR989929.1 coordinate 56,047,705, forward strand.
TTTTCATTTCATTTATAAATTATTTCAATAATAAATAGGTATCTAAGTAAATTTTTGACCTTTAGTTACATTTTCAAACTCCAAATCCAAACGATTCTTCTTCTAAGAAAGCGAATGATTACGTACCTATTCCTGAATCAAATCGTGAGTGATTCACAAGTCAGAAGTAATCAATCATTCCCGAATCAATTCGTATCAAGCTAGATCTCTTAACTTTGAATAAATAAAAAAACTATAATTTTCTTCGTACTTTTAAATTGTTTTTATTTTAAAATGTTCAATAATTTGTTTTGTGTTCTTTTTTCTTTGCTTTCTTTTCTTTTATCTTATATTTTATAGTAATCAATTTACTATTCAAAAATCAACTGTGTTTTGTTTCATCATCTTCTTTCAAATATAATCATAAAATTATTATTTAATTCTCTTAAAATAATTATTCATTTATAACTATAAACTTATTCATATACAACTTACTTAATTATATAGAATATTGATGTCAAAATCAAAAACAATAAAATATTATAATTTATTACTTTCCAAATTTTATTAATCTTTTTCTTTATTTTTTGTATCAATCAATAAGAAATGAGGATTTAGTATTTTTTTTTCTTTCTTTTAATATATTTTTAATCGTGTGTGTTATTTATAAACATTACTTAAATTATTATTTACAATAATAATAATAAGAATAATCATACTATGATTACTATATTTTTTTAATAGTTTTTTTTTTGTTTTTATTTGTTTAAATCTCTATACAAAAGAACGAACCTAATATACGTTTTTTTTGTTTGCTTTTAATTTATATTTAAAATTTATTTAAAATTTGTATCTTTGTAACAATAAATTTATTCTTATGTCAAAACTTAGTTTTATATTTTCATAACTCATTTGAAAAATAGATTTAAGAACTAAAACAAACAAATTTTTATCTATAGAAAACGAGTCGCTTTCAATTGATGGGTTTTCTTATTTCTTATAATTATTAATTAATTACTTAATTTTTGTTTTATTACTGACGCTTCATGTAAAACTTACCACAAATACATTAACATACACACACACACATACGTGTAGGTATTTTATAAACGTATGTACCTTGTACAACTTTATATATCAATATCGTATAATTTATTATTTTTATTTATTTATTATTTACAATTTTTAATGTGTCGAAGTCGATTTTTAATTTGCTCATGTAGAAAAAACACATAAATATGCAATAGAAAAAGCCGAAAAAATTCCCATTGTGTTTTGTAAATATATTATTGTTTTTTTTTTGTTTTGTTTTTAATTTCTTTTTCCTTCTTGTTTTGTTTTTAATTTATTTATTTTGTTGTTTTTTTTTCTTATTTCTTGTTCAATTCGTTATTTTTTAAAACAAAAAACTGCGTGTTTCTTAAAACTATGGACGAATTTCCGGGATGGGATGTGCGACCTGTTTTGTTTTATATAATATATGTTTAACATATATTTATCGTTTTTTGTTTTGTGTAAGCAAATTAATAAAAAAAAAAAACAATAAATCAAATTATAATTTTATTTGCATGAAATAAATTGCAAAATATATTTAATTAACTTATATGATTACATGTATGTATATATATTTTTTTTATAAATTGGGATGGAAACTTGTGCGAAGGGTTTGAGGAATATGTATAAAGCGTTAACAATAATTTTTATTTATTTTTTTTTATTTTAATGATCGATTTTTATTTTAACTTTCATCTCATTTTCGTGGTAAATTGGTATTATTCTTTTGATTTTGTGTTTCGTTCGATTTATTTTTTCTACTCGAGTTTAAATACATAATATTTATCTATTTATTAAGGTGTTTGTTTGTTTTTGTTTTTGAATTTTTTAGTTTTTAAAACAAAATTAATGTAAGAATTTTGATATAAAGAACATCAATAGAGGTAGATTTTTATTAAAACAAAGTTTATTCGTTAAGCAGATGTTTGTAATGATGAATATGTTAAAAGTTAAACTTGAAGTTTGCAATTAACTTTAAATTGTTGGAATGTATTTAACTTTATTTTGTCAAAGTTTAAATTATGTCACAAAGAATCTCAGAGGAGAATTCAAAAGAATGCAAACATTTAAACTAAATTAGAACAATGGGGCGTATGAGTACTTTTTTTACAAATTTCAATTCTTCATATAAGAGGAAAGAAATGAAGAACAAAAGACTAATAACGTGTAACTACTCGTAAGTGAGGTAGTGATCAATGTCTTATTCATTTAATATGTTCATTACAAGTTGATTAGAGTAGCAAACAGTAAACGTCTTCCAGTTAGATCCACCTCCAAACAGATATCTCTGGTTTTAGACATCCTACTGATTAAGTTATGGTTTTTTTCCGCATTGTTTCTCAAGAATGGAAGCAAATATTTTCCGAGCCAAAGTATTGGAAAAATAGTTCATTTTAAATATATAGTAGCAACGTCTTAGGTGCTTTCGTACCTTAATCATCATTTGCGTCAACTCACCAAATTCTGCTAGAAACTCGTAACACTTCATTGACGAATCATGCATCGAAGTCTTTTCATAAGAGTTTGTCAGTTTTATTTAGATATGCGACTACAATCCAATCCAATAAATAACATGGAAGTTGCTTTTCTACTGGATCTCAATGAAATTATTAAAATTTGTTCGTCTTTTTGAGAATGTTTCCCGGACAGATCGTTTTCCCCTAAAAGTATGTACTGATCTTTAAAATACAATATACATCAATACAAACCTCTCGGAATGTATGCAATAAAATAAAAACAATACAATTATTTTAACTAGCAAAATTATTAAGGAAGAAAATGTTCTTCACATTAAAAGAGTTTTTTGAAAAAAATAATTTTCAATAATTAAAAGCATTTAGTAAATAGCCCGCTATTACGGTAGATGTCGCTATTGAAGCTGTAATTTGTTGACATTTAACTACTACGCCATTAATAAAAATGGAAGCCGGTCGATCATCAAAAACGTAGTCGTGTCTTTGACGATTGGATCCTTGAAATGTAGGAAAATCATCATCTTGGCCTATCAAGCCCATTTCCACCTCGATGGCTACGTCAATAAGCAAAATAGTCCCACATGAGACTCAGAAAAGCTTCTCGATTCTCAAGGTGTAACTGTTTGATGCGGTTTATGGTCCGGGGGTCATTGGACCTTACTTTTTTGAAAATGAGACTGTTATTGTTAATGGATTGCACTATCATGAGATGATTAATGATTTTTTATGGATGGTATCGATATGGGCAAAGTTCACTTCCAACAAGACGGCGCGGCGGCTACGGCCACACAAGCAACGAAAACATCGATCTTTTACAGGAAAAGTTTCCGTGTTATCTCTCGAAGGGGTTATCAAAATTGGCCACCGAGATCTTGTGACTTCTTCTTTTGAGCCTACGTGAATGATAAGGTCTAGGCCAACAAAAGTAACCTTATTTGTTGAAATACGAAAAAGCGGAATTAATTGAAATGATTGTTTCTGAGAAACCTTCTTCTCATTTAAAATTCATAAATTGTGATTTTTCGGAGAATGCTGTAGTATATTTTTTGGGAGAAAATTTTTAATTTTGTCAGCTGTTTTTTTATCACTTGTATGTAACCTAAACATATCATCACCTAAAAGAACGACAAACTTTGTTTTTCTATAAATAAATATTTTTTTTTTACCGAACTTCGAGAAACTTCGGTCAGTTCAAAATAAAAACTTTCTAAATGACTGGAAATATTAAATAAATACATTTTTTTCTTTTCAAATTTAAGTTTTTCTACATTAAGTTTAACTACTTGTAATCCACTATAAAATTTTACTTTAACAATTTTTATTCATCTGTCTTTACGATTTTTTGGCTGAAATTCTATTATTTAAATTATTTTATTATTCTTATTGTGTTTTTTTTTTTCTATTTTATTTTAATATTTCTTATAAATTAGATCGTTTTGATTCTATTTTAAAATTTTCTAAATTTAATTTAAAAAGGAAATAATTTATAATTTTATTTAACAGATTTATAGAAATTGCTTTTTTCTCTAGTGTTTGTTGTTGTTGTTTTGTTTTTGTCGAGTAGATTTATTAATTTAACGTTTTTACATAATTCATTTTTTGTTTTTCTTTTATTTTTTTTTTCATAAGACAAGATGTGGTGTAGTTATACCTATTCAACGTTAATTTTTTAATTTTTGGTTTTGTTGTTAATTTTTAGTTATTTTATTGAAATTCTATGAAGGATTTATATTTTGCTAAGTTCTTTCTAATAGTTTTTATTTTTTTTTGGTTTATCTATTTACTGAAATTAAGTAGGATCGAATAAATTTGTTTTTTGTTTTTTTTTTTGTTGTAGAAAATGTCACTACGTAAACTTTAACATTTAGGATGATTATTTAGTTAAGAGAAAATTAAAATTAAAAAAAAAAAATGTATATAAGAACTTCAACTTTTGTACAAAAATAATACAAAAAAATTGTACAGCAGATTCGATGTTTAATTTTTAATTATTTATAAATCTATAAATGTTTGATGTGCCGATAATGGATTTTTGTTTTTGTTTTTAAATTTTATTTAGTAGTTCTTGAGTTTGAATATTGTTAATAGTGCAAAAGTCGACTTTTGATGGTAAATTCTATTGTTAAAGATAAATACCAAGGTAATTATATAGATGCACCGTTTAACAATTATTTGTTTAAATAAAGCGTAGGAACAGACCGATAAATTATTTTAAACAAAATACTGTAAATAATATCGAAATAAGTAAAATGAAAAAGTTAGTCAGTTTTCTGGAGACAGTCTGAGAATTGAGAGGATCACAAGATCTTGATTTTTTTTTCAAAACAATAAAAGGCACTGGGTTGTTTTTTTTTTATAAACATTTTTGTGTGCAAAAATCACTAATGTAGAAGTTTTCATTGGTGTACTAAATGTATTTTGTTCGTTCCCCTGATTTGACATAATTTTCGAGTATACGTATTTTTTGTATTTATATATAATATACAACATTGTTGAAAGTGTGTTTTTTTTTTTCTTGTTGATGATTTGATGAGGAAAGAAGCGTTCTATTTTACAAAAGCCGAAGCCTGTTGTAGTGCGAAAAGAGCTTCAAAAACTTGGCCTGTATCTGACTAAATTCCTTAATTTTAAGGGCAATAGGCAAAAGTATATAAGTCAAAGTTAAAATCACTTTTCACATGAAATTAGTTCTTGATTCACGTTCCGATGAATTTCGAAACTGTCAAACCTGGAAATTCATACATTTTCAGGAAATTTGTTATGGTGTCAATGAAGATTCAAATGGACATTTGTAAGCCTTAAAAAAAGCTGAATTCTAAGCTGAAATCTAAGTGTGTCATATTTTTAAGATGTTCCTTCTTTAAAAATTCACTGTGAATTGAAAATTTAAATATTTAGCCAAATTAATAAAAATTTTACAAAACTCAATTCTTTGAATTTAAGAAATATATTTGAAACTGATTTAGATGATATTTTGTTAGTCAAGCTCTGGTTTAAACTACAGCCTGTTGATTTGGAACTTTGTGTTAAAAATATGTCTTAGTTCTATTAATATTAGAAACTATAATGTTCTGAACCAGAATAAGGTTAGAGTTCCTTAGAAGTTTCAACACACTTTAGGTATAGCTAAAGTTTTAATTTTCATTTGTAAGACGAAGTAATGTTCGTCTACGACATTCATTTTTGGCTATAAGCTAAGATCTAAGATCTTTTGATCAAAGATGCTATTTGAAAGATTTGTTCCTTGTTTAACAAATAGAAGATAATTTGGCCTATTTTCGAAAAAGACGATCCTATGTCCTGCAAAACTGATTGTGAAATAACACTGATAGGTAATACCATTTCCTATGTAAGTGTATTAAGTCCTCCCTCGAAACTATTCAATAAATACCACTGTGGCTTCTCGGTAATTTGACCACAGACTGGATCCTGGAGGAGACAAACGAATATCTAGTTTACCAGCATTCATTGTCAAGAGCTTTTTAAGGTGATGATTGAACTCGAGATCCCTGAAAAACTAATCCTACTGGTATGAGTAGTGAGCAGGTTCTTCGAAGTAGTTATAAAGATCATCTGCTTTGGAAAAGCTTTTGAGCAGTATTACTCTAGGAACTGATGCTACTAAGGTTTGGTAAAACTAATGGGTTCACGCAAAAGACAAAATTGACACTCTGCTAAACCTTAAAACTTAAGTTGTTCCTGAGCCAGACTTGGTTCTATGTCGTGTAATACAAGGATGTGGTTCAAGAAATCAAAACACCTTGGTGCATTTAATTGGCCACATTTAGTAGTGTTTTAGAGAAGTGAGACTTCAAATTCTAGGAGGCCGAACCTCTAGCCTGGATTACTTCCAATAACGTGTCTGTGATCGTAAAATATAAAAGTCTACTGTGTCTCAGGTAGAGAAGACCTCTCATGCATTTGAAATTACTTTGATCAGTTTTTTTTGCTCATTAAATGCTCCGAGTCCTTTTTTGGTGTTAATATGAAGTTAAAGTGAGTTCCATGAGCAGAAATCTTACCTAGATTCTAGTATAAGGAAATTTAACTGTCGTATACTTATAAGACAGATGCTTAAATTTTAGAACTATACTATTTTAACTAAGAGCTCTTTTTTGTAAGGACTTAAAACGTCTTTTATTAGATAGCTAAGCATTATTGATATAGAAAAAAAAATTCCTAATACTTTGACCACAATCAAATTTATCAGAACCGAATAAACCAACCAAATTTATGATAAGTAAATGAAACAAAAAACACAAATAAAATAAATGTTATTATGTTTATTTTATATATAAACTTTTTTGTTTGTATATATGTTTTTTTTTTTTTTGATTCAGATAAAATAAATGTTTTCAAAACAAATAAGACAAAAAATAATACAAATTTTGAAAATAATATATAATGGTTAATAATAATACATTTACATTGAAATACATATTGAAATTAAAACAAAAATGAAAATAACTAAAAAAAAACATAAAAAATAAAATTGTGTAGATCATTATTTTTTTTTCTTTCGTTTACCTAAAAATTATTTGTAAACATTTACAAATTAGTTTTTAATTTCTTTATCATCATTAACATAAATTGCAAGTGGTATAAAATTTTAAGTAATATAATATTTTTGTATATATAAATGTATAAACAAAGACGAAAAAAAAAATAAAGAAACTTATAAAACACATTGTGAAAAAAAAAATTATTAAATAAAAATAAAAATAAACCTGTATAATATACGTAGATAGTGTGTTATTTAATTTTGCATAAATTTATTATTTTTGTTTTGCTTAGATTTACTATCAATTAAATTTAATAAATTCAAAATAACAATTTATTTATTTTTTCTTTTCATAATATTGTGTATAAAAAAAAGGAAAATTATATTAAAAAAATGTTTACAAGATTTTAATTCTTTTTTCTTATTAAATTTTGTAACAAAGACATTAAATATAAAAAACAAAAACATTGAAAGGAACCAAGGACAGAAATTAAAATTTAAAAATTTAAAAAATAACGGCATTTTCATTTATTTTGCTTTTAAATTGCAGAACTTAAATACATATTCCTTCTTTGAAAGATGAGCGAACGCATCATAAATGACTGGATGGATAGTACAAGACGACTTAATTATTCTACTCTACGCTTTTAATTGTATTTTTTTTTTTTTTTTAATTTTAGTTTAACTCAATTTTATTATTTTTATTTATTATTTGATCGTGTTTTTTTTTCATTTTTATCAAATGAATGGTCCTGTTGGTCGTAATTCACAATTTGTTTAATTTTATTATTTTTTTTTAATATTTAATTTCGTATTTTATTTAAACTTTTATTTTGTGGTAGTTCCAAGCGTCATCATTTAAGAATCCTTGTCGGTCCAGATACTTTTTTGTTTTTATTTTACAAATGTGAAGTTACCCGACGTCGAATCTTCAGCATACTTTTGAAGTTTTAAAGATCCAGCGCAGATATAATTAAGGACTTCGTTTATTTTTTTTTCTTTAAATTATTTAATTTCCTTTTCTGATTCCATTCATTTTCTAGTATTTGTTTTGTTGTTTTTATTTTATTTATTTATCGAATTAAATTATTTAATTTCCTTTCTCTATATATTTTTTTACTTTTAAATTAAATTAAAAAATATTTTTTATTTAGGTTTTTAATTATTATTATTATTTTAATATATTTATGTATATGGCTGCTGTTAACAGTAGTGACGAACACCATCCAGGGATAGAACTTGCTTTAATTTTCATTTATTTTGTCGGTTAGGCTCTGGATACAAATGCACACCTTCAACGGTGAAAATCGATGTTTCTGAAAATAAAAAAAAAAATTATTAAATTTATAATTTTATTTTATTTTATTATATTTGTTTTAATCCATATTCATGTCATTTTTATTTTGCTTTCTTTTCTATTGAACCTATATTTGATTTGGTACACTTGGGCGTATACGTACTTTTTTAATGTGTGCATTTTTTCATTTGCTGCAGCATTTTTTTTTTACAGTTTTCGAAATTTGTTTACACAAATCTGATCAAAGGTTTTAATAGCATCTTGTTTTGACAAATTAATTAACTCTGTCTTTGACGAAAATGAGGTCATTAGGGATATGAAACATAATTACCTAATTACAATAACCTAAAGGTTAAGGCTGCAACTTAAACTAGTGACGGGTAATTTCACACGAAATCAATTGTTGAAGAACAAATAATTAATAGATTGATATTAACCATGATTTTTTAAAAATACCATTTCAAAATAATTGTTCTTTATAAAATATTCTGCAGAATATTGAATTTACCAGATGTCCTTGCTTGTGGTCATTTAATTTAAACTCAATACCACCACAATCTTCCTTTCCCTTGTATCATGTACAGTGATAATATATACATATATATGTACATATGTAAGTAGTTGCAGATACAAGTATCCTTAAATAACATCAGGAAGCAAAATGTGCGGTTTCAGTCAATTTAATATGTGCGGTAGTTTTAATTAAAATATATTAGAAAAACCGCAGGTGAGTGTTCTCTCATACCCAATTACAAAAACACTCATGAAACTTCAACGAGACAGGACTTACTTACATGCACACACACACAAATTTCAATAGCTATATCTTGTCTGTGGAGGACGCAAGATATGACGAGTCGAACAAGATTTCAAAACAATCATGTCCTTTATCGATTTAATATTGGTCTTGACGTAAACGCGGTTAGTTGAAGGGGGGAATGACAAAACTGTGCCACATAAAAGATAGTATTCACAGGTGCGGTATTGCTATATGTGCGAGTATGTGTGTATGCACTTCATCAGGACGGATATGAGTTGGTAAATATTTTGACGGATATTATCATAGAATGAGTTGGTATACATACATATATCCTTAACCATTTTATACACATGCAATGTGTCAATGTGACATGTGAGGTGAGGGCTGTTGGTTGGTGGCAGGACGAAAGGATGCATGACTAATTAGGAAAGGATATTGAATCACTCACGGATGTGTTAGCGCAATGCCAACAAGATTTGTATACATACAAACAAACAATATAGTACACAACACAGGTCGAGCCATGAGCCATGAGCCATGCAAATAGAATGTGCCAGCGACAATAAGGAGTTCATTTTAATTGAGATGAAATGATAATGAAAAGGATGTCACCTGCGAGTGTGCACATCCTGGCGATTGGATGGCATGGAGGTCGGATGGGCGATATATTCTTTTGATACAAGTAGATACATACATACAATGTGTATGTATGTATGTATGTGGGATATGGGCAGTATAGCTGGAGGCCAGGGTAAAACATCGATGACAAATAGAGAATTCTGCTGTGTATGGTATTTATTTTAATTAATTATTTATCGATCAAGCGGTGGTTGATGATTTATGTCACGAGGGTGATAAATGTATGTACGTGTGTATGTCAATGTGCGGTTTTCAATGTAAAATAATTATGGTGGCGGAAGGCAGTTTGTATCCATATTCTCTTCATATTTATAGTTGATGCACAATCAGGTTAAAAATTTAAACTTTACAATACGTTCTAAATATAGATACATCATATCTGATGGCTAAAAACGTCAGTGAATTTGATACTATTTTTGATCCTTTAAAAACCCATAACTCACAAATCTTTTAAACTACTTACTGTTTACAATCTACAAAGTTTATTGCATTTACAATTTCTATACAAAATTAAAATCCAATTAGGTTAAACATACAAAGCTAATTTGAAACAAGATACAAATATAGATTTCATGACGAAACTGTCAATTAGCTTAACTGTTTACAAGTACCTTAATTGTAATTTGATTTGTTGTATAAGTCAAACATTTTATGGCGTATACAACTTCTTATTTTGGAAAATCGATACAAGTATGTACTTATGTTCATTATTTTATAAGACTTAATTGGAAATCTTTAAAGTCAATTGTTTTTTAACAAATTGAAGCCATTAAATCTCAATTGGTTAGATTTTTTTAGTATACACAATCAATTTTTCTTTAATTGGAGTGATGTAAAAATAAGTTCGTAAGTTTACTTACTTTCAAATGCATATTTAAACATTACAAAACCGAATTTTCTAAAGACTCAATAAATTCAAGAAATTTTAGATAATTCTGCCCTAATTTTAAGCTAGACAACTTTTTCTGTTTGCATTGACTTACACTTTTAATGTTGACCAAATAAAATAGGTCAAATTCGGGTATTAAGAATTTATTTTAGAAATTCGACATTGCTGAATTTGACGCCGACTCATGATCGAAAGGGGATCTCAAAAAGTGGCAGAAACAGAAACGATTTTTGGACCAATTTTTTAACCTTTTCCTCGGTATGCCTAAACCCTTAACTTACGTTGATTTTTAGCTGCATGAGAAGTTTCGATGGTTTTTGTCTATGGTTTGACAGTTGAGAATATTGAAACTGTGTTGACATTTCTGTTCAGTAAGATTTGGCAATTTATAATGAATCGTTTAATGTCAGGACAGCACTTCCAAGTTGTGAAAGTTTACTTCCCGATATTTTTAGAGCATTTTTTACCCAAAAATTGTGTGTTGTGATGAACCTAATTTCTGGTTAAATAGCTTCGTCAATAAGTAACATTGCCTTAAATAGAGGGAAGACAATGTTCAAGTTATTGACGAATCACCATTTTTTCCATTGCAACTGACTGTTTGGTTTATACCCTGGAAGCATCATCGGTCCTTATGTATATCTTTAGGAATGAGTAAGGAGATTGACTTTTTGTTTCCAAGAATTAAACAGCTAAAAATCTATGACATTTGTTTCCGACAAGACGACAAAGACGCTTAAGCTCGTTGGTCAAGAACAACAAGGCCGCGGCGTGGTTGTTCTGACAAACTTTCATCGGAACTCTTCAAACACGGCGGAGATGTGTTAATAGATAGCATGCATCCGTCAATAAAGTGTGGGTGGAGGATAGCATGTCCGAAGAAAGCTCCATATCCCCATCATCAAAAAACGCTACCTTATGTCCTGTAGAAATTACAGAACATAGCATATAAGATCCTATCCAACGTACTGTGTGAGCTTCATAAGCCCTTTTGCAAGACAATAATCGGCAAATACCTGTGTGGCTTCCGCTCTAGCAGATCGATCATAGTTAAAATTTCCACGTCTAGACAAATCCTGGAGAAGACCAAAGAATTTCAAGTCAAGGCACATCATCTCTTCATCGACTTTAAAGCTGCATATGATAGCATCCGCCGTAAAGAGCTCTATAGGTAAATGCGGACGAATTCGGAATCTCGGGAAAACTTATCCAATTGTCGTCGTGTGGCTCTGGAAAATACACAACTAGGAAATAATTCTTCTGAACTCTTCCAAGCATAAACACGGCTATCATGTGATGCCGAAGAAAAGGCATAACTGTCCACCGACAACTTGGACGCAACGTCACTATTGAAAGCAGTAGCTTCGAAGTAGTTTAGGAGTTCATTCAAAAAAACAATGGGTTCAAAACATTGAGCGAATGGACAACAACGGCCCGCTAATAAAATCTTCGAATTCCAGTCCCCTGGTTCGAGGTGATTACGAACACCAAACCTCCAGTTTTAAGACCAAGCTTACCCGGATGCCAGAGTAGATCAAAAGATATTAAAATCCATTCCAAACAGAACACCAAATCCAATTTTTCGGTAAATTAATCGAGAAACTCAATAAAACCTAATTTTTCTAATTCCCAAAACTGTTGTTGTTATACATATTGTTTTTTAAATCTAGATTTATACTCTAAGCCAGTTTTCGTTTCAACGAACACAATAAAATTGATAGCGTCCTATAATATTCTAAATATTTACACCAAACGTTTTGAATACACGTATTTTAAGTGCACACACTCAGCAACGTAAATATGGTGTATGACTTTCCAGCTACATGGGAATAAAATAATCCGCCTATCAACATTACAACAGCACAAAATTTCAAAAATCATTGCTACTCGAGCTTGGATAAATATCCATGCAAAAGTATCTATACACGATATGCATACACATTATGTATCTTTTTAATCGAAACATGTTTTCGCCCATGTACTCGTATATTTGCGTTCCTACACAGAAAAAAATAAAATAAACCAAACCAAACAACTCGCTTAAATCGGCTTTGTGGTTGACGAGAGTTGTTTTTCAACCGTGGTGTGATTGCAATCCCAGTTAGCTATAGCCATTCAGCAGCGCCATCTACCTCCTGCATGCCAACATGCAGCATGGTGAAAATTGTGCATTGTTCTGTAGATTTTACAGAAAAAAGGGGGCCAAGGCAAACACAGCTCCAATCCTGATGCAGAAGTAAAATAGAACGCATCCCTTTGGTATAAATTTACACGAATTTGACAAAACAAATAAAAAGCACGACTACAGGTCGAGGGTACTTGCTTTTATGTAAAACTGAAAAGTAATAACCTTTATGCATTTTGGAAAACATAGTATTTTATAGTCGATACTTAATTTGACCTTGACGAAAACTTCAGAAAATGGTACAAAGCTATTTAATGAAAGGCAGATGGTTAGGCTAATATATTTTTTATGAATCGAGAACTTACTCCATTATAGGGCATCATCTTCCCAAACAAGAACCCCTTTCTGGAATAGCAGTTACTACCCTTTAAGCCATGTTTTCCTTCAAATTGCTATGTTGTTGGCGTTTTTGTTGCTGTCACCACAATTTGTTTAAGCAATGAATTACTAAATAAACCGGCAAAATAATAATTGCTTTGCATATACATATTTGGAGCGCAGCACATCAGGCGGACAGTAGCGGAAGAAGCAAAGTACGAGTACTATCGCATCTACACTCCTGATGATGTTATGGTGTTATCCGAAAGTACTTTGCAAACATTGGACCTGTTATTAAGCGCCACAATCGATATACATAAACGCAGAACGAAGAACGAAGAAGATACTTTTGTTTTAAAACGAGACTGTAATCAGTAAATAGAAAATGTGTAGCCAGGAACAGTTGTTGGTTCCTTCCATGACGGTCGGTGGTGCCGCATATTCAATCCATGAAGGAATCTGCGTTTAGTTTTCTAAGAAGTTATCTGGCTTTGAATTTGAAGTTTGCCAACGGATTTAAATTGCAAATTGTATTTGTTTTTGTTTTTGTGTGTTTGTGTTTGAGAGCTTGTTTTCAAATTAATTTTGTGTTTATTTTCGAAATTAATTGCATTTGCGATTGCTTGGCTACATAAAGGCTTTCTGTAAGTTTGTATCGAAAGTTCTGTTTTTTTTTTTTTTTTGATTGTTTTTGGAAACTCAAGGGCTGCGAAAATATAGGTGCCTGGTGTTGAACACTTAAGCAAAGGTGTGTTTTAGTTTTTGAGAAATTCAATTTAATTTATTTCGGGGAAAAAAATGTATCAAGGAAGTGGATTTAATCATTTATCTTAAAGAAGTCTTGAAGGGTATTAAAGGGAAGATTCTTGTATTGTAATGAATTGTTAACTTTTTGTAAATTAACAATTGGAATCTGGATTGAAAAGAGCGACGAAGTGAATTCTGAATTAATAAGAAGTTAACTTCTTTAGTCCTAGGAATAGAGGTACAAATATCTTCTTTTTTTTCAAAATCTGTAGTAAACATAAGATCAATTTATAAGACGGAGATTCTTGGATGGAAGTACTTTTAGAAATATTAAAACCTAAATAAAAATATTTTCTTAACACATTTTTAGAATCAAGATAATCAACAAAAATTTGAAAACTTTTTAGAATATTTCTGCCTCTATTTGCCTCACAAAACGATGGACATTAGCTATGTTTTCTGAAAGGATTAGAATAACAAAATATGGTTTTAGACATTGACAACAACAAAAAAAAAAAAAATTGATATTGAGTTGAGACTTATGTAGGTAAGCATGGTTTTGGAAAAATGGAAAAAAAAAAACCCACAGAACTCAATTCTCTTTTCGAAATTCATGTGTTTGATAGAAATTTTGTCTTTAGTGGAATTAATCTTCAATTAAATTATTTGAAAAGAATGAACTACTCATAGAAAAGGATGCTTTGAGTCAAAGAACAGGGTTGTAAAAGAACACAATCATTTGCGAATTTAATGAAAGTACAATCCACGAATCCTTAATCATTTGAATACAATCATTTTTGATGTAATGTATTTTAATTTGAATGCTTTTTTTTTTTTAATTTTTACATACATCTGTTGTCTTTCGAATGGAAATAAATAAAATTATTGCAATTTTATGAATGCTTGAAATATCAAATAATGTTAATCGATTGATGTCAAATGATTAATGATTGTTTTTTGCTGACAAAAAATCCCTTCTTTTATTTTTTTATATTATATTTTAGTGAACACTGAATTTTGCAATATTTGTATCTAGAGGATGTTTTAAAAAGTGAATCAAAACTATTAAAGTCTGGTTCATTGACGGTTTCTAATTAGTAAAATCTAAAACGAAACAGCTTGGACTAAAACTGCTGGACCGATTTTAATGATTTCTTATTTACTTATCCATTTCTGACCCTTATAACAGAAAAACTCCCAACGTATTTAGTTTTGAACTTTGAGAACTTTGACTGCAAACGACAGCTCACATTAAACGCTTTGTTTATTCGTAACAAAAAATAATTGAAGAAAATTTTTGAATGAATAGAAATTACTTAGAACATATTAAGAAACTGTCAAATCGAAAAGAGTCCAACATATTTAGACTATTTGGTCAGTCAATTATCGGTATCGCTAAATTGACAATGAAAAAAATAATGTCTGGAAATCTGGTAAATGTGGAGAATTCCAAAAGCGTAGTGTTTTATTTCATGACGTGTCGCGTCAGTAATTTCTTTGGAAAAAAAAAACATTAAAAAGTTACTGATAAATTTGTTCGTTTTATCAATTTTAAATGTCTAAGCTTTTCTACAAAATTATGCCTTGGAAACATTGGAAATCAATCCACTGAAGAAGAAGAAAATTCAGCATGTTTAGAGAATCACCGGGGCGTATACGTGCTTTTTATATTTTATTGACTTTAAAACAAAAAAGTCTGTCTCCAAGCTAAAAAAAAAAACAAGATATATTTCTTTAAGACGGCCATACTTTGGTTAAAATGTGCATTTACATACATATATTGGTCGAAACCAAAAGTTCAGAAATGTGTCCATTTTAAAATTATGCATTAAATTTTAAGACTGAAAACAAAAGAAAAAACTTTCCTACAAATAGCTACTTTTTCTAGAAGAATGTTTCTTAATCTACATAAATGAATATTTAAAATATTTTGTTCTTAACTTTTAAGCTCAAATTCGAAATAAAGTATTTTCTGAGATGATATCTAAATCTTGTCAAAATCGAAAAGCGTCAGACTCGTGTCGGTATCGGTCTCGTATGGTGAGTCTCGTTTTGGTTCTCGGCTTCGTCTAGAATATTTGATCAATGTACTTAAAAATCTAATGTTCGTTTCTAAATATCACTAACAAACTATAAATTCGAAGTTCTAGCTATCCTTTATTGACATTTGACTGTTTATAGCTTCTCATATCAGTAACGTCGTCTAAGAAATATTTTTTTTCTAAATATGAAGTGACAAAAATTACCTAAACACTCCATTTTGACGGTCAACAATAAATAGTTATTTTGTCTGCCGGAACTATAGAACCCGAAATAAACAAACGAGACCGACGACGATACTGGCGAGAGTCTCGCTAAATTTTGGTATAAAATCTTCAGTCTTATACAGGTTGAGAGCGAGACTTTTTTCGTCTCCTGATCAGGATTTGTTAAGTGTGTTTTTAAAACGTACAAAAAAGTAAACGTCACAATTAAATAGGTTATTATTTTAAAAAAATTTAACAATATTTATGTAAATTAGATTAAGATTGACTTTTCAAACGCCCTTCTATTTTATACATATATATGTACATAGGTTAGGTAGTAATGTTTCAATTAGATTGAAAACAACCTACAAAACAGCTCAACATCAAATCCAACTTTTTTCTACGAAAATACATTTAAATCGATCCTTTAAAGTATATAAAAAAACGTGAAGCCCGAATATTTCATACATAAAAATACTAATAACTTTTAAAAAATACTTACATAAAAAAACTAAATACAAAAACTTAACTTACCATCGGGTAGTTCGTATAATTTTTTTGGCAACTGTGCAAAATACGAGTGATGCAGTGCGTCCTCTGCTCCTATCCTTTCCTCAGGATTCAATTGCAGAAAGGCATTTGCTATCGTTTCTCCTTCAATAATATCGTACAACCTAGGAAAACTATGACCTAATTTACGCGACCTATAAAAACCTGTAGAAAAAAAAATAATTGAATTTAGTACCAGTAAAATATTTATATGCATATAAAGTATTAAATTAAAATGCACAAAGTCCTTTTTCTGTCTATATACAATTTTCTATGTCATCTAAAGTTTTTGCTTACCTAATTTATGCGGTTTGTATCCGGGAAAGTGTGTTACTCCTTGCCACGTCTCCTCTGTCGGCGTGCCAAGTAATTTAAATATCTTATCCAGCTGATCGTACGTATCTCGAATACCGGGGAATGTTGGCATTCCTGTGACCATTTCAACAAATATACACCCCACACCCCACATATCCAACGATGTGGAATACTCGGTGCTACCAAGAAGGACATCTATAACAAGTACAGAAAAAAAAAGAAATATAAGGATAACAAAATTAAGTACATTTCTGTCTATAACAATTTTTTGTATGTATTTGTATACGTATGGGTGTCCTGTTTGATTAAATATTTAAAAGGAAATAAAATATAAATTATGCAACTGTTTTCCCTCTGTATTGTATTTCGCTTATAATAAAATGTTGAGTTCAAGTCTTGGTCGCATCTACAAGATCTTATGTGACTGTGAAATGAGAAAATTAGATAGAAAAGTCATTATCCATCTTTCCATCGTGGTTATTCATCAAGTTCCAGAGGTAGTTCTTAACCGATTCCCGCAGTCAATTAAGCCTTGAAGATGCGATGTGATTATCCTGTCATCTTTGTAGCGTGTTTCATTAAAATATCGTGGTTTACTATTTTTTCTTCATATCAATAACTCGCCCTTACCCCTATCGCAAGTTAAAAAGGATATCCTACCAGTACTCTCTATAAGGATGCAGAAAAAGGATATACCTCTATATCAACTATGCAGGCGGTCATTCAATTTTTTTATTTTACCACTTCTGTTGCTATTGGTCGTTAGGGGTTAAGTTCTGGAATTGTGTGTATGTGGGAGAGAGGAAAATGCCATAAAAAAAATAAAGAAAATGAAAGAAAATAGGAAAACGCGGTTTGAAAAGGATGCGCGATGATAGACACTGCAGGTTTTGCAATCTAATAGGATTACCCAGGACTCAACTTGACTCGACTCTCTAAAACTAGGTACATAGCACTTTAGTATACTTGACTGCGGAAACAAATATAAAGCCCCCAGATGGACGATATAACAGACCTACATATAGAAACCGGATACAGGATAAAGCAAAATAAACTAGAAAAAAACAAAAATAATAATACGGGAACCAGCAGAAGTTTTTCTGATGTTTTTTTTTTTGTTGGTCGATGCCAAAAGGATAAGAAACAGTTCGTTTTTTTTATTTCAATTTTATTTTTATGATCTGAGAATTATAAATGAAGTGATATAGTTTTGGGGTGACCAGCAGCAGTCTATATCAATTGTGTAAATTGAATCACATAAAAAACAAAACAAAAAACGAAATGTTGATTTTGATCTGAATAACAATAAAAAAATTAAAGAATTTTTTGTTCGTCAGATAATTATCAGATCAACATAAGTTTTTAGTTCTTTACAAAAGTTTATAGTAAAAAATAATCTGGAAAACAAAATTTATTTCAAGGAATTGTTTCAAAAAACATTTATTTAATTTTTTAAAATTTTATCTTCATAGAAATTAAATTTCTGACAGTTGACAATTTTTATTCAAATTTACTCTATTTTTGACATTTATGTCAAGAGTGTTGTGATTTTGATTTTGAAAATTTTGTTTTAATTAAAGATCTTCTGTTTTTTACCTTCTACAAGAATTAGAAGTGTTCCAAAAAATGTTTGACAACTGTTGACAGAGAATTTAGAATTTAGATGCCTAACCAGTTTAGCAAACCTCAAGTTTACAATGTTTTTTTCTTAAGGCACATATTTCAACTTCCACAAACCTTACAAATTTCATAACTAAGCAATGATTGAGTGTTAATTTTAACTGATACCAAATTTGAGAAATTGGACGGTTACAAAGTTCAAAAAAAGAAAATTAAAATTTTGCTTTTCATAAATTTCTTGAAATTTCAAGGTGATCTGACAGTGATCTAGTTAAATAGTCAAGGCAGTAAGTTACGATTTCTGAAATTTTGTGTTTGGTGTATCTTAGAAACAATAACATTTATGTTGAAATTTAGCGTTCTATACTTGTAAAATTAAAGTTTCTGACTTTATTGTTTCTAAAGTTAGAGACTGTCAAAAATCAGTTCTGTTTTTTCCCGATAAAAAGTTGTAGTCCTGATGAACTTGTCACTTACGTGTTTTTTGATTTCTTACAACAAAAAAAAAACATTAAACTACGAATTACAGGTTCTCAATTATTTTTCATTAAATCCAAGATATCAAAATAACTTGGAGAAGAAAACATTTTATGTTCTTCAATTTGTCACTATATTTTTTTTTACAAAATCGTTATAAATTCGAAGTACTGAATTTACAGAGAATCATAAGACATTTCTCATTTTTCTTTTTATGGTAAGTACTCGTAAGTGCGAATAGGAAAGGAAATATTGTACTGCGTTTCCAGTTTGCGAATTCGAAAATTGACTAAATCACGAGTATTCTGATTTTTGTTCGAATACCAAAACCTGTCGTTTTCGAATTTTCGCAGTACTGATTTCCGTATTGTTTCAGATTTTACGGATTTTACAAAACGAACGGATCTACAATCTGCCAAAAAAATTGACGTTTACATTTCGATCTTCATTTTATTGGCGGATTGCAAATTCGATTGATGATAAAAGAATGCTTTTATTCCAAATAAAGAATAAATAAATTGATTGTTTTTATGGAAAAGAATCCTGATCCTGACCTAGGGAGAAAATGGGTAAAGACTGATAACAGAATATACTGGTAAATGGTAGGAAGAACTTACAAATGATTTGAATGCATTAGGACTACCAAAGGAAGGGAGCTTCTGAATAGAAAAAAATTAACCTATAGTCATTGGCTTGGTCCTTTGTATATTGACTTCGGACTTTTGAATTTGTATCCATTTTGGACACGAATGCTCTTTCACTATGTTGACAAACTTCTTTAAAACTATGCTTTAAGTCGATAATTTTACTATCGCAGTAATGGATCCGCCAGTGTTCTAAGGATTTAAGAACTTTGCTTAAGACAAGGAATTAACCCGTTTTAAATTTAAATAAAAGAATAATTTTGGAAGTCAACTAAATCATCAGAAGTTATTGCATCTGTTCGGAAGTCAGTTTTACAATTCGGACGAAAATCAGAACAGCCGTGAATATTGAAAATTACAAGAACCTATAGGAAATGCTTTCTTTAGGTCGATTTATGTCTGAAGTTTGAAGTTATATGGTAAATTGTTGCAATTAGAAAAGCTAACTAAATTTTCTTAAAAAAAAAAAATGTGCTGAATGATAAAACATTTTCGAGATATTTACAAAAACCTGTGTTTGTTCTTCAATGACAAACGACACATTTGGGATTTAGTCACCGTCTAAATGTAAAGAGTTTTTCAATAAAACGTTTCATTTTAGATAGTCCTGAAAAGCTGTCACTTTTGAATCTGTCATCTTTTGACATTTGACAGTAAAGTCGAAGTTCGAAACATTGAAGTAAGATTGATTCATGCAGCACTTAGGTTTGTCGATTCCTCACTTTGAATTAGGCATTTCACAAACGACATTACAAAGTATTTTGAATACTTACAGATTTTTTAAGGTCAGTTAAAACAAGAACTCAGACCGGTCGATCATATCAGTAGCTTGTCGTGCAGTAGATTTGTATTGAGAAAACATCCTCAGTAATTAGGCCCTTTTTCAAGTCTATTTTTTCGAAGAAGTGATCATGCATATTAAGAAGTCAATGGCGCAAAATTTTAAACAACCTATTGTTAGGGGCTTAACAGTTTACTAACTAGCAATTTGCTAAATATTTAACAATTTACTAAAGACTCCAAAATTTTAAACCCTTTTTTTCGTTTTTCTAACTAGTAAATTGCTAACTTCTTTTTATTAAAAAACGGGTATCTTTAATTATCTAAATAGTGACAGTTCGTGAGAATTAGCAAAGCAAACATACTTCCCGAATTATGAAAATCACGCAGGAATCAACACTTTGAAGTAGAATTGGAAAGATATTTTTTTTAGGATAATGACAGATATCATATGGATTTAGCAAATTGCTAAAAGTTAAAGTAGGGTTTCCGGGATTTTAACTTTAGCAATATGTAAATAGATAGTAAAATGTTAAAATCATTTAAAATTAGCAAAACCATCTTTTCAGCTTATCAAATTGCTAAAAATGGGTTTAACAATTTGCTAAATCGTTTGAAATTTTGCGCCAATGTTTTTTTCAACAACGAGAGGCAAGCTTAAGAAATGTTTGTTCTTGAAATGGTCACCCTCGAATGACGTTTTATTTTTATATTTTGGTCGGGAGATAAACCTTGTTCGAATATTCACCTATATACATGCATACATACATACGTATTATATATGCAGGTAGAAGTAGGTACAAGGTATTTCCAACACAAGCGATATTGAGTATGTTACAAACCTACAAAATTAAAAAAAAAACCGAACTGGAAAGAAAAATATACAGCTAAAAAGTTGAAAAATAAAATAACTTTAATTTCATGTGTATCTGTGTGTGTGTGTAAGGGTGTTGTGTTATATGATTGCCAGGGCGGATCCTTTTATTACGATGTTTTTTTTTTTCGTTTGCTTGTAATGGCTAAAGTTTTATTGATTTTTCTTCCTGCCACAATTTTGTAGGTGAAAAATTGAAGAGAGCTTTAGTTAAGGATTAAAGATTAATGGATAAGTACTTCCTGTTTTTTTCTTTCTTTTTTTTATTTGTTATTGCTACGAGTCGAATGATATCGATAGTTTTTGCACAAGTTGAATGTAAGTGTATATATCTTCTTTGTCAGATTTATGTCTTCTCCTTTCAGTTCTTTAATCCGGTGTGCGATACGTTTACATAAATAGAGCGTGAGAGTGAGCGAACTGATTGAATTTATATAGGGGGGTAATCTTTATTGGAAAGTAAGTTTAAATTACAACTTGGAATGTCAAAATCGATAGAATTTAGTATTTTATGTTTGAAATTTCGAAAGTTATCGTCGTTTTTCGAAAATTTGTTTGAGAAAATTACTTTTTTATTTCATTTTTGAATTTATCCTAACGATGAAATGATTTAAATGAAATGATACTAAGGAAAATTTGTGATTACTAACTAAGGACAAAATTCAAAAATATATGTAGCAAAGTTCTTAAAATTGGAAAAAAACTCCGTGATTCGTGATAAGACTGATTATGTTGTTAAACTTCGTACATAAAAAAAAAATGATTAATAACATTGTTTCATTAAAAAAGGCTTTCGCCTTGTTCACCAGAATTCGGCCTTTCGCAGATCGAAAATTAGTGAATTTTGTGTCTAAGACTTGACTGTACCGATTTCAACTTTCGTTAAATAGGCTCTGGAGCAATTAAAAAATGAGCTTAATCTTAACCGAAAAATCATTTTCAGTGAGAGGGTCGAATTTTGGTTAAATGGCTACGTCAACAAACAAAAATTGTTAAAATTAGGACTAATACCGATTCAGGATCATTCATAAGCATTTCAATGAAATCATCTTTGAGTCATATTTGAGAACGACGGAATATTGATCAGGATTGACACATTTTGTTATACTTAAATTTAAGGATTTTATAATGAACTACCCTTTACTAAAAACCGTACTAAAGTTTAAGTGCAATTAAAAAAAGCAACAAATTTTTGTATTTGTTTTAATCATACTAAAATTAAATAAAAACTCATAAACACCTTAAAGCTGCTTATAATAACTTATCCCTTACAGTCAATTGCACAAAAAAAAAACAACAACAATAACAAAAACATAAAAACTCACACACTTTTCCAGCAATAAAGTTCCATCTTGACGGATGCGGACAAAGTTTTCCTTTCAACAAGGATAGTGAAAAAAAAAATAACACAGGATAAAAATAGATACTAATAGTTTTTTCCTTTCACCTATAAATATATGTATGTACGTGGTGGTGGTAAGATTAAACTTTTGTCTTTGTGTTGGACCAATCGGCTTATCATCATCGTCTAGTCAACCCCTAATAACAATAACCGACCTGCTTATCTTCACCTCAGCACCAAGGACTAAGGATAGAAAAACTTTGTGTCTTATGCTGCGTGTGAATTAAGGTCAAAATAGTAGGTGTATTGCCGAACTCAACGCCCACGTTTAAGCTTTTCACAAACTTATATTCTATTCTTACACCTTTCGTTAAGCTGTACAAACAATAACTAATCCTGTAAGGATACAAAAGTATAGTGAAAACCCTTGGTTTATGTGTTTTACTGAGACTATCACCGTTTTATGTTGTCCCAGAAAAAAGGATACCACACAAGTTTAGTCCAGAGGCCAACATCCGAGGATATAAATAAAAAAAAATTATCATAATAATGTTCAAGAGAAGAGAATGTACAAGGTGGCGCAAAATTAATAATCCATTTTTGATTTTGAGTCCTTTTTTTTACTAAAAAAGTATCCGTCCAGTGGTTACCGAAACTGTTGGTGAACATTTTCGCCCGATTTATTGATTATTTCAGGATTTTCTAGGACAACTGTTTGCATTTTTCTTGAGACTTGTTGACATAAGCCTATAGGACTTCAAGTAGCCCCAAGAAAGAAGCCTTTAATCGGGCGATCTTGCTGGCCAAAATTCCAAATAACGCGACGGGGAAGTTCTTCCTTCATCATTTATTCTGACTCGTGCTGTGTTTGCAATAGTTTATCAAGCCCCCTTAACCAATTCCAACATCAAGAAGTCTTATATCGTGGGTCCGAAGGCTCCGAAGAGTTTCCCATTACGAAGATCATATTGTCCATAGTTTCCTCGAAAAAATTCGGGCCAATCACTCCTCTAGCATGAACGTCACTCATGATGATTTTCCAAACAAAATTGTCCCGTTCGTTGTTGAGATAAAGGATTGATTGACACGCATTCTAATGCTTGCTGTTTGTATTTTGCAGCTGTCTAATTTACAAATGTCAAACATCATTGACTTAACGACAGTATGCCATTACAATATTGATTAATATTGCTTCACCTTGTATCAAATGAAGTCCTTAAAATCCTTTCTTTTTTTTGCTCATTCATAGAAAGATTTAAGAGAATACCAACTACAAAATTTTTCAATTCCCTTTTGTGGAAACTCAGAACGATCCACAAGGAAATATATGTATGTATGCATGTATGCATGTGTGTCGCAGGACGAGTGTTTGTAACCCTCGATCGATTTATTACTTAATGAATTTAAAAGCTTTTTTAATCCTCGTTGAAACGGAAACGGAAGTAAAAAATTGTGAACCAGTTGAACCGCCAAAAACTACCACTACCGAGCAAGTTGTGACGGTTGGCGGTGATGGTGGCGGTAGTGGTACCGGAAAGGCGAGAATGACATCACGTGTGTGCCTGTGCAATTGCAAATTACAACCAAATAATATTTTCATTCATTGTGGGTGAAGTTCTTTATTTTTTTTTTTTGAGCAACGGCCATTTTATTTGTATTGTGTGGAATATTTTTTATCCTTTCTATGGGTTCCTTTTTCTAGGATGTTTTTTTTTGTATGTGTGTTGCCTTTTCTAACTAAAGAACGTGACGTAATTTGATTGCTGCAACGTTAGGTAATAAATGTTGGATAATCTCGCAAAAAGGATGAAACGGCGACTGACGACGACGACCGAGGACGTCGAGGAGAGGATGATGGAAGGATATTTTTTTCATTGCTGTTTGCTGCTGCAAGAGTTGATTATGTTTACCTCGGCTGTGTTGACGTTTGTAAATGCTGGCGGATTATGTGCTTGTAGAGTTCTTAGAATGGAGATGATAGAGGAATTAAAAAGGATGATACCGAAGCAAAGATATTTTTTGTATTTCTGATACCAGTATAGTATATAGAATCCTTATGGAGGATTTTTTGTCTTAATATAAAAAGTTAAAACTAATTAAAGTTCTTAGAATGTATAAACTTGTTAAGTATCTCCAAACTAAAGACTTTGAACATTTTATATGAGAATGAAGAACATCCTTGATGGTAATATCGAAGGTATTCACGGAAATGTAAAATCATAAAGTCTTCGAAGAAAATTGCTAAAGTCTGTTTCAGTCAGTTTCAGTGGTTTATAAAATCAAGCTGGGATATGTCACTGTTACAAAAATCGATTCGATAAAGATCAGTTTCTTTCAAGTTGTTAAAAAGCAAAGGGTTCTAATATGTATCGCTATTAAATGTGACCTCATTTCGCAACTATTAGAAAAATAGGTTAATTGGTTTCAGTCCAAAAGTTCCCCTTGAGACTTTACTGTCGAATGTTCCTAAGTACTAAGGACCTTACATGTTTTGGATCCAAGAGTGAATACTGGCAAAACCTCGTTATCTACAGTAGCAGAAGTTATGGCAATACTTTTGGATTTAAAGAGTTCTGAGCAGCCGCCTGCGTACTTCTTCTTCTGAAATGTTATCGGCTGCTACTATTGACTCAAGGTTTGTATTTGAAAGATCGCACTACTTGTTCCCATGTTCATATATGCTCTCGAAATAAGGTTTAACTTGTTCCAAAAGTATACATGGTCATTTATTAGGCCTTTCCGATGGCATGGGCCATTTTGATGTTTAAAGTTGACATATTCCCGGAAACAATTTAAATCAGACTATGTACATCTATATAACAGTGTTCAAATAACTTTTTGAATAAATTATTTACATATGTATGTATGTCGTAGATTTAGAAGAAGCAAATAATTTTGCTATCAGTCTTGTCTTGTAATCTTTGAAAGGTTTCCAAATCAGGATTTGAAATAAATATGAAGGGACTTTAAAATTGTTGAACCATTTAGAAACTCTTTAAACACTGCAATCAGGGCTTGCCACAAATAAGTCTAGATCGTGTACGGGTTTTGTCTCAATTTTCGCCAGTATTGTTAACTTTTTAAGTGTCCCGAAATAGTAACCATGGATGATAAGGTATATTAAAGATCCGCTGCCGATTGAAGGTGCGTGAGATATGTAGCTAAAACTGTAGGCATAGGCATCTCAAAAAACTTGATGAAATTTTGGGCATGAGAGAGCTGTTGATATTTGTTCGCTCAGGACAACAAGCGCAATCGTGAGACCACTACGGAGCAGTGTTTGAAGCTGTGTAGGAGCAATCCGAAGGAGTTTTTGTGTCGTTTTGTGACTGTCGACGGAACATGGCTCCTTTAGTATACAAACACGGGACCAAGCCACAGTCGAAACAGTTGACTTTACCCGGCGAACGTGCTCCAAAGAACACAAAGACTGTCCAATCGGACGAAAAGATAATAGCCACCGTGTTCTGGGATTCAAAATGTGTTATCTACATCGATTACCTGGAGAAGGGCAAAACGATCACAGCGCTCTACTATGCCGAATTATTGGTCCCATTCGACGCAGAGTCTAGGTGTTCTTGTTCTTGTTGGTGTTCTTCCAAAATGAACAAATTAGTCAAATTGCACTACAAACTGCTACCATATCCATTGTATTCTCCAGATTTGGACCTGTTCCAAACTTATTTTTGTTTCTAACCTTAAGTCGAATGAGAAGATCATCACCGCCTATGAGTTCTAATTTGCAGACCTCGAGAGAACCTATTGATTAGATGAGTTAAAGAAGTTGGACCATCGCTGTATCAAGTGTTTCGAGCTAAAAGGAGACTTTGTTGAAGAATAAATCAATACTTTTCTGTATTTATGATTTTAAGTAAATTTTTGTGTTGAATTTAGCTTGAATTCTCAAAAATTCAAAAAACATCATGACATCATCAATGCTTCTAAGGATTTTCTTAAAAAATAATTTCATCGGTGGTAAGAACTTTTTTTGGAAACCTTGCAAATGCAAATCGTGTACAGTTTTCAATTTCTCTTGACTGCATTGAACATCTTAAGTATATGTACTACTACTCGTAAGTACTTACTTGAAAATCTATTTAATTCAAAGAATAACAGCAGTTCTATTATTCTTTTGGACTTTTCAAAGGAAGGGGAAGTAGTAAAGCCGAATTTATTTTTAAGCTCAATGTTTTATTTAAATTTCTCTCCCAATGTTTTTGTTTTTTTTTTTTGTAAATTTTGTCGTTCCTCATGACCTAGTTTCCGACGGATACGGAAATTTACAACAAGACTGTATGTATATACGGGAGTACATAAATATTTTACCCATTAAGCCAAAACCCTGCTCATTTACAAATTTCCTTTATATCCAGGAAAGTGTCTCAGCATAAAATAAACTCGTTATTTATTAAATAAAACAAAACAAAAACGAAAAAAAAAAATAATAACAATAAAGTAAATAAATAAAACCCTTGGCACCTCCAAGCCTCGCCGATATAATAGGGACCTAAATCATTGTTTCCATAGGTATCACCAAAAACAGCTTTTTTGAAGTTACAGGAGAGGGAGACA
Organism: Scaeva pyrastri; assembly: GCA_905146935.1. NCBI lineage: Eukaryota > Metazoa > Arthropoda > Insecta > Diptera > Syrphidae > Scaeva > Scaeva pyrastri. The sequence continues at coordinate 56,074,967 of LR989929.1, forward strand.
ACCGGGGGCCGGCCGAAGAGAATCCTTGTTTGGTCTTTAAATGTTGTTGATTGTGACTTACGAATTACAACGAGTATAGGTGTACGAGGATAACAATAGAGCATAAGTAAACACGTTTTGTTTGTATATGTTTTTATTGTTTATGTTTATATACACCCCCCCATATAATCTGTCTTGTAAATTTATGGCGACAATAATTGTGGACAACAAAGACAAGTTGGATTTAAAGAACGAACACTGATACCGTCCGAATGGCCAAGAGTGGAATTATATACACACAAATGAAAATCCTTTTAAATCCAACTGTGACTGTGTAGTATTTTATGCAATAAATTCCTTAGACGTTGTTGTATTCATATTTTTTTCGAAAAGAAGGACATTCACAAAAGGGTGTTTTTTTTCCGAGTTTATTATTGTTGTGCGGACTTCGGAGCTCGGACCCATTGATGGGCATTACATTGTCGGACTAAGCTAAGTGACTTCGTTAAATATTTCCAAGAGGAGTCCTTTATTTTTTTTTTTTTTTCGAGATAAAAAAGTACCTAGGTTCTTAATCTTAATCAAAGCATAGTTTTAGTTTTAAGGTATTCTAATGGAATTCCTTGTTCTCTGATTCCAAGTACTTGTAACTATGCGTCGTTGTAACTCGTAATTTGCCAGAATTCGTCCTTTCTCATGGTAATCTTTGTAATTTATTCCATCAATCTTGTATAAAATTCTATAAAAGCGGTTTCGTGTATCTATCTATATCTATTGTTGTAGCTTTAATTAATTCAATTAGCAATTGCTGACAGAGCATTCTTTTATAATTTCTATACACAAAAGGATCATCCTGCGTCTATTCTCTTTAAGCATGAATGGTTATGTAGATGTTTGTATGTCTATGTGTGCAGTGTACACATTGGCATTAATTAACTGTTGAATACTTTTTGGGTGAAAAGTTTTTCTTTAGCCTCATCATATAGGACGATTTTTTTTTAATAAAGATTAATTGAAATCCAAGAACTCTTTTTTTTTCAAAACCCGCAAAACTTTTTGTTGTCTCATCCTTTTACCGACAACATTGTGTGGTTGGCAAGAAATTAGCAAGGAAAATGTCCCTGTTTCGATTCAATTTCGTTTCATACTCCAAGCCGAACATTTTCTTGTTTTTTTTTTTTTTTTTTTTTTTTTGGCATGAAATTTAAATAATCCTCCAAGACAGTTGTTTATTCGTTGTTAGAGACTAGAGAAGAGATAGGATCCTGCTCGGGATTCTTTTGTAAATCCTTTTCTCAAGAGTTAAACAAGGACATTGAGAGAAGACTCTGATGTGTATAGATGATGGTGGTGTGCAAAACAGCACCAAATAAAGGAGTTCTTTGCGGATAAAATATTTTTCTACTTTTTTTTGTTAAACCAAAGGATTAAGTAAGAAAGGAGAGAAGAAAAAAATAAGATAATGAGGAATGTCAAGGAGATTGGATTATTGTTGTAGAAAGTTCAATTCATCAACTTTATGATGATGATTATAATATACAAAGACGATGATGATGATGTCGTTTAGTTTAATTCAACTTCACGACAAAAGAAAATAGTTTTTCTTATTTTTCAAAAAATATGGATTTTAGAAATTAAGAAAACATTTTTATGAAAAATCCTCCTCCTTGTTGATGTGAATGGGATTGTTTTCTTTTATTTGTCAATTCTATTTTTATTTGTTCAAACGAAAGGCGTGTAATCCAATAGAGACTGCTTGTTAAACCGATGATTTTTTAGCAAAGTGCATTTTTTGTCTTGATGGATAAAATTGTTCAATCAAATTAAGTTGACGAAGAGGTGACAAAATGGATGGCTTATGTTGTTAGAGTGATGCACGCAAGGCGAAACATGCAATAGCAGAATGTTCTAGAGGGGATTACTTGTCTTAGATTGACTATGAACTCTACAGAAGTTTACGAGAAGAGCTAGACAAGGAAGTATTTTACAAAGAATTCCCAAGGTGAAAGGTATGACAACACTCTAAGAAATTTTTGTTGAAAATTACTCCAATTATTGTATGCAACTGGTCCGTTACAATAATTGTAGTAATTTTCAACACGAATTTTCGATGTTTTTTATTCAAAATTTGGTCGAAAAAAGCAATTGTTTAATTTTCAACACACTAAAAAGTAAGCATTTTCATAGATCGTATATCGTAAATCGTAAATCCCAGATCGTCGATTTTTAAGCAATATTTGCTAAATATTAAACATATTTATATAAAATTTACTCCGGATTTGTTGAAAAATCAACAAATAATGTCCAATTTTCTTCAAAAATAAGAAAAAATCGTACCTTTTTCAACAAATAAGTTAAAAAATAAACAATATCTGTAGAAAATTAAATTTTATTTGTGATATTCAACTCGTTTTGCTGATATTTCAACAAAAAAATCTGACTTTTCAACAACTTTACTTAATTTTCAACATTAAGGCGCACCAAATGCAGGAAGTATTGTTGGCTTTTAAGCATACTTGTTGAATTTTAATTGAAGTTTGCTGAAAACTAGTTTTTAATTAATTAAAATTCAACATTATCTGTTGAATATTTAACATAAATGTTTAATACCAATCAAAATTAAATCAGAAATTCAACATAAAATGATTAGAATTCAACAAAATTGTTGAAAGATAAACATATTCTAAAATTTATTCCCAAAAGTTTGCTTAAATTTAATCAACCGTAGTTGATTTTTCAACACATTAACCCTATTTTTCAGCACAAATGCTTAAAAATAAAATACAAAACCTGAATATTCAACATAAAAAGCTGCTTTTTCAGCAAAAAAAATTGAAAATTCAGTAAAATTAAACAAATTTATTTACAGCCACATTTCGTATTCAACATAAACGTTTAAAACATGTGAAAAAAAAATTGAATTTCCGATTAGTTATTTGGATATTAAACAAAATTTATTGAAAAAAAACTGCATTTACTATAGTATTACTAAACTAAAATGCTGTTTTTTAAACAATATTATCAAAATCCAAATAATTTTATTGGAAATTCACAATTTTTTTTACATATTTAAATGATTATTTTGAATACTAAATATGGCTATAAATTTGTTTTATTTTTCTGAATTTCCAATATCTTTTTTTGTAAAAAGCAAGCTTATTTAGGTGGAATATTCAGGTTTTCATTTTTTTTGAGCATTTGTATTTGAAAATAGAATTTGTATTGAGAAATCTATAGCTACAGTTAATTAAATATAAGCCTTTTTGGGAACATATTCTAGTAATTGCTAGTATCTTTCCAAATATATGTTGAGCTCTTACCATTTTATACGGGTTGAGTTCTCATCAAAATCAGATTATTGTCATATAAGCAAACTTCTTGATCCTTATATTGAAAAGAAAAAAGAACAAGTTAAAACAATTCAAAAACTTCTCTCCGTTGAATTTGAATACAAACCATTAGAAATCCTGGAAAATTAAACTTCATTCTTCGAACAATCATCCCACAAAATTTAATTTCATTCTTCAAAAGTATCATAAAAAAAGAAAGATTAAATATGTAATGTATTTTTATTTTTTTTTTTCAATATTTCCTTAATAACTAAGAATACAACAATACAACAACAAAAAAGGTAATTTAATTAAAAAAAATGATGAGCTTCATGTCTGTAAATAAAAGAAAAAAGAAAAGCAATGGTTTATGTCAATGAAAATTAAAATAAAATTTGCAATAGGATAAGATATAGGTTGCTTAGTTAAAATATCATAATAAGAATAACTAAGATACGACTTACCTTTTAGTTTTGGTTAAGTTTGGGGATAAGGGTGTTGAATTTTGTTAGGTTAGTTAGGTTCTTTTTTGGACCCCGAGGCTTTTCGGGGTAGTAATTAAGGACGAACCTTACAAAAAAATCCAACGTTTGGGATACTTCCTTCGGATATTCTATATTAAATGCGTACAAGTATCCAATAGTTATATATTTTAAATATTAAAGCCAAATGTCAATTATTGTAGAAAATTAAAAAGAACTTGGAATTATTAAACAATTTAGTTTATAATTTAACATAAAATTATGATTTTTTCTAAAAAAGGTTTAATTTCCAACAGAAATGTTTAATTTCCAACAGAAGTGTTCAATTTCCAACAGAAATGTTTAATTTTCAACACAAATTTACAATAATTTTTCTTTGTCACATATTTCTACGATAAATACAACAACCGCTTTGTTTAATTCCGTATTGTTGTTGTATTTAACATGGAATTTCATTTTCAATGCCAAATAAATAAGATAAAGTAATTCCATGTTAAATACAACAACAATACGGAATTAAACCAAGCGGTTGTTGCATTTATCGTGGAAATAAGTTACACAAAAAACTAAAAAAGATACCTAGTAATAATAATAATAATAACAATGATAATAATAATAAAAATATTTCACTCACCTCACTATTTTCACTTTTTAAACAAATTTTTTTTGATGATCGGGATTTTCAACTTCCTATTTATTTTAATCGCGTACGCACTCGCTAAAGACTAATTCACGACTGATTGATATCATATCACGTACACGAAAGAGAAGAAAAAACAAAAAAAAGAAATACACATTGTTTTCGCACAAGGACAAGGCACAAGTAATGATGAGAAATTGAGAATTCAACAAGTAATGTTGAAAGGGAAATCGTATCCCGTAGGAGAGTGAGATGCAAATTTGCCTCTTCGCTCTTTTTTCAACACTATTACGATTACTATTACGAAGAGAAAATTTTTTTCAGCAAAAAATGTTTAATAATTGAAAATACGATGAATTCATATTTGTTTGGGATATAAATATTATATCGTATTTTCTATAATTAAACTTTCGAATTGTTTTTGAAATATTTTTTTCGCTATAAATAATATATTCTATTGAATATTCAACATGATTACGAGATTATGAAAACGATCAAATTAAATTAAGCAAAAACTGTTGAAAGAGAGAGAAGCGATATCTGAAAAAATACGATCTGTGATGTTGAATTTTTCTATTCTCTTCTTTTTTTCAGATATTTGATTAAAATTCAACAAACTTTTACGATTTTTAAGCAAGAATGTTTAATTTTCAAAAAAATCTGTTGAATAAGAGAAAAAAATGATTTCTTGTAAGAAAATACGGTGTTGAAAATTCATCAGCGCTCTTAATTTTAAGCAATCTATTGATTTCTCAACAAAAAGATATGAATTTTCAACAGCGATACTTAATTTTCATCAACAAATGTTTAAATATGTTGAAAATTAAACAATTTGATTAATTTTCAACAAAAAAATGCTTATTTTTCAGCAAATGTTGAAAATTACTACGATTTCATTTCGATGCTACAATAATTGTAGCAAAATTCAACCGGTGTTGAAAAACTTTAAACACTTATTGTAGTAAAATTACTATTTTTTCTTAGAGTGAAGGGTACTTGGATATTGTTCTTTAATGTCACAGTTAGTGGATTAATCTTTCGTCTACAGTTTTGGAAAAATAAACCCAATGATCTTTTGTAATGTGTTACAATTTGACAACCATAGAATATTCCATTACAAATTTCACACCAATTTTATTTTGTTGAGAAATTTTAAATCAAAAAAAATGTACAATGTACCAAAATGTACAATCTCGTCTCGATGTCGTCTTAGAAGCTTTTAGGTAGCAGAAGAAGTCTCGTTTCCATTCAGTTTTGTAATAGGAGACCGAAACGAGACTAAGTTTCTAAAGATAGAATATTGATTCTGAAATTTTAACCTTGTTTTCTGTTATTAAAAAAAAAAAACAATAAATGGAAGCTCAAAAACAGATAATCAATGAATTTTCAACATTTTTCCAAGGCAAACGTCAACACTATCGAACTTGGTCACTAAGTTGATATATTCTACTGTCAGAATTGTCAGGAAATTTGAGTGTCTTGAAATAATTTTTGATAGAGAAATATCATATTTATTAGGTTTTATAACTTTTCAAAAACTTATTTTTGGTGCTATCAATTTTTTCAGTGTTTCAAGGTTTCGAAAATGTGTGTTGCAATTTTTTGAAGTTTGTGTAAGAAGAAACACAATTGTTCCACAAATTCTTATTTTCAAATAGTCAACATTTCAATGCTATTTACATTTGAGTAGCTGGTAATTAGAAAAATAGGGAAGATATAATTTAGAACTGGTTTTTTACCACTTGAATTTTTGTATCCAAACGATTGATATGAGTTAAATGGAAAGTTAACCGAAATACATAAAATACACTCAAAAATTGGATAGAAGTTCCATCCAGATACAACTTGATAAAATAGAAGGGACTTTTCTTCCATTGACAAAAGAAGACCAATATCTTCAATTTCTTCGCCGTTTTTGACCATACTTCAAATTTTTGATCAGTGCCTTCGCCTAGTCTACTAGGGAAATTCGGTGATGTAATTTCTTAAGGAAGGGTAAAAAAAGGTACAATTCAAATTCGAATTTAAGCTTCAGTTCTAAAATCGCAAGAAAAATTCAAAAATTGGTGGACAGTAAGTCTTTTGTGCGTTGACCTTACACTTTAAGGCCGGTGTCCCGAAAACATAACTGGAGTAAATGTTAGTCCAACTAAAAACCCTTGAACTTGAATTCAACATCGTTTTTAAAAACTTTAAATTTAGGGAAGTACCATGCAGAGAATTGGTACAAACAGACTTTTTTACCAGAAAAATTACAACTTTTTCAAAATACTATCGAAAATTTTATTAAAAAGTAAATGTGTGTTTTCAAAACTAAAGATGCTAGATAAATATACACAATTGTTACATGTTACATCTCACACTGCTATATTATATGTAAGTTCCACATTTCCAAAATAAGGTATCACCCTAAATTCGAACTGTTTCATAAATTAAAGTGAAAAGGAACCTAAACGGAATCCTGCGGTACACCATTTAATTTCTTCTTACATTCATACATTTTTATACAACTTAAACAAAGATGTTTAACTTGATGTGTGTTGTTATCGGATGTAACACATCCTTTTTGAAAGGTTAGGATCGAATAAAAATTCGAATGGAAAAAAATAACCTCAAAGCTAAACAATTTTCAGTCTGTCCGTGTTTTATTCAATTTGAACAAAATTTCACAAAGAATAATTTTTCTACTCAGAAAAAACAGTGCACAATTTGTTTTTCACTCTTTTTTTTAAAACAATTAATTAAAATTTCACTTTTTTTTTAAATAAAAATAAAACTTACCTGGTGGACGGTACCATAACGTTACCACTTCATGTGAATATGTATGGCTTGGAACACTTTTGGCTCTTGCCAAACCGAAATCGGCAAGCTTCAATTCACCAGCATCGCTTATGAGTAAATTTTGTGGTTTCACATCCCGATGCAGGACTCGTCGTTTGTGGCAATACGACAGACCGCGCAGCAATTGAAACAAAAATAGACGCACATTACGATGATCCAGACCGCCCGGATGCTTTTCCATATATTGTGATAAATCCGTATTCTTTAAAAAAAAAATAAAAATATTATTTTGAAATTATTTTTCCAGACAAAAAAATGAGAAAAAAAAAGAAATATTTCAAAATACTCACAACATATTCAAAAACAAAAGTTAGCGTTTCTCTCGTATGTACAATGTCGTGTAATGTAACAATATTTGAGTGTTTCAGTTCTTTGAGTAGCGAGGCTTCACGAATCGCTGTGAATGGGGCACCCTCTTCCTCCTGCAGTCTAATTTCTTTTAGTGCAACTCTTTGGTGGGTTAAACTGTGTTGGATTAAAAAAAAAGGAAAATTGCAATATAAAATATATTTCACTGTTTAAAGTAAAACAAACACAAATAAAATGTTATAAAACGCAAATGGAATTTCAATTGGTTTTCGATGGAAAAGTAAATTCAGCTGCCCCACACGCCACACCGACCACCCGACAGAAATATCCACAAAGGTTTGTGTCATATAGATGGAGATGGAGAATAGTGCAGGGGGGATGGAGGATGTGGGCTTATACAGTGTCTGATAGATGACAATGGGATTTTATTTATTGTACGGTTAAAGATAAAAATTGAATTCCGACCAAAAATAATCGTAAATAAAATAAAATTCACAGATTCAAGGATTCTTTATGACCTGACGACCGAGAGGATATCTGGCAAACTATATTGACTTCAGCTCTATGATTTTTTTTTTTTTTTTTTTTATTATGAAAAATCCGATTTTGTATATGAGTGTGTCTGTGTATGTATGTGTCCATGTGTGGGAGGATTCAAGGCAAATTGTAATTTAATAGGTTTATACTCGGTAACAGGCAGACAAATATTTGATTTTCCATTAACTGTGAAAGTTTGTTTTACGTTTTTAATTTTTTTGAAAATTGAATGCTTTTACCGATTTTAAATTATTGATTTTTGTATATTTACAATCAACAAGAGTCAGCGATTTTTAATTTCAAAATTTGGTATTGGAATAAGGAGGCACTTATGGCCAATGGCGTGTAAATATTGTCAAAGTGTGGCATAGTGGTTCACATTTTGAAACTACTCGAAATCTAATTTTTTAGGAGACTTTCCGACATGATTGACAAAAAAAAAACACTATATTTTTCATATTAGATCAATATTTTCACAACAAATTTTTAGAGAGCCAATTCAAATCTTTTGAAATAGAGAGAATAAAATATATTTTAAATGTTAAGCATTTCATTGATTTTTTAAAAATTATATCGGTTGCCAAAATTAAACATTTTAAATAATGATCGAAATCATATCTACAAGAGAAGGTTTTAATTTTTTTCAGAAGGACATGTTGGAAACCAAACCAAAATACCAAAAATTTAATTTGTTTCATTTTCAACGACTTCATGTGAGTTTTATAATTTTTTGGCAAGAAATTCTGCTTCACTAGTGCTGAAAATATACCCAAAATATTGCATTAATTGCAGAACTTTAAATTAGGACTCTCGTCAAAAAAAAAAAAAACGAATGAAAGTCTAAAAAAATGGAAACATAAATTGGAGATATTTTTCTACTTGAAACTTTACTTGGTTCGATGTCAAAATTTGCAGAATTCATATAAAATTAGTCTCTTAACTTCTACATTTTTGTAGAAAATCAGGACCAGGTGATCTAACTAGCTCCAAATTGCCCTTTTCAGGAACAAATTAAAATTTAAAACCGACTTATAAATATTTGTAACGGCTTTATTTCTATATGTCTTATTTTGTTACTAGTTAATTATTTTCTAGTAAAATTAAATGTCAAAAAAGGTTCCAGACAAGGCGGTGTACTATCATACAACTTCTACAATTTAGTTCTGAAAAGAGTTGCACAAAACTCGCTCCGCTTACAGAACCGCATCCTTTTTATGAAAATTTTCATCACTAAATCGAATTCCATCTCTGAGGTCTTGAATCGAAGCTGGGCTGTTGGCGTAGACCTTATCTTTCACTTAGCCCCAAAGGAAGACGTCGTCGTCGCAAGGTGTCGGTGGCAAGTTGTGTTCACCCTTCGAGAGATAACATGGTCCGGAAACTTTTCCCGTAAAAGATCAATGGTTTCGTTGCTTATGTGGCATGTAGCGCCGTCATGTTGAAAGTAAACGTTGTCCAAATCAATACCATCCAATGCCGGTATAATGACGTTGTCGAATGATCATTTCCAAAGAACGACGAGGAATGGACAAACCTGGGGTTTTCTTCAACATTGTGGGCTACAGTAGCAATTTTCTCAGTTGTTCTTGAGAACTTGTCCTAACAGCTCGAATTTGTCCACTTATTTCTGTATTGCGATCCGACAAGTTGCTTCATGACAACGATTTAAAAATATTTTAGTTTTACCGAATGTCTCTGCCAAATTTTTACCCCGTTTTTAGTGAATTTTAATAAATGCGTTGTTTTATTAATGTTGTAGTTTCTACTTGTCAAATGTCAAAAATTAAATTTTTAAAAATGACATCTACTGAAATAGCGGGCTATTCAAAATAACACCTCCTATTAGAAAATCCTTTATATATTGTCATTAAAAAAGGACTTGAACGACGAAGTCTTGTACAAAACGTCACATAGACAGCTACAATTTTGATTTAGTAGAAGACTTTGGTACCGCTATCAATGTGGTCAAAGACATGAGAGCTGAAATCAAACGGAGAATAACTCTTACGAGTCGCTGCTTCATTGGACTTAGAAAGCAATTGAGAAATAAAGTTCTCTCTCGAGCAACTAAAGTGACAACTTATAAGACGCTTATCATCCCAGTCCTTAAGTATGGCGCTGAGACTTAGACCTTGTCAAGAAAATGTCTTTGAGTAGAAAATTCTCCAGGTAATTGTTGGTCCCGTCTGCATAGATGGAGATTGAATAAAGAGATTCAACCACGTACACTGTACACTGAACTGGTCAAAGTTCAACGACTTCATTTATACAAGTCCGTTGACGCATGACCATAGACTATAAAAAGTGACCAGACGAAATTTTTGAATTTAGAAACTTTATCGCCGAAGATGAGATCGATCACTCGTATTTTAAATTGAGACGAGACAAAACTCACCGGGCCCTCTAGTATTTTTATAAATTTAGTATGAGACCTTAAAAATAAAAGTTGATTCTAGTTCTGCAAAAATTGACCATTCTAATTGACAATAGATACATTTTTTGTAATAAGCCCATAATTTACTTTGCTTGAATCCTTGCTCACTTTCCACCAGGTGTTCACTTCATAAAAAATTGAACAACATTGATTTTTTTTTTTAAACTTATAAAACATATTTCAAACAATGTCAACAGAAGTGGTTTTTTAATATCAAATATTAACCTATCTATAATTCCTCAAAGTATTAACGACTTTTTTCCCAAATGGTCGCAATTTTATGGTCAAATTCACTTAAGCTGGATTATAGATTTTTTTTTGTGAAATATTGAATTGATGGAATGAAAAATTCCCTTAAGCATTAAAATATTTCAAATCAATTTTTTATATTTCGATATCTAGATATTTTTTTTTTATTGAAAGATTGATTTTTTTCTACACAATCCCAATCAGGGTCAGGGAGGAATTCCATAGCATTGCAGTTTAATTTTAATGTGCCCAAGGGGTTGTTATATTTCATGTTTTTTTTTCTCCCCTGATGGTTTATTAACTTTTTCAGATTTTAGCTACTCGACGATTTTTCCTTTTGTTCATTTGACCCAAATGAAAATCGTTTCATATTTCATTAAATTGAATTCTTTCATTTAATTAAAACCAAGACAAGCTAAGACACCATAGAAGAAAAATGATACCTTAAATAATGTCTTTCAATCTTTTTGTTCTCATCATGCCCATCATTCACAATAAAATGTATCATATAAACCTTTATTCCGTTACTGTTATGTGTAGATATGTCATTTTGCATTATGTCACTCGAGGCGACCATCATAGTGCCAAGAACATCCCAAGAAACCTAACACCACCTTACTCTAATAGTTTTTTTCAAACCCTTTTTATATTCATGTACTCAACTCAAATTGTGATATGCTTCCAAGTTCCATAAACCATAAACCCATAAGCAGCAGCCACAATGGCGCCATGGACTTGCAACACCAACTTCGGTCGGTTCTGTTCTAATGTGTGTCACTGGTTCACAATAGATGTTTGTTTTTTTTTTTCTCCTGACATTCCGAATACAAACCACCTCCACCTTCACCTCGTAACACTATATCTTTGGACCAAAAACAAACTTTTAACCGAGCAAAAGGGGGAAGCGAGATAAATGGGGAAAAAAGTGAAAAAAAGTATCCTCACAAGACCGGGTTTTGTGCTTAAGATAAGGATGAGACTTTGCAGCATTATCATCGACTAAAGCGAACGTATCATCTAGCCGCACCGCAACCATCAGGCACCTTCTCAGAGCTCAGAGCGCCCACAACTTTATTAAAAACACATTCAAACTCTCACTTCTGTGTGGTGTCCCTTTTTCCATAAGTGAAACGGTTTTTAGTTGAACTTGTGCCAGGAATTTTTGGGATAAGACTTAATGGATACTTTTCGCTTCGTATAAACAGGAAGAAGGTATGGGCAGCGGGGGTGGCGATGGGGCGTGGTTGGGTTTGTTTCGGCTATATTGCCAGACGATGTAGTAGGATGTAGAAAAGGATACGTGTATCTGTACACACAAATTCATACGAGGCACGTTTTTTCTGACCTAGATTTGGAACAAATACACACACACACACATTCGGGATGTCATGTCGGTCGACACGGTCGGTCGGTCGGCTTTATCGCAGAGCTTTCGTCCTTGTCGTACCAGACTCACAGTCACAGTCGCAGTTATACGACGGATACGGATAACCGTCTAACATTTTCGGATCTGAATGTCATGGAAAATTATTATCTATGACTGCAAATCAATTATAATTTATGGTTAAAGGACCTTTCCACGATTGCTAGGGAATTATCCTTTGCAAAACAGTCATGAATATTCTCTCTCTCTCTCTCTCTCTCTCCCTCCCTTTCTCTCTCCCTCTCTCTGTCTCTGTATTATCGATTGTGAATGGGGCTTAGCAGAGCAATGAAAAAGGATAAATGTCGGTCGAGTGTTTTCAAGCCTTTGGGGGTTTTTCAAAACCAATGAATATTAGAGTGGGTTATTCGGCATCAACACACAATATGAATAGTTTGAAGTGAGAAAGGGGAAGGGGGACGGGGAGAAATTGTGTAACTGTGTTTCTGTATAATTTAACTCATTGTGAATAGCGAGTGTGTTATTATTGATCCTCGAGGTTTTTGGGCACAAACGATTCGAATTTTATGAATGTTTGTACATTTATAGACATCGAATGAAATGGGATTTTGCAATAGATTCCATAGTTTGGGAGATTGTTCGCATTTTGAATGGTTCGTTAAGCGGGTCAGAGCGTGAATGGATTAGAATGATTGGCAGAGTGTATATTGTGAATTAAGTCAAATTTCATGGCAATGTAAAATGTTAATCTTCGAATGAAATAGCTTTTTGAGAGTTTATCTTCGCATTTGTTAGGGGGTAATTTTGCCCTCTTAAAACAATTCTAATTTAAGGCTGATGTTCAGTTATTAGAGAGGCAAGCATTTATTTCGAATGATTGAGCTTTTGATGAAAGGAGTTTAAGATGTAAATTTGATGGGAAAGGATGAAGAAATTCAATTAAAATTTTAAAGGATTTTAGTTAAGTTTATAGAAGATGGTGTTGTTAACTTGATTCGTGGATGAACGGATTAGTGCAATAAAACTTTGATCATTTGATCTTTTCATTTAATTACAATGAGTTTTAAGTTTCTAGATGACAATTTCATTTGATAAATCTTGACCTCTGACTTTGATCACTTACATTATTCAATCTTAATGCCAATATGTATTTTTCTAGAATTTTTAGAACTAAAATATGAATCTTCAATTTAAAAAAAAAAATATTAAGGTACTTAAACGAGTATGTTAGGTCCTTCAAAATTCTTAGAACATGGGATCAAAAAAGGAATCTCTTTATCCCGCAGACGAGGTCAATTTTTCGATTCGCTTCCTGGCAAAGAATGAAGATAAAAAAAGTTCCTTTTTCCAGTAAAAAAAAATCAAGCATTTCTCCCTAATTGCTCTTCGAAATTTATCTTATAGCTATCCTTTGATGGATAGCTAAGCAACTCGACCTTAAAAATAACAGAATACCGCATTAAACAATTTTCTGTTTTTTTTCTCTGTGGATGATAAAAGTTCAGGGGATCTAAAAAAAGTTATGCTGGAAATTTTGTCCTTTTTGTTGAGAAATCCAAAAGGTTGGTAGAAAATAAAATAAAAAAAAAACAGGAAAAAAAAGGATTTAAACTTTTACTTAAATTTGCTTATACCTACAAGGACCTCATTTGCGGATAAAGTAAAGTAAAAATAAGTTTGGTTCATTTTAAGTGGATAGTCCTTATATTAAGGATTGAAAAAAGGCGAACTTTTTTGATGCTCTTATAAGATCACAGTTGAATGTTGGGTTTGTATTTGATTAAGCTCTTTGGGTTCCAAATTTTTTGTATTATCATCTTTGCCCATTTCTGTCAGTTTCATATGTACTGCATTCAATTGTGATTCAGTCTTTAATTGACTGTCATTCATTTTTGTTGAATTCATTAATTGCAATAATCTGTGTGACATGCCACACCCACCTTAGCATTCATTACATTGTTGCAATGAATTTAAATTAACTTTCTATACCCAAAAACCAAATAGCGTTGTCATAAATCAGGACATTGAATCATCTTCAGAGTCATAAATTAAATTTGTGTCTTTTATACACTGCACGTGACTGTTCCTTTTGTGTGTCTACTATGACACAATGACCATATATCAATTATTCTAAAGGGTTGAATGCCACGCCACCCGTCTCCACCCCTATAGCTTTGCTGTATAGCCAAAATGACGATGACGATGACGACTAAAGCACACGGAAGTCGAACAAACCGGATGACCTAGACGACAAGGACAAAACACATGTCATTTGTCAAAGAGCAGAAAATGTTTGTTTGATAAGAGGGCCAAATGTTCGTAACGTTTTATTTTCATTCATCAGCCATCAGCATCCGGAATACACACATTCAAAGGGTCCTATCGTCTACTTCGTTCGTTCATCGTCGTCGTCATTGGTCGGTTTGCTTTATCCAAAAAGGATAATAATACGTATGTATAACTGGGATCTGGGCTCTTGGATCTGAGAGAGGATGCTTGATGTGTTTGGGAAAATCCTTAATCAAAATAAATGTTCCTACACATTAGACGAGTATTGCAGGATTGGAACATAAAGATATATCTGTCACTATACACCGCCGCCGCTTTGTGCTTTTGATTGATTCATAGAAAAATGGCTTAGTACTATGCTCCTGGATGCCTGACGCGGCACAAATAGAAAATAAGGTCACCTGAAACCTGAAACCTAATCCAAAGTGATTATAGTTGAGTAATGATGGGAAAATTGTCAACGGAATTGATATTTCAAAGATGACCTGCAAAGGACAGTATTATTTACACACAAGTGAGGGGGGAGGTGAGGGGCAGATAATTTATAGCACAACCCTCATCGTATATTGACATCAAAATAAATGAATACATTTTGTTTGTTTTTGAAGGACTTGATATAAATTGCGGAGACAAATTCGTTTCGAAATATCAAAGCATACCGAAAGGTCAAAGGTTGCAGTGTTTATGAATGATGGGAAAATATGTGTATTCGGATATTTTTTGAAGGAGATTTTTGCTTTAAAGAGGTTAACTGCTGCAATCTGCAGAGACTTAAGTTTATTCTTATTTGGATTTTAAGTAACAATTTTTTAAAATTCAAGAGGTCTTGTTACTTACTTGCTAAAACCCTTGTAGACAGTTGCATATGATCCTTCACCCAATTGTTCTAATTTTATGTACGCATCCGATTTACCAAACGGTGAATCACCCTGAAAAAGAGGTAAGAAAAAATTATTAAACATCTTATGACTTATGAATTGTCAATTTTGAAGTAACTATGTAAAGGGTGTTTTTTTAGACGTGTGGTTTTTAAGAAGAAATAAAACGCATATAATTGGATTCTATGGCTAAGAATTTAGCTTTATTATAAAGATAAGAGCTTGCCATTATGTTTTTGAAATGATTTGAGACAAGCGGCCACCGCAACTGGCTCGAATAAATTCCAATCGAAAGGCCCAATTTTAGATCACTTTTTGCAGCAATTGGGGCCGTATATCAGCCATAACGAGCTGAATACTCTCTTCCAAGGCGTCAATTGTCTCAGGCTTATCTGCGTAGACAGCTGACTTCACATAAGCTCACAATAAATAGTCCAGCGGTGTTAAATCGCACAATCTTGGAGGTCCATAGAGCACACAAACACTGACTTTTTGATGATGGAACAATGGCTTGTGGATTATGATTATTTTGACAATGAAAATTTTGTTTATTAACGTATCCATTCAACCAAAAATTAGTTTAATCACTGAAAAAAATTCTCTTGTGAAAATCGGGATCGGTGGCCATCTCGTTTTGGGCCCATTCACCGAGAGTGCGACTCGCTTGATGGTCGTTCGGCTTCAATTCTTGTACGAGTTGGATTTTGTAAGCCCGCAAACCAAGATTCTTCCCAAAATCTTCCATCAAGTGGATGCGCACAGCTCCAAGTGATGCGCGCAATGGCGGATGGACTAACTCGGGTCTTCTTTGATACTGTGCTTCACAGCAGAAATAACATCTTTAGTGCGAAACCGATCCATAGTTACTCGAATTACTGACTCTGCTGGGCATTATGAAATGTTAAATCAAACTGGGCATAAATCACTTGACAGCTGTCAAAAAGACCTACTCCGAAAAAAGTATTGCCAGATTGAAAACCACACGTCTAAAAAAAACCTTTATAAATTTTGTTCATAAAAATCTAAATTTTTAAAGCTTATTTGTAATTTTACAACAAAAAAAATCTAAGTTGAGGTTTCAAAAGATTTTTTTTCTTAAGTGTCCCATGACTCTTTGTCCGAGAATCTTCATGAGTCCTTACCAATCATTAATCTTACAGTTATTGTGTAAAAATGGACTAACGAAGCTGTCATTCAGCCTGTACCAGCAGAATTTATAATTTCAATATTTCCACAGAAAAAAAACCTACAATTAATTTACTTGATGGCGAAATACAAAAGCGTATACAAAAGAAAAAAAAATAATTAAAATAGAAAAAAAAAGAAAAAAAAAACTCACCCCAAATGCACTGAAACGTTTTCGTCTTGGATGCGGGTCCTGTTTATTTAAAAACACTTCTGATTTAGGTCTGGGCGGTTTTTTTGGTCTCATTATGACTCGTGTCTCTTCCCTGATATCGTCATCTAGCAATTTGCTGTCCGATGACACTGACAGTTGTCGCTGCACTCGATCGTGGTCATTTACGCCACTTCGCCAGTCTAGAAATAAAAAAAAAAACATTTTTTAATAATTAAGAAAAAACTTCAAGATTATTTCAAGGAAATTTAAAACGACACAAAAGAGAGTTCATTCTTAATAAAATAGAAAACAAAATAAAAGAAAAAAGTAACTCAACATCAAAAGGATAATTTAATATTATAATTTTGTTTAAATGGCCAGTGGCATCACTGATGTGACTCCCTAAAAGTATCCACTCTCGCCTCCTGAGGAATTCAAATTAAATGAAACAAGTCACAAGAAGCAAAATCAAATTGAAATGGTTCATTAAAATTGTACTTTACTGTTTTGCTTGCACTATCCCGTTCCCGGCTATAGTCCCGGTACCGGTCAAAGTGAAGTAGAAAAGTTCAATTTTTTCACTCTTGATTCCTTATTCCTTTGTCCTCTTACACACAACCAAAAAAGCAAAGAAATAGGAAAAACAAAACTATATCAAATTAACCGGCAAAACCACGCTTCAGATCTCCCGCTCCAGTATCCCGCTTCTACGAGTACTTCAATTTCAATTCCAGTGCAGCAGAAGCAGCACAAAGTCCAAGAAGTAAGACCAAAACGAATGGAGTCACATAATGACATCAACGAGGACCTCATAAATATTAATACTTCCCTCCCACTATATATAGTCGCCTCGGTCTTGGTTCCTGATGCTCTGCTCCTGTTTATTCAACAACGTTTTCTCCTTTTTTTTCCCTACAGCTTCTTCCTATTTCTTTTTTTTCCGTCTTTTTGCACAACTCTATATTCGAGTTCGAATATAGTCCTGGGCAGACCCTACATAACGTTAGAGACATTGAGCAACCGACAACGAAACGTTGCATACAGGAAGCTGGCTTCGTTCTGACACAATAAATCGAGGAAGTTATCCTCAAAATTCAGTGTAATTTTCTTTTCGTCCTTATTCGCCTGCATTTAGTTTTTCTTTCTTATATGCTTTTTGTTTGCTGTCCAAAAGACCACTAATGAAAAGCACTTCCATGGCCCATTTTTTTGTTATTCTTATAGTTGTCCAGTGACCGACGACCAACTACCAACGAATAACGACCGAGGGTACGAGCGACCCACCGAGGACGATGACGTTGCAAGGACTTCAGGGATCTTGCATATAGAAAAGTAAACCCGCATTTGAAAAACAAAACGAAAGAAAAAAAAAAATTAAACAAAAATTATCCAGGACACAGGATAACTATGACACCACCGTTGAGAATTATTCAACGGCGCATGTACTTTTATCGCACAATATCGGAACCGTGGGAATTCTCTTCCTCAAGGATGGATGGCTCCGGACAATATGCGAGTGGAAAGCGAATGTGCCATTGGATGTTGGTTATCCGGATAATAGAGGACACTGTGTTCGGTCGATGGTTGAGAGTTCTATACCTATATATAAACGTCATACCTCTCCGTAGGCTTTTTTTTTCGTGTGTACAGCTTCCCTGACCCAGTAACCCGGTGTGATTTCGAAAGGGGCGAGCGAGGACGAGAATTGAAATTGTCGAGAGCACCGAGGTGCTATGTATCTGATGCGAGTACCCCCTTCAAAAGAGGATTAATTAGTTTTGAAATATAAAATATCTACATACATAAAATAGGATGCGCGTTTTTCATGGTGCTTGGCAACTCATTTCCGGTGTGATGCCTGACTGGTGGAACTGGAAATGGAAAGGTGCTCTTCGCGGCGGAGTTGGTTCATGAAATCATAGACAAAACTGACTCCGTTGATGCCGAGGGGAGAGAGGGAAACTATAAATGCAGATGCGGTGTGAAAATTCGCAGTTTATACAGAAAATATATAGGACGCCAATTGAGTTTGCACATTCAGTGGAAAAATTTAACAATTTTAAAATAAATTTGGGTTATATTTTGCTTTGGGGAGGTTTCAACTTTTATTTGATAAATAAAAAAAATACAATAATGGAAATGGAATATTTGTTTGTGTGAACAAAATTCGAAAAACAAAAAACTTTTTCGCAGTTCCTGTTTCTGGTTTGTTTCAAAATGTGAAAGATATAAGTACTAATTTGCTTTGTGAGATAGTTTGTCGTTCTCGAGTTCAAGTAGCTCTCTGTCTACTTTTATAGAACTACTTTATTAGTTTTTTGCGGTTCATGAAATTCTCTATATAGTATACTTGTGTCTTGTGATTTATTTTTAATTAAATTTTGAAACAATCAACGTTGCTTAAGCTTTATAAAAACAAAAAAAATACAACAACTATTTCCATAAAATTTTATATTCTGAAAGTAGGTATATAGTTACAAAATTTGCGGTGGGAATAAATTTGTCTTCCTTTTTGCGAAAGAAACTTTTAATTTTTGTTTTTTTTTGCAATCAAGAACCTCAATTAAGTGAGATTGAAAAGTAAAGATTCTTTTTAATTTAAAAAGATACCTACAGCGAGTGAGTTGTTGCAAAAGTCAAGGGTTAACCTTTATTAAATTCTAATATCCAACTTATGTACATTGAGGAAGATTTTTTATGGAAGTGGTTTTTGAACCCTCACTAATCTCTATGTTTGTTTTTTATTGAATTTTATAACCTTAAAAAAAGTTAGGGTAACCAATAACGTGTGTTTCTTCACAACAAAATATTGAATTGCGAGGAATTTCAACGGGTGTTTTTTTTTGCACGTGTGGTTTTCAATCTGGCAATACTTTTTTCGGAGATGGTCTTTTTGACAGCTGTCACTTGATTTATGATCAGTTTGGTTTGTCATTTCATGATGAATAAGATATAATCGCCCAGGAGTGTCGGTAATTCGAGTAACCCTGGATCGGTTTCGCACTGAAGACAGTATTGCTGCTGTGGAGCAAAGTATCGAAGAAGATCCGAATGAGTTAATCCGCCATTTTCCATCCACTTACTGGAAGATTTTGCGGAAGGATCTTGGTTTGTGGTTTACAAAATCCAACTCGTGCAAAAATTGAAGCCGAACGACCATCAAGCGCGTCACACGTTCGGTAAATGGGCCGAAATCGAGATGGCCACCGATCCCGATTTTCACAAGAGAATTTTGTTCAGCGGTGAAGCTCATTTTTGGTTGAATGGAGTGATCATAATAAATAAAGTCATTGCTGATACATCCTCTAAAAGTCACTGTTTAGTGTGGTCTATGGATAGAGGGAATCATTGGTCCATATTTCTTCAAGAATTAAGGCGGCCATAATGTTACAGTCAATGTGGAACGCTATAGAGACGTGAGTAATGATTTTTTCGTTTCGGAGTTGGAGGATGTTGATGTTTACGACCTTTGTTTCCAACAAAACGGCGCAGGAGCTATAAATGCCGACGACGAAATAATCAATTTATTGATGGAAACTTTTGATGAGCAAGATCGTGCGATTTAACATCGCTGGACCATTTTTTTGGGATTATGTGAAGTCACTTGTCTATGCAGATAAGCCGTAGAAAATTGACGCCTTGGAAGAGAATAATCAGTGTGTTATGGCTGACATACGGCCCCAATTTCTGCAAAAAGTGGTCTTAAATTGGTTCTCTCGACTGGTATTAATTTGAGCCAGCCGCAATAGCCACTTGCCCTCGAAGTCATTTTAAAAAAATAATGGCAAACCCTTACCTCCGTAATAAAGGTAAGTTGTCGACATTTAGCATTAAATTATATGTGTTTTATTTCTTCTTGAAAACCACACGTCTAAAGAAAACACTCTTTATTAGGTTTTAATTTTTAAAACAATAAACATTTTTAGAAAGTCTTAAACTCGTAAAACCAAAATAATTTACATGATTTTGATGAACGGAGTGTAAGGTTTATTTTTTTGAATTTTGAGGCCTTTTTATGGAATTCAAAAAATGTAGACAACTACTCTAAAAATTTTACAGGACTCTCGGGATTTCATCTGGGCCTTAAAATTGCCAAGTAATTTTTTTTATTTATTTTTAAATTATTAATTTACTCAAATGAAAAATTTTAAGGTATTTAATATTTCTTTTGCTATATATGCTCAAAAGCGTCTCATCGTAAAAAGTTTCAGCTATTTCTTAATTTTTGACTTTATTTAATTATTTTGTGAGGTTGCTCTTATATATTTCATCTCTACCATTTTTCCATGCATCCGGTCTCACAAAAAAATAAAAATAAAATCATTTTCCGGGTAATTTTTTTTTATTATTGTTATGGTGATATAAAATAAAAGCAAAGGAATTTTCAATAATGGTGGGTGGACAAACATGAATGTTTCTTATATCACGTTTATTACTTTATTATTTTTGTCCTTTGCCTCACAGAAAAAACAGAAGAATATAATCACAAAAACGAAACAAAATTAAATCCCTAGAGTGATAGTATATAGACCCAACACCAACACCACCACCCTCGTGGCAGAGTACCACTCGGTCCGCCACACACACATCCCTTACTCTCATAAAATGTTGAACACATCATAAAATCCTTATGGTTACCAATTTCATATTTCCCATTGTTGAAATCGGGATCAAATATTCAAAAGTACTGAATCGTATCCAATTTCCTTAACTTCAGGAATACCAGCATCCGTG
The DNA here is from genome assembly GCA_905146935.1 of Scaeva pyrastri. Taxonomy (NCBI): domain Eukaryota; kingdom Metazoa; phylum Arthropoda; class Insecta; order Diptera; family Syrphidae; genus Scaeva; species Scaeva pyrastri. Next base: position 56,096,391 of record LR989929.1, read on the forward strand.
GGCTGAGGCGGCCTGAGTTCATAGCCAGTTTGGTGGGGGTTGGGGGAGGGATATGAGGAGTAAAAACTTTCCCAAGGACGACAAAGCAATACTAAGTACACAGTATACTCGTACATTGAGCAATATTCCTCAAGAATAAAGGAAGACGACAAGAAGAACAATGCAAGCTTGGATGGATAAGAAAACCGAATTGAATTTATACAACAACGAGAGCAAGTTAGGAAAAAAGGAAAAAAAGGAAAAATTAAAATTCAATTCGCAATGAAAAATTGAAAATCATATCCTTTAATAGCGACCCACTCGTGTACCCACTCGTATGTATATAATCTGCAGTGCACAAGGAACAGCAGTGGTGTACCATAATCTGGAAAACGTATGTATGTATGTATATGAGACTATGTGTCTAGGCTACGTATACTCTGATGTTTATAAAGGATGCTCGAGTATACTTCCAGGATTCATTTAGAATGGCATAGAATATTTAAAGCAATTTTCGTGAATTTTTAAATTTCAATTGGAGCACAATTTTGCTGCACATCCAATCCATAGCCGATGTACTCGGATGGTGTTCTCTCCTTATACCATAAGTCTATCACAATCACAAAGAAAAAAAAGAGAAGGACCAAACGACTTCATATTTTAATAATTTGAAAAGAACTGCAGCAAAACTTTCAAGATCCTGGATTTCTTAAACTTAATCCTCATAAACATATCAATGCACTGCAACTTTTGATTGAACATGTTTTTTTTTTTATTTTTTTATTTTTTTGTATTTTGACTAGGATACGAAAATATTGTAATAATTTGAAAATGGAAAATATAATTTGAGCGAAAGTTTCCATGTGCTGCGCTGCTGCTGCATGCATCCAAAAACACAGACAAAGTTTTTCGAAATAGTCGAGAGACGAAAATTGGAATTCTTTTTTTTTTTATTGAAAAACTATCGTGGAAATCCGATTGGGGAGATACATAGACAAAATGACAACGACAAAAAAGGGAACTTGATATGAAGTTTTCAATTTTTGAAATTTCTTAAACTTTTTCGGATAGCAGCGGTTTCGAAGCTAAATTGTGAAAAGTTATGTCGTTTCTCTGTGTCTGGTGTAAATGTTTACAAAATTGGGATGCTATGGGCTAAAAGATCAAATTGGACACTTTATTTTTAGAAAATTAGGGATATTCCAATGAACGTGACTATTCCAATACTTTGCATTTGCTCATGAAAATATCATGAAAATAAAATCAACTGCGTTTAGGGAAAGAAAACCTGCTTAGCAGGGATGTTAACTGGTACATTTTGGATCTGTTAGCTTAGCATCATTTGCGCAAGTTTTGCGTATTGGAATTTGGCCAAATCCTTATCAATTTAGAAACTAATAAGAGATTCGCTTATTTCTACCATTTCATTATTCTTTGCATTACATGGTATAGTATTTTGGTTTTTTAATTTTAAAATATTTTTTTTCTTTTTGGAAATATCAAAATTTTTAATAAAATGAAAATTTAAACAATTGCTTACATTTTTTTAAATTTTTTAACTGGCCGTTTCTTTCCTAAATTTGTTTTCTGTTTCGAATTCTAAACTTGAAATATTATTTTGTTCCACAGAGAAACATATAATGAATGACACATTTTAAAGAATAACCAAAGGAAGTTATCATTATGGTCTTTGGTTTTTTTTTTGGTCCGGTAGGTAAAAAGGTAAAAAAAATTAAATAATTTTTATTGGGAACGATTCTGTATTTTTTTTTTTTTTACAAAATATTAAAAACATTTTGAAAGTCCACATGAACCATTTTTAAAGCATTAAAGCTAAATCACATTATCGCGTTAGGTCGGTCGGGCTTTGACTTTTGGAATAGAAACTATGTATTCTTATGAGGCAATCCGAAATATTACTTCAGGCGTTGCTATGACTTTATATCGTAATATCGTAAACGCCCGAGCAAAGCAGAAGTAGATCTATTTTCTATTCGGTCGGGCGTTTGACAGCTGAAAAGCTATTTGTTGTTCATTTTTGAAAATTGAAATATTGTTTTTCTTTTTTTACATAAAATAAAAGAAAATAAATTAAAAGTGCCAACCTCAAATGCGTTTGTTTTTAGTTGTCGAGATTTCTGGTGCGAAATTAGTTTCTTTATTTTTTAAATAGTGTTTGATTTGTCTGAAATGTCAGTGAACGCTTGAGGTTGAATTTCGTTTTGTAAATTCTAGGGTCGCGCTTTTTGAAATACAAAATCGTAAAAACGATCAAACGCGCGTCAACGCCGGACCGACCTAAGGCGACATTGTGATTTAGCTATTAAAATTGATTTTTTTTGATTTTTTAAAAGTTAATTTTTAGCTTTAAATTAATAAATTTAAGTTTTAAATTAAGAACTTAGTCGAATAGAAATAAAGTTAAATCACCTCAAATTTTAAATGTATACAAAATCAATCTTAAATATTTATATTTCAATTAAACGCGTCTAAAACAATTTTTAAGCAATGAATTATCAAATGTAGCTATGACACTGCTTATTAGGTATGATACTCAAATTTAAAATAGGAGTTTAGTGACTTTAATATAGTTTTTCTAGTTCAAAACATTCTTATAAAGCTTATAATAAACTTATCTCATACTAGATATAATGTTCTCTTATGAGGTTATCGAAATTTTACCACAGGCGTCTTTATATCGTAATATCGTAAAAGTCAGAACAAATCTAAAGTAGATTTATTTTTTTATTTTGACAACTGAAAAGCTATTCGTTGTCAGTAATTTGGTTTGAATATAAAAAATTTAAATAATTTTTTTATATAAAACTAGCTGACCTGGTGAACTTCGTCTTGCCCAAATTTAATGTCTTAACATAAACTCCAGAGTACATCATAACAACATCTAGATAGTTTAAATTTTAATGTCAGACAGCACCCAAAATGTAGTGTCATAACGAATTTTACAATTATCCGAAATTTTCAGAACTTTACAGTTAATTTTCCACCTTTACGTAGTTCGAAATCGAACTACATAAGTGAATTGAAAATTATCGTTTTTGGAAGAAAAAAAAATCGAATGCATTTATGTAGGTACGTTTGGTCAAATTAAAGTATCTAATAATAGTATACAAATCCTCCTACAGTTGTGTTCATAAAAATAGCAGTGCCTACGAAATAAAACCTAAAGTCTTTCATTATCATCGTTATAATATATTTCACTAAAATTTAAATAACAAGTTGAGGTCTTCCATTGGTATTAACAATAAAAAATAAAGTTAAGTTTTTAACGTTATTTTTGTCACAGTGGGCATTTTTTTTAAATTTACAGCTGTTCACAAAAATAGCAGCGCATTGCAAAAAGTAAAAAAAATTGTAATAAGTTGCATGAAAGTATATTAATAACTTCAGCTTAACATTTATACTTTGTTGCATAAACATTATTTTTGAATATAAAAGTGTATTTGTGTGGCATCGTATCGATTAAGGCCTTACACCTCTCGATTGGTATTGCATTCTACGAATCTCGTACTACTTCGCACAGTTCTTTTAAATTCCTGGGTTTCTCCTCATGGGCCGCATTTTTGACATCCCCCCACAAGTTTTCAATGGGCTACAGATCAGGGGATTGAGCCGACCACTCCATAACGCTTACCCTTTTCTTCCGAAATCATGACTTTGAACTTTTCGAATTGTGTTTTGGATTGTTATCTTGGTGATATACCCAAACCAACGGCATTTCTTCTTCAGCGTAGGGTATTTAAACCTATTCAAATGCATCCTTTATACCTTTGATGGGATAAATAGGCCCGACCCAGTAGTAGGAAGAGCAAGCCCATATTATAAGTTTCACTACGCCATGTTTCACTATTTTCATGGTGTACCGTGGATCGATTGCTGCATTCTAGGGTGTTCTAACATACTCCCGACTATCATTGGACCCAAAAAGGATAACTTTGCTATTGTCGCTCCACAGATAATTCCTCCATTCCTCTTTTGGCCAATCTTTATACTTTTTGGGAAACTCTATTCTTCTTGTCACATACTTTTTAGTCAAGAATGCTAACTTGCGTGAACATCGGGCGGTTGTCCCTCCAAACGCTGTGTTTTTTATTAGGGTTCTTGTTTCATCAGTGCAATGCTTTGATCGAACCATGGTTTATTTAGGAGCAAGTATTTTATAATTTTTGCTATGATATTACACCAAATACAATAAGTAAAATGTTTAGTTACCAAAAACTTAAAAAGAACAGACTTTAACACTTTTAAACTTTAAAATCTAACACACTGCTATTTTTATGAACACGCTATACTTAGAGTGTTTAAACAAATACGTGTACAACGTCAAAATTAGAGTGAAATTACAAGCTTAAGGCCTCTAATTTGAAAATGAAGGACCGTTAGATGCAAGTACCAGGTTAATTTTTTTTGTAAGCATACTGCGTCTTTGAAATTATTGACTTGTAATTATTGAAAAAGTAATAAAGTGTAATCAGCACTGTTATTTTTATGAACACAACTTCACTTTTTCGTCACAAGGAAGCTAAGGAGTATTGTCTCATCTTTAAAGTGAGCTTCATGATTTATTAATAACAAGTCAATTCGTAGAATGTAGAAAACGAATACTTAATGCTCAATGTCATTAAGAATTCGTAGAATGTAGAAAACGAATACTTAATGCTTAAAATCAAAAACATTTCTTTTGAACAGATTTTCAAGCCACTTACTCAAAAAATGAAGTATTAAAAGGTTTATCAAAAAATACCTGTCAATCCTTTCATTGTGTGAGAGTTATTCATTTGAATCGAATTTGAAGATAAAACAAACACTTTATTGAAATGACTTGACTGGAGTCGACTTTTTGGCACACTTTTTAGTCGAATTTAACCCATATTAGTTTACAATTTAAACTATGTTTTGTTTTGTGATTTTGACACATTATCACTCTTCTATAATTCATAAATAATTTCTACAGAATTTCTGTTTAAATTTTTTATAATATAAGTTTAACAGTTTCTGTTCATAGTGTTTTAAATGTCACCCGTACTATAAAACTCATCCAAAGGATCTAGCTAATAAGCTTCTAGTCTAAAGTCGGTCAATACTCGTATATTTCCAACATGATGTTCATTCAATATATAAATTATAAAAATAAAACCACTTGGCCAAAGGAATGAAGACATCCATCATAATGGATACGATAAGTTAATTTATTCTGTGCAATATATATAAAAAAAAGTTTTTACATTTCTCTTTAAACTTTTTCCCTTTCTTCAATGTAAATAAACTTTAACGTTCAACTTTTTGCTATTAAATTACTTCTTTATACAGAGAGAGAGAGAGAGAGAGAGAGAGAGAGAGAGAGAGAGAGAGAGAGAGAGAGAGAGAGAGAGAGAGAGAGAGACAAAGTGGACAGCAAAAACTTTCTTTTGATTTACACTCATAAATTTTATGAATAGTATATTTTTATGATATAAATAACTGGACTTGCTTCTTACCGCCCTACATCATTCATCCCACGGTATGCCACTTCAAAGGAACACATTTTAACATTAAAAAAAAGTCTCATTTTTACATCGCTAACTTACATAAATCATATTGCAGACAAGATGGCGACTTATAATTAAAAAAACAAATACATATATTTTCGTCTCTGTATAAAACAACAAACTAAAACAAAGCCTTTGGCATTTAGTTACACACACATAATATATAATTAAATGCAATCACTATAAACGAATGCACTTTGAGCAATTTTTGTTCGTCTTTTTGACACCAGTAACGACTATCTTTGATGGGATTGAGATACTCCTGGAACTATCTCCTAGGTTTTTGTTGCTAATAAATAATCTCCCAGACACTGATTAGCATCTATATGAGATTGGAGAATGGCGGCGGCGCATATAATTTTACTAAATCAAGCATATCCTGTTGCGAAAAACATCAATCTCTCAAAGGACGAAATGACATCTTATTCGCATGTTCTTTGAAAGGAGACTCCTTAAAGGACGACAACGACGAGTCCCAACAAATCAGTGAGGCGTCTTTTTTTTGTCTTCCTTAAGGATGACGAATACTCGTAGTTGACGGTTTTAATTTAATTTCTTGTTGAATAATAAATCTTACCAAGGATTTCGCTCGTTTATAGTTTTTTCTGTTTCTATGTTTTTGTTTATCTAGTGCTGGCATCTATAGTTGTTATTTTTTTTTTATTTTTGTACAAGGACTCTAGAGAATCTAAGAACAACAACAACAAAACACAGACGAATATTTAATCGAAAAATACTCCAAGCATAAAGATACAACATACAACATACATCTATGATTTTTTCTTTCATCCAGAATTGTTTCGGTCCAGGAGAAGAAAGGAAGAATTTAAAGTTAGTTTTTTGTTTTTTTTTTTTCTTCTAGATATTTTATCTTTTTGTGTTGTTGTATTATGTATGGATGTATGTGATGCACCATTGTGGTTACAGAGTCATTTTTTGCATGTGACACATGTAAATGTAACATCAAATGGGTATTTCGGCGGAACTGTGCTTTTATTTCGTTTTGTTTACCGTTACTGTGATGGCAAGAATATGCAGAGCATTTGCATAACAATATTTTTTTATATCTATGTATCTTTTTTTTTTGACTCTCCTACATATTCAAGCATTATTATTATTTTTGTTGTATATGTAAAGTTGATGTTTCCAACTTAAAAAGTTACAACAAAAAAATAAACATCAGGTATGTGGATCAAAAAAATGACGTTGACATTAGGTCATAAAAAATATACATACTCGTTTGTATGTATACACGTCTGGGTACATTATGGCTTAAACATTTCTCTGTAAGTACTCATACATACATATAATCGGGTGTAGATATAATATAATAATATGGTGTAGATATGTATCTTTAGATATGAACTTCTTTCCACTACTCAAAGTAATTGTTTCGAAGGAATTGAAATAGAAAAAAAAAGCTATGGTATTCTGGAGATGATAGTGGAATATTTGAGTTTTATGAGATTTACAAGCACACTTCTTTCAAAGAGATGGGAATAAGCCAAGCATAAGGGCCAAAAAGGAGTCTGGTGTTGTGAATGGCAGGTGTGTATAGATATACCTAAACTATAGGTTGAAAAAAAGATTTTTGAAAAGGTTAAAAAAATTGACAAAGCAACACAAAGTTTCTTTTAAAAAAGTTTGTTTTGGTAAATTTTTTGTTGACAGTAACACTGAGAAAAACGATTCCAAAAAGAATGATTAATACTGCAATCTTTAAGAAAGATAATTTTATTAAAATTAAATTTTAACAACAATGTTTTGAAATTTTTTTTTAATGACTTATTTGAGAAGAACAGGATTTGTTAATTAACAAGAGAAAGTTTGAAAAAATGAAAAGTTATGAAAGAAAAAATACTTTTAGGTCTTACAGACAGGGATTATACCTAAGCCTTTGGGATTTCCACTGTCCAATAAAAAGTGTATTTTAGGAGATATTCGCATTTGAAGTTTGGGTTCGATTTTCCTTGATAAATTTTTGTAAAATGGTAAACGTGGGCACACCGTTGGAAAGAGGAGGTTTCCACCATCACATTAGTGAAATTTCAGCCTTCGAGGTGGTCGGGTCGCCGAGATATGCGTCGTCAAAAAACGAAAAGTTTGACCCATCTAGGACGCGTATTTCAGGAGATATTCGCATTTGAAGTTTGGGTTCGATTTTCCTTGGTTAATTTTTGTAAAATGGGAAAGGTGGGCATACCGTTGGAAAGAGGAGGTTTCCACGATCACATTAGTGAAATTTCAGCTTTCGAGGTGGTCGGGTCGCCGAGATATGCGTCGTCAAAAAACGAAAAGTTTGACCCATCTAGGACGCGTATTTTAGGAGATATTCGCATTTGAAGTTTGGGTTCGATTTTAATTGGTTAATTTTTTTTTGTAAAATGGTAAAGGTGGGCATACCGTTGGAAAGAGGAGGTTTCCACCATCACATAGTGAAATTTCAGCCTTCGAGGTGGTCGGGTCGCCGAGATATGAGTCGTCAAAAAACGAAAAGTTTGACCCATCTAGGACGCGTATTTTAAGAGATATTCGCATTTGAAGTTTGGGTTCGATTTTCCTTGGTTAATTTTTGTAAAATGGTAAAGGTGGGCATACCGTTGGAAAGAGGAGGTTTCCACCATCACATTAGTGAAATTTCAGCCTTCGAGGTGGTCGGGTCGCCGAGATATGCGTCGTCAAAAAACGAAAGTTTGACCCATCTAGGACGCGTATTTTAAGAGATATTCGCATTTGAAGTTTGGGTTCGATTTTCCTTGGTTAATTTTTGTAAAATGGGAAAGGTGGGCATACCGTTGGAAAGAGGAGGTTTCCACCATCACATTAGTGAAATTTCAGCCTTCGAGGTGGTCGGGTCGCCGAGATATGCGTCGTCAAAAAACGAAAAGTTTGACCCATCTAGGACGCGTATTTTAGGAGATATTCGCATTTGAAGTTTGGGTTCGATTTTCTTTGGTTAATTTTTGTAAAATGGTAAAGGTGGGCATACCGTTGGAAAGAGGAGGTTTCCACCATCACATTAGTAAAATTTCAGCCTTCGAGGTGGTCGGGTCGCCGAGATATGCGTCGTCAAAAAACGAAAAGTTTGACCCATCTACAACGCGTATTTTAGGAGATATTCGTATTTGAAGTTTGGGTTCGATTTTCCTTGGTTAATTTTTGTAAAATGGGAAAGGTGGGCATACCGTTGGAAAGAGGAGGTTTCCACGATCACATTAGTGAAATTTCAGCCTTCGAGGTGGTCGGGTCGCCGAGATATGCGTCGTCAAAAAACGAAAAGTTTGACCCATCTAGGACGCGTATTTTAGGAGATATTCGCATTGAAGCTTGGGTTCGATTTTCCTTGGTTAATTTTTGTAAAATGGGAAAGGTGGGCATACCGTTGGAAAGAGGAGGTTTCCACCATCACGTTAGTGAAATTTCAGCCTTCGAGGTGGTCGGGTCGCCGAGATATGCGTCGTCAAAAAACGAAAAGTTTGACCCATCTAGGACGCGTATTTTAGGAGATATTCACATTTGAAGTTTGGGTTCGATTTTCCTTGGTTAATTTTTGTAAAATGGGAAAGGTGGGCATACCGTTGGAAAGAGGAGGTTTCCACGATCACATTAGTGAAATTTCAGCCTTCGAGGTGGTCGGGTCGCCGAGATATGAGTCGTCAAAAAACGAAAAGTTTGACCCATCTAGGACTCGTATTTTAGGAGATATTGACATTTGAAGTTTGGGTTCGATTTTCCTTGGTTAATCTTTGTAAAATGGTAAAGGTGGGCATACCGTTGGAAAGAGGAGGTTTCCACCATCACATTAGTAAAATTTCAGCCTTCGAGGTGGTCGGGTCGCCGAGATATGAGTCGTCGAAAAGTTTGACCCATCTAGGACGCGTATCTTAGGAGATATTCGCATTTGAAGTTTGGGTTCGATTTTGCTTGATAAATTTTTGTAAAATGGTAAAGGTGGGCATACCGTTGGAAAGAGGAGGTTTCCACCATCACATTAGTGAAATTTCAGCCTTCGAGGTGGTCGGGTCGCCGAGATATGCGTCGTCAAAAAACGAAAAGTTTGACCCATCTAGGATGCGTATTTTAGGAGATATTCACATTTGAAGTTTGGGTTCGATTTTCCTTGGTTAATTTTTGTAAAATGGGAAAGGTGGGCATACCGTTGGAAAGAGGAGGTTTCCACGATCACATTAGTGAAATTTCAGCCTTCGAGGTGGTCGGGTCGCCGAGATATGCGTCGTCAAAAAACGAAAAGTTTGACCCATCTAGGACGCGTATTTTAGGAGATATTCACATTTGAAGTTTGGGTTCGATTTTCCTTGGTTAATTTTTGTAAAATGGGGAAGGTGGGAATACCGTTGGAAAGAGGAGGTTTCCACCATCACATTAGTGAAATTTCAGCCTTCGAGGTGGTCGGGTCGCCGAGATATGCGTCGTCAACAAACGAAAAGTTTGACCCATCTAGGACGCGTATTTTAGGAGATATTCAAATTTGAAGTTTGGGTTCGATTTTCCTTGGTTAATTTTTGTAAAATGGTAAAGGTGGGCATACCGTTGGAAAGAGGAGGTTTCCACCATCACATTAGTGAAATTTCAGCCTTCGAGGTGGTCGGGTCGCCGAGATATGAGTCGTCAAAAAACGAAAAGTTTGACCCATCTAGGACGCGTATCTTAGGAGATATTCGCATTTGAAGTTTGGGTTCGATTTTCCTTGGTTAATTTTTGTAAAATGGTAAAGGTGGGCATACCGTTGGAAAGAGGAGGTTTCCACCATCACAATAGTGAAATTTCAGCCTTCGAGGTGGTCGGGTCGCGAGATATGCGTCGTCAAAAAACGAAAAGTTTGACCCATCTAGGACGCGTATTTTAAGAGATATTCGCATTTGAAGTTTGGGTTGGATTTTCCTTGGTTAATTTTTGTAAAATGGGAAAGGTGGGCATACCGTTGGAAAGAGGAGGTTTCCACGATCACATTAGTGAAATTTCAGCCTTCGAGGTGGTCGGGTCGCCGAGATATGCGTCGTCAAAAAACGCAAAGTTTGCCCATCTAGGACGCGTATTTTAGGAGATATTCGCATTTGAAGTTTGGGTTCGATTTTCTTTGGTTAATTTTTGTAAAATGGTAAAGGTGGGCATACCGTTGGAAAGAGGAGGTTTCCACCATCACATTAGTAAAATTTCAGCCTTCGAGGTGGTCGGGTCGCCGAGATATGCGTCGTCAAAAAACGAAAAGTTTGACCCATCTAGGACGCGTATTTTAGGAGATATTCGCATTTGAAGTTTGGGTTCGATTTTCCTTGGTTAATTTTTGTAAAATGGGAAAGGTGGGCATACCGTTGGAAAGAGGAGGTTTCCACCATCACATTAGTAAAATTTCAGCCTTCGAGGTGGTCGGGTCGCCGAGATATGCGTCGTCAAAAAACGAAAAGTTTGACCCATCTAGGACGCGTATTTTAGGAGATATTCGCATTTGAAGTTTGGGTTCGATTTTCCTTGGTTAATTTTTGTAAAATGGGAAAGGTGGGCATACCGTTGGAAAGAGGAGGTTTCCACGATCACATTAGTGAAATTTCAGCCTTCGAGGTGGTCGGGTCGCCGAGATATGCGTCGTCAAAAAACGAAAAGTTTGACCCATCTAGGACGCGTATTTTAAGAGATATTCGCATTTGAAGTTTGGGTTCGATTTTCCTTGGTTAATTTTTGTAAAATGGGAAAGGTGGGCATACCGTTGGAAAGAGGAGGTTTCCACCATCACATTAATGAAATTTCAGCCTTGGAGGTGGTCGGGTCGCCGAGATATGCGTCGTCAAAAAACGAAAAGTTTGACCCATCTAGGAAGCGTATCTTAGGAGATATTCGCATTTGAAGTTTGGGTTCGATTTTCCTTGGTTAATTTTTGTAAAATGGTAAAGGTGGGCATACCGTTGGAAAGAGGAGGTTTCCACCATCACATTAGTGAAATTTCAGCCTTCGAGGTGGTCGGGTCGCCGAGATATGCGTCGTCAAAAAACGAAAAGTTTGACCCATCTAGGACGCGTATTTTAAGAGATATTCGCATTTGAAGTTTGGGTTCGATTTTCCTTGGTTAATTTTTGTAAAATGGGAAAGGTGGGCATACCGTTGGAAAGAGGAGGTTTCCACGATCACATTAGTGAAATTTCAGCCTTCGAGGTGGTCGGGTCGCCGAGATATGCGTCGTCAAAAAACGAAAAGTTTGACCCATCTAGGACGCGTATTTTAAGAGATATTCGCATTTGAAGTTTGGGTTCGATTTTCCTTGGTTAATTTTTGTAAAATGGGAAAGGTGGGCATACCGTTGGAAAGAGGAGGTTTCCACGATCACGTTAGTGAAATTTCAGCCTTGGAGGTGGTCGGGTCGCCGAGATATGCGTCGTCAAAAAACGCAAAGTTTGCCCATCTAGGACGCGTATTTTAGGAGATATTCGCATTTGAAGTTTGGGTTCGATTTTCTTTGGTTAATTTTTGTAAAATGGTAAAGGTGGGCATACCGTTGGAAAGAGGAGGTTTCCACAATCACATTAGTAAAATTTCAGCCTTCGAGGTGGTCGGGTCGCCGAGATATGCGTCGTCAAAAAACGAAAAGTTTGACCCATCTAGAACGCGTATTTTAGGAGATATTCGCATTTGAAGTTTGGGTTCGATTTTCCTTGGTTAATTTTTGTAAAATGGGAAAGGTGGGCATACCGTTGGAAAGAGGAGGTTTCCACGATCACATTAGTGAAATTTCAGCCTTCGAGGTGGTCGGGTCGCCGAGATATGCGTCGTCAAAAAACGAAAAGTTTGACCCATCTAGGACGCGTATTTTAGGAGATATTCGCATTTGAAGCTTGGGTTCGATTTTCCTTGGTTAATTTTTGTAAAATGGGAAAGGTGGGCATACCGTTGGAAAGAGGAGGTTTCCACCATCACGTTAGTGAAATTTCAGCCTTCGAGGTGGTCGGGTCGCCGAGATATGCGTCGTCAAAAAACGAAAAGTTTGACCCATCTAGGACGCGTATTTTAGGAGATATTCACATTTGAAGTTTGGGTTCGATTTTCCTTGGTTAATTTTTGTAAAATGGTAAAGGTGGGCATACCGTTGGAAAGAGGAGGTTTCCACCATCACATTAGTGAAATTTCAGCCTTCGAGGTGGTCGGGTCGCCGAGATATGCGTCGTCAAAAAACGAAAAGTTTGACCCATCTAGGACGCGTATTTTAAGAGATATTCGCATTTGAAGTTTGGGTTCGATTTTCCTTGGTTAATTTTTGTAAAATGGGAAAGGTGGGCATACCGTTGGAAAGAGGAGGTTTCCACGATCACATTAGTGAAATTTCAGCCTTCGAGGTGGTCGGGTCGCCGAGATATGCGTCGTCAAAAAACGAAAAGTTTGACCCATCTAGGACGCGTATTTTAGGAGATATTCGCATTTGAAGTTTGGGTTCGATTTTCCTTGGTTAATTTTTGTAAAATGGGAAAGGTGGGCATACCGTTGGAAAGAGGAGGTTTCCACGATCACGTTAGTGAAATTTCAGCCTTGGAGGTGGTCGGGTCGCCGAGATATGCGTCGTCAAAAAACGCAAAGTTTGCCCATCTAGGACGCGTATTTTAGGAGATATTCGCATTTGAAGTTTGGGTTCGATTTTCTTTGGTTAATTTTTGTAAAATGGTAAAGGTGGGCATACCGTTGGAAAGAGGAGGTTTCCACCATCACATTAGTAAAATTTCAGCCTTCGAGGTGGTCGGGTCGCCGAGATATGCGTCGTCAAAAAACAAAAAGTTTGACCCATCTAGGACGCGTATTTTAGGAGATATTCACATTTGAAGTTTGGGTTCGATTTTCCTTGGTTAATTTTTGTAAAATGGGGAAGGTGGGCATACCGTTGGAAAGAGGAGGTTTCCACGATCACGTTAGTGAAATTTCAGCCTTCGAGGTGGTCGGGTCGCCGAGATATGCGTCGTCAAAAAACGAAAAGTTTGACCCATCTAGGACGCGTATTTTAAGAGATATTCGCATTTGAAGTTTGGGTTCGATTTTCCTTGGTTAATTTTTGTAAAATGGGAAAGGTGGGCATACCGTTGGAAAGAGGAGGTTTCCACCATCACATTAATGAAATTTCAGCCTTGGAGGTGGTCGGGTCGCCGAGATATGCGTCGTCAAAAAACGAAAAGTTTGACCCATCTAGGAAGCGTATCTTAGGAGATATTCGCATTTGAAGTTTGGGTTCGATTTTCCTTGGTTAATTTTTGTAAAATGGTAAAGGTGGGCATACCGTTGGAAAGAGGAGGTTTCCACCATCACATTAGTGAAATTTCAGCCTTCGAGGTGGTCGGGTCGCCGAGATATGCGTCGTCAAAAAACGAAAAGTTTGACCCATCTAGGACGCGTATTTTAAGAGATATTCGCATTTGAAGTTTGGGTTCGATTTTCCTTGGTTAATTTTTGTAAAATGGGAAAGGTGGGCATACCGTTGGAAAGAGGAGGTTTCCACGATCACATTAGTGAAATTTCAGCCTTCGAGGTGGTCGGGTCGCCGAGATATGCGTCGTCAAAAAACGAAAAGTTTGACCCATCTAGGACGCGTATTTTAAGAGATATTCGCATTTGAAGTTTGGGTTCGATTTTCCTTGGTTAATTTTTGTAAAATGGGAAAGGTGGGCATACCGTTGGAAAGAGGAGGTTTCCACGATCACGTTAGTGAAATTTCAGCCTTGGAGGTGGTCGGGTCGCCGAGATATGCGTCGTCAAAAAACGCAAAGTTTGCCCATCTAGGACGCGTATTTTAGGAGATATTCGCATTTGAAGTTTGGGTTCGATTTTCTTTGGTTAATTTTTGTAAAATGGTAAAGGTGGGCATACCGTTGGAAAGAGGAGGTTTCCACAATCACATTAGTAAAATTTCAGCCTTCGAGGTGGTCGGGTCGCCGAGATATGCGTCGTCAAAAAACGAAAAGTTTGACCCATCTAGAACGCGTATTTTAGGAGATATTCGCATTTGAAGTTTGGGTTCGATTTTCCTTGGTTAATTTTTGTAAAATGGGAAAGGTGGGCATACCGTTGGAAAGAGGAGGTTTCCACGATCACATTAGTGAAATTTCAGCCTTCGAGGTGGTCGGGTCGCCGAGATATGCGTCGTCAAAAAACGAAAAGTTTGACCCATCTAGGACGCGTATTTTAGGAGATATTCGCATTTGAAGCTTGGGTTCGATTTTCCTTGGTTAATTTTTGTAAAATGGGAAAGGTGGGCATACCGTTGGAAAGAGGAGGTTTCCACCATCACGTTAGTGAAATTTCAGCCTTCGAGGTGGTCGGGTCGCCGAGATATGCGTCGTCAAAAAACGAAAAGTTTGACCCATCTAGGACGCGTATTTTAGGAGATATTCACATTTGAAGTTTGGGTTCGATTTTCCTTGGTTAATTTTTGTAAAATGGTAAAGGTGGGCATACCGTTGGAAAGAGGAGGTTTCCACCATCACATTAGTGAAATTTCAGCCTTCGAGGTGGTCGGGTCGCCGAGATATGCGTCGTCAAAAAACGAAAAGTTTGACCCATCTAGGACGCGTATTTTAAGAGATATTCGCATTTGAAGTTTGGGTTCGATTTTCCTTGGTTAATTTTTGTAAAATGGGAAAGGTGGGCATACCGTTGGAAAGAGGAGGTTTCCACGATCACATTAGTGAAATTTCAGCCTTCGAGGTGGTCGGGTCGCCGAGATATGCGTCGTCAAAAAACGAAAAGTTTGACCCATCTAGGACGCGTATTTTAGGAGATATTCGCATTTGAAGTTTGGGTTCGATTTTCCTTGGTTAATTTTTGTAAAATGGGAAAGGTGGGCATACCGTTGGAAAGAGGAGGTTTCCACGATCACGTTAGTGAAATTTCAGCCTTGGAGGTGGTCGGGTCGCCGAGATATGCGTCGTCAAAAAACGCAAAGTTTGCCCATCTAGGACGCGTATTTTAGGAGATATTCGCATTTGAAGTTTGGGTTCGATTTTCTTTGGTTAATTTTTGTAAAATGGTAAAGGTGGGCATACCGTTGGAAAGAGGAGGTTTCCACCATCACATTAGTAAAATTTCAGCCTTCGAGGTGGTCGGGTCGCCGAGATATGCGTCGTCAAAAAACAAAAAGTTTGACCCATCTAGGACGCGTATTTTAGGAGATATTCACATTTGAAGTTTGGGTTCGATTTTCCTTGGTTAATTTTTGTAAAATGGGGAAGGTGGGCATACCGTTGGAAAGAGGAGGTTTCCACGATCACGTTAGTGAAATTTCAGCCTTCGAGGTGGTCGGGTCGCCGAGATATGCGTCGTCAAAAAACGAAAAGTTTGACCCATCTAGGACGCGTATTTTAAGAGATATTCGCATTTGAAGTTTGGGTTCGATTTTCCTTGGTTAATTTTTGTAAAATGGGAAAGGTGGGCATACCGTTGGAAAGAGGAGGTTTCCACGATCACATTAGTGAAATTTCAGCCTTCGAGGTGGTCGGGTCGCCGAGATATGCGTCGTCAAAAAACGAAAAGTTTGACCCATCTAGGACGCGTATTTTAGGAGATATTCGCATTTGAAGCTTGGGTTCGATTTTCCTTGGTTAATTTTTGTAAAATGGTAAAGGTGGGCATACCGTTGGAAAGAGGAAGTTTCCACCATCACATTAATGAAATTTCAGCCTTGGAGGTGGTCGGGTCGCCGAGATATGCGTCGTCAAAAAACGAAAAGTTTGACCCATCTAGGACGCGTATTTTAGGAGATATTCGCATTTTAAGTTTGGGTTCGATTTTGCTTGATAAATTTTTGTAAAATGGTAAAGGTGGGCATACCGTTGGAAAGAGGAGGTTTCCACCATCACATTAGTGAAATTTCAGCCTTCGAGGTAGTCGGGTCGCCGAGATATGCGTCGTCAAAAAACGAAAAGTTTGACCCATCTAGGACGCGTATTTTAAGAGAAAGAGGAAAAATGGGAAAGGTGGGCATAGCGTTGGAAAGAGGAGGTTTCCACCATCACATTAGTGAAATTTCAGCCTTCGAGGTGGTCGTGTCGCCGAGATATGCGTCGTCAAAAAACGAAAAGTTTGACCCATCTAGGACGCGTATTTTAGAAGATATTCGCATTTAAAGTTTGGGTTCTATTTTCTTTGGTTAATTTTTGTAAAATGGTAAAGGTGGGCATACCGTTGGAAAGAGGAGGTTTCCACCATCACATTAGTGAAATTTCAGCCTTCGAGGTGGTCGGGTCGCCGAGATATGCGTCTTCAAAAAACGAAAAGTTTGACCCATCTAGGACGCGTATTTTAGGAGATATTCGCATTTGAAGTTTGGGTTCGATTTTAATTGGTTATTTTTTGAAAAATGGGAAAGGTGGGCATACCGTTGGAAAGAGGAGGTTTCCACCATCACATTAGTGAAATTTCAGCCTTCGAGGTGGTCGGGTCGCCGAGATATGCGTCGTCAAAAAACGAAAAGTTTGACCCATCTAGGACGCGTATTTTAGGAGATGTTCGCATTTGAAGTTTGGGTTCGATTTTCCTTGGTTAATTTTTGTAAAATGGGAAAGGTGGGCATACCGTTGGAAAGAGGAGGTTTCCACGATCACATTAGTGAAATTTCAGCCTTCGAGGTGGTCGGGTCGCCGAGATATGCGTCGTCAAAAAACGAAAAGTTTGACCCATCTAGGACGCGTATTTTAGGAGATATTCGCATTTGAAGTTTGGGTTCGATTTTCCTTGGTTAATTTTTGTAAAATGGGGAAGGTGGGCATACCGTTGGAAAGAGGAGGTTTCCACGATCACGTTAGTGAAATTTCAGCCTTCGAGGTGGTCGGGTCGCCGAGATATGCGTCGTCAAAAAACGAAAAGTTTGACCCATCTAGGACGCGTATTTTAAGAGATATTCGCATTTGAAGTTTGGGTTCGATTTTCCTTGGTTAATTTTTGTAAAATGGGAAAGGTGGGCATACCGTTGGAAAGAGGAGGTTTCCACGATCACATTAGTGAAATTTCAGCCTTCGAGGTGGTCGGGTCGCCGAGATATGCGTCGTCAAAAAACGAAAAGTTTGACCCATCTAGGACGCGTATTTTAGGAGATATTCGCATTTGAAGCTTGGGTTCGATTTTCCTTGGTTAATTTTTGTAAAATGGTAAAGGTGGGCATACCGTTGGAAAGAGGAGGTTTCCACCATCACATTAGTGAAATTTCAGCCTTCGAGGTAGTCGGGTCGCCGAGATATGCGTCGTCAAAAAACGAAAAGTTTGACCCATCTAGGACGCGTATTTTAAGAGAAAGAGGAAAAATGGGAAAGGTGGGCATACCGTTGGAAAGAGGAGGTTTCCACGATCACATTAGTGAAATTTCAGCCTTCGAGGTGGTCGGGTCGCCGAGATATGCGTCGTCAAAAAACGAAAAGTTTGACCCATCTAGGACGCGTATTTTAGGAGATATTCGCATTTGAAGTTTGGGTTCGATTTTCCTTGGTTAATTTTTGTAAAATGGTAAAGGTGGGCATACCGTTGGAAAGAGGAGGTTTCCACCATCACATTAGTGAAATTTCAGCCTTCGAGGTGGTCGGGTCGCCGAGATACGCGTCTTCAAAAAACGAAAAGTTTGACCCATCTAGGACGCGTATTTTAGGAGATATTCGCATTTGAAGTTTGGGTTCGATTTTCCTTGGTTAATTTTTGTAAAATGGGGAAGGTGGGCATACCGTTGGAAAGAGGAGGTTTCCACCATCACATTAGTGAAATTTCAGCCTTCGAGGTGGTCGGGTCGCCGAGATATGCGTCGTCAAAAAACGAAAAGTTTGACCCATCTAGGACGCGTATTTTAGGAGATGTTCGCATTTGAAGTTTGGGTTCGATTTTCCTTGGTTAATTTTTGTAAAATGGGAAAGGTGGGCATACCGTTGGAAAGAGGAGGTTTCCACGATCACATTAGTGAAATTTCAGCCTTCGAGGTGGTCGGGTCGCCGAGATATGCGTCGTCAAAAAACGAAAAGTTTGACCCATCTAGGACGCGTATTTTAGGAGATATTCGCATTTGAAGTTTGGGTTCGATTTTCCTTGGTTAATTTTTGTAAAATGGGAAAGGTGGGCATACCGTTGGAAAGAGGAGGTTTCCACGATCACGTTAGTGAAATTTCAGCCTTCGAGGTGGTCGGGTCGCCGAGATATGCGTCGTCAAAAAACGAAAAGTTTGACCCATCTAGGACGCGTATTTTAGGAGATATTCGCATTTGAAGTTTGGGTTCGATTTTGCTTGATAAATTTTTGTAAAATGGTAAAGGTGAGCAAACCGTTGGAAAGAGGAGGTTTCCACCATCACATTAGTGAAATTTCAGCCTTCGAGGTGGTCGGGTCGCCGAGATATGCGTCGTCAAAAAACGAAAAGTTTGACCCATCTAGGACGCGTATTTTAGGAGATGTTCGCATTTGAAGTTTGGGTTCGATTTTCCTTGGTTAATTTTTGTAAAATGGGAAAGGTGGGCATACCGTTGGAAAGAGGAGGTTTCCACCATCACATTAGTGAAATTTCAGCCTTCGAGGTGGTCGGGTCGCCGAGATATGCGTCGTCAAAAAACGAAAAGTTTGACCCATCTAGGAAGCGTATTTTAGGAGATATTCACATTTGAAGTTTGGGTTCGATTTTCCTTGGTTAATTTTTGTAAAATGGAAAAGGTGGGCATACCGTTGGAAAGAGGAGGTTTCCACGATCACGTTAGTGAAATTTCAGCCTTCGAGGTGGTCGGGTCGCCGAGATATGCGTCGTCAAAAAACGAAAAGTTTGACCCATCTAGGAAGCGTATTTTAGGAGATATTCACATTTGAAGTTTGGGTTCGATTTTCCTTGGTTAATTTTTGTAAAATGGGAAAGGTGGGCATACCGTTGGAAAGAGGAGGTTTCCACGATCACGTTAGTGAAATTTCAGCCTTCGAGGTGGTCGGGTCGCCGAGATATGCGTCGTCAAAAAACGAAAAGTTTGACCCATCTAGGACGCGTATTTTAGGAGATATTCGCATTTGAAGTTTGGGTTCGATTTTGCTTGATAAATTTTTGTAAAATGGTAAAGGTGAGCAAACCGTTGGAAAGAGGAGGTTTCCACCATCACATTAGTGAAATTTCAGCCTTCGAGGTGGTCGGGTCGCCGAGATATGCGTCGTCAAAAAACGAAAAGTTTGACCCATCTAGGACGCGTATTTTAGGAGATGTTCGCATTTGAAGTTTGGGTTCGATTTTCCTTGGTTAATTTTTGTAAAATGGGAAAGGTGGGCATACCGTTGGAAAGAGGAGGTTTCCACGATCACATTAGTGAAATTTCAGCCTTCGAGGTGGTCGGGTCGCCGAGATATGCGTCGTCAAAAAACGAAAAGTTTGACCCATCTAGGACGCGTATTTTAGGAGATATTCGCATTTGAAGTTTGGGTTCGATTTTCCTTGGTTAATTTTTGTAAAATGGTAAAGGTGGGCATACCGTTGGAAAGAGGAGGTTTCCACCATCACATTAGTGAAATTTCAGCCTTCGAGGTGGTCGGGTCGCCGAGATATGCGTCTTCAAAAAACGAAAAGTTTGACCCATCTAGGACGCGTATTTTAGGAGATATTCGCATTTGAAGTTTGGGTTCGATTTTAATTGGTTATTTTTTGAAAAATGGGAAAGGTGGGCATACCGTTGGAAAGAGGAGGTTTCCACCATCACATTAGTGAAATTTCAGCCTTGGAGGTGGTCGGGTCGCCGAGATATGCGTCGTCAAAAAACGAAAAGTTTGACCCATCTAGGAAGCGTATTTTAGGAGATATTCACATTTGAAGTTTGGGTTCGATTTTCCTTGGTTAATTTTTGTAAAATGGGAAAGGTGGGCATACCGTTGGAAAGAGGAGGTTTCCACCATCACATTAGTGAAATTTCAGCCTTCGAGGTGGTCGGGTCGCCGAGATATGCGTCGTCAAAAAACGAAAAGTTTGACCCATCTAGGACGCGTATTTTAGAAGATATTCGCATTTGAAGCTTGGGTTCGATTTTCCTTGGTTAATTTTTGTAAAATGGGAAAGGTGGGCATACCGTTGGAAAGAGGAGGTTTCCACCATCACATTAATGAAATTTCAGCCTTGGAGGTGGTCGGGTCGCCGAGATATGCGTCGTCAAAAAACGAAAAGTTTGACCCATCTAGGACGCGTATTTTAGGAGATATTCGCATTTTAAGTTTGGGTTCGATTTTGCTTGATAAATTTTTGTAAAATGGTAAAGGTGGGCATACCGTTGGAAAGAGGATTTTTCCACCATCACATTAGTGAAATTTCAGCCTTCGAGGTGGTCGGGTCGCCGAGATATGCGTCGTCAAAAAACGAAAAGTTTGACCCATCTAGGACGCGTATTTTAGGAGATATTCGCATTTGAAGTTTGGGTTCGATTTTGCTTGATAAATTTTTGTAAAATAGTAAAGGTGAGCATACCGTTGGAAAGAGGAGGTTTCCACCATCACATTAGTGAAATTTCAGCCTTCGAGGTGGTCGGGTCGACGAGATATGCTTCGTCAAAAAACGAAAAGTTTGACCCATCTAGGACGCGTATTTTAGGAGATATTCGCATTTGAAGTTTGGGTTCGATTTTCCTTGGTTAATTTTTGTAAAATGGGAAAGGTGGGCATACCGTTGGAAAGAGGAGGTTTCCACCATCACGTTAGTGAAATTTCAGCTTTCGAGGTGGTCGGGTCGCCGAGATATGCGTCGTCAAAAAACGAAAAGTTTGACCCATCTAGGACGCGTATTTTAGGAGATATTCGCATTTTAAGTTTGGGTTCGATTTTGCTTGATAAATTTTTGTAAAATGGTAAAGGTGGGCATACCGTTGGAAAGAGGATTTTTCCACCATCACATTAGTGAAATTTCAGCCTTCGAGGTGGTCGGGTCGCCGAGATATGCGTCGTCAAAAAACGAAAAGTTTGACCCATCTAGGACGCGTATTTTAGGAGATATTCGCATTTGAAGTTTGGGTTCGATTTTGCTTGATAAATTTTTGTAAAATAGTAAAGGTGAGCATACCGTTGGAAAGAGGAGGTTTCCACCATCACATTAGTGAAATTTCAGCCTTCGAGGTGGTCGGGTCGACGAGATATGCTTCGTCAAAAAACGAAAAGTTTGACCCATCTAGGACGCGTATTTTAGGAGATATTCGCATTTGAAGTTTGGGTTCGATTTTCCTTGGTTAATTTTTGTAAAATGGGAAAGGTGGGCATACCGTTGGAAAGAGGAGGTTTCCACCATCACGTTAGTGAAATTTCAGCTTTCGAGGTGGTCGGGTCGCCGAGATATGCGTCGTCAAAAAACGAAAAGTTTGACCCATCTAGGACGCGTATTTTAGGAGATATTCGCATTTGAAGTTTGGGTTCGATTTTAATTGGTTATTTTTTGAAAAATGGGAAAGGTGGGCATACCGTTGGAAAGAGGAGGTTTCCACCATCACATTAGTGAAATTTCAGCCTTGGAGGTGGTCGGGTCGCCGAGATATGCGTCGTCAAAAAACGAAAAGTTTGACCCATCTAGGAAGCGTATTTTAGGAGATATTCACATTTGAAGTTTGGGTTCGATTTTCCTTGGTTAATTTTTGTAAAATGGGAAAGGTGGGCATACCGTTGGAAAGAGGAGGTTTCCACCATCACATTAGTGAAATTTCAGCCTTCGAGGTGGTCGGGTCGCCGAGATATGCGTCGTCAAAAAACGAAAAGTTTGACCCATCTAGGACGCGTATTTTAGAAGATATTCGCATTTGAAGCTTGGGTTCGATTTTCCTTGGTTAATTTTTGTAAAATGGGAAAGGTGGGCATACCGTTGGAAAGAGGAGGTTTCCACCATCACATTAATGAAATTTCAGCCTTGGAGGTGGTCGGGTCGCCGAGAGATGCGTCTTCAAAAAACGAAAAGTTTGACCCATCTAGGACGCGTATTTTAGGAGATATTCGCATTTTAAGTTTGGGTTCGATTTTGCTTGATAAATTTTTGTAAAATGGTAAAGGTGGGCATACCGTTGGAAAGAGGATTTTTCCACCATCACATTAGTGAAATTTCAGCCTTCGAGGTGGTCGGGTCGCCGAGATATGCGTCGTCAAAAAACGAAAAGTTTGACCCATCTAGGACGCGTATTTTAGGAGATATTCGCATTTGAAGTTTGGGTTCGATTTTGCTTGATAAATTTTTGTAAAATAGTAAAGGTGAGCATACCGTTGGAAAGAGGAGGTTTCCACCATCACATTAGTGAAATTTCAGCCTTCGAGGTGGTCGGGTCGACGAGATATGCTTCGTCAAAAAACGAAAAGTTTGACCCATCTAGGACGCGTATTTTAGGAGATATTCGCATTTGAAGTTTGGGTTCGATTTTCCTTGGTTAATTTTTGTAAAATGGGAAAGGTGGGCATACCGTTGGAAAGAGGAGGTTTCCACCATCACGTTAGTGAAATTTCAGCTTTCGAGGTGGTCGGGTCGCCGAGATATGCGTCGTCAAAAAACGAAAAGTTTGAAACATCTAGGACGCGTATTTTAGGAGATATTCGCATTTGAAGTTTGGGTTCGATTTTCCTTGGTTAATTTTTGTAAAATGGGAAAGGTGGGCATACCGTTGGAAAGAGGAGGTTTCCACCATCACATTAGTGAAATTTCAGCCTTCGAGGTGGTCGGGTCGCCGAGATATGCGTCGTCAAAAAACGAAAAGTTTGACCCATCTAGGACGCGTATCTTAGGAGATATTCGCATTTGAAGTTTGGGTTCGATTTTCCTTGGTTAATTTTTGAAAAATGGGAAAGGTGGGCATAGCGTTGGAAAGAGGAGGTTTCCACCATCACATTAGTGAAATTTCAGCCTTCGAGGTGGTCGGGTCGCCGAGATATGCGTCGTCAAAAAACGAAAAGTTTGACCCATCTAGGACGCGTATTTTAGGAGATATTCGCATTTGAAGTTTGGGTTCGATTTTCCTTGGTAAATTTTTGTAAAATGGGAAAGGTGGGCATACCGTTGGAAAGAGGAGGTTTCCACGATCACATTAGTGAAATTTCAGCCTTCGAGGTGGTCGGGTCGCCGAGATATGCGTCGTCAAAAAACGAAAAGTTTGACCCATCTAGGACGCGTATTTTAGGAGATATTCGCATTTGAAGTTTGGGTTCGATTTTCCTTGGTTAATTTTTGTAAAATGGTAAAGGTGGGCATACCGTTGGAAAGAGGAGGTTTCCACCATCACATTAGTGAAATTTCAGCCTTCGAGGTGGTCGGGTCGCCGAGATATGCGTCTTCAAAAAACGAAAAGTTTGACCCATCTAGGACGCGTATTTTAGGAGATATTCGCATTTGAAGTTTGGGTTCGATTTTAATTGGTAATTTTTTGTAAAATGGGAAAGGTGGGCATACCGTTGGAAAGAGGAGGTTTCCACCATCACATTAGTGAAATTTCAGCCTTGGAGGTGGTCGGGTCGCCGAGATATGCGTCGTCAAAAAACGAAAAGTTTGACCCATCTAGGAAGCGTATTTTAGGAGATATTCACATTTGAAGTTTGGGTTCGATTTTCCTTGGTTAATTTTTGTAAAATGGGAAAGGTGGGCATACCGTTGGAAAGAGGAGATTTCCACGATCACGTTAGTGAAATTTCAGCCTTCAAGGTGGTCGGGTCGACGAGATATGCGTCGCCGTCGTCAAAAAACGAAAAGTTTGACCTATCTAGGAAGCGTATTTTAGGAGATATTCACATTTGAAGTTTGGGTTCGATTTTCCTTGGTTAATCTTTGTAAAATGGTAAAGGTGGGCATACCGTTGGAAAGAGGAGGTTTCCACCATCACATTAGTGAAATTTCAGCCTTCGAGGTGGTCGGGTCGCCGAGATATGCGTCGTCAAAAAACGAAAAATTTGACCCATCTAGGACGCGTATTTTAGGAGATATTCGCATTTGAAGTTTGGGTTCGATTTTCCTTGGTAAATTTTTGTAAAATGGTAAAGGTGGGCATACCGTTGGAAAGAGGAGGTTTAAACGATCACGTTAGTGAAATTTCAGCCTTCGAGGTGGTCGGGTCGCCGAGATATGCGTCGCCAAAAAACGAAAAGTTTGACCCATCTAGGACGCGTATTTTAGGAGATATTCGCATTTGAAGTTTGGGTTCGATTTTCCTTGGTTAATTTTTGTAAAATGGTAAAGGTGGGCATACCGTTGGAAAGAGGAGGTTTCCACCATCACATTAGTGAAATTTCAGCCTTCGAGGTGGTCGGGTCGCCGAGATATGCGTCGTCAAAAAACGAAAAGTTTGACCCATATAGGAAGCGTATTTTAGGAGATATTCACATTTGAAGTTTGGGTTCGATTTTCCTTGGTTAATCTTTGTAAAATGGTAAAGGTGGGCATACCGTTGGAAAGAGGAGGTTTCCACCATCACATTAGTGAAATTTCAGCCTTCGAGGTGGTCGGGTCGCCGAGATATGCGTCGTCAAAAAACGAAAAGTTTGACCCATCTAGGACGCGTATTTTAGGAGATATTCGCATTTAAAGTTTGGGTTCGATTTTCCTTGGTAAATTTTTGTAAAATGGTAAAGGTGGGCATACCGTTGGAAAGAGGAGGCTTCCACCATCACATAAGTGAAATTTCAGCCTTCGAGGTGGTCGGGTCGCCGAGATATGCGTCGTCAAAAAACGAAAAGTTTGACCCATCTAGGACGCGTATTTTAGGAGATATTCACATTTGAAGTTTGGGTTCGATTTTCCTTGGTTAATCTTTGTAAAATGGTAAAGGTGGGCATACCGTTGGAAAGAGGAGGTTTCCACCATCACATTAGTGAAATTTCAGCCTTCGAGGTGGTCGGGTCGCCGAGATATGCGTCGCCAAAAAACGAAAAGTTTGACCCATCTAGGACGCGTATTTTAGGAGATATTCGCATTTGAAGTTTGGGTTCGATTTTCCTTGGTAAATTTTTGTAAAATGGTAAAGGTGGGCATACCGTTGGAAAGAGGAGGCTTCCACCATCACATAAGTGAAATTTCAGCCTTCGAGGTGGTCGGGTCGCCGAGATATGCGTCGTCAAAAAACGAAAAGTTTGACCCATCTAGGAAGCGTATTTTAGGAGATATTCACATTTGAAGTTTGGGTTCGATTTTCCTTGGTTAATTTTTGTAAAATGGGAAAGGTGGGCATACCGTTGGAAAGAGGAGATTTCCACGATCACGTTAGTGAAATTTCAGCCTTGGAGGTGGTCGGGTCGCCGAGATATGCGTCGTCAAAAAACGAAAAGTTTGACCCATCTAGGACGCGTATTTTAAGAGATATTCACATTTGAAGTTTGGGTTCGATTTTCCTTGGTTAATTTTTGTAAACTGGGAAAGGTGGGCATACCGTTGGAAAGAGGAGGTTTCCACGATCACGTTAGTGAAATTTCAGCCTTCAAGGTGGTCGGGTCGCCGAGATATGCGTCGCCGTCGTCAAAAAACGAAAAGTTTGACCTATCTAGGAAGCGTATTTTAGGAGATATTCACATTTGAAGTTTGGGTTCGATTTTCCTTGGTTAATCTTTGTAAAATGGTAAAGGTGGGCATACCGTTGGAAAGAGGAGGTTTCCACCATCACATTAGTGAAATTTCAGCCTTCGAGGTGGTCGGGTCGCCGAGATATGCGTCGTCAAAAAACGAAAAATTTGACCCATCTAGGACGCGTATTTTAGGAGATATTCGCATTTGAAGTTTGGGTTCGATTTTCCTTGGTAAATTTTTGTAAAATGGTAAAGGTGGGCATACCGTTGGAAAGAGGAGGTTTAAACGATCACGTTAGTGAAATTTCAGCCTTCGAGGTGGTCGGGTCGCCGAGATATGCGTCGTCAAAAAACGAAAAGTTTGACCCATCTAGGACGCGTATTTTAGGAGATATTCGCATTTGAAGTTTGGGTTCGATTTTCCTTGGTTAATTTTTGTAAAATGGTAAAGGTGGGCATACCGTTGGAAAGAGGAGGTTTCCACCATCACATTAGTGAAATTTCAGCCTTCGAGGTGGTCGGGTCGCCGAGATATGCGTCGTCAAAAAACGAAAAGTTTGACCCATCTAGGAAGCGTATTTTAGGAGATATTCACATTTGAAGTTTGGGTTCGATTTTCCTTGGTTAATCTTTGTAAAATGGTAAAGGTGGGCATACCGTTGGAAAGAGGAGGTTTCCACCATCACATTAGTGAAATTTCAGCCTTCGAGGTGGTCGGGTCGCCGAGATATGCGTCGTCAAAAAACGAAAAGTTTGACCCATCTAGGACGCGTATTTTAGGAGATATTCGCATTTGAAGTTTGGGTTCGATTTTCCTTGGTAAATTTTTGTAAAATGGTAAAGGTGGGCATACCGTTGGAAAGAGGAGGCTTCCACCATCACATAAGTGAAATTTCAGCCTTCGAGGTGGTCGGGTCGCCGAGATATGCGTCGTCAAAAAACGAAAAGTTTGACCCATCTAGGACGCGTATTTTAGGAGATATTCGCATTTGTAGTTTGGGTTCGATTTTCCTTGGTTATTTTTTGTAAAATGGGAAAGGTGGGCATACCGTTGGAAAGAGGAGGTTTCCACCATCACGTTAGTGAAATTTCAGCCTTCGAGGTGGTCGGGTCGCCGAGATATGCGTCGTCAAAAAACGAAAAGTTTGACCCATCTAGGACGCGTATTTTAGGAGATATTCGCATTTGAAGTTTGGGTTCGATTTTGCTTGATAAATTTTTGTAAAATGGGAAAGGTGGGCATACCGTTGGAAAGAGGAGGTTTCCACGATCACGTTAGTGAAATTTCAGCCTTCGAGGTGGTCGGGTCGCCGAGATATGCGTCGCCGTCGCACAGTGCGGTATTTTGGTCGAAAACCTGGCCAAAAATATTTGGGCACATTTTTCATATCAAATAGGTACCAAATGACTAAAAAGTTATTTGGAAGGATAAATTTTCATTTTTTAGGTACAGTAAAACCCACTTAAATGCCCATCCCGATTAGCCGTAAGAAAAAAAATTATTAAAAATCAAAAAAAGCACGTACAACACTGTGCTATAATTTTTTTTAAAGCTAATATTTTATTCTTTGTTTTGTTTTTTGATTCAAGTTGTTTAATTTAATAGTTTTTGAGAAATTAAGTTTTAAAGTTGAAATTTAGAAAAAAACATTTTTTTTTCGGTTTTTAATTAATTTTTTTTAAAAAATTTGTTTATCAAGAACATTTTTTTTGTCAATATTCAATGACCTGATATATTTTTAGTCAAATACTAAAAACCTCATTCCGATAATTGTCACAGTTTATAAGAAATTAGAAAAAAACTGAACTATACTTTTTCCTAGAAAATCCCTTTTTTCCTTTATTTTATGAGTGAAATTTTCTTAATCCGGGTAATATGAGTGAAATTTTCTTAATCCGGGTGATCAAATTTCATTCCAAAATTTTAAGTCCCAGTATTCAGGTAACCAAGTCTTAAATACCTGCGACCCTCTTAATACAAAATACGCAGAATTCGAGATGTAGATTAGTTGTATATTTTATGAGTACAGGTCAATTATTGAATAAACATATGAATCCTTTTTTGTTTTTCCTTCCGCAACTTTTGTTTTATAGCAAGTAATAAAAAATGGCCTGGATTAATTTAATTTAATTTTATTATTTATTCTTCATCTTTCATCAGAAACATCATCATTAACATTCCCACTTGTATATGAGCTCTAAATTTGTTCCACTGGTCTCAAGGCACTGTTGGAGTTCTGGTTCCAAATATTTATAGAAACGTGATGTTGTGTGGTCCACTAAATCTTGGAGCTACACTTCGGCAACTGTCTCACTTACGCTTTTTGATGGGTAACAATCCTGTTTAGCTTTATACACGTAGGTATAGCACGGCACGGATATATATCTTTGTTGGCCTGATGAATCACTTCGTATTGACTAGCAGTTAAATTAGCTTCGACGAATATCCTCAAAGCGTTTTCAGGAGTGTGTTTCTCAGTTTTCAGGGTTTTACTGCCAATCGCAGCTGCTTTCCGGAACTTCATAGCCCTGGTTGGAGTTTTGGTCACAACCTCCATAACTTTTGCGACATCAATATTTCCCGCTGCTTGTTGACTCATCTGTGCTGCGTATGTCAGTTCATCAAAGGACACACTCTTTCGAAGTTCCTCTGTTTTTCGACGTTTTGTTCGGTCACTTGATTCCCCGAATTCTTTGTTTGGGCGACCTTTAGACCTTCCGGGAAGTATGCCAACAGGTAGTGTTACTTCTTCGCTAAGCCACTTTTCATTCTTATCCAAGAAATGCCTTTCTGTGCGATTGCAGAGTTGCCATCTCCGTTTATAATTAGCTTTGAACGCCTTGATAATTTTTTGAAGTTCATGTTTTTTCTCTGGGGGACACTTTGTTATATACATAAGTTTTTTATTCAAATCTTCAAGTTTACCATCAAGGAGTCTTTGTGAGCTTCCTTTTACCAACTCATGTAGCTGTTTCCTGGTCATAGGCAAGGTGGAATTAGAGTCATCTGGAATAATATAAAAATCTTTGAGTTAGGGTTAGGCTTGAAGGAGGTTTTTTCAAAGGCTTTGTTTTTTCTTAGAGGCAAACTTATGCATGGTTCTGAAATGCAGGATTGTTCCACATATCCAGGAGTTAAATAAAATATATGACAAACTTTGTTGCGGAGTGTTGCCAATATTCAAAAACACTAATGTTTGGTAAAAACAACGGAAAAAGTGCATATTTTGTAAGTACATTCTTTAACTCATCGATATGAAGAACTTAAGTTAAATATATAAAAATTTCTTTGCTTAAAATATTGTACATACCTTGATTTACGATATCCATATCAAATTTTTTCACAAAAATCACTTTTAAGATTGAAAAAAAACACACAAAAAATACACTTTTTTTAAAAAAATCGCAAACAAACTCGTGCTTATTCAACAAGTGCAAGTTCCAAGTGATGGTGGCGCGAACGGGGGTGACGAATTTATAGACCGACTTCACTAAATAGTAGCCTGGTTATATACCTGTTATGGGACACATGCTTAATCCTTAAAGTGAAAGTTGACAAAATTGATTTATGGCCACGTTTCAGGTCAAAATACCGCACTGTGCGTCGTCAAAAAACGAAAAGTTTGACCCATCTAGGACGCGTATTTTAGGAGATATTCGCATTTGAAGTTTGGGTTCGATTTTGCTTGATAAATTTTTGTAAAATGGGAAAGATGGGCATACCGTTGGAAAGAGGAGGTTTCCACCATCACATTAGTGAAATTTCAGCCTTCGAGGTGGTCGGGTCGCCGAGATATGCGTCGTCAAAAAACGAAAAGTTTGACCCATCTAGGAAGCGTATTTTAGGAGATATTCACATTTGAAGTTTGGGTTCGATTTTCCTTGGTTAATCTTTGTAAAATGGTAAAGGTGGGCATACCGTTGGAAAGAGGAGGTTTCCACCATCACATTAGTGAAATTTCAGCCTTCGAGGTGGTCGGGTCGCCGAGATATGCGTCGCCAAAAAACGAAAAGTTTGACCCATCTAGGACGCGTATTTTAGGAGATATTCGCATTTGAAGTTTGGGTTCGATTTTCCTTGGTAAATTTTTGTAAAATGGTAAAGGTGGGCATACCGTTGGAAAGAGGAGGTTTCCACCATCACATTAGTGAAATTTCAGCCTTCGAGGTGGTCGGGTCGCCGAGATATGCGTCGTCAAAAAACGAAAAGTTTGACCCATCTAGGACGCGTATTTTAGGAGATATTCACATTTGAAGTTTGGGTTCGATTTTCCTTTGTTAATTTTTGTAAAATGGTAAAGGTGGGCATACCGTTGGAAAGAGGAGGTTTCCACCATCACATTAGTGAAATTTCAGCCTTCGAGGTGGTCGGGTCGCCGAGATATGCGTCTTCAAAAAACGAAAAGTTTGACCCATCTAGGACGCGTATTTTAGGAGATATTCGCATTTGAAGTTTGGGTTCGATTTTCCTTGGTTAATTTTTGTAAAATGGGGAAGGTGGGCATACCGTTGGAAAGAGGAGGTTTCCACCATCACATTAGTGAAATTTCAGCCTTCGAGGTGGTCGGGTCGCCGAGATATGCGTCGTCAAAAAACGAAAAGTTTGACCCATCTAGGACGCGTATTTTAGGAGATGTTCGCATTTGAAGTTTGGGTTCGATTTTTCTTGGTTAATTTTTGTAAAATGGGAAAGGTGGGCATACCGTTGGAAAGAGGAGGTTTCCACGATCACATTAGTGAAATTTCAGCCTTCGAGGTGGTCGGGTCGCCGAGATATGCGTCGTCAAAAAACGAAAAGTTTGACCCATCTAGGACGCGTATTTTAGGAGATATTCGCATTTGAAGTTTGGGTTCGATTTTCCTTGGTTAATTTTTGTAAAATGGGAAAGGTGGGCATACCGTTGGAAAGAGGAGGTTTCCACGATCACGTTAGTGAAATTTCAGCCTTCGAGGTGGTCGGGTCGCCGAGATATGCGTCGTCAAAAAACGAAAAGTTTGACCCATCTAGGACGCGTATTTTAGGAGATATTCGCATTTGAAGTTTGGGTTCGATTTTGCTTGATAAATTTTTGTAAAATGGTAAAGGTGAGCAAACCGTTGGAAAGAGGAGGTTTCCACCATCACATTAGTGAAATTTCAGCCTTCGAGGTGGTCGGGTCGCCGAGATATGCGTCGTCAAAAAACGAAAAGTTTGACCCATCTAGGACGCGTATTTTAGGAGATGTTCGCATTTGAAGTTTGGGTTCGATTTTCCTTGGTTAATTTTTGTAAAATGGGAAAGGTGGGCATACCGTTGGAAAGAGGAGGTTTCCACCATCACATTAGTGAAATTTCAGCCTTCGAGGTGGTCGGGTCGCCGAGATATGCGTCGTCAAAAAACGAAAAGTTTGACCCATCTAGGAAGCGTATTTTAGGAGATATTCACATTTGAAGTTTGGGTTCGATTTTCCTTGGTTAATTTTTGTAAAATGGAAAAGGTGGGCATACCGTTGGAAAGAGGAGGTTTCCACGATCACGTTAGTGAAATTTCAGCCTTCGAGGTGGTCGGGTCGCCGAGATATGCGTCGTCAAAAAACGAAAAGTTTGACCCATCTAGGAAGCGTATTTTAGGAGATATTCACATTTGAAGTTTGGGTTCGATTTTCCTTGGTTAATTTTTGTAAAATGGGAAAGGTGGGCATACCGTTGGAAAGAGGAGGTTTCCACGATCACGTTAGTGAAATTTCAGCCTTCGAGGTGGTCGGGTCGCCGAGATATGCGTCGTCAAAAAACGAAAAGTTTGACCCATCTAGGACGCGTATTTTAGGAGATATTCGCATTTGAAGTTTGGGTTCGATTTTGCTTGATAAATTTTTGTAAAATGGTAAAGGTGAGCAAACCGTTGGAAAGAGGAGGTTTCCACCATCACATTAGTGAAATTTCAGCCTTCGAGGTGGTCGGGTCGCCGAGATATGCGTCGTCAAAAAACGAAAAGTTTGACCCATCTAGGACGCGTATTTTAGGAGATGTTCGCATTTGAAGTTTGGGTTCGATTTTCCTTGGTTAATTTTTGTAAAATGGGAAAGGTGGGCATACCGTTGGAAAGAGGAGGTTTCCACGATCACATTAGTGAAATTTCAGCCTTCGAGGTGGTCGGGTCGCCGAGATATGCGTCGTCAAAAAACGAAAAGTTTGACCCATCTAGGACGCGTATTTTAGGAGATATTCGCATTTGAAGTTTGGGTTCGATTTTCCTTGGTTAATTTTTGTAAAATGGTAAAGGTGGGCATACCGTTGGAAAGAGGAGGTTTCCACCATCACATTAGTGAAATTTCAGCCTTCGAGGTGGTCGGGTCGCCGAGATATGCGTCTTCAAAAAACGAAAAGTTTGACCCATCTAGGACGCGTATTTTAGGAGATATTCGCATTTGAAGTTTGGGTTCGATTTTAATTGGTTATTTTTTGAAAAATGGGAAAGGTGGGCATACCGTTGGAAAGAGGAGGTTTCCACCATCACATTAGTGAAATTTCAGCCTTGGAGGTGGTCGGGTCGCCGAGATATGCGTCGTCAAAAAACGAAAAGTTTGACCCATCTAGGAAGCGTATTTTAGGAGATATTCACATTTGAAGTTTGGGTTCGATTTTCCTTGGTTAATTTTTGTAAAATGGGAAAGGTGGGCATACCGTTGGAAAGAGGAGGTTTCCACCATCACATTAGTGAAATTTCAGCCTTCGAGGTGGTCGGGTCGCCGAGATATGCGTCGTCAAAAAACGAAAAGTTTGACCCATCTAGGACTCGTATTTTAGGAGATATTCACATTTGAAGTTTGGGTTCGATTTTCCTTGGTTAATTTTTGTAAAATTGTAAAGGTGGGCATACCGTTGGAAAGAGGAGGTTTCCACCATCACATTAGTAAAATTTCAGCCTTCGAGGTGGTCGGGTCGCCGAGATATGCGTCGTCAAAAAACGAAAAGTTTGACCCATCTAGGACGCGTATTTTAGGAGATATTCACATTTGAAGTTTGGGTTCGATTTTCCTTGGTTAATTTTTGTAAAATGGTAAAGGTGGGCATACCGTTGGAAAGAGGAGGTTTCCACGATCACGTTAGTGAAATTTCAGCCTTCGAGGTGGTCGGGTCGCCGAGATATGCGTCGTCAAAAAACGAAAAGTTTGACCCATCTAGGACGCGTATTTTAGAAGATATTCGCATTTGAAGCTTGGGTTCGATTTTCCTTGGTTAATTTTTGTAAAATGGGAAAGGTGGGCATACCGTTGGAAAGAGGAGGTTTCCACCATCACATTAATGAAATTTCAGCCTTGGAGGTGGTCGGGTCGCCGAGATATGCGTCGTCAAAAAACGAAAAGTTTGACCCATCTAGGACGCGTATTTTAGGAGATATTCGCATTTTAAGTTTGGGTTCGATTTTGCTTGATAAATTTTTGTAAAATGGTAAAGGTGGGCATACCGTTGGAAAGAGGATTTTTCCACCATCACATTAGTGAAATTTCAGCCTTCGAGGTGGTCGGGTCGCCGAGATATGCGTCGTCAAAAAACGAAAAGTTTGACCCATCTAGGACGCGTATTTTAGGAGATATTCGCATTTGAAGTTTGGGTTCGATTTTGCTTGATAAATTTTTGTAAAATAGTAAAGGTGAGCATACCGTTGGAAAGAGGAGGTTTCCACCATCACATTAGTGAAATTTCAGCCTTCGAGGTGGTCGGGTCGACGAGATATGCTTCGTCAAAAAACGAAAAGTTTGACCCATCTAGGACGCGTATTTTAGGAGATATTCGCATTTGAAGTTTGGGTTCGATTTTCCTTGGTTAATTTTTGTAAAATGGGAAAGGTGGGCATACCGTTGGAAAGAGGAGGTTTCCACCATCACGTTAGTGAAATTTCAGCTTTCGAGGTGGTCGGGTCGCCGAGATATGCGTCGTCAAAAAACGAAAAGTTTGAAACATCTAGGACGCGTATTTTAGGAGATATTCGCATTTGAAGTTTGGGTTCGATTTTCCTTGGTTAATTTTTGTAAAATGGGAAAGGTGGGCATACCGTTGGAAAGAGGAGGTTTCCACCATCACATTAGTGAAATTTCAGCCTTCGAGGTGGTCGGGTCGCCGAGATATGCGTCGTCAAAAAACGAAAAGTTTGACCCATCTAGGACGCGTATCTTAGGAGATATTCGCATTTGAAGTTTGGGTTCGATTTTCCTTGGTTAATTTTTGAAAAATGGGAAAGGTGGGCATAGCGTTGGAAAGAGGAGGTTTCCACCATCACATTAGTGAAATTTCAGCCTTCGAGGTGGTCGGGTCGCCGAGATATGCGTCGTCAAAAAACGAAAAGTTTGACCCATCTAGGACGCGTATTTTAGGAGATATTCGCATTTGAAGTTTGGGTTCGATTTTCCTTGGTAAATTTTTGTAAAATGGGAAAGGTGGGCATACCGTTGGAAAGAGGAGGTTTCCACGATCACATTAGTGAAATTTCAGCCTTCGAGGTGGTCGGGTCGCCGAGATATGCGTCGTCAAAAAACGAAAAGTTTGACCCATCTAGGACGCGTATTTTAGGAGATATTCGCATTTGAAGTTTGGGTTCGATTTTCCTTGGTTAATTTTTGTAAAATGGTAAAGGTGGGCATACCGTTGGAAAGAGGAGGTTTCCACCATCACATTAGTGAAATTTCAGCCTTCGAGGTGGTCGGGTCGCCGAGATATGCGTCTTCAAAAAACGAAAAGTTTGACCCATCTAGGACGCGTATTTTAGGAGATATTCGCATTTGAAGTTTGGGTTCGATTTTAATTGGTAATTTTTTGTAAAATGGGAAAGGTGGGCATACCGTTGGAAAGAGGAGGTTTCCACCATCACATTAGTGAAATTTCAGCCTTGGAGGTGGTCGGGTCGCCGAGATATGCGTCGTCAAAAAACGAAAAGTTTGACCCATCTAGGAAGCGTATTTTAGGAGATATTCACATTTGAAGTTTGGGTTCGATTTTCCTTGGTTAATTTTTGTAAAATGGGAAAGGTGGGCATACCGTTGGAAAGAGGAGATTTCCACGATCACGTTAGTGAAATTTCAGCCTTCAAGGTGGTCGGGTCGACGAGATATGCGTCGCCGTCGTCAAAAAACGAAAAGTTTGACCTATCTAGGAAGCGTATTTTAGGAGATATTCACATTTGAAGTTTGGGTTCGATTTTCCTTGGTTAATCTTTGTAAAATGGTAAAGGTGGGCATACCGTTGGAAAGAGGAGGTTTCCACCATCACATTAGTGAAATTTCAGCCTTCGAGGTGGTCGGGTCGCCGAGATATGCGTCGTCAAAAAACGAAAAATTTGACCCATCTAGGACGCGTATTTTAGGAGATATTCGCATTTGAAGTTTGGGTTCGATTTTCCTTGGTAAATTTTTGTAAAATGGTAAAGGTGGGCATACCGTTGGAAAGAGGAGGTTTAAACGATCACGTTAGTGAAATTTCAGCCTTCGAGGTGGTCGGGTCGCCGAGATATGCGTCGCCAAAAAACGAAAAGTTTGACCCATCTAGGACGCGTATTTTAGGAGATATTCGCATTTGAAGTTTGGGTTCGATTTTCCTTGGTTAATTTTTGTAAAATGGTAAAGGTGGGCATACCGTTGGAAAGAGGAGGTTTCCACCATCACATTAGTGAAATTTCAGCCTTCGAGGTGGTCGGGTCGCCGAGATATGCGTCGTCAAAAAACGAAAAGTTTGACCCATATAGGAAGCGTATTTTAGGAGATATTCACATTTGAAGTTTGGGTTCGATTTTCCTTGGTTAATCTTTGTAAAATGGTAAAGGTGGGCATACCGTTGGAAAGAGGAGGTTTCCACCATCACATTAGTGAAATTTCAGCCTTCGAGGTGGTCGGGTCGCCGAGATATGCGTCGTCAAAAAACGAAAAGTTTGACCCATCTAGGACGCGTATTTTAGGAGATATTCGCATTTAAAGTTTGGGTTCGATTTTCCTTGGTAAATTTTTGTAAAATGGTAAAGGTGGGCATACCGTTGGAAAGAGGAGGTTTCCACCATCACATTAGTGAAATTTCAGCCTTCGAGGTGGTCGGGTCGCCGAGATATGCGTCTTCAAAAAACGAAAAGTTTGACCCATCTAGGACGCGTATTTTAGGAGATATTCGCATTTGAAGTTTGGGTTCGATTTTCCTTGGTTAATCTTTGTAAAATGGTAAAGGTGGGCATACCGTTGGAAAGAGGAGGTTTCCACCATCACATTAGTGAAATTTCAGCCTTCGAGGTGGTCGGGTCGCCGAGATATGCGTCGCCAAAAAACGAAAAGTTTGACCCATCTAGGACGCGTATTTTAGGAGATATTCGCATTTGAAGTTTGGGTTCGATTTTCCTTGGTAAATTTTTGTAAAATGGTAAAGGTGGGCATACCGTTGGAAAGAGGAGGCTTCCACCATCACATAAGTGAAATTTCAGCCTTCGAGGTGGTCGGGTCGCCGAGATATGCGTCGTCAAAAAACGAAAAGTTTGACCCATCTAGGAAGCGTATTTTAGGAGATATTCACATTTGAAGTTTGGGTTCGATTTTCCTTGGTTAATTTTTGTAAAATGGGAAAGGTGGGCATACCGTTGGAAAGAGGAGATTTCCACGATCACGTTAGTGAAATTTCAGCCTTGGAGGTGGTCGGGTCGCCGAGATATGCGTCGTCAAAAAACGAAAAGTTTGACCCATCTAGGACGCGTATTTTAAGAGATATTCACATTTGAAGTTTGGGTTCGATTTTCCTTGGTTAATTTTTGTAAACTGGGAAAGGTGGGCATACCGTTGGAAAGAGGAGGTTTCCACGATCACGTTAGTGAAATTTCAGCCTTCAAGGTGGTCGGGTCGCCGAGATATGCGTCGCCGTCGTCAAAAAACGAAAAGTTTGACCTATCTAGGAAGCGTATTTTAGGAGATATTCACATTTGAAGTTTGGGTTCGATTTTCCTTGGTTAATCTTTGTAAAATGGTAAAGGTGGGCATACCGTTGGAAAGAGGAGGTTTCCACCATCACATTAGTGAAATTTCAGCCTTCGAGGTGGTCGGGTCGCCGAGATATGCGTCGTCAAAAAACGAAAAATTTGACCCATCTAGGACGCGTATTTTAGGAGATATTCGCATTTGAAGTTTGGGTTCGATTTTCCTTGGTAAATTTTTGTAAAATGGTAAAGGTGGGCATACCGTTGGAAAGAGGAGGTTTAAACGATCACGTTAGTGAAATTTCAGCCTTCGAGGTGGTCGGGTCGCCGAGATATGCGTCGTCAAAAAACGAAAAGTTTGACCCATCTAGGACGCGTATTTTAGGAGATATTCGCATTTGAAGTTTGGGTTCGATTTTCCTTGGTTAATTTTTGTAAAATGGTAAAGGTGGGCATACCGTTGGAAAGAGGAGGTTTCCACCATCACATTAGTGAAATTTCAGCCTTCGAGGTGGTCGGGTCGCCGAGATATGCGTCGTCAAAAAACGAAAAGTTTGACCCATCTAGGAAGCGTATTTTAGGAGATATTCACATTTGAAGTTTGGGTTCGATTTTCCTTGGTTAATCTTTGTAAAATGGTAAAGGTGGGCATACCGTTGGAAAGAGGAGGTTTCCACCATCACATTAGTGAAATTTCAGCCTTCGAGGTGGTCGGGTCGCCGAGATATGCGTCGTCAAAAAACGAAAAGTTTGACCCATCTAGGACGCGTATTTTAGGAGATATTCGCATTTGAAGTTTGGGTTCGATTTTCCTTGGTAAATTTTTGTAAAATGGTAAAGGTGGGCATACCGTTGGAAAGAGGAGGCTTCCACCATCACATAAGTGAAATTTCAGCCTTCGAGGTGGTCGGGTCGCCGAGATATGCGTCGTCAAAA
Organism: Scaeva pyrastri; assembly: GCA_905146935.1. Lineage (NCBI taxonomy): Eukaryota > Metazoa > Arthropoda > Insecta > Diptera > Syrphidae > Scaeva > Scaeva pyrastri. The sequence continues at coordinate 56,134,251 of LR989929.1, forward strand.
AACGAAAAGTTTGACCCATCTAGGACGCGTATTTTAGGAGATATTCGCATTTGTAGTTTGGGTTCGATTTTCCTTGGTTATTTTTTGTAAAATGGGAAAGGTGGGCATACCGTTGGAAAGAGGAGGTTTCCACCATCACGTTAGTGAAATTTCAGCCTTCGAGGTGGTCGGGTCGCCGAGATATGCGTCGTCAAAAAACGAAAAGTTTGACCCATCTAGGACGCGTATTTTAGGAGATATTCGCATTTGAAGTTTGGGTTCGATTTTGCTTGATAAATTTTTGTAAAATGGGAAAGATGGGCATACCGTTGGAAAGAGGAGGTTTCCACCATCACATTAGTGAAATTTCAGCCTTCGAGGTGGTCGGGTCGCCGAGATATGCGTCGTCAAAAAACGAAAAGTTTGACCCATCTAGGAAGCGTATTTTAGGAGATATTCACATTTGAAGTTTGGGTTCGATTTTCCTTGGTTAATCTTTGTAAAATGGTAAAGGTGGGCATACCGTTGGAAAGAGGAGGTTTCCACCATCACATTAGTGAAATTTCAGCCTTCGAGGTGGTCGGGTCGCCGAGATATGCGTCGCCAAAAAACGAAAAGTTTGACCCATCTAGGACGCGTATTTTAGGAGATATTCGCATTTGAAGTTTGGGTTCGATTTTCCTTGGTAAATTTTTGTAAAATGGTAAAGGTGGGCATACCGTTGGAAAGAGGAGGTTTCCACCATCACATTAGTGAAATTTCAGCCTTCGAGGTGGTCGGGTCGCCGAGATATGCGTCGTCAAAAAACGAAAAGTTTGACCCATCTAGGACGCGTATTTTAGGAGATATTCACATTTGAAGTTTGGGTTCGATTTTCCTTTGTTAATTTTTGTAAAATGGGAAAGGTGGGCATACCGTTGGAAAGAGGAGGTTTCCACCATCACATTAGTGAAATTTCAGCCTTCGAGGTGGTCGGGTCGCCGAGATATGCGTCTTCAAAAAACGAAAAGTTTGACCCATCTAGGAAGCGTATTTTAGGAGATATTCGCATTTGAAGTTTGGGTTCGATTTTGCTTGATAAATTTTTGTAAAATGGTAAAGGTGGGCATACCGTTGGAAAGAGGAGGTTTCCACGATCACGTTAGTGAAATTTCAGCCTTCGAGGTGGTCGGGTCGCCGAGATATGCGTCGTCAAAAAACGAAAAGTTTGACCCATCTAGGACGCGTATTTTAGGAGATATTCGCATTTGAAGTTTGGGTTCGATTTTCCTTGGTTAATTTTTGTAAAATGGTAAAGGTGGGCATACCGTTGGAAAGAGGAGGTTTCCACCATCACATTAGTGAAATTTCAGCCTTCGAGGTGGTCGGGTCGCCGAGATATGCGTCGTCAAAAAACGAAAAGTTTGACCCATCTAGGACGCGTATTTTAGGAGATATTCGCATTTGAAGTTTGGGTTCGATTTTCCTTGGTTAATTTTTGTAAAATGGTAAAGGTGGGCATACCGTTGGAAAGAGGAGGTTTCCACCATCACATTAGTGAAATTTCAGCCTTCGAGGTGGTCGGGTCGCCGAGATATGCGTCTTCAAAAAACGAAAAGTTTGACCCATCTAGGACGCGTATTTTAAGAGATATTCGCATTTGAAGTTTGGGTTCGATTTTGCTTGATAAATTTTTGTAAAATGGTAAAGGTGGGCATACCGTTGGAAAGAGGAGGTTTCCACGATCACGTTAGTGAAATTTCAGCCTTCGAGGTGGTCGGGTCGCCGAGATATGCGTCGTCAAAAAACGAAAAGTTTGACCCATCTAGGAAGCGTATTTTAGGAGATATTCGCATTTGAAGTTTGGGTTCGATTTTGCTTGATAAATTTTTGTAAAATGGGAAAGATGGGCATACCGTTGGAAAGAGGAGGCTTCCACCATCACATAAGTGAAATTTCAGCCTTCGAGGTGGTCGGGTCGCCGAGATATGCGTCGTCAAAAAACGAAAAGTTTGACCCATCTAGGACGCGTATTTTAGGAGATATTCGCATTTGTAGTTTGGGTTCGATTTTCCTTGGTTATTTTTTGTAAAATGGGAAAGGTGGGCATACCGTTGGAAAGAGGAGGTTTCCACCATCACGTTAGTGAAATTTCAGCCTTCGAGGTGGTCGGGTCGCCGAGATATGCGTCGTCAAAAAACGAAAAGTTTGACCCATCTAGGACGCGTATTTTAGGAGATATTCGCATTTGAAGTTTGGCTTCGATTTTCCTTGGTTAATTTTTGTAAAATGGTAGAGGTGGGCATACCGTTGGAAAGAGGAGGTTTCCACGATCACGTTAGTGAAATTTCAGCCTTCGAGGTGGTCGGGTCGCCGAGATATGCGTCGTCAAAAAACGAAAAGTTTGACCCATCTAGGACGCGTATTTTAGGAGATATTCGCATTTGAAGTTTGGGTTCGATTTTCCTTGGTAAATTTTTGTAAAATGGTAAAGGTGGGCATACCGTTGGAAAGAGGAGGCTTCCACCATCACATAAGTGAAATTTCAGCCTTCGAGGTGGTCGGGTCGCCGAGATATGCGTCGTCAAAAAACGAAAAGTTTGACCCATCTAGGACGCGTATTTTAGGAGATATTCGCATTTGTAGTTTGGGTTCGATTTTCCTTGGTTATTTTTTGTAAAATGGGAAAGGTGGGCATACCGTTGGAAAGAGGAGGTTTCCACCATCACGTTAGTGAAATTTCAGCCTTCGAGGTGGTCGGGTCGCCGAGATATGCGTCGTCAAAAAACGAAAAGTTTGACCCATCTAGGACGCGTATTTTAGGAGATATTCGCATTTGAAGTTTGGGTTCGATTTTCCTTGGTTAATTTTTGTAAAATGGGAAAGGTGGGCATACCGTTGGAAAGAGGAGGTTTCCACGATCACGTTAGTGAAATTTCAGCCTTCGAGGTGGTCGGGTCGCCGAGATATGCGTCGCCGTCGCACAGTGCGGTATTTTGGTCGAAAACCTGGCCAAAAATATTTGGGCACATTTTTCATATCAAATAGGTACCAAATGACTAAAAAGTTATTTGGAAGGATAAATTTTCATTTTTTAGGTACAGTAAAACCCACTTAAATGCCCATCCCGATTAGCCGTAAGAAAAAAAATTATTAAAAATCAAAAAAAGCACGTACAACACTGTGCTATAATTTTTTTTAAAGCTAATATTTTATTCTTTGTTTTGTTTTTTGATTCAAGTTGTTTAATTTAATAGTTTTTGAGAAATTAAGTTTTAAAGTTGAAATTTAGAAAAAAACATTTTTTTTTCGGTTTTTAATTAATTTTTTTTAAAAAATTTGTTTATCAAGAACATTTTTTTTGTCAATATTCAATGACCTGATATATTTTTAGTCAAATACTAAAAACCTCATTCCGATAATTGTCACAGTTTATAAGAAATTAGAAAAAAACTGAACTATACTTTTTCCTAGAAAATCCCTTTTTTCCTTTATTTTATGAGTGAAATTTTCTTAATCCGGGTAATATGAGTGAAATTTTCTTAATCCGGGTGATCAAATTTCATTCCAAAATTTTAAGTCCCAGTATTCAGGTAACCAAGTCTTAAATACCTGCGACCCTCTTAATACAAAATACGCAGAATTCGAGATGTAGATTAGTTGTATATTTTATGAGTACAGGTCAATTATTGAATAAACATATGAATCCTTTTTTGTTTTTCCTTCCGCAACTTTTGTTTTATAGCAAGTAATAAAAAATGGCCTGGATTAATTTAATTTAATTTTATTATTTATTCTTCATCTTTCATCAGAAACATCATCATTAACATTCCCACTTGTATATGAGCTCTAAATTTGTTCCACTGGTCTCAAGGCACTGTTGGAGTTCTGGTTCCAAATATTTATAGAAACGTGATGTTGTGTGGTCCACTAAATCTTGGAGCTACACTTCGGCAACTGTCTCACTTACGCTTTTTGATGGGTAACAATCCTGTTTAGCTTTATACACGTAGGTATAGCACGGCACGGATATATATCTTTGTTGGCCTGATGAATCACTTCGTATTGACTAGCAGTTAAATTAGCTTCGACGAATATCCTCAAAGCGTTTTCAGGAGTGTGTTTCTCAGTTTTCAGGGTTTTACTGCCAATCGCAGCTGCTTTCCGGAACTTCATAGCCCTGGTTGGAGTTTTGGTCACAACCTCCATAACTTTTGCGACATCAATATTTCCCGCTGCTTGTTGACTCATCTGTGCTGCGTATGTCAGTTCATCAAAGGACACACTCTTTCGAAGTTCCTCTGTTTTTCGACGTTTTGTTCGGTCACTTGATTCCCCGAATTCTTTGTTTGGGCGACCTTTAGACCTTCCGGGAAGTATGCCAACAGGTAGTGTTACTTCTTCGCTAAGCCACTTTTCATTCTTATCCAAGAAATGCCTTTCTGTGCGATTGCAGAGTTGCCATCTCCGTTTATAATTAGCTTTGAACGCCTTGATAATTTTTTGAAGTTCATGTTTTTTCTCTGGGGGACACTTTGTTATATACATAAGTTTTTTATTCAAATCTTCAAGTTTACCATCAAGGAGTCTTTGTGAGCTTCCTTTTACCAACTCATGTAGCTGTTTCCTGGTCATAGGCAAGGTGGAATTAGAGTCATCTGGAATAATATAAAAATCTTTGAGTTAGGGTTAGGCTTGAAGGAGGTTTTTTCAAAGGCTTTGTTTTTTCTTAGAGGCAAACTTATGCATGGTTCTGAAATGCAGGATTGTTCCACATATCCAGGAGTTAAATAAAATATATGACAAACTTTGTTGCGGAGTGTTGCCAATATTCAAAAACACTAATGTTTGGTAAAAACAACGGAAAAAGTGCATATTTTGTAAGTACATTCTTTAACTCATCGATATGAAGAACTTAAGTTAAATATATAAAAATTTCTTTGCTTAAAATATTGTACATACCTTGATTTACGATATCCATATCAAATTTTTTCACAAAAATCACTTTTAAGATTGAAAAAAAACACACAAAAAATACACTTTTTTTAAAAAAATCGCAAACAAACTCGTGCTTATTCAACAAGTGCAAGTTCCAAGTGATGGTGGCGCGAACGGGGGTGACGAATTTATAGACCGACTTCACTAAATAGTAGCCTGGTTATATACCTGTTATGGGACACATGCTTAATCCTTAAAGTGAAAGTTGACAAAATTGATTTATGGCCACGTTTCAGGTCAAAATACCGCACTGTGCGTCGTCAAAAAACGAAAAGTTTGACCCATCTAGGACGCGTATTTTAGGAGATATTCGCATTTGAAGTTTGGGTTCGATTTTGCTTGATAAATTTTTGTAAAATGGGAAAGATGGGCATACCGTTGGAAAGAGGAGGTTTCCACCATCACATTAGTGAAATTTCAGCCTTCGAGGTGGTCGGGTCGCCGAGATATGCGTCGTCAAAAAACGAAAAGTTTGACCCATCTAGGAAGCGTATTTTAGGAGATATTCACATTTGAAGTTTGGGTTCGATTTTCCTTGGTTAATCTTTGTAAAATGGTAAAGGTGGGCATACCGTTGGAAAGAGGAGGTTTCCACCATCACATTAGTGAAATTTCAGCCTTCGAGGTGGTCGGGTCGCCGAGATATGCGTCGCCAAAAAACGAAAAGTTTGACCCATCTAGGACGCGTATTTTAGGAGATATTCGCATTTGAAGTTTGGGTTCGATTTTCCTTGGTAAATTTTTGTAAAATGGTAAAGGTGGGCATACCGTTGGAAAGAGGAGGTTTCCACCATCACATTAGTGAAATTTCAGCCTTCGAGGTGGTCGGCTCGCCGAGATATGCGTCGTCAAAAAACGAAAAGTTTGACCCATCTAGGACGCGTATTTTAGGAGATATTCACATTTGAAGTTTGGGTTCGATTTTCCTTTGTTAATTTTTGTAAAATGGGAAAGGTGGGCATACCGTTGGAAAGAGGAGGTTTCCACCATCACATTAGTGAAATTTCAGCCTTCGAGGTGGTCGGGTCGCCGAGATATGCGTCTTCAAAAAACGAAAAGTTTGACCCATCTAGGAAGCGTATTTTAGGAGATATTCGCATTTGAAGTTTGGGTTCGATTTTGCTTGATAAATTTTTGTAAAATGGTAAAGGTGGGCATACCGTTGGAAAGAGGAGGTTTCCACGATCACGTTAGTGAAATTTCAGCCTTCGAGGTGGTCGGGTCGCCGAGATATGCGTCGTCAAAAAACGAAAAGTTTGACCCATCTAGGACGCGTATTTTAGGAGATATTCGCATTTGAAGTTTGGGTTCGATTTTCCTTGGTTAATTTTTGTAAAATGGTAAAGGTGGGCATACCGTTGGAAAGAGGAGGTTTCCACCATCACATTAGTGAAATTTCAGCCTTCGAGGTGGTCGGGTCGCCGAGATATGCGTCGTCAAAAAACGAAAAGTTTGACCCATCTAGGACGCGTATTTTAGGAGATATTCGCATTTGAAGTTTGGGTTCGATTTTCCTTGGTTAATTTTTGTAAAATGGTAAAGGTGGGCATACCGTTGGAAAGAGGAGGTTTCCACCATCACATTAGTGAAATTTCAGCCTTCGAGGTGGTCGGGTCGCCGAGATATGCGTCGTCAAAAAACGAAAAGTTTGACCCATCTAGGACGCGTATTTTAGGAGATATTCGCATTTGAAGTTTGGCTTCGATTTTCCTTGGTTAATTTTTGTAAAATGGTAGAGGTGGGCATACCGTTGGAAAGAGGAGGTTTCCACGATCACGTTAGTGAAATTTCAGCCTTCGAGGTGGTCGGGTCACCGAGATATGCGTCGTCAAAAAACGAAAAGTTTGAAACACCTATGACGTGTATTTTAAGAGATATTCGCATTTGAAGTTTGGGTTCGATTTTCCTTGGTTAATTTTTGTAAAATGGGAAAGATGGGCATACCGTTGGAAAGAGAAGGTTTCCACCATCACATTAGTGAAATTTCAGCCTTCGAGGTGGTCGGGTCGCCGAGATATGCGTCGTCAAAAAACGAAAAGTTTGACCCATCTAGGACGCGTATTTTAGGAGATATTCGCATTTGAAGTTTGGGTTCGATTTTGCTTGATAAATTTTTGTAAAATGGGAAAGATGGGCATACCGTTGGAAAGAGGAGGTTTCCACCATCACATTAGTGAAATTTCAGCCTTCGAGGTGGTCGGGTCGCCGAGATATGCGTCGTCAAAAAACGAAAAGTTTGACCCATCTAGGAAGCGTATTTTAGGAGATATTCGCATTTGAAGTTTGGGTTCGATTTTGCTTGATAAATTTTTGTAAAATGGGAAAGATGGGCATACCGTTGGAAAGAGGAGGTTTCCACCATCACATTAGTGAAATTTCAGCCTTCGAGGTGGTCGGGTCGCCGAGATATGCGTCGCCAAAAAACGAAAAGTTTGACCCATCTAGGACGCGTATTTTAGGAGATATTCGCATTTGAAGTTTGGGTTCGATTTTCCTTGGTTAATTTTTGTAAAATGGTAAAGGTGGGCATACCGTTGGAAAGAGGAGGTTTCCACCATCACATTAGTGAAATTTCAGCCTTCGAGGTGGTCGGTTCGCCGAGATATGCGTCGTCAAAAAACGAAAAGTTTGACCCATCTAGGACGCGTATTTTAGGAGATATTCACATTTGAAGTTTGGGTTCGATTTTCCTTTGTTAATTTTTGTAAAATGGGAAAGGTGGGCATACCGTTGGAAAGAGGAGGTTTCCACCATCACATTAGTGAAATTTCAGCCTTCGAGGTGGTCGGGTCGCCGAGATATGCGTCTTCAAAAAACGAAAAGTTTGACCCATCTAGGAAGCGTATTTTAGGAGATATTCGCATTTGAAGTTTGGGTTCGATTTTGCTTGATAAATTTTTGTAAAATGGTAAAGGTGGGCATACCGTTGGAAAGAGGAGGTTTCCACGATCACGTTAGTGAAATTTCAGCCTTTGAGGTGGTCGGGTCGCCGAGATATGCGTCGTCAAAAAACGAAAAGTTTGACCCATCTAGGACGCGTATTTTAGGAGATATTCGCATTTGAAGTTTGGGTTCGATTTTCCTTGGTTAATTTTTGTAAAATGGTAAAGGTGGGCATACCGTTGGAAAGAGGAGGTTTCCACCATCACATTAGTGAAATTTCAGCCTTCGAGGTGGTCGGGTCGCCGAGATATGCGTCTTCAAAAAACGAAAAGTTTGACCCATCTAGGACGCGTATTTTAGGAGATATTCGCATTTGAAGTTTGGGTTCGATTTTGCTTGATAAATTTTTGTAAAATGGTAAAGGTGGGCATACCGTTGGAAAGAGGAGGTTTCCACGATCACGTTAGTGAAATTTCAGCCTTCGAGGTGGTCGGGTCGCCGAGATATGCGTCGTCAAAAAACGAAAAGTTTGACCCATCTAGGAAGCGTATTTTAGGAGATATTCGCATTTGAAGTTTGGGTTCGATTTTGCTTGATAAATTTTTGTAAAATGGGAAAGATGGGCATACCGTTGGAAAGAGGAGGTTTCCACCATCACATTAGTGAAATTTCAGCCTTCGAGGTGGTCGGGTCGCCGAGATATGCGTCGTCAAAAAACGAAAAGTTTGACCCATCTAGGACGCGTATTTTAGGAGATATTCGCATTTGAAGTTTGGCTTCGATTTTCCTTGGTTAATTTTTGTAAAATGGTAGAGGTGGGCATACCGTTGGAAAGAGGAGGTTTCCACGATCACGTTAGTGAAATTTCAGCCTTCGAGGTGGTCGGGTCACCGAGATATGCGTCGTCAAAAAACGAAAAGTTTGAAACACCTATGACGTGTATTTTAAGAGATATTCGCATTTGAAGTTTGGGTTCGATTTTCCTTGGTTAATTTTTGTAAAATGGGAAAGGTGGTCATGAAAATCTTCTTCTTTATTTTAATAAAAAAAATAAATTGAGTGTTTTTGAGAAAATAGTGTCACCCTAACCAAAGGTCATCAATTAAATTCTATAATATTTTTGAAAAAAAAAATTACAAATGCAAGAATTTTTTTTAAATTTCAGTTGAGTTATTGGAAACAAAAAACAAAGTATGTATGTACCTACATTAAAAAAGGTAAATTTAAGAAAAAAGTATAAACCCTATTTTCAGATGAAGACTCAGTTTTATCGCAAGATGTACCTACTTATGCAAACACAAACATTTCAAAAGGTTGAAACCTAAGAGGTAAAACTTTAATCGGAGATTTGAAAAAAAACAGAATCCTTTAATATTGAAAATATCTAAAACCAAAGACAATCACTTCCCAATTTTAATACCAATTTTTTGATAGTTTTTGAAATTATATTAAGTAATTTTGGATTTGTTGGTTATGATTTGACGATTCAAAGGTAGCTTTTTACTTCAGATACTCATACTCATTTGGGTTAAGAATTAAAAGTGTACAAATATAAACTAAATTAATATTAAAAAATAGTTAAAAAAAAATACCTTGTTTCTTTTCATTATTTGCCAGTTCCCGATCTAAAAATAAAAGAAAAAAACAAATAATAAAAATAAAATACACAAAAAAAAAAGAAATACAAAAAAGGAACTTAATTTAATAAATGAATGTCAAACTATATTTAAAAACAAAAACACACTCTTTAAATGTAATATGTAATAACAGAATTATAAATCAATAAGCCACAAACATAAATTAATTTCACCCAAATTGAACTCTTCAAAATAATGAGATTTTACTTTACCCATTGATGTGACCCTTTTTTTAAAATGTCATCCAGAAATGGAAAAATCTCTGTCATTAATTCATTAAATAAAATATAACCTGATTAAATTTCTCCTTCAATTAACACGTTTCACAAAGAAAAATTTTGCAGGAAAAATAGATATAAGTCAATTAGAGACAAAATGAAAATTTCACTCTAATTAAGGTTCTGATATTTAATGTTCAAAAAAAAAAAAAAAAAAAATTGTATAAATTTTATAATAAAATGAACTCGAAAGTTAATTATTTTAATGATAAGGTGAAAGGCAGCGAATTTTTACATCAACACAGCATCAGACAATCTGTTTTGGGTTAATTTAAAAATATAATGAAGCAAAACAAGGAGTCACAATAAAAAAAGAAAGAAAAAAAAAAAAAAAGCACATAAAAGACATAAACAAAACAGAGTACGTACCTAAAGATACATTTTTTTCAATTTATATCTTTGTTAATGTTTTTTTTTTTTGTGAGAAAGATGAATGATTTCAAAGGAATTTTAGTTAAGTACGTCAAGGACTAAGGGCTTGTCATAAATAAGTAACAGGTAAACGCGGGAAGACATTTTTGTTGCTGTTAAAAACATAAAAAAGTTCCATCACATTTTTAAAGCCTTAGAAGATAAAAACAATTAAAATTGATAAAAGAGGAGAGAATTTACATGATAAGTTATGGTTATGTTCTTAAAAGACATAAATAAAAAGTTTTAAGCATTTTTCAAAAATGACGGAATACCGGTATTTAGTTGGAAATGGGTTGTTTTGGAAAAAATTACACATTCACCCCTAACCACATTTTTAAAATTAAATGAACTTTTGATTTTTGTTCGTATCCCATGAAGTCTTGGTAATAGTATCAAATGCCGGCAATATGTATGAGTATGTACGGTCTTAAGAAAGAGACTTAGTTAACTTCGGTAGCGGCTATTTTGTTGAACCTACATACATATATCTGTCCAATTGGCAAGTTCTTTCATCTGTCAAATTTTTCGAAATCATTATGGACGAATATAGCGTCCAATAAAATCTGGCCCCTCAGATTTGTTGCGTCGACTGCGAGAAGAAAAGTTGATCAAATAATCAATGCTTCTGAATTTGAAGTAGTGCAATCTTCCAAATACCTTAAGACGAAATACTAGGACAGCTGTTCAAAACCAACAGAACCTACTGTCTGTTAAAGCTCTTTAAATTCAGAAACTTTACCGTAACTTCTAAGTTGATGCTGTGTGGGACGATGAAGTTTCTGTCAGTACTCACATTTGTGTGTGTGCAATCTACCTCGATGCAAATATCGTCAAAATCAACTAAGCTCGGTAGACGCCTGGTGAGCATGTCATCTAGAACGCATGGGCGAAGAGGAACCGCCTCGGAAAGTTCTCGTAGTACATATTACTGTAGAAGACAGTGTGGAAGACGTGCTAACGCTCACGCTATAAAGATGGAGTAGACCCGGACTTTCGAAGCCTTTCGAGCGAGTTTGCAGGACAATTCGAGGCAGTCGATATCGAACATGTGGGAGCTCGCAATCATTCACTCAGTTGAACATTGCTCAACAAGCGGTAGAGAAAGTAGAGAGCTTCCAATACCTTGGAAGTATCGTCTCTACTGAAGGAAGAGCCGAACTAGACATCGCCAGCCGCATCTGAAAAGCAAAGACTGCGTTCGGGATGTTGTCCAATGTTTGGAGGAAAAAATCTCTCAGCTTGAACACAAAGCTACGACTGTTTAACTCTAACGTCGAATCAGTTCTGCTATTTTCTTGCAGCACCTGAAAAATAACAACAATAAAAACCAGGAAACTGCAAACCTTCGTTAATAGGTGTCTTCGAAACATCTTACGGACTTTCTGGCTTAATCGTATTTCCAACAGGTAAGGAACCCATTGATATTATTATACGAAGGTGCAAGTGGCAGTGGATTGGACACACGCTTTGAAAAGGTAATGACTGCATTGCTGGCCAGACAATGCAGTGGAATCCACTCACAAGAAGGAAGAAGAGTTTGTAGACCTAGAAGCACGCGGAGCAAAATAGTTGAGGAGGAATCTGCGAGATTGGGAAAGAGCTGGAGGGAGCTGAAATACATCGATGGAAACCGCAAACGATGGCGCGTAGGAGTAGTTGAAGCCCTATGTCCCACTAAGGAACACTAACAAACTTCGTAAGTCTGAGGACCTAAGTAAGTTTGAATCAGCTTTCAGGACATTGAGGGAATGCTCATTAACCTCTCAGGTATGAATTGAATTGACCACCGAGTTTGTTCCACTTGATAACGTTAGACTTTTTCGTCCAAGATGTTCTGAAATCAACTTATCATGTGCCAATATCTCAAATTCAATTTGAAATCTTGAAAATCTTCAAGACATGCAGTTCTTCCCAAAAACTATATCTACGAAACTTCAAAGTTGAATCCTCATTAAATCCATCCAAAATCAACAAATCGGATATTTGTTCTCCTAGTTTGTAGGTAAGGTAATAGAACGATATTGATCCTAAAACTTTGTCCATCAACTCTTTAAGCCTTTAGGTACATCAGTTAAGATATGATGTTTGATTTCGTTAATTTAATGGCTCATATCTCATCTACATCATTTTCTGATTAAGTTAAATAGTAAAGATACCCAAAACAAACTTTTAGGCAAAGTAAACTTAACTATAAACTAAACTAAACTAAACTAAGCCAACCGTCTTAATTTCACTTCAATGTTGCTTCTGCTCCTATATAGTCCTGTTAAACTGCTCCTGCTGTTACTGCTTGCTGCTCCTTTAATTAGGTCAAACCGATGATGATGCCAGGCAAATGGCTTCGATTCACGTAACACAAATTTCCTCTTCTTCCCTCCATTCCCCCAGAAAAATGTCTGTATACCTACATAGTACCTAACGAAGTAACGAAGGTATGTATGTATGTTCGAGTGCAAGTTGGAAACTTAATACTCTTATACAAAAGTCCTATTGATTTATGCTCCCACCTGTACACAGAACCAATTAGAAGATTGTTTGCGCCATTCTCCTGGAGAAGGAGACGGGGGCGAAGGGGGATTCTATCGTGATCGGGCTAATTTATTACTTCATCTTTTCGGCATTACGTACATATATAGTATACCTGTACCGGAATGGTATCCCCCAGAGGATATTAATACGTTTTCTATTAAGTCTTACAATTTTTTTTTTCTCACAGTTTCTCCCAAGCTATATCCTGTATCCTGGGATCCATGATTCTGATGGAATAAAGTTGCTCTTTGAAAATTCCGTGTTCAGGGAAACTGCTGTTGGTGTATAATATTATTTTCCACCGTTCGTCGTCGTCCTCGTTGTCGTCTCCGAGACGTATCTGTTATTATCACGAAATCGAATTTATTCGTTCGGAATGAATGAATTCTAATTCTTTTACAATGTAGTCAGCGGAGTTTGAGCGCCCACGAAGTTCCATTTCAATTGGTCAAGACCTAATTCCACTTCTTCGTTGAAGTTTTCGTGCCTCTAGTTGATTAGGTAACCAACCCCTCATCTTCATTCTACATTCCTGCTCAATCACAGTCTTCCATCGCCATCATCAACCCTCGATTTGATGAATCTATTGAATTGAACTTTCGTTTTAATAAAACAAATTCAAAGCTTGAATTACTTCACACTGAAGAGGCACAAAAGCCATTCCTGATGATGATGCCACTCACTCTCCTGGATGATTCTGGAACTTATTAATTTTCAGATGAAAGAACATTTTACTACAGTAGGCCAATAGGCTTAGATTATGGGGTGGTTTCTGGGTGACAAGGGGAGTAGTATTGATGGATAATAATATGTATATGTAAGTAAGGACAGGGCGAGGGTATTCCCCAATAGCTTCATTGAAATGATTTAGGAATAATATTATCTTTGATGTAATTAATCGAGTAGAACATAATTGCATGAAAGAACGTTTAATTGAATGTGACAGATATATCCGGTAGAGCATTTTAGGCATCATGACAACAACAACAAAAATTATAACTTTATTTTTGATGGAAGAAACATCAACTGGCAAAAGTTATTTTTCAATTATTTTTTTTTTGGAAATTTCGTTGGAAGTTTTTGATTGGAGTCGAATACCGAACTCGAAGATTCTAGTACTTAAACAAAGTTTAAAGACTGCTTCTCCACAGAAATTAAGTAGTTGCATTTTGTTGTGGTATTCAAATTCCGAGTATTATTAAAATTTGTTGAATCATTAGTTTTGAGGAATTATTAGTCGAGAAAAATAAGTTAGCAATTAATTTTTGAAAAAGACCAGATATTTTTAAAACTTCAATTGGTCTACAAAGTATTTTTTTCTAATATGTAATTATTTGCTACCCAATTCCAAGGCAATTTAAATTATTTATATCAATTCAAATTTAAATTCGTATTTAAATTTGTCACTTCATAAACTTCTATCACTTAATTTCGGTTACATTATGATCAAACATTCAAGTTCTAAAAGCTCGAAAAAAAATTACAAAAAAAAAACTGACAAAAAGATGAAAAGAAAAACTTAGTTCTCACAGAAATTATATTATTTAACGAGAAAAGTTTTCCACAAAACAAATTAATGATACGAATAAAAAGTTTCGTGCTTTATATTCCTTTTGATACAAAATTTAAAAATGAAAATGAAAAAGAAAAATATATTTAAATTTGTTTCTTCTCAGTGGTATAAAATAAGATAAAATAAAATTAATATAAAAGAAGTCGTGACAGAAATTATTTTGGTTTATTCATTTCATTTATGGTAAAAGAAGCTGTGAAAGAACTTTTGTAATTGATGTTTCAAAAATAGATTAACATTTTTTTTATATATATATTTATTTTTTATTTTTTGGTTAACAAGAGTTTAACAAGAGTTATTCAAGTAGGCTTCTTCTTGTTAGAAATCAGGTACCTAAATGACTAGGTATTCACCTACTATATTATAACTAGAGGACCCGGCGAACTTTGTCCCGCCCCAATTGAGACAGAACGTCTGGCTGATAGATTGGTCGATATGTCACCTACCGATTAAACTTTTCATTACTCTAGGAACTTACTAAAAAAGTTTATCTTTAATAAAATTATTTAAATTTTCCTTGGCATTTTAAGACCAGTAAATTTGAGGAACTGACAAACTGATGATAAAAGATTTTTATAACTATCTAATGCTGACAGAATGATAGGCAACTTTATTACTTTTCGTCAAAGTTGGACAGACTACTGAAGTATAAAAATTTGACAACCAAATGACAATCAAAAATATTTTATTTTTGCAGGTAGAACAAATTGGTATCGAAAAATGAAGTCTTCCATGGTTTCTCACTTTTTATGCCTTCCCTGGACTACGATAAACATTTTAAGACCAAATTCAGCCAAATCGGCCAAGTCGTTCTCGAGTTCTAGCGAGACAAAAAACAGAAATTTTTAAAATATTACTGTACCGCCCTGAAATATCATATAATGTATTGCAGCTTTTAGGAGTAAATAAATTTATTTCGGTACAAAACTTGTACATAAAACTATACTCGTTAAAAACTGGAGACTTTATGATAAAGACTAATCAGAAGCCTGACGAGATTTTTGTCTTGTTCCCGTTTCTTCAAAATCGAGTGTCAGTCTTCGAGTAGCCTTCGGTTTCTATCATAGACTAGGTCTTTTATTTCGTTTCGTGTCACGAGTTTTCAATATTTAACATTTTGTTTTCTAATGTCAGCTTTGAAACACTAAAATCTTTTATAGAGCAACGAAATAGGATTTTGAAAAGCCTTGGAATCTTTCAGAGTTGTATTTCAATTCAAACAAATTAGAAGGTTTATAATTTTGAATATAAGAGTAAACAACAAAATAGATTTTGACACCCATATTATTACAATTATAAAACTTTAAGATCTCGACTTCACTGTCACAAGATACCTCTGTTCGTACTGATATTTATGACAGATTGATTGATAAGCCTTCTAGCATTGTCAAAGCCATTTCGTTAAAGGACTCAAATTCAAATTCCTCCACAAACGAATAAGGAGAATATCATTGTCAATTTATCCAGATTAGAGTAACTCTCAGTCTCCTAAATCGTCTCGACATTTTGATGCGTTAAGTCTAGAAGGTGATTAAGATGAATTTAAGGCCTTAACATCCGCATGGACTGTGTTCCGATTTAAGGTTGAGTTCAATTTGAAGAAGACAAAAAAAAGAAACTACATAAATCGGTACAATAACCCAATTGAGGAATCTCAAGATTTTGGAAAGAATTGGGTTGGTATGAAATATTATCCCAAAGTGAACTAAAAACTTTTACTATAATCAAAAAACGAATTTACCTAGGCGAATTAAAAGTGTCTAGTTTTTGGGTGTTTGTTAAATTTTAAAACCGAATTTAATCATCAACTTTTCTGGCTGCCAATCTTGGATTAACTATGAATAATTACTTTTGATATTTTAACCTTTGAGGCTGCTAAATTCTAGACCCTTTAATCTAACTCTAATAATAATCTTAGAATTGATAACAGCAACTTCGAGGTATAGTTCATGAAAAACAAGTTCTTCGAAACTAACGATGATAAAAAGTTTGAACACTTAAGATACATAAGTTCAACCACTTTCCAAAAAAAAATTCCAAGTTTTTATTTTAATAGCCGTTCCATAGCTTTAAAGGCAAAGTAGAAGAATTCTAAGTCCTCACAATTATTGGGATCCAAGATAAAGTTGGCTCTAAAAGGAGACGATCACCTCAATCGAGGTATCCGTTCGGAAGCAAATTTTCTCCGATTTTTTTCGAAATCGTAAAATTTTCTGTCGAGTTATCCGTTCCGATAAGCATTTCGCATAAATCTTCCGACAAAATACATCGCATTCTTTTGCTCAGTGGTTCAGTGCGATTAGGCAACAATTTTTGACAGTTATGCGTTGAATTTATTCAGAAGTTGTCCGATAAAAAATCATTGCGGAATCTATTTGGAAATTTAAACTATAAAATTGTAAGTAAAATATTTTATACGAACGCGATGGTTTGCTTCATTTAATTTTGTTCCGCAACGGATACCTCGAATGTAATTTGAGTTACGATCGGAATTCACTTCCCTGGATATTACTTAAAAATTATCCGAGACGAAATCAAGACATACATGACTGAATAGACCAAAATTTGCCTTCAATTTTGCTAGTTTCGTTGGGCTTGTCAGATTTGGAAAATGTAGCGTCCAAAATTATACATTTTGTTTTGAAAAAACTACTTTAAGTTTAAAAAAAAAATCGAGACGAGACAAGACTTTTCGATTCAAGCGAGAAAAATCGAGGGCTAAATTTTTCGATTCTGTCCTTCGTTAAATGTGATGAAGAATGTGAATAGAGACCTATTTTTCTACAAAATCATTCCCCAAACTATAAATTAACAACCCAACTGAATTTTCTGGAAAATAGAGTCTCAACCACTTTATGACTTTAATAAAACCATATACATCTCAAGTTCCTAGTAAACTTTGCTTTTTTATTGCTTTACTATAAATAAACTTCACATGTACGATGTACAGTAGTACATACATAAACGAAGTCTTTTTTTCCTTCCACTATAAAATTATATACACGATAGTCCGTCTCCATTTACAGATCCATATTCCACCAGATCCTTCTCATCAGCTATATAACCATACTTGCACCATCATGGCTATATAATCATCAATCCCATATGTGTCCTTTTCTTGGGTTCTTCCACGAGCCAGGGACCGAGTGAAAAAAAAAATTCACTTGAAGCAAATTTATTACACTTCAAGGTGTATTAACGTGATAAGATATTCACCTTTCATGTTTGGAACGTGCTCCTGTTTCCTTGTAACCGGTGAGCGGTGACGTTACTCTTTTCGTGGCTCCTTTGAACTCATTCATTTTTCTTGTGGTTCTGGAATTCTGTTTTATACAAAATCCACCAAAGCATTTATTGATTTTTTTTTTGCCTGCCCGTCACTGCCGGCGCCGCCGACGATTTCGTTACTGTGTTGTTTTTGGTATTTTAATTCGAGCAACGCTCCATGCCGAAATCTCCGTGCCGCGCAATTGTGTTTTCCCGTGCAAACATATTTTCCAGGCAATTCCCTTTGGCACGATATAGAAACCACCATTTGAGGTTTATTCTTCATTCTTCAACTACAAGCACATCCTAGTTCCAGCTCCAGGACCTCAACATAACGTATTATATGTTTTCAAATAAAATCCAAAAAAAACACAACAATAAAATAAAGGCTTCCCTTTTGCTGACGGTCATGTTACTTATATTGTTGTTCTTGTTGTTGTTGGTACATATAAAGTCTTAGCAAATGGTTCGTTATTCGTTTCGTTAGCATTTTCAAAAAGAAGCTTCCCTAAGAAATTATTAATGATGCGATAACATTTGATAAATTACACTCTCGGCGCATAAACTAAACATCTTATGTGTTCAGCGGCGACGGCGGTGGCGGTGGTTTTTCGTCGTACATATACAAATACTCGTTACTCTTTAGTCCTTATACTTGAATATCAGGAAGCAAATGCTTATAAATAGTTGAGTCTTTTCGACAAGAGAAGAACTACATAATATAAATAAGTATCGCACGCCTACACAATTTGTTATGAGCTCTGTTGATGCTCTGAGCTCTGGGTAGGTCTATACTATAGGTAAGGTAGATATCCTTAATTTTGAAAAAGGATGCCCCTAGTAATGATTTTGACTCTTAGACTGCTGAGACTGTTGAGTATAATAAGTATAGCAGTGAAACCGTAGTAAATGTGATAGGATCATTTTTCATATATTATTTTTGGGAAAACATTTATTTTGGAAGGACATTTTTTTTTAAATTCATGAAACTTGTGTTTGCAACACTAAATGTCTTTAAAAGGATTTTTATAGAGTTTCACAGATTATTCTAAAAGAAGAAAAAAGGGTGTCGTTATCCAAGACTTATGTTCGACGAATTTGCTTACAATACTTCGACGCGACGTATCAAATCAACTCCGATGATGGATCAAGACTTTTCAGAAACACAAGAAAATTTTTGAATGAAACTTTTTGAAAATGCTAGAAATTGCAAATCCTTCATTAAATTTGGGACATTCAATATTACCCCAAGCTGTAACAAGTAACAAGTACTTATCCTTATTTTAAATAGTGATATAGTGGTTAATAAAGCTGGACTTTAACCAAGACCCTTTTCGAGCTTGCTCAGTTCAGGTAAAGTCTCTTTAATTTCACGTCGAACTTAACGGAGGTCCAATTTCTCTGGACTAGAATATTTTACAGGCACGAAATTGTGGTTTAATGGCTCAAACATGACTTAGTTATACCAATCGTTGAGCTTAAATTTTTCGATCAGCTTATTTTAGTTATGGAGCTATCATTAGAGCCTCTCTTCCACTATACTTCTAGGAAGATGGGACTTTTATCAAGTGATATACCTCTGAGATACATACACTAGAGTAGTTTACCTTCTCGAGGTATTGAATGTCTTCTAAATAAAAAGAAACATCGTTTGACAAGAGTTAATCTTCATTTTACTACTGGTGTCAGTAGTGATTTCTAGGAGAACAAAGTCCTTCACTTCCTCAAAGTTGAAGCTGTTAATAATTTTTGGACCAAATATAAAAAATAAAAAAGAGACTGGGTGCGACCCACACTGATAACTTCCCATTATACTTTAAAAAATTGACTTTTATTGAAGATTTTGTGTTACAATAAAAAGCCATCAAGTGTCCCCTTGTTGTCTTCAAGCATAACATAATTTTTTCAATTCTTGTGAACTTGTAGATTTTTGTTCAAAATGTGAAATCGATTTATTCTTGATATTGTTTGATTTACTCGTAATTTTGATATTATTTGATAAAAATTTGAATAACAGCAAAATTATCAGGAACTTTTTGTAGTTCTTTAATTTTGTGAAAAAAAAATGTCAATTTGTTATTCGTCAATATTTTATCATTTAGATATTGTTGGCAAATGCATTTTAACGAAAATTTAAGCCGAAAATCTATTTTTGACACTTTTCGGTAAATTTCAGTTTAAGTAGGTATTTATTTTCCCAAAAAAAAAAAACTGTTAATTCTATATTTGTCAAAATTGTAGCACATATTGATAATTGTATTTTGGTATAAACATAAAAAAAATTGAAGTCAATATCGTTACCCATTCTGGAGATATTCAAGTCATGAAACATTTTTTACCAATTTTTGGTAGTATTTTTTTCACTTTTTTATGTTTTGCAAAATAACTATCAATTGAATTTTTTTCAAAATTTTACCACATGTCGAAAACGTCATTTCACATGTAAAAAAACATTTTGATGGTTATATAATTTTCACTTCGTATTATATTTGAGTTCCGATAATTTTTATTTTTAGTTTTTCAATTTAAAAAAAAAATAACGGTATGCTTAACTTTTTCCAAATTTATACTTAATGTGTATCACATTAAATTGCATACAATAAAAATTTATTTGAAGTCAATAGCATCATCCGTTTCTGAGATATTTGCGACCAACCAAAATTTTCACTATTTTTTTTAACTTCTATAGGGAAAAAATCACTTGACAAATTTTTATGAAAGTCCTTTCAGCTTCTTTTGAAATTATAACCTACTAGCGAAATCCCCGCCAGTTTTACAGGGCGTTAAAAAAAAATAGTTTTTTAACTTCCCATAGGAGGTTATTGTTATCGGTCCGATTTGTCAAACTGAAATTTTTGACATATCTGGACGTTTTATGTCGTTTTCAACTGGCAATCTGGAATCAGAAAAAAGCATTCTCAAAGCAAAAGTGACAGTTCTAATTCTGAAAAAGAAGAAATTTCTCTTCTGGATTTGAAGTCAGAAGCAAAAACAGAATCACTCACACATTCAAAGATTTTACATGTCACACTTGACAAATGTTATATTTTTGAATTAACAAATTGTGCGAACTGTGAAGTGATTGCTTGAAATTAAAACTAAACTATAAAAAAATGGATAATAATATTGACAATATCTTAGCAATTGTTCCTAATTTGTTAGAAACATTGTTGGAGTCGTCTTCCTCATCTTCTTCATCAAGTGATGACGATGCAAGTGATGCAGTTAATTTTCTATTGCAGGAGTTTTCCAAAAAGCCAAGATTGCAAAACTACCAATACAGTCACACCAAACTTAAAATTTTTCAGAATTCACAAAAAGTGTTCAATTGGGATTCTGCTTCTACTTCTCAATATTGGTCATTATTGGTCATGATTGATCATTGGTCATTATAGGTCATTGGTCATTATAGGTCATTGGTCATTAATGGTCTTTGGTCATTAATGGTCATTAGTCATTATTGGTCTTTGGTCATTATTGGCCATTGGTAATTATAGGTCATTAGTCATTATTGACTTTAGGTCATTGGTCATTGTACCTTTGACCTTTGACCTTTGAACTTTGACCTTTGACCTTTAACCTTTGACCAATAATGACCAATGACCTATAATGACTAATGACCTATAATGACCAAAGACCAAGAATGACTAATGACCTATAATGACCAAAGACCAATAATGACCAATGAACAATAAAGGCCAATGACCAATAATGACTAATGGCCAATAATGAATAATGACCAATATCTAATGACCAATGACCAATGAAGGGAGTCTCTCATTTATCTCGATAGCGACGACGACGCCATGCCAAATACTTAGTAGTCTTAGTAACACTCAGTTAAAAAAAAAAAAAACAAAATCATTTCAGTAGCTATAGCGTCATGCGCTTCTTGACACGATCACGCTAGATTTCCGAGGGAATGAGGTATTTTCCCGCCGTAAAAAGTAGCCTGTGTCCGTGCTTAGGATCCTATCTTTAAATTAACCAAGTCTTATAAAAATCCATTCAGACGTTAACGCGTGAATGAGGTAAACTTTTAAAGCAAACGATTAAAAATCACTAACTTAATTAGTTTTCTGCCTACTGCCTACGCCTTAAGTACGATAGCATGAATACTAATAGCCTATATCCTTTTCTAGGTAACCATCTATTACCTTACTAAATTTCATCAAAATCCGTTCAGCCGTTTAGACGTGGAAGAGCAAAAGTCCCAACAAAAACGACTAAAAATCACTAACTCAATTTAGTTAAGAATTAGTAAGAACGATGGCGTGATAATTTATAGCCTATGACCATATCTAGGTTATCATCTATCACCATACCAAATTTCAACAAAATCCGTTCAGCTGTTTAGGCGTGAAAGAGTAACAGACAGACAGAGTTACTTTCGCATTTATAATTATTAGTATGGATTAGTATGGATTGGACAAAATTTAGTTGGAGTCGATATCTCTTCTCGTTCTTAAGACACCGGACCGACAATCCTTGTCAAGTTGAGAAACGTTCCGGATGAATGCAATGGCGAACTCTAATATTTAAAACGCATCTAATCCGAAAAAATAATAGTGTCTTATGTTAATAACCGCTAAAATTTTAAAAGTTAAAACTAAAATCTTCTAAAAAGTTGTGACTTTTTAAAAATGTTTGTTTAAGTTTTGAAATAAAGTTTGTTGCCGACGACGGACGACGACGAGTTTAAGCCAGAAACTATAATGTTCCAAAAGAAGAAATTTTTCGGTGGTAAGAGGTTTTGTTGAAATGAAGAGGTCATCGATGAAAGTAATAATAATTTTGAGGAGCTCGAAAAATCATAGTTATTGAAAAATTGGAGAAATTTTGTATAAAATTGATCAAGTTACATATTAGCAGTTGTTGAAAAAAGTCTCAAAAAGTTCCTTAGATGTTATGGTATTTAAGTTTGTTGTGTTATCAGTTTGCTCAAATTTAACTTGGTTTAACTCAGTTGAAAAGATGTTCGGTTTGTTGCACAAAAAGCATTTTTTTATGACCTTCATTGACCAAACGAACAACTGGATATTGATTTGAATTATTGTAATGAATCAAAATGAATTGAAGAAGTCATAACTCGCAAGTCAAAGTCAAGGAAATGCTTGCATCCTTTGATTCCTGATTCTAGGAATAGTGTCCATCTGAATAAATGTTAAAATCCAATATTGAAACCATACTAAACTGGTTTAATATCGAAGCATTTTTCCCAGAGAAACCTTGCAACCCAATCTCCAAGTATTCTTCCTCCAAAAGTCATTCATTAACTTATCCTCCCACAATCCTTTAGTTAGTTTCGTATAAATCATTAGTCATGTGGTCTTATTCCAACTTATGCCCTGTAGAAACAAAAACAAAATTGATTTAGTTTTTGGTTTTGTCGGAGAAATTCTTATTAATAAATTAAGACATTTCGAGGAAATCACCATTATTTACTTGTTCAATTCTTCGAACACGATATTTCGAATATAATCGTATGTTTTACGTACGAGTATGTTTTTGAACACGTTCCATGCTAAGTTGAGAAAAAAAAACAAAAACACAAACAAAAAAAAAATCCAAAGGACTCAGCAAATTGCAGAGCTTATACTCGTACCAATCCCCTAATATTCGTGCCTGATGATGCTGGTCATTAATCCCAAGGCTCGCATTGTTTCGTGAATTTCCTGGATTCCATTCTCGTCCTGATGGCCAACTACACCTCCTACACCATCATCAAGGAACACAACCATATTCATATAATAGTATCTTTATCGAAACAAAGGAAATAAGGAATCGCACGAAGAGTGCTTCCCCCTCTCCAACAAACAAAACACAAAACACAAAAAACAAAAAAAACAAAACACCCACAGACTCAACTCATCCTTTTGTTGTTTTAGATCAGGATGATGATATTAAGTAAAAAGTTATCCTTCTTCTTCCACGACTATTTGCCATTTTCCTTTTTCTGGGGTTTCCTTTCGTTATATTTGCTTCGGAAATATTTTATTTATGAAACAATTCTCACATTTGTTTCGAGGATTTTTCTTCTTTCTTTTCGGGCCGGGCTAGGACCAGGACCAGGATCAAGACCAGAACGGGATGTTTCGTTTGGTTTTTCGTATTTTGAACTTAGACTAAAGGATGTGGATGTGGATGTGTTGTCTGAAGCTCTCAAGTAATTTATGCCTCTAGTCGAAGGATACAACGAAACGTGTTCTTGAATCAAATGTATTTTATGTTTTTTAGAAAGAGAAGTAAAAGTTTGTATTGTTCCTTAAATTTAAGAATCAACAAGAAATCAAGTTGGCGAACTTTTGAAGCACGCACTTGTAGATACTCGCGTACCTATACTTTCCATACTTTGGCATGGTATTGGTCGTTAAGGCTGTGTTAAAGTGGCAGTGGTGGTGAACCTTCGGGGGGTTAGATTTTAACACGCAACCTGAGTGATGTGCTTAGAGAATGAACTTTTACTTGGGAGTTGGGAGTCTGGGTCTCGAGGGCGGGCGGGACGGATATCAAATTTATACACAATTCAAAAAAGACTCAACTTCCAAGGGGTTGGTTGGTTCGGTTTGGGTTGGATTGGGTTTGGAATGGTACTCGTAAGCTTGAAAACATACATAGGTACACACATTAATTCTCTGGAGTCCTTCCGACCGAAACCAGAAAAAAGGCAAACAATTTTGTTGACTGTAAGTTTTTTTTTCTCTTTTTTTGTTTTGTATTATTTCATTTTTTTGTTTTTGAAAAAGAAATCACTTTGGTGCTTTGTATCTTTCAGTTCGGGAGTGTCAGTGCTACCTACGTACCTTGTTGAAGAGGGAAATGAAAAACTTTATTACTTTCGTAATACTATACTCTATACTCTGACTCCGACTCCGACTCTAGTCTTGGTCCTGGTTGATGATGATTCTGTACTTGAAAAATTTATTACTACGCGCCGTCATTCTTCTTATGCCAAATGCATCCAAAATAGCAAAAAAAAACAACCAAACGGGAAACATCAGCATCTGTATGGGAATTATATCATTGTGATACAGATTCTGGTGGAGTATAATTTAAATAAGTTATAAGGATGCTCGGGATTGATGGATGTTTTGGCGTTGAATTGTTCATTTCGTTTCGTTTCGTTTTGCCCGCGGGGCAGTAGTAATTTTCGAAATCAGAGACGGAAGGAAACTTACATAAAAACGCTTACTTTATAACTTTGTATTTCAGTGTTGGTTTTTTTTTTCTAATTTCCGTTTGTTGAGTCTGCTTTTAATGATGTTCTTTAACATTTTATAGTTTTGCTTTATTTATTTATGTTTGTCGTATTTACAGAAAGTGTTTTTTTTTGGATTGGAATCTAAATTGGTTCAGCTTGGTTCAAACAAAGAAGTCGTTGAAGTTAAGACCGTTAATTCAAAAAACCTTACATCTTCGCATATCTCGCAAACTTAATCATCTAGAAGGCTGGTGGGAGGGGGGGGGGTCAGTATTGAGTTCTGAGACCCTAAACCATCTTCATTGATGCATATTTTTAAAGAAGGCGTTAAAGGTTTAGACTTACAATATTAGGAGATTGACAATTAAGTGGTGTGTCATTAAAAATGTAAAAAAATGTTTATCCTGTCAATCACTGAAATCAAGTATCAGTGAATGCTTTTATGGTACGGGAACTGCAGAATTTTTCAAAATTTTTAACAAAGATGGTGCATCCTAATTTTTAACTCAGTTATATTTTTTCAGCTAAACTAAAAGTTTTGAAAACTTTTCATTTTCATTGAAAACAGTACAGACTTTGAAGATATCTCTCTGAAATGACGAAAATTGACCGAAAATTGGAAGTGAACATAAAGGGCTGTATTTCGTTACTGTCGAAACAGTATTTGAAAGTTTTTCAATTAAGTTGTTGTAAATTAAGTCTTATTTTTAAGAAAAAGCAAATGTTTAGAAATGTTAAACCCTTCGAAAAATAAAAAAAAATTATTCGCATATTGAAATTTTGACAATTTTTATAAATCTTGCAAAGAATCTTTATATGCTAACATTTTGAAAATAACTTTTTATAAAAAAACTTTATGAAAAAATGTTGTTTGAGTAGCAACAAATTTGGTACGATTTCCTGATCAAAAAGTACAGAAGCCTTAACTGGACCGAAGATCATAAAGAGGTTTTCCAATAGGGACGGGTTGATTTTGACAGCTCGTGGCGGCCATATAGTTTCTTTACTTTCTGTTGAAATATCATTTTTTTAATCAGTCACTAAGGACGCTACAGTGTCGAGAAACACATGCATCAACTCATTAAACTTTATTATCAAACAGGGTGTTGCAGTTGATCCCAATTTTGGTCGAAAAACCATCTTTAGCGATGAGGCCCATTTTTGGGTGAAGTGCCGGATTTGGGACGACACCATTCTACACGAGATTCAGGAGTTCTGAAGGTGTCATCGGTCCGTAACTTCTTCGAAAATGATGCTGCCCAGGCCACTACCGTCAACGGCGATAGCTATAGGTCGATGATCACCAACTTCATGTGGTCTGAATTGTATGATATGCACACCGAAGACATATGGTTTCAGCAGGATGGCACTACGTTCCACACACCTCAAGACACAATCGATATTCTGCATGAGCGATTTTATGGCATGATTATCTCGCACTGAGGTGGCGTGAATTGGTCTCCAAGATCGTGTGATTTGGCCCCTTCAGACTTTTTCTTGCCGGGCTTTTTTAAGTCGCAGGTCTATGCGAATAAACCGCAAACCATCGCACCCCTCAAAAGACAACATAATCGATGCAATCTGTCAAATTTAGCCTGATTATGAGCTAAAGTCAAATGTACATCAACCAGCGAAGCCGCGGCGGCCATTTGAACGATGTTTGATTTCACACATAATGCCATTGATAGGGCTATCAAATAAAGATAAAACCTTGATAAAGGTTCTTGGGCTTTCATTAAAAATTTGAAGAATTTCAAGAAAGCTGATAAAATCATAAAAACGCATTCTTCAACACAGCACATGTTTGTTTCGATATGTTCATTCCTTCTTCTATGTCTCTTTGTAATCTCTTGCATTGTATCACCTGATAGTCTTAGTCGCTAAGATGCAGTGTCAGTAAATCGTGTAATTTAAATGTTTCCCATAAGAAAGAGACTTAAGAATATGCACCGATGTATCCTGCATAGCACATAAGTTTGTGATATTTTAATTTCTTATCAGTTATATCTTTGGAGCTATACTAAGCCCGCATTCCATGTTTGTCTCCCAAATTTATAACTTTTAAAATAATATCATTAAAAGAAGTTCACCCAATCGCGAAATATTTTTGTAACAAATTTTCCAAAAGGTTTAACTAGTCGCGATATACATATAAAGACGTTAATTTATGAAAAGTATTCTTTCTTCCTTTTTCCTTACATACACTTTTTTCCTCCCAAAGTATCGTCTTCCTTTCTTTCTTGGAGTCTTATATAAGACTTTCAATTTGAATAGAATTTCCGCGTTATTTTGTTCCTTCAAGAGTAAATGATTTATATACGTATCTCAACTCCATGTCTACATTTATATAAGAATTCTCATAAATACAACTTAAACAAAACATAATATTATAACCAAGACAACTTTATCCTATCAACTCATAAATTCAGAAAATTTCTTGTGTAAACCCCTTTTTCTTTGGTTTGAAAACTTTAACAAAGACCTCTCACTCTGTTGCACAATTTTCAAAAAATAAATAAGGAACAAAAAAAAAAAATTAAAACAGAAAAAAAAGTGAAGAAATTTAATTCTAAGGGTGACAAGGTTAAACACCTGAAACAATTTTGAAGTATGCCAGGAGGCACTTGTGTAGGTGTGTGCGGCGTTGAGCGCTGGAGGAGGACTATTTTTAACATTTTAGTTGTAAATTTTCTGAAAAATTAATTTTCCCCCTTTTTTTTGCATCACAGTTATTCATAGCGTGTTTCATGAAATCACTAAGTACACTACTCACAAAAAGAAAAGAAAAATGTTAAACATATGAAGAAGTCGTACATTCATGCTCGATATTTTAAAACAGAACTTTCAATATTTGATGAAAAAAAATTTATTAGTCCTATAAATGTTTGACTATTTCAAAATCCTTTGAAAAACGTCCTTTTAAATTAGTTGTACTTGGATTAAAATACTCCGGTTAATTTACTCACTTTTAAAAAAATTAGCTTTTTGAGATTTTCAATGATGAAATAAGAGCAAAATTAACCTAAGATTTGTCAATTTTCGAAATATTTTTTAACCAATAACACAATTTTCCGAGTGTAGTTCTCAGTTTTTCTAAATTTTAATTGTGAACTTTCAAATCTTTTGAAGAAATCTTCAGAAAATGTTGGATCTTATTATTTAAAGCATCTAAGTCACACTCAGGAAGCTTCACTGAAGATGTCAAAACTCAAATAAGAACCAGAACTTACTGTCAATTTTTTAAAACAACTTTTAAAAAGCTTAATATAAGTTCAAAAAGATGGTCAAAAAGACTTAACCGGAGTTAGATTGTCAGTTGGATTTACTTTTCGAATGATGGCAGTTTTGACAAACTCTTGAAATGCCATTAACTTCAGTCTTACTCAGTAAAATTTGAATGTTTCTATAAATCCAATAAGTCCTCCTTAGCATTTCTGTAAACAAAAATGGTTCCAACTCTCTGCATCTTCGCATAAAAAACTAAGCCTTCTAAGTTCAAAGAATGCCATATCACCACATAAAGCAAGGCCATTCACCGTTGTACCGCTTTGCCAACACAGAAGGTTAAAAAGAGAGAACGAGAGATAGAGAGAGAGGGAGATCGGGAGTAAAAGAAAATTTCAATGCACAAAAAGCACACACTAGCTATAGAACTCTTAAATTGAATTCCACCCTTGAGTTAATGTGACTGGAACCATTTAGTACGCTTTATGGTATCAGCCTTATATGCGCTCCTGTCTCTATAACACTATAAAGGAATAGGAATCCAATGTAAAGATATACGACTGTGTCCTAGACCTCACACTGCTGCATTCAAGACGCGGAATGAATTCGTTCCACTACTTCTTCAGCCACATAAAGCATTAATGATGCCACATAATATGCCACATAGAAATTGTAAGCCACACAACTAAACTATACCGACTCGACTCGACTCCTGTTCAGAAAGGCATCAGCATCAGGAATAAAGGTGGCATATGATGACACTGAAGTTGCCCGGAAAAGATGCTCACATTTTCTCCACTAACTATGTGGATGGAAAGCCTTGTAACTTTATATGGAGTTATGATAAAGCAAAGGGTGTCGTCCCTTAGATTCAATGGCAAAAGGAAAACTGTGGAAAATGTAGTAATACCTATACAAAAGTTTTCAAAGCAACACACCATCCAAAGGGAGTCTTAATAAACGTGAGAATTATACAGCTTCTCGTGTGTACCTTTGTTTCCATTCAACAGGACTACGACACAACGACGACGACGACGAACGGTGGGTTATGTATGCAACTTGAGACTTTTAAACTAACAGTTTCAAGCATCTCAGAAATTTGAATCAAATTCAAATTAATTGATTTCCCTTTTCTGCCTTCCTGAGTGTAATTTTAGGTTTTTAAGTAGTCTATCCTGTATATAGAGTGACATGTGGAATTCAACTTTAGAACTTTGTGATTTGACATGGCACTTGTCATGTGTTTTATAGGAAAACATGTTCCAATGGTTTGGTTGGATCTACATAAGTGAAACCGCATTACATTTATTTGCATTTAAACGAATTAAAGACCACTATGGAAACTTATTGAAATAGTTTCAGAACAAATTGAATCAAATGGTGTTTTTAACTTCAATCCTTTCACCATGGACCGTTTGGATAATTCGATGTGTATACAACCGATTATGGGTCAAGTTAGAAAGAGTTTTTCAATAGGGCTAGCCACGAAACAAGACGAGATAAGCTTTTGCTAGTCTCGGACTCGGTAAAATCGACACATTATAAGAGTGTTTTTTTTAAAAGTGTTCTTTTCATGAAGTAATGAAAGGCATATAATTTAAGGCAAAGGCCAAGAATTTAGCTTTATTATAAAGATAAGACTTTGCCATTGTGTTTAAAAAAAAAATTCGGGAAAGTGGCCGCCGCTTATGTCTCGAAAAAATTAAAGCCGAAAGACTCAATTTTCGACCAATTTTTGTAGAAATTGGAGCCGTATTTCAGGAATAAACACGCCCAATATTCTCTTCCAAGGCGTCAATTGTTTCGGGCCTATCTGCGTAGACAAGCGATTGAACATAACCCCACAAAAATAGTGGTTGCCGGACGGACTCATTCGGGTCTTTTTCGATACTCTGCTTCACAGCAGCAATAGCGTCTTCGGTGCGCACTGTATGGGCGTCTCTAAAGATTCGCTTTATCCACTAGAGTAAACCCAGTGGGAAACCGATCTGTGGATGCACGAATGATCAACTTTGCTGGGCGATTACATATGTCGACACAACGCGCAAAGCGTCGCGCGAACCGAACCATTATTTTGGTAATAAATTTGCACGATTAAAAACGTTGTCCAGAAGTAAGTTATTTTATAATGTAATGGCAAACCAAACTGAGCATAAATCAAGTGCCAGCTGTCAAAAACACTAACTATGAAAAAAGTTTTGCCAGATTAAAAACCACACGTCTAAAAAAAACACCAACACAAATGAGTCTACACTCTCACCCCGTATAGAGAGACGAAGTCGACCGCGTTTTTGAACAATATGCATATCTACACAAAGTAACAAGCTTTGTAATGAAATTGATTTTTTAAAGGATTTTAAAATGCATCGGTGTCAAATCTTTAGTAAAATTTGACGGTTTGGTCTTTCAATCCTTTTGCAAAGTAAATATTACCTTAATCTTGAAACTTTTGACTTTTCAGAGCAAGAATTATTTTCAGACAGGAACACTCCTTTAATAACATTTTAAAAAATTAAGCACAAGGAATAGGTATTTATTCAACTGGAATTTGAAGGTATAAATCTAGAAAAGACTGATGTGGAACAGTTCCCTGAGATTCTGTGAACATTTTGTTCAAAAATGTACAGCCTCGTCTAAATGTCATGTGGAGTGATTTCTAAAGCCAGCCGTAAGCACTCGAACATGGTTCGATTTAGCCTCGAAGACAGTGAGTCCAATATTCTCGAACTACATTATTTTCTACTTTGACATTTTTTCATCATTATTATTTTCAGTTGTTGTGAATATCTGACCTTGTTGCTAAGAATCCGGCAAATAAATTAGTAAACTACTTCAAAAACGCTTGTACTTTATTCGACAATCACATAAAATATTGAAAAATATCAAACAATTTTTTTTGATTTTGGTTAGAATAATCTGACATTTGGCCCGCAAACGATTAAAATTAACTCGAACAAGGTATTTGAACCAAGTTTACCCTAACCATGTTCGAGTAGGTATAAACGGAAAGCTTAAGTACTCAAGCTTATCTCGTCTCATCTCGTCGCTGCCTTGTGTTTCAATTATTGAGAACTGACAGCGAGTTGACACACCCCTAACTAAATGACTGCCAGTGTCAAAATTAGATTTTATTTTATCGAAGTGAAATTTACGATGGAAGAACATCTACAAATTCTTAATTGTTTACGTCAATTTTCAGATCAATTTCATCGCAAGTTCATCTGCAGTGTTTTAAGTTTAGATAAAATGTCAAGAAACCTAATGTGCCTTATTAGTCAGGTATTATGACAAAAATAGAAAAACTCTAAGAGTTATAATTGAAGGAGAATCAGTGATTGTTTCTATCAAAATGTGTCAAGTCAAGTCATCGAGAATTGAGTGGTATGTTGCAAACGTGCAACTTTCTCAAATTGAACTTTTAGGTAAATGAACATAAAACTTTAACTTTAAGTTCAAACTTCAAACCGACTTCAATTAAAGCTGAACATTTCATTGAATTCGAATCTAATCAAATGAAAACGTTGTTCATTTATTTTTTCCAAGTTAATTCAAACACAAATAAACTTAACTTCTCTCGTAAATTCTAAAACCACACTTGTGATGCTGGGATTTCGACTTCCGAAGTGGTCACAAAAATCCACTCATTTATGCTCATCCTAACATAAGTAAATAAATTTAATCAACAAATCGATAGAATACCACATCACACATCCAATTCCAATCCTGCGCAACAAAACAGAAAAAATATCCATAATTCCCACATTGAATATGCCCATGTCGATATCGATGTCGATGCCGAGTTAAAAGGATAACATTTGGACGAACAAAAAGGATTTATAACCACTCACAGGAAAAGAGTGCCCTTTCACTTCATTGAAAGCATAGTGAATTTTATTTATGGCTTTTCTCTTTGTGTAACCGGTATTCGAATATACAGATATAGATACTGTATCTATATACCAGTCGAAGACAGCCAGAAGAGCAATGCAAATGTAAACAACGCAACGGCCCGCCCGCTACAGTTCCGCTTACAATACTTGCTCCATTCCCAATGGGAGGCGATGAGATGCAGGAAGCATACCCCAAAAATTGTTATTCCACAAAAGCAGCAATATGTCATACGCATATCCTCCCGAGTTATATGGGATTGTGTCCCACAGGCATCGGGGGTTATACCATACATAAAATAATTGATGGTGTCTGTTCTTTTCCATGTTTCTATCCTGTATCTTGTTTGTGGAATTTGTTGTGTTTGTGTATCCATGGGATATTTATCCCTTTTTGCCAAAAGAGAAGTGAAGTGCTTTGCTGTACTCTTCGTCGTCGTATGCCTATGACAACCCATTTGCTATGGAAATTTATTTGAATTAATAATAATTGGAAGGAATCGATGGTGAAATAAGTCGAACAGCCAGAAAGGCTTTACCTACACAATCCTTGTACAAATATAAATAAGTTAACTCGTGTTTTTCTCTCTTCTAACCATCGGCATCGGTCGGTGGTGGAGGGACGACGACCGTCTCGTCGAGTCATAACATCACGCTGGTTATTTGACTTTTTATGATGATGTGGTGAATTTTTATTGACAATATTATTGATTGAACAGAAGTCGAGCTAGACGAGTATAAGGAAAAGGAATAGGAATAGGAAAACAACAAATTTTATCAGTGATGGATTGAACAGAATTATTGGATTAGGGTTTTATATATGACTGCAAAGTGATTCTCGTAAAATTTTTATTTGGGAGTTCACACCGAAGAAAAGGAACATAACATAACAAAAGTGTACCTTCTTCAAATTTCCCGAGATACAATCGTACCCAAATTTGACAGAAATTATTTCACTGCAGGAAATAATTAAAAAGCTTATGATAACTTTGAGGAGTGATACAGGTATTGACAAATAGAAGTACAAAATAAGAATTATAGTACATATAGGGTGTTTTTTTTCGATGGTTGTTTTTGGTTTGATTGTTGAAAATGTCAAACTGATATTTTCGTTCAGTAAAGTTTTTAAATGCCAGAACAACTTTTTCAAAGTGTAGAAATCTGTTCGCGAAGTTGGAAGAAAACTTTTACAGAAGAATTGCGTTCAATCAGAAAGCTCAATCTTTAAGGCCAATAACGAATTACCACTACATCCATTAAAATTGACTATTTGGAGCGGTTTGGATGCTGGCGGCATCATCGGTCCTTATTTCGTTCGAAATGAAGAAGGAGCTGACGTTTCGTTACGGTGAATTGCGAGAACTATCTAGCTGATATTTTATTTCTAAAAATTATTCGGGTAAACATAGAAGACACTTGGTTCCAATCAAACGGAGGAACTTGACATTCAGCTCGCTTAGGCATCAATTTAAGCAAAATCAGTTTAACCTTCGTTTATGAGACTTTAAGACTTAGCAAATGGGTTAGGGAACTTAAAGGAAGCTGCTGGTCGGAAGAAGTCAGCACACTTAGACCAATAGTGTGTCCATTGTGATACCAAATCGATCTAAAGATCTTCCTTACTCGTTGAACTATTTGGAGCTCACATTGAAGGGATTGGTAGAGTAAATGTCTGAGCTGCTTAGATCACAACGATCAGTGTGATGTCTCTAATAGTTTGTGATAGGGCAGTACATGAACATTGAAGGTGAGGAACTGATTCCTCTTCTTCTTCGTCCATACAGTTTCTGCAGAAATCTTTTGCCGGAGCTCCGAGTCGAAAGGCATGTCTACCCATTAAGCAGTGTTTAGACAGGACACTTATAATGGAGTTGCTTTGAGAGTTTAGCATTAGACAAATTAATTCTGTTGCCAGACAAGTGGATGTATTTGGCCACCTGCAAGTTTACACTAGCTAAGGGTAAATTGTTCCACTTTTTGCAAGTTCGTCAGCTTTATAATTTCCGTGAATGTTGAATTGTTTTGCTATCTCCACCAGAGATGAATTGAGAATTGTGGAGACAGAATCGAAAGAGTTTTTGGCAGCTTGACTATCTGGGAAGATGCGTATATCAGCATAGTCAATAGCAGATTTTCTTTGAGCCAAGAGAGGACTTCTTTGATATGCTAGAATATTGGGTGAGAATTCTCCATAACATTTTATGGACCTTGTTCGTGATTGTCCGTGACTCTTCATGGCTTACACGGATAGCCCTGTGACTTCTAAATGTAGAAACCGCATTTCGTTTGAGTTCAAACTTTGCAATTTAGGCCACAAGAAGTTGATAGTCATAGATCTTCAAAGCGCAAAACTGTCTATGATGTCAGGTGGAAAGTCCAAGTTCTGTTCAATAACGCAAAATCGATTGACTCAGACTTTCAAGAACAGCAGAGATGTTTGGGGCATAAATATCGTTTCGTCAACGTACGTCTGTTAGGTATTGCAACATACTTCGACTACGGAACGTTGCTTGAATAGAGTACCTTTCTTTAATAGACAAGTTTTATTAATTGTGTACTCTAATACTCTATTTAGCGCTTTATTTGTCAATGAAGATTTGGCAAAGGTCACTTCCAAAATTAATGAAAATTTTGATAGTAGTAACTTAAAAAAATACAGATGCTAGCACTGTCATAGATGGAAAGTCTCTTGAAAACATTTTGGCGGAAGAGAATTGACCAGTTATTTTTTTTTTTAATTTGTCGAAAATGATTGCAGATTAAGCTATCAAATAATTTTGGTTATTAATCTAAAAAATATTTCTTTAGTTTTGTCATCCAGTCATTCAAATAGTTAACAAAAATACGAATTTTTGAATGAAATCAGTCGTGCAGTAATTTTTTGAATGAATTGTACTTTTCTAAGAAACCAAAAAATGAATTATTTTAAAGTATATTATAAATTGGAACGTTACAAGTCTAATAAAAAGCTTTTTGCTTGAATACAAATTTAAAATTCAATAAAAAAAATTTCCCGAACAATAACTAGGGATAAGCTGGGATAAAAAATCTCTTTTCATCCATTCCATTTATGTATGTATATGTAGGTCCTTGTAGTCGTACATAAAAGTTAAGACAAATTGCAACTTTCTATACATTCAATTTAACTTTTTCAAAAAAAAAAAAAACAATCTGAAGTCATCATCATGCTGTGAGTTGGTTCTGATGCTGGCAATGGATCTGACAATAATGTTGAAATGGACAAAAGCTAATATTAGCTAACATCTGTATCTATATATTCTGACCATCCTTATAGAAGTAAAGTATATCCAACTTTGAACATGTTATATGGTGAAACTTTATAAGCCAACCGACACATACACAGGACACATCAGGAGTAGGTTACAATTCAAAAGGACATTTTTATTCGCTTCATTGAAGTGTGGACAATTCACCTTTGATTGATTGTCCGTCTAGCCGTTTCTGGAATTAAGAAATGAAAATGATGACATAGCTGATTTGGCTTTGGCTTTTTGGAGTATCTATATATTATTTGTCTCCAGATGAAAATTGAACTTCGCTTGAATGGGATAAGATAAATTGATACATGCTGTAAATTACTCGTCTTTGATGGTACCGTCATCAATGAATATATGAAGGATATATGGGTATAAGGATTATAGTTTTCCAGAAAATTGAATGGAAATTTGAGTTTTACGAGCAAATAGAAGACCATTTCCTTGTTTGTTTTCATCGAATGTGAATGAGGGAGAGACCTATTATTTTCTGTTGTTTTGAGTTCTGTACTTCTGTACCTAAATAGTAATCCTTCGAGTGTTGCTTGCAAATTTCCAAGGAAACATATACGAATTGCGTAATGTCAATTGCTGCTTCTTCAAACTTGACAGAAATGTTGTTATTGGATGCAAATGAATGGCGTCTCTTCATCTTCCTTTGAATCAATCGATTCCATAATAAATACTTCACTCTTCTCAAACCACAAACTACCCTTCGTCCTTCTACTCTCTCGAGCACTTTGTTCCTCTTTTCCTTTATCAATGTGGTTTTTGTGTGCGTAATGCTTCCTCGTTTGCGCAACCACATTGGTTTTCTCAACAACTCGATGGCATCCTGTAAATATTGTCCATGTCGTCCATATTCAGCTTCAGACCCATGTCCTGTCCAGTCATTGTAATTCAGTCTTCCGTTCTGAATTTGTAATTACAATTATTATTGCTCTGCCATCATTATTATAACCTCTATATACAAGGATCATCATCATCATCAGCATCATCATCAGCATCATCATCACATCATCCTTTACCAATATTATCTGTGCACAACAAAACCGCACCCAAATGTCCGACTGTCACTCTGCTCCGGTAACATCGGTGACCGATATGAAAATCAGATAATTTATTGCTTCTGTATGCAGATTGTAGGTTCATAACTTCAACTTCGACTTTCGGGAAGCCCTTACTCGTATACCGTCCGACTGTAACTTGATTACAGGATAAATTTACATAACGTTGAGTCGTATAATACATATACACATCGACATCAATAACATTGCACTTGCAACCATTGTTGTTGTTGTTGCTAGTGAACATTATCCTTTATTCAGAATTCGGGTGGTTTTTGTGAAAAATAACGAGATTTTTATTCTTATGGAAGATCCCAGTTGTGCACCTGGGAAGGATAAAATGTAAAAAAAACACACACACCCACACAGAAAAATTGGATGGGAATTTTGACTGAATGACATTTTAATATTCGATATTGGAAAATACTTTTGAAGGACATTGTCATTTTATTATTGTTATGGGATTCTTTTTTTTTTTTTTTTTTTGATTTCCCTGAAGTATACTTTTGGTATAATATTTATTTTAATACAAAGGGTGTTGTTTTTTTTTTTTGTATTAAAAGTAGAGGATAAAGGAGTCGTTTAATAAAGAGTGTCAATGCAATTTAACTTGTAATTTGAAGCCATAAAGTTGACACTTAATTTGTCAAATTGGCTGTCGTTTGATCAGTCGTTCTGTTTGAATAAATTTAAGTCGACTGGTTATGGATCAACCCAATATCCTTGCGTCAAATGCAAGATCCGTTGAAAACATCGACGCTGTTCGTGTAGCTTAACAAAGCTCGGACTTGGGTTGACTTCAAATTGAAGAATTGTATGTCGTTATTTGGCCTAGGAATTAAGGTAAAGAAAATTGAAGACAAGGACTGGATGGTATATATTTTGAACGACTAGGCCAAGAATTGAGGACGATACCGATCCACATAAGGTCAAGGAGCGTCCACAAGGGAAATTTTGCGTCGAGCGATTTAAGGGCATATACGAGTAGTCTGGTCTTCTCATGTGGAAGTAATAATAACTGGGCAAACAAAATCGTACGGTTTGACCCCTCAAACTTTTTTTAATGAGTCATAACCAAAGTCAAATTCAACCTGTCAGTCAAATATATGCATTGATTGGACATTTCATAACTATTAAGAAAATGAGGCTAAAAATAGTGACAAAAGATTAAAAAATTAAAAAATGATATGGGATTTCAAAACCCAAAGCAAATACTGTTAATCAAGAAACTGCACAATACTCACAAAATATATCTGAGCCTTGTGTTCTTAGCCAAAAAGACATTTCGACTTCTTAGGTGCAACTGACTCTATAACGATGGATTGTATACTTGATAGGCTTATTTAGATCATTTAGCTCGAATAAGCGAAGAAAAAACGGATTGGAGAGTCCTTTGTAGCACATTCTATTGTTGACGATAGGCTAAAGTTTCAGGGATGGCATAGATCATCGAGACGACCAAAACCTTTTGATTATTTGATTTGATTTGATCAGATGCAACCGAGGACCACACCAGGTTAAACGAATTTAAGAAAAGTTACATATAACTAATTTATAGTTTTTTTTTTATAAATTGGCTTAAAGTTAATTTTAATTTTCGAGATTTGATTTACAAAACTGCAAAATTTTGACCAGCAAGCCAAAGTTCCAATTTTGTAGTTTCTTGTGTACCAGAAAATAATGTTTTTAATTTGTGAAAACATTGAATTTAGAGGAAAATGAAAATAGCGTCTAAATTAGTTCTTTTTTCAAAAACTAACTTCTTTCAAGTTAAGCTTTGACGTTTCCGTTGAATTTAGAAAAAAAAAACTGTTTTTGACTCCCTCTAATGTATAATTTTGTGTCAATTAATTTCCATTAAACTTAAATCAATAGAAAACCAACAGAGATGCAATTAAGCCATAACAAGTTCATTAGGACATCGAAGGAGAAACTATGAGTAGATAAAGTGAACACACACGCACGCACTTCAAAGTGTGCTGCAAATTCAAGTTGTTTTTAATAAAATATTAATATTCATAATCATAAAATACTACAAGTTTTAGAAATATGTGTTTGAGTTATAAATTTAGAAATTATCTAAGCTCTCAAAAATAGAGAGATAAATGTTAACTTAAATTTAACCGCAAAAACATGTGAATTTCAAATATTTCATTGCACTCATAAAGTATCCTTAAAAATGTGGTCGAGTATTTTAAACTTCACTTGTTAAAAGTTCATTTTGCATTTTAAACCCTTAAGATAACTTTTATATAATAAAAAATGTCCATCACGTCAATTGAGCCAACTTTAAATGTTTCTCGTATCAGATCCAGATCTCAATTGCTATACTAAGAATTTCCTTTAAAGTTTTTTTTTTTTTTAATTTCAAGAACAGTACATACTCGCACATAACTGTCAGGATATATGACTTGGCAAAGTTTTGAATAAGTTTTCATTCGTTTTTTGAAGCAATAAGGCACTTCCCATCATTTTACGAGAGTTGGAAGCCTTGGAGAATGGAGAATTCATAAAATTACACAGAATCGAAGTGACCTAATTTGTCTGCGTTACACTCAAAAACACACATACACATAGACACCACACTGACACATACACAAGCTGACACTATGGAATAAATTTTCTACCCATTATCACTTCTGTACAAAGCAGATTAAATTTTTACCCCAAAAACAGTTAATAATCTCGAAAGTAGTTATATGTAAGATGTTACCATCTGGTGCTTGTTTATTAGTGGGGGGAGACAGATGAGATTGGGAATGAGAATGGGTATGGGAATCAAGTGGTAGGGTATTAGAAAAGGCCATTAATTTTTGAGTGAACGTTTGTTGTAGAAATTTGTGTCTAACATATCAAAAACAACCCATCATACTTAGAGAAATAATATATGTACGATGGTATACAAGGGATGTTGTGTTTAAGTATGTATGAGTCTCGGATAACATTTGTTTGTATGTTTGAGAACATACTCGTACTTCGTTACATAGGGATACAATTCTATACGTCTAGATGATAATAATCCAAAATGAAAGTTTTAACCCAAGCACCTAATTAATGTCATTTTGTCAGTTATGATAAAATTATGCTTCACTTGCTTGTTTGTATGTTTCGAGAGTTTGAGACTCCATTATGTCTTTTCCAGTATAGTTCCGGCAGTTGTGCGCGTCATAAACACAAACGATTTTTTTTTTTTTTTCTATGACGATGACGACATAAAGCCGCTTATTTTTGGTGTATAGGGAAACGAAAACTTAATCAATATGATTTTAATTAAACTTCATCTTTGTTCTATATTTAAAGAAGAATTAAATTGGTTAAGATTTTGCTCGTATACACTTGGTTCTGAGAAATTTTAAATTTAACCAATTTTGTTTGTATTATTAAGTTAATAATCTTATTAACTAACGAGTTCGTTACTTCGGACTAAAGACAATGCTATTATAGTTTACAAATTGGACTTTCAAAACTGTGTCCCAGTCAAAAAATTTAACTTAAAAACTGAGCTTATTTTTGGGTCAATGCAAAAGATTTGGACGACATTTTCGGGCCACAGATTCTTCGATATGAGGAAGGAAGGAGATACTGTAACTGTCATAATTTTCAGGTTAAATGCGACATTAACTGATAGTCAGTGCGAAAATATATGTAATTTATTCAAAACTGGAATTTTTTAAGGAGAAATTTAAGTTTTAAGAATGAAGTAATTGACCGTTCTTAACTCTTTGTTTTATATGCACTTTTGGAAGTTAAGCTTCGAATCACTTTGAAATTTTATAGAGAGCACATTTTTGAAGTTACATTTGTCAAATTGTAGTACCCGTGGAGCTATAGATTGTGCATAGGACTGTCATGCCAAAGTTCAGGGTTCAATCTCTGCCTGTGTCATCTGAAAGATTTTACGGGCACTGTCTTTTGCGAATAATTGACAAATCCTCCTCATGAAAAGTGCTTTCTTAAAAAATGTTGCCGTTCGGATTTGGCATAAAAAAGTGTAGGTCCCCTCTATCACTTATAGAGTTTTTTTTGTTGTAAGTCACTAATTTTTCGTCATAAATGGGCTCTGGCACAGATAGAATCTATCCTTAAGCTGGATGAATGGGAATGGAGGGATCAACAGCTAAAATGGTCAAATTTGAGACATCGACTTCCAATCCTAGAGGGATAAAATGCAGTTTAAGAAAGTCACTGTTGAGTCAGTCTGGATTTAAATCTAACGATGACACTCGCAAGGTCATCAAGGACGATTGTTATGGGTACCTATACATAGATTGATGATTACTATAACTTTTGTTGGATAAATTGACTAGAACGGGCACCAAGGTGATGAAATTTCAACAAAACACGTCACGTCACAAAAATAATTCTGCACTAGCGTTTTAAGGGCAAAGTCAGATCATCTCACATGGAGGCGATGTGAGGTTTTCTGAAGTTACAAGTGTATTTTGAAAAAGCCACAAACCAGAGTAGTCTTCAAAACCTGCCTCACTCAAACCCCGATCTGTCAAATTCAGCCATTATGAGCTACAGCAGACATAGAAACGATACATAATGGCATTAAGGTCTTTCAAATTAGAGGAAATCATAAATAAACTATTTGACGGTCTGCCTTTTGATTGTTACAGTCACCGTTAAAAATCCAACAGCTTTAAGACGAGCTCAAGCAGCTAGAATAACCTAACCTAAAATCACAATGGACTATTGATGGTATTAAGTGTACTGGTCTTTTTTCCAGCAGCCACTGTAAGACGAGCTCAATCGTTAATGGCGATATAACATTCTGCTTATTACACTAAATTAAAAAATAAAAAGGATCTGCCATGAACTCTTGAAGCACTGTCACTGTCGTAGACAAAAAGGACATTGGTACAATGTGCTACTTCCTAAATAGCGTCTTCATTGTATACCTTGTAAATACAACTCTCATACTGTTTTTGTTTTATTTACATACACATCTGGTCACCCTGTTAAACATCTTAAATCCGGAACACCTTGTAAAAAAAAGTGCACGATGATATCTCTCCAAATTAATTAAAACTACAATTTTAAGTCGCCAAAAGCGCCTTCATGCAGATTTTAAAGTCGTCATATGGTAAAAGTTTTAAAGCACAAGTACACTGGAAGCTGCTGTAATTACAATCCTTTCCCCCTACTTCTGAGGAGAAAAGTGGACAAAAAGCTTTTGTGGTGTATGCCTTTCTAAATTGACGTTTTGTTGTGCTATTATGAT
This sequence comes from Scaeva pyrastri, assembly GCA_905146935.1. Classification (NCBI taxonomy): domain Eukaryota; kingdom Metazoa; phylum Arthropoda; class Insecta; order Diptera; family Syrphidae; genus Scaeva; species Scaeva pyrastri. Next base: position 56,175,670 of record LR989929.1, read on the forward strand.
AATCGTAGTCTTCATCATCACATTTTTTGTTTATTGTTGTTGGTTGATGCTATTTTCTTATTAAGACTCTCCTACAGGAGTATACTATCTAAAAGATAGTTCCTGTCTCTAGACACAATGTAACGAGGACATACATATTACATATGTATATGGGTCTGTGTGTAAGCAAGACGGATATGTAATTTTTACGTTATTAAAATGACATACGATGGGCTACTTGACTTAATGAATGACAAAGCTTCAAACAATGGCATCATCATTATCATTATCGGATAACATATACACAAAAGGGTGGATTTCCCACAAGACTCTGTGTCATATTGACGAGTTTCCTGACATGCAGAAGACACCACTCATACTGTCACTACACGCCCTACACTCTAACACGGATAAAAACTACTCAAGCGCAGGGACACGGGACACAATGTCAGAGAACAACACATCAGACAGTGCATTACGACGAGTATGATGTTGTGTTCGGTTCGTTTCGGAGGCAGAATTTATATAGATTGAAAACTGACAGATCGAATTTCTAATTTTACTAAAAAGATGTTTTTGTTGTTATTCTTGAACAACTGACGAAGACCGACAACCGAACAAAGACGCTGACGATGACGGGATCTAAGCAAACAAAGGGATTTGTATATTTTACCCTTTTTAAAATATGTAAGTCGAATACAAGAAGCCTCTAATTAATGAAGACTATATAAGACTCGGAGGGAAGGTGTTCCTTTCAGACTCGACCAAATTGTTATTACAAGAATATTCCACTCAATATGTATATAAGTATATAGATAGATAAATGATTGACGTGGTTAGTAAGATTAAGTTTCAGTCTTAAATTGGTTTTGGGGGGGTTTAATGTGGGCGGATATTTTCTTTGTTTGCTTAATTCTAACAAATGAATTAATTCTTCAAGGTTTGTCATTTACATTTAATTAAAAAATAATTTAATAAGGAAATTCTTTGGACAACATAAAGTTTTTAACTAATTGAATAATTTGGATAATGTCTATATGTTTTGATTGAGATGGAGAAATTAATTAATAAATATTCAATATTAGAGAGAATAGAGAGTTAAGCAATTTTGTACACTATTAAAATTTCAAAATTTGATTGAATGTATGTAAATTTGAAAACATGTAAGTGAGATGACAAAATGAGATTGAATAATTCAAACCATGAATGGTCAACTAAATCTAGGAATCATTAAAAGACAGTTTGACAATTCTTTACCTTTGAAATCATTGCAATAATTGTCTGAATATGTTCGAATGCAACTATTGACAACTTTGAAAAATGCTAACTAAGTTAACAGTCTAAAGACAGAATGACGATTTTCGAAATTACGACTTTGAGTACACTAATTATTGTCATTTTTACACCGTAAAACCTAAAAATTGTTCATACTTGTGGTTTATTCCCTCGAAAGAAGACAGTCTTAACTTAATATAAAAGATAAGCAATAATATTTACAGATAACTAGATTTCTATATTTAAAAAATCCAGAAGAGCGACAGTGCTTTTGGTTCTAACGACATAAAAACGGCAAAAAAGCGACAAAAAAGCAGCAATTGAAGAATCATAGCTGTATTGGTAAGTAAATAAGGTCTTACAGTATCAGTGGGTCCTGAAAATATGACACAAAATCAATGTTGGGTTTAGAATTTCGACTGCAAGTATCTTATAAACTAAGGTCTAAAACTAAAATTTACAGAAAAGTGCCAAAACTGTATTGTTTTTCGGCTTGTATTTTATTTATCAATACCTAAATGATAAAATGTTGTCCAATATCAAATTGACATTTTTTTTACGATAAATATAAGAACTACAAAAAGTTTTTAAAAACATTGGTAAATATTGTTTTTCCAACACAAAATCTCGAGAAAATTTTTAAGTCTGGTAATTTTTTTAATAAAATTGTTATCAATCAAAACATCAAAAGTAAATGGATGAATATCAGTAGTGACAAGTTTTCAAAGTATGCAGAATCGGAAGTTATCCAGTGTGGGTCTCGTCCAGTCTATTTTTTCAATTTTGATTTTGCAAAATAAAAAGTGATAAGACGCAAAAATTTGTTTATTGCAAAGTAAAATTTGCAAAGAATATTGTGAAACAGAAACACTTATCAATTTGCCAAAAAAATCAGTTTGATAAGTGCAAAGTGAAAAATTGATAATTTTTTGTGGAATAGGGCCCTGGTAGTAAAAATTTTATAAATTGACTATCATTTTAAAAAATCTCTTTGTTAGGCTATTGGTACATCTTTGAATTGGACAATTTTAACCTGAAGTTTTGAAAAAAACAAGAAAAAATACTAATGAACTAATTTCTATCACAAGAAGTTGTTCTTTTTGGATATCCTTTCTTTCTCATGAGTCATTTTAATACACTTTTAATAAATTTCGTCAAATATTTAAAACCAGAATGTTGAAACTAATCAAGTTTTTCGATGGTCCAATTTCATTTCATTTAAATAATTTGATTTCAATACTTGTGTTTTATTCACCACTGTGCAACATTAAAGTGATCAAACACATTTCTTATGATATCATTAGCACAGCTGTCATTTTGTTTTGCTTATTTGATTTTCGTCAGCAATCAAATTATTGTTTATTGCCGAGGGATATTTTGCTGCGTTAGCTATGCAGCAGTGAATAAAACACAACTTATATTAAAGTAAAACCCAAAATATCCAAATAGTCTTTGTCTTAAGCTTTTTAGTATAGAGTTTTTAAATCAGATTAAATTATTCTAAAAGAATAATTTTTTAAGCAAAATATTATTGACAGTAAAAAGACAACATTGCAAATACTGAAAACCGTATAGAATCACTCATATTATCTTTTCTCGAAAATACTTTAGCAAATATTTTTAAAAACATCTTCTATTTACAATAAAGTAGATCGGAAGGTAAAAAACCCCTTTTAAAAAAAGCTTATAAAAGCAGATTCCTATAATAACATAAAAGAAATAAAATTTGTGTCCAATTTTTCTTTCCTCTTTCATTCTTTTTTTATATCTTTAATCAATAAAATATATCTAAATTGCTATCGAATAACACGAACTTACCACAAAAATTCCATCTAAATTAGACCTCAAGCACATTGGATTTTTTTTTTGTTCCCAATTACCTAACAAATCTTGCACTAACGTAATAATGCTTAATCGATTTTTTTCCTTTCCTAAGGACATAAGGAAAATGAAAAAAAACATTAAAGTGAAGAAAATACATGATTCGGATAAATATCCATTGCCAAATAGTTACAAAATCGGAAAGAAAAAAACTGAAAAAAAGAAAACTTAAGTTTCAGAGGTTTAAGGAAATTAAAATCTGCTCAACTGAATAAGTTTTCTTTGTTTTTGTTTTTTTTTTTTCATCTTAGTATGAGTTGGGTGTTTTTTTAGGTAGAAACCATTGGAAAAGTTTCCTATCAGGAAAAACGAAAAAAAAATCCAACTTGATATTCTTTTCCAATTTGTATGATCTCCGATTGCGAATAATAAAGAAAAAAAAAAAACTAAAAGTCAAAACAAAAATACGAATACCCAAGCAACGGGAGAAAATTTCTTTTACACAAAAAAAAAATAAAAATAAAAGAAAAACAAAAAATAAAATCTCATAACGACGGCAACGAGGAAGTGAAAAAACAATAGGAAAACTTACCCCCGTATCTACAATTTGATTTATCGGCTGGGATGTTACCATTCGGCTCCAGTCTGTCCAGAAACTCCTCGGAGTTGTATCCATTGTAGGGAACTTTGCTACCGTGATTGTGTCCATGACCACCCCTGTGATGGAGATGGTGGTGATGATGGTGGTGGTGTGATTCGTCGCCGTCCTCTCTTGAAATTGCTAAAAATACACAAACAAAAAAAAAATGAAAATAACAATAAATAAATTGAATACAAGCGAACAAATATAAATAGGAAGATATTTATGGCGTTTTTTTTTTATTTTTTTTTTCCGGAAACAAAAAAGTCAATCAGGAATTTTTTTTATTGAAAATAAAAGCTGTTAGAATGTTATTAAACTTCACTTTCAAAAGATTTTGTATTCAAGGAATTTGAGATGAAAAATTGCAGAGCTGGATTGATAGTAGAAAAGTTTTTGAATTTTAGTGCGTATACGCCATAGGGACCCATTGAAATTAATTATTTAAAAAATGATTGTGAAAAGCTTGTAAACACGAGTGGAAGATAATCGATAAATAAATATTTAAACTATAGACTTATACTAAGATCTAGTTTTTCAGTGTTAGGTTTAAGTTAGAAGTTTAAGTGTAGAATTTGTGACGATACCAATTCACATTAGATTCAAGTTAAGTTGATCTGGAAAAAGGAGTCGTTTGTCGTGGATTTTGAGCTGCAAATCCCCATAGGCTAATAAAGGGTGTTTTTTTGTAAACGTGTGGTTTTCTAGAAAAAATAAAGTTCATATAATTTTATGTTATGGCTAAGAATTTAGGTCAATTATAAAGATAAAGGTTTGCCATTGTGTTTTAAGAATTATTTTGTGCAAGTGGCGGCCGCGGCTGGCTCGGATAAATTCCAGCCGAGAGCCCCATTCTCGACCACTTTTTGCAGTAATTGGGGACGAATGACGAGCAGAATATTTTCTACTAAGGCGTCAATCGCCCCGGAATGATGACACGCGACTTCACATAACCCCACTAAAAATAATCCAGTGGTGTTAAATCCCACGATATTGGAGGCCACCACACAGTCCCACTACGTGACATAATGCCCTCACTAAAAGTTTCCTTCAATCAATTGATTGTTTCGTTGGTAGTATGGCATGCAGCGCCCTCTTGTTGGAACTAAAGATCGTCCACATCAATATCCTCCAACTCAGGCACGAAAAAGTCATTAGTCATGGTTCTATAGAGTTCCCCATTGACTGTAACATTATGGCCAGCTTCATTTCTGAAGAAATATGGACAAATGATTCCTTCTGCTCATAAAGCACACCAAACAGTAACTTTTTTGAGGATGTAACGACGCGGTGTCGTATCCTTATTAATTTACCCATTTAACAAAAAATGAGCTTCATAGTTGAACAAAATTTTCTTGTGTAACTCGGGATCGGCGGCCATCTCGTTTTATAGACCCGAACCATTATATTTTGGTAATAAATTTACAAAAATTTTAGTTTCAAATGATACATCGCGATGAGAAGTAAGTGTATTCTTTATGAAATGGCAAACCAAAATGAGCATAAATCAAGTGACATCTGTCAAAAAGACCAACTCCGAAAAAAGTATTTCCAGATTGAAAACCACACGTCTAAAAAAAAACATCTTTTATGAAGATCGATCCAGTCCATTCTATTCACTCAAATAGATTCGCTCTAAATTGCTAACAGAATTTTGTTTAATTAATCCTTATAAGACTTAAACACCATAAGACCAAACATTTGTTCTTCAAGTGCAAAATTCATCTAAAATGCCATGTTCCTTCTCGGGGGCAATCCTAATCAATTCAACGAGCTCCTGTCATGTTCTACCAACAAATAATATCAAAATCATAATCTCACTTCGTAGAACTCAATAAATTATAAATTAATTCTCTTGTACCTACCTTCAACCCTTCCAGTCATGTCAAATAGGTCTCATTACACATTCGACAACCTGACTATCCATTTAACCATGCTTCTAATTGAATTGACGCGGTTAGAGTGAGAGTGTGTCTGATGGGCTTTGTGCATATCTGAAAAGTCGTTTGCCCACAAATCCAATATTGAAATCCATTTAATTGCGACATGGTCTTCAATATTTCCATTCGAAATATTTAGGTCATGTTTGGTTCGAGGGTTTGTCCTGATGTCAAGTTACAGTTAATTTAACCGCACTGACTGAGTGAAAAATATCACTTTGTCAAGGGAAGCAACGAAGACCACCATCATATAGTATATGTATGGTGACCGCAACTCCAGCGCTGCACTGCCTGTGGTTATCAGGATAACGCTAACTGGAAAATTAATTAAATCCTCGCTTCCTCCTCTGCTGCATAACGGTATAAGGATACCGTTTTGGGATAAATTTTTGCAAAACAAACATTATCACAAGGAAATATGACGAGAGTTTGTTCTCTGATGGAGGGAAGCGCACGGTTATACAGGTAAAGCTCAAAAGCTTTAACACTATGGATTTGAAAACTGTCAAAAAGGACTTTATTCCTAAATTTTCTTTTTTGTTTGTATTTTTTTTTTTTTTTACTTTGTGAAATTTCGCCATGCTAACGCCACTCATTATGTCATTTGCACATCTGTATTTTCCTTTTGTGTTTATTTTTCTCTTCCAAAAGTGTTTGTACAAAGGATTTAAACCTTGGCAAACGATGAGGAGAGGATACAGAGGCCTAACATTCGTCTCCTTATGTGTCCTCCGAAACGAAAAAGGAGACTGCATAGTTAAAAAACCAAAAAAAAATGTCTTTCCAACTGACGTTGCTTTTGTACCAAAAGGATGAAAGGAAGAAGGTGGGAAAATAAGCAGTTTACAGAGGGTTTGTTGTGCTAGATTGTATGGCATGTCTGAAGGAAAGAGGGAAATGTCTGTGACAAAAAAAAAATAAGAATCACCGACATGCACAGTTCAGGTTTACTATGAGTGTCCTCGTTCCCGTCCATATACGAGTACGAGTACGAGTACGAGTACTCGTAGAAGAATAATTTCAGGGTTGTTTACACTCGGAAAGTTTTCTATAGAACGTTTTTGTCGTCCTTAGTCGTCATAGTCACAAAACTATACTTAAAAGATGTGACATCGATTTGAATTTATAATCAAAGTGAACCTGCTCAATGCCATAGGAATATTTAAAAAATAGTTCAAAATGCACTTTTTTAGAACACTGTAATTTATATGCAACAATTTTAAATTCCTTTAGTTTTTTTTTTGAATATTAATATTTTAAGTCATTGTGTTTTTGTAAAAGCAAGCATATAAAATTATGAAACTGTATTTCTCAGCATTTTTAAGTAATTGTTTAAAGTTTTTCGAAAATCAATTTTTGTCAGTAAAATTCTGTCGGAACAAAAAATTGCAAGAAACACAAAATGCAAATTCGTTTTGAATTCTTAAATATCGCAGTGTGCAAAATGGTTGGCAAAGGTAAAGAATTAAAACATTAGCGCCTAAAGAAAGACTATCATGAAGACCTGTTTTGAATTACTTCCGAGAATTGATATTTAGTTTTAAATTTAAAGTCAAGTAAGTCAGAATTGAAACATTTTCTACAGAAATTTTGAATTTTTGATGCAGTCCTATATTGTTAAATATTAAGAAGCTTATGAATCAGAAATTTCATCAAAACCCTGTTTGCTGATTTTGAGAATGTCTTTTGAACCATTATAAGACTGTTTACATTTTCTGTAACCCGTTATGATTCAACTAATTAGTTTTGAAAACAGTCGTTTCAATACTTTATTTTAGTTAAGTTTTCCAAAGATACTTTTACTGAAAGGTAAAAGCCAAAGGAAATAAGTTCTTCATTAAAAACTTAATTCCTTAATTATGGTACGGTTTGAATAACAAAAAACTAAAGGGGTTTTCAATAAGAGCGCTACAAAAGTTTTTTTTAACTTAATAAAACAAAAACGGTTTTGGATATCAATGAAATTCTTTATTTCTGTGAAAGTACGTTCGATGCTATTATGTATGGGACTCGATTTCTTTTGCATGGCCACCACGGGCACGCTTGCAGAAGTCCAGACGCTGAACCGAATTTTCGACGGTTTTCAAGTATAAATCGATATTGCTGCAATATCACGTTCGATATTCTCACGAAGTTCATCTATCGTCGCTGGCTTGTTGGCATAGACCATAGACTTGACGTAGCCCCACAGGAAATAGTCTAACGGCGTCAAACATACGACGCTTCTGGTGGTCAAGCAGCTTCAGTGCTTGCTTCAATGTAATCTTGTAAGGATGTAGGCAAAGATCTTTTCGCAAAATTCACCACAACGACGTCACAGAGATGCCCAACGCTTGAGAACGACGTATGAGCTACACATTTGGGTTTTCTGCAACTGAAGCCTCAGCGGCAGCAATATTCTCGACACTATGGGCACTTCTTTGTCTCACTGGCACGGGAACATTTTGAACTGTGCCTGGTGGATTCAAACTTTTCCACTAGACACTCAATTGTTGATTTGCTATAGGACGATTTTGACGACCATAAATTGGACGTAGTGGTCTTAAAGTTGAGGCCACTGACTCCGAATTTCGGTATTAAATTTTAATAACTTTGACTCGTTGTTGGCTCGTATATCTTTTTATCATGAAATGGCAAACCTTACTGAAGAGAAATGTCAAAAGAACGGCAAGAAATATCGCGTCGTTTTCTGTCCCTGTCGCTCCACTTTTGTAGCGTCCCTGTTGCAAAACCCGATATTTTGGATTCATTTATTTATTTTATCTTTCCAACAAAATTTTTAGAATGGAGCAATTTAAAAAGCATTAAATCCTTAGATGGAAGGGTCAACACCAGATTAACTTTTAATTTAAGCGATTTATTTCCAAATTGATTTATTTATTTTTAATAAAAGTTTGCGAATACTGAACACTTGAACTTAAAGTCAAAAAGGAACCAATTTCTTATCCCTAATTCCAAAAGTGCTCAATCTTACTCGATTCTACCCTACATTATGTATATGTATGTACCTCCTTAAACATTAATTTAAGATATACATAAGTACCCCAACCCATTTTATCTTTTATTAATTGTAAGTATCTCTGAAGTTTCATTCTGATTATGTGATTTTGTATAAATTTATGTCTTCTTTACATTTATGTTTACTCCAAACAGTGGGGTGAAGACAATTTTTTATTTTTTGCACTTTTCATTAAAATTTTGCAACATTCTTAAATCAGAAATGAAATCTTTTTTTAAAGCTTTTAAAAACGAAAGTAAACAAATGTAACAAATTTAAATTTAAGGGTTTTGCTTTTTAAACACAATTAATATTCATATTTTCGACCATTTTTCGGCTGATGCGTTCTCAAAACTTTTTCTAAAAATTCTTGAGGGTTACACTCTCTAATTCTGATCACAAACCATAATCTAATGGATTGATAGAAAGGATTCTTAAGGGTCAAAACTTAAGATTAAGGTAAAACTTGTAATATTGACATGCGTTTTATAAACAAAAAGTTAAAATTTCTGGAATAGAATTATTTTATGCTCATACATTTTTTACATTCTAAAATTCTGTTTCTTCTATTAGACAATACAACCCTCATAAGTCAAGGTGTTTAAAAATGAAAAAAATATCTAGATTCATGAAGCTTATTTCAGAATTTGGAAATCGGAGATTTCGTAGGATCATCATCATCATTTTTGATTCTTTGAAGTATGCCACAGTATATAACAATTGCAATGAATTGAATCTTCCAAAAGATGGATCATTTTTTATGAGACTTAAATGACGAAATGACTTTGAAAAATCCAGCCTAGTTAGAATACATAAGGATTTGAAAGATTTGCCAAATGGTTTGGGCATTTTTCTTCTATCTATTTAGAAGAAAGTTTAAGTATCATTTTTTACACTACTGTTGCAATACGCTCATTACAACTGTTTAGCCTGCCAATTTTTGACATGTTTGAAGTTTTTTGTTGACATGATAATGGTTTACAAATCATCCAATTCATATTAAAAGTAGTTACCAATCGCCGCCTTTGACCGAAGTAAATAAAGACTTAATGTTATATGAACCGTTGACATAAACAGCCTGAAAATGACACCGAACTGTTCCTTTTTCAGGATACTTAGGATGATCTTGGATCTCATGTGCATTGGTTTGTCAATTTCATGGAACTCTAACTTATGAACTTATCTATAGGCTCGTTTAATTCAACCTTTTGGGTCAATTTAGTTTTTTACATATTAAGATCAGCGAAAGGTCGAATTATCTTGCACTTTCTCAAGACTTTTCGACAGACTTTGCGTTTTGTTGACGAAAACAGGAAATAGTTTTTTGAGACAGCAGATTTTACTAAATACACGAAAAGTTGCCTGCCCGACCAAATAAATGACAGCCAAATTGACAGATATAGCTTCCACAATATGTTCATTATCAACTGTCATACGAGATCCCAATCGTTCGATCGTTTTTTGCCCTTTATAAAAAATAGCCATTTTATTTTGAAAATTCAATTATTGTTAAAATCAGCCGTTAAGTTACTTACAAATTAAATATAAAAAAATAACAAAGAATATTTTAATCAGCACTGTACCAATCTAAAGTATATATTATTTCTTAGACGCCCCCGAAGTGTACGGCAAAACGCTTGATTAAATTTAATTGCAATTGGGATAGAAGTGTTTATTTAATTCAACGTCATTCCCCATTGACTTCTTCGTTACCGTATAGCCTCAACCATCATAACACCAAAAAACCCTTAAACATTTACATACATACATACATACATACATATAATATCCCGGCTCCACATCCACATCCCCCGGAGGCATTTTTGTCAAAATCCGCAATCCATTTCCCTGATGTTTGTTTTCGTTTTCGTTTTCGTATTTATTTTCATTTCTTTTTATTAATCCAAAACCCATGTAGGATTTAAGTGTATGTATGTATGTGTGTATGTATGTATTATCCTCATGCATTTCGATATTGAATATTATGGTGTATGGATGTGGGTATGGGTTTTTGTCCATGCTTAGTTGTATGATGTCATTACGGTTAGGTTGTACGCTTCAAGGGATTTTCCATTTTCCCTTTTGCCATCTATACATACGTACATCAACAATACCTTAATGGCTGGGTGTGCATTCTGGCGTATTGTCTCAACAATTGTGTACGTATTTGGATAAACGGAATGTAAAAAGCTTTTAACAAACACATCCGCAACCATATCCATCACATCAGGAAGCGGGCACCTCTGGCTGATGGTGATGATGATGATGATGACGATGACGGTTGTAGTCTTAGCTGGGCGGCGCTGGAGCTGGATGTGTTCCTGTTTAGGCTCATCTATAGGTCGTCGAAAGGGTTAAGGACGAAAGTCAATTTAAACCTATAACAAGTTAACAAACGACGACAAAGGAGACGAAGTCGAAGATGGAGCCGGGGACAACGACGATTTTACAAATCAAAACGACTCGCTTAGCTGCAGATTTAAGGATAAAAAGGTTGTGAAAATTTATACTTCGATTTCAAGGACTCTTGAGAAAAGCGAAATTGAAAGTCACTTTATGTGAAGGAATAACTACGGGTATACAAGGTTTGATGGCTATATATGTATGTATATGAGGCTCCTTGAGGCAACAAGAAATGGGGGATTTTGTCACCCCCCTCCCCTCCATCTCTGGTGATTTATAGATATTCATTGGAAATTTTTTGTTGTTGTATGAATGTACACTCGTACCTGTGAGTGTCTTTATCTGAGTTGATTTTGCAAATAGCCCTCCGGTAGAATAGGTCGCTGGCAGTAGAGTATTGGTTGGGAGGGGGAGTGGGAGGTAGTTGTGTCTGACTTCTAAATGTGTGTTGCCATCAGCCAACAGTAACCCCACTCAATTTTAATATTCATCTGATTAAAGAGGCGTTTCCGATCCGAATATTCTCTTTTTCTGTGTCTATGGTGAAAACGAAAAGTGAACAATTTTTTAAAGGACTTCTTTTTTTGAAAGTTGGTGGGGGATGTAATGTTGTTTCGTTTAGGTATATAGGCTACGTTATCTCGTGTGCTTGTCTGACGGGACTGAGTATCGGTGTATCGGTGTATGCCAACATTTTGTGCTTATGGTGTAATCAAATTTGAATTTCAATAACCGAAGGATATTACGGAAATTAAATTACGGAGTATGAGGTAGAATCGTTTTCGAGTTTCGTTGGGTTTTTCCTGTTTAAAATTTCAGTTTCCAGGCTATAGGCCACTCTAAACATACATAAGGGATGATATACACTATACACATACCTTACATATATTATGGCAGTTGAAGTTGAGCTTTTAACGATATTATGCGATAGGTAATATATATTTTTTGGCAATAAGTACATACATCATATCAAAATTCAAAGTTGTTTTTTGTTGTTGAATGGAGTGAGTCTGGGGGTATTTTTCTTTTTTTGTCGATTTTTGAGGGGTATGTCACGTAAATGTTGTCAACTAGTGAACACGAAAATAAATTTTCCTAAATTACACCTTTTTTCTAGAGTGGGTACGAGTATATTGGGGACTTTATAAAATATGCAAAGCCTTGCCTCGCTCACTAAGCAAGCATAAACATTTGAATTCATAGCAAAGTTTTGTGGGTGTTAGGTGATACATTCACACTTAGTAGGTTCGTTAGGGTTAAGGGCACATTGAATATATTAAACCATAATTTATAAAAAATTACAAACAATCCATCTCTCTCGTTTTTGACAACTTTTTAATTGAATTTTTAAATCAAATGGGTTTCGGAAATATTATTATTTTGTTTTTTTTTTTTATATTAGAACAAATTTTCTGTTTAAATATTTATCAAGTTTTAAAAGAAGGGCTATAAGTAACTTCTTCAAAATTCAAATACAGAAAATAAAGAAAAAAATATACTTAAGGAATCCTTATAACACCCTTAGCAGGCGTTAAACTTGTAAGATACTTCTGTAACCCTCGTTATAAAGTCCTGATGATTGGTAGAAAGGCAACTTAAAACGATTACTCAGACCTTTTACCTATGTCTGTAGGTAGCTTAGCTTTCCTTTCGACACTTGATGTTCTTTCTTCTGTTTTCACTTCCATCAACCAAAATGGCACCCAAAGAAGCAGTGAGGACAAAAAAAGAATCGAATCGAACATTCTGCTTTAAATTCTATTATCATTGTTTCGACATGGAATAAAGTGTCCAACCATTTTCCGTGTAGCTTCACTTTTTTTTTTGTTGTATTTTTTATTCTTGCAAAAAAAAAAGTAATACGAAGTCGTCCTGAAGGATAAACAACATTTCCAAGTTCCGTTCTTGCAGCTGTTTTAGAACTCCAGCGAAGTACACTCTTGTGTCGTATCTCATCTCGTGTCATTGGGTTGGAGTGCCTGTCAGTGCCTTGAATTGAAGTTGAAACATGCCTGCGGGGCATTCCGGAGAATGTTTTTGCCGATTTGTCATGAAATCTGCATTCCAAGTGGGGTACAACATTCACATAGGCTATAATATAGCATTGGTTGGGTACAGTTATAGTGGGAGCAGTGTTAGAGGGTCTGTGTTGGGCTTTAAGGATGTTAAAACACTGCTGCTATACACAGGACATGATACCTAAGTGATTGTCACTGCAGATAGAGTATAAACGAGTAGGATATCCTTTTAACAGTTTTTTTTGTTGTTTTTTGTTTTGTTTTGCTGACATTTTCTTCTTCGTCCAATCAAATGAATACATTTTCAATCTTTTGTTCAAGGTGCGTGTCAAGGAAGATATCGTTTAGATTTGACATATGGTGAAATAGGACAAAATAAGGAAGATATTTTATATTTTTCCTTTAATAGAGTTTATCTTTAAACTTTTAATTTTTTTTTTAAATATGTATAACATTTATGTTTTTTTTAAAGAATATTTTAATTTTTAAAATACTAGAAACTTTTATTGTTCAGATACTTTTAGACAATTTATGAATAAAATACAAATAAAAGTTTAATTTTCTAATGTTTATTTTAGTTTTTTTTAGTTTATATTTATATTTATGTTTCTGTATTTATATTTTATACTTTGCGTACTGTTATTTTAATTTAAGTTATTTATTTTGTAAAAATGTTTTTTATGTTGGTTGCATGTTTATTTACTTTAATTTAATTTTATTTTATATATTTTAAATTTTTTAATAATTTTTGAATTTTTTTGTTTGTTTACTTTTGAAATTGAATTAGTCGAGGTTTTTATTATTTTAATTTCTAGTTTATTTTATCGGACTATTTTTTTTAAATGTAATCAAAAGAGTTGTATTTTGTTTTTAATTAATTTATTATTATATTATAATTTAAATTAATGCTTTTGAACACGATTTTAATTCTTTTTTGCTATAAAAAAAAGCAGCGCTTATCAATTATCATTTTTTTCATTATATTTTTTCTTTCTATTCGAAATTATTTAGTTTTAATTTAATTTAAATTATTTATGTTCTATAAGTGTAATTTTAATCAAATAATGTATTTTTATTAAAAAAAAGATATTGTATCTTACAATGTAGCCTATCATGAAATTAATAAATTAAATTAAATTAAAAATTAAAACATAATTTTAATTAACATGTGTCTTGGATTTATGTATAGTGTTTTAAATGTTTTATGTGTTTTTTTTTTATTCGTATTGAATTTTTATTCCATTTATTTACATTTACTTATTTTATGCAAATATAAATTAAATTTTAAAATCTATTGCAATAATGTTTTAAGGAATTTTTAGTTATTTGATTTGATTTCATTTATTGTTAAAGTTTTTAATTTTTATATTATATTAAATTGGACTAGATCATCTTAACTTGAGCTATTCCATATAACTCACTTTGTACCCTTAAACTTTAATAACCATAACCCACTTGAGTATTTAAAAGTACAAGCAAAGATGACGACGACGGCCGACACGACGTTAACTAAAAGGGGTGAATACCAAAGAGAGTGTTAACCAACTTTCAATGGAAAACAGGAAATGAACAACAACGTTCCTTGTTATTGCAATAGACATCCTCAAACTGTGGCTGCAAGGAAAAGAGAAAGAGAGAGACAGAGAGAGAAAAAAAATAAGGATTCCTTCTGCCTCGTCTGAACTTTAACACTTCGACGTGTTTTAATTGAAATTGAAATTATTCCATTTATAAAACAGACACGACATCATACAAATTCGAGAGTGCAATAAAAAGCAAGAGGAAGATTTTGAAAAAAAAAAACAGGATCCCCAACGGCAGTGGCGGCGTCGTCTGCGTTGTCGCAAAGGATGTGAATTAAAACAAATGGAGTGATTTCTAGTACTGTTACTTGTTTTAAAGTCTTGAGAATGTAAATGACATATGACACATGATTATGCCGAGTCCTCATACCACACTCCCCCCCCCCAAAGCTAATATCTATTTCTGTGTTCCATTACCCGACATGATGAAGATGTTCTATAAGGATGCGTTAATTGACGAAACCACCCTGATTGGCCGCAATCAAAAAAAGGGGTGCGCTTTACTCTCGCAACGTTTATAGCTGCAAGGATAATGCCCTGTAAGCATTTAATTAAAAAAAATCTTTTTAATGAGATTCTGAAGTTATGCGCCATCATCATCATCCATATGATGTCTGTCGTATAGTTGCATATGGTATATAAGGACGCAAGCTAAATAGAGAAAGTTTTCATTGTTAATTTGGAAGGAAATTGCGTGAAATAATTTTTTTTTTCATTTCTTGTAGATTCATGGTTGAGAAGATGACATTGACGTTCGTTGAGGATGGAAATTCACGTGGATTTTGTAAAGGTAATTTGGAAATCTTCAAGTTTTCGCAACAAAAAAAATAAAACTTTAAAAAAGTTTTTACATGGAAGTTCGCAGAAAAGAATGAGAACCACGAGAGACATGTGTATTCAAGAGCATGAATATAAAGTCAGAATTACCTATACTACCTAGATAGAGTCCCCAAAGTTATTTGGATTAAGATTAGTGGTTTACACCAGGGGAGCGTTCTCAGTCCTTTGCTTTTAAATAGAAATTTGTATGATTATTTTGTACATTCTGAAAGACCCTGAACAGCTCGTGATTTGTTTTTGTTTTTTTTTTAATAAACACGTCATATGTATTTAGTATATTTTCCAATTAAAAGTTTTGTACAATTGGCCACCGACATCCAGCCACTTTGAGATTTTGTGATGGAAAATTTCATGAAAAGGATACGATTAGGTAAGCGTAGTCGAGGCTACCATTTTTGACTGATATTGTTTTCTAATATAAATGGCAAACCTCCCTCTTTCAATTGAATTTAAAATCCGATCATTTATCTCAAAAAATGGCATTTTTCTTTGAATATCAAAATAACACCTCGAATTGGAAATCAGTTTTTTAAAAACATTAAAGAGAAACAAGCACTTAAAAACTTCAAATTTTCGATTTTGATGATGTTTCTAACATCAGTTTTTGAACATATCTTTCAAAATATTCATTAAATTTTTCTCAAACTCAGGATCTCATTTAAATTATTACTTCAAATCTAACGAGGACCACTTAAATAACTTTAAATACAAAACTAAAAACGCTTTTTCATTTTGAATATTTAAATACAAAATTTTACCCACACACGAATGAAATATTTTCTACATACATACTCGTACATGTAATGCCAACTGACAGTTAAAAAAATAAATGATTTATTTTCCAAATATCCGCCACACTGTTTTCAAATACGCAAAACCCTGTTTTACCAAAACCAAAAATCAGTGAAATATAAATCAAAAATATTAAAACCATATAACACATTTACAACATACAGATAAATACATACATATGTATGTACATAGATGGAAATGTGGTGGAAAACCAACCATGACAAGTTGGACAAGCCTAAAAATAAACATTGAATTTCATGTAGGCCAGGTTAACCAGAACTCTCATAATTGTCCTCATATCCATATACGTGAACTGTTTCTGACCATAGGCCTCTGTTTTTATATACACATACATACATATACAAATGTATATGCAGATATATATACATATTCGAAGGTGGACACAGCTTTAATATGAACAAATTGTCAACATTCAAAGGATATTTATTTAACCATTAGCATATAAACAGAAGTAATAAGATAGGATAATAGGAAAATACGTATGTAAAAAATTACAACATTAAAATACCATTGGACTCCTCTGTATAATGGCTATATCTACTATATCCTCAACACCAATATCGGTATATACTCGTACCTTTGTAGAGATATGAAAAAAGGAATCTATCTCTCCATAAAACCTAACAGGAGCCAGTAGCCAGGACAGGAGCTAGCAAAACCCAACTTCAATTATGAGCTATAAAAATGGACATTATTAATATTTACGAGCGTTAATAGCAAACTATATACGAGAATGGAAATCATACATACGTTGGTATATGTATACATAAAATATATTTTATGAAACATGTTATAAGGGTGGAGGCACGTTCCTATAGCGTACCTAGGAATGGATGTACAAGATGGCGCAAAATAAGTCACCCAAATTTGTGTATGAAGTACTTATCTAGTTTTATTGCATTTTCCAGGACTTCCGGTTCCGGTGGTGATAGCCGTTTGCACTCTTGTCGAATATTTTCATTAAGAGCTGAGATTTGTTAAGGCTTGTTATCAAGGAGTGCGGCTTCAAGGAGTGTCAAAGAAAGGAACCGTTGCGTTGATAGAAAAATTCGTCGATATGGACTTAACTTCACTTATGTTTATAGGTGCTATGATCCCGAGCGATTCTGTGCCATCGACTTGATTTATCCCCAGGATTTGTTTTCTTCGGCTATTTTTTGTTCAGGGGTTCTTCGACAGGTGGTGACGGGGTCGGTCGGCCTGACATCCGCTTTCCTTGGGGATTCTACTTAAGTGCTCTTTTGACACCTGAGTATGTGTGTCGGATCTCGCCATACTTGCATTGCTGGAAGGCCAATACATGTTCAGGATGTTACGGACGATATTCCTGGCCTTGAAAAATCGCAAAACGGGAAAAGTTACGACCGGTCGCTTCCTTCGTCGCTCCAGATGGTATTTGACACAAAATCGTCCTTTTCGTGTTTGAGCTTGAGAATGTCTTGGCAGCAATTCACTTTTTCCCCATTCATTGTCCTTAGACTCCATCCATTAGTCAAAGTGAGTACTTTTGCGTCACCCTGTATAGATACACGTTAAAAATTGCTACTCCTTTTTTCATTCTCCTTCCCTCTTAAAAACAAGGATTGAACATGTGTATAGTTCTGGATTATTTATCAAAACTCATTAAAATTGAATTCACTTAAATTAGAAAAAATAAAAACAACAACAAATATCAAATTTTATTCCTATGTCGTCATCATCATACGCACAAACTCTTACATGATGCAGAAGAAAGGATAAAATTTTATTATTACAATGTGGATTCTTATACGCGAACAACCCTTTTTTCGTACATATCTGTATGAAATTTAAATGAAACAGCTAAAAGGTATTTGTGGTGAAAAATAAAAAAAAAACTATACAAAAAAAAAGGACCCTCTTTCGCCTCGCGATGATGTTGGTAAAATGCTAAAAGTTAAAATGAAAACAGTTGTCAAGTGCGGGGCGCAGCCAAGAGGACACAAAAGTGTGGGGTTTTTTATGTGTGTCTCAAAAATGCTTCTTCCTCGTTTTATTTTCCAGAAAGCGTTTATTTTTTTCGTCTGTGTTTGCCGCATACTGAGGTGCCCTCCAGGCGACAACGAATGGCGACATCCACAATTGGTTCTCTACAAATGAATTTCAATCCACCTTGTTATTTCAATTGGTATGTACACAATACACATGTGTGTGTATATACACTTTCCTAAATGCATGACTAACAAAAAAAAAACTAAACCCTTAAAATGTCCTTTTGGTTCGTAAAATTCGGTGAAAAGGGACATTTTCAATATTTCTTGACAATGGTGGTGGTGGGATGGGAATATTGCAACTTTCGCACGGAGTATAATTTTCGTGAGGGGAAAGTTTTGGAACTAAGAAAAAAAAAAAAAGAATTCATAACACTTTTACATTGATTTAAAATTGGGACAACAGGTGCACATTTCAACTCCTTCCAAAGATAATTCATCCAGACCTAGGCCAGGAAACTATGAGGAAGAGTTTATGTATTTGTTTAGTCCTTTTTTAAGTGAAGACCAAAACCGTGCGACTCGTGGGAACACTTTATGTATGGGGGTATTTAACTGTATCCCATTTGGTGGGTGGATTTTGTGGTTCTCGTATAGATACACTTTGTTTTTACAGCTCCATGTTCTGGTAGATTAAAAAAACAGGATATAAAAGGATAATATAAATGAAAAAAGAAAACCAAAAAAATGGAACTAATAATGTGTTGTTCTATCCAAGGTTTATAAAATGAGCATAAATACATATGTGTGTAACTGGCTTCCAGTGGCAAGAGCGCAACGCAGTGTGGGCGTTTATTTATATTATGTCTTGAGAAATAGGGCAATGGGTATATAATTTTTGTCATCCTGAATTGTTTATAAGGAGCATATAGGTAAGGTAGGTATAAAGATAAACTACACAACGCAACGTGAGAAGGATTATTTGGTGATATATGTATATTTACACATACACATTTATAGTCTGTGTGGTTTACAATTTAAAATGAATCGTATGGAAATTAAATAAATTATGTTGCTTAATTTTGTCGTACATCAGGACACCAGGTAGACATTTTGAAATCAGCATAAACCCTAATTTTAAATGAAAATGTATTTCGAAAGGTATTTATAATAATAAATGAGAATTAGTGTCATCATGACAAGACAATCATATTTGTATGTGTGATTGCTTTACATATCCTTCGTGTTCTACTTCAATCTTTAAATTGATGAATTTACATAAATAAGAAAGAGTTGAGATTAACTTCTACATATACATACGTATGTATACATTATGTTGTTGATATTTGTGTATGATTTGGTAAATATTTATGTAATTACATAAGATATTGTAAATTTATTAAGCACATGATCATATAATTTGAGACATTCATAATTTTGATTAAGAAGAAAAAATTGCAAAAACAAACAAAATTTATCAAAAGATAAAAATATTAAGTAAGATGATAAAGTATTTTAAGAAAATGATACTCAAATCGATACAAAAGTGTTCTGAAAATAAAAGCACGATTTCAATTTGCTTAAATTTGTAAGGTTATGTGTTGGGCAATCAATCTTTAAAATACAATTTTATACTAAGTAACTTCCGGTAGTTTAACTTTGAAAGAAAATCTAAAAAACCGTAAAATGTTCGCACTTTTCGACTTTTTTAACACTGGAAAACATGTTTATTTTAATTTTGAGTCTAATTTACCATTAATATTTAAAAAAAAACATCTTTTCAAAACAAAAAAAATCTAAAAAGAAGTTTATCCCTTGCCATAATTAGTCATGTTGTGTGGCTTGTTGCACTGTCTTCTTGGAACTACATATCGTCCAAGTCGTGATCTTTATATCGAGCATATCGCTCAAAATTTACTTTACCCCTTTACCCCCCTGCTCACTAGTATCTTCGAAGAACTACGGACTAATGACATTTTTCGAATATGGAAAACAGCAGAGAGTCACATTGGCCAGCACTCTTTCGATAACTTGTGGGTTTATTGATCCCCAGCATATGCAGCACTCTTTTCCGAGTGAGAAATGTGCCTCATTCCTGAAGAAAATGTTGCTCGAAAAATCGGTGCGTTTATTGTCCGTTGTGGGTTAGAACTATACGAGTACAATGACATGATGAGAACTCAAATTGACACGACTGTGTTGACCATGACCAATATAACAAGCCAAGTTAAAATAGCCGGACTGCTATCTAGGCCGAAATCAACATCTAAAACGGGCTCTAACAAGGGGATAAACTGGCTCTCTACCTTTTCTACCTGTTGGGGAAAGCAATCGATTGCTTCATCCAGATCGAACAGGCGCAACAAAATCTCGGGCTCATTAGAGTGGGAAAAACAAAGTACATGGTTCCTTCGACTGCATTTTTAGTAAAAGGCACTCCAATCCCTTAGGCGTGTTCGAGAGGAAGGTCTTACAGAGAATTGTTAGCCCCGTATGTGAAATAGTTCGATTCCGGACAAACTACAATCATGAACTGTATTCAATCTACCTCAAGGCCGATCTAGTGAAAAAATATACTCGATAGACCCCAATGGCCTAGTCGCCTAGCTTTTGCATGAGCTAAGAGAGTGAATCATGATCGGAAAGTTCTTTGGTATGCTAGAGCGTGGAAGCCCAAGCATAAGTGATGTCCTTGGAGTACGCAACTGGATGGCGTCGTCGGCTGGCGATCATCATAAATGGAGAGACTTGTTGAATGAGGCCAGGATCTGTTCTTGATTGCCTGCTGTTCCAACACCCGAGAAGGGTATGCGGTAGATAGGGCATGAGATAAGAATGAATATGTAAATCTAAGGGCATCGTAAGGTGTTAAATTTCTGAGAACGCCAGGAAATCGATTAATTCAAATTGGCGCAGCAACATAGTCACTTGCATCAGTAATTTTCTGGACAGAGCGTGCATAACGATGATCCACAGGAGTTGTCGTACCAGTAACACTTTCACTCTCCTTAAATTTCTTTACAATTTTACCGATTGTAGCTACTTTTGAATCACTACCTTTATGGTAAGTTTAAATAATTTTACACTGCGTTTTTCCATTCTTTAACGAATCATTATCGTAAAGTGCAAACATTATAATGTGACACTTCATATAACAGCTGAGTTTGACAGGTGTCAAATGCCAACGCTATCAAATTGTAGTCACAAAATATCATCCGAAACATTGGAATCAATTCTAAAAAAGTTTAGTTTTAATCATAAAAATCAAAAAAATAATTTTTGAAAAATCTGTCTCAAATACAAGACGCAACCTTTTATGCCTAATTTCTATTATAAAAATACATACAAACCCAAAAAGTTAGATGTATTACTTACAAATTTTGGTCAAAATGAAATTATGTCTGAACCACCTTTTTGACAATTTAATGTCAGAGGTATTTTTGAAAATATTAAAAATTGTCATTTTTTTCAGAAAGCAAGAAAATCATAGTTCAAAGAGAAGATTCGACTTAAAAATTATCAAAATCTGATTATTTTTACAAGTAATTCGTGTAAATCCAATTTAGTTGCATTTTTATTTAGTTTTTTAAATTTTACTTTGATGTGATGACTTAATACTCACTAAGAGGCAGTCTTCTCACAAACACTTACCTGGAAAGAAAAAAAGAAAGAAATTTATTAGAAACGGTCAAATAATATTAAGTAATTTTTTTTAATGAATACAGCGTTTTAAATTAAAAAAAAAAGATTTCTTGGAAAATATTGGCCTGAATGAAAAACTAATTCACCTAGAACAATTTTTCAAATGTATATTTTTCTTCCAAATCACCAGCTGTTGCCAGAATTAACACAGCCTGATATTAAAGTATTGAATATAATTTAAATTAATTAATGTTAAATTTCTCATTCCATCGAATGATGGCTAATGTAGACCATTTCGATACCATTTACTAAATTGCTACAAAATTTCATAGTTTTCCAAAAGCTCCAACTTAATTACACCTTCTTCGGCATGATAATGCCCCAAGAACGAGTATACAGGGTGCTCTGGAGCTCATGCACTTCAATATTTCTGCAACAACAGCTTAAGTTGTTTTAAAAAGTTTTCCAGTTGAAAAGTTGAAAAGGTATTGTACCTACTTTCATTGTTGGCTCTATAAACTAGCGATGAAGATGATGGCACTTGACTCTCGTAATAAATATTTCATTAACTTGCATTGCAAAAGTAAAACTCCTTCGTATAAAATACAAATATGTTTGTATGTAGGTAGGTTTTCTCTTCTTTGAAGTTTAACTTTTCTCTTAGAGGAAGAAGATGTTGTAGTCCTTTATATAGGTAGAAGAAAGGACATTTTGCTTTGTCATTCAAAAAAGTTTTTAAAGTTTTCCTAAGTAGTACGTGCCCTTCCCTAACTCGTAGTACTTTGGATGGAGGAGAAATTCAAAATACACTTGCAGTCAGGTATCAAATTGCAATGCTTCTTGTCCAGATTGTTTGGGAAATTATAATAATTAACACTCTAAATGACTTAGTGAACTATTTTCAAATTTTTAATTAAACCATTTAATATCTAGAATCTAAAGGTACATGGAATTTGTTGGTTCAATTGAAACTCAAAACTAAAATTGTGAATGATCAAAAAACAAGATATGGAATTCCACGTCCAATTACCTGAGACTCCTTTTTTTAATCATTAGGAATTATTAGTTGGTCAATAAAAATCACCATAATGCCAATGGAATGGCCAGACGAAAGTTGTTGGAAAAAAAAGTTTCCAGTTAACATGTGCTCTGGTTGTGCATTTTCCTTTGATATGCTAATGGATTGTGGTTCATTGATAAAATGATTCAAAAGGATCAAAGGAATTACAGCAATTATTTTTGTCTGAATGGTTAATTAATATTATTTTCCAAGCTCTACATACATATATGTACATGTGTGTATGTGTGCTCGTATATATGAAGAGGTAAAAATGGAATGTATTTAATTTCATTGAACATTTTTGTACACTGTTGGAAATTTATATGAAAGTTTTAAATTGGGGAAACTATGATGTAATTCCTGGAAACAGGATGAGGATAAAAATCTTATGTCTGGACCACAAAATAAATTTTAATTAAAATTGTAGACTAATTACAAATTAGAGAATTCAAATAACTTCTGCAAAAATTTGCTAGTTGAAAACACTGACTGTGACATGGGTTTTTACATAGAATGTTTTTTAAATGATATGATATTGAATATTAAAACAAATGTGAAAATATAATCAAGAACAAAATGAAAAATATTTAATGGTTCTCATAAATTATGGATCCTCAAAAAATCGAAGCACATGGCTGGAAATGGTTCTAAGGAATTTGTTCGGCAATGAAAATGTCGTCTGTCACAGGAATGATATTTGGGAAAGAAAAATGCGTTAGAAGTTTCTTATTCCTTCTAAATCATATCTTATATGTATGTCTATGAACTTGGACTTACCTCAAATTTTAATGAAATTGAAACTGAAATTATTTTGGTGCATAAATGGCTGTCTTAATATTTTTGATTTTCTTGGTTTAGTTTGAGGGTCATAATATATGGGTTTTAAAATGTGTGTCAAAAACTTCAACAAATTTGTTGGTAGTATAAATTTTTTTATATTTTGGTTATTTTATTATAAATGTCACTGAACTTTAGTAAAGTGGATTTCGCTCCCATTAAGAGAGAACTTCGTCCCCCAGTGGACTTAGTTCTTGAGGACTTATTTCCCTTCGCAAGTGAGAACTTGCACCCTAAATTATTTTTTGGTGAAATAGGCAATGCAGTTTTAAACCAATGATATTTCTTTTTAAATGTCATCGGCAGACTCTGTAATTTATGTCCTAGCTATTCCTTAATCAATTTGAAAGTTAACACCATTAAATGTTTTCTGTTTCAAGTGTTCTCCAAAAAATTAAAAAAATTACATTCTGTAGTAATTCAGCTAAATTTTTTTTTTTTTTTTCAAAGTTTATTTCAGCTTTTATTGCGAATCCGATTTCAAAGCTGGACAACGAAATTTGACGTAAGTTAAGTTTAGTTTGTGTAAATCATATTCAAACCTTACCTTTCCAAAGATTACGATAAAGCTGACTTTTTGTGAAGAAGACTTGGACTTATTTTTATATACATCAGTTCTGATAGACTTTTTGTAGAGCTCTTAAAAACTTTGAAAATGTGTCTTATATCATGAATATCAAACAAAGTTCCTGATTTATACCCTCTCCGAAATTTTTTGTAGTTTCGGAATTTCAAAGAAACGAACGATATTTTGTCCTATATTAACGGACTACTGTTTTGAGAAGAGTTTCTCACACATTTTTGCTGGGGAAAGTTTTTGAAAATACTTTCCTATAAAAAAAATTTAATTTTATTTAGAACTTTTGCATGAAGGCTTTCAAAGGAGAAACTTAACAAGAAGGAATTAAAATTGACTCGAAATGTTTTTGAAATTTTGTTTCATCTGTAAATATAAAAATATTGTGAAAAAAGTATAGTAATTTACCAATTAAGAACAACTGAGCCGATTTGGCTCAATTTTTTTTTTTCAGTTGTATTGCCAGAAGAAAGATTTTATGAAAGAAAATTAAGGAAAAACCTTTCAGAAAAGTTCGATAGTTGTTTTTCTTTTTTTTGAGGAACTTTAGGTGTAATTTTTCCGAAATGCCTTTTTAAAAGGAAGAATAGAAAATTTTCAGTAGAAAACCCAGAAAACTCCAGAAAAACTGTTTTTGCATAACTAGTTTTGCATAATTTTGCTGAAATCCTATTGCCAAAACAACACTCTGATCTTACGTTCTGATATTTATCAGTTTATTTTCATTAAAGTTAAGTGTTCTTATTTCTCAGTGCTTACAATCAAACACATGGAACTTAAAGTCTCACAAACATTCGTATACCATCACGTCGCCCCTCAATTATTTAATATTATACATACTTTGTATGATTGTTTGTATGGTATGTGATACAATTTGCAAATACACATTTCCGTAAGTACTTTAACGCATTCGGTGCAAATCTCAGCACCAAATCGATAGATTTATTTTTTCCGACTTCATTGAAATCTCCCCCAAAAAAAAATTTGTCGGAAAGAAACCCTCATTTATGCGAAAATGCGTTTACCTCCAGCGATTTAATATCTACCAAAAAAGAAAAAACCCCTTCCCTTTTACCGAAACAAAAGACGTCGATTTATAGCAAAGTCTTTAATTTTTTCCTCTTTCTCCCCTCACCAATCTCCACTCACCATATTCACCACTCACACATTTGATTTTTTCGATTTAACATTCAGTTGAACAAATTTATCTTTGCCCATCACCCTCGGGGGTTTCACTTAATCTCTAGCAATTTATTTATTTATTGCAAAATATTGACTAGGAGGAGTTTTTGTTGTTGTTCGTGGTAAAGTCTGCTTTTCTTTTAGTGGTTATTACATTCATTCTTCTTTTCTTTTTTGATTTTGTGAGAATGACGAAAAGGACGCGTGAATTTGTTGCAATTTAAGATGATTTCTCAACTTTAGTTTGGCGGGGTACGAGTGATGTAATGTCCCACTTATTCATACATAATTCAAGTTATATTCAAAGGGGGTGCGTTTGTGTTTTTGGGCGGGCCACACAATGACACACACAAATACTTTTGACATTTTTTCTTATTTTTCCTTTTTATTATTTCATTTCAAAAAGTCCATGTTCGAATGCGAATGCGAATACGGATGTGAATAAGTGAGAGTCATATTATTAATAACATTTTTGTGGCAGATTCAGGACATTTCGGGTGATTGGTGGAAACTTTAACAGTTTGAGATTTACCACGGATCCTTTCTACATATATAATTCAGTAGCGACAGGGTGTAATTTGATTCATTTGACGGGTGTTGGTTGAAATTATTATTGAATAGATTGAATGAAATTTTTTAAAGAAGGAACCTTCGGGAACAGAAGTTGGATGAATGGATTTAAGAGGCCTTATTTGTCCGAGACAATCACTGGTTTTTGGGAAGAAAAGAATCGGAACAGATTTCTCGGATTTGTCAGTTGCCCTTAGATTTTTTTTATTAGCAAAGCTTGTAGAAGATATTGCCCATTACAATTTGAAGAGGGATTGTGATCTTTTAAACATGTCATTTGTTTCGCTTGAACTTCGAAGTAATTAAAAAGATGATGTTCATATTTGTTTAACAGTTTACAAGAAGATTTAGGTGATGAAATGCTGTTTTCTTTGAATCCTTTTTGATTATTAACCAATTCTTTAATCAAAGTGAAGAGAAAGTGTAATTAACAAATTACCGGAAAATATACTGAAGTAAAACTAAAAAGCTTGACAAAATTGAAATTTAAACAAAGTTTTAACTAAAACAAAACAGTACTTCTGTTGCTGAAATATTTAAATTAAATACATTTAAAGAAAGTGAATAATTTTTGTTTAGAAATTTAATCATTTTGAGAACACTTTTGTTTTAGAACAAAAAAATATAAAATCATGTCTCACGCCAAACCAGAGAGATCGAACCTAAAATTGGAATAGATAGTTGTGACATTTAACGACTGAAAGCACATTTTAAGGGGATTTATCTTTGAAACTCTAAGACTTAAACGAAATATCTGCCCCTTTCGCACAACAATATCAACATCCTGATATGTATTTGCATATAAAGGAATTTCCTTTTTCAATACTTGAAATAAAATTGAATATGTACATATGTGGAAATCTTTGAATTGCTATCGCTTTTAGGTGTGTATGTTTTATGGCAACAAGGATACGACTAGATAACATATAGCTTTAAGATCTTCTGGAATTAGATACAGAAAAATATTAAACTTCATATTAAAATAACAATGAACCATATTTGTACACTCAGGCGTATACGTACTTTTTTTTAAATTTAATTAAATTTTTATTAAATGTCTTTTTTCATCCGGGTTTTCTCGATTTGTATTGTATTAATATTTTCAATTAGCTTTCAATAAAAAAATATATTTTTGGTGATGATTGAAACAAAAAAATTGTTAAAAATATGTTAGATATGAAATGCCAAAAACGGCATAAAAACACTATGCGACTATAAATTTTGTTAGCAATCGATATAGTGACAAATTCCAATGTGAGATAATTCTGTTTTTCCCTTGGAATGCAATTCAATGAAATATAAAATCAGTGAAAATTCAAATTCATTTTGAAGGGCAGTTTTATTAAAAAACTATTTAATTTTTAACAAATGAAATCGTTTAAAATTTTAGGAAATAATTTAGTCATTTAATGTCTGTATATTTTGTCCTTCAAAAGGAATCTGCTGTCTTTCCACAATACATTAGCTGCATATGAACAAACATACATACATACATATATCACACTCGCTGTCATGTTTGCAATTGAATTCGAACGTGACTTCCTTATTTTAAGAGCCTTGATTCGAATAAAAATGTAAATAAAATTCCACTAATAAAATACATCACATGTACATATAAAACATTTTATAACAAGTCATTCATTTATATAAACATAAAAAAGTACAATTTACATCCTCTCTTCATTCCCTTCTACATATTTATCTAAGATTTAAAATGAACCTTAGCAAATCATTGTTCAATATGAAAAAAAACACCCAAAAAAATAAAATCAAACTGAAATATGCTATGAATTCAGTGAACTGAAAAGTGCTGCAATCAACCCCCTTCGACATCATCAATCCGTTTTTGTTTTCGTGCCAATAATATTCTTTTATGATGGGAAATAGTGCGCTTTGCACGTGGTTTGGTTATGGAATGCAAATTCGAGTGTCATGCCAATCAACACTATTTTTCGAAATCCAAACCGAGTTATCCCAGAACGCCCAACATTCCCCGTCCCTTCTCCATCGCTCTTGCCATAACACACAATTCCAAAGTAGGTACATAATAGATTGGTTTGGAATCCATCATCCATGTGCGACAAATGATGAGATGCGCAGCGATGATGAGGACGACAACAACGACGACGGCAATGATGACGAAGACGACGACGAACGTTGGAGGTGGCGGTGGCAGTGGAGGTGATTTTGACGGAAGGGGATGCATCAGGTTAAACGTTCCACAACGGCAGGCGACACATCTCCATCGAACCATGTGACCGGAATGAAATATCCTTGCTGCCATATTGGAGCGCCTGCTAGATTGCTTGTCGAGGTGGATTTTCCAGTTCAAATTTCAACTGATGACGAAAACCCATACAGGTAGTATAGTGGTAGGTTGGGTTGAAGGGTGAATCGAACCCTCTTCTTCTACGGGGCTAGCAATAATTGTGTTCGTCGGGTTTGACGGTGGGTGGTGCTGGCAAGGTTTTGGTATACGAGTATAAAGCTATCGCGATCGAATGGACGGACATAAATGCCATGCACATGACACTTTTGTAGTTTGTGTCGTGCATTCTTGAGCAAACACAAAAGACCTGTTCGCCATTCAGCTTACCATTACCGTTCCTCATTGCACCTTCGCCACCAACATCGCATCGTATTCCGTTCTCATTCGTTCCCTGCACTGCTTCAAGATATCGGGTCAGGGGTGTATTTAAAAGGCTGCAAATTGGAAGCTCGAACTTTCGTATTCACTCGCCTTCTTCATGCTTCCGAGAAACTTCCAAGGATATTGGTTCCACCTTCAGCCATCGACCGTCGTCGTCGCAAGCGCTGCTGCCGTAAGTATGTATGTACATAAGTTGGTCGGTATCTATAACCGTACCTAGTCGTTCGTCGTTCATTGTGGTTGAATTCTGTGTGCATTGTAGCGCGCTACGAGAAATGGGCGGCGACGGCAGTGCAGCGGCGGCAATGAATAAAATCAAAACTCTCAGCAGGGATAACGCTATGTGACGTAATAGTTATCAGAGATTTCGCATCCTTTATTTGAGGTTTATCGAGTGTGAAACGATTTTGAAGTGAAAGTCCTTGTTCTTCTTTTTTTTTCTTCTTTCATCCTTCCTATTTCGTCTGTCGTCGTCGTTAATGGTTTTTCCTTAACTTGGGATGTTTTTTTTTTTTAATACCGAAAGTTTTCGACGTAAATGTTCATATGAACAAATAATATATGTTTGTATAAAATTCTATACAGAACGAGTAAAACAACAATAAAAGCACAAGATTATAAGGATAAAGGATTTATTTTTAAATCCTAAACACAATGTATGCGGGAGTTTGGATAAATGTGACAAGAATTTTAATGGTTGACTTGGGACAGCTGGACTGGACAGCACATTTTAAGTGAGGGTATTTAATTTTTTTCGTTTTTCTTTAAGGACTTAAGTTTTTTTTTTTTTTTTTTGAGGGGGGAGGAAATAGCGAAATAATATGAGGATTTAATTTCTGCATTTGATAAAATCGAAAAATAAACTTCAAACTAAGGTAAATGATTTCTTAGTTAAACAGTTAAACTGTCAAAACAAATACAGCTATTGTAACATTTTTAAATCAAACGAAATTTAAATCAATCAGAATATTTAGTGATTTAAATATTAAATATTTATATTAAATAGAAATTATTAGATACTCGTGAATAAATTAGTCACTTTAAAACAAAAAGATTATCGTGTTAAAATTTTTATTAATCTGACTTAATATTAAACACAAAATTAATTCTCAAAGAATCTAATGATTTGAAAAATCATCATTAAAATCAAAATATTAAAAATTTTGTACTCTGTTCAGAAAAATGTTTTTTAAAAAAATCATCAAGAAATTGGGTTAGTTCAATTTTTAATACGTTTAAGCTTTCGCAAATTACGAAAAATATAATAGGAAGAGAATTTTACTATTAAATACAATCAAGAAATTTCAAAAGTGGTTTTTGGCAGTGAAAAAATTTCATTGAATAGAATTTTCAGATTTTGTTGTGTTTTACATGAAAGCAGTTTTGAAAGTGTGGTTCAAATCGAAAGAACTGTTTCATAAAAATTAAGTATACCTAATCCCTAGAATCGAAACAAAACTACCTTAAAGGCAACCGTGACAAGACGTTTTATTTTGGACTAACATTTTCCGGGACTCTCATATCGTTAAATTTTTCAGCACACGAAATGCCAATTTTTTCAATATATTGTTCGAAATTTAATCGGGTAAAGGTCGATTTTTTAACTTTTTGACCGATTGACATTTGACTAAGTTTTAAAAAATTGTTTGTTTTTTGCATAAATAAAAAGTCATAAACGATCGATTCATTGAAGAATATCTGCGATTCAATTTTAATGTTTTTAAATTAGGTTTTTAGATTACTGAAGTCATTAACGACAAGACTCAAATATTTCACCTGTTTTCTTTTTTAATATCTCACTTAGTTTTTGGAAAATCTCATTTATAATTCGATATCAAGTTTTCAAAAACCTTGAATCTTATACTTTTATGGTTTTGAAAAATACGTTTTTAAGTTATATATTTTGGTCATAATTTCGAATTCGAACTTTGATTTCAGCTATCAGCTCAAATTTTAAAAATACCCATTTTCAACATTATTTTTGATTTTTTTTTAAATATATACATATATGTATATTTCAAAAACTTGTGTGTGATGGAAAATATACATACAATTCGAATTCAGGGTAGAAAAATCATTAAAAAACATTTTTGCCTTTTTTTGTTAAAAACCGTATAGCATTTGGTAAATCGTTTCTCTGATGTTACTGCGGGACCATTCGAAAACTAACAATAAATGAGAATTTTTCTAAAAGTAATTGAGATACTGAAAATATTGAAACAGAATATTGAAGATGAAATTATAGATCTACAAAATCTTCCCAAATTTATGGTGTTTTTTTTTCGAGTTTTAAAGTGTAATATCTCAAAAATCTGAAATGATTAAGTGATTCGAATCGGAAAGTAAAACTCGATTCTCAGTTACAAAACCTTGTGGGCCAGTGTTGTGTTCGAGAATAATTTAATATTTTTAACACTTTTGTTGCAGATGCTAAAATTTTTTAAAATTCAAAACCCGACTTAACTATGTTTTGAGATTAAAATTTTAAATTTTGTTGTAGTTTAGGTTTCATTTCATGAAGTAAAACCAAAAATTCTTAAGTCATAAATTTGAGAAAACAAAAATGGAGGCAATCAGACAGATTTTCTTTCACGTTCGCTATCATTATAATGTGAAGTTCGATTTAATACCTGAACTTAATTGTGTACAAAATTAAATAAAACATGTCCATAATTTGTTGTCTGTGCATGATATTTAACAAAAAATTCTTATCAACCTAACTGCAATTTTATCAACTCCACCAATCGGCAACTTCTGTTCGAAAATGTTTTTGCATTTAAATGCAATTTAAAGATCAACCCAACATTTCATAGTTAAACATCATTGCCTCTCTCGAATTAATTACTGCACTAATTGTTCTGCTGTTCATTGGTGAATTTAATAATGAAAAAAACCACTATCCGACATTTATCACGAACAAAATTTATCAATAAAAAACTAAACACACTACAGGACGTGCAACGGATCTTATCATCTACACTCTGGAACACATTCAGTGTATCTATCAATCGTAAATGTGTTGTCATTCAAAAACATTTTATTCACTCACAAAAAAAAAGCAATATTTAAGTGCCATTAAAATGAACAACAAAATCCTGTTGCATGCTAAGCTGAATTAACCATTAAGCGAACATTAATTTTTCGTTTTACGGCTATCCTGCCGTATCGTGCCATTTCGTATTCCTGCACGTGAATTTTTTATGTTAGTAACGTACATTCATCCTGTTGTTAGTTTTTGCTCACTACATTTTGTTTGTATAAAGGTACATCCATCAGGATAATTTAAAATGGCTGCACAGCACATATCCTGGATTTTGTAATCCTGCAAAAGAACTCCACCATCCAATCCGCGCGCCACCATAAAGATACGGGGTTACTCAATTTGCCATTTGCAAAATTGCAAAACCAACACAACAACTCTCTGCAGCACCTAAACTATTATTTTTGAATTTCCTTAGACAACAGACTATACTCGTATACAAGGATTGACTAAAGGATGGTGGTTTGGGAAGGTATATCTATTTAATCTCAAAAGGACAAATGATGTTTCAGGAACAGATATTGAAAACTACATATACTCGTACTCGTATCTATTTCTGTAGACCATAACTGAAAGCATAGTTTATATAAGACCAGGTTTGCTTATGGTATTCACAAAAAGTATAGGAGAGGAAGATTTTCAAAATTTGCATTTTTCATAAGGATGGTAGATTCTTATGATGAATAGGAATTTAGGTATAGACTAAATCCTTCTGACATAACAATTTTACTCTTTAAAGGTGTATTTTGGTTTTGCAGAAAGTAAATGTGGTTGGAAATTTATTTTAAGAATTTTTAATCATTGCTGAAATTTTTTAAGAAAATATAGTGCTTGAAGGTGGAGAAGTATAAGTTTCTTGGATTTTGAAGAAGCCTCTGAACATTTGAGCGCCTTTTGTTTTTGTGTGATCCTGGAGTCTACTTAAATCTGAGAATAGCTTTCCTTACAATTGACTAAGTTGATAAATATTTTAATAAAACGTTAGGTTCGGAACTATTGTTCAGTAATAATTCAACCAATTTGTCCATTTACTAGTAATGTCAGATTTCAAATTGTTTGTTTTCGAAATAAAGAGTCATTCTTCTACACAACACTGCTGGTATCGATTTAGCAAGTCTATTTCTTACAATACTCTATCAATGAAATTTTTATTTAGAATTTTCGACTGGAAACAATTACATTTTTTAGTCATCGAAAGTCTTGCATCATTTTACCAATCGAAAAAGTGGTGTTCCACAAGGCTCTGTTCTACGACCAATACTATTTCTTTTGGTGATCTAATGAGTGATGTAGTTCTCTATACTTTTGCAATTGGAAAAGGAAGAAATAATAGAGCTGATATGATTACACAGTGGAGGGAAAAGTATCAATGCATTTGAGCAACACATTGCACTCCTTGCAGTTCTTCGCTTAAAAATAGAAAACTTTAGATGTGGTTTTTATAAATTATTGAATATTTAAGATTTACTGCTCTGCAAATTGTTTTAATTCAAGTTCCTATTTGAATTGATACTATAGTTATTAGAAAGTATCAGATACTAAGACCTCGAAATCGATAACACAATTTTGTGAATGTTCCGTCAGCCAGTAACAGTTTTTTTCTGATTTTTGCAGTGTTGCATCTCAGGAACCACTTGTTCTAAAGAGCTGAAATCTCGCGAAGCTTTTGTTCACATTTTGCATTGTAAATTTCGTGAATTTAAACTTTGTGTCTAAAACGTTTCTAATGTTAGAAGAAGATCGAAAATCGAATGAGTTTAGTAAATGCAGAACCTAAGAACTTTAAACTAATGTATAGTTCACAAACTAAAACTGTTTGGTCCAAGTGCTTAAATCAGGCTTGTGTAAGGATACAGAACTTCGAAAATGGCAATAGCTTGGAATGCATAAAAAGGATAGATACCGAAACGTACCTGTCTATCAACTTTCGAGAACAGATCAAGAAACCTTTAGCACTGAAATAGTAAGACGTATAGGCTTTGAAAAGTCAAGCGATGTTATGAATCCAGCTAGAAGTACCCGGGGAAGAACATTTTAAAGAGAATTCGGTACTATTGAATCTAAGAACTAAATTCATCTCAGATACACCTTTATGAATGACAAGTTGGAGTACTGGAAGTCCTATGTCCTTTAAAGTGAATCAAAATAACGTAATAACTCCTAACACTTCAGAGCATTAGAAAATACCAATTAAACGAGATGTGTACTGTTTTGAATTACGTTAAAAGGTTTCATTTGTGCATAGAAGACTTTTCCACCAAATTTGCATAAGACTCATTCAAAATTCATCTGGTGAAGGCGATCAGTTGTCTCATACTAAACGAATGCAGTTTTCAACGTGTCAGTATGTTGTACACCTTGGAGTAAACTAATGAATCTTAAAATGCCTTCAATTTTCAAAACATAGTACACATGTCTCTCGAAGTTCACCTCAGGAATAACAAATTTTATACATGTCATTCAAATATCAAAATATTATAAACAATTGGACGTTTTTATTTTCGTTCTCGTCTGCGATGATGTTATGTTATGTATTTCAAAAATGGTTGGAATTAAATCGATTGACAATCACAAATCTATGTATGTATGTATTTAATTGAAAAGAATTTTCATTGCTAATGGGATCCTATAAATAGAACTCAAATAGAATTGGAATTCCCTTTGAGTGCGCCATCAGAGACATCGTGTCGGCTGCTGTCAGAATTCCCATACTTACGAGTATATCGATGTTGTATAAGAAGCTAGACAGACAGAGACACTCCTGATAGACATCTACCATTTTACATACATCCTTTTCCTGTTTATATCTACTCGTAGGTAAGCTTTATAGAAGCATTACCTTGTTCGACATAATTTATATACACCCACAGCAATCTTTTGCACACCCTTAGTTTCATATTATGTACTATCAACAAAGTAAGTGTAGTTAATTAAGATAATTCTCTCGATGCAAGTTCGTATTTCTGGAGATTATAAGAACGAACTAAAGAACCTATGCATAGTTCCCGCCTTTTAAAATTAAAGGAGGTGTGACTGATGACAAAAGTTGACATAAATAGTCATATACATACAAAAGACTTCTATAGACGAGACGAGACAAATTCAAATTATATGTCAGAATTCCATTCGTGTTGTGCATATTATTTCGTTTGATGGAACACAAATTATTAGATACCTTTAGTTCAGTATATCGTTCGATGTAGGTACATATCTAAATTGGTAGTGAAACATCAAGTTTTGTGTTCCTGTTTATCCATATTGAGAAATGTTAAATATTCAATAGTATGGATCTTGGAATTGCTCACAAAATGACATTTACTATGATTTCAGGAATTTGTCGTAGTCATTTCGGCGACAAATGAGTGTCTTGTAATTGTGAGTCTTCTTCGTGTATTGGATTTATCTTGACGGAAGTATCTTTTTAATTATCGTTATTGTTGTACATCGGTTGCTGTCATAAGAGCAATAATTATTATTTTGCAGCTTATTAGAATAATTAGTAATCAGATAGCGATGTAATAACACGGAAAGTCAGCTCATAATTAATAAGATGTAAATTCGAGATATCAGCTTTTGGAATGTAATTTTAACAATTATTAGAAATAAGTTGAGATGATGAATGGGTAATTAATTTGTGTTATAGTACTTCGTAGTTTTTAAGATCAATTTTTACGCGTTCTTATTCCTTCATATTTCCCACAAAAAAAAAAGTTTCTCGGAGTTGAGATTTGGGAAAACTTTTGACAGTAGTAGCTTCAACCGACAAAATTCGATTACAGAGATCCATGCGGAGTTCTAAATGGTTTCATGTCTTCTAGAATTATTAAGAGGGCTTCAGAGACCAAATTCCTTTCTTTGAAGCAACGAGTACAATAAATTTGAAAACTTGAGATTGGATTCATTTAAATTTAAGGACTAATAAAGGGTTTCCAATAAGGGGTGTTATTATGAATAGCTTTTTCGCTAGATTTCACTTTTGAAGCAATAATTTTTTGACATATGACAAGTAGAAACTACGCCATTAATAGATATCAAGCGGATCCATCATAAACAACGTCGTGTCTTTACTGATTCGGTTCTTGAAATGCAAACAATTTCCGATTGCGCACTGCAACCCCCATCAGTAAGGAAGAAATATGTACCGCCATAAAAAAGCACTTAAGAAAAACAAAGCGGTTGGACTTGACGGCATTCCCGAAGAATTGTTACAAGCAGCGCCAACAACATCTAGCGAATTGCTGCACCGCTCATAGACAGCGTGGGTCACCGAATGCTTTCCCGAAGAGTGGAAAAAGGGAATGATTGCCAAGCTACCAAAAAAAGGAGACTTGATGAAAACTGGAGGGGTATCTGCGTTTTGCCTGCAGTCGCCAAAATAATAGCAAAGATTGTTTTAGATCGCATTAAAGAACACCTCGAAGCATCGCTCGACGCTGAACAAGCAGGCTTCCGCACTAGGTCCTCCTGCATTGATCACATCAACACCTTGAGGATCATAATCGAACAGTGTGTCGAATACCGATAACCACTCCACCTGCTGTTCATTGATTTCGAGAAAGCTTTCGACAGCGTCAACGGGGAGTTTATCTGGCTTGCTTTGCGGAGGAGGGGTTTACCGGAAAAACTCATTGCTATTATAAAAGCGACTTATGATGGGTCCAAATGTCACGTCTTACACGGAGGTAGGTTGTCTGAAGAAGTCCAAAGCGGACAGGACCACATACTGTCAACAATCCTGTTTTTATTGGTGATTAGTGATGTACTGCGGATGGCTCTGACAGGAAGCGGAGGAATAAGATGGACTCTGACAACTTACTTTAAACAACTTGACTACGCTGACGATGTTTGCTTGCTTTCCCATAAGATTATGGATCTCTATCAAATGGAAATAAGGGTGGAGAGAGAAGCAGCAATTGTGGGGCTGAAAATCAATACAGGAAAAATAAAGATGTTCAGCTCGGGAGCTCGCAATCATCCGATCCGATGAACATTGCTTAACAAGCTATAGAGAAAATAGATAGTTTCCAATACCTTGAAAGTATCGTCTCTATTGAAGGAGGAACCGACATAGACATCGCCAGCCGCATCAGAAAAGCAAAGGCTGCGTTCGGGATGTGGTCCAATGTTTGGATTAACAAATCTCTCAGCTTGAACACAAAGCTACGACTGTTCAACTCTAACGTCGAATCAGTTCTGCTATATGGCTGCAGCACCTGGAAAATAACAACCACAATAACCAGGAAACTGCAAACCTTCGTTAATAGGTGTCTTCGAAACATCTTACGGGTTTTCTGGCCTAATCGTATCTCCAACTATGACTTACATAGACGAACAGGTCAGGAACCCATAGATACCATTATACGAAGGCGCAAGTGGCAGTGGATTGGACACACGCTTCGAAAAGGTAATGACTGCATTGCAGGCCAAGCAATGCAGTGGAACCCACTCACACAAGAAGGAAGAAGAGTAGGTAGACCGAGAAGCACGTGGAGAAGAACAGTTGAGGAGGAATCTGCGAGACTGGGAAAGAGCTGGAGGGAGCTCAAACACATCGCTGGAAACCGAACACGATGGCGCGTAGGAGTAGTTGAGGCCCTATGTCCCGCTAGGGAACTCCAACGGACTTCGTAGATCTGAGGACCTAAGTAAGTAAGTAAGTAAGTGGCTATGTCAATATGCAAAATTGTAACTTTTTGGTGGGGTTTATGGTTTGGGCGGGGTTATTGGACCCTGCTTTTTCGAAAACGAGGCTGAAGGAACAGGTGCGGTGAATGGATTGCGCTATCGAGAGATGATTAATGATTTTGTATGGCCGGAATTGTATGGTATTGATCTGGACAACGTTCACTTTCAACAGACAGAAGCAACCAAACCATTGATCTTTTACGGGAAAAGATGTCGGGCCGTGTTAATCTCTCGACACAACTGGACACCGAGGTTTCCTGATTTAACACCTTGCGACTTCTTCTTTTGGAGCCTACTTTGAAAATAAGGTCTACGCCAACAGCCCAGTGTCGATTCAAGACCACAAAGATGGAATTCATGAAGCTATTGAGAGCATACAGCAGCCACTTTTCGATTTGGTGATGGAAAATTTCATGAAAAGGATATTGTTGTGTAAGAGTAGCCTAAGCGGTCATATGAAGGATATTGTTGTACCTTTTAAAAGGCTTTGAATACCACGCGAATATAGTTTTTTTTTAAAATAGCTCTTTTATATCTGTTAATACCGATATGACAACACACATGGTTTCCTTTTGGCAAACCTCACAAGTTTTTGTTAAACATATAAAAATCTATCGCATCTACTTGGACAAATTGTAGTAATTGACACAAAAATTTATTTTGGGCAAAAAATCATAAGTTTACTCCCGGTCTATGAAATTTAGAAATTTGACTAAGGCATACAAGTAGGATTGATAGCTTTGAGTCACATTTCAATTATTATATTCTTTCGAAAATATGTCACTTAAATTAAAATGACATAACGGTCAATAATATGGACTTTTGATAAATTGCACAAACAATAACATCCCATTACGATATTGCTTACGTCAGAAATTAATTTGAATCTATACGTAACGTATCTAAAGTTTTACCCTCAAAACACCATCTTGGTTCTTCAATCTCAAATGCCATTGTATAAGGAATAATTACCAGTATCATAATATAAATACACTCAATCAAAAAACTCCTGAATTTCCTTATTTTCTGTCCATTTTGACTTTTTTTTTTCCATCAAAATAAATTTCTATTTTTGTTACACTCGTGCATCACATGAAAATGATGCACAGCTTCATAATATAATCAAAGTGGAATAACCTGTCATCTGTTATACAATAGATGAAAAATGAAAACACCAAAACCTCATCATTTCTGACGTAAAAAAAAACGTGGGTGGTTGATATTATACTCGTACTTATACTCAAATGTTTGAGTTTGTATGTGTGTAAATGGTAAAAGCATTTCAGCATCAGGAAATGACTCTATCTCTGATGTGAAATGTGTTTGTGTGTGTGAGTGTGTTTTTTTCCCCAGAATCGTGCGTAGGAGTTTTCCTGTAGTTTAAGGATACAAACGTACATACACATACACACACTCACAAGTCTCATCTTCTCTAGCGTATAATGAGGCCAAGTTTATTTTAGTAATAACTAGGTTCTGTTTGTCATGCTCATTTCTATTTGCTGAACTTGAAGTTTTTGCCTTATTTTTTTTATTTTTGTTTGTCTTACCAAAAAAAAAAACATGGCAGGATGGCAGTAGTAACAACAACTACAAAATAACTGACTAAGCTAATATAATAGGATCACAAAACCAAAAGTATAGGTACTCAGACTTCTGCCTTAGCATACACAAATTGGGCAGAAAAATTGTGTCCGTTTTTGGTATTGTCCGGGCCGGGCACATCACAGGACTTGAAATATTTATTCGAAGTAGTCTCGTGACAGCTAAAAGGAAATAATTGCCAATATAGTATATACTCATACTCACATGCCCGTCATTGTGTGTGTGTGTGTGTGTGTGTTTGTGTATGGATTTTAGCCTTTAGACCAAAAAATGACAAGGTCTACCATTGGCTTAATAAGAGAGGCTAAAATAAAATTACTGTCACGTTTTAGGCTCAAAGATTTTTATTGGATTTCTTCGTTTTCTTTCTTTTTGATGGAGACGGAGAGAAATACGGTAATCGGATGTTAGACAAGTGGAAATTTTTGTTTAGTTATGAGATTGGTTTTCGTAAAAGTAAATATAGCACTTTGGACTTAAATTAGCTCAGGGATATATAAATTCTCAAAGAAAAAAGATTGAGAAGGCTGGAGTATAGGTGTCTCTATTCGTATACCCACTTACGCATATACCTTTGTGGTTATACACATACACGTACACGAATAGGGATCAAGGGAGGTTTTTGAACATAAAAGTTATTTGTATAATTTAGTGGATATTAACACATTAAGGTCAAGTGTCAAACTAATGAGGTTAATTATAAGTGAAGGTACATACCTTTTATCTTTGTAATAATAATAATGTTTATTTTGAAAGTTTGTAACTCATAAAAAATACTATCACAAATTTGTTAAATTATTATTCATGAAATAGTTTTTTTTTTGTTTGGCCATCAGAAGATGAGACCCGACGACGACGAGGCTTTTGCTAGACTCATCTCGTCTGGTCTAATTTTCCATAGAATAGAAAAATTTTAGACTTGTCTTGGTATAATGAGTCTTTCTTAAACTTACAGTCCCGTCTAGTTTCGAATTTGCAAACTTGTCAATATTACCATTTTCTCGTGAAACAAATTTAAAAAAAAATATGTTTCCGTGCAAAAATTTATATTTTTTAAGTTTTCAATGCTTCGACTTTTAATGTGAAAAGTAACTTAACTTTCAAAACTTGAAAAGTTTTGATTTTTCAGGTTAAAATGCAGTAATTTTTAAACGATTTTATATAGTATACTTCAAGGCGGTACAATAACCTTTCTTCTCTTTATATACAAATCAAATGCTGTTTGTTTGTCGCGCTAAAACTCGAAAACGGCTTGGCCGATTTAGCTGATTTTGGTTTTGAAATATTTGTCGTAGTTCAGGAAAGGTTTGAAAAGTGAGAAAATATGAAAAAATTGCGGGGAAGACAGTAGAAAAAAACAACTTCATTTTCCCATACAATTTATTCTACATACCTGCAAAAAAAAAAAAAAAAATAGTTTTGAGTGTCAGTTGATTGTCAAATTTTTATATTTAAGTCGTCTGTCCACCGTTTACGAAAAGTTATAAAGTTGCCTGCCGTTCTGTCTGTTATTAAACATTTATTTAAGAACTCTGTTTGGCTAGGACAGAGTTCACCACGTCCTCATGTTTTTAATAGTAAAATATTAATTACAAGACCCAAAGAGCGATTGACAAGAGCTAGAGAAAATTCGGTCCAAAATATACATCTTAGTCTCGGATGCTATATTAAGGAAATATCGCCTCGGTTTTACTATTTAAAACCGATACCAGACTAAGACTTATCTCGTCTCATTGCCAGCTCTAGTGTCATGGCCAGATTTAAAAGTTTGTTTATCCTTAAAAATAGCTATTTACTTTTGTTTATAAGAAAACAAATCATTAAGAACTCTTCTTTTGTTGTATGCATAAAAAAAAAAAGAAATATTTAGACCAGGATTTTCTGGCTAAAAAAATAAACTCGTCCTTTTTTTTTTAATATCCATTGCCTTGAGGAGTATTTCGGTCACGAACTGTTTTGTTGAAATAGTCCTTACAACACAACAAAAAAAAAAAACAACCAAAACCACCATTTTAAAATAAAAAAAAAATCAACATTCAGCCAAGCATGACGTGTATAGTATATAATATGTAGTTGTTGTACTTGTACCTGACCTGACAAAAAATATAATAACCCCGAAGTGTTTTACCCGGCCAACCCTTTTTTTTCACCCACAAAAAATGACTTTTTTTCGTCCTAAGTGATTGTTATAGTGCCATCCGTAAAAGTATGTGTTATACCATCCAACCAGCCATAACTATATGCAGACATAAGAAAGAAAAGCATAATACAAACAAAAAAAAAGGACATTCAATTTTCCTTTTTAGCCTTTAAAAGGACAAAAAGCACATAAATGCTTTTCTAGATCTACCTACCACTTCTCTAAGGACTCATATTATATATGTGTAGGTATGTATGTGTTTTGTTGTTGCTCGTATTCTTAGGTTTTAGCATTTTGTTTCATCAGCATGACAAAAAAATAACACAAGTTCACAATAAAACACATAAAGAAAACGAAGGAAGTTCACTATCGTTTATGTACCTCGTATACATATATACATATGTATATGTATAAGTATGCTTGACTTGTTTTTCCGTTCGAAGTGCACACAAGTGCACGAAAATTACTGTTTAAGGACACATTGGCAAATTATCACGTACATGCATTATACCGAAGTGTATAAGTGTATGTGTAAGCTTACGCAGTTTAATGTCCATGGGAAAAACCAATTATCCTTAGAGGAAAAGTTTTCATGTTCGTGCCGTTATGCCATTATGTACCTATACGTTATAATCGTCAATTTGTTTGTAATGTGGTTTCGAAGTACCAACTCATACAAATATCCTTGATCCTTGAAGTTGAATTGCAAAACAATTGAAATATTGCTTTTGCAAATACCAATTTGTCAAAATAACTTTACTTTTGACCACAAAATAAAAAAATTATATAAATTGACATCCTGTTGAGAATTTAGAAAATCTTTTTGGTTTTGAAATTATTAAATATGAGTGAGTGTGCTTGTGTGTGTGTGAAATATAGTTCGGTCTGCCACACAATAACACTATTTCCGTTCAATAAACTTGTACATTAAATTGTCTACATCTCATCACTAATTGCATCCTTTGAGTAAAAAGGACTTCCAACAAGGATCTTAACAGACAATATTCCAATTACACACTATTTTCCTATATAAATTAAAACAAGATTTTATTTTCATACAATATAAAGTTTTGAAGAAAGATATCCTGAAGGGTATTGTTTTGGAAAACTCTTATTGTATGTATGCATGTGGTGGTTACTTATGGATACGAGCATAACTTTTCTGCATGACTGACAAATAAAGACCAGATTTATAGATATGAATTATTAATATTGAAAATCTAAGAGAAAGTTAGGAAATAAACAATAATGTACTTATTCTGAACAATATAAAATAACATATGTACATACATTTTTCAATTCATTAGAGTAATTTTTTCAGAGAATTACAGTTGTGTAAATATAATTTATTCAATATATTGTGAAAACTTTTAATGATTCCCATTATAACCAAAATATTCCAAGTTGAGTATAATTTGTCAGCAATTATCTTAAATATGAACACCTACGTTATTTAATTTCAATTCATTTGTTCATCAAAATTGTACCTGTCGTTTTTAAGATAGTTTACTTGTTAGTTGTGTCATAAGTATAACTCTATTTTTGAATATGTATCGTCAACGAAATTATCTCAAACACAGAAGTCGAATTTGAAGAAATCATTGAAATACATTACACAGTTCTTTGACAACAATAAATTCTTTGTCAATTTTGTTCTGACAATTTTATGAATTAACTAGCAGCCCGCCCAAGCTTCACACGGATGGAGAATTGTTTTAAACATTTTCTAGTATAAAATATAGCCTATGTTACTCAGGGATAATGCAACATGGTATGGTGAAAGAAGTATCGAAATCCTTCCAGTAGTTTTTGAGTTTATTCATAACAAACATACATAAGTAAAACGTTTGCTCTTTATAATATTAGTTTAACATTTTTTTCTTTTAAGTTTTACTTCAATAAAAAAAATCGATAAAAAATAAGTATTATTTTGACTTTCTGTTTAATTTTCAACTTCAAGATGAAATTTTTCAAAATTCTCATCCATGATTTAAAAAAAAAAAATCATTATTTAAGTAAATGTGGCAACAGTTACCTTTTGCTAAACTCGTTCATGTAATCTTCTGGCGAAATTCCTATACAATTTTACTCCATCTCGTTATGAATTTAATTCATTATTTGTAAAGACGTTTTTTGAATTGTTTTAAATTTAATTGGGTCTAATTACTTGGATAACATTGAAATTGGATGTTGGTTGTATTTAAAATTGACCAGTTTCTCAAGAATTTTATTCTCTTCTTCAAAGACACTTTCAAGTTAATATTTTCACTAATAAACAATCAAGAGAGATTTTCTCAGTAAAATTCTCCCACTGTCTATATTTCTGACTTATTTGAAATTAGGTGAAACTTTTTCGAAGAAATTTTATAAATTTATTTTAAAAAGACGTACATAATTAAGTAAGTAATTTAAGTGACATTTACCCACTGAGGTCATGCCCTTATTATTTTGTATTTCAAATTTTTAAAATAATTCAAGAATTCTAATAAATTTAAGAATTTTGTTTCAATAGTGTTTTTAGTCAAAGTAGAGCATTCTCGTGTTGAATTTTTACTTCTTCGATCTAATGTTTCAAATAAAATTACCAATACTTCTTCTAACAAGAGTAAATTTAAATAAATATTTTTCAAGTTAATTTAATTAACTGCTACGATTAATTCCTAAATTCTCCAATAAGACTTATTTTATAGAGATAAGACGTAACACCACTTTTGAAAAAATAGTAAGATATTCTTTCAGAACACAAGGCTAGTGTTGTAAAAACCCAGTAAGAAACAAAATATTGCTTAAAAGTGCGGAATGGTCAATAATTGCATAAAAGTTGCACCTCTAAATGTCTATTACTTGATTCTTATTGTTTATTAATAAATTTCCCTTACTTAAAACTTCACTTAAGAATTTGCTGAAAGAATTTTTAAAAAGAATTGAGAGAGCGTTTTTTACAATAGCAATTAAAAAATTTGTAAAATTAATTTTGTGTTCTTTTTTACAATCCACCCAACACAAATAAACAAACGTAACATTAAACTTCGAACTGTTAAATACGACAGTTTGGCTTATTACTCTCAAGGAAACAAATAAACTCAATGAACAAAAAATTGGAACTATACTCGTACTTAAGTACCTATTAAATTTTATTGTACAATGTACATAGATCTTGGAGTAACCAAAGTTAAATCATATTAATTCAGAAGCAGTATTATTTAAGTCCTTTTCTTCTGCTAAGTCTTTTTATATCGTAAAGAATTCGCCTTGTCAGCAATTCAGCATATATCAACAAAATTTTTTGATATATTTCGGGCATTTCAATATCTATAGAAAAAAGAAGAATGTTCTTCAAATTGACAGTGAA
This sequence comes from Scaeva pyrastri, assembly GCA_905146935.1. Taxonomy (NCBI): domain Eukaryota; kingdom Metazoa; phylum Arthropoda; class Insecta; order Diptera; family Syrphidae; genus Scaeva; species Scaeva pyrastri. Next base: position 56,220,269 of record LR989929.1, read on the forward strand.
TGATTGTAATCTGAAGTACATTGTCTTCCTATGTCTGTGGTAAGAGGAAAAGAAAAATGCTGACAAAGACATTGAGTACCTTTACCATCTTCAAGTGTGTACTAATTCATCAAGATCATTATGTCCTTTCCAACCTACCTAAGTAGATTGAGGACAGGAAAAACACAATAATGACACCTTAACGAATTTGTCTTTTCAAATTCTATCAAACCAAAAAAAAAAAAAAATGAATAAAATGAAAGAAAACAACTCATATTATAAGCCAATTGAAGAAAGACCCTTGTCGTACTCGTAAGGGTACTCAATTTAGGTCGCCTAGCCCTAATGAAGCCTAAATGGTTGCTTCTACTTCCGATTCCATTGAATATTACGTTGTTTTATGGCCTGCCATAAACCCAATTTCCAATTCCACTTGATCATAGGAATATCCTTGAGATGAAATACCATTCACCATCCAACCACAATCCGACAATGGCATCAACATCACACACACTAAACAGCGGTTAAACACACAGCAATAAAATTGTGTTCGTGTTTCGTGATCCTTTTGACTATATGAATAGAATTGAATGAAGACTGTTTTGTCGGTGAAGATACGAGGATAAATTTGCTTTTGGCTCAGAGTTATCTCACGGATTCATGGTACATCCGGGATACACAAACTCAGTTAGTTATTACCGCTCACTTCAACCAACATCAGCAATTCAGCGCAGCATCAACATCAAAGCCGCGAAATACAGAATCGTAAATAAAAATATCTTCTTTGGTCTTTTGTTGACACAAAGTGATGGCGGATCCCGGTACCAGTCCCAGTCCGGCTCGGAATGGTAGCGGACGTTATCGTATACTTGTAGAGGCAAACTCAGGCGATGGTGGTCATTGTAACTATGTTTAATATCGTTGTAACTATATTCATCTTCCTTTGTCCATCGTGGGATTCCCTTAAGGGATTCTAACGACATTGTCATTGTCGATTTTTTCGTTTTTGTTGTTGCCATCGTTGTCGTCGGCCGACGTCTTCGAATTACGTGATTCTTCTTCAAGATGGCTGTGCATTGCATTCGAGTATGTGTAGTATACACAGGAAGACCCTAAACCATCTTGTTGTTGCTTGGATAAACTATTTATTAGTATTCAGAATGTCACCTGAGAGTGTGGAATATTGGAGGTTATGGTCTCTTCCTCGCACATTTTACTACTTCGTGGAGGTTACTATATATGTATGTATGTATAGTGAATGTGTGAAATTCAATCCGAAAAAAAAAGAAAGAAAAGATAGTCCAAGTTCCTATGGTGTGTCTATATAATACTACAGAAACCGAAACGAAGGCACGGAGCTGAATATTTTATGAGAAGTGCAAGAATACTCGAGAATAAGGGAAATGAACTTCCTTTTTTCCTTTAAGTGAGGCATCCATATGGTATTGTAACATTTTTACAATACTTCTGAATTTTTCAAAACTTTATTTAACCTCAATTTTAACATAGATATTCTCGACTTAAAGGCTAAACAAATGTTAAACTTTTAGGGTACGTAAGTATCTACTTAGAAATTAGTAAACTTCAGACTTTTGTTTCGATTAAAGTTTTAAATATTTTTTTGAAATTTGAATTGATATTTTCTGAAAAATTCAAGAACCTAAAAAGGATTAAAAATAGTGAAGACTATTCAAATACATATCTTGAGAACATAAAATAAATTAACTTCGTGTTTATTTTTTATTAGACGTCTGGTTTTCAATCTGGCAATACTTTTTTCGCAGTTGCTCTTTTTGACAGCTGTCACTTGATTTATGCTCAGTTTGGTATTGCTGCTGTGGAGCATATAGTATCGAAGAAGACCCGAATGAGTCCATCCGCCATCGCGCTCAACAATTGAAGCTGCCCATCCACTTTACAGAAGATTTTTCGGGAGGATCTTGGTTTGCGGACTTACAAAATAAAACCGAACGACCATCAAGTGCGTCTCACGTTCGGTGAATGGCCCCAAAACGAGATGGCCACCGATCCCGATTTTCACAATATAATTTTGTTGTTTGTTCAGTGATGAAGCTCATTTTTGATTGAATGGATACGTTAATAATCAAAACTGTCGTATTTTGAGTAATCATAATCCACAAGACCACAATCCATTGTTGTGATGTCGTCGTTACATCCTCCAAAAGTCACTGTTTCGTATGATCTGTGGGCAGAGGGAATCATTGGTCTATATAAAGATGTGACTAATGACTTTTTGGTGCCTGAATTGGAGGATGTTGATGTGGACGAACTTTGGTCAAGCCCGAGACAATGAAGGACTTGGAAGAGAATATTCGGGGTAATATTCGCTGACAACCGGGCCCATAATTGCTGCAAAAAATGGTCGAAAATTAGGTCTATCAGCTGGAATTTATTCAACCTTTGGCTGTGTCATCTGAAAGTAATTTTTCAACGGGTGCCGCCTCTTGCGAGGAATTCGTTCGGATTTGTCATGAAAAACTGTAGGTCCCCTTAATTCCCGACATTACCCACACACAGGAATGGTTAATAGTTGTAAGTCACTAAGGCCCTGGTCCTTAATAAGCTAAAAGAAACTGTTACTTATATTAGTAGCGAGGGATGTATTTCAAAACTCATATACTTTCACAAAAGACGGATAGCAATTTTTTTGAAATTCCAGTGTCCCACAATTTAACTCCCACACACCATCACAAACATCCTCCGAATATCCTGAGGGAGTATCAAATTTATGAGTGGAGAAGAAAAAATAATTATTAAATTACAGCCCCTTCTTCGGGACGCTTCTGAAAAGCAGCTTATAGCCATCAGCAAAGGGCCACAAGACACAATAGCTAAGGCTCTTGACTCACTGTGGTGGCGATATGCCGTGGCATGCTGATGGCGGTGGCGACGGCGGTGGTGGTGTGGCGTGTACTCGAGTATAGTCATTTTGTACGAGTGGCACACTCGTTGGTGCTTGGCGGTTGGTGGTGTTATTACTTTTCAGCCAGCAGCAGTATTTTGTTGTATGTATGTTGTGGGGCATTGTGATAGCTTTATGTGACGCGACGAAAGACGACGACTACGACGGGAAGATGCTGGTTGGCCGTCTGTGTCTGTTTGCAGAAAGCGGGATAAACGGCTTCGGTGTACTTCATATCAATATAGGAATAAAAATGCAGACAAAGCGCGCACCAGAGAAATCTCGCAAGACTTTATGGCGCGCGGCATTCCAATGCAATGCAATGCAATCTTTTATAATGCTAAGGTATTTATGTGTTTGTGTTTGTTTTTTTTGAGTTGTATGTGTGTGAAAGCCAACACTTATCAGACGGATGGACGCGACGACGACGAACGAGACGTTATAAGACAGAAATAGTTGTGTGGTGCTGAGGTTGCACTTATACCAATCTTCTTTTACCAACCGCACCACACCGCCCCGTCCCGTCCCGCCCCGCTTAGTGCGTGACTGACAAACTTTGAAGTTCATTCCAGCAAAATAACTATGAGCTGCACATTTATCAGAGTATTTGAAAGTCTTCACTTTGAGTGCGCACTCTTAGAAAATAATGGTAACTTGATGATCTTGCAAATATTTGTGGCATCAGTAACTGACTGCAATTTGATGAGCTTCTACAATCTATACCCGTATTTATAGTAAACCAGGTAAACCAACCTAGATAAGTTAACTTCAGCATGACAGAATGCTGTGGGGCAAGTTTAATGTTATAAAAATAGATTACTATCTCAATAAAAGTAGGTTGTTTTAAAAGTAATTTGAGCCAGCATAGAAAATACGTATGTTGTTAACCGTAACAGGTTTTGAGATTGAAGAATTCATACCTAGTTGGTGGGATGTGTATCAAATTAAGCTTAAGTTATTCATGTGCACACTTTGAAACGAGTCAACGGTCGGTCGGTGGTCGTATGGATTTCAATCACATTTTTTTTTTATTTTTTTGTAATTGATCCTTTTTGGCTTCTATTCAAATGTTGGTTAGAAATGAAAAAAACAAAAAATCCTATCTACCAACATAATTATGGTATTGTCTGCCAGTTGTATTGATTCCACTTGATATGAATAGAAATTTTGTTTGTCGCAATATTTTATTTAACTCAAAATTAAGACGGACTAAGAGACGAGATGTTAAGAGACTTTTGATAGTCTCGGTCTAGACAAAATCGAAAAATTACATTCTCTTGTCGGAACCAATATCGGTCTCATCTTTTTTTATATATAAAAATCACTTTCGGTTTGCTTGTCTCGCTAAATCTCGAGAACGACTTGGCCGATTTGGCTGATTTTGGTTTTCAAATGTTTGTCGTAGTTATTGGAAGGTTTAAAAAGTATGTTCAACGTTAACGAAAAGTTATAAAGTTGTCTGTCATTCTGTCACCATTATACAGTTATTTAAATCTTGCATCATCAGTTTGTCAGTGCCTGAGATTAACTGGTCCTAAAATGGCAAGAACAAGACAGTACAATTCAATTAATTTTACTAAAGGTAAACTTTTTTTGTAGGTTCCGAAATGAACATTTTGATCGGTTGGTGACTTATCGACCAGAATAAAATTCAGATTTTTTTAGTCGAAACTTTTCTTCATGGAAGTTTATAGTTTATGGCATAAAATAATTCGTTCGAAATGTAACTTCAAAATTATAAAATCGATCTTTTCCGGATTAGAAAAAAAAATAAGTTTCACAGATTGGAATTTCCAATCCTTTAAGGAACTTTCGATAAATATCATTTCTACTTCAGCGGAAGTACAAAATTTACATTTCGACAGTCAATATTTTTTATATATATTTTTTAAAATAAGAAAAATTAAAAAAGTGAGGACCTGTTAGATGGCTTTCTTGAGGAATGCCGTAGAAATCTATCGAATCAAAATATATCCACCTCAACAAGACAAGTTCAAAGCCGGTAGTGAATACTTTAAACAGAAAACATTTATGATATATTTTTTTTAAGTCTTGATTAAATTGGAAAGAATAATGTTAACTTATTCTTTATTGACATATTTAATGGTTGTAAATCTATTATTCTGAAACCCGTGTGGTTTAAAACTAGATAAGAGGTTGAAAAATTTTACAAATAGTTTTTAAATATTTTGCCAAAGAGGAAAGAGCAGATTTTGAAAAAGGTTCCTTGATACATTTATTCAAAATTGAAAAAAAAAAAAATCCTTAGATTTTAGTGGCACGTACTTGCTACAGTTTTTTGTCTACTGCAGTTCCGTTCCGTCATTTTTTAATATTTTTTTTAGAATTTCCTTTCAGGATTAAATTATTTATAATGTTTTACTATTAATTTAAATGTGCTTACTCACTCCAGCTCTAACCATTACGAACTTGTACTACTTACCTAAAATAAGAAAGAAAAAAAAAATTATTAGAAATGTATAATTAAATATTAGGTACATACAATAATATAAGGTGTTTTTTTATTGTTTAAAAGTACATTTAAATTAAAATAACCGTATCTATTTTCTTAAAAATAATCTTGAAATCTTTTGTAATCATTTTAACATTTTAAAAATAAAGGTCCCAAATGAATACGTTATGGAACCCTGTGGGTAATTACAAAAAGTGCAAGTAATAATATGTCCAGATATGTATATCCATCTCAACACAACAGCTTTGAATTTAGGTTCTGTCAAACTCGAAAAAGAGATAAACAAACACAATACAATTCCTTATATTTTTTGTGTTAATTAAATTTAGGGGGGATATGCTTAAGATGACCTACTTTATCTATTAAGCTAAAATTAACTTAATTACTGATAGTAAGGAAAACCAAGTCAAGTTAGTTTAATTTTAACAAAACTAAACTTAAAATTATGGAATTCAAAAAAATATTTGTATTTTCAAAAATTATTTTTAAATTTAGTTCACTGCTGTACACACATAAGATGACATATCTTTGGGTAAGATGACATATTGATATTGGCTTTTAATAAAATAAGATACTTCTTTTCACCATCTAATCATCATTGCTAAGCTCATCATGTTCTTAAAACTCCTGCGGAACATCATTGTCCTGTAAATTGTGCTGTTTTGTTACTTTTCGAGCTCTTAGTCTCTACGATTCTCTTTTTTTTTTCATTTTCATTTTTAGTATGAACCTGAGCTTTAACTTCACTCAAAAATGGACGTGAAGTGTCCGAGTGGCACAGATTTGAGTTTTGTGACTAAAATCATGCTAAAAGGGTAACATAAAGGAAACACTATTTTGGTAAAAAAAAGCAAAAATATTAGTAACATATAGGTTTAAAAACAAATGTTTTTCTACTAAAAATGTTAATATATCAAAAAAATAACACTCTAGTTTCATTGTTACTGAATTTAACATTTACTTTACAAGTTACTCAATTGCAACTACTTTGTTACTTCCATTTTTGACGTTTCATATAACAAGGTAACAAATTAGTAGCAAATCAGTCACAAATTCTCCCATTTCACAAGTCAGAAATTAAGTAACAAAGAATTAGAACACTAGTTTCATTGTAATCAATATTGATATTCATCTTATGTTACTTAATTGAAACCACTTTGTTACCTTCATTCATCGAAAAATTTAATCTTAAGTTTGAACCAAGATTTCAAGTAACAAAAAAGTAACTCTCATGTAAGATTAAACTATTTCAGAGCAAAGCAAAATAAAAACATAATATTAGAAAAAAATAATTTTAAGTTTTTTTGAAAGCGCTTGAATTTAGGGGGGGCGTATTGTTACTAATTTGCAACAAAAAATTTGTTACAAAACTGGAGGATTCTGTTGAGATCCTATTACCTATACCTTTTTTCCCTCGTACTTCTTAATGTCACAAGATCGCAAATTGTTTTATTGTTAAAGGCATGGAAACTATAAAACCTAAAATAAAACGTTTGTAAAAATGTCCTTGCATTAATTAGTAATTTTCTTGTAAATATTATAATTTGCTAAACAATAACACGAAGTCCTTAAAAAAGTATACCTATTCAAATGTCTATAATTTTAATGAGTATATATTTTTCTGTCAAAACCGTTAATTTATGTAAATAAAGTCTAAATACTATTTTTAACCTAAGATTATTTCTTTCAAGTTCAAAAACAAATTATATGGTAAATAATAAGCAAACCGAAATTACAAGCTATTCATAATTCATAAGCTTATTTACTGGAAGAAGACTTATCACTTATGTTAATTTTGACCTCAAAATGTTCAACACTTCAAATTAAAACTAAAACCATTTAATTTAATTTTAAGGAACGATCAACATCCTCTCGAAAAAGAAAAAAATCATTTAATAACCATGTTAAGAGTATATAAATATTCCTCCTCCTTCCACCTCTTATTGATTGCCCTAAATAAAAAACTTTTTGTGGTTATGACGCACTTAATAAGTCCTTAATGTAGTCCGAGTCCCACAGTCCCAATAAACTCAATTGGCATGTTTAAGGGTTATTTCCGAGTAAAAACTAATAAACACGACAAAGGGTAAACCCTATAATTGCCTTTCTATTATATAAATACTTTCCCACTACAAACGAGTACCATAAAAAAATTAAATGGAAATAAATCAATAACCAAAACCACTTTCTCATAATGACCACCAGTAATTATAATCACAGAAAACTTTCCCAAGCCGAACAAATAAGTGACATACCATCCAGGAGGTAGGAATAGGAAGCAAGTTGTATATACAAAGTCGTAAACAGGACACCCACTGAGAATGGCCACAATATTATTTTTAGAACTTGCCCACGGTCCCCGTCCTGACTTAAGCTGATTTTAACTAAATTCTATGGAATTAATCGAAATTCAAATGAAAGAGGAAAGAGGAAAGACTTGCAATAATAACATCATCGTCATCGTCAGACATCATCATCATCATCATCATACAACAACCATCAGGCAAACGATATTGATGTCGAATTGAAAGGCGCACTCGTGTGTCTTGAGATTATAGGGATTGAAAATGAGAATTTCCAATTGGAAATTGTAATTTTAATGAATATACAATTGAAGGACCGCATGGAATACCAGATGGAGCAGATGCCTCAATATTGTGAATAAGTAATGAAAAGATTCAACTTAAGGAAGGAAAAAATAAAAAAAGAAAAGAAAAGAAGAAGCTCCCACCCATTCAGAGGACGACCAAGATGATCGTCTTGGTTCTTTAAATGCATCAGACGAGCCATCACAACGGATATGACCCCGCACGCCGCCGCCCGATGATGATGAAGTCTCATTCCTAGAATATCAAATTTAGTTATTGGCATCTCAAATTAAGGTGGCGATGGAGACTATACCTAACCTATACTTGACTACGACGACGACGTTGGTGGCTATGCTGATTGAGATGATGGGGAAGGAATAGAAATGTCTTGAGATGATGAGAAGGTTCTTCACTATAGTCCTGCGTGGTTTATCTAGCTCTACACCACGACCACATCACAAATGACTACTAGATGAGGTATTTCTATCTGTTGAGTACCTTTACACAATTTAGTTAGGTTAAACACGACTACTGTCGTGTAAGAGATAAAGATATTGAAATATGCATGTATATGAGGAGAAGGAGGGAGTTGGCTTTAAAATAAATATTGACTTCTTCGTCAATGAAAACCTATCTACTTGAAAGGTTGTAAGAAATAAAAATAAATTAATTAAGACCACTTGATTGTAAGTAAATTTCAGAGTAAACATTTTGTGTGAATGTATTTAAAGATACTTTTGGTTTTTGATGTGAATATAGAGTAGGAACATTATTTGCTATTTCTATGAAATTGATGTTCAATTGTGTTACACATTTTTTCAAATCGGACTTTGAACCTTAAATCTTAGTCAATTATTAATTTTTTTGTTCTAAAGTTGATTAAAAGTATCTAAGAATTTATTAAAATGGATCATTATGTTTCGATTGGTTTAACTTGACACAATCTTCTCTCATCGCGTTTCATATTGTTGGCAGTTTTTGTACAAGTACTTGGCTCTTCTTTAACCTTAATAATTTAATTTTAACTTCCCATAGGGAGTTATTGTAATCGGTCCGATTTGTCAAATTGAAATTTTTGACAAATCTGGACGTTTCAAGGTTCCTAGAATCTAGATCCGTCAGAAAGGACTTTCATAAAAATTGGTCAAGCGGTTTTTTCACTATAGCAGTTTTTTAAAAAAATGAAAATTTTGGTTGGAAGCAAATATCTCAGGAATAGATAGTGCAATTGACTTCAAATAAATTTTATTGTATACATTGTAATGTGACACAGATTTGATATAAATTTTGAAAATTTTCAACTTACCGTTATATTTTTAAAATTGAAAAACTAAAAAAAAAAATTTTGGATCGAAAATATACAATGAAGGAAAAATGATATTCTCTTCAAAACTATTTTCTATTATCTGAAACGATGTTCTTTACATCTGGTGAAAGTTTGAAAAAAATTCAACTGACAATTTTTTTACAAAAAATAAAAAAGTACAAAAAATTCTTACAAAAGTTGGTAAAAAGTGTTTTTTGACTTGAATATCTCGAGAATGGCTACCTATATTGACATCAAACTTATTTATGTTTATACAAAATACAATTATTAATATATGCTACAATTTTGACAAAAATCGAATTGACAGTCTTTTTACAAAAAATAAAAAACTTAATCAAAAATTTACCAAAAAATGTCAAAAGTAGGTTCTTGACTTGAATATGTCCAAAGTGGTCAATCATTTTAACTTCGAATCAATTTCATTTTTTCCGTAATAGAATTTTGAACATATGATACTTTTTTGATTCATTTCGAATTGGCAGTTTTTTTACGAAAAAACCAAAACTGAAATTTACCGAAAAGTGCCAAAAATTCTTTTTCGACTTAAATATCATAACAACAAGCAATGCTATTGACTTCAAATGTATTTTATTTTTAACATAATGCATTTGTCAATACCTAAAAAATGATAAAATATTGACGAATATCAAATTGACATTTCTTACAACAAATACAAATCTACAAAAAGTTAAGAAAAAATAGTAAATATTGTTTTTTCGCTTAAACATCTCTGACAATTTGTTTGTTAGTATAATTGTTAACAATCAGCATCAAAAGTAAATTGATAAATATCAGCAACGCCAAGTTTTCAAATTATGCATAATGGGAAGTTATCAGTGTGGGTCGCACCCAGCCTCTTTTTTTGGATATGAAGTTGGAAGAGGTAATGAATTAAGAGTATTAGGGATTTTCTCAGAATGTTAGCTGTTGTGAATTTTTATGCGACATTATTTAACGTATCCGGGAATTTCAAAATTATGAAAATTTTGACAGCATAGCGTTTTTCAGATTTGCTTTCGGCTTAATTGTTTAAATGTGAATCTTATAGTTTCTTGATCAGAAATGTTCTGAAAACATTTGAAATTTCATTTTGAAAATCAATATATTCAGATTAATACACATTAAATGTGGAAACAGCTGTTTTGATTTTCATTCGAATACCAAAACGTGCCGTTTTCGAATTTTCGCAGTTCTGAATTCCATTTTGTTTGATATTTTTATGACTAAAGGGTTTCATTTTGTTCATCTTTTTATTGTAGAATTGTCAATCTTAATTTCTTCGAACTTTTGAATTTGTATCAATTTTGGATACAAGTTCTTTTCCACTAAATTGACAATCTCTTTTAAAACTTTGTTAAAAGTCAACCTTTCCATCGCAACGTGGAAATCATTCCCAACGAATAATTTTACTATATTATAGTGATACGTCAATGTTCACAAGGATTTTAGAACCCGTTTGGAAGTCAGAACAAACTTTTTCAATCCATACGAATCCATATTATTTGAAAGATAATCAAAACAACCGTATATGTGTCAAAATGTGTTTCGTCCAAATTCAAAACCATAATGGCAAATTTCATTGAAGAATAAATCCCAATTATTGTGACTAAAACATCAGTCTTTTTAATTTGTGACGATTAAATTTATAAAAAAACATTTATGTATATTCTTCGAGAACTAGAGATTTTGATATTTTTCAATTTTGACGAAACCCATGAGATATAATCTGTACAAAGACTACAAAGGCCTTTTGTAACATTTTGAAGGACAAAATTTACAAAATTTTGTTTTTTGGCAAAAAGTCGAACGCTGTTATACCTATGCAAAAAAATTCATAGTAACATTTGCATTAGCCTCATTTTCGAATAAGTAAGTAAGGTCCAATCACACCGCCCGCCAGCCCACACCAAACTATGACACGTTGAGAATAGAAATGCTTTTCAACAATTCAATCATTCCAGGATTTCCCGATCCCTAGATACGACAAATCTATTGAGGAACTTACGAGTATTCTTCTATGTGTACAAATGGTCCTTATAACTGCCTAATATAATTTCTCAATGAAAATCATCTTCATTTTGCTACATTTTAAGGGCCAACTAATCATGAAGATATGATATTACTTTTAAGTGACCGGTTTGAGCTTTTTTGAAAACGGCACTTTAAAAGCCTTTAGATCGAAGTCTTTGTGCAAAATACAGTGTTATGTCAACTGTGGAATTAAAAGTTTAAATCTGGTTTCGATTCTTAACCACCACGTCTCAAAAGTGCCTCAGTTTTTCGAACTGGGTACTTCAAAATTTCCACCATTTCCGTATTGAGTTCAATCAATTTAAAAGCGTTCTTTAAGCGTGTATTGTTCCATTTTTAGTGATGCTGTAAAACTTGTCAAATGTAACAAAATAATAGTTTTAAAAGTCACAGCTGCTAAAATAGTTGGCTATTGAAAATGAAACCTTACATTGTTATCATTATTTTGAAAAATCAATCAAGAAATCATTTTTTATCAAGCCAGTGAAAATTTTGTTATTTAATTTAAAAACTAAAATAAGAAACAAAGGACTTTTTGCGAAGTCTGCTATCATTATTATTTTTATTATTTTTTTACCATAGTGTTGTCATATCAAATTTTATAATTCACAAAAACATAGACCAAAAACAATTTATAGCAAATTGTTTAAATTAAAATAGCAAAACGTTAATGCTTGATATGTTTGTAGGTGACAGAGTTTATTTTATAATTTTATATTATTATTATAACATTTTAACTTGTTTTGCTTTGTCACACAAAATTAAAAAACCTAGTTTCGAGAACCACTCATGTTTCTAGCGAAACAAAAATAGGTTCTTTTATTTTACTTAATAAAACATATTACAAAATATAATTTTAGTTTTTTTCACAAAATAGTCCTTAAAAACAATTACCTATGTATATGATTTGCATAAAATTGTAACAACATTCAACCTTAAATGTCAAAAGTTTAAATGTTATGTGAAAAATCACACAATACATGTCAATTGTTTATACAACCGTTTAAATTTTCCAAAAAACAAAAAAAAAAATGAAAATGAAAAAATCGAACAGATTTTCAAACAAAATAAAATGTCCTTTTTCTACCTTTTGTTTAAACAACGAAAATACCCACATCGTATATTGGGACTTCCTCTTTTGTCATTAAATACACAATCTGTCGTTCCATTATCCACCCGATTGAATACACAAATACCCTCACAAAATCTAACAAAAAAAATATATATATATGTATATAAAATAAATCCCCTCCCAACAATTCACCATCAAATCGATCCTCTTTCGCACAATCCTTGAACTACAAAAAAAAAAAACGAAGAATTTCCTTTGTGTAACACATCAAAAAATAATATTTGCCTTTTAAAATCGTTCAAATAAAAATGTGAACCCTGAGGGGATGGGGATGGGTGGTGACGGTGAAGATGAGAATGAGGATGAGAAAAACCAGGTTCATAGAACAAAACAAATAATTTACAAAAAAAAAGAATAAAATAAAAAAAAAACTCAAAGATGACTTGAAGTATCACTGTAACGAGTCCTTTGATTTGTATCCGGTATCGGCATCATCCATCACCATCACCATCACCATCATCATCATCGTCGTCGTACAAGGATCCTCTTAAGCTCTTCTTTCCTTTATTTTTTCTCTCATTTTTGTATTGTTCGTTATGTTTTTGATTCCCTTTCTTATATGTCCTCATATATTGCCAGAGAGCTCTAATTTAAGCCAAAGAGCTGTAATGAGGGTCCTTTGCCTCTGTAATCAACCACATATCCTTAGTCGCTCCCTCTCGATGTGCGTGCACTTTTCATCCACAGTCCTCAACCCTTCCCCAAACCCAACTCTAATTGAAACATCCCTCTTTATCCCTTACACACAATGAAGAGTGCATAATTCAAATCTATTATTGGTTGGTTATGAAAGGAAAAGAAAAAAAAAAGGACTGAGAAAAGTCTGCTATACGAGTCCTTGTACATATATAGAGGAGAAGGAAACTTTTATGCAAATGAGAGAAAAAGAAGTCCCTCGGGACGAGTTATCGATCCTTAGAGCATTTTACATCAAGTTCCAAGGCGAATGGGGTGTGCAACAGCCCTTAAAGCGCACACCAACAGAATTCGTTGCTAAGGCAATAACATCAACACCGCACCACCTGAGGCTTATCAGACAGTCTGTGGCCGCTTTCGCTTTGAATTCGAGCAGGACGCCTGCCCTAAGCCAACCTCAAGCCAAAGCGAGACAAAAAAAAACTTGTTTTCCAATAACAATGAGAGATAACTTCATGCTGCTGCAGGGGGAGATACACTGATATGGTTTACACGAATGCGCCCCTGGTAAGGGCAGTTGATAGGCTTCGAGAATGACTGCATGATTGCTACCACATTGAATGACGCCGCGCCACCGCCGCTCTGGACGGCCAGCCGGCAGAATAGGGCCAGTCATCATCACCGTCATCTCAATTTCAAAGAGCCATCTTGATGTCATGAGACGAATCACGTGCGGTATCGTATGGCCTAGCGACGAGTACGGCAACGAAAACAACAACAACGACGACAGCTTCTGTGAAATGCTTCGTAATTATTTTGGGAAGGAAATTTTTGTACGTCTATTCGGAGGGCTAAGGGCGACCTATGGAGGAATGTTATCTCAAGCGAATTCGACCGACCGACGACACCGGGACCCGGCCCCGACCAACGAAATGCAGATATAGATAGAATTTTTTTTGATTTATTTTTTGTTTTTCGTTTCGATTTTTATTTCAGGAGATTTTGAGCTTCAGATTAAAGCTGATGACAAAAACGAAAGGAAGTTTTATCGCTTTGCTGGTTTTATGATGTGGAAATATCTGTTATGACTTTTTAATCGGTCGGCCATATAATAATGTTATGTGCGGGGTGGAGATATGGCATCGGGTCGGAGTTGGGATGCGGGATGAGATTGAATGATAAGGGTTGACGGCGACAACATTAAAATATGTAAATTCGACAAAACGAGTTGGATATCGATTTAAAGAATTTGATGATTTAAGGGTGACTATGGCATATGGTGATGCCAGCAGCGGGGATAGTGATTTAAGTTTTAACAAAGGAGAACAAAAAAAAATTGTTAGATATTTTACATAGGTACATATACAAAAAGGGAGTGACTGTCAAATAAATGTCAAAGTTTGCATACGCAACAAGAAAGGGTATTGGATAGAAATTTAATTAATTTGTGAAAAGTTAATATGGTGAATAAATTTTACAATTGGAAAAGTTTATGTTAATTCGAAACTTTCAAAATATACAAATATTGACGTTGTTGTCAATCAACTTCTGTTCTAAATACATTTACTGTATTAACTCTTGACACGATACTTAGAAGTAAATGTAAGCATTTATTAAGATGGTCAAAATGTCATATTCCATTTTTTTTCAAGCAGGTCTGTATTTTCTAAAATTTTGAACATTCAGTCAAAAATGATTCTTGTTTTTTACAGATAATATTTACTTTTGAACTGGCTACTCTTGAACAATGAATTAATAAATAAAGTGCTACACTGAGGCGTATACGCATGATTTATTTCATTTTATTTCTTAACAAATTTTCTTCTATGTTTATTACATTTTCATATTTTTTTGAAATTATATAATTTTGGAGAGTAGAAATTCAATCTTTAAATGAGATTGTGGTGGTGAAGCAACTAACTTCAAAATTAAGCCAAACGAAGAATCGAATTATAACAGACAAAGGCAGAAATTCGTGATGAAGAAACAAACATACCAAGACAGTCAACAAGCAAAATTACATACTATAGCAAAATGCACTGAAAAAATATTTAAAGAAATTACTATTGCAAAGTTTGACACTATGTCGGACTGTCAAGGCACACTTCCAA
The DNA here is from genome assembly GCA_905146935.1 of Scaeva pyrastri. Classification (NCBI taxonomy): domain Eukaryota; kingdom Metazoa; phylum Arthropoda; class Insecta; order Diptera; family Syrphidae; genus Scaeva; species Scaeva pyrastri. Next base: position 56,235,469 of record LR989929.1, read on the forward strand.
CTCTTTCTCCAAACTGATGTATATTAGCTCCAATAGTGTGGATACTTCCGTCACAGTTCATTGGGTGACCGGCTAAGTTGGCAAAAAAAAAGTAGCTCCCAAAAAAGAGGCAGGCAAAAATACTACTCGTGATTTATTAACAAAAACGTTTCAAAGACTGTGCACAAGTTTGAGTAGGAATAACCTATAAACTAAAATGAAACACCGGATCACATATTAGGAAAACTCACTCATTCACCAAGGGGGGGGGGGGGTAATATACCTGGGACTCTATATTTCTTGCTATTGTTATTTTTGTTTCCTGATCAATAATGTGGGAAATTTGAATACTTGTGTCCTTTACAATAGTTTTACACTGCTTCTGAGAGTGGAATTGAAGGAATTGTTTTAGATCTTCACGTCAACTTGGTTTGACATTTCAACTAGCGGAAAAATATAGTTAAACAATTTTGTTGGGTGGCAAAAATGTGCCTTAGGTAGTTTCAAAAGTGATAATAAATCGGAACATTAAAATTGAAGAAAAAATAACCATATATCATCACTCGAGCAAATAAAGGAAGACCTCTTGTTTTGTGTTAATCTATAGAACTATTAAAATGCAGCATTTAGGAAGTGACTTAAGAATCTATTGAAGAAAAAGACTCTGCTTCGTCCTGTTATCCTCTAAAAACGAGAAGCTTTTGCAGTAAGTTCTTTTTTGACAAATATCACAATCGTTCGAAAAGATTAATTATTTAATTAGTTAAACTTATATTGAAACAACTTAAAGTAAGTTTGATGCAAGTAATCTGGAACGCTCAGTCAAAGGTGCGAAAGAGTATTAGTGATGATTCTAGAAGTCACACATTGAGTTTCACGTTTTAAATTTGAATTGTTCTGATTCAATATTTAAATTTAAATAAAAAAAAAATTAAATAAACAAATAAAATACAAAATATGATAAAGAATGCTTTAGAAGAATCATGAAACCAGATTTTCGACCCGCTATCTTCCACTAATACTATTTCTTGCTAAAAAGAATTTAAGTCAAGAACAATCTTTCCGATATTTTGAAAACTGAGCTTTAAATAGTTTTTATTGATTTTTGAATACCATTATTCAAATTGTAGCTAATGATTTGATATAACTTAATATGAAACTAATATTCCAGAACTATTTTTCCAGCTTTCAGGTTTTTTTTCCCCATAATTCTAAATAAAAAATTTGCATAATTTTCTATACTCTCATAAATATTTTACACTCCGCTGTTACCCTTGAAAGTCCATTTAAAGTGAATACATATGTATGTACATTTCCCGCCCTGTAGTTACTTTTTATTTTGATTTAATAAAAATGTGCAATGCAAAAATGACTCATTTCCTGTCTCTTGCAATATGGCACACAAACACAATCCGTTTTCGCCATTATTGTCCCGTATATGTTATGTATGTATGTAATTTAAAACCAGTCACCATTGCAACAACCACCTCTTATGTCCATTCTCGTCTATAAAGTGAAGTTTCTTGTTACGCGACAATGACGCCAATGACGATGATCTTGCAAGGTCACATTAGTTGTTACGAGTCGAAGCTCTGAGCTCGTATAAAAGATAAACTATAAGTACTTGTTCTCATCTTACAGCCATTTCCATAGCCTCCAATCATCATCATCATCATAGTCGTCGTCGTTGTCGTCGCATATTCAAACCCATAAATCTCCGGTTTTTGATGCATAAATTTATCTGCATAAAAATATACCCACACCTATTCATAGATGTATGTTATGTATGTATGTATCTTTGTATCTATAGACAAGTAGACAACAAGGCATTATCTTTATATTCTATATGGATGAATGTGAAAGGCATGTCGAATTCGAATAAAATATAGTCGAGTGTAATTCATGTCATTAAGCCAGCTTCTTGACATTCGCACAGACAGATTCAAGAGGGTGAACAACGAACTACGTTACGGTGCCAATGACAGAATATCCCCTTCCATCATCATCTTCATCACCCACACACTGAGACATACATATCAATATATGAGGGTGAGAGAACTAAAAAAAAGAACAAAACATAGGTCGGGCATTATTTAATGACGTGTGACAGGGGTATACCCTACCCTACCCATCATGCAACTTATACTCGTATACACACATAAAATACAAAGATACAAGATACAATATACAAGATATTGTGTATCTCTTGGGCAACCATCTATCCACTTGATGAATGTAATGAAATGGAATTGATTGTGAAATTGCTTTCTTAATGGTGTGATAATTTAGTCGATTGGTTGGTCGCAAAGTATAATTTCTTCGTTAAGGGTGCGCAGATTGGTTTTGTTGCTAAGCACAAGTATCTATGTGTATCTATGTATGTATATTCTACTATCTAATTTATAGAAACCTTTAATATTCATCTATATTTTGTTGAAATTGCTTGATATTGGATTTAATTAAAGTTACGAAAACATCAATCAAAATTGAAAAAAATTATATTTCAGTTGAATTCGAAGAAAGTAATTAATGTCAAATTTGAGAACATTTTAACAATTGAAGACCGATCCAACAAACATTTCATCTTTAAAAGTTTTTAAAATATGTTTAAAATATTTGTAAAGGTTGTAAATAAAAAGAGAATAATTATTCAAGATTTAATAGTCCTTTGTAAAGTATGACAAATTTTAGAGAATCTACTTCAAAGTTTTAATGAAGCTAATTCGAAGGACAGGTATTGACATAATTAAAATTGCAAATTTGGTCTGATTTAGAAGCAATTAGAATCGTCTTTTAAATATAGACTTAAAAAAGTTTACTAGTCAATGGAAATTAATTTAAAAAAAAACGAAATCCATTAAGTTTAAAATAAAGAAACAATATTTTACAAATTTAAATCCATTTTTCGCAAACAATATTCTAATTTTATCTAATTAGCAACTAATTTAACATCATTCGATTGCAATTTAATTTAAATAAGTTAAAAAGACAAAAGTACAATCCAAATTGATTAATTCTCTAAAACACAAAAACCTAAAAAAAAATTAAATACACCAAAACATAATATCATAAAACTATCTCAACTCGATTTATTTAATTTCTTTAATTATTCTAACACATAATTATAACAACATGTTCTTGTCCCATATCTTATCTTATTATGTGTATTAAAAAAAAGAAAAAAAATCTAAACCACTATTTAATTGATAGCTACTGTAATAAAATTGCTTACACAGCTCTTAAATGTGTCATAATGTTGTATAAACATTAAAACAAAAATAAACATTTATTTATAAGATAGAAAATATCAACAGTAATTAGTGACTTACTCGTAGTTAATTATCAAGACAACCACTAGACAGATATTTCTTTATTTTCAAGAAATTCAATATGACTTTAGACTCATTAGACTGTGCACATGAGCGTGATAAGGATGACGATATGATGTGATAATTATATCATTATTCATTACTCATTGTCAATTATAGAATATAATTATGAAGATATTATAATATTTGATAAGATTTTATTTGTTTAAGTAATTAAGGCCATTCAGACTTAAAATTATATTAATCTTATAATATCTACGATTTATTTTAGTGATGTAAATTTTAGTTCTTAATTAGAATTCAGTGAATAAGTATGTCTACAAATACCTGCTTTGATAAATTTTGATGATGAAATTTAATCTTTTAAATTAATTTGAATTAAAATTTCAAACTTATACCTTGTTTTGTGTTATTATTTTTATTGTATAACTAGGGCCGCTTTCGCAACTTTTGAGTATTGTATCCGAAGTCGGTCACAATATGTTAAAATAAATAAAATACTATGTTCAAAGCAAAAAGCACAGTAGATTTTAATTTAACTTTCAAGGTTGGTATCTCTGCACTACATGTCAAATCAAAACCAACAGTACCCAATACATAGGGTGTATTCGAAAAATATGTAATACATATGTATGTAGGCTTTTCTTATGTCGAATCGAAAAACGCATAAAACTACAAGCCGAGTTCAATTGTTTTTTTCTCAAAAATTGCAGTAAAACGTTGAAAACGCAAAAGTTATTCAACCCAAAAACTGACAGTTCAATTAGCTTATACAGGAGAATACAAACTATTCAACTTAATTTGGTTCAATATTTGATCCTTGATTTTACTTAATTGCTAAAAGATGTATGTATTTGTGTTTGTAAATTTCAATGTATATGTCAGAAGGTCATTTACACATGCTATTAAATGAATTTTTTTTAATTATGTCAATTTTTCTTCATATATAATAAAATTTATGGCACTGCATTTTTGCATAAAAATATTTGTCAACGAAAACATCCTCAAGTCTTTCAATATTTTTTATTTTTTGAATCACTAAACTCCCTCCTACGTTTCACAATCTGAATCTCAATATTCACTAAAAAAAATTTACTGACTAGGTACTGACATATTTTTGCTCGCCAGTTGTTGTTCAACAGACTTGTGCAGTAAATACACAATTTTTCAATCTGAAGCCAGAGTTAGAATGCGACTTCAAAATCACTTTATTATGTTAAGTCAGGTTTTGGAGATACCACCTTTTGAAAGTCGAAGAAATACCCAATTTATAATCAAATCTTCAATATTCAGTTAAGATATTATAGTAGGTATATTATGTATTATTTAAAAACTTGGCGTTGCTGATATTAATCATTTTACTTTTGAAGCTGATTGATAACAATTTTACTAACAAACAAATTGACAGAGATGTTGAAGCGGAAAAACAATATTTACAAATTTTTCTTAACTTTTTGTAGTTTTGTATTTGTTTTAAAAAATTTCAATTTGATATTCGTCACTATTTTATCATTTTTTAGGTATTGACAAATGCATTATGTTGAAAATAAAATACATTTGAAGTCAACACCTTGTAATGATATTCAAGTCGAAAAACAATTTTTGACACTTTTCGGTAAATTTCAGTTTTGGTTTTTTTATTTTTCGTAAACAAAGCTGTCAATTCGATATTTGTCAACAAAGTACCATATGTTCAAAATTCTATTATGCAAAAAATAAAATAGATTTGAAGTTAAAATGATTGACCACTCTGGACATATTCATGTCAAGAAACTACTTTTGACATCTTTTGGTAAATTTTTTAAGTTTTTTATTTTTTTATAAAAAGACTGTCAATTCGATATTTTTCAAAATTTTTGCATATATTAATAATTGTATTTTGTATAAACATAAATAAGTTTGAAGCCAATATCGATGCTCATTCTCGAGATATTCAAGTCAAAAAACACTTTTTACCAACTTTTGGTAGAATTTTTTGTACTTTTTTATTTTTTGTAAAAAACCTGTGAATTGAATTTTTTTCAAACTTTTACCAGATGTAAAAAACATCGTTTCACATAATAGAAAATAGTTTTGAAGATAATATCATTTTTCTTTCATTGTATATTTTCGCGCCAGCAAAATTTTTTTTAGTTTTTTTAATTTTAAAAATATAACGGTAAGTTGAAAATTTTCAAAATTTATATCAAATCTGTATCACATTACAATGTATGTAATAAAATTTATTTGAAGTCAATGGAACTATCCATTCCTGAGATATTTGCTACCAACCAAAATTGTGAAAAAACCGCTTGACCAATTTTTATGAAAGTCCTTTCTACATCTTTCGAAGTTATAACCTGCCGAACAAAATTTAATTGGAGTCGATGTCTCTACTCGTTCTTGAGATACCGTGGACGAAAAAGGGTATCTCGAACGTACGAACGTGATTTGTGATTTTTTTGAACTTGTCATATTTGGCTTCATATGTTTTACAGACAAAATTCTTCGTGTCATATTTTTCAGCCACGATGACCAAATTTCTGAATCTGACCAAGAATGCGAACCTCCGTGTTCTTGATCATGTCTCTTGTGAATGCTTTGGCTGTTATCGCGCCAAACCCATGTTATTGATGAGTACCTAGCCGCTGTTTAGGAACATATGCGTAAGGCTCAAAGGTATATCCAGAAAACGCTTCAGGCGTCCGGCTGGTACACAAACTTTATCCACCCCAAAAAGCCGAATCGCCACTTCTTCAAGCTTGCCCAACTCGCAAATACTTAGCAGGAAGTGCCGGAAAATTTCACAACGACATGAAGACCTCTACCTCTTAATACTGTGCGAACAGATAACGTTGATCATTTTTCAGTATGGAAAAAGCAGAGACAACTTTGCCAGACTTGCTACAAATTCCTATCTTTGACCCAACTAAGTGAAAAATGTCAAGTCACATGCATAACATGTTTCAATGAAAATCGAAATTTGCTTCAAACATTTTCACAAGTCATAATTTAATTACTTTTTTCTTACCTTATCGCATACGAAGCCAAATTATGTCTTCTTTATTTTTCGAACTAATTTACTTTAATGTGTACGAATCCACATTTATGGATATTCTTATATACTTTTGTAAAAATTGTTAACAAATATTTTTCTGTTTTGTATTAATTAGTTAAACATAATAAACGATTTTTTCAGAAAAAAAAATGTTACCATGGTTTTCATAATTCATGCAATAATATCTAAGGGAAGACTTTTTAACTGAAAAAAAAATATCTCTGGCAAGGTACTTATATAATATAAGTAGTTTAACTTGATCTTTACATCAAACTATTACGTCAGGATACTAAAAATGATTTTCCTTGCCAGAACGTACCAAACACTTGGAAAAACACAAAATCAAGCTTTCTTTAGTTCGATCGAACTTCAAATTTCTTACAAATAAGTCAAGTGACCAAATACTCGTTAGATACAGCTAACCAGTAACTACCTACCCTTATACCCATTAACATCGACTAGATATCAATTTTTCCTTCTTTAAAAACACCTAAGTAGTTATACCTAAGTATAGATAGGTTTATATCTGACTACGAGTAGGTATAACCAAATCAAACAGGTATTATCCACTTTACTCTTATATTTTTGTAGGTATTCCAATCACACCTGCAAATTTAAAATCTCTTACCAACCATCAAAGCAATGAAAATAAAAGATGTACAAAATAAAAAATCATATAAAGATACGAGTACCTATCTGTGTTCTAGAACACAAAAAACAATCTATAGGTAGGTATTCCTTATAGACAGATATGAAGCTTCGTCTCGACAAGACGCGACGCAGTTCCGCGACGCGACTCACCGCTAACAAAAAACACCTTGCGTGTTTCTGGTTTCTTATATATTTTTTTGTATTTTTGTCTGTTTTATTTGCACTCATTACTTTTAGACATCTGTTTGGCATTGTTGTACCTACTCGTAATCCTGCGAATAACCTCCATTCACCTTGACTTTCAGCGCAGCTTGTGATTGTGACTTTCCGTCCGTCACTTGCGTCGTCACGTCGCAGTCGTTTCTCATTTCAATGCCAAATCACGTTTGGGTGATTTCGTTCATAAGAAATCCCTTAACACAAAATCGACTTTCAAAAAAAGAACAAAACTTTGTAAGCCCCCTCGAGTGGCGATGTTTGCATGCTTTAATTGGCAGCCATTGTGGCGCATAACTTGAATACCTATAAACAAACATAAACAACACAGAAAAAAAAAATCTTTCTCATACACAAAAGCTACCCTAACAACTACGTACATTGATACTCGTACATCGTACTACCTATGTAGGTACACAAGCTTGTATTGGTGGTCCTGTTCATGTAGTGGTGTCCTCGCTTCCCTTCGAATACCTACTAATTGATTTGTGAATAATAAACACACAAATACAAAACAAGTCTCATCTGTGTAGGTTGCTGTTCTGTTCCTATTCCTATGTCCTTGTCCATCCATTCGTGTCCTTTGTTTTTTTTTTTTTTTAAGGAAATGTCCAAGATTATCCACGAAAATATTTGAAAATTCCTACTAAATCCTCCCAAATGAGGCGAAATAAGCAAAACAAAACGAAAATCCTTAATACCTACTTTCGTCCTGCCAAACATTGTTCTCAAGTTTGTGGTGTAATTCGTACACAGTGGAACAATATTCATATAAAAAAGGGATTTTTATAGATTTATTTTTTGTGATTTATTTTTTGTTATTGGTATTCTTTTTGTTTTGTTTTTCTGTTGGAGATTTCATGGAAACGAAAATCTAAACAACAATACGTGGGTCATTTCCCTAATGAGGAGGAAAAATGTTTATTTTTATATCTTGAAACAAAAACATAACAAAAAAATAAAAAAAAATATCTTTACGCACATGTTGACGTGATGAATCGAATCAACTTGCAACTTGGGAGTCCGGGCACGATTCGTTCAATGTTGATTTGATTTCGTATTCAAATGTGTCTGCGCCGCACCGAGTGTGTTTTGTTGTTGTTGTTTTTTTTTTTTGTGTAAATGTTTGTATGAATGTATATACTAACTGCTGTCAGCTTGTTATTTCATCGTTAAATGCTAAGAACAAGCAAGACTATCGGTCTAAAGTGTCAACGATTTTTGTTTCGTGTATAATTTTCTTTAATTTTAATTGAAAACCTACTTAGGCTTAATGTGAGCATTGAATTGATCGTAAGAAAAAAAAAGAAAACAGGCAATTTTATGTTGGGTATGTTTTTGGATTTAATTTCGAATGTAATTAAATGGATCTGGAGCTGGAGCAGTTTTGTAGGTTTCTGAATAAAAATACACACACAAATAAAAAAGAGAACTGCCACAGTCATCAATCAGGACCATTTATTCGTAATCCGAAATGAAATGACTCACGAATGGTTTCTTTTATTTGTTGTTCTAATTTCGTAGGAAGGAAGGTACCTACCCTATATGTAATAGATATTGTTTGTTCTTAATATGATCCATCTAATGGATTTTAGGTAGGTAGGTACACGAATTCAACCTCTTCTCGCAAGGAGCACAAAAGAAGGACGAAACCATTATTCTATAGGAATAAGGATGAATCTCTATGTTCAGTGCTAAGCAACCTAAGAAAGGTTTTCACTTTACTTTATTCAATTCACACCTTGTTTTGACAAAGGTATTTATAAGTAATAGTGAAAAATACAGAATAATTAGAAATTCAAGTTTCATATCTCTTTAAATTTTCTCTTGGTGGGACCCTTTGTATTTTGGTGCATTGAGTGTCCCAAATTAATAATTATTATTAATAACTTAACCTAGCAATTATCATTAGCTTATAACATTTTGATGGCTGTTCTCAAAGCAAGCAAAGGCTAGACATGCACTTGAAACGTCAGTTAAGTTTAGTGGAATTAATAATAAAATTAATTGAGTAATTTTGCTTGGATCAATTAAAATTGGATGCAATTAATTTATTTGCAGCAGAGGCCAGATTATGATAGTTGAAAATCCAAATTATTAAATATATAAAAAAACTGGTTTTCTTTCTTAATACTACATAAAACATTACCTACTAGAAGCAAACGATTTTGATAGTTTTATGATTTTTACACAAATCAGGAATTTAATTGCTTTGATGAATAATTATATTATTTATTTTGAATTTTTAGGTTTTTAAAACGATGTTTAAAAAATGTGAAAAGATAAATAAATTTAAAATTTAATTTTGAGCGATTTCAATAAACTTAGGTGATATGACAAACAGCACAAGCTTAGCTGTCGATGGCTACGAAGTGTCAAAAATTGGTTTCGATTAGTGTTGTCGATTTTTGTGGTGTATATTGCTTTGCCGATGGTCAGTTTGCAACAAATTCTTTCAGTTTTTAGATTTTTGGAGAACAAATGCAATATGCAAAACTTTTAACCTTTTTAAAATGCACATACAGTTCCGGTCAAAATATAGCATTGTGGTTTTACTTGGTACTTTTCGAGCGATTAACATGAATGTGTTATTTGGTGGAAGAGGATCAAGGTTATAAGTTAGAAAGCCTCAATATATGACCATCCCAAATACACATCAAAATCATCGAACATGGGGGATGAACCATTATTATCTGGGGCTGTTTTTCGCATTACGGTGTTGGCTCCATATACTGGTTCAAAAAGTATGATGGATAAATATCTTTTTGTGAAAATATTGCAGGACAAAATGTTGCGTTATGCTCCTGAGAAAATGCCGTTAAAGTGGTTATTCCAAATGAACAATGACTCGAGCATACCAACAAACTCGCCAAAAAATGATTTCTGTATAACAGAGTAGATGTACACTGTACAGTCCCTAGACTAAAATCAAATCGAAAACCTTTGGACCAACGTAAAGACGGAAGAGTCCAAGAAAGCATAATGAACTTTGGTGTACGGCTGAGAGATGTTGGAAATCGATTTCTGTCGAAAGATCCCGCAATGTCTTGTAGACTCAATGCAAAGGCGTTGTACACAAATAAAGGACATACCACAAAATATTGATCTGGACCAATTTTTAAACAAATTCAAAAATATATTCTTAATATTTCCAACAATGGTGCAGTTTTCATTTTGTAAGATATTTTTAGGATGCGGTGCTATTTTTTTGACTGGCAAAATATTGGGAATTCAATGGAAAGTTAACAAATCTCAGGAAATGTAATGAATTTCAAATCTATTTTCTTTTTTGAATGAATTATAGTTTAACAGTTAATTAATTTAAGAGGAGACAATTAGATTCCAAACATTGAATTTCCTTTTTTTTACGTCAAACAAATTCTATTCGACTGCGGTGCTATTTTTTTGACCGCAGCTGTACATATTATGTATTTGCATACACAATATTTTAGTTGTGGGAAATTAAAATGAGTGTTTTATTTCTACAAATTCAAAATGTCATGTCGGATTTTCGGCCAGAAAGTTTATAGAATCAAGTACATAAGTACTTAATTGAAAGAGGAAACCACTTTTCGCTAGGTTAAACTATCTAAGGAGTATCAAGGATAAATTCATCTAGTAAAAAATTAATTGTGTTTATATAATTTTGACTTGTTTTAATATTTTTAATATTTAAGGACTTTTAGGAAATATTTAAAGTTCGAAGGTTTTAATTTTAATTATTTAATTATTTTGTTAAAATTTTGTATAGGTTAATAATACATACTTTTCTGACTTGACTATTAGGTATAGTGAAATAAATATTTTAAAATAATCTAGTTTTTGCAGTAGGTATAGAGAATTTCTTTGAGGTACCTATTGTATAAGTAAGTGACTTTTTTACTAAGGAATTATGTATCATGAAATTTAATATTTTAACGTTTTTAGTGTCCAAATTTTAAACAAAGGGAACAACTTCAAACTAAAACGTCGTTTTAATAAAAAAAAAAAAAACAAAACAACTTCTTGGATTAATTTATAATTTAAAGTTAATTTATTTCAACAAATATTAATTTTAACAGAGTAATACAATGTATACAATTTTGTCGCCCAAGAGCTACAGAATACATAATTCTATATTATGACCTTAAATTGTACCGCTAAATAATATAGCTGAGAAGTTATCACTCGTCGATCCAAGACTTCTTTTATAAGACTAATGTTAAGAAAAATCACAAAATCGACTCTGCTGAAAATTATCAAATATTGACTCACATACTTTTTTGTGGCACTAAGGCGACGAATTATAGACAAATAAATGTACCAAACTTACCAAAGTAAAGTTTTTAATATTTGTAATAGTTAGTTAAACTCATTTTCAATGTCAATTAATTAACAATAATAGATATAATAATCGATTACAATTTACATATTCAGTAGGAAAATATTTCAGAAGTAGTGGTAGAAAATATTTTGAATTTTTTTTATTTAACAATTATTTTTTTTACAGATTTTCTACATTTACAAATTTGTAAATAAAAATTATAAAAATAAAATAAATGCTTGTTGCAATTCTAGTAAACAATTTTTGGAGTTACAACAATTCACGTTATGTAATTCATTTAATGATTGAAAGCTATCAACAAAATGAGTAGTTTTATTCTTTTTAAAAGCCGCAGAAAAAAGTAGACTGTGGCGTATGCGTAATTTTCTTTTCAATTTTGAATCAAAATGTAAAAAAGTACAAGTCGAAATAAGAGTTTTAAATTGATTTTTTATATATAAAAGAGATTCGTGTTAGTTACACTATTTATAACTCAAGAACGGCTGAATCGATTTGGCTGAAATTTGGCACAGACAGTTTATAGTCTGGAATAGTCCATTAGGCTACTTTTTACCCCGGTAGAATGTATGGTTCCCACGGTATAGATTTATTTTAGTTTTTCTAATCACGACAGAATGGATCTGGATGAAATTTGGCACAGAGATACAGTCTGGAAAAGCAGGTAGGTTTTAAACACAAATTAAAACAATCTGCGGTTATTGTTTTACATTCAGCACAACGAAACAGATAGTTTCAACAACTATAGGACATGAACTACGATTGGCCTGCCGCTCGATCTATTTTTTAATAAGCTTGCGGAGTACACCGGGCCATCTAGAAACCATGAAAAAAATTGCATTAAAAATTGAATAAGCAACTAAAATATTTTTTTTCTTTCTACAGCTTGAGTATCTGTATTAAATTGGAGCGAGACAAAGTTCGTCGGGCCCTCTAGTTATAAGTAAAATTAAATTTTAGAAAGCTAATATCAACTTTTCAATTTTTGTTTCATCGTTTGTTTCCTTTCGATCAAGATTTCACTTTACAAAATGCAAAAAAAAAAAACAAGAACAAAAAATGCTTCATCAGGTTTCTTTTCTTCTTAACTACCTACAATTCCCTTTTTGTCCCATATACATAATTGGACTAAAAGGCTTCATTTTGTTGTAGTTTTCTTTCTGGGAAATGGGAAAATTTTGTGTGACGTTTTTTTCTTGTAGGGGTTTCATAGCCATCTGGCATGCGCTGCATTTAGATAAGATTGCAAATGAAATGACCTTTTGTCAAGAGCTTTCTCGTATAGAGTTAAAAGCTGTCATTTTCAAAACTATACAACTATACAAATACACATGTACGACACGTATGTATGTACATATGTACGAGTATAATATGACGACATTCATGCCATCATGATGATAGTCTCAAAGCAATTTACATCCAACTGTGACTATAAGGACATTTTTGCACATCAGATGCGATAGCTCCCTTAGCACTCCAGAAAATAAAAAAAAGGGAATTTAGTTGAAACGTAAAATTATTGGACAAAGGAAACTAAAATCCTTTCATGTGAACGAGTAATTTGCTTTTCATCTGGCTTTTATCTATGAGACGGATACGAATGCGACTATGACGTTTGAATTTTGACGTTGTTTGACGTCTGTTTCCAATTTTTAGTATACTTATCTGTCAGTGTGTGATGATGCAATACATTGATGCCGATTTTGGAGAGAATTCACTTTGATTCTTCATATCAATAAAATGATACAACAAAATTTTATTATTGAATAAATCTTTATGAATCAGCAAACTACTGTGTAACTGCTGGTTGTGTTGGTTGTTGTTGTTGGTGGTGGTGCTTGTGGTAGTGCGGTACTGATCCAATACCGAATGTGGTTTGGAACTCTTTTGTTTTTTTTTTTTATTATTTTGAAAGGAAGAACTGAACGACGAACCATAAAATGCCAGGAAATTCTGAAATCTGAAGAATCATAAAAAAAGGAAACGGAAAATTAAAACAAATCCGGAAACTCCTCTCTCTTGTATTCAACATAAAATCGAGTCAGCTTTTTATGGGAAGGGGGTAATGGGATTCCATTGTGTGTATGTATATCAACCCAACTTACAAGAATACACAGTGAATTTGTGTCGAGGTGAATTTCTCAATTTAAATTTGAATTTAATATAATCAAATTGAAATACTGAATTTTCTAGGCACCTATGGTAATCTTGCATAAATTTAAGTGAATAATGTTTTGACATTTTGTTCTGCCTTAACAAATGAAGCAATATAATCCGATTGAAATATGTTTTGACGTCAAACTAAGTTCTTGTGACATTTTGTCGTTAAAAAGAAAAGTATTTTGACATTTTCACAATAGGAACCATCTCAACTACTTTTTGGAGAAAAATTGACGATGGATTAGGACTTTTGTATAAATCAAGATTTTGGCCAAAAAATAAATATTTCAAATTCATCCGGAAGGATTGACTCATGTTGGAGAAATTTGACAATTGTCACATCTCACAGGCAGCATTCATAAATTCTCCGCCTCAAATTTGGATTTACTTATCTATTTTTTTAAATTGTTCCAAGTCATGCAAAATTGGACCTAACTAGGGTTGAACTAATGTTTTCTATTTTCTGGTGTGGTCACCCTTTTCTTTAAACGAATGAATGCAGGCGCACCTTTAAGTTAGCATAGTGCTTTTAAAATAAAAACTATGACCTAAAAGTTTATTATGTATTTCAATTTGACTATTAGGAACTAGTTTAAAATACAAAAAGCTTTTACACAATTTGCAACTCAGTGATATTGTTGGGAAATTAATTAAAAATAAGTACCTTAAGGGAGTCGTCACCGTCGTCGGTCGTCGTTCGGGAATGGGATTACATTAGCAGTGTTGAACTTTGTCTCACTAATGAAATGGATTGAAAACATCAAAATTTAATTCCGTTGTTAAACATTTCTAATTTGCACGGTGACTACTTCAAAAGGAGTTCAATTAAAAAAAAAGGAAGTTTTTATTAGCCCTTAGTATCAAAAAATTTTAACTTTTCATCCCATACAAAATCCCGAACTCCATCTAATTAAAAAATAGGAGGAAATGCTACTAATAGGCCGAAGTTCAAAAAAGTTTCAACACTTTCGAAAAAAAAGAGAAATTTCTCATTTTCAAACAGTGTTGCCGAAGAATACTAATAGTAGTATTTAGTATGATATTTCATAGAAGCCATAAAGTAGGTATTTTCCAGAGTAAAATGTTAACAGGATTTTGATTTTCAGGACGAAATACATAATTTAAGGGATATTTTCAAGGACATTGCAATTAGTTTAGTAAAATTAACAAATTTACATTCTGACAGTCAATAAACCGTATTGGCGTACATTTTTTAAATACTAAAAATGATAACATTAAAAATTAACTTGGCGAGACGAGACCGAGATTTTTCTCGTTTTTTAGGCAGCCCTATCCAATTTCAAATGTCATACAACTTTTTAAAAATGCAGGCAGTTGTCAAAAAAGTACCAAGTATATTAAGGGAGGAATTTCAGTGTTCAGTGATAAATTGGCAACACTGACCTAACAAATGATCATTATAACATGAGCTAATCTCTAAGCTACCTACTCCCCCGCGCTCTTTCGTCATCATGCGAGCAATGCAAAAATCAATCAAATTGACTTTCTGTAGTTGGCCCCGAGTTCCGTTGTTTCACTGATGTGAGTCAGTAATTCAGACAAAAATATACCCATTGGACCTAATTTCAAGCTTCTAT
Organism: Scaeva pyrastri; assembly: GCA_905146935.1. NCBI lineage: Eukaryota > Metazoa > Arthropoda > Insecta > Diptera > Syrphidae > Scaeva > Scaeva pyrastri. The sequence goes on from LR989929.1 coordinate 56,250,760, forward strand.
AAAAGGCTCCAAAAAACACGTCAGACAGCCAGTTCCAGTGATGTTGTAGGCGAGGCGGTTACGCGATGCTTTTGACGGCGGCAACAACAACTTCGACGACGACGACGACGGTATCACTTTTTAAGCATCAATTCGGAATTTGTTTTGCTTTGTGTTGGTTTTTATTTTTATATTTTTCTGTTGCTGTTGCATTCAAATGGAACAGAAATGTTTTTATAGCCGCTAGCTCTTTGTAGATACTATGTAGATACTTTTTTTTTTTTTTTTTTTGAATGTAGACTCAACTATCGAGGCCAGCGTTGAATTGAATATTTTGCACTGTGTCAAGTTTTAAGTGCCATCACAACACAAGCTCCTTCCCCGAACAGAAGTTATTTCAACTCGGCTTAAAAAAAAAGATAAAAACTCAAACCTAGAGGAAGGTAGGTACTATGTAGGTATAGCACTTGACTGTTGAAGGCTCCAAAGTGGGTGGTTGGTAACACTGATGCCGATGACGCTGATGCTGAAAGCTGATGCTATTGATGAGAGCAGATACTCAGTGTTAGATATTGTATCTTTGAAAGTTATGTAACTTCCGTTGTTTTTTTTTTTTTTTTTTTTTTTTTTCTTCTGTCAATGGAAACTTTTTCGTATCTATTGTTCAACTCAAAGGAGGTAAATAGGATTTTCACTTTCTTTTGTTACATTTGTGATGGTTTTTATGTTGTTGTGATCTATTTAGTGGTTGCTGGCAGCAGATGGTTGACACATAAGAACAAAATGTATCTAAATATGTACGTATATGTATGTATGTGAATGGTGCAATTGAGCCAGTTTCAAAAGAGTCTGCCTTTGACTTATTCAACAATTTCTTTTGATATTGACTACAAGAAAGAATATATACATACATACATGTATTTTATTACATTAATATATTCGTATGTACATATATTGTCTCAATGGTATATGTGAATTGTATAAATTGAAGTCAAGAGAAACTATTTTATGGTAAATGGATGTAGAGGTATATTGTATATTGATTGATAGACTTTGAAGAAGCACACACAGAAAGAAGAACACTTTACGAAGGACTCATGAGAAAGTTGTCGATACTCGGTTTCTTTAAATTTAAATAGAAACTAGAAATTGGCTTAAGATAGTTTAAACATTTAAGTTTTAAGTTATTTTCAATAAGGAAAAAAATAAAAATAAAAATGTATAGGGATGAAATTAGGATAAGAGAACTCTTAAATTTTTACACTGTACTCAAAAGGTTAAAAGCAAGAATATTTGATAAGTTAAGCTGAATGCACGAATCTTATACTTCAAGACTTAAAAGTGTATACTATTTAATAGGTTAGGTATTTTTTGATTATTAATTTTATGATTTTAGAAATAATTTTCAAAACTACTTTCTTTTTAAGAGTCGTTAAGTAATTTGAAGTCAATTATATTTCAGGATAATAGTTCTACTTCGTAAAATCACTCAAAATTTAAAAAGAAAACTGATATGGTTGTAATTTTCGTAAATCAATTCTCTAAAGGAAAATATCATCATCACAATCTCGATCCGGCTTTAAAAGCAATTTACTCTTATGACTTAGGAGGCAATCTCAAATGTTAGGGCTCTATATCGTAATACCGTAAACGTCAATAGAAGATCTATTTTCTATTTGGTCGGGCTGAAGGTTAAATTTGACAACACTGAATGCCAGTTATAAAGTTTAAAGAGGTTAAAAAAGAATAGCCCGCTATTTCGATAAATGTCACTTTTAAAGTAGTAACTTTTTGACAACCATGGTCGATGACCAAGAACTTCGTGTCTTTGCTGATTGGGTCCTTGAAATGCCTAAAAATGATCCGGAACTTCATCGAAAAAACATCTTGACTGATGAGACCCATTTTCACCTCAGTGGAGCAAAACTGTAGCACCAAGGGCTCGGAAACCCAAGTTTAATTGTTGAAAAGCCTCTCAATCCTCAACTTGTAACTTTTTTGTGAGGTTTATGGTCCGGAAGGTTCGAAAATGAGGCTGCAGCAACGGGTACGGTGATTGGATTGCGCTATACAGAGATGATTGTTGAGTTTTTATGGATCTGGACAACGTTTACTTTCAACAAGACGGCGCGGCGCTACGTGCCAAACAAGCAACGAAACCATCTCGAAGGGGTTATCACAATTATTGGAAACCGAGATCTTGTGATTTAACACTTTCCGACTCCTTCCTTTGGGGCAACGTGAAAGATAAGGTCAACAGCACAGCGTCTATTCAAGACCTCAAAGATGGAATTCGTGAAGCTATTGAGGGCATACAACAGCCAATGTGCGTCTTGGTGATGGAAAATTTCATGAAAAGGTTACGGTTGTGTAAGCGTAGCTGAGGCTGCCATTTTTCACTGATATTCTTTTTCATTATTAATGACATTTACCACAAAGAATGCCATTTTTCTTTGAATATAAAAATAACAGCCTCTTATTGGAAAACCCTGTCGGATTGATCAAAAGACGAGAGCAGGTAAGGCTTTTACTGGACCCGCCTCACCACGTCAAGCCCAAGTCAGTTTTGACCTGAGTTACGTATCGTAGGACATACTACTACTACTAATTCGCAGTCTCTCTTTTTAAAAGTAAAACTTAAAATTCCTTATTTCGGAAGAGATTTTTTTAGAGCACTACTTCTGAGTTTTCAAATTAAATAATTTATCGATTGAAGTTGTAGCTATTTTTCGATAAAATTTGACAGTTTATTTCTTTGAATTTGTACAGCAAATCATACTTTGACAATTACATAGTTCTCGGTTCGAAATATCGCTATGAAGCGATTTCCGGAGGCAAAAACAATTAAATCTGGGAAATGTCCATATATTTTTAGACAAAACTTGGAACGGTCTTTCATTGGAATGTCTACATGGGTGGGAGTACATTATTGGTCTCAATGAATCCGGCCTATCTGGGAATTCTTAATTCGAACATTAGTACATTTTGTTTGGTAAAAATTAGCTATTATTTTTAGTCGCTTTCCTTAAAAAAATTCACTATCAATTTATTTCTATTTCTGTGTATACATTTTACAGTTTATGGAAATTTCAAAAAACCTTACTATTTCTTCACTAAATGTATTTCAATATTTTTCATAATTTTTGACCAAATATTTTATTCTTATTTTGTAAATTTCTAATTTATGCTTTTTCAAATACAAGTTATCGTAGGAAAAATGACACTAAAATCGGAAATACGGAATTATTTTCCGCCAACCTTTTTTTCGAAAGGACAATACCAATCACTCCGTTATTTCTGTTTAATTAGTTTCAATAACGAAATAGCTCTTTAAAAAAATAAAATATTATAATTTCAAAATAGAAACTTACTTAATCTTCCAAAACTGTGGGATAGCCTCTTCTTCAGCTTTTGCAATGCGCCGCCTTTTTTCTCACGCATTGTCACACCTGAAATGACAAACAAGAAAATATAGAAACAAAAAAACAATAATTAATTTACATATACAAGGCAAATAACAACAAAAATAAATACATAGATATATGTATATGTATATACATACATAATTAACGTTGGTATAAAAATTAATTTGCTAACAACATGCAACATTGTTCACAGCAAGCTGCAAACTACATACGAGTATAATAATAATTAACACTTTCCATTTAATTGAACAAGAAACAGAAAATTCCAATTTTATTGGTTTACCATCACAAAAATGACACATGCTTGCCAATTATAGCGTATAGCGATCGATCACATGCGTTAAACACTCTTGTCGCTGCCGCCAAACCGCCAAGCGCCTTGTTAACTGTGTTTGGCTTGCATAACAGTTTCATTTCAGTTATTCAAATGAATCTCTTTTTTAATGTATCGACAATACCAATAAAAAATAAATTTTAAAATCAATCTATCTGTGTGTGTGTGTGTGTGTCTCATGGCTCAAAGTGAATGGCTGCTGCAAGTGAGGTAATTAAAACTTGTTAGCTTTTCACATTTGAATTTGACGGCAGTCTGCAGCTGCTGCGGCGCACGTCTCAGGGCGTAGGCTGCCGTCAGCGCATAAGCAAATGGACCGCTTCATGCAAGCAATGCAATGCAGTAGCTGTATACTCGTTCTATTGCAAAGAAACGGTTTTCAAGCGTCGTCGCGTCGCAAGATTCAAATGAGTAGGAAAGTCTGTTATTCTATCATCAGTAATGCTATACATACATTATGTCTGTCTCCTTGTCTATGGTCGTATATGCACCGCTCTTGGTCCAGTTCTGCACGCCCATCGATGCCAAACTGCAGATAAAGTGCCCACAGGAAACCTCATTTCAAAACGCGCATTTGGCGGCGGTGCGGCGTGGAAAAATTATTTTCTGTGCTCGGGTCTTGATTGGGCCTATTTAAGATTGAAGTAGGTTTTAATTGGAGGAATGTGGGTAAGTGAAGAATTCGACTCGGACGTCGCGGTCGTCGATAAGGTCAAAAACAGGATTCTACGCATTAACCAAGACGAAAAGGTTTGAATAGGTATACGTACATAGATACGCACTCGTATGTTAACGTAGGATGTAAATCGAGTTCAGGGATTGTGTATCGTATTTTTAATGAGATACACCAGGTACTTGACACACTTTGATGTACTCTCAAAGTTTACCTTCAATCAAAAACGACGACGACGACGACGTTTTAATTAACTTTAAAATAAGTCGATTTTTGTGAGTGATAATTATTAATTGCACAGTATCTATGTATGTATCGAGATGTACTCATATCGCAGGTTAGAACTGAACAAAGCATTTTATGTTCACATAATTGGCTTTCTAGACGGACAAAAGAATGTCTGTCTGTCTCATGTAGTTTTGCTTTGATGCAAGCTTCAGATGAATTTTGAGAGTGTTTTAAGTAACCTGAACTAATTACATGAAAATCTCAACATTGAAAGGCGTGAGTTATGTTTTTGAATTTGAATTGACGGATGTAATGCAAAAAATGTTTTACAACAGAAGATCGGGTAATTCAGTGTAACAAAAAATAAATTTAAAGAAATTAAAATAATTTTGAAGTTAAAAAACTTAAGAGCATATTTGATGTTTTGAAATTTGTTGTAACCTTTTTTAAGTTATACAACACTTTTACAATATATTGAAAATTGTTGAAAAACCATCGCTTAGATAAAAATAAAAAATTTTATAGTTTTTTTCGGGAAAAGAGTTTTTTTTTCGGGAAAAGAGTTTTTTTTGAAAAATTATATGTTCGATATAATTTAAAGTTTCTTACGAGAAAATTTTAAGTGAACGTGAATATTTTTTAACTTCAATTTTTTTAAATTATTTTTTTATCCTTATTAATAAAATTTCAGGATTTACGAGGAACTTATTTTTTATCATGGGATAAACGAGATCTATGCAAAATATCAATTCATTTCGAAAAGTATCGATTTATCAAATTTTTAAGCATTTTTTCAATCCCCAAAGGGCTTCTGAAATGCAGTTTTTGGTATGCCCTTCAGCTCTTTTACCAATTCGCTTTTTATCTGTTCAGTTTAGCCAAAACTGGGTCTTTTGATAGCTCTTTTCAACCATAGGATCAAGAAAAATTCTTAGGGGACAACATCTTCTACATGTAAATAAAAAAAATCGTGTTATTTACACTATTTATAACTCAAGCACGACTGAACCGATTTGGCTGAAATTCGGCACAGACAATTTATATAGCCTGGAATAGTCTATAGGCTAGTTTTTATCCCGGTACAGATTTTTTTTAGTAATCACGACAGAATGGCTGAACGGATCTGAATGAAATTTGGCACAAAGATAGATTATAGTCTGGAAAAGCACGTAGGCTAATAGGTTCTACACAAATATTTAAGCAATATTTGGTTATCGTTTTACATTCAGCACAACGAAACAGATAGTTTCAACAATTAGGACGTTAATTTTAGTTTTCCTGCCGCTCGAACCACTTTTTAATAAGCTTGCGAAGTACACAGGGCTATCTAGAAACTATGAAAAAATTACATGGAAAATCGAGTAAGCAACAACAATATTTTTCCATAGCTGGAGTTTCTGCATTAAATTGAGGCGAGACGAAGTTTGCAGCGCCCTCTAGTTAAGTATTAAAAAAGAAAACATTTTATATTTTTTACTTTTTTAAGAAAAAATTATATCCTTGATATTAATTTTTCGTTGAAGTCATTAACGAGAATAGTAATTGTAAATATTTTCAATAACAATTTTTGTCCTTCTCCTATTTTTATGAAATTTCAATATGTGTACCGAACTTATTTTTTTACACCAGATTTAAGTACGTAGACCTCGTCAAAAAATAAGTTGCATTCTTTTTTAAATAATTTTATGAAAGTGTCAACGTATTTACAATCCCACTTTTTAATATGCCTTTTCGGTAAAAATTAGGCAGAACAACGTCCTTTCAAAGCTCTTCTAAATTTTGGGATCAGAAAACAGAGACATGGGGCCAAGTTTTGTAAATTTGTAAATTGATGAGGTGTTTTCGTCAGAATTCAAAAAATTTCGAAGGAACTTTGCTAATATACGCTTCAGAACCAAAATATCCGAACAAATTGCATGTCATGAGAAAAGCCAATATAATCGACAAGATTTAACGATTTTTAAAAATATTTTGTTTGTTAGATTTTGACGTGATTATCCTTTAAGCTTTAACCAGTATTAAGCTCTTCTTTTAATTACACACATTCATGATAGTTTAATACATATTTAATCACTTCTAACTTGAGATTCTCTCTAAGAAAGAAAAAATGTTCAGATATTCGAGACAAGCGTGACTTTTTGGAAACAAAAATCAAATGCAAAATTTTAATATTCATTTTTTTTTTTTTGTTTTTGAAAAAGCCGATTGGTCTTTATTTTGTAAAATTTAAAATTTTATAATTTAACAAAAACTAAATAAATTTAAAGAAGTTTTTGAAATCCCATTTTTACAATTTAAAGCGAATGTTATGAAAAAGAAAATATGTCTTATATTAAAGACTGACTGAAGGTATGAATTTAATAATATTTAAATGTTTTTTTAACAGGTTAGCATAAATGGGGGTTATTTCAGGAAACTTTTATAAGCTCATAAGTTTCCATTATATGTACATGAAAAAGGAATTTAATAATTTAAAAAAACGGCAAATGGCGTAATATTTTTCAGGACCGACTTCAAAAAAAATTAACGAAAAAAAATTGATTGTTTGGAGTTAAAAAGTGTATATACATATGTATATGTATGTATGTATTACAGTTGTTGAATACTACAATTTATTCAGTTTTCGTTTTAAAATACTAACTTCTATGGATATTTCAAAATACATATTTATAATTTTCAATTTGTTATTCGAAAATGAAATGATTTTTTTTTTAAATAATATGGACTAGGTAAGTGATGAGTTTTGTTTTTTTCATGGCATATTTGTAATTTGTTGTCAAAACATCATTTTTGAGAAAAACGGCTTTCAAATGTATGAACTTATGTGAATTTTGAGAATCTGCATTCAAATATACCTACACAGAGTTTAAAAATGTAAAAAAAAAATTGACATACAAAAAAAATGTAAAGTTTTCGAAATTGTAAAAATTTTCTCATGAAGAGGCGTGGTGTATGATTAAATGAGGATTTGAATCGAAGGATGAATATAAGCAAACCAGCTGCTGTTAACACAATATATGTATTTATTTTATATCAAAACACTAAGCTTTGATATATGCATGAAAGTGTAATTAAAATCAAGCTGTTTGTATGTACACCAAAATGTCACATTCTGGAATAAGCAAACATAGATTTTAAACTAAAATAATTAGTCACGCAATATTTTTTTTTACTTATTGCCTAATTTTTGCTAAGCTGCACAGCTCTGCTTAAAGCTTTTATAGAGTTTAATGACGTAGAGTATTTTAATGGTTTAAATGTGTTTATTTATGAACTGTTTTGATGGTGTTCAAACTGAGTTAATTCAGAAGCTTTAGCATATTATTAAGTAAAATTTAATTATGTACTAGTACGTACCTTTGGATCAGGATCTGAAAAATTTTGCGCCATGGTGTGTATGTAAATCCAAGAATTGAGTTTCATTATTATTGTAACACCAATGACTTTTTTTTCAGTAGCACTAATTTTTGCAAAGAAAATTGACAAATTTTGCAAAGTCATGAAAATGTTAATCACATATCACAAATAAAATTGTAGGTCTTTTGATTGAATGCCATACTTTTGTCAAACAAAAAAATTAGTTACACTTAGTCACAAAAGTTCTTTTTAAAAACAATAACAAATTCTATCCATTTTTTTTTTTTCTAATGACAAAATGATACCTGAATCTTTGAACTCTTCAAAATCTTAATTAATTTTAAGTGCTCCTCCATCGAGTTTTCCTATAAATATGTCAATTCTACATTTAATGACATTTCAAAACATTCGACAGGTGGGGTATTTATATACAACCACTTTTGCATGTCAAGAACATTCTTAATATTGGTAATTTTCTTAATACTTGAATGTTTTGAGGTGGTCTCATATAATTCTCGAGTCCCTTAAAATTCTATTTCTATTTAGCGTGACAAAAAGCCAAAATATCTTATTGCTTAAGAAAACGCGATCTTAATGGCATACCGTCTGAGTTGTTACATACATTCATATACACTATACAGGTTATGTATTTGGTTATTCAAATACATACTTATCGTATGTAAGTAGGTACTTGAGGGAAAAATGTTCATTTCCCAAAAAAAAAAAAATGTTCTAAATTAAACCAACACCATAAAGTAGAATAAAATAATTACACACTTACTCATTTCGGATATGCATACATATACAATGATAATGTATAATACCTATTTATACACATTAAGTCACATTTTCTCATTTCATGGATTGCGTGCAGGATTACAGTTAAAAAGACATGAAAACGATGATGTCTCGCACAATTTAACATCGAGCACAATGCGGTAATATTTAACATTCATACATACAAACATACATATGTACATATATGCATGTATGTATTTATAATGCGATGTCTTTTTAGGAGAAAAAACATTTTGCCCACAAAAACCAAAATGAATATGTTTCAAGTGGGTGTGGCGGGAGGCGGGGTGGTGGCGCTTGGTGGTTGACGTTTAGCGGTTGTGGTAGAAACCCACATAAGGTGACTCAAAAATGTATCTTTGCGGTGTGGATTTGGGTTCATCCTTATTTTTTGTAACCAGGAATATTGTTAATGAATATAGCACACACCTGAAGGAGCGTGGGATAAACTACCATCAGGAAAAAAAAAAAAAAAAAACAAAACGACCTCCTCGAGGACTCATCAGAAATAAACGATCAACAAAAGAATAAGGGAAAAAAAGCAGGCCAAGTCAAAGATATTTTATTAATAAAAAAATATATTTATTGAAATTTGGATCAGATATTTATTTTTAGCGAAATTTTTATGACACGGCAGATTGCGATTGAGTGAGTCTTGGCAGTAACAATAAACATACATATACATATGTCTGTATAAGTACATTTGTATGAAAACACACCGGTACACACCGTTAGCCGTGTGAGAGGGTGTGTAATAAAGTTTAATGGAGATTGTAATTCAATTATTTATTTTTTTTTTCTTCATTTTATTTTTTATTATCGGTTTTAAGGAGACTCTTGGAATTTTGTTTTAAGGGTTCATTAATTTTATGAACACCTAACCAATACGAGTACGTAACATAAATGTCAGTAAATGGACGCGAAATTTTGAGCTAAATTTTAAGTGTGTTAAGTGACACGTGAGTAATTTTTTTTTTTTTTTTGTATATCATCGACATTTCTCAATAAAAATATGAATGAAATGGTTATAAAATGATTAATTTGGGTTGTTTTATTAAACTACAAAGATGTAAGTAGCTTTTGTGAGTCAGAGCTGAACATTAAAATCAAGGAAAAATTAGTGTCACTAGAGTAACTGGGTATATTAAATTGAAATCAATTGAAGGTGTTTTGAGTTACCAGCTATAAGAGTTATTTTTAAATCATGGTCAATCACCTTATTATTTTTTTCGTATAATAAAACTATGAACTTTTTGATATGACAAAATAAAATTTTTTCTATATAGCAAGTAAAATTCCAACATTTAAATTTTTTTTATAAATATTATATCAAAGCTTTCAGTACAAAAATTCTAACCAACAATTGTAACGATTTAAATATTCCGGACCACCTTGATGATATTATAAAGAAGGATGTTTTAAAATGTCTTTTATTATGAGTTTCGATGTCGACATAATTTTTTACATCGACTCATTTGTTCGTTTTAAACTTTAACGACTTTTGTACGAAAGGTTGACAAATTGACTTTTTCCACTTTTTAAAAAAAACCAGGTTCATTATAAAACGGTAAGTGATTATTTGGGTGCTTCAAAATATATGAATATTGCAAAAACATAAGTAATATTCATTCTTATGCGAACATAAAATAGATTTATAAATAAATAATATACATTAAGAACATTTTTAAGTCCTGTACCATTTGATCTTCAATGATGATGTCTACCGTGGATAAGAAAAATTTAGCTTGTGATTAATTTTAGTATTTCAAAAGTTTTTAATTGGTTAACAACAATGTTTTGCTACAAAAATTTGAAAATTCGAAGGTCTAAATAGGTCTCAGAGTAAAAATTGACAGCTGTAAGACTAGTATGCTTTTCTTTGATGAAGAAGAGCCTCAAAGTTCTGTTTTAGGTCCAATTTTGTTTTGATTTATATAAATTCATTAGTTCGCATATTATTCAAAAGATCACCTAATGCATTTTCTAATTTTGTAGAATGTTCTTACGGTTCTAAGAGTGCTTGGGATTTGTTAAAAATCAGCCCTATAACAAAAACCATGCAATTCTCAGTTAATCCCAGCTAGATGCATTTGAAACTGAAATTTTTAACCATTATCCTGAATGTTATATATGTAATTGATGACTTTTAATGACAGTTTTGTTACAGGAATTGCTTAAAGCTAAAAAAAATGAGTTTAGATGCATAAGGCAGTGAATTGACACAGAGGTCTTTCAACACAGGAAATGTTATACCTTGTCTTTGAGTCCTAATTTTAGATTGGATTCCACTTATTATATTCTTAGTATCCGTTCCACAATTCCTAGGCTCTTCTCTTCGCAACCAAAGTAATCTTCACGTAAGAGGAAGGTCTAAAATCGGATAATTTGTACAGTTTGCTTGTTTCAGGTAATTTTAAATGAACCTGTGTCATAAATACATGTCCATATATACAATATATATATTCCAGAATAAAAACAAAATAAGATATGTTCAAATTTTTATACGGAAATTGAATTTATTCAGTATGAAAAATATATTTAAAAAAAAGTTCCACATACGCCACAGTGACCCATAATATTAAAACATCAAATTTATCATACAAACTGTATGTAAAGCAAATTTTTGACACATGTAATTTTTGTAAAATTTATCGATTTCAACATGAATATAATACATTTTGAGATATTACGATCAGAAGGTTGTCTTCGGTACCGAGAAAATTAACTCTAATATAAGTGTTTTTTTTTATTTTTCAAGTGACTCATATTTCATGCTCAATTTAAAATACCTGTTCAATATTTTTCTAAATCAATATTTTACGGATGATAATTTTGAGAGTTATAAGCAGCTAAGGTTTTCAAAGGAATTTCTTTGACAAACACAATTTCATTCACTTGAATGGTTTTAAGTTAAAGTACTTTACTTGCAACTTAGTCGTGCATTTTATGTATCTACTTATAAAAAAAATATAAAAAATATACCGATACAAATTTTCAAAAATAATGAACTCAGGATTCCTCACGAAACAGAATTTAAATTTAGTAAATGAGTGATAAGGAAATTTTCGAGATGAATCAAGATGAAAAGATTAAATATTCAAAGAAAAAATCCTGTCCCAGCTTCTGAAGTGAAATTTCGTCAAAGAAATTCACCATCAGCCACCATTCAGCCTTATCTTTGAAACGGTTCTTTTTTTTATTACAAAATCACACCCAACAAACCTTAAATATCAATTTAACTGATAAAGTTAAGCACATTTTGAAAATCTTCCTATCTCGCAGCAGATTAGGTTTTAATGACATGAAATTTCGAAATAACCTCAAAAATTATATAATGTACTCTTATACTACATTTGCATGTATTGTATATTATGACGATCATTGATGTTGATGTGTCTGTGTCACTCTGTCAGTAAGTAAGTAGGTATATAAAATTCATATCTAACCATGTGAGTGTTAAACGACGACAGATTATTCTTATTAAGCAACACTAACTTGTCGTCATGTGTGCTCCGAGACGGTAGTGGTAGCAGAGTGGGGTCGTCGTCACCGCCGCACCGCCAGCCGGGGGGGTTGACTGATGTGACGATGTCAACATTTGGCCCATATTGTATGAAATTAAATTTCACTTGTTGTCTGGGTTTCATTGTTAAGCGTTAGCAGAGCCGTAAAAACAAAACACACAACAACAAAAAAAAAGGAAACAAAAATGAGCAACACAATTAAAATTAAATACTTTTTGATACACTTATACACCCGTAAAACTTAAAGGATCCCAAAAGGGAAAAAGAGATTTATTAAAACCCTTCTTTTTGTATGAGGGTGTATGTGTGTGATTGGGTTGGGGTTTATGACAAAGGAAACATCTTCACAGGCCAACCGCCAGCCCTCAACCATCATGCAGCCGGCTATATTTTACACAGCAATTTTGTGCTGTTTTTTAATGTCTGTCTGTGTATGTGTATTTGAGTTTGAGTGTGTGTGTGTTTTTTTTTTTTTAATGAAAACCATTGCATGTTGGCACATTTTTTAACGCAAATTGTTGGAGTTTTTATCTGCCAAAGTGCGTGTAGTCAGTTTATGTACTCGAAATGTACTTTCTGTGAGTACAAGAGAACATGTTCGCCATCGCCGACGCCTCCGGCATCACCATAACCATCAGCAACCAGCCAGCGCCGCGATCCAACCAAGGCGTATCGGCACAAAGCATCCGCCATTTAGGACAACGAAAAAACAATGACAACAACAACGACAACGACAGTTACAGCGACAACGCCAACGACGACTACACCGCCATCGCCGCCGCGCTGCCGATGGTGATGATGAAGATTATGGTGAGGAAGGGGATCCCCCTTTGGTATTACGTGACAGTCAAATGCCTGGAGGGTACTTTTCCAGTTTTTGTTTTACTTCCGTACAAATAGACAGCAACAACAAAAAAAATAAAAAAAATAAGATTAAAATTGCTTTTTAAAGGTCATAGCTTTGGTGTCGATGGCTTTTGGTGCTGCTGGATGTTATGGTAACCATTAGGCCAGGCTAACTACTATAGAGCTTTGTGTTGTAGGTTCTTGGTACCTTGCTCTGATTACGCACTTGATATACTAGTATAGAGCCTCGAGTTCCACTTATGGCCGTAACCATTTAATTTGTAGTCAGGGTTGGATATGAAGCTGTAGCTGAATCTGAAGTAACGCAGCCGCCCGCCATCATCGTCGCCGGTCGGGCCACAGAATGTTCGTTAATTTTTTTTTATTGAGATTCTTTTCTGTGATTGTGACTGGAAGAGCATCAACGGTGTAAAAGGTGTCACATTCCTAGGAGGTGGTGATTTTTATTTTTTTCGTTTTTTGTAGATATTTCTCTTGTTTTCAATTTCATTACAGAGGAGTACTGAATCTAGAGCCAATTAAGATGAGAGGTTTCTATAGATACCTGCCCTAGGTAAGGTAGATGATTTCCAAGAATTTATTTTATGAGAAAATAGAAAATTGAATTTGCAAGTCGTTAGAATTTTAAATGCGAATTTGATAGTCTAATAAATGAAGTTTTAAAAATAATTAAAAAAAAAAAAACTTAAAAATACTGCGTCTGTGAGATTATTGTTTTTTTTCATCTTGTGAGATAAAAAGGGATCCACAAAAAGTGTTGTATACAGATTTGGTATCCAAAACAAATTAAATTTATGAGATTTTGATACATAGAATGCAAAGTGTCACTAACGTAACAAAAAAAAATTAAATAAAAAACACTTTTTTAAACACACAGAAAATAATTATGGACTTAAATTTGTTGTTTTAAGTTTGTGTCACAAACGTAACATTTCGATTTTTTGTTACATTTAAGAAATTTTTTTGAATGTCAATTTTTGAATAGTAGGTAATTTTTGAATTTCTTGTACAATGAACTATTTAAGTGGTCACTTGGTCAAAAACATAACATTAATGTTATAGTGACCGAAATCATAACCTTGAATTTTTTTTATTCGTCAGTTATACCCGGAAATGGCTTTTAGCTGAATGAATTCAATTAAATTCAACCTTTTGATGTTGTTTATTTTATGTGTGTAAATAATCATCAAACAATCTTCTTAGAAAGAACACCACATATGTACATAGCTGATGACGAGATAACCGCAGCCGTGACTAAGCGAAGCCCATTGCACTGAAAGTCACAAACAAAACATCATCAACTTCAGAAAAAAACAATAAAAAATATTTAACTTTTCTTAGAATTCGAAGATAAGAATTTTATTATTTGTTTTAGTTTATGTTTAATTTGGTTTGATGATAAGTGTCAAGGTCATTTGTCAGATTGTTTTTTTTTTGGCTGTTTCACATGTCACATAAATTATTGTTTGCATTTTAATAATATGCGCATAATTATTTCGCATTAGTTTATGCCCTGATTTATTTTTTAGCATAGTATATTATTTGTTTGTTTTACCTCCAGAAATGTTGATACCTATAATAATAATAAGTTGCAAAAGAACCAAATGCGATATTAATAATTTTCATTGCGAAATGATCCTTACTGTATATAAATTATTGTAAATTTACAATATAATTTTGCAAAGCAAATTTTAATAAGTTTGTCAAAAAATTGCGCGGTAATGACGCTTTCAAAATGTTAAGATGCGAGTTTTTTCTAATGCAGTTTTGCAAAATCAATAGTTCGCAGAACTGTCCATAAAATAAAATTGTCCACCTTTTAATAGAGGTTTTATCTAGCAAAATAATGCGGTGTCTCATTTTAGCAAGTTTTAATCATCAATGCCAATTAAAAAGTGAAAAGTTAAAAATGCGAAGATGATAAAATGTTTGCACAACCACTTTGCAAGATAAAGCGAAGACTTTGCATAGAGTGCGAAGTCTTTTCAAAACTTGATTAATGCAAAATGATACATATTTGCGAAGAATTTTGCAAAGCAGAAACACTTATCATTTTGACCAAAGAAATGTAATTTGTAACAATACTAAAGCTATGATCGAAATTTGTCATATAACTAAAAATTATTTCTGATTCTAAAATTTGAAAGTTTGAATATTTAACTTGGTAGTTTTATTTAAATTTTCCAAAAACGTAAGCTCAATAGAAGTTAAGATTTGACAAAATAAAGAATTCCTATAAAAAAGATATTATATAGGTAGTTTCTAAAAGGTAACTTGCACAATGTCACATCGGTCACATAAATCTATTTCCTTGGCCGTCACAATGTCAAACTAAAATTTATATCTCTCAAAAAATTGTATACCCCAATGCAAAACTGACTTAACTTTTTTTAAAAAAATCATTAATCAATTAACTTACTAAACTCAATTAACATATAAATCAAAATTATTTCAGTTAAATTTTTTTTCATGTTATTCCAAGAAACTTCCCAAAAAAACAATCTAATACAAAATTATTTCTTTGAAGTAGGTTACTAACCCAAATTATGTTTAACCAAGCAAATATTTATTTTAGACAAAACAAAAAACAACAACAACAAAAAAATATCGATTAAGCATAAAATTTAATTAAGAAAGTCATCAAACGATAACGAGCGCAAAAACCTTGTCCGTGAAATTACATTTATAATCTTAAAGATATACAATTTTATTTGTACATATTTATTTTGACTTACAGACAAGAAAAACATACAAAACCCAAACAAATATAGGAAATGAAACAATTAATTTTTCATTATAATCTCGCACACTTTTCTTCCGCCCTCCAACCTCCACCTCCACCCAATCTCCTGTTTGCTGCTCCAATTTTAATTCGGTTGTATTGTGGGGTTTGTTGGAACTTGGAATGTTCCCCCTTTTTCGTTAGACACTGAAGATATGGATTTTAATGAGTTTTTCTTGAATTTTTTTTTTAAGTTTTCAAAAACGGATGGTTCGCGGTCTGCAGCTCGACGAATGGGAGGATGGTAGAGCGACAAATTAGGTATTTTAACCATCTCCGCGTTTATCTCTAAATCATAGACAAACACTAAGTGTTGATTTTTTTTGGCAATTTATCAATTTGTCAATATTTGCTGAAGCTTTTCCTCTATTTGCCTTTTTCTGACGTTTCATAAATTAAAAAAAAAAAAAAAAAAGTTTCCGTGTTAAGGGTGGATTTGGGGTTTTCAAGATGATAAGCCTGTCTTATAAATTTCTTTTTTTTGTTTTTGTTTCGAAGATGAGAAACATGTAAAGAATTTTTTGTGTGTTTTGGCATTTGGAATTTGACGCTTTGTCAATTTATTTTTTCATCTCTCTTGTTGGTCACAATATGATTTTAAGTTAGAAACAACAAGAAAACTTTTGCCACCTTGGATTTTCTTATACATTACATACATATGTATGTACCTATGTATGTATGTACATATGTACATATGTACATTTTTTGTTTTGCAAATTTTTGTTTGCCAAGTTTCTTGGAATGTCAAATCATCATAATATAATTTGGTATGGGAATAAAGAAGGAATTGCAAATTATGGATTTTCTCTCTTTAAATCAATTTGAAATATAAATACTTTTATACTTTAAGTTGTGTTTTCAAGGATTTCTTTCCTTTTTTTTTGAAAAATCCTTCAAACTGAATTAATTTATTTATGTATTTTAAAATTGATGCGAAATTTCGAGGTAATTTTATGTTAAAAAATGAAATGAATAATTTTGTTCGAGTTGAGCTTAGTTGTCATAGAGACTTCATCGTTAGCATCGTTGTTTCTTATTTTATTTAAATTTGTTATGGAATAGATAGTTAAGTGCGAAAATCAATATTGAACGTATTATTGTAAAAAATCTTCTATCAGAAAAGTAGGTGTTTGCATAATTTTTATAAAACTAACCAAGTAAAAATTAAATCCCCAAAACGATACTTGACAATGTTGGAAAAATTATACTTTTAGAAACAAAAGTTTAACAAATAAGGTTTCTTTTTGTATAAAACAAAATACGAACTTTTTTTAAAGTTTTATAAAAAGGAATTGATAACAGTTTACTAGTAATCATTACATACAAACTAAATTAAAACACCACATGTATAAGAGACAGTGTCGAAAGTATTTTTCCTCCTATTTTCATATTAACAGTAAAATTTCACCTATATCGTAAGAACAGTTTTTGAGAACTTTTAAAAATCGTATGATTGGTCACAGTCCTAAATTTTTTTTTTACAGAAGAAAACTGAATACGCTATTAAAATATTATTAGAAGAACCTTTAGTGTGAAAGAAACTTAAATTAAATAAAAGTGGCCCTAATTCGTTGCCTTGAGGAACCTTTGCTTTTGTAATGCGAGTGATTAAAGAAGAGTTTAGATAAATTATTTATATACCAATAATTTATAAAAACCTACTATGTTGTCAAATTATTTAATAAAGGATTTTATTAATATGCCAAAAATCAGAGTTGTAAGAGAATGCAATATTGTGATGTTATACTCCGAAAAGTCCCATTCATTCAACTGATTCTTCGGGAATACATCAGAATTTATCATCTCATTCTTTTAACTTCAGAAATCAATTCTAATTCTATTTTGAAGTCTTAAATAATTTTAACATCAGCAGCAGTCAAAAGGAACTAAATAAAAAGAATGCATTCTTCTTGTTGCTGCTTGTAGTCTTTAAAAAGTCTTTTACATTGTTTGCAGTAAAGACACTTCAATACATTGAATGCATTAAAAAGACTTTAAGAATGCAAAGGATGTAAAAGACTTTTGAAAGACTTCAAAGACTGCAAGCAGACCAAAAATAATGCATTTTTATTCATTTTGTTAAAAGTTTTCTATAAATGCGACAGATAACAAGACTCAAACCCTGATTCAGAGGTTCAACATGAAATCTTTAGCCATACTTACCATGGGTCACAACCATAAGAAAGATCAATTAAATAGTCGGTAAATAAAGTCAATAAATTATGAGAATTCATTCTCTCCAAAAAAATGTCAGAAACTACCAAAAACCTAGTTCTGACAGTTCTAAGCCTAAATCGTGAGGTCTCCTTTGACATTTTTCGGCTGTTTCGGTTTAAAGTTTTCGAGAATTTCGAAATTTCTGTGAGGAAAAAAAAAACTTGGTGCTGCTATAAAACCTAAATTACGGGTTTTCAGCCACTCCTGAGTGTTGTCCTATGGAAAGAACTCTGGGTCTCCATTCAATAAGCTTTTGGTTAAACAATAGACCACACATCTTTTTTAACGGGGGCAATGTGTTTACTAAGTACTCGAATTCTAATCTAGAGGCTGTGAGATCAAGTCCTACCATGGGCAGTATCTTTTTCTATTTCCTCTTGTTTCAACTGGGTACCACCCTGTACTGCACAGCAATCTATTTTCTTATCCTTTTTCTCCTACTTCTTCTCCTTCGGCTGGTATGTGATCGTAAAAATAATTTAAAGCTTAAAAATAACCCCTTGATGGATAGTGGCCACGTTAAACTCTTAGAAAAACTATGTCTTGGCTAGAATTGGTGATGTCGCACAAATTGCATCATTTTCTGCAACGGGTCGTTTTTAATCTGATAGATTTATCAATCTTAAGTCCTATAAGTAAACAAAAATTGTCGAAATAATTTGTGGTTTTAAGAACTAGAAAATTTCGTTTACCTCAAATTTTTCTTTGTCCTGTATTAAAAGGAGTATTGAAGAGTCAAAAGTAAGATTTTTTCCTAACACAAGTACTAGAGCCATTATTACTAAAAATAAAGTATTGTTCCAATTATCATCCTGCCTCTGAACATTACTAACATTCCATCACTCTTTCCCACTATCGTCAATATACTATTCGACTCATTGAATTTCAAAGTCGATCAATTCTCTTAAAATTCAATCTTTACCTTCGCCTTTTCAAAATCAACAATCACGGTCAGAATTTATTTCCATCAGTTTTCATTAAAATTCCAATTAAAACAATACTTCAAGTTCTAATTTCAAAACTTCCATATAGTTATACAAGCGTTGAGTATATCTATACTCTATAGCTACAAGTATATGTTTGTATATTGTAGAAATTATGAGTATATCGAACGTCAGTCATGTCATAAATTCAATCTTAATTGAACCCTGATGCCTGGGAATAAAATTAAAACTAGCACGTTCTTTCCGTATATATGTATGTATGTTTGTAGTAATATCACGTACACTAACTCGTTATCTCAAGCCAATGACCTTACATCGCATCGTTTAGACACTCACTCATACTTGTACATACCTAACCTACAATACCGCGCACTCAATACAGGCCTCCAAGTCCTCATCCTCGACTTCGCCTTCACCGTGCGTCGCCATATCGCCGCCGTCGTCGTCATGTGTGCCTTCGATTTTCATTCATCACAATAAACGATGTTGATAAAAATAAACGATCAACTTTTTTTTTCTTTTTTTGTATACCATAAATAACTCAAGTTATGATGTAGCCAGCGTATGTGAAACAAAAACTTACAACCAGATTTATTCCGTAGCGACGCGGCACGGAACTGCTGCTGCATTACACACGTACCTTTAGGTTCTGCAGTAACTACTTCCATTACTTCCAACAGGGGGCGGTCAACATTCAGCAGAACAACAGAAACTCACGCTGAATACGTTCATTTTTCCGTAATTACAGACATCATAACTGCGATGCATAGATTCTAAAATGGCGTCATTAGTGCTGTCCAAATGGCTTGAATCTACTACAACCGTCACGTCCGTCGTCGTCTTAGTCGTCGTCGTCGTCTGACATTGTGTCTGTCGTTCAAGTTCTCTTCCAATTAGTTGTGTGACAAATGAAAACCCTTGCCTCCTCGCACAGTCATTTTCATTCCGTCAAGGGTTCCAAAACAAGATTCCCATCACCATCATAGAATTTCTAGACACATCACGGAACCAACATAGCAGGAGGAAAATAGACCAGCAATGACATGCATGGGCTGCACGGGAAACATCACGCTGAATCAATGGGAACTTTTTCTAGCTTCATGTTCGTGTTCGCTATGAAAAGCTCCTTCCTACACTCACCGTCGTCATCATCATCAGCCAAGTGCAAGTTCACCTTGAGAATCGCCTCCATGGCCATTTGTCATGTGAGTCAGACATGTTTTTCTTCACTTTCAGAGCAAACTCACAATTCACAATTCACAAAGTCTTAAATTATTTTATTTTTATATTTTGTTTTTATTTTATAAATTTTACTCCTGGAACTCATTAAAATAAATGAAAAGTGATAGAGTGACTTTAGAGGGCTTGTTGTTTGGCCTGACACTTGGTTGGATACCGGGACCAGTGTGGGAGGGATTAGATTCCGCCATGCATCGCATCGTGTGGAGATGGGTTATCCATCATATTTATATGCTGAAACAATTCACATCACAGCACGCACTGAATAACTTATGACTTTATTAATGTAAAAATAAATTTAAAAATAATACAAGAGTGAATATTTTAAAAGTTTTATTCATATTCTAATTTAGGGATAGCATGCTTCTGTTTTAACATAAATTAAAATTTAAATAATTGTGGGTGGCCAGAAGTGGCTATTTTTTTTATATATATTTTTGTTAAACTTAACTTTAACTACACAGAAATATTTGTTTTAGGTATACAAATATTGAAGTTGTAAGTTATGATTTTTAGAATTTATAAGCAAACTTTACTTGACATTGCATTTTATAAATAGATATCTACATATGTACGGAGTAGAATCACTTCATCTTAGCGACTGAGGCTATCAGATGAAACAATACAAACACTTATTCAAGACAGATTGACAGAGGAAAGAAAGAACAAAGAACAAAAAGAAAACTCTTAAGATAACTGATAATTAAAGTGATAATTCGACAGTTGTAGTTTCAAAGTGACAAGTAGAGGATTTACAATTAATTTGACATAATTTTTGTCATTAGAAACACAGATGTTTATATGAATACCAAAAAAACAAGTTCTTGACTTCGAAAATTTTCTATACTGTGGTCATTGACAGTGTTTTGGCATGTTTAATGTCAAGTTTAAGTACAAAGATGTCCATATGAATTCAAAAGAACAATAACAGATTATAAATTTTGTAAGACTTTTTTCGAACTACAGATATTCTCAGCGGGCACTGCACCCGGATTAACACGACTGACAAAAATGCCATAAATATCTGACAATTATTGACATAACTTACGATTATGGACATAAGGAAAAGTTCGTGCGACTGACAAAAAAGCAATTGTATTGCAAGTTATGACGATTGCGTTGCGTCTTAGTTCTCGACGTGTGAATTCAAGGAATTGTCTTTTTTTGGATTCTTATTTGTAAAAAAAAGTCTTTAAAATTAAGTTCATGGTTTGGTAACCGAGAAAACAGTTTTATAAGTTAAAATTATAGCTTTTTTGAAAGTCTTACAAATAGAGCACATGTAACGTTACTCGTAAGTAATTTTTAACTGAATTCTTTTGAAAATAATGTCTTAATAAAAATATTTATAAAATAACGAAAGTTTCAATTTAAATTTGTTTGTTTTTTGATAACAAATCAACACTAGTGAATTAAATTTAAGGAAGAACACTTTTTCAGTTTATGTTAAATGTTTTTTTCCTTCTTTTAAATTCGTCCACTTTTGACAAAAGATCAGCGTGTTAGAAACCCTGATAAAATTGAGAACCTTCGCGAAGATAGTCACTTTGATTTGGTGCGAAGGCTTAAGTTTCAAAGATTCATTTGACTTGTCGACTTCGGGATATCCTGCAATCCGACAGCGATTTTTGAGCAGTTCAGAAATAAGAACTGCCCCCCCCCCCCACCGTATAACGGTACCTCTCTGAAACCAGGTCGAATCAGGAAGTACCTTAGACCTCACTACTAATGCACAGTTTTGGTATGGAGGACCCTATTATTTCTTCAGCTACTCGTGGGAACTATGTATATGCCAAACAATCAAAAAATATAAAAAAACAGAAGTTCAACACTGTGCGGGAAGTCAACGCTAGTGAATATGCTGATCGTATGCAGAGCAATCTTCATGGAGACGGTCCGATCCCAGAAGTGGCGAAATACATGAAGAGGATCCCTTACAAGCATTCGCAAAATCGGGCCATAAAAAGGGAGTCATCAACCAATAATCAAGTGAGAATACCTCCCGGGCTAAAGGCTGCTGATATTCTAACAATGTAAGTGCAACACCGGTCCTCTTCATGAGCTTGGTTAAGAAGGTGGCCTGCATGATCCTTGAAGGAAAGGACTAAGTAGAGCGGGTTGGTACCTCTGCTTTCTAGCAAAAGGTCTAACATTTTCAAGAAGCCAGGAAAAAGGTAAACGAGAGGAAGACTGAACCAGTGCTTCGTAGAAATGTTTTGGAGGGAAAAATGAAAAGCGATCAGTTAACTCCTCCCCTTAGACAGTTGCAAAAAAGACAAAGCCGGCAGCAAGTGGTTCGGTGAAATTATCTTAACCATAAATCGCTGTTATTTGTTCAAAGATAATTTTTTTTTAAAGCTTAATTTTAAAGCAAAAAAATTACCAAATTTAAACAGTTTTATTGTTGGAAAAAATTAATTTTCTTTAAATTTCTGTATGCATAAATAAATTATATATATTACAAAAATATAACAAAGTTATTAAGATTTTACAACCAAGCAAAAATTAAGTTGATAACTTTTTGCCTTTTTTTGTTGATAACAATTGCCAATACCAATGAAAAAATAATACCAGGACTTTCACTTCTATGCTTCAAGTTTATATACTTGAATACGTTTTCCTTCTAAAGTAGGTACTTCAGTTTCTTAAAACCTTAATTTTCAGGTTCATTTAAATAGAAGCTCAGTATTTGATCTAAAATTCAGTTTCAAAAATATTATTATAATATTGTATGTTCTTCTTTTTTGTTAATTCAAGAACAAGCTGGTAAAATCGTACTGCAATACTAAAATACTTTAAAAAAATTAGAAATAAAAAACTCACTGCTAAGCTGAATCATATAAAACGACAAAAATTTAAAAATTTAGTGAATATAAATTAAATATACAACAAATATTAATATAAATGTATTGCTTCATATTTTCAGAATTTTTAAATTTGTTCCAATAAGTTCTAAATTATATTAAAATAAAATATGAAAAACTGGGGGATTTCGATCCTATTGTTGATTTTTTTATGACTTAACTACACTTTTGTTGTTATCAAATTTTTCTCATCAAACTAAACATTTCCTTATTCACGAAAGTAGGTGTATTTTTCATGTCAATATTCGTATATGTAGCTCATTAGCTAAAATTCGAATATTACAAATATCCGCCTTTATTTCGAAAAGTGGAAGTTTTCGATTACACCATAATGGGTGTCCGAAACCATCTCCTCCAAAATCAAGGTTTCATATAAATTATAAGGAAACAAACATGCAATTCATCAATTTTGTAATTTTAATAAGAAGAATTTTCGTGTCATTCCAAACCACTATATATGTATGTGTCCAAATTCATTAACTTTTGGCATCAATATCATTTTTAAATAGTTGTGAAATGTTTACACGAAGATTCCATATTTCCATATTGTTATTAACTCATTTCCGTTTTTCATTGGAAAACAAAAAACTTAAATGTCAGTGTTTAAATGAACGCCGCCCTGACGTACGGTGTCGTTGTGCCCGTATATATTTGTCTAAAAAATTTGAAACCTATTTGCAATATCGAATTCTTAATAAATTTGCTAGCTCCTCTCATCGCCGCCGCCATGAATTGAGTGTATATATCCATTATGAGTAATCATTTCATCAAACAGTCCGTAAACAGAAATTGTCTTTTTTTCCCAAACGAACATACCCAAGCGTCATTTCACTTTTACTCAGAACTTCTCGTATTTTATGAATGTCTGTTGTCACATCATTATAACGACGAGTTATGAGTATGCAAATAATAAAAAAATAAACAAATAATAAGACACAATTATTTAATATCTGTTTTCCGCCAACGACCGACTGACATATTCACACAATGGCGGGGCAGCGCAGCGCAGCGCAATGTGGCGAACAACAAAGAACTTGGCATCGGTTTTGGTTAAGTTTAAGTCACAAGCGATGCCACACCACCGCCGCCGCCATCTCACCGGGCCTATGGCCTGTCGGTCGATTGTCCGGTTTTTCTGGTCTGTCATTCGGTTGGTCCGTCTGTCCCTCCATCATGATGTGCAATCGCAAAGATGATTTAAAATTCCTTCCACATTACAGTACGAATAGTTGTAGTGTGCCACCACCCCACTAGCACCTCTCACCCAACCACGCCTCATTCACGAATTATTAACTCGAAATATTTATTATGTCGTTTTCTTGTTTCTTTGTTCTTGTTCTTCTAAATTTAGGCGAGCATTATATCAGCCATTACAAGCTATTTCGGTTCTTAATAGAATAACTTGGCGATTGGCGAACGAAGCAAGTTATTGGAGCAGAGGCCGCGCCGCGCCAAGCCGCCCGGTTCGGAGGAGACCGAAGAAAAATTGAAAAATAAAAGTTGACCGCACAGTTTCCTTTTTTTTTTCTTTTGTTTCTGTTGTGGTTTTAATTTTGAATACTTTCGTTTGCAACTATGACGCAAAGTCTTAAGTCAAAATTTGTTTAATTTGATATGAACAGGGTGTTTTCAAATATTAACAATCAAGTGTATCTTGTGAGGCTTCTTTGAAATGTATTAAATAAAAATAAACAAGGCCTCAAAATGCACTCCTGTGGTATGCCATGAAGATATCTTCAGCATGAAAGAAAATAAACCAAGTTTAAGTTTTTTGGATTGGAAGTTTGGCTGCGATATTTTATGTGATTTATCTTATCTGAAATTTTTAGGATAATTTGGTAAAAAAAAATTACAAACTTTATTTAACACCTGAGTATAAAAGTTATCGTGAAATTAAATGAAAGTGCAATTCCACTAAAAACAAAAATGTAAAGTATAGAACCGAGTCTCTCTTATACAACCAAAAAAAGCTGTCAGCTGTTAGTTTTTGGCCAAACGGAAACTTGAAAAAACTATGTTACTTATGTCTGTATGGTATTTTACTATTTTTACAATGTTTTTCATTTTTAATTTATTTAATTTTTTTCTAAAACAAAAATTGCAAATGTAAATTTTAGTGAAAAGCTTAAAACTTTTAATTTTTTTCTGAGGAAACAATTCAACTTTAACCACTCATCAGAATTTAAGTTTTCTGAAAGAATCTACTGTGTTCCATATTAATATGTAATAACAATTATTATAATAATTATAAGAAAAGATGCCACGCCCACTGTGTGCAAAATTTTAAGTTGGTAATCGGTTTAACTCTTATCTATTTATAAGATTTCATGATTTTAACAGCATTGAAAGTGCTTACTTTAATTCTTATAGCGTTTTTGAGAAATTGGGCGGGTAACACGCCCCCTAGATTTGCAAAGAACAATTTTGTATGTTTAGTTTTGGTTGCTCCAGAAGATCATACTTTTTGAGAAATATTAAGGTTTTACTATTTCGGAAAGTTCTTCAACATTTTGATCAGTCACTGACCAAGTGTTTTTATAATTTTTGAAGTCATGTATTCCAAAGACCACTTGGGTTACAAAAGTGAAATATTTTAAAGTGCATTTCCTGTACAAGTATATTAAGCATTTCGAAATTCAAAGTTTGTATAAATTTTTTTGTTTAAATTTTAGAAGGATTCAAGTCGATAGAATTTTTCATTTTGAAACGGTGAATGCTCTCGAACTTAAATGGGTATTTCCGATTTCTTAGGCCCATTTCTAAATTTTGTGATTTAATGTGCTATTTAAGTTTTCTGATCCCGGCAAAAATATTAAGACCTCTTTTCGGTTGAACAAATTTGAAGAACCATCAAATTAATCTTCATTAGAGTTTTGACACTTCGTGGAGTTTATCTCAAAATCATTGAGGTTTTTGAATAATGGTTAAATCATGAACTTATGTCAAATTGAATACGTTACAGATTTTAGAAAGTTAGGAGAAATAAATTTTGAGTTCAGTCAAAGAATGAACACGTCATCATTAGTTTAGATTTTCTGTAACTAGATTGACGTTGGCCTGAGAATGCTTAAGGTTTGTGGAGCAATGATTTTAGTGGTTAGTTGAGATTGCTCGAAATTCGATCTTTGTTCTTAAAATTTTCTTTTTTTATTCACTCTTAACGAAACCCTGAGTTCATGGATTAAATTCATACATTGTTTACCTTTTGTTTTTAATTCAGGACCCTTTACGGATATAACACTTAATTAAACGAAAAGATAATTTTGTTTTAAGCTTATCAATCATAAATCATTAGCTTATTAATTAATGTTGATAAATAAAATTAAATAATTATTTTTCCTCATTTAAACACGTATTATGACTAAACTGATTATCTGTATAATGAATCATTAATTTTATTATTAAAATGTGCCTAAGCGATAACTTCCCCGTTCTGTGCAAAAAAAAAGTGTCCACACTTCAAATATTTTACATTTATATTTTTTTTTTTACAAATGTACACACAAATATATACATATGTATAAAGTGGTTCTAAAATTAATTTTTAAATTGTGAAGCTCTTAATATTGGTGTCTATGAGTCTGCCTTAACTTTTCTCATCATAAATGAGATATTTTTTTTATTTAAAAATAGTATTTACATTATAATTTATGTTTCGGTGTATTTTTGTTCGTTTATATTTTTTTTTTTGTTTTTAAATAAATTTGTGTGTAATGTGTATTGAAGATTTAGAAAATTATTTTAATAAATGTTTAAAAATAAAAAGTGAAATTAATTTATATCACTTAAAAAATTGTTTTAGATCTCGGCAGCTGTTTTGTGACGATTTTGCTATTTTTGTCAGTATTCTAAATTGGTACAAAGAAAATTTTGTGTAGGATTCTTTTTTCTTTTTGAAAAAAGTTTGAACATACATATATCAATTCTTTTAGAATGGGGCATTAGAACATGTGTTAAGTTGTAATTGTATTTATAAAACAGTCAAATTTTAGGATGCTAGTCAGTTTCTTTTGAGACAACGAAATCGGGTTTTCAAAATTTCGTAGCTAAAAGAAAAATACTGCATTTTTTTTCATTTTATTATACATAACTTAAATCGGTACAAAAATCATGAACTCACAGAACAAATTAAAAAATCAAATGAATTTTGTTTGTTTTTGTAGAATTGAGTTTTTTAATTTCAGCTTGATTGGTTAACCTCTGCAATAAAACGAATATTTTGAAATTCACTAGACTCTAGTCAATTAAAACATAAAATATTCGCTTGAAAAAACTTCCCTTAAAATTTATCAAAATGACAAAAAGAAAATTATAGGGCGAGCTGTCATATGTCATGTAGTGAAATGCCAATTACAGTGCTTCCAAGTTGCATTTACATAGTACTCGTATATGTATGTCTATGTATGTATTAATGTTTTTGGTATTTTCGGAGATGTTCAATTTAAAATCAAAATGGCATAGGTATGTATGTATGTTTTTTTCAGATGTAAATTTTTAAGAAATAACAGGTTAAAACGGGAGTACAGTACAACTATATATACAAGTTTCAGAGATAAATTAAATTTAAAAAAACGAACTTTACAGAATTGTTGGGTTAAGTTCGACAAATATAATTTAACCCATCTTAGATGACAATCATTTTTCTTTTTTATTATAAAAAAAAAAATATTTTTTAATTTTTATTGTTTCAATCTTTTAGAGTTAACTTTTCAAATCGCCTTAAAAAAAAACCTTGACTAATTTTTTTACGCTAAAAAGATTATTAAAATATAGACAAAAAGAAAACAATTTTTGCAAAAGTTCTCTTTTTTTATATATAATTTTTGAATTTACTATGTAGTATTGAAATTTTCAAAAATAAGGAACTAGAGTACAATATTTTAAAATTACATTCCATACTTGTTCAACTGTCAAAAACAATTACATTAATTTCATTTCATAAATAAATGAGACAAAATTAAGAAAACTGTTGCCAAATCAAAAAATTTCGATGATGAAAGCCAAGAACCAAACATTTCTCATTTTGATCCCGATTAAAACGAGCTTAGAATTTTTATTTAAATAAGAATCATTAATTGTGTTCAAAATATATAATTCTACCACGAAACAGATTTTAAGATTATTTTACTAATGTTTCTTAAAATTGAATTCCAATCGAACTTGTTTTTAGAATTCTTAACCAAAAATTTAGTTTTTTTTAATCAAAATCTCATTTGAAGTTTTTAGTGTTAAAAATTGAGTCAAATTAGTCTGGAGTATTTAAAAATCACCAATATAACCAATATAAAAAAGAAGGGTAAATTTTGAAAATTATTGACCTTTATTACGAGGTGTACCTATAATTTTAAAACTCTTCAATTTCATTTTTGAGAAATTTCGAGTAAAACGAAAAAAAACCTGTTTAAAGTTGGCAAAGTAAGACCAATTGCTAGCTCCCAAAAAATTAGAGTTCCAAGAACACTTTCTCATACTTAACTCATTTTTGAAAGAAAAAAGTGAAATAAAAGAGTATTGAAATCACACCCTTCATATGCATTCAAATTTCGATTTTATATGTTGGCACAAAACACCTTTTTTGTTCCAAATTTCTTTTCACAATTTTAAAAATAAGTTTGCTAAAAACGTGCCAACAAGTAAAACAAGTTCAAAGTCTTCAGAAAAAAGTTCTTGGTCTTTTATTTCCAAGACCGAAAACATCACATTCGGTCAAATGTGAAGATTTTGCAAACTGTTTTATTTTGACTATTTTGACGTAGTGCATCAGAAGTTATCACCACACGGTACAATTCATTACTTATAGCACTAAATTAAAATTATGCGGCGTTATAGTTACTAAACACGAAAGAAACACCCTAAATTGTGGAAAAACAATTTTTATGACTTCAGTATCACGATGACGCACCTAACCAACTTTTTATTGCCTTTTAATAATTTTGTAGCCAAGAACCTCATCGTAACTATGCTCCAGCTACCGTTCATTCATCAGATCTAGCCCCCTATGACTTATTGCTGTTCCCAAAAAAAAAAGGATGGCAATTTGCCACTCTGAATGGTATAAATATGAAGGGTGTTAAAATTCATGAATAAATTCATATAAGTCTATTATAACCCTGAAATGGGTAAGGTCATTTTTAGGACTTTATTCTCATCTTGTAATACATTCGAAAACAATTTCACAAAATTTTGAATCTAAAAATTGCCTCAATGATAGATTTTTTTTCTTTAAAATATAAATTTTCTAGCTTATTAACAATTAAATAAAACTAAGACAAAAAATGCTTATTTCCACTCCTTTCTACTATTGAAACAATAAAATTCCCCATTTATAGCATATGTTGACTTAAATAATTTAATAACAATAAGTTCATTAAACTGTACGAAGGTTTACTGTCATAATAATTGTTTTTAATATATGAACTCATAAAAATATCGAGTACATATGCATATGAATATTTAAATTTAAGGTCACACCCAAATAAAATTTTTATAAACTTGTTTCACAAAAAAAAAAAACCTAAATTGTTTGTAAAAGATACAATGAACTGCACCTATAGATACTCGTACTAAATAAAACCTCGACCCTCAAATACGAGTAGGTATACTATATTCCAATGACAATCATAAAAAATAATAATAATAATATACACACTGTTTAAATAAACATTCGTAAATTGTGTGCTCAGAATAAATAAATAAATACATAAACTTCACAACAACAACAACAACAAAAAAATCCTAAACTAAACTAAACAAGCAAAAAACATTATCAGGTAGTAAAAACTTATCACAGCTGACATATAACTTAAACGTGACCTGCAAACGAAATTTATATTTTTGTCTATCAAAGTGGAAATCATTTATTGATTTTTTTGTCGATGGTATTCTGTTTTTAATTAAACACCCATAATTAAATATTAAATCAAATGAATTAATATTTAAATGATTACCTCTCGATGCGGACTCGTATTTCTCAAGTCCTAGATACATACGGGGGAGAAAAAGTGCAAACGTATATAAAAAATTCAACTACTATCCGATATCAAAAAATTGCCACCCTCATTCGAGACGAGGCCAAGCCAAACGAGACGAGGCGAGGTAAGGGCGATCCGAGTCGAGTCGAGAAGACTCGCTGTATAGGGATTTTAAGTTATATTTATAAATGAGAAAAAAATCAATAAACTTAATTAAAATGCAAAATGCTCTTGTGCATAATATAATCAATGTATATAGATAGAAAGATACATAGATAGATTATAGATAGATAGATAGATACAGACCTCTGCTGCTCCGAATGTTATTGTTGTTGTTATTAATTTTGCTGATTTCTTCCAATATTTACCGTGTAGATTTACAAAAATGTTTTTTTTTTTCTATCTTTTGTTGCCTGTACAAACTTATCTAATACTCTGATGAGATTTCGAAGGCTTATAGTGTGTAAATATATATTTTGCTGGCTTTAATTGATATCAACTATAGCACCACACCGGTTATAGAATTAAGCCGAAACACAATCACACACAATTAACTTTTTTTTTTTATTAATCTACGACAATTATTTATATTATTAGATACACTCTCTTCTCACATATGTAGATTGTAGATACATTTATAAACTAAGCTAATATAACAATAGCAATTAGCATAGATACATTTGAATATTTACACAGATACACATACATATATCAAACATTTGTACACGACGACGCGGGAAACAACAATGAATCAAAGACTAAACTCACACAATTTGTGAAAAAACAACGACGACAAATTACACACACTCACACACAGAGTTTGCTATCTCAGGGCAAATTTTATTTATGTAACTTTTTTTTTCTCCCCACTGTTGTTGTTGTTGTTGAGATTCAAACACCTTTTTTCTTGGTTTTCGATGAGATTTTCATAAAATCACGACTGAAATTTAATTAGATTTTTTTTCTCTTCTATACAAGTCATCAAATGCACCGCACCGCCAGGAAGAAGAAGTATTTTTTTTATTTTTTTTCGAATACGAGTAAGTATCAAAAAGTTATGTAAATATTTTTGTTCACAAACTTATATTTCCGCGTGAGGCTTATTTTTGTTTTGTTATTTTATTCTATCCAAACATAAGAAGATAGTGTATGAATCTATATTATTATCAAAAAAATTAATTAAAAATACTTTATCAACACTTTACACAAGTTTATGATAAGAAAAGGACATAAATAAACAAACAAATCCAAAGGAAGACGAACAAGAAGATACAAAAAGCAAAAAAAAGTGCAATAAACGCGATTCCGTACATATTCGTAGATTTATATTATATTATTTGTATATAGATGGATATTGTGTATTAGGTGGTATCTATTAGGTTTTGGGGATAAAGATATGGAGACAAAAATCTATCTATGGCAAATTCAAAGATTCAAACAAAAACAGAGAATAATATAAGGAATAAATTGTGTACGGCACTTCTTCTAGTAGTATGTGGATGTGAATTGTACTGAACTGTAGTATATACGAGTGTACGAGTGTATCAAAAAAAAAAAAAAAAAAAACAAAAAAAAAATAATATAAACTAGGACACACAAACACAGATGTGAAATCAAATAGAAGTCCTTGATCTGTTACTCTGCTTTATGTCGATTTTTTTTTTTTTTTAATTTTGTATTTTGTTTGTTGGTGGTGTGCTATTTGCTGACTTTCATCAGGAGCAGCAATAACTACGACGAATGACAAAGACGAAGACGAACGCACCAACACCGCAGGACGCTAGGACACTATAGAACGACACGGATGTTTTACGACGAATTGGGCAAAGTGTTGTATGTAATTTGAATTAAGAGTCTCCCCGGAGGACCTTTTTGGTAATCATCAGCTATGGTAGCGGCAGCAGCAGCAGTAGCAGCACGACTTGACTCGACGAGAATTCCGACGGAAATGAGGTCAACGAGATTTCTAGTCGAGACCATTACCGAAACCCCAACAAGGATTCAACAAATTCTGTGATGAAGCTGATTGAGAGAAGCGGCGGCGGCGCAAGTAAGTGTTATGCAGTGGGTGGTTTGGGATCCAAATCAAATACAGAGAGCAAGGAAAATACCGTCCACATCCGTGAGGAGAGAGAGTAACACTGACTGCAAATTGAGAGAGAGTGTGTGCTTACGAGAGAATCTCTGATACTCTCGAGAGAGAAAGAGAGACGATTTTCATAGTAGGGGTAGTTTTTTACAACCCGGGAATATGTCACAGGATAAACCTACACGAGCTGGTCATGGTACGAAATGTCAAGAATGCCAAAAAGATAAAGAAAAAAAAAAAAA
The DNA here is from genome assembly GCA_905146935.1 of Scaeva pyrastri. NCBI lineage: Eukaryota > Metazoa > Arthropoda > Insecta > Diptera > Syrphidae > Scaeva > Scaeva pyrastri. Next base: position 56,283,293 of record LR989929.1, read on the forward strand.
AAGAACTTCAAATCAAAACCCACGTGACTCGAAAGTAATGATTATTATTTTCTTCGTCTAAATTCTGTAATAACAAGCGATTTAGCAATAAATGCTAAATTTAATCTTATCCATTTAACCAGCAGCTAGAAAGACCATCAGAAGAAAAAAAAAAGGTTCAAGTATCCCTTTATGCAAATTAGATACAAGGTTAAAAAGTATCTATATGCGGTAAGTATTATAAATTCAAGATGAGACCAAAGAATTTATATTTTTTGGGCGGTTTTATTCCTCTTCTTCTTTTTCTTCTTCTAACGATATGATGCCCTAAACGATGTTGTAATGTTTATTTTATATTATTTTGTAATTGATGCTTGACCCAAATTTAATTGCAGAAAAATGAAAGAAAAGCAAAAGATAGAAAACTTCTCTTGATTTGTTTAAAATGGAAAATGCGTTGTTTACAAATACACGAGTGTTCTAGTACTTGCTCGTGTATTATAGGCGTTGGTTTATATACACAGAAGAAGAAAAACTGTGGCATAAGTTTCAAAAAATACTGCATACGAGTGGATCGAAAGTTTTTTTTTTCGTTTTTTTTTTTTGGAAAGTTTACAAGAAATAAAATCTATTTATTGATATTATTTTAAGTGGCCACTTGTGTATCTTGGAGTAATTGACATTTAGAAGATTATTTGGTAATTTATTTGTGAGAGAAAATTTTTTAGTTGAATCAGGAGAGAAATCGGATTTAGTAATTGATTTCTGACTCATCTTTAAATTTAAGGTCAAAGGTGTTTTAGAAAAATGTGGATGGTGTTTTAAGGAAGTATTTGGAAGGATGTTATGTAAATCGCACACTAACAAAATACACATGCAGAAGATGGTTTTTTCAATGCCAGTTACGAAACGAGGTGTGACGGAGAGGTTAAATATCCTTTTTTTAAGATAGTTTTTTTTTCTGAGATTGTTAAGTTACCTTCAGAAACAAAAAAAAAATAATATTTATTTCTTTTAAAAACCTTTCCTTTTGCTGAGACTCTCAATATATTTGAAGTTGACAAAAAAACGATACTTCATAAAAAGAAAACGAGGCGAGAACATTTGTCCCTGCCTTGACATTAGGGGAACGATTTTTTGGGTGTTAAAAGGATTGATTTTGTTATACCAGCCTTAAAAAGAATTGTGAGGTGTTTTTTTTTTGCAGTGAAGTAGGATTTCCCACAAAAACGTATATCCGCAGTTGTGCGATTTGTTGTTTGACAGATATCAAAACAAAAGTTAGTGGGTTTTGGTTTTCTTGAAAGCGTTTTAAAAGGACTCTTTGTCGCATTAGTAACTCTTATGCGAGAAACAGATTGACATATCAGCAACTTCAACAGCAACTTTGACAACCACTTTACTAATTTAAAAAAAAAATGGTTTTAAATGGCTTTGATGTTGATTTTGCTGTGCAAAGGCTGCCAACCTTAAGGCTACAGTTTTTAAATATATTTTTACGGCAAAATAATTTTTATATTATTTGAATTATTTTGTGTGTTTTTAAATACTCTTCAGTTTTGTTTGCTGTCAAAATCGCTGTTGACGTTGTAATCTATTTTACATGACTTTTGTTGTCGAAGTTCTCTTTGCTGTCGCTGTTGAAATTGCTGTTTCAATCTGTTTCTCGCATTTTATATCACTGTTCAACTAAAATATGAAGTCATGATCATGAGTTACTAAAATTAGATAGCTAAAACCTCTGCTGTTCCTGCTACAAAAACTCTTTGGTTTAGAAGGGATTATACAGCATTCTATGACACCAACACGATACGAAATGCAACGATTTTCTATCAACAGCCTTTTCAATTTTGTCACGTTTTTGTTTTACGTTAGATTGGTTGCATCTCAAAAACAGCAGAAAACGTTAAAATATCTAAACTCTCAATGAAAAATGAAAAATGCTGAACAACAAACTATACCTACTCTACGAATTTTTCAATTTAATTTTTCAAGCTAAACTCAAGTTTACTTATGTCTTATTGATCAATCCACATGTAACATACGTCAATTTATTCGAATTGTCATTAAAATTGAAAGTTTGTTAAAACTCTCGATTTCAAAATTCATTTTTTTTCAAATTCTTGAAACTCGAGCAAAAGTTCTGCTTATTTCAGATTTTTTTTTTAAATTAAATTTAACAATGGTCATCTAGAAATATTTCAAAAACAACGATTTTAAATAGAATCTCCAAAATAAATCACAAAGTATCAAAACCTTCTAAAATAGTATTTTTCAGGAGATGCACATAAAAAGGTTGAAATTTTCACGTAAATAAATTATTTTTTTTTTAAGGCTTGAACACTTTAAAAAAAAGAAATGAGCACTTGGAAATATATACAATTTTAAAAGACTTTTTTGAAACTACTTAAATTTCCATGTGTAGCATTTGAATGAAACAGTTCCGATATTCAATTGATTTTCCAAAAAAAAAAAAAAACTAAATAATTCACAAGATCTTTAAAAATATTGGTTTAAAAAACTAGAAGACAGACTAAGAAAAAAAATTTAGAGGAATTTAGGTAACCTTTGAAACTACTAGGAATTTTGAATGCCGTCGTTCTTTTATATAGTCCTGAATTAACCAAACTTGAAATATAAATATCGGTTTACATTGCATTAAATTCAAAACTATTGATACGAATTACCAGAGATCTTCTTCAAAACTTAACAGCAGAGCACGCTTTAATCTCATTTTCTAGACACGTCTCATAACCCGACACCTAACTTGTAGGATTTTATTTATGTTCAATAAGCCGGGTTCCTCTCAAAACCGCACATTTGTTTCAATATTATCAGTGTCAGAAAATTCATTCCAAAATTTATATATTTTTTTTTTAATTGTCCAGGCTGTAAACAGGACAAATGAAAACAGAAAAAAAAAAAACATGCTGACCCTATACATAAGCCTAAGAGTGACACTAAGTTCTAAAGGTTCAATCCACTGATAATACTATGCATAATATTATTCCCATGGGAAATAAAACTACAAGAACTATCCCTTTCCTAAAAACAAAAAACCTGGCCCAATTCTCTTCCTGTTAACTTCAATAAAAACAAAAACCCATCTACCAAACCCAGAAAGGCTTAATTATTCACAAAGGTACCTGAATTACATAAAGGTACGAGCCGAGCATACCTATCCCAATTATTCCCTCCAAACCTATTCGAATAATGCATCCCGATAGAAGATACACGAATGTGTACATCGGTACCTACCAATACCCCCAAAACAAGAGATTTGCATTCAAATTGGTTCTCGAATTAACAGCCACTTATGCAACACCCCATCCAATACAAAAAACCATCTCAAAGATATACACACTAATGGCATAGTATCTTTCTCTCTCTTTCTCTGCAATTTGGTGTTAAATTCCTTTTTGAAGTTATTTCCACACCCCGTCCCGGTATTTCAGCAATTGCGATGTAACACCCGACGAATTCAAAATTCATCCGATTACAAATTTGTAAACGCAAAAAAAAAACAACAAAAAACCAAAAACAGATTCACTTCTAGATTCTTTTGTTTGGATGTTGTATCTTATTTTTTTTTATTTTGAATTTATTTCTATTTCAAATCACAGAATGCACTTTGTTCGCAAAAGAGGCAGAAGAATAACACAATAAACGAGTATCAAAAACAAAACAACAACAACAAAGAAAACCACAAACCATCATTTGAGTAGGATAAGCGATATATGTATGATGTATGTATGTAAAGGCAAAAATACTCCACCAACACGAAATTCGAGGAAATGTCGGTCGTCGCCGTCGTCGTCGGTCGCCACCGTATCGTAAGCGTATAGATACAGTTTAGATTATTTTATCGTATATTATAGGTCTATGGTAGAAAGATACATTCGATTTACCGATTTGTGGATTTGCCGATTCACCACCGTTGCGTCACACTCGGAGTTCGTTTGTGAACTGCCACTAAAATCTGGGAGCGTATTTCGCACAAGCTAAGCGCTGCGATGCGATGTGTTCAATTTCAAAGCCCTGGAATTCACTTCATTGCCACTACTGCCTCCACCACTTCTCCATCTCAACACAAAACCCCAACCCTCTAGACTCTAGAGGCAGAAGCAGCAGTGGCAGTCGTATACAAGAATCATCGGCATTAGCACCAGCACCAGCACCAGTACCAACAGTAGCAGTACCAGTAGCACTAGCGGCAGCAGCAAAAACAACAACAACAACACAAAAGCAAATCTAACCAACTGAACACATTCAGTGTCATATTTTCAAATGAAAACGGCATATTCACGAGTCACTTCGACTATAAAAGGGGGTGGTTGGTCGGGTTTTGGGTGTCGAGCGGTAGCAGCGGTAGTGGTAGCGGTAGCGGTAAGTGGGTCGAGTTCGAGTCCACCACCCGTACGTACCGTAACTCCATTGAGAGTAAGTCAGCCTGCCTATGGCAGAGAGACTGCAAAAATGTTCAATGTTTACGTTTTTACTCTCTTACTCTCTCTCTCTAGCTTTGTGTTTTCTCTCGGCATTTTTCCCACCCTGTGGCCTGTCAGTGTCGCTATCGCCTCACCCAACATCCGCATCCGTCCCTTTGCCAAGCATTTCGTCACTTGCGTCACTAAAATTCAACATCCATACAACGAAGACGACATAGCGAAGCGTATAGCGGCACGTCTAGAGATTTGTTTTGTTTTGACGTTCGTAACTCGGTTTGGTTTATTTTTACCTCAATGTTCGTTCGTGCGGCTGTCACTCAGTCACGATGATTCATCCGTGGTGAGTAGCACAGTTTTAAGATCCACATCCACACAACTCAAATTCACCACATCCATCCCCACCACACTCACTCAAGACTCAACTGTTTCGAGTGGAAATTCGAAATAAATGTTGAACCCAAAGACGAGAATGACAGCTCCCAGCAGCCCTCTCAAGCTGGGGGGGATTAGTACTTCTGACAGAAGTGGGTGGCGTTGGCGTTGGGGTTGGGGTAACACAATGGGGGGATGGTTGGACTGCTGGTTTAAGTTAGTATGTGATTGGAATTCAAATGTATTAATTTGTTTAACTTCTTCTCATGAAATTTAAAAACAAGAAGAAGAAAGAAAAAAAAAACGAGAAAAAGAAAATGTTTTGTTTTAGAAGAGGATTTCGTATCTGACTTTTGAGATTAGGAAGAAAATTCAGGCAAATCAAACTCACAAATTTGAGAATAAATTTAGATATGCTGCATATTTTATTTTTCAAAGGGGATGTTGTCAGGAAGTGGTGAGGGTGAGGGGGATGTGATGGAAATGAAGACTGGAGACTGGAGACTGAGGAGCACGCATAATAATTCTTCTTTCTTTTTTTTTGCAAACAAGAATTTAACTGAGAATTATTTGTCAGCAAGTTTTTGTTGTTGTTGTTGTTATTGTGTATGTACATCGTACATCACACTTAGTGGTATTAAAGTTACTCCTAACACAGAGAGATAAATTATAACAATCAATAAATCTGTGGCGGAAACAGTCGCGGGGATTTTTTTGTTTTTTTTTTTTTTTGAGAAATTTAAAATAGAAAAAGATTAATTGTGAAGCTAGTCTTTGGGGTGTTTACAAAAATTGAGTAAACGAGATGACAGATGAGTAATGGTGTCATTTAAGTTTGTGATATAAGAATTAATTAAGAAAATGTGATTTAGGTTAACTGAAAATACTATATTGAAGTTTGTTGTTTTTTTTTTTCAAGTAAGAAAAATTAGTTTTAAGTAAGAAAATCATCGTTAGCAAGAAAAAACAACATAAAAAAAAAAATGTTTCATAGAGTGTTAAAAAAAGTAAGTCGGTTTTTTAAAAGAATGTTTTTTATGCCTGTTGTCTATGGTTTGACAGTTGAGAATGTCAAACTGTGTTGACATTTCTCGTTTGGTAATTTATGATGAATCGTTTAACGTCATAACAACGCTTCCAAATTGTGGAAATTTACTTTGAAAAAAGTCTGTTCGCAAATTTTATAGACCATTTCGTCCATTTACGGTTAACAAGCAAGGAAGTTTTCTAATTACTAATTTTCTCTACTGTCGCAGGAATGTCGATTCCCCATCGTTCTCAAGTTGTTGACCTTTAGCCTTCAACTTCGAGGACATTTTTTTTTTCGCATTTTTGCTGATTGATGAAGTAATGAAGCCAATTTCTATTTAAATGGATTCGTTAATACGAAAAATTGCCTTACGAGTACAGGAAGCGAAGATAATCTTTAAACCATTAACGAATCGCCATTACACCCATTGATATTGACTGTTTGGTGCGGCATTATCGGTCTGTATTTCGTTCAAAATGAAGAAGTAATTGCGACTGACGTTATAGTAAATGAAGAGCACTATTTAGCAATGGTAACTGTTTTTTATTTCTAAAAAAATTACTCGGCTACACATCGACGATGTTTGGTTCCAACACGACATTTGGTTTCAAAAAACAACCAATACTTTATGATTTAAAAAAAACCAAGAATATTTATGAAAGGGCTAACTTGACGAGGAAGCCTATTCTGTGAACAGTTCTACAGCCTGATTTTTGATACTTTTGATTAAAAACTAATAAGCATTTCAATCAGTGGGTACTTTCCGAATGACATTACATATTTAAAAAAAAATCTGGAAAATCGTTCTCCTCAACTTCTTTATTTAAAATTCTTTAAAAAACATTATGTGATAAGATAGAAAAAATAACTGACAGGTTGCCGCAAAATTTTCTTTCAAAGCGACAAAAATAATAATTTGGTACACTTGAGCGTATACGTACTTTTTTTAAATTCATTATTTCTTCCAGTTTTGTTAGAAAAACAAATTATTATGATCCAAAATACTTATTCAGTTCAAAAAACACATCGAGTTGAAGGTACATACATAGGTACATAAATGGTATAAGCCTTGAAATCAAATCTTAACAGTTAAATTTGTGTTGACCCACTTTCCCCATGCATTTTTGTTAAACCAAATAATTAAAAATAACGGCTATAACAAATCTTTGCAAAATATTTTTAAAAAATTCGCAAATTTACACCACAAAATAAATCAAGCTTGTATTTTGTGTCGTCCGCAAATCTTACTCAATATTTTATCATCATCCGAATGACCAGATACAAGTTTTTTTTTGTTTTTGTTTTATGTTTACAAAGATACAAATTTGAAAGAAATACATGAGAAAAAAAAAAACAAAAAAGATACGAGTATCTTCAAATTTGATTAAGACCACAATTCAACAATAAAAGCCATCACTGGTATGCAGACACACATCAGCACAGCATAAGCAATCAAAAATATTATGAAGCGATGATGTTATGTTGCGAGCTTCCGGTTTACTTTTTTGAAGTGGGTTCCATAATAATAAATAATTTTATTCTCTGCGATGCGAAATCGAAATTGCGGTTCTGTGTTTGGGGAGAGAACAACGCAGCTCAACCAATGATTGTGTTTTATTAATTTCTTTTTTCTTCTCTTGGTTGTTTTTTATTTTTTATTTTTTTATTATTTATTATTTTTAGTACACCATTGCCATTGGTGCGATGCACACATGTTCGTATTTACATAGATTGAAGTTATTCATTCAGTTTTTTGCAGAGTGGAATATCTCGAACATAGATACATACATATGTGTGTAGTTATATGTTCAACAATCACAATAAATGGAAAGGGGAGATTAAAGTTTCGTACTTTAGATATATTTATTTATTTATATAGCAAAAAAAAAATAACATGAAGCTGCTGTGGGAAAATGGGGCAAAAAATGAGCATCACAATATTTCCGTATGTGGAAGATGAGGTTAAAACAAAAAAACATATATTTTTTGCAGAAGCTACATTTAGATAGATTTAAAATTTGCAAACAAAAATTAAGGAAATAATAAAAAAAAAACATAATAATTGAGCTGAAAAATATTGAAATCTCTTTCAACTTTAAAATTGAGGATCTAGTTTTCTGAGGTAGCTGAATATAAAGTATTGGAATAGATACTTTCAATAAATTTAACAAATTTTTATATATACCATAAAAGAAAGTCGTGTTAGTTACACTATTGATAACTCAAGAACGGCTGACCCGATTTTGACTAAATTTGACATAGAGATAGATTATAGTCTAGAATAGGCTTTTTTTTATCTCGGTGAAATGTATAGTTCTCGTGGGATAGATTTCTTTATATTTTTACATTATTAATTACAAAAGAGCCGATAGCCTTATGCTGCTAGTGCTCTCATTTATTAATAGTGTATTTCAAATATGTTATTGATAAGAAAAAATAAATAAAATAAATATTTTTCCAATTCAGAGTGGCTGAACGGATCTGGATGAAATTTGGCACAGAGATATAAAAAACAGATTTTTTTGACTCAACTCAAAATTAATATTAATATGATGTTTTTTTATTATTACGGGATAGGTAGATGTATCCCGTGTGATACCGGGATGAGCCGCTAGTTAAAAATAACAAAACTTTTCTTAAAATAAAGGGAGACCTTGAGTCCCTTTGGGAATGTAATCAATTTGGGTTTATTTACTAATATAAATAAAATAAAAATACATTTTTTTAAACAAAAGCCTAAAAAAAATAATTCTTAAATTAAAAAATCAATAAATAAAATACAGTTTTATAAAAAATATTAAACTCAAATTTAGAAAGATATCTTAACATCATTTTAAAAACCTTACTGCAAAATCTGAACTACTGTATTTGTTAAAGAGTCCGATGTATCTAAGTACTAAGTATTTTTGGGAGTTAAATATAACACCTTCAAATTTGTATTTCCAAAAATAACGTTTATCGATCTAAATTAAATTATGTATTTTTTAAAATGAACAATAGCATTTAGTTGCAGACGCAAAACACTGTCTGGGTGTTTTTGAGCGTTTTTTTTTTTATATTTTCAATTATGCAAAATTTATTTTTGTATGTATGCACATACAAATGTATAATTTATTTGGGCATATGTACATACATACATATATAGTTTCATTATTTCAAAGCTACACTCATTCAAGCAAACATACGACGACGACGACAAGTTGTCAATCAATATGTTCGACTATAGATACATATGAATACATATACGTTCATATGTCATTTAATTCAATTTAGTACAAATTTTATATCCCATTCGTATTAAAACGATACGTGCCGTGTCGTATGTGTTGTTGTGTCTGAGTGGAAAAAGTGTATTATTTTTAAATTATTTTCCATTAAATAAACGCAAATTGGAAGCCTAATTGCGATAGCTAAATATTATGATTTCAAATGTAGATTCCAGAGTTGGGGGATAAAAATGGACGTTCGCAAGCACGCACAGCTTGATATAGCTCCGTACTCCAACCAACCGTTTCCGGAGTCGATACTACATACGACTACCTATTTTATTTTATCTCTATCTCTATGCCATGGAAAATACAACACAACAAAATAAAATAAAACACACAACATTTGCTGAATATAATTAGTATTTGAAAGGCCAATAGAAGTGCGGTTTGAAACAGAAATAAAAAAAATCGACACACAAAAAAATTGCTTTTAATCGAATCCCAGGTAATCATCAGCAAATAGTTAATCGATTTATTGTATGCTGGTGGTCAGGCGATCCGAATTCGAAACCAGTTGGGTATTTTGCGTAGAATAAAGCGTATGACATGGATTAAAGGTCTCCACTGAGTTTAAAGCCTAATCTGGGCACATAGTTAGAACAGGCTTAGCGGAATTATTGCGAGGAAGGGTTAGTGTATAATTATAAGCCCTTCGAGAATCTACTCCGCCCTCGAAAACACCGGGTATTTTCTGATTGGTATCTTATTGATTGACCACCAAAAAATATGAGAGTGGAGTCTGAAAACAGTTTGAATGTGTTTTAACAAAATTCAACAGATTTGAGATTTAAATACATATACTAACTATAGAATAATTTCAGACTACGACTTTATAAAGGGTGATTCATCTTGAGGTTTGATTTTTAATGTACAATAAAACACAAACATAAATTCTAATGTAAAACTAACTATGTCTGAGATGGTCGATTCGGAAGGTCCAATTTCGGGCGACTCATTCGAGCATACTGATATCTATCGTCAAACGTAACTGGCTTATCTGCGACTTAAAAAATTCCCAGAGAAAATAGTCCAAAGGTGTGGTATCCCATTCCGATATCGGTACGTAGATCCGCAATATTGTTGAAACCAGAGATCGACGTACTATGGGCTTAAATTTCAGGAAGCACATGGCCCATTACCATGGCACCATAACGGTTATTGACCCATGATTCCACCATTTAATAAACCACACCGAATTGGTTCGTCTTCTTCGCGAACACTCTCAACTACAGCTGCTGAAGTCCATTCACAACTTTGTAGTTGTGTTCTTACCGATCGAGCCTCATCCACCAATTCAAAGAGGACTCAAGTTTTCGAATGAGCTGATTTTCGTAACACAGCTGAACAATTTTTAGACGTTGTTGTGGTTCGAGTCTTTCCAAGATAGCTTGCCAAACGATATTAACAATAAAAACGACAAAAGCACTTTCTAAGGAGTCACGCGGGATTTTTTTAAAAGCCTATTGAAAATCAAATCTCACCATAAATCATCCGATATCCGCCGATAAAAAACTAATTTCTTTATACTTATGACAATATTTTCGTATTTCCGTTCTAACAACTTTAAAACAGGCGATACATCTCATACACATTGGTAAGTTCACTTGGGCGTATACGCACTTTTTTATTTCATGTCTTTTCGTTTAATTATAAATTTATCCCTTTTTATTGTAAAGGTAATATCAAAGGCTCAAAAAAATAAATACATAGATATAAAATTACAGTGCTTGAAATGTTCGTTACTTTATTGTTGTGAATGTTTTTTTTTTTTTTTTGATTTTGTTTACAATTCAGGTTGTAAATCATTGACTCATCAAACAAATCAAAAACTAATAATTAATTCGCTGTTGATGAGCTTAATTGTCTGTGATTGGTAGCGGTTGACTGAATACAAATTTAATACAAATTAAATGTATTTAAAGCGCTCTATGGTATTTTTTAAACACCCGTCCGATGTCTCTCTGATTTCCCACACTGATTTATTTATTTTTTTTTAATTAATAATTTTATTAAGTCATTAGTATTTACTTTACAAAGTAATGATGGTTAATTTTTCATTTATAGCAACCTGTGGTTACATTACCCAAAAAAAAAGTTAAATAAGCAATTATTTTAGAATCAAAGTGTATTATAAGTTTTCTCCTATTAAAAAAATGTTAAATAAACATAAGATTTTCGAAAAAATGCATTTATGACATTTGGAGAAAATAATTGAAGGTTGAGAAGGTTTTCTGATTTTTAAATGTTTCTTTCAAAATGTGTCAACAATTCATAATTTTGAAAATATCGATTTAAAAGCGTGCTCATTTGTTAAGATTCTTGTCGGAACGTGAAGTGAGGCTTCATCAGCTGTTTCCTTAAAAGTTCTCAAAACGAGGACTACTTGATGCATGGAACCCATATTGGTTTTATGTGTTTGAATACATACCTTGAATATTTGTTGTTTACGAATACTTATGAATACTTCAACAGATGTTTTTAACTTACCTGAAAAGAAAAAGAGAACAATTTATTTAACACTTGTATATGTTCTTAATTTTAGTTCTAAATAAAAGTTTTTTAATTTTAACAATAAAAATTAATTTAAATTAGAAAAAATACTTAAAAGTTTAATTTATTTCCATCACCTGGGAAAATGAGTAAGTATTACTCCTCATTTGTTAAGCCCACTGACCATTAACTTCTTTAAATACAAATCAGCCGCAAATATTTCCAAACAGCGAACCATTTAAAATCAACCTCCAAACTTTCACTTCAATTCTCTTCTTCTGATCTACCTGTACTCCAATTTAACGTTTAATCAAGAACTTACATTTGCTCTAAATCATCTCAACTAAATGTTCTTCTTACTATACTCGTTAAACTAAAAAAAATATAAAAGTTGAAAATGTAAGGATCAACACTTATAAAGCCTCGAGCCCATGGCCTCATTAAAATCTGATTTACACCTACAAAAATATTAAAAGGTTCATAATTTTCTTCTCACCATCATCATCAACATCAACATCACCATCCATTCCGAGCGGTATATAGAACACAGTAGGATCAACAATTTATTAAGGTAAATGCAAAGGAACCACGGTACGTATAGGTAACATCCAATGTTCAGGTTCACCTTGACTTGTTGGTCGATTTTCACTCCGCCAGTCTTTACACTTCAAATTGGCACAATTTTTTTTTTCCGTTCCAAGTAACAAAATTTTCACCAAGTTAATTACCAAGCTCTGCTTTGAGTCGTTTATATGTATACAAAATACACATACACACGTACCTAACACACACACACATCCCTATTCATGGAACGAAAAAAAAAAGTACCTTTCCCAAAGAACGTTGGGCAGGCATCCCTGCGCGCCATCATATCCTCGAAGTTTTATAAAGAAAGTGATTACTCTTCATTTAAAATGAAATCAGGTCAACTGCCTAATGGAAATGGATCCAAGTGTAAGAAGCAGCGAGACTCCTCCGAGCAATTTTTCGTGAAAGCAAAGGGAACCCTTCAGGTGGGTAATAACTATCATGACGGGTGGGCCGGGCAGTGCCGAACCGGGCGCGGAGCATCGGGCGGTTGAAATTTGTAGTAAAACAGTAGTCAGAGGGTGCAATAACCGAAGTAGGTGCACAACAGGGAGCAGATGAACATCTTGAATAAAACAAAGAACAAGAAGAAGAGGAAAAAACTCACAGTCGCAGGTAAAGCAATTAGTTGTCGCAATTGGGTCGGATAGAACCGACAACGAAGACGGAGACGACGACGACGGTCGACCAATGACGCGACGACTTCGCCGACGAAGCAAGAAAAAGAGTTAGGTACAAACAAAAAAAAGTCCCTCAGTAGCATTATCCTGAAATAATTATGTACATCTAATTGCGAATTTCGCCGGCTGTGCTTCCATTCTAGGAAGGTACCACCTACCGCTCTGCTCCTTTTCCAAAATGGTAAGCACCACTTAACCAAAAAATGGTTTCTTCCCGTTGCTATGTTACACGAATCGGGCGCGGTGGCGTATACTTGTTTTTTTTTTTCTTCTTATTTTTAGTCTCGGACTTTTCATACTTTACTTTGGTTACTTTATTCGTTCATTCATCTCTGCCATTCTCTGGTCTAAATGGCCCACTTTCATTTCGTTTTATCCTTTACATAAATTTAAGAGATTTTTGTTTTTGTATACCTATACTGTACTCGTATTTGTGCAAAGTAATTTCGCAGGGCTTTTATTGGAAGAGTTAATACTCTTTGATTTATTATAAAGCTTTATTTAGTAATTTTTGTCTTTGTATATATACTTGAAACACTATTTCGCATAAGATCTACAGCAAATACAAGAGATTAAGAGATTAGATGGTAAATTTTGGGTTAGGGAATATTGAAACACAAAATATTCGGTTTTTGGATTTAATTGTCGCAAATATTAACTTTGTACAGTGTTTTTGGGGAGAAGTCAATTTTGTTTTTAAATTTGCTAAGACAAGACCACAAAACAATTGAAAAAACGTTAAATGAATGTCAGAAAATAATTAGAATATGGTAACGTACAATTTCCACCCACTGACACGCCCAATTCATGAAATGAGTCACATATAAAAATACCATTTCCATGTCCACTTCCTCGGTGTCATTTATCACTGACATCTTAGTAACTCTATAGTTTTAAACTTGAAAAGATTTTCCAGTGAGTCGTTCAAGTATATAATTGAGGAAAATACGAGGTACCAATATTTGTTCTTGAGATGACCAAACACTTTGATTTAGTTGTGTTTAAAAACAAGTCAATAGATCGTGACCAGTACATGATTCTCTGAAGGTCTTCGTTGACCTCAAATAATGCATTTTCCATAAGACCTAATAGAAAACTATTCCGAATTGGTACATCGTCAGCATACATATCTACCGAGCAGTTTAAAATACTTAGGGGGAGGTCATTTATATACATGGTGAAAAAAACTGGTCCTAGTATTGAGCCTTGTGGAACGCCTCTGGAGAGAGGCTAAGGTACGATGAAACAAGTTTGATCGATGACATTTGAAAAATTATATTGGTTTCTGAGTTTTCTGCACAAAATGTGATGGTGTCAAATGTCTTTATCAAGTATCTTGGAAAAGAATGGTAATATGGCAGTCGGTTGACGTTTGGTCTGATTCTTAGGATTGGGAATAATTTTGGCACTTTTCCAGATTGCATGGAATACTCCGGCCATGATAATGGTGTGTAACAGGTGAGTTCTTGGTATTAAAATGAAAGGAAGGATAGCTTTGGCAAAGACAGGGTGTATTTTGTCAAAGCCGAATGCGTTAGATTTTATAGAAATGCAACTTTCTAACACGTCCAGTTCGTCAACACCTTCAAAACTGAAACTGAAGTTATCAATGTTATCAAGACTACTTTGTAACTGTGAAGACAAGCCTGCGTTATTTTGGATATGAAATGGAAAGGATTGGGATCAACGTTATTGAGACTAGAGCATTTCTGCTTACAAATCCCAATGCTTTTCAGGTTTTTCCATAAATTGTTTTTGGCTAAGATGGACCGAGCCTGGAAGCATAGAATCGGCGTTTCGCTTCCTCTATATCAAAGGTAGCCTTATTTCGCAACGAAAGATGTTGTGGAAAACATCTAGAACAGTATTGCACATCCATTACATATTGTTGGATGGAATAAATTTCTCAGCTACAACTGCTCCACTCAAGCGTCAAATCAGTATGCAGTAGGTGTCTACTAAACATCGAATGGGTTTTCTAGCCCAATTTCATCTCAAATGAAGAACTGTATAGGAAGACGGATCAGGAACCCATTAACGCTAATAAACGAAGGCGAAAGTGACAGAGGAGGAGAGCACGTTGAGTAGAACATTAGAGGAGAAATCATATAGATTGCAGAAGAATTAAAGGAAGCTCACACACATCGCCGAAAACCACACTCGCTAAAAGCTACACAACCTACTTCACATCTAAAATTGAAGAAAATGACCATCTGACATGAAGGTAACGGCCACAAAGGTCGTCTGCCGTTTTTTGAGAAATAACATTTTCCTATGGTACTTCTGTTCTAAAGTTCTCCTTTATCAATTTATTCTAAAATTTAAAATGTTATTTAATTAGTCTCATTATATATTAAAAATCACTCATTTTTTAAAAACATTTCATTTCAACAAGTTTTATAAAAGTTTTGCATATAAAATAGAAGAACAAAACAAAACGAACTCAAAACAAAAAATTATTAAAATATAAAATTTTTGAGTAGTTGAGATATGATTATGATATAATTATAAAATTTCAAAAATAAACTTTTCTTAGATTTCATAATAAATAAGAATTAATTTTTACTTGAAATTTCGCCTTATTTCAAAAAGTAGTGGTGTGCTGGACAACCCTAGTTGCTGCTCACTTATAGGAAAAGAACCCTTCAGAACCTTAAAGCATTTAAAAAGATATATCTACTTACATATAAATCGTTCTCAAACCTTACTGATACGACAGGTACCTATATGTATGTAAATTTAACAGACCACAGGACAATAAGTAATTTAATAAAATTCTAAAAACTCTGCCTTAGAACCCCTTCACCTAACTCCACTTAACTTTTCTGCAAGACTTTTATCGCAAATTTAAAGCTAAAATATGCAGGATATTTACATCCACAATTTTTGTATTTAAATATTCGTCCTATTTTAAGTATTTATCTATTGTTGAAATAAGCACAACGTATATAATTTGCTATTCCCACCTTTTCCTTAAATGAAACTATGGTAATTTCTTTGTCAGCTTTTGAAAATCTGTATCCAAGTCCTTATTTTCGGATTTAACTTTTTAGTTTGAACAATACAAGCAATTTAAAAATAAATTGGAAAAACGTTTAATTGATTGAACAAAGCAATAGAAGATACTCGTTTTGAGGAATTAAGAGAAAATTAAAAAAAAATTGAAATTTAAAACAATAGCCTTTTGAACTATGAACTCTTAAAACGAAAATACTTTCTCAACTCGTGTTATCCGCTTTTTATGTTTTTTTTAATGTTTTTTTATTATTATTTTATCTTCAGGAAAGATGATGTACTTGATGTTGGTTTTTGCCAAGCATCCTTGACATTCAACTTTCGTTATAATAAGACACAACCTAACGAACGTATTTATATCTTTATATGTATCTACGAAGCGTACCGTAGGTAAGTATGGTTACACGAAAAAAAAAATAGAAAAAAAAACTCTTCATGTCGTCATTCTGACATCCAGGAAAGCTTCCATCACCACCTACTTTTCTCCTACTTCACTGGGTTTTCGAGATATAACCACTTAACTATATACGAGAGCCAACACACACAAATCCACACACACACACACACACACACACAAACACATACTGTTTGTGATCTATTTGTATTCATTCATCTTCTTTTTGAAGTTGAAAAAGGTATTGGATTTTTTCTCATTATGTTCTGCTTAGCATATCTTTTTTTTTTTGGTCTTCGTTTTTTTTTTTTTTGAGCTTTTTTTGATTGTTTGTTTGTTTCCAAGGTTATTCGGATGTATTTTTGTATCGATTTGGTTTCGAAAATTTGCAAGTGAATGAAATGGATATGACAAAGATAAAACTGTCACTGAATAGGAAATAGGTATAGGTACAATATGGGTATTTGCCATAGGACCATTGGCATTGGAAGGTAAGGTAAGATACATCAGGCTGACAGATTTTCGGGATAATTTTGATTAAAACAAACTTTTTTTTTTAATTTAAATATATAGAAATGTAAATTCATTCTTTGAATATAGCCTTTGGACTTTTGGAATCAACTCAATGCTAACCTTGGGAGCTTCTACATTCATGTCTAATAAAAGGTGTACTATTTGTTAACAGTTTTTTTTCAATTTTCGAATAGATCCGTGACTATTGTTTGTCAAGCTTAATAAATACAATTTTCGGTGATGAGTTTTAAAAGTTTTTCGTAGAAAAGATTAAGAAATCGAATTCAAAGTTTGAGCCTTTAAATGAAACAATTGCAATAGCAGTCATTTTATAAATTTTGTTGTTTGTGCTTGCAGTTGCAATAGAAGCATTTGTAGTTGTAGTTGTAGTTGTAGTTGTAGTTGTAGTTGTAGTTGTAGTTGTAGTTGTAGTTGTAGTTGTAGTTGTAGTTGTAGTTGTAGTTGTAGTTGTAGTTGTAGTTGTAGTTGTAGTTGTAGTTGTAGTTGTAGTTGTAGTTGTAGTTGTAGTTGTAGTTGTAGTTGTAGTTGTAGTTGTAGTTGTAGTTGTAGTTGTAGTTGTAGTTGTAGTTGTAGTTGTAGTTGTAGTTGTAGTTGTAGTTGTAGTTGTAGTTGTAGTTGTAGTTGTAGTTGTAGTTGTAGTTGTAGTTGTAGTTGTAGTTGTAGTTGTAGTTGTAGTTGTAGTTGTAGTTGTAGTTGTAGTTGTAGTTGTAGTTGTAGTTGTAGTTGTAGTTGTAGTTGTAGTTGTAGTTGTAGTTGTAGTTGTAGTTGTAGTTGTAGTTGTAGTTGTAGTTGTAGTTGTAGTTGTAGTTGTAGTTGTAGTTGTAGTTGTAGTTGTAGTTGTAGTTGTAGTTGTAGTTGTAGTTGTAGTTGTAGTTGTAGTTGTAGTTGTAGTTGTAGTTGTAGTTGTAGTTGTAGTTGTAGTTGTAGTTGTAGTTGTAGTTGTAGTTGTAGTTGTAGTTGTAGTTGTAGTTGTAGTTGTAGTTGTAGTTGTAGTTGTAGTTGTAGTTGTAGTTGTAGTTGTAGTTGTAGTTGTAGTTGTAGTTGTAGTTGTAGTTGTAGTTGTAGTTGTAGTTGTAGTTGTAGTTGTAGTTGTAGTTGTAGTTGTAGTTGTAGTTGTAGTTGTAGTTGTAGTTGTAGTTGTAGTTGTAGTTGTAGTTGTAGTTGTAGTTGTAGTTGTAGTTGTAGTTGTAGTTGTAGTTGTAGTTGTAGTTGTAGTTGTAGTTGTAGTTGTAGTTGTAGTTGTAGTTGTAGTTGTAGTTGTAGTTGTAGTTGTAGTTGTAGTTGTAGTTGTAGTTGTAGTTGTAGTTGTAGTTGTAGTTGTAGTTGTAGTTGTAGTTGTAGTTGTAGTTGTAGTTGTAGTTGTAGTTGTAGTTGTAGTTGTAGTTGTAGTTGTAGTTGTAGTTGTAGTTGTAGTTGTAGTTGTAGTTGTAGTTGTAGTTGTAGTTGTAGTTGTAGTTGTAGTTGTAGTTGTAGTTGTAGTTGTAGTTGTAGTTGTAGTTGTAGTTGTAGTTGTAGTTGTAGTTGTAGTTGTAGTTGTAGTTGTAGTTGTAGTTGTAGTTGTAGTTGTAGTTGTAGTTGTAGTTGTAGTTGTAGTTGTAGTTGTAGTTGTAGTTGTAGTTGTAGTTGTAGTTGTAGTTGTAGTTGTAGTTGTAGTTGTAGTTGTAGTTGTAGTTGTAGTTGTAGTTGTAGTTGTAGTTGTAGTTGTAGTTGTAGTTGTAGTTGTAGTTGTAGTTGTAGTTGTAGTTGTAGTTGTAGTTGTAGTTGTAGTTGTAGTTGTAGTTGTAGTTGTAGTTGTAGTTGTAGTTGTAGTTGTAGTTGTAGTTGTAGTTGTAGTTGTAGTTGTAGTTGTAGTTGTAGTTGTAGTTGTAGTTGTAGTTGTAGTTGTAGTTGTAGTTGTAGTTGTAGTTGTAGTTGTAGTTGTAGTTGTAGTTGTAGTTGTAGTTGTAGTTGTAGTTGTAGTTGTAGTTGTAGTTGTAGTTGTAGTTGTAGTTGTAGTTGTAGTTGTAGTTGTAGTTGTAGTTGTAGTTGTAGTTGTAGTTGTAGTTGTAGTTGTAGTTGTAGTTGTAGTTGTAGTTGTAGTTGTAGTTGTAGTTGTAGTTGTAGTTGTAGTTGTAGTTGTAGTTGTAGTTGTAGTTGTAGTTGTAGTTGTAGTTGTAGTTGTAGTTGTAGTTGTAGTTGTAGTTGTAGTTGTAGTTGTAGTTGTAGTTGTAGTTGTAGTTGTAGTTGTAGTTGTAGTTGTAGTTGTAGTTGTAGTTGTAGTTGTAGTTGTAGTTGTAGTTGTAGTTGTAGTTGTAGTTGTAGTTGTAGTTGTAGTTGTAGTTGTAGTTGTAGTTGTAGTTGTAGTTGTAGTTGTAGTTGTAGTTGTAGTTGTAGTTGTAGTTGTAGTTGTAGTTGTAGTTGTAGTTGTAGTTGTAGTTGTAGTTGTAGTTGTAGTTGTAGTTGTAGTTGTAGTTGTAGTGTGTGTGTGTTGTTGTTTCGAAAATTAAAAAAGGTTGTTCCAATGATTGATCTAAGAAACAAAATATTTAAGAAATATAAAGATGATCTCCACCACAATTCGGCCCTGGTGCATATTTGCCACCAATTAAATTTCTTTCCACATTTTGAATTCCAAGCAAAAAAATCTCAGCCAAAATTCGCACAATTGTTAATTTGCCTGTCATTCGTATTCAAATATTCCACAACGCACACAACATGCCAAAAATTCTTTTCGTTTCGTTTCGTCGCTTTCGAAATATCCTGCAAATTTGCTAACATCTTCAAAGCAAACAGAAAAAAAAATACCAACGCAAACTGTGTGTCCAGTTGACAGACAAATTGCCTTCATTCCTTATACTAGCATCGCACTCCTCTGATGTTCAAAAATATTTCCCTGCTTCTCGTCATTGAATTGACGAACAACGACGACATGACTACAACGAAGAAGACGCTGCAATGTGTAATTCCCCCCACAATCCGAGTCGTTGTCGCCCGCACTTCCTTGTCGATTTATCAGATCGAAGCAATGGCTGTCTATAATGTTTTGTTCCCAGTTCACCAGAAGAACCACCAACAACCCACCTTTTCTCGTTTATGGGATGTGCTGATGCTGATGCTGGTGCTTGTGCTCAAGCTTCAGCTCCTAGTCTTGCATTGCATTCCTTGGAAGTATAAAAGTCATCCTTTTTTGGAAAATGCAACTCAAGAGAAATTCTCTGTGCAATTTGTGAGATCATAAACCAAACAGATGCATTCAGCTACCCTGCACTTAGCTAGCACTGCTTTTGGTTTAGTTGTTTCATCATCATCAAACGGAATTGGTTGCCTCTTGGTCACAAAATAGAATTGCCAACTTAGATTAAATTGCAGAAAACTTAAATTTAGGACATTTTGAATAAAACAGAAGAAACATGGTGTTGAACTTGACTATAAACTGGTTTAAGTGACCCAAAATTGACACAGGGTTTTAATAAGATGGTGTATAGTAATCCCTACGACATACATGACTTAAACAATTTGACAGCTGTCACTTGCTTTAAAATGCATTATGAAAGAACAACGTTTTTGCATAATTTTGAAGTAGTATTTTAAAAATAATGAACATGGTGTTCCCTCGAATTTTTTGAACTGCCAACTGTTGTTTTTCATGGCGAACATATTGTATTATCTGTCAGCTGTCAAATTGATTAAGTTTTTTTGTTTAAGGCAGCGGCAAATTCACAACCTGTATACATTTCGGAACACTGCTTACTTCAATCAAGTTTTGACAGAAGAAAAGTCATTGGTCTCAAACTAACAACAATCGACTTTGGTTGGCAACATTTTTAAGTCACAAACTTTGAGTAAACATTTCCCAAAATGATAGAAGCCAGCCACACAAAGGAGGAGTAAAATAAATTTTGCATAATTAGAAAACTATCAAAGTGAGCTAATGGCTTGACAAGACAAGTTATGCAGCGTTGTCAACGTTATATACATTCCAACTACATATACATATACAACTTACAACATTACATCTATGTTTGATGGGGATTTATGTTTTGCGAGATTTACTTAGATAAATTCAAATTTTAAACGTCACTTCTTCTCTATGGGACCGTCATAAAACATTGGCGCCACCGTGCGTCCGTCACCCACTGTCAACTATCTACAAACTGACACAACACAACGACGACGACGCATATATCTTCCATAATAGTTGTGCATTTAATATAGGAATTAAATATGGAAGCAGTTGATGGAGTGTAACGATGCGATGTAACAATTCGATATACCATACCATGCATGCGGGTTTTTCCTTCAGTTTATAATTTCTGCTTATGTCAAACATTGTGATGCACATTATTGTATAGGTACATGTGTCTATCGAGAAAAAATATGAACATCACAATCACTACCTAAGCTATCTTTATATATCATCAAACTATTAAGCAATCAATTGACTTTGGCAATTGGTTTGAATTGACGGGCAATTAACCAAGAATGGGGAGGCATTTTGATTAAGTGCAATCATTATAGATATAGCGTACCGGAGTACCTATACACACAATGTATGTATATCGAGACGCGTTCATTCAATGTGCCAGATTGTTGGATGTTGGAAGTCGGGATTTGTTTTGTGAGTTTGTAATATATCAAGCCGAGCGTAACAACCAACGCAACGGTGCGGTGGTCTTTGGCGCCGCCGTCATTTAAACAAAAAAAAAAAAAAACGAGAGAAAGAAAGAAACTTCAATCTTATAAAAGATTTTCTTCCATCTTGACAGTAGGTATCTGCGAGTTTATGTTTGTACGTGCATCTGACGTTTAGCAAAAGTTCTAATTGATCTGTGGTTTTTGCCAATTGAGTGCTAAATTAGGCGTTAAGAATATAAAAAAGGAATAGTTGATGTCGGCGGATAGACATCAGATTGTTGGTTATGGTATAATGGCGAAAACGTGATTCAGTTAACTTTTAAGGGAATTTCTGATCAGCAGAGGTAATAAAATACTAAGTTTTGCATTTCAAACAAATGAAACAGTATCGGAAATTAAAATTTGGCCAAATATCAATTGTTAAATGGTGCGCAGAAATTTCTTGGAAATGTAAAATTTTCCATGCACTAGAATATCAGACTCAATCTGACAGATGAAGAGTTATGTTGGTTCTGTTGGACTTAGATGACGTTGGTGTTGCAACCATTAAATTCAGGCCAAAAAAAAAAATATAGTGACTTTTCCTGATGAGCAGAACGTTCTTGAAACTAAGATACTACACAACAAGGCAAGTTGTGGTCTGCTAAGAGATAAGGTATTCTGAATGATACGAAATGGAAATAGGGCCATTGGTGTATCAGTCGGTGAGTATCAACATGGCGGCGAGATTTACATAGAATAATTGATGGAATTAAAGGGCACATAAAGGAACATGAAGAAATGCCAAAAGGTATCATGAGTATCATACACAAGAAAGAAGAATTCACAACGTGCAGCAATTATAGAAGTATCACCATCGTCACCAGGTTCAACAAGCTGTACATGATTCCTTAATCCAGATCAAGGAGAAGGCGGCACAAAATCTGGGTCAATAGTAGTAGACATCTGCCAAATGCGTCCGAGAGGAATTGTTGGCCCCGTATGTGAGGAATTACGATTCCGGAAACGGTACAATAATGAACTGTTTGCAATCCATCTCAAAGCGGATATCAGGAAACAGTACGGTAGACTATGCTAGAAAGATGGCTTAAATCAGGAGCTTTGGAATGCTCAACTGGATGTACTGGATGGTTTGGCAAGTACTTACTGTTTAGTAAAAGGCACTACGAACTCTTAAGCACGTTCGAGAGGAAAGTTTTAAGGAGAACTGTCGGCCTCCTGAACTGTATTGAATTAGATATCATACGAGAATTAAGCTGATGGTAAACTTTAGTGGTCAAGTGATGGAAAGTTACCACAAAACAACAACTTAATACGGCAAAATGAATAGCTTCATCCGTATGGCCGCTATCAACTGCAACTGTTCGGAAATCAATTTAAGAAGATCTGCCCAGAACAGCCCGGGGAATCAACAACCAATGAAATATAGGAAACCGTCGGAATTGCTTATACCATCATGCTTATCAAAATAATTTGGGTCTGATTGTTCCGAAAATTTTTGAACTTCGTAAATTTTTGACCAATAAAAGGGCGTACCTTTTCATAACAGAGGAAATAAAAACTGATTCGCTGAGAAAGTTGCAGAACATACGAAAAAGTGCTTCAGGGATATAGAAATAGAAAAACGCTAGAACAAGCGACTAAGCACTAAAATCTACAACAACAATTCTAGTGACTTGACATTAGAAGATGGGTTCTTCCTGCTTAAATTCGGATGCTCATTTTTAGTGACTTCCTTGTATCGAACGTTAAGGTGTACCCTTATTGTTTCAGTGCAATTCACTTCCTCAATTTTCATACGAAAAAATTGCTTACATATCGTACGACTTCAAAGTATGACGCTTTGAAATTTGTTAGGTGTCTTATTTGTTGCGGGAATAACCGACTTTCTTTATGTTCGATTAATCATAATTTAAGACATTGTGTTATAAAATTTCCAATCACTTTTATTACATTGCCTGCACTCGGGCTATATCAATTCATTATTTGTCCAATAACATGGCCGGCGGAGGCGACCACGACGAAGACGGACGGCAATGTTGCACGATACTTTGTCATTTGTCTTAATTGGTTGACTGTTGCATGCATTGCACAAGTACACAATGCACATTGCACATGGACATCCAACAAATACAACAACAACAATCCCCCTGGTTCTCAATTTGCAGTCGTTAACGAGACGATATTAAGAAACAACATAACCCAAGTGGTGGTGCAGACAAGGCAATATAATAAAACACCAACTTGCTGGTTTTCCTTCTTCCTTTCGCGCAGACATGACTCAGCTGTTCTTCATCGTCGTCGTGGGTCGTCACGAAAGAGGAATAATATAGTCCACTTTATATAGGAATGGAATGGGGTATGTTCTTTACTGTTTCTTTACCCAGAACAGAACCTACCACCACCAACCATCATGGGTTTTGTTTGTTTCTGTGTTTGTTTGTTTGTCCGGCGTTCTTTTGAGTCTTTGGAACTTGAGGTTTAAGACCCAAGAATAAGCGCAAGACAAAAGCATCAGGAGGGTTGTTCCATACCCTAAACCCACCACCCACCGTTGTATGTATATTCTACATGCTTAAATTTTTATTTGAAATTCAGACAAGCAAAGCGGGTGGAACACACACACACACACACATCATACATTATAGAACAAAAATGTCAGAAATGTTACACGGTAGGATGACGTTTGTCGCAATTTCAGTTCCGTCATAATAGACAAAGAGAATATTAAAACATTTCAGAAATTACGAGTTAGGTTCGTCTTAGAGCACTTAGAGCCCCTCCAGAAGACACAGAAGACGCTTTTTTCTTTAAATTCAACTGCCGCTACCACCACCGCCGTCGCTGCCACCACCACTTTCCTTACACGACTTTTTTAATACCTTAGCTTTTTGCCCTTTTTTCGAGTAGAAATTTTAATTTAATTATGCCCGGACGACGGCGGCGGCCATGATGTGCTCTAAAATGGCGGTGGAGAGTATGAATGAAAAAACTAATTGCAGTCGTGGCTACCTTGCCTAGTCCAGCGCCATCACCCTCTCGAAGAGTTGATTGTAGTTCTTCATCCCTCTTCTCCCTCCCTCATCCAGAAAACAGACAAAAAAGACAACGGGCTTAGTGCAGTAATTGCACTTTTTCTATAACTTTATTTTTATTACATTTTATAAACCCTCTCCTCATCGGCGGCGTGGTGAAGGAGTAGATAGAGGGAATGTGTGGTTTTAGGGCGGCTTTTTGTGTTTATTTTGGCCATCAGGAAGGAATAGAAGAAGAAGAAGAAGAATCTGGAAATGATGAACAACCATCCATTACTCAGGCCTGAGAAGGTATAGAGGAC
Organism: Scaeva pyrastri; assembly: GCA_905146935.1. NCBI lineage: Eukaryota > Metazoa > Arthropoda > Insecta > Diptera > Syrphidae > Scaeva > Scaeva pyrastri. Next base: position 56,308,043 of record LR989929.1, read on the forward strand.
TAGAATTCCAACAAGACCACCCAACACCAGGGACAGGACACTTCCTGCTCATCATAGAGCAGAAGCATTGTTCCACCCTTTCGACTTTGGTCAGTGCAATGCGAAAAAGAACGTCGACGGCGTTGAGCAAGTGGGTAGTGATGGAAGGTCATGGCTCTGATTGCAAAAGTTTCGCTTAATTTCACTGTATATTGGTTGGTAATTGTCTGCAGCACGAGTATCTATAGATGGATAGATACTGTGCCGTCAGACTTGAATTTGAAGTCGAAAAATGCAGATGAGCAAAAGGATTTCAACTGACTACGACTATATACATACGTGTTCCGAGTTCCGAGGAAGAGAATAATCGAGGGGGAGTATGAGTGGTATGGGATTTTGGAAAACTTTCAAATGAAAATGATGGAAATTAGAGTTTTCTCTCTAGTTGTTGTTTTTTTTTTTCTATGTTGGTATTATTACACTATGATGGTGTATATAGTAAAAGAAAAATGATTTCAACTGTGAAATTGTGGTTGCATGTTGTCGTAGAGTTCTATAAAAGTATAGGTATGTGTGTGTATGTATATGTTTGCTAAATCGTTTGTATATAAATAGTTAGAGTATAGTTTAAGTTGAAAATTGGAGGAAAGCACTCGTAGAAATTCATTAAAAATTGGTATATTTCAATTAGTGGAATGGGGTAGAAGTTTTCTTTTCAAGGGAAAATAGGTTTTGGTTGAGTTTATGTAACTAACTTTTGTGTTGTATATTTTTAAGTATTAAAAACAGTTTCAAATAAATTAAGGACAATTTGACACAATAAAATAGTACATTGTCTCATGGGGGGTTAAAGACTTCAACAGTTCAGGAAGTTGAGTATTGTGATTCAGGAAGTAGTCAAATTATATACATATGTATTATGGTGTGTTGGGACACGTAGAACTATATTTTGAAATTTATTTGTCTATTCATTCTTTGGTTGTTGTGCTAATTTTCGATGATTTTTATTTCTTGTATTTTTGTACGAATTTATTCTTTTAATTCAAGTCATTTATAAAAGAGTTGACAATTTAAATAAACATAAATTGGGACTACACATCTAGTTATAATGTTCCAAAAAGTTCGATGCTCGAAGCGAATAGTTTTCAAAAAAAAAAAAAAACAGTTTGGTAAAATTAAAGTTTGAAAGATAAATAATAATGAAACTAAAGAAAGAAAAAGTTCCTTGAATAAAATTGATCTACATAGATATTTAATTTTCCAGGATACATGCAGGCCAGTTATCCAGAGGGACAGGCTCAACATTTACAATTAAATTTTCAAATTGAACATTTGGTGAGGTACTGAATTTTTAGGATGTGGTTTTCTTTTGAAAGTTAAAAAAGAAGTTTAAATTTCCGGGTACATAAACTGTATAAGGGTTAAAAAACTGTAGATTTTTTTTTTATCTATGGTAATATTTTCGATATTTTCAAAAAGAAGTCAATAATTGATATATTTGTGCTTATGTTCTTGCAAAGATTTTTATTTATAATTTTTTTATCTCAACTGTATTTTACTTATTTAAGAAACTAAGTCATAATTTCAAGACAAGATAAGGGTAATTCAAATTTTTAAAATTAACAGTTTTAGAGAAAAAGATTTTAAATATTTAGGAACAATTTTGCAAAAAATTAATAAGCGGAGTGCTGTAATGAGGGTAAGTTATACAAGCCAAGCGCAACAATCTTGAGATGGGTTCAAAAAAACAACCGTAATTTGTGCGGTGAAGGGGAAGTGGAACTGATTTAACTTGACGTGGGTTGGTATAGAAGGGAATCGTTTCCACAAGAAAGGGTGAGTCAATGGTCCCTTATAAAAGCTGGTGCAGAAAGAGAATACCAGCGACTTCACAGAGTTTATGTAGGGATTGCAAATTGATCAATTTAAAACGATCTTCATAAGGGGGTAAGAAGAGATTATCAGACCAAGGGAGACCGCGGAGTCCAAATCTAAGAAATCTACGTTGAACACCTTCGATTCTTAGAGAATTCGAGTTCTGATATGGGGACCAAACTTGTCTAGCGTATTCGAGGAGGTATCATCGAAGGAAATGTATAGCGATTTAGTGACGTAGGGGTTCGAGAATTCCTAAGACCAACGTTTTATAAAGCCTAAAGAAGAGTTTGCTTTATTTATAATACTAGCTGTCGCAAATAACCATGAATAGTGAAGTCAATTTGAATAGCAACATCGTAAAAATAATATGTTCGAGAAGGAGATTGTAATCTATTATGTGAGAAAGTTATTGATTGACATTTAGTAACATTGAGTTCTAAAAAAATTTTGTAACACCAAGTTTGAAATGAATAAACGTCATTTTGAAGTAAGGTTATTATAATTATTTTCATATCATTAGCTTAAAGAGAGACAGTCGAATCATTGGTGACATTAATAACGTCATTTATTTGTAAGACAAAAATTAAAGGGCCGAGATTGCTCCCTAGAGGAAGGCTCGTAGTTGCATGGATAGGATCAGCGATTGAAGACCTGAAGATAACTCTATATCGGCGGTCCTCAAAGTATAAACTGAGCCAAGAAATTAAGCAAGGAGGGAAACAGAGGGCTTTTAGTTTAAGATAAATAATTTGGTGACTGATTTTTTCAAAAGCCTTACTAAAATCCGTGGTGATAACGTCGCTTTCATTACCTTTCTCTAGTTCAATAAGAGTTTTAGAAACGAATTACTTAAAGTTTGTTGTGGTAGATCTACCTTTTAGAAAGTCATGCTGTTGTGAGCAGAATATAGGTTTACAGTTAAAATAAAGAGAGTCATAGACAATGATCTCAAAGAGTTTGGGAATTGAGGAAAGCTTGGCAATAGGCCGATAGTTAGCAACATCGTTTTTTAATCCTTTTTTATGGATGGGAAAGATAAAGGAGTCCTTCCATAATTTTGGAAAAATGACTTGAGAGAGAGAAAGACGAAATAGTGCTGAGATTTTTCTTTAGACAAATGGGAGGCAAACCATCAGAACCAGAGGAGAAACTTAACTTTTTGGCCACAATTTCGGCACCAATTTCAATTGAGACCAGGGAGGTGCTGGGGGTACCTTTTAAGTAATCAAAAAATTGCAGTCAGGTGCTTGAGGGTTATCGTTATGTACGATTGACCAAAAAATGAGGCAAAAAGGTTTATGATTATTTTTGGGGTCATTAGATGTCGAGTCCAGAAATTTGAGAGCTGAAGGAAAGCCATATAGGATTTAATTATAGACAAACAACTGGTTCAGCTCGGACTTGCTTGCATTTCAGATAATAAGGCTTTAAATGTGGTAAAACTTTACCTCACTATCTCGATTTAAATGAATGGTCAGTTAATTCTTTGTTCAAATTATAATAATACAATAATTCCATTGAAGTCTGCATTGAAGTTGTTTGCATTAGTTGAACTTGTACACATATCTATCTTTTGACAAAAGGCATCCTTAATCCTTGTCATCCCTAATGAAAGGTCCTGTGAACGACAATCTTTAAAGTAATCATATTTCTTGGAAGTCGTAGTACAATCCCTATCAATATACGATATATTGTTATATCTAGTCATTGATACAATTTTAAACGCTTAAAGACTTCTAAGATAGACAACCTTATAATCCCTAGATTATCATTGACAGAGGCATAGTTCAGACGAAGATAGAGTATTAAGACTTAATAACCCAAAACTATTAATGCATTTATTGAAAACAATCCACCGTTTTTCATCATTTCACTTTTCAAAGACCATCACTAGCGCCACCTTTCACACTATTATTCACACATTTAAAAAACGAAGGCCACTTCCATGGCCAACACAGGATATCTCCCTCCTCCACATATATGTACATACATATACAAATAATCAAAGTAAACACAAAACACAACTTAATCGCTTACAAAAGCTGCAAGTTTAATAATAGAGAAGAAAAAAATCAAATGAAAAATTCAAAAAAAAGAAAAACAAGTTGAACTTTTCACATCCCATTCTTTAAACTAATACGAATAAAGTCATAAGGATATCGCATACAACATAATATAAACTTTATCCGTGCTCTCTGTATAGCTCTTCCATTTCTATTGCAAACATCTACCACTACCTACAATACACACACTTACATATACTTATGCTTCTTTCTATACTCGTATATACATATATCCTTCAGAGATCAAGGTATGTAAATTAATGTACAAGTCCACGCTTAATCCCTGGCGTTTGTATGTACCCGCATTTAATATTGATATACTGTTTGCTTAAAAATATTCAAGGATGTGCTCCTAGTAGAACTGCAGCAGCAACAGCAGCTTGTACACACACACACAGGGACGCACACACATACCTACACTATTTCTAGGGAGAGGTATGAAATGCAAGCAGATTGGAGGACCTCTTCCATCTCGTGCTCTGCTTTTCACTATTTTTTTTAGTCCTGATGAGAAAAGTTTGTTTTTCCATTTTATTTTTCTAGGTTACGTTACAGAGAAAAAAAAACACACGAAATGGGATCACACGCTGCATTGACAGGTGAAAAGAAAAATCGCAACACTTTAAGGACACACACATAAGTGGATGTAACATTTTGTTGGTAGATTGTAACATATTCTTGCTGTCGAACGAGAACGACAAACGACCACGACGATGAAGATGACGTTGACAACTACACTTCGGATGCGGAGGTAGTGATGTCATCAGGGACAGGGATGGCGATGGTGACGATGATTTTTTAGTTCACATGTGACCGAAACGCAAAGATGCTTACTTAACATCTCACAGGTAACTAAAAAAGGATTTATACCAAAAGGACATGGATAAACATATCCTTATACGAAGACGGCGAGTGTTGTGGCGGATGCAAGAATACAGGGTGGGCCATCTAAATGTGACCCATGTAAAAATATAACAAATTTGACGTATGTACGTTGTCAAATCGACAAGCGTCAAACCACCAGTTGAAGCGTCAATTGAAGACTTCTTCGATATATGTTTTGACTGTTCCTTGGTTTTTGAGTGTTGTGGTAAATCCTAGATTTCCTAAACGACAAACAAAATATCATTTACGGCTTAATTCTACGATGGGTCAATGGCCCAAGGCCACGCCCGCCAGTCGAATTTTTCTGAATCACCCGAAACACACACCTTTGGAGCTTGAAGTTGAAAGCCTATGACTTCTTCAAGCTGAGGATCTTTCACTTGCCATTCGTATTTTATTGAACCATTGATTTTTCAGCGTCACTTGTGCTGGAACGACTGCACCAAAATTGATTAAACCGGTGAGAATCCCTTTACTACCTTCGGCTACTTCGAGTTCGATTGGGCTGGACAATTTCTTTGTTTTAACAATTCCATGGTTTTTGGTGTGGTCTCGTGAATTCTGGCTTCTTACACGTTTACAAAATGAAGGCGCTGCTGCTGTGATGAAAGGTATCATCAAGCTCCATGGCGACTTAGCAAGGAAAAATGCAAACCAATTGAGCTAAATCTAAAGGTCATTGATTTGATTTCTTTGGATCAACATTTGCCTATGAATCTCATACGACTCACATGTAGATGGCGCACCCTGTATATGAATGCGAAATTAAAAAATAACAAACTCGTCCTTATCGTCGCGTCGGTCGTCGTCATTGTGTCGTGTGTAGTAGTTGCTGGCGTCTTCGTCAGACTTTATGATGAAGCATCACAGAAATTCATCTTGAGAACGACTCTAATTGGGTTACCATAAGGATTCTACTAGGAACTCGCATCATCGTTTAAGTGTGTACCTGTATACGAGCACGCGTATGTACGAGTATAATAATGTATATATGTATGTATGCCAACAACTTTCTTTCCAAATGGATTGCAAGTGCTTCCACTTCGACAGAGCAAAGAGACAACAATGACGACAACGACGATGATGATGATGATGATGATGCTGCTGATAGTAGTGGCAAATGGAGAAGGATATGAACTTAGAGAATCTGTTCTCGCTCGCTTTTATATCCTTTCAGTGGGAGAATAATGCAATTATTAAGAAATTTTGTCCTTTGGATAATATTATACATATCTACAGTTTCAGAGAGATATACTGTTGCTGATGGTAGGTGGCCACTTCCATCATAAGACTTAATGTCAAAAGAGAGAGGGAGACGGAAACACATAGTTAAGAACAATGACAACTTCAACTATATAGAGTATAGACTGTAATGGGTAATGTGTCAAATGACATTGATGAAATTAAAAAGTTTTGTGAGAAATTTCCAGATTTTGTTCCTTTTTTTTTTGTTGTGTCCATCATAAAGTCTGGAAGAATGGCACTCTAAATTATTACACCCTTAAATGGAAAATGACCCTGCCTAGCAGAAAAATCACTTTGTCACGCAAGGATACGTTTTAATCGATGGCGCGTGGTGATATATATATTTTTTTAACGGTACATATTTTCTTTTTCTTTGAGTGTGACGTCCGTTTTTTAATCAGACGTTCATAGATGTCATGACAAAAACCTGTCAGTCTGGTAAAATTCTTGAAAATAAGCAAAAGCGTTTTAAAAAAGCGTAAATTATTTTTGTTTGCTTTGAGTGTCGACCTTTTCGAATGTGTAGATCCATTAAAAACTTGAATGGGAAAAATATCTCTGATATAAAGATTATTTTGTCAAAGCAGTTTTTGACAACTCCTTGTTGAGTTAAAACTCTGTATATATCGAATAACGAATATATTTCATCATAATAACGAAGATTCACATGGGGAAAATGTTACGTTGGTGACAAATTCGTGTAACAACTAAAAATAAGCTAATAGTTTTTAATTTAATTAACATAACAATAAATTAATAAATAAAAAAGAGGAAAAGAAATGAAAAAAAAGCTATTTTTATTTTGTGACTTAAATGTTACAGGTGTAACTTTTATGGAACTAAATTGTCTAAACTTTGACAGGGAACAATGAATAATACGAGTATGTTTATATTTATTTATATTTTTTTTGTCATACTTTACGAAAGGTAACAAAACTACGAATAATTCAAGTGGATATTGTTACAATAGTGGCTTAAAGAAAATATGAAATAAAAATTTAAAAAAATACTTTTGTTGAAATCTTAACGAATGTGACAGGTTACTGTCAGGCGTCTAATTACACAATATTGAATTTTAAGTGAAGTATGTATCAGTTATTTAATATAATGGAAAAATTTCTCATTAATTTTGAAAAGCACACAAAATTATTTTTTTATCAAGTGTCAACGGAAACATTAAAGAAATTATACAAGCTTCTTTTTTTTTCAAGACTATTAATTAAATTAAAATTTTATATTTTTAAAGCTTAAATAAAATACACAAGTTGGTTGAATTTTATAATTTGGAATATTCTCCTAAGACTATATCATAGCTACGTAAATAGAATTAAGTTAAGTTTAAGTAAGACAATGTATTCCAAAATAATGAACCCAATTATGTTACGTTAGTGGCACAGTTAAATAAAGTTTCGACTAGACTAGAAAAAGACTTAAATTTTTACCGCAAACTAAACTGAGTTAGTACTTACTATACTGTTCTAATTTCTTAAGAGAACTAAATGCAATTTTTCGAAAGAATGTGAAGACTGAAAGAGGTTGCAAAGACTTTAAATGAAGTGACGAAAATGATTGCAATCTTTAAAGTGCCAAATGATGAATGAACTAACGTCCAATCTTAAAGTTCATTCTTGCTGATGGTTAGTGCGACAGACTGTCAAAGTCACTAAATAATCCTCACACATCCAAGTACACATTTTTTTGTCACAGGAAAAATCTTCTCATATTGGTCACAAATTATGGTTCACTAAATGGTTCTTATGATGACAAATTCTTTGAAATAATTGACAGTTACTATAACCCAAAAATTGTAATGAATTTGTGTAAAAAAAATATGTTATACTTATGTTACGCAGGTGACACATTTGAATAGAATTTTTTGTGACTCTCGATTTGGTCAAAATTCGTATTTACATTCGCATAAACTCGAAGTAAGACTAACTGAGGGATACAAAGTTTTCCGTTCTCAATCTTTTTCTTTTTTTCTTTCACACAATAAATTTGACCTTTGACACAAAAAAATGCTCCCACAAAAGTTAGTTCAAAAAACCTTGTACAAAATAAACTTAAAACACTAAAAATAACAAAAACAATTTTAAAATTAATACCAAAACTAAAAAAGTGGTTGGTTTCTAAAAACAGTACACAACAATAATTCATAACATTTTATGGTTGGCAATTTTTCTGAATAAACTGCTTACACCGCATAAATTACATGCACTCTTTAATATAAATTAGCAATGAGAAATCCAAATGAATCTTTTTGACATAAGCAAATAAAAAAAAAAAATGACCACCTTCTATACACGAACCACCTTGCAAATGCCACCACTTTCGACTTTCAACAAAACCAACTTTTATACGTCACTGTCGCTACCTAACCTAACCCATGTCGCGTCGTCGCCAAAATGTCTAAAAGAAAAATGCTTCGTTATGTGTACCTGTGCATGTCAAAGTCATGTACTTGTAAAAAAAACACACAAAACACAAAAAACCACTATGCCAAAGTTTAGCCAAAAAATTTTTTCATTTGCCGCCGCCGTCTGCCCCTGCCCTGTTTGAAAGCCACCTTTCACAATAGTGCCAAATAGAAAAGTGACGGAGGGCAGCTCAGCTGTTCCAACGACGACGACGTCTGAATCTGCATCTGAATTTGCCGTGGCGGCTGCTGCGGTGGCGGAGCGTTATTATACCATCAAATGTGAACGCGAGTCTATCTACCACGTATAATCGTCGCGTCGCGTCGGTTGTCGTTTTCGTAGCTGTCGTCGTCGTCATCGTCGTTGTTTCGCTGTCGCACAGAGCCACCATCACTTAACCTCAACTATTTCCGTGTAGGCATGAAGTTTTTCATGGAGTTTGTTGTTTCTTTTATTTTCTGTCAGAAAAAATGGTCTCTTTGTCAGCCGCGCCCACTCGTTTCCACTTTGCCGCCGCCTTGTGCAAAATGATTTCGTTTCAAGTTAAGTCGAGTTGAAGTTGCAAATTGCACAGTTTAAAATGAATTTTCATTTTCATTTCTTTTGCATGACACAACACCGCATGACAACCGAGTTTACTTTATGCACACCCTGTATACTCTGTATATAGACCAATTTTCTTGGACGGTGCAATTGCCACTCCTGATGTGGGGTGCGTGACGCGGTGAGGAGGATTGGGTGTCCGACAAAGTGACGCACCGAAATATGAGTGAGTGGCTGAAAGTATATTTTAGTTGGGTGAGAGCAAATTAATGTGCTTTGGCTTTCGACCAAAATTATGATGGAACAGCACCAGCACCAGGAACTCTATCCTCTTCATGCAGAACATTATGTTTTGACAGGCAGAGGGAGATTTTTTTTTGTCAGTTTTTTTTCTATTTTTCTTGAATTTTGAATTATAAGCTGCCTTCGTCATAGATCACTAAAATGTCTTCCTTGTTTGTCAGTGTTTGGCAATAAATCAATATTTTCACTCAAAACTTATGACTGATGGTGGGTGGATGCCTTCTATGTGCTTACTGTAGACATCAGACTTTTGGTTGAAATACTTTCAAATTCAATAAATTTAATTGACATTGATTACTTTTGCGAGAGTATAATTGACCCACTCAACTGACAGACTGGTTGTGGATTGTGAATTTTAAGGTGACTTTCCGGCATCAATCCCTGGCCCTGCTGCCAAACACAAATACTTTGTGATAAAGTCATTTGAAAATTGACGCTCACTCCTTCGAATTGATGGTGCGGGTGAACTAATTCGATTAGAGCAATGTAATACTGTAAATGCGGTTGACATTCAATCTTCTTAAGTGCACTACCTTACCTACTTCTATCATTATACAAGTGACTCGTATATTCTGCTGTCATTATGATGGTCTCTTGACTTGAGTCGACAACGCACGTACTGTTGTATGTGTATTACCTTTTAGATGGACACACACACACACACACACACTAAAACTGTCATGAGAGAAGCCCTTTTAGTAGGTCAAAATTCTAGGTAGGTATTCGAAGAGAAGGGGAGCAAAACATTAGAGGTTCATTCTGAGTTATTAAGAGTATAGGTTAGAATCACTTTATGGAAATGGACATGGGCTTAGAATTTCAAATGGCAATAGATTGTGAATTGTGATGTTTGTTTGACATTTGACGTCAATCCTTAAAGTTCAATGTGCCATTCAATCAAAGAAAAAAAAAGGAGTGTTATTCGTTTTTTTCTTTTCTTTTTGTGTGTGTGTTATTAATGATTTGGCACATTTTTCGCCACTCGCATGATTACAGGGGTGAAGTGAGGGTGAGGAATTTTTGATGTCAAACTTCGTGGTGGCAAACAAATAGAATTAAAATAAAATGGTTTTGGTTTGAAGTTTTGACATTTTGATTGATTCATAAGTTAAAACATAATGAAAGGTAAGAAAGGCATTTTTAATATTTTATACAATATCTTAATATTGAATGATTTTATTTAATAGGTAAAACATTTTTGATACATTAAACTATACAAGATCCATAAATTGGACATTATGATATGACAATGTTAAGCAAAATGTTGTAACTTGTTTACAAGTTCATGATCTTTAAGTCTTGTCATTTATATAATTTCAATGAATTTTGATTTGCTATTTATCAGGAAATATGAAAACCTTAATTGTCTTAAGAAATTTTTCCTCAGTAAACTTAAATTTTCCTAGAAACAGAGACCAGAAAAAGAGAGAGAGGAAACAATTATCAATTCTGACAAAATGATAAAATATGTATCACTCTTTTATAAGGTTGGAAAATACTAAAATTTTTGCATATGTTGTACGTCAATTATATTTGAGTTATTGCTGAACTCTAGAAAGTCATGATAAAAGACTTCTTACTGTCAGATTTCGATGAACAGAGCTTGGGAAATATGAATATTGTGAAGGAATCGTCCTCTGACATTTTTTTGTTTTGAGCTACATGAAGTCTCGAATTCCTGGCAACAAGCTTCAAATAATTGTAACCCGTGCAATTGAACCGAGATTACGGGCAATTCCGCGGAAAGTCATGGAAAATGTTAAATGAATGAAAATGTTTAGTGAATAGAATTTTTCCCACTTAACAAAAAATTGAAAAATTCCAAAAATAAATTTCTATCACTCATAATGTGATTGTTGTTGTTGTTGATATCAAACTTTCGAACAATCTTTGGTTTAACATACAATTACATATTATGTTTCTAAAAAAAAAAAACAGAACACCAAATATTTGTTTAATTCTGTAAAAAAAAAAGACTGCTTAATATGGTGTTCTGGAGCGTATACGTGCTTTTTATTTTGCAGGTTTCTTTAATATATGTAATAACTAATACACTTTATAATTCTTAGTAAATATTGATAAAAAATGCAAGAATATCTGCGATCAATTAAAATATATATGATTACAATTTGTATGTATGTATGTAGTTTAACAAATTTATAACACCAGATTCAGATACTCATACCATAAGGTCGAAAAATGTTCCTTTTTTTTGTAAATTATTTTCTTGAAGTGTCCTAAATGTGGAGTTAGTGTTTTTTCTTAAAGGACAAGACATCGCAGATTAGTGGTAAATTAGATTTTAAAGTTATAACCTAATAACTATTTGCTAATTTTCAGTGGAGTCAATTTTGTGATTCTTGTTTTTTTTTGTATGCATGCATAAGTCTTATAGAAGAAGTGTTGATTTTACTGGTGATAATTCCTAAGCTTTATCACTAAGATCTACAGCTTGGGCGTTCTATCACATCATCAAAATTTTGAAAATTAGATACTATTTCTTTGCATCAAAAATTTTAAGAAGAAAATTCTGACTCATTTTTTGCTAAAATTTTAAGTGCATATTTTTAAAATATGTAAAAATAAATCGTAAAAAATCAAAGTTCTGTCTTTTCTTTAAAAATTGGCGTTTCTGATATTAATTGATTTACTTTTGATGATGATTAATAATAATTTTATTAAAAAAATAATTATAATCAGACTCGAGAAATTTCTCGAGATATTTGATTGGGAAAAATGTACAAATATTTTTTAGAACTTTTTGTAGTTTTTTATTTATAGTAAAAAAGTGTCCATTGGATATTTTTCAACATTTTATCATTTAATTAATTTTATGTTGTTTTTATTTTTGTAAAAAACTGTCGATATTTGTCAAAAGTGTACCATGAGTATAAAATAAATTCGAAGTTAAAATGATTGACCACTCTCGACACTTTTAAGTCAAGAAAAAATCTTTTGACATTTTTTACTTAATTTTTGTTTTAGTTTTCTATTTTTTGTAAAAGAAATGTCAATTCGAATTCAAATTCTAGCATATGTTAATAGTTGTATATTGTATATTGTATAAAATAAAATAAATATGAGTTCAATATCGTTGCCCAATCTCGAGATATTCGAGTCAAAAAACATTTTTTATAAATTTTTACTAGAATTGTTTGTAAAAAAAACTGTCAATTGAATTTTTTCAAACTTTCACCAGATGTCAAAAACATAATTTCACATAGTAAAAAATATTTTTGAATTAATATAATTTTTCCTTCATTGTATATTTGAGCGTCAATAAAATTTTGTTTAGTTTTTCTATTTAAAAAAAATAGCGGTAAGTTGAAAATTTTCTAAATTTATACTAAATCTGTATCACATAACAATGTACATAATAAAATTTATTTGAAATCAATAGCACTATCTATATCACTGTGAGATATGGTATCCCGAAAGTACGAACGTACAAATGTACAGGTACACACGCACGCACAGAAATCTCTCTAGAAATGACGGATCTAATTCTAGGGACCTTGAAACGTCCAGATTTGTCAAAAATTTCAATTTCAAAAATCGGACCGATTACAATAACTCCTTATGAGAAGTTAAAAATTATCAAAAATCAAGGCGTCAAACCAGATGACCTCTAAAATTTGTCTATATAGGAATAAAGTTTTTTTTTTATTTTTTTTTTTTTTAATCACATTGAAATTTACTTTTAGTCAAAATCCATACATATTTGAGCTTTGAATGTAAAAATCAAAATAAAGTCCATAAGTTTACTTTATTAAAAAATTCAACTACAAGGACCACATTTTTTTATTCCGGACTTGCTTTTGCTTTGTTAGTAGTTTCAAAAAATAGACCTTATTGATAGATTAAATATGAGATATAGAGCTTCAAATATTCATTATCCAATAGCTAATAGCGAAAGACAATTACTTATTCAAAAAGGAAAAGGATAATGTTCGTTTATATCACTTATGCCATATATTGTCCTTATTTTTCAAGACGGTTTTAGGTGCTGACAAAAATAAATTCCAATTTTTTAAGCTAACCCCTTAAAGTATATTCATTTACTCCATATACATAATTAGTACCTAAAAACAAATATGTGTTTGGAATAAGAGTTCCTTAGTAGGACTATTGTCTTTCACTGAAACTCTCCCTTTTAACTTGCAACTAAGAACCCTTATTTGCATCACAAACTCCATATAATAGATATCATAAAAAAAATTGAAAGAAAAATAATCTTGATTCTAACAACAAACTTTAACCGCAGGTTGGTCATTTTATTGAATCAAAAAAAAAAAAGAAAAGAACAATCTTCTTCTCAAAGGTCATTGGCATTTGCCCTCTGTAAAATACCTGATGCTGATCTCAAAGAAAAAAAAGAAAAAGATAACTTTATCCTTTGTATAAAGGAGCCAAAGTCTTCAAGTTAAAGTTTACATCCGCTTATTGAAAGCATCTCACCTTAGGGTATCCGTTCCGTTGAGCTTTTTTACTCTCTCTCTTTCTCTCCCTCTCTCTCTATACGAGATTGTATATAGAGATGTTTAGTTGCACAGACTACCTTTGTACATATTTTTATAAAAATAAAATGCTAACCCACCGCAAAATTCGCACTCGCTCCCTTCTTTCCATCCGCCTGCATGCATTTTGCACTTTCTGCTCCTATAGTCTATAAATCAACATACTCTGGATCTGGATGTGCGCCGTCATACTCTCAAGTACTTCAAAAAAGACGGGACTATATGAGGCAAGGATTTACTAAAAACTAAGAGTCATTATTTAAGACAAAAAGGCATAGTGGGAAGTATACCGCAAACAAAACTAAACAGCCCCGCCATCCCCCATGAGGAACAAACTGCCCCCTACTCCGTGTGCCCTTCCAACTAATGGTTTGGCAAGGTGCTCCAACAGGCAGTGTGGTATGGCTTTATCCAGTATAGTATGCCGTTACATTTTTGTTATGTGGAGTAAGAAAGAAAATAAGCAGACTCCCTCCCCCACCGCGCCGCACCACGCTGGCTGAAGTGAAAAATTTATTTCCGTTTGGTTCATCATGTGTCTCCCGCATCATATATAGGAGAACAAACCGTGAATGAATCTGGTTCTGTGGCATTCGATGGGCGGAAAATGGGGGGCGTGGTAGAGGTATGGGGGTAGAAGAAATGAATCTCAGTTCATACGTGGAACAACGAAAACTTCAAGTATAAACATATATGGAATGGAAGGACAACGACAACGACAACGATGACGATGACGCTAACGCTGAAGCTGAAATTGAAACTGAAGCTGACGTCGAAATACCCTCAATATGGGGAGGCGCATTACCATCAAAGTGGTACTTCCGTTTCAGCTGATGCGGAAGCGAGTTCGGCAGAGCAAAATATAAAAGCGAAACCAAAAAAAAAAAAAGAGTAAAAGATTCCAAATAAAACCATCACACCACACGTAGCTGACGTAGCTGGTGGTGGATGGTGAATGGTGCACATCCATCCATACCCCACCCTCAGTCTCAGCCTCAGTCTCAGTCTCACATCCGTAAGATATATTTTTACACTTTGTTCCAAGATTTGTGCGGCATTGTGATTTTTTCTTTTCTTCTTTTCCTTCGTTTTTTTTTTTTTGATTGTTATTTTTGTAAGGGTAAAATGCTCTTAAGGGTGGGTAAATGGCTGTTCTAGAGGTGTCCTCTAAACAAATAGGGGAATTCAATTTTATTTCATTGCAGATGTTTTTTTTTTTTGGTTTTATATCTTTAGTATGGGCCTAAAAGAAGAGGCTTTTTTGGGGAGGGGGTGGGGGTTTGCGATGCAAGAAAAAGCTAGCGAAGCGCGAATTTATGGTTCCTTTTAGGTAATTGCAGAATCGTTTGAAGATAACAGCTTAATGCACTTATGAAGCATGGGCTCATTTGTGAGTTGTTTTTTTTTTTTTTTTTGGGGGGGGGGGGAGTTAACAACAAAGCGCTTTTTCGAGCACGGAGCTTTTTTAGGTCAAGCTTGGAGTGTAAGTAGGAGGAGGTTTTTAATTTTGATAGAGTTTCGAGTCAGTTTCATTTTTCCTTGTTCATCTAACAAACTCATACAATTAACTGATAAAATGACAATCTTTTAATAAACTAAGAAATAAGTTCGGCGAGAAGTCCATAACAGCACATTTACAGAATATAAAATATTATCTCTGAAACAGAATGTGTCCATCAGGATAAAGTAATAAAACATTTATTCCTTTTGTTTTCTTCCCTTTTTCTTTGGAAATATACAATACATAAATTCATACATAAAGTAAAGATGTTGTTAATTAGTTATTTATAACTAGCACAGCAATGCCAGATCCAATAAAACACAACATTCACTTTTATTTTTGTGTACAAAGTTATTCCTATAGTTTGACTGTAAGTTTAACAAAGTAGAGATAACTTTATGTGTCCGATTTATCGACATGGCAAAGGGTGTTTGGATGGAACTTATGTAAGTCTATGTTTATATTATGTAGAGTTATAGTTATTTTTACATTTAAACTTATGTTAATTGTAGTTTTTATGTGCCTTTTTTTCTTGACACTTTTACAGAGGACAAATTCACAAATACATATAAACGGATTTCAATGAAATTCTTTATTCGCCACAACGACGTCACAGAGATGCTGAACGCTTGAGAACGACGTGTGAGAGACACATTTGGGCTTTCTGCAACTGAAGCCTCAGCGGGAGCAATATTCTCGACACTACGGGCACTTCTTTGTCTCACTGGAACGTTAACATTTTGTACTGTGCCTGTGGATTCAAATTTTTCCCCTAGACACTCAATTGTTGATCTGCTAAATTACGATTATGACGACCATAAATTGTACGTAGCGCTCTTAACGTTCAGGACACTGACTTCGAATTTCGGTAGTAAATTTTAATAACTTCGACTCGTTGTTGGCTCGTTTACTGAAGAGAAATGTCAAAAGAACGGCAAGAAATATGGCGTCGTTTGCTGTCCTTGTCGCTCTACTTTTGTAGCGTCTCTGTTGAAAAACCCGATATTTTGATTCTATAGTGATCAAAGTAGCTCAGACGTTTATTGTCTCAAACGCTTCATTTTTAGCTTGAAATGGTTCAACGAGTAAGGTAACGGGTGACCACACAAAGATGCCCATATTTCTCCAACAACTCCCGAATTAAAGCACGTACAACAATGATACAAATTTTATTCGAAAATACAGATCAGACAAATTTATTTTTTTTTTTGAAGTATTACATCCATTAAACAATGCCCGTTTCAACCTGACACAATCGTTTAATCTTTTGACAAAATTTTCGAAGACATTTCGTCATATTTCCGGCGTAATTTCAGAAATTTTTCGTCGAATGCGCGCTTTTAAATCCAGACTGGGTTATCTTCGGCCCAATACCTGCAGTTTTGCTTGTTTACAGCGCCGCGCCGGAGATCTTGAAATCTCTCTCATCGCTTATTAAAAGAATACCCAAAATGATCTCATCTGCCAATTTTCGTAACATTGACTGAGCGAAGAGTAAACGTTATCTGTAGTCGGCAACTTTTAATTCTTAGATACGTGTGAAATTTCAAATCTTTGGCTAAAATTTTACGCACTGATTTCCTTTTTAGGCCCAAAGAAGACGCGTATCGTCACGCTGAACGCTGCAAACTAACCTGAATCGCTTCACGGACTCTCTCGATGTTTTCAGCCGTACGGATTTTTTCGGCGGGACAGGACGCTTCTTATCGGTTGCCTTGGCGGATTCACGGAAATTTTGAATCCATCTGTTCACAGTTTTCTATGAAGGCACGGGTTTATTACGAGGAATTTTTAACTGACGCTGGAACGCACGTGCGTCGTACTCTTACAACACAAAATGCTCGTTCTTTATCGGTATAACTATCCATGACGACTGATAACAAATGAAAACAAATTTATCTGTCCTGTACTTCCACTAGAGCGCGCATTCGACACCATAGCAGTGTTACCACTGGAGCTATAGACAAAAAAGAAGTATGGTCATCTTTGTGTGGTCACCCTGTAGATCTAAAAATCCCAGTGGTATCACAATGGGCCGGCTGCCACCTTAACCTAACCTAACCTTATTTGGACGCGAGACCTTACCAAACACATTTGAAAAGATCAAGAAGTGACAGAGCTTTTTCTGGTCTTATCTTTAGAAGAGTTATTTTCAAGATAGCTGAGCTTTTTTTTAAATCGTATGTCAAATATTGCGTCTCCTACTGTAGTTATACGTATTTTGGAAATTTCAGGTTCCATTTTTTATTACAAATTCAAATTCAAAGGAAGAGAGGATTTTGTTTAAGCTTAGTACTAAGTGACTTATAAGGCAATAAAATAATATTACCTGTCCAGTTTCCTGTTCATTTGGGAAGCAGTTAAAGTTAAGATTAAGGCCACTTAGAATGAACATAATGAAAATTGCAAATTTCAATTTGTTATTGAAAATTGAAAAACTCTACACCTTAATGTTTATTGTTAAGATCTTGGCCGAATCCACTGAAATGCAGCTTGTCTCATTTAACTGCCAGAAATTTAAGTTTATATTAAAAAGACATCTGTCTTCTGTTATTCCCTTGAAATTTCATGAACAAATGTAAACTTTGGAAAATTTTCTTGTGCATTTACCACATTTTAATCACCCAATTCAAGTCGTTGTATATACATACATATGTATGTACAAGTAAATAATGTTTATATTTACAAACACTTTAAAATATCATCGCATTGTATGTATAATTAATTAATCAATATCCCAAAATTGAATTACCCAACGCAACGCATGAAATTGTAATGAATCCCATTTCATCATTACAGAGCCATTCAATTTGTCTACGCCACAAAAATTACTGTTTCTTTTTTTTTACCTGGACTGGACAACATTAAAGCAACCACAACAAGATACCAGTCTGCCAACTTTCAACCTTCAACCACCACCGCCGCCGCACTTAAAAAAGTTGAACCATTTCTGGGGAGGGCAGTTTAATGGACAAAAAAAAATAGGTACGTCAGAAATGTCGTCCATGTTTCAAAACCCGCCGTTTCAAGCATTCTTTCTGCATCGATAGCCTGGTGATTAACATTATTTATTTATAATTAAAATTAATTGCAATTAATTTATTGTTATGATACTACCTTTTGCAATTTACATATGTACATACATACATATAGAGAAAATGCACACACCAACACATCGATGACACTCTCGATTTTAACTCAAATTTCCCGAATTTATTTCCATAAAATTTTGCAATTATTTATACCATTACTCATACATATGTCAAAAGTATGGGCTTTGTGTCAACATGAAAATTTAACGAGATATGACATTCGTCGTCGTCGTCGAACATGGAAATGTCATTTACCTCGTCGAAAGATAGTTGAGAAAATTATGCAAAACAAAAAAAAATTGAAAATACCCCAATTGCACAGGATGTCAGTGTTCTCATGCGTGTTCATTCGATACTGACATTCAACCCCACCCCCCTTTCGCGGTATACGAAATATAGTTAGAATTTTTGAAAGAAGCAGTAAAGTTTTCCGCAGTTTGTCAGTTTTGCCAAAAGGGGTTATTCCAACCCAAAGCCTAATTCTAGTACAGTGTATTTTTTAGTGAAAACCAAAACATGAAATCAATATCGTGTCGATGTCAGCGGAACGGCGGAATTTACAGGCCTGTCCTTTGGCCCCATCATCATCATAAGTACTCACACACGCTGCATGGCACTAAAAAAAAAAGAAAAAGAGTCCTGCAGGTTACATGGGTTTTTATGTTTATGTTTTTTTCTATGCCTTTCGACATCACCACATTTGTGTTTCCAAAGTTCTGGTGGGTAAACCACGAAGACGAATACGACGAACGTCATTGGTATACTCGTATCTTTCAAAAGGAAAGTATCAATTCCTTATATGGTAGATACTCGGGAGAGGGATGTGATGGGTGGTGCTTGGTGTGAGTGAGTCCTTAAGACTCACATGGAACTTTTTATTGAGAAATGTCTTTTCCCCGAATGTTTGTAAAGCTATCTGCGTTTTTTTTTTTTAGATTGAAATGGAACGAAAAAATGTTTCTCTTCAATTTCAATTTCAAACAAAAAATGGTAATTTCAGTGCCGATGCCGGTCGGTCGGTCGGTCGTCATTGTGCATATGATATGAAGAACTTAATATCAAAAGTTCAGTATAGATAGTGCTCGTATGCAATCGATAATACATACAAACATACATACATACGTATGTACATACTACAAAGTAGAGTATAGCTACCGGATAGGGAAACAGTTTCCATATGTGCGGTGGATTAAAGTTCAAGTTTTATAGATTTTTTTTTTTTATTTTTATTAAACACGGACTGTGTTTTTCTTTTTTCTTTTGTGAAACAATATTTTATACTTCCTACCATGGTTAATAATTTAAAACAGTAAAGTTTACATGGAGGTTGTATGTAATTGGTGTTATGGTTGGAAGTTGAAGAGTTACTAGTTTATTTGCAGTTGTATTCAGCAATTAAGGTATCGGGTGATTCATCGCGAGGTTTGATTTTCAATAGGCTTTTTTGACAGATTACGCTTGGCTCTTTTCGAACTGATTTGTCAGTTTTGTTTAGTTGTCATAGTTCTTCAGGTGTATTTTATGAGAAAAGTTTTTCGTGCGATTGGAAGAACTTAAGGTAGGTACGCATAATTGACGTATTTTACCACTTTCGTCAATACCATTCGTTGCAGCTAAAAGTGTATGTGTGGACTGTGACGAACGAGTCGACTTGTTATCGTGGTCAGCAGCTTGGATTATCGTATACGACAAGTTGGCGTATGTAATAGCCTTAAATGTTTTATCGTAAAAATCCTGTTCAGCGATGAAGCTCATTTTTGACTCAATGGATTCGAGCTGATAAGCAACCCGAAGAGTACCACGAGACCATTTTATCCATTAAAAATAACGTTATAGTATGGTTTATAAGCTTGTGGAATCTTTGGTCCATATACAGGGTGCGACACCAAGGTATGGAAGATTGTTACACCCAATTTTTTTCTTTAATTGCGTACGAAAAATCACATCAGTCAAGTGCTGTCGATTTTTGTCAAAACACTACTGCAGACGTTGTGAATTCTGCATTTTTACGAATTAAGTAAGTATCTACGGACCTATAATGAAGTTTCGACTAATGCCACACCGAACAGTGACCTTGGGACTGTGGAGAGGTCGTTCATAGGTTTTTAGAGGCCCAATAAAGGAAGTTTAGTGGACTTCGTCGCTAATTATAAACAAAACAATGTCATCTGTAAAAATTTCCAACATTACTTCTGCAAACCTCATCCGTTTGTCGTATAGTCTTTTTTCTGCAATTCTTGGACAACCATCATCTTGTATGGATAAAAATGCAAATCAAAGTTCAAAATTCCATACCTCGCTGTCGAACTCTATATCTTCAGAAATGAGATTTTGAAGCCAACATTACTCGTTTTATTCTAAGCTTCTAAATTAACGACCTCAGACTTAGTTGTGGCCAACATTTCAATGATATCATTTTATGCCATGAATTAAATCAAACCTCACAATGAATCACCCTTTTTTTAATGGAATTTCAAATATAGATTTTACGCTATTTAATCCTAAATATTAAAATGTTACAATATCCACAAGACCTGTGGAATACATCAATAACAACTAATTAAAAAAAAGTGGCCCTAAATGAGAACCCTGAGGAACTCCTGATTTCTTACCAATGAAACAAATTGAGGAAGAGGCATGATTGTAATGCATGTTTTTGTAAATTTTTCGACACGAAATTGTTCCATTTGGTCAAAAGTACATATGTAGATTGTATGTTTTAGATATTTTGCTTAAAGGTCTAAAAGATAATTTACACATGTCAATTAAATATCTGTTAAATAATTTACAAGCTTTTTTTTAATGCTAAAGAAAATTTAGAAATTATGTACTTTATTGACTTAATGTTAAGTTAAGTAGATTGAAATTTTAATTGAAATTTTTTAAGAGACCAAAACTTGACCCTTGTGTAACCTTTATCAGAAATTATACACGAAAAAAGACGATAAGATTGTCTAGCTGATTTAAGTTGAAATGAAGGAAATACGTCAGCAAAGTGATGATACATTTATTTAATTGCCATGTATCAAAGTCGACATGATACCTTACCTATGTATACATCCACACTTATAGAAGTGCGTACATACATACATATACATATGTACCTCTTTGAAACTTTTCGCGCGATTCATATCGTATCGGGGTAAAATTAACATGAGAAATTCATTAAAAATTTTGTTTCCCATGGTCGGTATCATGTTTATATCAAGGACGTTTTGTTTTCATTTATTGGATACAAAAATATTATTTAATTATTGCAAATAAATTAATTTATTTATCAATGAGAATGTGTCAACCATCAGTGGATTGTTTTTTTTTTTTTTTGTATGTATAAAACATTGCGATAAGATTGGTGACAGACTCTACTCATATATGTATGTAAATGCAAGAGAAATTAATTAACATTGACCTACTATTTAAGTATTTTTATCTCATTATATAATAATAATAATAATAATTTAATTTTAATCAAGAAATGATTTGTTAAAAATGAACTGGAATTTCTATTTTTTATCATTGATTTATTTTGGTTTTTTAAAAAAATGCAAGTTTTTTTTATGGGGAATGATAACGTATATGATAACCGTTATTTATATGATAGGAGATAATTTTTATAATCTTAATGCAACACGAACACATGCCGCCTTCTAACGCCTTCACCTTGACTCAAGTGACGTATGTAATAATTTATTTCGAAAAGTAGTGACATTGAAAAGTGGGATTTTGTCAAATTAAGTGTTTTTAAGTGCTTTTTTTGTCAACAATTATTTCAATTTTAACAACTTACTGAGATAATTCGGACATATACAGTTTACACATTATATGATCTTTCAATTGATGGGGTTATATTTTGACTTTGACATTGAATGGCAATCGTAATCTATCTATTTTTTGACATTATTAAAGGATATTAGTTCTTGTTGTCATTAACTTAAGCATCGAAGAGAATTTTCGGATGACTGGAGCATCAATAAATTCATCAAGACTTACCTGAAAAGATAAAGATAAAACAAGTGGTTAGAAAAAAATTATTATTGATGAAGATTGAAGATTTATTTTTAAAAGATTCTAAGACTCAATTTTATGAAAATTCATCTCAACAGTGTTTTCGTATTCAGCAACAAAATTTAAGACAAGTTATACGTAATGTTTGATAATTCAAAACATTTTTGACATAACATTGGAACATGTAAGAAATGTACGCTCTTCTTTCCCACAGAATAAGTAGAGAAATCATATCATTTTGAATGCTTTAAAAATTCATTTTAAAAATACAGGAGTCGTACAAATTTCCAAAAACAAAAGTCACCATTGGACAAAATAACAAAATAAAATAACCAAGCTTTCCAATTCCTTCAAGGTTCCTTCCAAAAGTCCACAAGGAAAAAATTTTGTTTGCCAAAATCTTCAAAGTCTCCAAATCCCCAGGTACTTCTACCAACACCGTTTCTCTTGAGGCATGTGCATGACATTTTTTTACCGTTATGACAGGTTAACGATTAATTTTGTTGTTTATTTTTTTTTTTTATTATATTGAGATATCAGTTCGGGGATTTTAGGTTTAAGGATTTAAGTTAAGGGTAAACGTTACCAACCCTACAATATTCTAAGGTCAGGTTTGAAGTCAAATCACCTTGAAAAAGTAGCTACAGGAAATGGCGGAAATGTTAAGTGTCATGACTAAATATTAACTAAGACTTCTTTTTTAACATAAAAAATGATTCAATTTTTTTTTTAAAGATGTGTTTTTTTTAAGTTGAAAACAGTAGAACATCCCTCGCAATCGTTTTTACATTCATTTTTAAAAAACACATTGTCGGGATTATTGCTAGATTTATGATGTGTTTTAATTGTTTAATTTCAAAATAATTCATACCGAGTATAATTATTCATAAGTGAATAAACACAAGTACAATACAAGTACATATAATTTAGCGTTATTTTATGTTATGTTATGTTATGAATCACACACAACGTTATCTATGTATGTACTTGTAATTGATAATACGATTTTGAATTTCGTTATCATGAAACACGAATTTATGGCGCCACTTACATATTTATGTATTTAGGTGTATACATTTTAAACAAACATAAATAATTTATGCTTTTGAGTTTTTGATAAGTTATGAAGGCTTGTTTACAATTTTTTTATTAGAATTGAAAAGCTTACAAGAGATGAAGGCGCTAAGTGACATAGGTTAGTTCTAAAATTTAAATGAAAAAAAATATTTCTGTTTTAGTTATTTAGATAAGAATAAAGGTTCTATATGCAACCACTTTGTCAAAAAAGTTATAAATAACAAACTTTGCGAGCATATTATTCTAATTTTTGAAAATGTCACTTAAGTACTTCATCTTCGGTATTTGCTGATAAAGTTCTAACACGGCATCAGCAACGATCCCAACAATAGTATAAGTCAACGTTTGACGTAGAAATGAACATCAACAGACACTTCCAGTTGCATGTATAAGAAACTGGACATCAGGATCAACATTTAAATCAGAATTCACCTGCTTTAGGGACACAATAGATCTTAGCTCGGAGTGCATTCATTTTCAAACATTTGTCTTAAAGTATTAAATTAAACACAAAAACATCCAAAAGACTAAAGACATCTAAAAGAACTTGTAACCCAATGACCTAGTTACTGATGCACGAACAACTCTTGCGACCAGTCACCATGACCAGCTTTTCCCTCAAGGTCTTGTGATTGCTTATTAATTGTTAAAAAACAATCTGGAAGTCTGCAGGAACTAACATGTCTACCATCTGAACCAAATATATGTAACTCCTTTTCAAAGTCCTCTAATCAAAAAGATGCCAATTGAACAATCACATCCCGAGTTGAGGTACCTCAGTGTTAATAAATACCAGGATCACAATGACGAAGTAGCTTCTTTTTCTTTGCGTTAAGTATGTTTTCCACCCTTGCTTAGTACGACTGTCACCAAAACCCCTTTTTGACAACCACGTTTTCCATTTGTGTTGACAACCAATTCGTCTGTCCCGTGCCGTGATGGTAAGTGCGTATAGGACTGTCATGCCAAAGGTCTGGGTTCGATCCCTGCCTGTTCCACTTGAAAGTTTTTACTAAAGGTACTAAAATCCTCTAAGTATAAATCTTGTCATGAAAAGTCCTTTCTCAAAAATGTATCCGTTCGGATTCGGCATAAAAACTGTAGGTCCCCTCCATCCATGACACTACTCACAACGCCTAATGTATGCAAGTATGTAATGTATTGTTAAACTTAATGCACTGTTTATTGCATTGCAAATAAAACATCAAAGGTACTAGCACAGTTACGAGTAATGCAGATTAAACATATCTTAATTCATTCTTAACGTTCATTTCTACTTTAAACCTGAACCTATAAGAAGATGGAATCAAACATCGATGATTAGATACAGTTCTGCTTCTGGTACATAGCTAGTGCAGCATTCAAGTGAATAAAACACATTCCTTATATATGTATATCACCAGCACAGCTGTCATTTTTTTGCAGGCTTCTTGCTGCGCTAGCTATACGCAGCAGTGAATAAAACACAGTTATTATAAACTCTAAATCATGTAGGATGATACAAAATCAGTTAATTCAAAATTGGCAACACTGGCACGGCTAGTTTCTGACACATTTTACTTCAGTTGCCATAATTTCATACTTTGTTTAATTTTTTTACTATTTTTTTTTCTTTGCAAGTAAAAGTGCGGTTGTAAATTATGGAGAAACGTCTTATTTTACCAAGCAATTTGTTGCTACTTAAGCTGCAAGCTGGATTGGAACTTGGAAGTAGGTAATCATCCGGTACAAGATAAATGACAACAGCGAGAGCGTTGAGTTTTATTTTTAGTGGTTTGTTGCGTTCGTGCCGGAGTCTAGCTCTAGTTGGATGAAAACAAGGCGTATGAGTATTTTTTTTTACGGCCATTATACACAACCACAACAACATTTGCCGATTGACGATCGATAAATTATAGAAATGGACGGCTGTGTCTAATTAATCAAAACAACAACAAACAAATTGAAAAAAAGAAAATAAACAAACAAATTTACCCAGGTGTGGAATCTATTTTCGGAAGCACTATTCGTACACATACATACATACTACAACCAAATTAAGAGCAATTTTAAAAGCAATTAATATTTTTTTCTATTGACAACAATCGAATTAATTTAGATCAACAAAAAAAAATCCCTGAGTAAATAAATTGTATTAAATAGCAATTAATTTCCTTTTGCGGTTTAAATATGACACACAAAATGGTGTGGGGTATGGCATACTTATTTTGATTTTTCCATTTTGGGTAACATTCCAGTCCTCGGTTTTTCATTTTCCCCTCTCTCCCTCTTACTATGTCTGTCTGTCTTTCGGGTTTTAGCATTTCTTATGCAAATTTTTCCCTGACTCTGAATCTGACTTTGACTGTAAATGTGTGCAATGAGAACTTTTTTATTTAATATTATTTCTTAATTTATTATTTCCTGGTTTGGGAGTTAAGACGATAAATGGAACAAAAGTTTAATATTATATGAATGACGATGTCTTTGAGGAAGTGGATATTTTAAAAGGAATGGCGACACAAAGTGCATATAAAAATGACATAAATTAAAGATTTATTTAACTTGCATTTGTTTTTTTATTCTTTCTAGCGGTGGTGGTGCAGCGGAATTGAAGGAAATGACAAGAAATTACAGACAAAGCCTCTTGATTATGCTTGATTTGACTTATGTTTGAGCATTTGCGTCTTCTGTGCGACAGAAGTTTCAAAACACAATTTAAATCCAATTAAACTTTTGATTCTACTTCGAGGTTTGTTCTTCGTTTTGGAAAAACACAAATCAGACATGCGGTCGTGCCTATTTGACAGAGTTTATGACGTTCTTGTCTATGCCGAATTCCATGTATAGAATTTATTGATGTAATAGTTACCAAAATTCAATTAAAAAAGTCTCCATTTTCTTGACAAATATATTCCAAAATTATTTGTACATGGCGCTTAATGAGTTTTACTTCACCAAAATTCTGATTCCAAGCATTCTAAGCCGTCCAATTAGTATGAGCTCAAAAGAGAACCACATACAACTCAGTTCCACGCCTTGAACCTAAATGATCCTAAAAGGATAAACATTGTTTGTATTTTAGTCGGGGAACTACCAAGAAATAAATCACTGAACCAGCACCGAGTCACATTTAACAACTTGCATAGAAAGACATATCCCATCTTTCAGTTGAATTGAATACCTACATGAAACTTTATCCGAAACAACCAAAAGAAGCTTCCTATTTGCCATTAAATTTAGTCTAAGCAAGCGATGTACTCGACCTAAACAAATTTCTTCAATTAACTCTATTCATTTAGCTGCCCATAGTACAATCTGAATGTTCATAGGTGTACCCTGTTTCACAGACTGCGGTCTATTTCATTTGAATGGCATTCACTCTGGAACCTTGAATTGGTAAACAATTATCATACTCTAGTACCAATGTGCAATAATATCTTGAATTTAAATCCTGTCCTATTTTCTTATAGCTCATTCCAATCGTATACATAACTCCTTAGTTCCGCCACATTAAAAGAAAGAAACAATGGACATTAGTGTTTCAAAATTATCCTTGCATACACTTCTCAACTTATCTAAACTTTTTTGTTGAGTAAGTTCGACATCATTCCAGAAAAAAAAAAAAACTCAATCTAAAACAAAAAAATCCCATAATTTCCATTAACAACGAAAAAAAAATCCACGTGGGACTGAGTGCAACAGAATCATAATAAATTATCATCTCTGATGACACTTTTTCTGCGAATGAACATCGCATTAACGTTTTATGCTTTTTTTTTTCTTCCTCCAAACATTTTCGCTAAGACGAGAGTTGAAAATATGAAAAATTCTTCTTCGACTTCCTTCTTCTTTCCGTCCTTATTATTCTTAACGTCGGTCGTCGTGGGTAGGTTTGTATATGTGTTCATTTATCTTTAGATGTTAAAATGACATTGTCATTTTCTTAATGTCTTCTTGTTTCGTACCAAACGAACTTTTTGCCATCATAATGATAAAATAACTAGAACCTAGAGCTTGTGTATGGTTTATTGTAGACAAATATAGAAGACACAATTTCTGGAGTTTTCTAGCCGGCTTAATTTGTTTTTATTTTTATTTATTTTTTTGCACAAACCAAGACCAACATTCTTCTTGGTAAAACAAGTTTTTCACACACAAAAATGCAATCGAAGGCAGAAATGTTGTTCAATCAGAAAATCAGGAATTGTCAAGAAAAACCCTCAACCTCCACACTCCACAGCAATTGCAAGAAAAAAGCCTCGAATATTATACACGAGTACTATGATGTTTGTTTGTATGCGCAGCGCACAATACGAGCACATAAAATATTCCACTTGTACGTGGTTGCCATCATTGGTTTGTGGCTGGTTTTATTTTAGGCTCACATTCATCCGTTAGCTATAAAAACATTTATCCATGATCCAGAATGATCTCTCTTATCAGAGCCACTGAGGGAAGTACTTGATAGCTCATGTGACCTCCGGGTTAGAAATGTAAAACATAAATTCAATCTCAAAATTCACATTAAATTCACATCCTGAGTCTCAATAATGCTTCAGCCTATGGTTAAGGAATCCAATTGATTGCCTGTAGTGGCCTCTAAATACAATCGTACATATGTATGTATGTATATAGAGCGAAAAGACACAAAAGCCTCCAGGTTGAAAAATAGAAATAGACCACGACCTAGTTGTAGCACCAAATTAAAAGAGACCCATAATTCATTATACTAAGAATTAAAGTTAAGAATTGCAAGTAAAAGACAGACTTTGCTTTTGCAACTAATATCAAGTAGCAACTTTTCTGCCAGAACCTACATTTGGATCCATACCTGGGTGCTTAGTAAAAGGCACTCCGACCTTTTAACCGAGTTCGAGAGACGGCGGCATGCGTGAGGAAAGAAGATTCCAGGACGCTACCATCATCAACAGTATACAATAAATCTCCAAGCAGATATCGTGACAAAAATTAGGCTCGGTAGGTTTCGGAGGACAGCTCACCTACCTCGCACGAGCGAAGAAGAATCAGCTCAGAAAGTCCTTTGTAGTACATTTTATGACATACGACAGATCGCGTAGACCAGAAATCATAAATCCTTGGTGATTGGAATAAATAGAACATGTACTTCCTAAATTGGGCAAAATCCGGGTCCCAATTGTCGAACCAATGATGGAGATGCTGATAATAAGTTAATATGTCAATCTGCTGAATAGCCCCACCGCCATTTAAAGGGACTAGTTGAATGTAGATGTAGTCTTTCCTTTCTAATGTTAACCTTCTGCAATATATCCAAGGCTATCTGATTAGTTTATTGAACTTGTAATTCCATAGTAAAAAAAATAGACTCAGTCTACAGGTTCTCGAACGGTCAAGAACTAAAAACAAACAATACTCATTTTCATACAAAATCGTCTCTAAATTATAAACAAAATACTTAATGGCAACCCTGCTTGCTTCTGTCAAATCCATATTAGGTATTTATAACAAAAAGGAAATTCATAACTCAAACAAAACCACAAATCCCTGAACATGCAAAGGACTTTAAATAACGTTAAGCTCTTTGTTTAATCCCTCATGACCAAGGTAACCTAGTAATTGGGGCCTTGGGCCTTCAATTTGACTCACCATCTTTAGAGTTTTTTGTTGTTTGACTGGAACTGTCACCTCCACCAGCTGATAAGCTCCTCTCCATTGAGCAGTGCATTCACTTGACTCCTCTACCTGCCGCAGCAAAAGACCCACAGACTCTGTTTAGATTCTACAGATTTCTGATTAGCTTTAGCTATTGTGTGTGGTCTTCTTTTTTCTGCCACAACTCGGAATCGGACTCTCGAAATTGGTGTCGGTCTCGGTCTCGGACTCGATCTCGATCTCGAACTCGACGGCGTCGGATTCACGTGGCGAGAACAACACGAAACGAGGGAAACTTTTCCTTTAGCTTTTCTTTTATTTACAGAAAATAGAAAACAACTCACTCAATACATCTCAAGCACTTGCACTCATTTAAACAAAAAGAAAAATAATAAAACCAACGGGACACACGAAATTAAACAAAAATAAAACCGAATAAAAAGATAAAATTAAAAAATAAGAAAACAATTTAAAAAACCGAAAAGAATTTATCTTCTTGAGGTTGATGCTGCTCTTCGAGGAGCCTCGACTTCGACTTCAGGTGAACGAAATTAGGAAAAAAACGCACACACGTCGCTGGTCTTCGTCGGTCGGTCGGTCTGTCGTCGTTGGTTGACGGTCGATGGGGGCAGGCGGCAGGGCAACTGACAGAGGGAACGAACACCGAGTGAGGACGAGGAAGAGCACTTGGTATCTTTTTTATATTAGATATGTATTTTTAATTACACACGATTCACTTGGAACTTAGAAAGAAAACAGAAAACATTCACGTTTGACGAATTTCTCTTGATTTTCTTTTCTTTTTTAATATTTCGCGGCGAAATGATTGATTTTTTTTTTTTGTATTTTGTATTTTGTATTTTTTATTTGTGTAATGTGTGGCACTGGCAACTAGCAATCACTGTTTTGTTGTTGTTGTTTTTGTTACTGGAATGCGATTGCATGGAATTCAATTCAACTCAATTCACTCCACTTCACTTTGGCGAGGGATTTCTTTTATCTTATTTCTTATTCTTCTCCTCTTGTTGGGTCTGGGTCTTCGTCTTCGTCTTGGTTTTGGTTTTAGGTTGCTGATTGTTAGTTTCTGGTTATTGGTTGGTGCTGCAGAATCCTTGTGATAATGTCAATTTTTGACGCGTTATGTCACTTCATTTGTGGTTTATTTGAATTGAATTCGATTGGAGATCGATTCGCGCAGTGTATTTTCGATAATTGTTAATTTATTAACGATTATTTGTACATGAAATTTAATATTTTCTTGCTGCACGAAATTAGATGAAGTAAACGCGGCCATTAAGGGCAACCCGGAACTAAAAGCGAAGATAGTTGCATTTGGAAGTGTTCTTTTTTTGAAGGGTAGTTTGACAATTGGAAATATGTGGCGAATTTGTGAATGCGCAGAGTCGGATGACAGATTCGACTGGAATATTTATAAAAGTTGTTGAATATGAATTAATAAATTTTTATGAATTTTCAAATAAAAGTAGGTACGATGATGATTTAGGGCAGGTTTGGTGTGAATTATTGCCATAATTGGATGATAAATATCATTTTCGAAGGAATATTGCAGCGAGAACATAGCTTTCAGTTTGATTATGAGATGGCGCTGTAAAGAGAAATAAGAAATAATCATAACAGGGATGGTATTGAGGGACATAACTATGTATATTTAAAAAAAATCGTGTTATGTCTAAAACAGGATTTTTTATAAGAATATTCATTCATATTAATTGCATTCGTAAATTAATTTTTTATTTTTCTCCAAACTAGTTGTTCGTTAAGAAAACATGAAAAATGAATTTTGTGTTGTATTTATAATGTTATGATACATTTTTAAATAACTGTGTTAAGGACGCCGTTTTTTAAGAATAGAACACTTCTTAGCACAACAAACATCATTTGATTGAAAAATATTATAAGCTTAATGACTTGTTAGGGTAAGGTAAGTGTTTTTTTTAATAAGACAGTCAACTAGACTACAATATGTCAGTTCTGAGAGTCTCAAGTGTCATAAAGCCTGCTACAGATTTTCCTCTTAGCTGTAATTAGGACTATTGGACTATTTAGTGAGATCTTCTATGCTCTTATTCCTTATGAATTTCTGTACTAAAGTACGATATATATTTAATTGTTAGTTTGGTTTTTGAAATGATAAATCTGTTATGAAATTTCTTATAGTTTTGTTATGATCTGTCAAAAATTTAAACATCAAAAAATATACATACAATTCTTGTTTTATCATAGTTAATAAGAATTTAATGTTATCCAAAGAAGACATAAATTAGAGAAAACACAAAACAAAATTAAATATTTTAAAACTTTTTTTTTTTGCAAATAATAATAATTTTGAAAAATCTTCAAGGTTTTAAAAAATTTCTTATGTTATTATGTAACTGTAATTACTATAGTTTTGGTCCGTGAAAAGGATTGACATAGTTTACTTCTGTTGGAGTTATTGTGACACACAAGGTCAGACAGTGACATTTTTTGACAATTTGAGTAAACTTTACTGGTTTGTAGAATGTGCCATATATGCATTTCATAGTTCATAGAATACCTATAATTTGTTCGTATTGTCTTCAAAGGATAAGACCTCAGGTTAATATGAGTTAACTCAAAGAAATTAACCTGTCAAAATTCTGAACCACAACTGTGCAAGTGGTACTTTCATTGTTCATTGTGCAACTGGTCCTTAATTAAATGACATTTTTTAAACATTTTAGCATATGGATTAAATCGTTCTTTATAAGTTTTAAACGTCAAATCAAAGTTATTAGGACTTGAAATTCTAAAACAAAATTGCTGGTGTGGTCTAACCTTCAAACCAGATGTTCCCTTAAAATATGCAATGGATAAGATAAAACCATAACCGAATTCATTATTTCAGTTTTGCATTTAGCACATACAACAACCGGTGGATTGAGTTTTATTTTGACTTCTAGGTGGCGCCATGCATATTTAAATTTGAATTCGTTAAAATTAAACTAGTAAAGTAGAATTTTGCTAATTTAGGTTTCATTAAATTTAAAATAAAAATATTTTTATAAGCTAAATTTCTCTTTTTTTTAAAGTTAAAGTTAGCTTTGTTTTATTTGATTTGATTTGCGAAAATTTGAGATAATATAAAAATTATAACATACAATATTGCAAAATCAAAATCGACAATATTTTACAAAATAATACATTTTCGATATAAAAATTTCTTAAAATGATTGTAATTAAAAAACAAAAACTGCATATCAAGTACTTTGAGTAGAACTTAACTTAAGATAATTAGGTACCTACTTCAAAATACTAAATGAGTTTAAGTAGTAGGTACTTAAGTACTTGATTATTATCAGATACTTGGTAATTGTGCCTGAATACTTGAATACGCTTTTTATTTTTCCGGACTTTAAAAGAATACAAAATAAAAACAAACATTTTTGATCTACAGTTGAAGAATATCGTTTCAGTTGTTTAAGACTTTTTTGTCGAAGTACAGAGAGGCAGAAAAATTGTGTTAAGCACTTTTTTCGCTTTCTCTTGTCTGAATGAAACTATAGACTTCGTATAACTACCCAAAATTTGATAAACAACATTAAACTGTTTTCAATGAAAGTTAAACCCTAAAACACTCATTAACACTCATTCCATGTCTAAATGAAGCTTAAAAGAATGTTAATGAGTTTTAATCTTTGCAAAATCTTATAAAAACGATTCCGAAAAATTGTCATTTGTGGTAAAAAACAAAAACAACAATAAAATTAAAAATAACACAATTTGTATGTAATTTATGCTTATAATATTTAATTGTATCATTTTGCAAACATTTTTGAAACAAATTACTTCCAAGAGCTATTCAAATTTTAATCAAAAAACAATTGATCTAAATTGATTGTTTTTGTTTGTATTTAATGGTGATTTGTGAATTTAAATTGAATTTAAATAAATTTGAGTCGTTAAGTTTTGAAACAGTTGCACTCGCAATAATTAAGCTTATAGCTCATTTGTTTTAATTAATTTGAGTCTAATGATTTTGAAATACATAATTATATCCAGATAAAAAAAAACTTCAGAAAATGCCAAAGAAGTTTAGAAATGCAAATTACCAACAAAAAGAAAAAAATAATTATTTTTAAACCTTTTTTCATTTATTTATTCGTTATATTTAAATCATTTTTATTACAATCGCAGCAATGTCACAAAAACAGACAAAGTTTTATAGAACTTAATATTACATTTAAAATAATATTATGTATGTGATTAGATCCGAATTTGTTTTCTATTATTTGTTTACTGTTCTGTTTTATTTTATTTTATTTCATTTCATTTTTTGTTGTTGTTTTGTTTTGATAATAATTTAGTTACACAAAAAAATAATAAATACATAAATTAAAAAAATAATAATTATATAAAAAAAAAGAGAAAATTCCTAAACTCAAAATTTTTTTCAAATAAAAATTAAAAGAATGGCTTTTCCGATTTTCCGCTTTTCCGCTTTTACGCTGATAACGCGCTCAGCACAATCAGTCAAAAGTGTATAAGTGGTGTGCCACTTTTTGTGAAAATTTAAAATTTTAAATCTAAAAACTTATGTCCTACTCGTGGGAGGTGTCATCGTCATTGACGACAATTTCATCGGGCTTGGCCACTTCTAGACTATCGTCAGCTGCTTCGACACTGTCGCGTGCGGACTCAGGACTAACTTCTTCAGCGGCGACGGCTGCAGCAGCAGCAGCGGCGGCAGGGGCAGCTGCTTCCGCTGATGATGGGGCAGCTTCGTCTTTGACTGGTACTGCGGCAGGAGTTGACGAGGATGGACTGGCACTAGGGACGCGGTTTCCTCCGAAGAGATTGAGGATGCCCTGGAGAGGGCCACCTTGTTGGGCTGGTGCTGGGGCGGCTTGTTGCTGACCCTGGGCGCCATTGCCGAGGAACGAAGTCACAATCGATTGGAAGGGACCTTGTGGGCGGGGTGTGGCAGCAGCGGGGGCGGCGGCATCACTGGACACGGCTGCTTGCTGTGGCTGTTGGCCGGTGAAAGTTGTCTGCAGAGATTGCAACTGCTGCTGGAAGCCCTGCTGAATGCTGTTGGTGATCTGGGATGTTGTGTTCTGCAGGGCCTGGATGAAGGTTGCAGCTGTGGCGACGGGGGTGTTCTGTTCGGGGGCAGCTTGGTTGTTGGCTCCGTTGAAGTTGTTGAGCAGTTGACCTAGAGGGGTGTTCTGGACCAGTTGTTGGATGAATCCGGGTTGGGCGGGCCGAGCGGTTGTTGGACCGGGATCAGCACTGTCTGCCTGTCTTCCACTGATGGGAGCCTCTGCGTTTGCTGGTTCCTGCTTGATTTCAGCCTGGCTTTTTTCCTTGAGCACTTGCTTGATTTCGTCCTTGATTGCCTCTTCGATAGCCTCCTTGAGGATTTCCTTCTTCTCTTCCTTGATTTCTTCCTTCTTTTGCTCCTGTTTCTTCTCCAAGCTTTCCTCTTTGCGTTCTGCGAGCGATTCCTCTAGCTTATGAGCTTCAATTAGGGGTTTTTCCTCTTTGAGTGTCTTGAGTTGAGGCTGGGCTTCGGCGGAAGCTTGTTGTTCTTCCAATGATTTCAACTCTGATTGTTTTTCAATTTCAGCTGGGAGAGCCACTTCTTGTGCAGCTGATGCCTCTGGAATGATATCCTTAGCTGGTTCCTCGGCCTTAAGAGTTTTAAGTTCTGGGATATTAGAAGCAAGTAGTGGTTCACTCAGTTCGGGTTTCTTCTCTGCGATGATAGCCTCAGTCAAGGGTTCTTTTTGAAGAGTTGCGGGGAGGGCTTCGGAAGCCGGAGATGCTGCTGGGAGTCCTTCTGATGGCGAAGCGACTTCAAGTAGAAGAGTCTTCTCATTTGGTGTTTCTTCGTTGTTTTGGGGCAAGGCTGGTTGTTCGACAAGCAAAATGGCAGGTGCCGCTGGTGCTTCAGGTTCAATGTTACGCAATTGTTGCTGTTGTTGTTGCAGTTGCTGCCCTTGTGCCTGTTCGGCAATGGCAACGACGGCTTCGGCAATTGGCTGTTGAAGTTCCTGTTCCTGGGCAACCACCGCTTGTTCGATGGCACGCACAGCTTCAAGGTTCTCCTCGAGCTTTTCTAGTTTTTCGGGAATGATTTCGTTTGTGATCACTGCCGCTGGCTCAGATTCGGCAATGGCCAATTGGGGTTCCACGCTGCGCAAATTCTCAACTGGTTTCACGACTAGAACTGGCTCGATAACCTCGACTACTTGAACAGGGATTTGGTTCTTTCGCAGCTCAGAGACATAATTCTCCGCTGGCAAGGACTGAGCATCGCTTTGTTGGCCACCACCGGCAGCAGCAGCACCAGTAGCACCAGCAGGAAGCTCAAGCTCACGATAACGCCGATAGATGGCTCCTGAATTGACGGAATTTGTCGCCACCAATAGGGCAAACACCAAAGCTAATAATCCACGCATCTTGTAATTATATTTTTTTTAATTTCTTCGAAATAATTTCTAATTAATCCACACAACAAGTACAAGCACAAGCACACCTCACTCTCCAGACCAAATGTAAACTTTGAAATTTCAAATTCCCACCTTCAGCTCACGGCCGAAACTGATCGAACTTGTAATGGATGAGGCGCATTTATACCTTAACTTATGGCTCGAACCGAAGAAGACAGTGGCGAAGTGGCGACGCCGATGACGACGCGACGCAACGGTGGCGGTGATGAAGAAGAGAAAGAAGAGTGTATGTCTATCGCACGCGCTTGCGCACACATGCATCGGCCAACCAAGTGGCAGCAGCAGCGTCAACACTCAGCAGCAACGTGCAGCCCCAGATTTGCGCTTATGCCAATGACCCGTTATTTACAGTGTGTATGTGAGCCACCAGGCTTACAGCTTGGCGGCATCAAAATAGCAGCGGAAGAAGTAGAAGTGGCAAGATGGACAGCAGCGGCACAAGAAGTCAAGAAGTGGAAGAAGACCAACTAACAAAGTTCTGTCGCTGTGCAACTGTCGCCGGTCGATCGGTCGTGTCAGACGCCAGAGCAGAGCGTACACGCCTCACCTTAGTGCAGGCTAAAATCAATTTTTTTTTTTTTGTTACTTCTTTAAAATCTGGACACATAGACAACCGCAGAGTATGAAATGAGGAGAGCTCGGCACGGCACAGAACTCTGGAATCGGGATGGGGATTGGAATGGGGATAGAGATGGAGATGGGGAATCAATTGCACGCAGGTTCTTCCATTTTTTTTTTTATTTTGGTTCAGTAATAAGTTTTGATAATGGCCAAGACATTGGACAGCAAAAGACCAAGACGACGACGACGACCGACGATGAAGATGAAGAAAAAGACCAAGACGAAGACATGTGGCGGACAGTAGACAGACAAGCAGTCAGTTACAAAAGGGGTGGGTTGGGCAAAGGGCAGACAGCAGCGGCGGAACCAGCAACAGAACGGATGGATACCTATTTTTTTTTCTTGATTCTTGTGTATTTCTAGAAGGTAATCTGCGGCAATCGAGAACGATGATTCCTCTAACCAAATGTCTGTGTCAATTGATTGTGCATTAATATGTAAGCGAACAAAATCGTCCGTCCGTCCGTCCGTCCAACACTGGCATTGGAGTGTCGGATGCATGAATCCAGAGGAAGAGGAAGGAGATTGGAATGCAAAGGCTCTGCTGTAAGTTGAGGTTTTTGCTTATTATGCTCGTATGACCGCCCCAGGGGGGGTTTTGATTTTGTACTTGATGTGTGTGCATCTTGTTCTGGTAGAGATACGAGTACATAGTTGGGTCTAATGTAATTTTGATCATGCAATGAAGCACATTCAATTAAAAAGGTTTCAAGGATACGCAAAATGTGCTTCGTACTTGTGGTTTGGTTTTAGTTTTCTATTTTAGTTGTGAATTGAAGCACAGTTATTTAAATTAAGATTTAATTTAGCATCTAACTCAGAAATGTTTGTAATTGAACCTCGTTTTTTTTCGAAATTTTTAAAAATGATTTATATAATTTTCATTAATTTAAAAAAAGTATGACAAGAAAAAAACGGATTTACAGACACTCATTTTCAAATGTTTTGATATCTATCTCTTAAGTTCCTCCAGAAAGGCAAGGTCAAAGATTCGGCACTGATTTAGACGTTTGACTCACCAGAATGTTCACTGACAGCCGCTAATTTCTAAATTATTATAACACATAAGGCAGTGTTTACATTGGGCGATTCATTTTGATGTCTTATCATTTTATCTCGCTCGCACTAAATGGTTATAAAGAAAGAGGAAGTGAGGTAGACTATTTTACTTTCTTTGTGCGAGCGAGATGGAATTATGAAACAAAAGAGTCTTCTGAGAAACAAGATTCAAGTTAAAGTTAACTTTGGTGTATGTACGATTTTAAAATTCTTGCAAGTCAAAACTGCCCAGCTCGATGTTTTGGAACAAAAAGGAAACAACAAAGTTTGGGTTTGGAGCTCATACTATTCTTACCCAGTATCATAATGTTTTCCAATAAGGAATCACACCTGTCAAACTGTCACTTATATAGTCTGTCTTGTCAAATTATTTATTTGACTTACACTGATAACTTCCCATTCAGTATACTTTGACAACTGATATTAATCGATTTACTGTTAAAAATTATCAGACTTAAGAGTTTTAGATTTGTAGATTTTTTGTAGTTTTTTTTATCTAGTATGTATAAAAAAAATATGAAACCTATTTTCTTCTGGGCACGCTATAACTTGAGAACGTCTTAACCGATTTCGTTCATATTTCTTTTAAATGTTTTCTAATGTTTCGTAGAAGGTTTGTCAATAAAAAAAAAAATAAAGAAAAGTGCACAGAAACAAACAAAATTAAAAAAAAACTAAACAGGTTGATACCCTATTTTAAACTTTTTTAATGTTTGAAATAACTGCCAGTTTGATGTATCGGAAAATTTATTAAAAATAAATAATAATAGAAAGGGGGCTTTTAGTGTTGCCAGAGCTGTCAAATTTTAGTTTTTTTTTTCATAAATAACATTTAGTTTTTAAGGGAACAATTTTAAAATGGAAATACAAATGGAAAGGAGGTACTTGATAAACCGAATAATGAATCGCTGTCATCGCTTCTCCAGGGAATTGGTTATTCTCTTAATTTTGTAAGTCGAATGTCAAATTGTATTAACTTTTTAAGGATATTTTAGCTAAGTTGAAAATCACTCTACCAGGAGATAATAACGTTTTGGATTGTTAGGAGGAAAGTTTGTGAAAGTTTTTAGGTTATGTGTCTGCATTGAGCTATCGTGAATTTTGGGACAGTTTCATGATACTTTAAATTGCCAAAAGAGTTCCAATTAAGCTGTGATTCCTTCTATGAACATTTTTTTTTTTGATTTCCCAAAACCCATACTATGTATGTCAAGAACTTTTCATTTGACGTTTCACTCGGATAAAGCAATAGCTGTCAGTTTTTGGTCAGTTTGTACACATTCCCGTCAGTATTAATATCTTGGGGCACAAACGTAGTAATTTTTAGTAAAGATCAACCAATTTTGACTTAGTTGAGGAAATGACATCTAACGGTCGATGAAGATGTCAATATTTTTGATATACGTAAAAAGAAAGTCGTGTTAGTTATGAAGTTAATAACTCAAGAACGTGTGAACCGAATTGTTTGAAATTTGGCACAGTGACAGTTTATTATCTGGAAAAACAAATAGGCTGATGGTTTCAACAACTAGGACATGAACTTCGGTTGTCCTGCCGCTCGATCCACTTTTTAATAAACTTACGAAGTACACCGGACTGAGTTTTAGCATTAAATTGGGGAGAGACGAAGTTTGCCGGGCCCTCTAGTAAATAATTTTTTGGCAAACGAATGTCATGTGTTTCCGTGGTGTAGTGGTTATCACATCCGCCTAACACGCGGAAGGCCCCCGGTTCGATCCCGGGCGGAAACAGTTACTTTTTTTTTTTCTCCATAAAACATAATATACATGTACTTTTGTGTTACTGTGAAAATGTAAGCAAATGTTTTGCACGCCAAAACTTGTTTTTCCTATTTGTCCCTATGTATGCTTAGATCTTTAAAACCACGAAACCGATTTTGATGCGTTTTTTTATAGACAGAGTGCTTTAAGAGGAAGGCTTAGTTGGTTATTAAAATGTCATTCTAGACTACTACATTTCATTCCATACTTCATATAGTAAACTGTATGTTGAACTTTTTCAAATTTATACCCAAACTGTATTTGAAGTCAATAGCATTTTTCGTTCCTGAGTTATTTACGACCAACTTAAATTTTTACTTATTTTTTACATTGCTATGTTGAAAAAACTGATCTCTCGAAGTTATAGCCTGTCGAAGAAAATTTAATTGGAGTCGATATGTCTATTCATTCAGACCAAATTTGGAA
Source organism: Scaeva pyrastri (assembly GCA_905146935.1). NCBI lineage: Eukaryota > Metazoa > Arthropoda > Insecta > Diptera > Syrphidae > Scaeva > Scaeva pyrastri. The sequence continues at coordinate 56,347,542 of LR989929.1, forward strand.
GGCGTATTCAATTCATAGAGGTGATGTATAGAGGTCGGGTAACGTAAGGGTTGGAAAATTCTGTTGACCATCGTTTAACAAAGCCTAGTGTTGTATTAGCTTTACGGATTATGTCATCTATATAGGATTTGAAATTGTGCTCTTGATCAAATAAGAGCCTAAGGTCACGAATAAGGGAAGAATCATACATCGTAATGGTTTTTAAAAACTTGGTGTCTTCAGATTAAAATGATGAAAAGGGGACCTAAGTGGCTACTTTTGGGGAACACCGGAGGTAACAAGAAAAGGGTAGGAGAGAGTGCTTCTGAAACGAAGTCTGTAGGTGTGACTTTCTAAGTAAGAATAAGGGATGAATATTCAAATCAAGTGTTAAGTTTGGGACACCCCCTACAATTATTCTCAACAGTTATTTTCATCTGAGAAAATTTAGTAAGCCTACAAAATGTAAACGATAATGAGCCTATAAGTTAATGTCAGCAGACATTTTTATAAGGGGGGTTGGCAAAACAATACAAAAGTAAATAAACAAGAAAGTATTAATTAGCATTTCAGTAAATTACTCAAAAAACAATGTAATTTAAAAAATTGAAATATATTTCCGATTCAAAAAAAGACAAATTCCCCTTTTGCTCCTACTTGTGGACGCCTTTGCACAATGTTTACACAAAGAATAAAACTTTTTTTTCCAATTTTCCTATATTCAAACAAAATATCACCACAAAAACAGGAAAACCTTTTTTTTTTAAAAAAAAAAAAAAAGATCATTGACCTTATCACATTTCGCATTTAATTTTAGTTCTCATTTAACACCGAATGAGTTACCCAAGTGGAGGACATCATCGTACTTCATACCACCACCACAGCAGCAGCGCATCCCAAAGCAAAGAATAAATTCTCAAATCATATAAACCATCGAGTTCAACTTAAATCACTGTCCCAATAACATGAATGCACACTTCATTATACAAAATGTGCTTCCATACCACAAAAGAACAGAAATAAAATCTTTGCTTTGGTTCTTTCCCTAGTTACATCAAAAAACCAAGAAGAAAAAAAAAAGTATCTTCGATAAGAAATCCATATGATGGTCTTTTAGTCAGCCATCTCTCTGCACGTCCTCATCATCATCCACCTATATGTATGTATGTACATTGTACGTATTTATATCCCCCCCCCCCCCCCCCGAACCAAGACCAAGTGCATTGCCAATGATTAAATCTTATTTATTACAATTCAGCGTATGTGCGCAAAAATTTACTTTTATTGCCATCTCTCGGTAACCAGAATCCTTCTAGTTGGTTAGTACCATCACCATCTTACATATACCCGATACGTATGTACGTCGTACACCATCTGCAATATAAGACCAATGAAGCAGAATCAAAGACGCTGAGGATCCGAGGAAGAGGACATATCGAAGAAGTTACTGACCAAGAATCCATACGAACTCTTTGATGCGTTGCGCGCTTAAAACCACGAAAATAAGATACAAAAACATCACCAGCCCAAAGGGGGTACTGGGTAGGCGCAGAGGGTTAGTTGGCTTGGCTTGGTCTTACCTTAGAAAGATATGCCCAAGAGATAAAAATCTTGCATTTATTCAATCACTACGTGTACGGCGGCGGCGGTGGCGGCGGCCCAAGGTACGTACGTACAGATGCAACGTATACAAAGGAACAAGTTTCTTAATGCGGTGCTTGTATTTTTATCAGCATGAAAAGTTAAACATAGCCAAGTCAGAATAGGGAGAGGAGGGGGGGGGTATTCTTGGGTTTCGTATAAGTGGAGTTATTGCTTTGGTCAGGGCTGCACTTACTTTTTCTAGGCGGAAATTGATCCTCTGGAAGGCTTGTGTGTCTAACAAGTTGTTAGATCTGACAGATGCATTCTAAATCTTTGAGGAGTGACAGTTGAGGCCGACGCACGGTGCTTAATATAATTAGTTATGATTTGTCGTTTTTCGTTTTTTTTTTTAAGCTTCTGGCTTTGAGAGTGATGTCAAATTCGAAACAAGTTTCTGTTCTCTTCAGAACAAGAAATGTCATTTTGAGTGCAATCAAATCCGGCGACTAGTGACATCTGCTATCTGGAACTGTAATTAAAAGGCGTCGCATTCAAATCCAGACTGATGCGAACAAAAATGACATTTGCTATTTAAGAAGTGTGATATGATATCTTCAACTGTAATTTTTGACATCTAATACGGCAAAGTGTAATAAAGTTGAAATTATACTATCCGAGTCAGGTTTTTCAGTAGAATGATTGGATGAGTTTTAAATTGTAATTATAAGGCTAGACTTCAGAAATATAAATATTATATACTCATCACATCCACCAAATGAAATGAGCTTAAACTAAATTCTAGAATTAATTAGATCTAAAAACTGTTGGTATTTAAAAAAAACCGCAACAGAATGAAGATTGCACCCTTAGGCGTATAGGTGTTTTTTTAATTTTAATGATTCGTTCATTTTATTCCTTTTTTTACTTTATAGAAAATATTTAAATAAGAAATAAGTTAAAATTCGAATTATAGGTCTGAAAAACTTGTGCCTTCATCAATATTTTAAAATGGTGTCCATGTAAATTGTCCAGCTTCTATCAATTTCAAAATGGGTTTTTCAGTTCAGTCTTGTAAATAGAAAATTAAACCTTAAATGTTGTTTGAAGGCTCTGTGACAGGTTCGACATTTTTGGAAAGTCAAAAAGTCAATTCGAAAGTTTATTTCATTTATTCTCCTAAAAGAAAGTTTGTACAATAAAAACAATTGGAAGATTGGAAGAGACGATTCGCCTTGGATATTTAAGCGATCTTTCAAACTTTTAATGACTTGAACTCAAGAGTAGTTAGCATTTAGTCACAGGATTTGACTTAGCAACATGATTTTAGATGTTGTCGAGTTTTGGTTTTGGTCGCAGTAAGACTAGCTCTTATTTTGAAGCCAAAATGACGATGTCTCCTTTCTCATTTTGGAAGACTTGTGGTCCGATAAAGAGACCTATATTGAATCCATTCCTAACATCTTAAGTTATTTTTTTACTTGGAATTTACAGATATTTCAAGAGCCTGCTACAATCTTACTTACTAACTTACATAATGTGGTACTACAGTGCGGGGCGAACTTAGGGCTGAATTAACATGAGTCTTCAGCCAGCTTGGTCTCTTGTTTGGTTTGGATTGAGAAGCTTTCTCACTTTCGAGTATTATCTAAACTCGGTCTTCTTCTGCTATTCTGTCATTCGGGATTGTACTCAATTCTTTTGGATTTTTGGATGCAGACGAGTTCAACAAAAAAACAGGAGAATCTTACCTTCAAAACATCCTTTTTTCAAGTGTTAATCTTCGTTTGATTCCAGCTCTCTAGATTGATAACTGTACATAAGTAGACAAAGTCTTCGACTACCTCAAAGATCTGTCTATGGAAAAGTTATGCTCAAGACGTCGTTCTTGGGTGTCCTTTGATGACAGCATATACTTGGTCTTCCTCTCAGTGGCCACTTTTTTTTTATAATTAGCTGGCACACAAGGGGTTTTTATGCACCCTTTATATGTCAGAGACACAGTGCGAGCTTTAGGTAAGTAGGAGGGGATTTGAAAGGAGATGTTGGTGAACATTATTCTTAAATTTCTGTACATCACAATGAGAGAGACAGAGCGTGGAAGGGTATCCACATTCGCGTAGTACGGCTAAAAAACGAATCCCTGTACCTACTTGACAGTACGCCCGAAATTGGGTTCAAGAGTGGTGAGCATTCCTGGAAGCGCGAGTGTAATGCTCGAGTGACGTAAAAGTATCGATGATATTCCTTTCTCCGATCATTTTAAAGGCTCGTTTTTGTATACTGTCCAAGAAGCTTAAGTAAGTTACTAGAGCACCAGCCCAGAGATAGGGGTTATACTCAAGTTTTGGACGTATATAACTTTTATAGATAATAGCTAGATCAGAAGGGGAAAAGAATGTGATCATTCCACAAAAAATGGTTTGTGATAGACATTCATAGAATCGAAAGTTAAGGGTGCTATCGTCAGCGAAACAATTTAATGGATTAGTAGTTGCAGACACACCAGCATTTATGTTGTGAATTTCAGACTTAAATCCGTCTAATACTACTTGTATAGAGCGATTCGAAAGGAAGTTACTAATCCAACGAAGAAGGGTTTCATCGATAGCAAAGGCACGAATTTTCGATAAAAGAGCAGGATGCCAAACTTTATCAAATGCTTTAGAAATATCAAGTGCAATAATCTTACTTTCTCCAAAACGATGTAAAGATTTGTTCCACTGTTCGGTGAGATAAACCATCAAGTCACCAGTAGACCCATTGCGGCGAAAGCCGTACTGCCGGTCATTAAGAAGTTTTCGATATTTGAGATATTTCTTGAGCTTATAGTTTATCAGCTTTTCCATGATCTTGGAAAGAAGGGACGTAAGTGCAATTGGTCGGTTATTGGAGGGTGAAGAAGATTCGAATATTTTTTGGTATAGGCTGGACAAATGCTGTTTTCCAATTGCTCGAAATAAGCCTAGAAGAATAGGATAGATGGGAAACCTTACGCACAGGTTTTGCCAGCGTGGAAGAATACCTCTTCAGAACAATGGCGGGGATACCATCCGGACCAGCGGATTTATGTGTGTTGACATCTTTTAGGACTCTCTGACTCTCTCACTGAACCCATCGGCGTAGAGTAATTGGACAGAAATTTGGAAGATTGTTTATTGTATTGACGAGCTAGTTTTTGGTTTGTCTAAAACCATTTTTGATACCAGTGTGCATTCTCCATCGTCAGTCTGCACAAACTGACCAACTGACTGGGATGCGAAAACTGAATATTTGTCTGTAAAGTTCTACTCTATAGTTGTGGCCTTGAAATCGATGCAGATGTATAATTTGTATCGATTTGAAGTCGCTGGGTTTTTTCCTAGATCTACGGTACCTAATGTGCTAGATACCTAATTTGGTAGATACTGGACTTTCTTAGTCTAAAGACACAATAATATAGGACCTATCAGGTTGCTGACGAACGGTTTCACATGTTCACATAATACTTCAGACAGGATCTTATAAGCGATGTTCAGGAGACTGTTACCTGGTGCCATCAGTATTTTGTAAAATGGACTATTACTTTGCGAAGAAATATAAGTTTGGTTTAAATTTAATTTGTTCTGGCATTTTGTACTCAAGTCATAGAACTGTGTTGTCAAGAAACTTGTGTAGTCCATTCGAATAAAGTGCGTTGCGAAATTTCTTGTCAATACCGTCGTCGAAGGGCCACCCAAGCATGCCCTGAAGGATTGTGACATCTTAAACTTTATACATATATTCGCCTGAAACCTGATCCTCAATGCAGCCCTGTCATTGATTTATTTATATTCTTTTTGTTCTTGCACTTTTTGTTAGGCATAACTACCTCCTCTATGCCATCCAATGGAGCAGTGCAATGCCGATCGCTGCCGCACCACTGCGTTTAAGTTCATTGCAATATAGAAGCGCACTGATTGCCTTTTTTCTATAATAGGTATAGATGAGATTGCGCTCTCTTATGGTCTTTGGTATTTGCCATATTAGCCAACCCAAGTATAGTGACGGTGGCCGGCGGCCGGCGGCGGATGCGAAGACGGACGCACCATAAATTTATATATGCACTGTATGTGCACTTTTGTATCTAAGAATAGAATATTGCAACTTGTTTGCGTTTTGTGGCTATATACTCGTATAAATGTAGTTTGTCTGGTCTCTGGTCCCTGGTGGCTCTTCTATTCATAGATACTGTATCTTGATGGTTAAATTCTCATCGAATCGGCTTTATTCTTCTTCCATCATCATCATGGGCCATCATTAACCATGAAAAATGAAAATCTCGCTTGAAATTGAATTTATTCACTTTCGTTTGACTTGTTAACTTTCTTTACAAAACAATTTAACCTCCCGTACATATACTCGTACGCTGCTGGACAGAGAACATGAGTGTGGCGTGTCTTGGACCTTAGTATTGCGTACTGCGTAATGTTTTGGTAAAATATTAAAAGTAAAAGTGTAAATACTCAAGAACATGACTAGAAAACTAAATAACAATAATTTGTCAAGTGAAAATTTGAAACGAACGTGTCGAATTTTACAACAAAAAATCGAAAAAAAAATAAACTTGTTAACGGCATGTAGTACCGCTGTCGTCGTCGTCGTTGACGTCCAAATACCAAATATGTGTCCCTTGTAACTTCCAAAATAAAAATTTAACATTGTATAATTATCACCCAATCTGTGACACGGAATGTATCTTCCCAACTAAAGAAATGACCAATTAGCGATTTGAATTGGTATTCAGAATGGCTGGTTCGAAAAACAGTTTGAATTTATGAGGCTTCGCACCAGGTGCAAGCGAGAGCTCTATTAAACTCATTTACCTCGAATTTAGTTTTTTTCTAATTTATCGTCAATGCAAACGTTGTTTGAATATAATTTCGTCGAATCTATACCGATACCGATTCCGACTCCACCATATGGGTGTTCGAGATGGTGCCACTCTAACCATAATGTGGGCCACTTAAAATTCCTTAAGCAGAACAAGAGCTCCGGCGGTAGCGGGCGGCAGCGGAGATAAAGCATGGAGACAGGAGACAAGAGCTGTGTAAAGTATCTAAAGGTGTGAAGCTACTTGTTGCTTTGAAAATGAAAATGCTAATCGGCTTTGGCACTCACATGAATGAAATATGAAGCTCTTTCGTGTTGCTGGCCGCTGCTTATTGAGAATGAATGAGAGGCACGCATTTGGACTTCTTTCTTCAAATTGGTAGTTGATAATGGTTCTTTACAGACGATAAAATAAAAAAGTAACAATCACCGACAACGACCACGAAGACGCACAGTCGGAAGCGTATGGCACATGATGGGGCTCAGAGAAAGGTGGGCGTATATAAGTTTCTTGGATTCATCTGCATAATGCACTTTCTGTCGATCTTATCACGTTAATTTTTGTTCCATTTTTGTCACACTCCGTCATCGATTAGGGTCATTAAAAGCCTTAGGTACACGAAAGATATATAAAAGACGGGCTTTCTTTTTATACGTACTGCCAGCGCGGCGCGGCGCTGCGGCGGCGTCGTCGTCGTTGTCATATTTGTCGTTGTTGCTGTCTGTTGCCCGTTGCCCGTTAAGGTAAATTTTAGAAAATTAAGACTCTAAATACGACTGGTGGATAGAAAAAAGTTAAACATTTATTTATAGAACTGTAGTGGGTTGGTTATGTAGACTCAAGCAATTAGCACACTTACTTCAATTGGTTAAGAGATTTAGTTTAATCGGAGAAAAGAAAAAATTCATTTATCACCAACAATAATAAGCTTTGCCTCCACCTTTGCCAGCAATGTCAAGACATTTAAGGACAGATTAACTGAATTCGGAACTGGCACAAACCTCGAATTGCATAATCAATAAAAAAAAAAAAAAAAACATTATCAACTGTCCGGTTTTCACTACACTCACTATATGTAAGGTTGTAGGTGCAGCTGTTTGTAAAGCGAGCCTTATGTAAATCTCGACACAAATCGCATTCAGACTAAGGTCACACTTTTGTCCCCAATCATGGACGTGGGACTTATTATTGTTTATTTGGGATTAACAATGTTTTGATTTCGTTCATTACTCATTTTAATTTCAAACTAAATGCAAAGAAACAGAAACAGGAGAAAAAAAACACGCATATTAAACTTAAACGAAAGAGCTGAGGTACAAACTTGAAGAATTTAAAAAAAACATATATTTATGTATGTATGTATGTATATGTGTTATGTTCACTGCGTATCGATTGATTTTGGTTCTGTGAGACGGGGTTTCTCCTGCGTACGAATAAAATCCAGTTATGTTCATCCTTTTTTAATTCGAACTGAAAAATATAAAATACACAACAACAAAACACATTTTTGTGTACATTTTTTGTTTTTATTTTTTGCTTTATGTTCGTCCATTGACCTATTTTGACTGGTTTCATGGTTTTATTTATTGGAATAAACTGCATTTTATAAGTTTGTTTATTTTGTTTTTTTTTTTTTGTTTTTTGATGCGTATTTTTCTTATTTTGAACAAGAACGAGTTATAGGTAAATTAAAAAAATATGATTCAGTCATAAAAAAAAATTACAGATTTTTTTCAAAAAACCTGAATTTTATTGCGCAACACGGAAATATATATATGCAACATGAGATAACGGGATGTGATAACTATATAGAGCGAGTTCAATGACTTTAAGTTATGTGTGTGCAGGTAAGGTAGGTTTGACTTGTTGGTTAAGGTTTTGTACGCATTGATTTTTGCTCAATGAAGTTTGTTTTTTAACATTTTTGACATATGTTCAAGTTCAGGGGTGGCTAAAGGGCTTACGAGATTTAGATAACGGTTGATTAAACCCGTTTGCTAACATACATACACATCTTCGTATAACTTAATTATAACTACCTATATTGATTTAAACTCCAGTTTGCTTAGTAAAAAAGTGGTTTGAAACTAAATTAATTTGACAAGGATTATATTTGTCTTAGTTTAACATTTAATACGTTCCATTTTGACATTCATTTTATATGGTTTGATTCAAATCCATAATATCAACCTATAACTTTCAGTTGTCACCACTCATTATTATTTTAGTTTTTTTTTTTTTTCTTAAAAATGTGGATCACACAAGTTGTATGATCATAAAGTTGGAGAATAAGGAAGCAATATTAACCAATTAAAATGTTAATTAGTTCACTATTTACTATTAATACTTAGCATTTTATTATGTAATACAAATTATCTGCTTTTAAGAGGAAACTTATTAAGGAAAATAACAAAAACAAATAAGTGAACAAAAATAAGTCAGTAATCAATTAAAGTATTTCAATGAAGAAAGAGTTTCGGATTTTGAAGTGCAGGGGACAGTTAAGTCGTCCAAAATAAAGAAATCTTGTCAAACTTGAGGCTTTGTTCGTTAATATTTTTTTTCTATATTTCGCTCACACAACAAAAAAGTGTTAACGTTCCACAAATTACAGAACAAACATTTTTTGATTGAACATAAACTTAATTTTTTCGTTTTTAAACTTATATTGAAATATGCTAGTTTTTATCATTCGAGCAAAGTAAATTGCTCACTTAGGAACTTAGAGCAATTTTTCGGATTTTTTACTTATTATTTTGTATAATTGTCCACTAATATCTTGTGCATTAAAGAATGGGAATTTTTACTCCCCAGATATATGGTCTTTATCATTATAAAAATGTATAATAATTTGAAGAAAATATTGAGGCACATTTATGCAACTGAACCTTAGAAAACCTAAAGAAAAGAAAGAAAAAATTGATCCAATTTCAAAAAAAAATCCGCACTTCCATGAAAACTTCAACTTGACCTTCATTTTTATGTATTTTTATAATCTCTTTTACCTCTTTTGTTTCGTTATCCATTTTAAAAGAATTTTTAGCTTAAATATTGTTCCGTGACAGAAGATTTTATAATTTTGACATAAATAATTTGACAGTAATGCAGGGATGCCAACATTAGGAAATTATATAAGGAATGAGTGATAAAGTGAATAAAGCATTTTTCTTTAAATTTAAATAGAACAAATAAATAAAAAACAAAAAATTTAATTTGAACGGAAAATCTAAACCCTTTTTTAGAAAATGTCAAAGTTGACTTCAAGTAATAAAAAAGCAAAAGCAAAAAATTCGAACTACATAATTAGGAGCATAATTATGAAACAATATTATTACCAACTTAACATGATAATATTTAAAATCACTTTCCGATGTTATATTTTGGAGTTTGAAAAAAATTAACTATGAAAACTAATTCACAATTGATTTATGTTAAATTATAATTGTATCCTTCAAATAGCCTTCGAATGGTGAATAATACTAATTCGCTTTATATTTATTTATTCACTAACTATGTTAGTATGATTAATTATTCGTATTAAAGAAAAAACACATTTCTCAATCACGTTGTTGTTGGTTTAATATTTTTTTCAAATCTCATTAAATATTACATTGGAAGAGTTTTAAAACCCTCAGAACAATAGTTTCTCAACTGTTTTTTTTTGCAATTTTTTTGAAAAATAATTTCTTTAGTTTATTTCGATCGAGTCAAAAAAAAGAAAGAAATTGCCATCAAAGTAAATTAATTAAGATTGCAAACCTGATGTGTGATTGTTATCTCGATTCTAAAGTGAAATTATTTTTACAATCTAGAAATTACCATATACATACTTGTGGCTAGTGGCGTAAAATTTATATCATTATCATGTTCGCATTGAAATTCAAAACACAATTTGAGAAGAGAGAAAAGATTGTACAGAATTGTTATTCTCATTTTTTTTTTTTTTTTTGAAATTTGTAAAAATGTCACAAAATTACTATCAAAGCGATATTTCTCACAATCATTTAGAGAACAAGTTCAAGACTTTCATTTTTATTTCAATTATTGTTCGTGTGATTTGTGGGATAATGTGTAACGACATTTTGTAGATTTGTAATATTTTAAGAACATAATTAAAATTAATTCAGAAGTATTTTTCAAACACTTTCTACCGGATAAAAATTTTATATTTAAGCAAAGTAGGTATGTTAGTTGTATTTTTGGGTTGACGCTGTATTTGTTATTTACAAAATTTTATCAGGGTAAAATTCATATTGAAAGAATTTAATGTCAAACAAACATTTATCAACTATCTTTTCAAATAATTCAGTTCTCATATCTGATGTTCTGTTAAATCCAGTGTCAAAAATTTTGAATTTTTCTAATGTTTCTTTCCTATTCAATGAATTAATGAATGAATATAAATTCTTTTATTTTCAATAATCTTTTTTTTGACAGAACGCGTCTGATTCCTATCAAACTGCTATGTCCTGTTTTAGTTTCTTCTGACTAGTCATCATGGAAAGACTCACACCTGAACAGCTGTAGCTGAGAGTATAGACGAAGACATTGACTACAAAGATTCGTTATATTCATATTCTTTTACAAGAATTGAAGCCAGGTTACTTAAATTTGCGGCATATTTTTAGTGAATGTAAAAACTGGAAATAGTCTAAAAAAAAAACTTTATGAAAATTCAGTGATTTATCGTGAAATGTTATTTAGTGATAAAGTCCAAGAGTACCAAGAACTATCATTACTTCCAAATAAAACTGGTGGAATTATTGGTCCATATTTCTTGAAAAGTGAATACTATCAGAATTTTAACGTCAATAGTAACCGTTATGACGACCAAAATTGGGTCTTCCGAATAGACCATCTGAAACGTAGTCGTGGCCAACACTTATGCATAACATAATTTTCAGAAAGTAATTTTAAACCGATAGTAAAAATTTAAATGTTTTAAGTTCACTTTCACTTTCACTTTAATTTATTATTATTTTAAATTAAACCGCACGATGAAATTCTCTAAGAAACAAAAAAGTACGTATACGCCCTACTTAACATTTTTGGTATTTTCACTTATTTGTGGAATTTCGTATTTCTTGGATCGATATAGTGAAATCAAGGACATTTTATTTCCGAGTACAGATTTATAAAAATACGCAAATAATAATTAAATTTAAACACAACAACACTTACCAAAAAATACAATATTTTGTGGATGTAGTCTTCAAAAGTATTCACTGTCACTTTGACCTCAAAGTATGCTTAACTTTTTTGATTCTTTTGCTTTTTTGGCATATTGTATGTATAAACCAAATCTCGATCCTTTTCGGTTGTCCAAAACTCCGAAACTCTGTTTTAAAAGAGAACAGTTTAGACCCAAATGTTTCTGAGATATTTTTACCTTTGCTTATGTTTCACCATTTTGTACAAAACTTCAAAAACAATTGAACTAATTTGCATTTCCTTAAACACATTTATTTGTTATTTTCTTTGATTCTTTGAAAATTATCTTCTTCTTGTTTTATTTTTTTTTTTTGTATATTTTCAGTTTTGTTTCTAAAGAGTCGCTATACTAAAAAATAAAATGAAATTAAAAACAAAAAACAAAAATTTATTTAAATGAAGTTAAAAACTAAGAAACAAACATTTACAATAATTAATTTACATTTTCGCTTAGTAATAAAAAGCATACAGTTATTTTGTTTTTTATAATCATGTGTTTTTGTTTCATTTTTAATCATAAACTTAACATTATTTATATAATTAAGCACTTAAATACATTTTTACAGTTGTTGTTGTTGAAATACAAGTTGACAGGGGAAGGGGAAAATATTTTGTCTAAGTTAGTACGAGTTGTTTTTTTTTTTGTTTGTTTTGTTTTTGTATGAGTTTTGCAATTTTTGCTAATATTCTGGATCCTGTACACTTATAAAAAATATATTGATATTTTTTTTTCGATTCCCTAATATTTTTTTTCTTTTATTATTTTGTAGTAAACATCTCAATAATTGGGATGTGATTTTTATTGCATTGGTTTTCTTTTTGATAATGGACATTTCTTTTTTTTTTGTTGAGAAATTATAAGTTTTTTTTTCTTTTCTAATTTGTTATTCATCATTCATTTGTAGACAATTATGTGCAATTTAAATAAATTGATTTTTTTTTTTAAATTTATTTTTGGTGCATTCATGAATTGAATATTACACTGAGATTTGAACATTTAAAGAAATTTAAAGACATGCAAACTATGAAACATTGACTTTTATATTTGATTTTTGTGTTTTGTTCATTTTTTTTCAAATTGTTCAGATTTTCTTTTTTTCCCTTTTTTGATCTTTTTTGGTATTAGGATCGTAGTTTTTCTTTTTTTTTTAATTCTTTTCTAATTGGACGACATTTTAACGACACAGAAGTCGCATTTGAAATTTTTTTGACAAACATAAATAATTACTTAAAGACAAACAGCAAGTAATTTTAATTTGAAACAAATAAAAAGATACAATTAAAACATTTAAGGAGTTGGAGAAATTTAGAAGATACATTTTATTATGATTATTATCTGTAGATGTATTGTTGGTTAGTCAAGTTAGTGAAATTTAAGGAGGAGTTTCAGAGGCAGGATAAATTTTAGTTTTGCTAATGATTTTTTTAAAAATAATAATTGATCCCAAGTCTTAGGCACGATTTAAAAATGCCACTATTTAGGTAGTAAAGTATTGGCAACACTGAAAAAAATTATTTGACAGCTGTCATTTAAGGGTAAACACATATGTTTTTTATTAGTGACCGTTGTTCAATTTGCATTCTTTTTTAATCTTCTTATGCAACGAAAAGTCAAATTTATTTTCCTAAACTGAAATTACGTAAATGTAAGAAAATGATTAACTTCAAAAAAAAAGTTAGTTAGAATTCATTTTGGATATTTTACAAAACTTGTAAGCTTGTGTGATTTAATTCAAAAATCATTAAATTTGATCGAGAAACGTGCAAAAATAAAAAAAAACGTGTTTAATTTTAACTAACATTTTCGTATATAAGAAAATCTTTAGTATTTTTTATGAATATTTTATTAAAATTAACGAAAGTGTTAATGCATATTTTAACAACTATTTGCGTATAACTTACGAAATTAATTGTATTTTGGTTTATTTATTTTTTTAGATTTTACGAATGTAAGGTTAAAGAACTACAAAAATTGCATATTATACATTTTCGAAATTAAAAAAGTTTCTTTAAATTAAGAAAAGCATTTTTATTTCAATGAATAATTTCGTAAGAACGCTTTTCGTTTCTATTTTTACTAATGTTTTTGTCTAATTTACGAAAGCGCTTGTATTAAGTAATTTATCCTTGAAAATAATCGTCAGATTTACGCCATTAGTAATTAAAACTTTAGTTATTTTAAGTTGGAAACATTTTCGGAGTTGTTTTTCGAGAAAAAATTGAGAAAAAAAATTGTTTAAAACTTTGTTGATAACAAAAACGTGGTCGATACATACAAATCTCTAAAATATTCTTAGATACAAATGTGATTCTTTGTAAAAAAATTTTTGGGTTATAAAATAACGGTACTTTTGAGCATCACATTTAATCGAAAATATAAAATTCAGCCTTGCCTCTGAAACCATTTTTATTTGAAGATAAAAATTTAGTTTGTTTTGTAAATTAATTCATATTGTGTTATTTGTGTTCAAAAAATTTATTTACGATATAAGGTTTTTTAATTTTGTTTTTTTTTTTTTTTTGTATTTATTTAAGTCTAACTTGGTTTAGTAAAATATATATATTTATTTTTTTATTTTTATTTTGTTTTAAAAGATTAACGGTAGGTGTCAGCAGTGGGCTTAGCAAAATATAACAGACATAAAGCATTTATTTGTATTTTTTGTTTTTTTTTTGTTGTATATAAGTATGTAGGTGTTTTAATAATATAAATAGTTAATAATTTGTTTGTTTTGTTTTTTTTGTATAGGTTGTGTTTTAATAAGAATTATAAATATTGTTTAGGTTAATTCATATTATTTTATGGGCTTACTATAATGCAAAATAAATACGAAGCCATGTTTTCTTTTGGTACTTTATATTATAGAATTTTTTAATTAGACAAAAATAAGCAATATAATTATGTAAAAAGAAAATTTTGATAGATTAGATTAAATTAAAAAAAAAAAAATCAAAATCAAATAAACTTTATGAAAAATAGATCTTCTAGCCTTTGATTTATGCCTTGCGATTTTAGTAGATTATTATTGTTGCGCTTTTGGTTTTACATATATTTTGTTTTTTAATAATTTATTTATTTTAAAATCAACACAAAGCATTTGTAGAGTGGTTAATTTTCTTTTGTTTTATTTTATTTTAAATTTCATATATAAAAATTAGTTTATACAATTATTATGAATTTGTTTTTTATTGATCAACGTTCAGCAAACGCATGATTATATCCTATACAAGTATATATTAGATAATAATATACATTTAAGTCTCATTCCCATTTAATTATATAGTTTGTTTTTTTTTTTTATTTATATTTTTTGAAGTTTTATTAATCAAATATTGGTACATTCTTTATTCGTTTTTCTTTTAGCTGAAAATTAATAAATTTAAAGCAAATGCCCCCATTAGACTTTTTAAGCTTAGTTTATAAAATATTTTCTTGTTTTTTTTGTTATTATTATTATTTTTTAAAAATATGATTTCATGCTAGGAATCTTAAAGCGTCTGAAATAGTATAGGTAATGTATACGATTGTTTTTTTTTTTTTTGTTTTTTAATTTAATTTCTTTTTCATATTAAAAATATCATATTTTTTTTGAGTATTGGAGTGGAGTTCTTGAGCAGATTCATTTTCGATATGAATATCATTTGTTTCAGGTATGTGGCGGACGATTCCAAAATAAAATAAAAATACATGTTTACATCTTAAAATTATACGAGCCTTAGCTTGAGACTATTTTGATGTTTTTCTTATCCTCTGAGATCATTTAATATTTAAACTCAATTGAAAACTAGAGTCAGAGCTCCCTAATTCTGGGGTAGCTCACAAGTCAAACTTTGAGCTTTAGTGCTCATTTAAGCCCAAGATTTTATTTCTTATGACCTCTTAAGCCTAATTAAACAAGTTTCATGAACAGGTTATAAAACAGGCCTATGAAAAGTGAACGAAAACTGTTCCATTTAGGGGCATTTAAAGTACATACTTGTAAAACAATTACTGTGACAGTTTAAACGTCATATGTTTTTTTGGGTGGGGTTGCCATCGCTTAGATAACCTAGGACGAAATTAAGAAAAATAAATAAAAAAAAAGAGGACCAACATTGTATTTTCAATTAAATTTTGAAGTTTGACATTAAGAGGGTTAACATAAAAATAAGATCTGTTTCATTTTATGGTTTCAGATTGGTTCTGTTTTTTTTCCAGTCCAGAGTTCTATAATTTTTTTTAATTTTTTTAATTTTTTTTAAATTTCAAACTTGTTAAGTAAAAAAGAGGAAAATTTCTTAACACGTTGGAGGACGTTTCGCTTTGAGACTGAAAGGAAAAATTATAGGAACTCTATTTTATAGGCATTTGAATTGCTTCATAGATGAGGAATTATTTAAATGACAGTTAGAATGACAGCATATTGAGTGTCATTACTGTTGTTTTTGATAGACGTTAGGTTATAGGTAGTATTGCCAGTATAAAAATGTTTATTCTCTTCAAATAAAAGATTTCCAGGACAACACTGTTGGGTGTTATTTCTTTCTTGAAAATGTTAATAATAAAAATACTAGCACCTTGTTTACACTGGAGTTAAAAAATATTTTAAAATTGTTTACTAAAAGTTTCTGATCCAAATTGATTTGAGCAAAAGTCGCATTAGATTTGTATTTTATCTTATTGAAATTAGATAAAAATGGCAACACTAGGAATTTAGCTTAAAACTTATAAAGGACATTATGAAAAAAATATAAGCTTCAAAATTTCACCTAAAACTAAAAAAAATTATAAAATTATTTTCTACATTTTATAAAACTAGAAAAATATTTATTAATTTAATTTTTATTTGTATTTTTAATTTTAACTTTCTATTAATCGCAAACAAAATTGAAAATATTTAGAAGAAAAAATCATTATGAAGAAACACATTTTTAACACCTTGGCAAAGCTAATTTTAATTTGAAACCCTTCATAAAGAGTTTTAAAATTTGGATTTATATTTATTTATTATTAATTTGCAAATTAGATGAATCAGAACTGAAAGGTTTTTAGTGAAAGGATAAACAAATTAGCACCAGGTTCTGACTCCAATTCTGGGTTTTATCCTTAGAGTATGGAAGACGATATTCGAAAAAAGAAGATAAATACAAATGTAAAATGTATTCTTTTAAACTCCACTCCTCCACCATTTTTTCAATTATTATTATAGGTATATTAAACCTCAAATAGACGAGGAGAAAAGGACGCTATTCGACATCAACGCAAAAGCTTCTTTCATTTTAAATAAAGCGCTTTCAAGAGAAGTCCTTTTTTTTATAAAAAAACAGACTTCAGGGACGACATTTAAAATAAATAATAAATTAAAAAATTTAACTAAAAATTTATATTGTTTATTAAGCCATTTACAAATTGGTCTCAGTCCGATGTGGTGCCATACGCATTTGCTGTTGTTGATGCTGTCTGTATCTCGCCAACTCACCATTGGTCATTGCCGGATTGCCACTGCCGGGCATTTTCGGTGTCTGACTTGGAGTGTTACTGAAGTTGGAAGATGTCGCAGTCGAATGGTTCTTCGTGCTGCGCATCGACCATTCGTTCTGTTTCAAGAGGAATTGCTTGACATTGTATTCCATTTGAGCAATGTCGACGGGCTTATTGGAGGTGCTATCGGGATCCTTCCCGTACTTGTAGTTGTAAACGACTTCATGGAGTGATTGTGACTGTGATTGCTGCTGGTTGCCATTGCCGTTCAGATAGTGGAGTTTAGATTCTGTTGCCTGGAAGTTGTCCACGTGCCGGTAGTTGTGCTTGGGGGTGTCCTCATATTGAAAGGTACTTGTGGCACTTGGTGTCATCTTGCTGCCCAGTGGCACACTCAATGCTTCCTGCTGATGCTGATGGTGGTGGCTTTGTGGCTGTGATGCTTGTGGCTGCTGGTTGACGGTCTTGTATCCTGAGTCCATGGAGAGCTTCTCCATTGACGCATAGGTTTCACTGGGATCGTTTATCGGTTGTTGCTGTTCCAGCTGGGAATTGTGTTGCACCCATTCGGCAACCCGGTTTAGCTGTTGGCGTCGCAGAAGCACACTCTCTTGCAGATCGATGGCGTCACTTATCGAACTGGATTGGGTGCAAGACTTCGAGTTGACAGACGCCTTGCAGTTGTTTGTCTCGTTCAGATGCAGCATGTCATAGTTGAGCGATGCCTTGAGTAATTGCTGTTGCTGTTCCGAAGTCACGAGATTCTTGAATTGCTGTTCCAAATAGCTGTTGGTGAGTTGTCGGTCAATGTTGACCTCCGAAGGTGACATTAACTGCTGTTGCTGCTGCTGCGGTTGCTGCGACTGCGACTGTGACTGTAACTGTGACTGTGGCTGCGGATTATTATTGCTGTGAGTAACGCTCAAGAGCGGTGTGGTATCGTTAATTAGGTCTATGCTTAAATTATTGTTGCTACTGCTAAGGTCCATTTTACAATTAATATTATTCTCAGATGAGGAATTGATGAGCTCGCAGCTTTGCTGCAGCTTGTCATTGCTCATCCGCTTGGCGATCGTGGTGGCAGCTTCTGTGGAGGCATTACCATTGCTTGTGACTACAACGTCTACTTGGGTTTGATTTGTCATCACCATTGATATCTTGGAGGTGATAATATCTTTTGTGTCGTCGAGTTCTTCGTCGAGGAAACGCTGCCGCCGAGTATAGATTATTGGCGTGGCTTCGGCTGGTGATTCCATGTTATCGAGAAGAATATTGCTTTGGCCGTTTTGTTGGATTCGCATGGCACACAGCCGAGGACCACGGTATTTGGGATTTTCAGCCTGAAATAAAAAATAAAATTTCAAAATTTTTTGATATTATTTTTTTGAAACGAACCTTAATAGTTTTAATGAGATTTCTATTGAAGTTCTCAAACATTTTCGCTCCCTCACAGCTGCTCGTCTTACTCCAGACACTGTTCATGCTGCCGGACAAGCCCGATCGCAGATTGCTCTTGTCCGTATCGTCGTTCTTCTTGTCCCCCTCATCGCTAGTCTCTAAGAGTTTACCCTGTACATTTCCACTACTACTACTAAGTCTCATCTCATCAGGAGTCTCAATTTTCCTACCTAACGTTGGGGCCTGCTCTTTACTTGCGGTCCCACACGTTGCCGTCTTACTAATATCACAACTGGCTGCCGTAGTAGTCGCTATCGCTGTCGCTGTCCCTGTCACCGTAACCGACGCTGACGCTGATGCTGATGCTGAAGCCAACGTTGACGCTAGCATCTGCTTGCCAGGAGACTTGTCTCCATATTTCCGCAGATCGATCAGATCGCAGCTCTCCGCGAACTTTCGATTGTTTTCCAACACGTATTTGGCAGTGTCAGTGTACAGATTCTGCTGATGCTGCTGCTGTTGCTGCAAGAGACTTGCATACTTGCTGGCGGTCCGATCGCACAATCGATGATGCCCCAATATAGGATTGACCATTAGGTCGTCCCGCTTGGCCGGCGTGAAGAGCTTGTCGCAGTCGTTTAGGTCGGAAACGCTGCTCTTTGTTTCGGATATCACAGAATCGCTGGACTTGACTAGTTTCATAATGAAAGGACTGTTTGTTCTTGACGGCGAATTCAAATTACTATTGCAGCGCAGACACAGTGAGGAATTGGTTTCGCCGTGCAGGGGTGTTTGGGTCGCTACTGCATATGACCTTTGTACATCGGCCAAAACGGTTAGGTCTTTTGTTGAACACTGGCATGTATCACAATGTTTGACTTCATTTGCTTTGAGCTCGTCTTCGAGAAACTTGGCCATTGTCGAGGGTGAAATCATTTGATCGGAATTATTATTGACATTGTCATTATTGTTTTGACAGTTGTTGGTATTATTGGTATTGCTGTTGTTGGGATTGCTGGCATCTGTCAAGAAATAAATATGTCATTAATATTTTGAAGTAGATTTTAGGAATGGAATTTTTTTTGTTTAGTTTGTTAGAAAAAAAAAAAAAAAACAAAACAAAACAAAACAATAATCGTGTGTGTTATTATTTGCTTTGAATTCAACTGAATAAATAGAAATAGAAAAATAAATAAACATAGAAACTGATTCCAATTTTGGAACAATCATTTGACAGTTTTTATAGATTTTGTGGAGAGCACAAACTTAGTTGGATTTTGATGACAAGGTCATTGTTTGTTATTGAACGCATCAATTCCAAGCCCGTGTACAATTAATTATAAGTTTAAGTTTATTAAAAATCAAAAGAAACTATGCTTTTTGCATATCCTTGTTTTATTGGTTAGTGAGTACTGAGTATACACTAGACAGTGGAGTTAAATTTTCCTAAAAACGATTACAGTCTTTAAAAAGTCTTAGAATTTTTAAATAAAGAGGGTTCTGCTAAGAGCCTTAGAAATTTATTTGTGCCTTATCTTTGTTCAAGTTTCAAAATTGATGTTTTATAAATGATCAACATTTTTAAGCACCTGTCCTAGTTCTATTCTTAAGCTTAACATACCCTACTAACACAACCTTGTACGTAAATGACAAATGATTTGTACCCTTGACAACTAAGCTATGTATATAAAGCGAACATTGCGTTATTGCTGAATTTTACTGACTAACCAATAAAACGCAGTGTTCAATAATTGCTATTATAATAAAATACAAACAAATCTCTACTTATTTTCAGGCTCTAGACTCTAAATTAATTTTATTTTATTTCAATTATGGGCTAAGGATATCATCTGAATATAGAATGAAACAAACGCATATTGTTTAAAGTTTATCCTCAGTAGATATACGAACTGGTATATCTCAGAAATTTCAAGTCTGATCTCGAAAACTCGATTTGTTTTGATGATTTTAGAGCCTGGTTTCGTGATCTTTAGAGAGAATTTTTAGGATAATTTTGGTGTTAAAAATTTCTAAAATGTCATTGGGTTGAAAATAGAAAAGACCCGGTGAGATGAAAAAGTTTTTATAAAAAGACAGAGGGACTATGGGGACTTTCAAAAACCATTTAGTTTTCCAATTATACACCGAAAATGGTTTGGTAAATTTGGAATAATTTAAAGACTTGATAATTTATAGTTGGAAATAAAACATTAAAAATTAATGAATTTAATTAATAATAAAATACTAATATAAGAACTCATTGTTTTCAATTATTATAAATATGGAAATAATGGAATAGCAATCGTTATTGAAAAGTTGAGATTATACCAACCTATTCAGTATTTAATTATTTCTATCTGAAAATCATTTCACATGCTTATGAATATTGCCTCAGGTAGATATATATACATATAAGTATTAAGTATGCATGTATGTATATGTATTTTCCTTTTTGAATTCAAAGCAAATAATTACAAAATAAAGCAAGCCATTTAATTTTATTGTATAAGTTTAAATCAAATTTGTACACCACCAGTAAAGCAAACAGGTTGTTGTTGTTGTTAGTAGATTTAATTACCAAAAATTAAAAGAAAAAAAAAAAACGAACAAAGACACACACAAAAAGCACATCGCTGGAATTACCACAGCTTTTAACTAAAGCAACATTAATCTGTCCTCGCACAAATAAAAAAATGCTCACCTGAACCTGATTAAAAATTTGTGTTTTTCTTTTCGAATTTTTTTTTCTTCATCATCACATACCTGCCTGCCTACCTAGGTACGTACGTACATAAATAAACCTGTGCAATTTAAAATGTATTTTTAAAATGCAATTTAAAAATAAAACAAATACAAAAAATCCAAAAAAGAAATAAAACAATCTCGTAGATAAAACGTGAGACAAAAAATAAATTTCACATAGGCTGTGAGAGAGGCGCGCAAATATATGTACGTTACGTATACGTACTGTAGGGACATATGTATGTATGTAATGTACGTACGGATACAGATATAGACTTTTGTTTCTATGGATACAATGGTACACCCCACTGAGCAAAGGAAAAATCCTGTGCAAAAATGCTGAAGCCGTCGTCGTCGTGTCGGTCGTCGTCGCCGAAGCGTGCCTGGACTTAAATATAACGCGAGAGCCTTTTTCCAAACTGAAAATCATTACTCGCAGCTATATTTGGGCCTGGGCCCTAGCCCTAGGAGCTGGAAAGGATGTTTTGCTCACACCGTTGCCGTCTCCTCTGCCATGAGCTCTAACAACCCGCGTTGGTCGTCAAATAACCACTAACGATGCACACGCAATTAAATGCAAAAAAAAAAACGAAACGAAACGAAACCACCAACTAGGTAGGTTCACGTGAAAGCAAAGTGCAATGGTGTAAGGATACGAGTACAATAATAAAAGATACAAAAATGCAACAAAAAAAAGATCAACAACATTTTTTTTTGCCTATTTAAAGCAATGCAACAACGCGCTCCTAGGCAAAGAATCTAGGAGGTGCTCCATGCAACTACATGTGCTTCGGGACTCGGGAGTTCTTGAAAAAATAAACCAAACCCCGGTCCCCTCCCCTCACCCCATCGCAACCAATTCACTAGTTAAAGTCTAAAAATAAACAGATAAAAAAAAAGACAGAAAAAGAAAAAAAAATATAGAAGCGAAGCACGCTCATTCTACTAACACTTACCGAGACCCCTCATCGAGTAGACCATTGCGGTTGGCGGGAAGGGGCATGCTGGAGGTGGTGAGTCCGAGGCTGGAAGTACTTTGTAGGAACCCGATGTTGCAACACCGACTCCGCTGGTGCTGCCCTCTGAATCGGAATGTGAATTCGTTTCTAGTCTCATGTACGATGAAACCTTCGATTGGATATCGATTGGAAGCTGCCATAATAGAACAACATATAGGTTCAAACTTATGTATATGTATGTACATAGATATTAAGAACAAAGGTACCTAGGTTGAGATAGGTACATACATATATGGAGATTCTTCTATTGGGAGCGGTTTTTCTTCCTTTCGTTTTTTTTTTCTTTTTTTTTAGAATTTGTTACTTACCGAGGATACTTTTTGAGGGACAAAACTGTCCGGCTTGCACTGCAGTAGTTGGATGGCCAAATTTATATCCGCTTTGTAACGTTCCTGGAAAAAATATAGAAAAAAAAATAAGGATAAACGAAAATTCGTTTGAAACGATAGAAGTTGCAAAAAGTGTTAGTTTTGAAAAGACATCTGCTACCAAAGTCGAAATACACTCTGAGTCGATACGATATGCCTTAGTCATGCAAATATTTATATATACGTGTTGGTCTTTGGTTGATTGATGTTAATATTAATTTTCAGCTTTAAAGAAATTAAGACTGTTTTCTGTATTCAAAGCTTTAATACAAACTTAATTTTATGTTTTTGTGTGTGCTTAATTTTTGTCGTTGCAGTTTTTTTGTATGTATAATCAGGAATTTGACATTGACCATTATTATTCGTGCCTATTTCCTTAGTTCTAGGCTGTAGCTTTTAAGAGTTTAGCATTAAGAGTTTAAAATAGTTAAAAAAACCTGAACAGCTTACTATGTCTAGAAATGTACCCACTCAAATGACATAATTACGAAACAGGTCAGTGACAGATTTTTGGCATTTCACTGTATTACTTTGGTTTCAATATTTAGGTACTGGTATATTTTAAAGTACATTGGCATTAGAAGAGATTTATTCTAGAGAGGTGGGGTCAATCAGTTATATTTTTAAGTGTCTTTTCTTTTAAGTCTTTCTTTCTTTAGTCAGAAGGTTTTCAAGAAACAAGAATACTTTTTTTTTTAAATGAAACAAACGAAAATCAGAAACGTCATATTCAGAGTTCTTGAAAGTTTTTTGATACCTTAATTTCGAATGAGACAAAAGGATTACTATTTTGACATCAGGTTTTTAAGATGTTCGAATATAAATGTACAACACTGGAAAAACATGGAATAATTGAATTACATAGTTTATAGTTTGGAAATTATTTTTGGACAAAAATCCGTGGGTATATATGTACATATTTCGGGGAATAAGGTAAACAAAACATTTGCAGTTGCAAACTATATACCCAACCCAGAAATCTTTGTGATTGGACCCCATACTTTGGTTCAGGATAATAAATAGTACAGAAAGTGCAAACTAATTTTTTAGGTGAGTAATACGCCCCTGACCCTCCCACAAGGGATACAAACTTAAATCCAAAGAACGTTTAGAAGAAAGTGAAAAGCTTGTATTATAAATCATTCAGTTTTCAATTAACACATATAAATCTTACTTAAAGCAAAATTCTTTTTATTAATTTCCGATGGCTTACATGCTAAGTTTTCTTCCAAATATGAATTTGTTCACTTTTTTGGCCTCTCTTAAAATATTGAACATATCAAAAATTCCGTTTATTATTTTTTATTATTTAAAAGATTGACAATAATTTCTAGAACTTTTCAAAGTTAATCTATACTCATATACATATAAAGCTGAAGAGTTTGTTTGTTTGAACGCGCTAATCTCAGAAACCACTGGTTCGAATTGACAAATTCTTTTTGTGTTGGATAGTTTATTTATCGAGGAAGACTTTAAGCTATATAACATCACGCTGCGACCGATAATAGAGAAGAACCAGTGGAAAATGTTGCAAAAACGGCTCATCTTTGAGGGCTTCCGTTATTCGTTTAAAGGCGCTGATCTCAAAAACTATGTGATCGAATTGAAACATTCATTTTGCATTGGATAGTTTATTTATCGAGGAAGACTTTAAGCTATACAAAATTACGCTACGACCAATAGGCGAAATATAGGTCACTGGTCATTATTGGTCTTTGGTCATAAATGGTCTTTGGTCATTATGGGTCATTGGTCATTATTGGTCTTTGGTCATAAATGGTCTTTGGTTAATATAGGTCACTGGTCAATATAGGTCATTGGTCATTGGTCATTGTACCTTTGACCTCTGACCTCTGACCTTTGACCTTTGACCAATGACCTGTACAGACCAATGACCAATAACCTATAATGACGAATGACCTATATTGACCAATGACCATTTATGACCATTCTCCTATATTGATTCATAACCAATGACCAATGACCAATGACCAATGACCAATGACCAATGACCAATGACCAATGACCAATGACCAATGACCAATGACCAATGACCAATGACCAATGACCAATGACCAATGACCAATGACCAATGACCAATGACCAATGACCAATGACCAATGACCAATGACCAATGACCAATGACCAATGACCAATGACCAATGACCAATGACCAATGACCAATGACCAATGACCAATGACCAATGACCAATGACCAATGACCAATGACCAATGACCAATGACCAATGACCAATGACCAATGACCAATGACCAATGACCAATGACCAATGACCAATGACCAATGACCAATGACCAATGACCAATGACCAATGACCAATGACCAATGACCAATAACCAAAGGAGTCTCTCATTTATCCCGATCGTGACGAACGCCATGCCATCGCCATTCAGTTGCGCAAAGGATTCGGACGGTTTGGTCTGCGCCGCCGCCGCGCCATCCCTCCAAGTAAGGATGGGCTGCCACGCTGTTCCTACCATAAAATGTACTACATAGAACTTTCCGAGGTGGTTCCATTGCTTTCATGCCAGCTAAGTGACCTGCCCGACGGAATCTACCGAGTTTATTTTTTTTCACGACACATCTGAATTCGAGGTAGATTGCGGAATCGTCCTTTCTTACATACGGGGCCATCAGTTCTCCTTGCGACTTGCTTTGCGCTGAAGAGGTCAAATTTTGCTACTATTGACCCAAGGTATTCATGCTCCATTACCTTAATTGTTTGGCCAGTTGTTCTTCTCGCAGTCGAACGCCACCAAGCACTTTGTTTTTCTTTCACTAATCAGCCAGCGGGATATCGTATTAAAAAGAGAACATGGGATAGATTTTTGTTTTCAAACGAATCGTGGATTTTGTTTTTGAGTATTATGAGTCATAACCATCACTTTCCAGTATTGTTATTAAAAAACAAAACATTTTAATCAAAATGTGTCGACTCCTTACTTATTAATTTTAATCTGTATTTAAAATACATATTATGATAAATAATATTCAGTACACATAATTAACATATGAACATATGTTTATCTATATCTATATCTATACTAATATATAAAGCTGAAGAGTTTGTTTAATTGAACGCGCTAATCTCAGGAACTCCTGTTCGAATTTAAAATTTCTTTTTGTGTTGAATAGTCCATTTGTCGAGGAAGGTTTTAAGCTAATTAAATTATTAATTAATTAAATAATTTGGCTAAAATTACGCTACTATCAATAGGAGCGAAGAATCAGTGGAAAATGTTGCAAAAGGAAAGAAAATTATTCATCTTAAAGGGCTTCCGTTCCATTGTCAAAATCGGGTTGCAGAGAAAATCCGTATGTTCTTCAGCCATAATAAAATAAAACCTAAATATCCTTTACGAAGTACTTTAAAATATATATTTTTTTAAAACTTATTCTAAATTGCTATAATAATAAATTGGGGAACAGCTAGTATATTTATTAAAAAGCCAAATTGATGGTTGCCATATTATAATAAATTTGAAAAGTTCTCTGTTTTAAAAAAATTGAATATGTCAAAAATGAAAAGAATGCTCGTAAAAGCTATCATATACCGATTGTTGACAAAAATAAAGTTTAAACAAAAATAACAATTACAACCCTAATCAACATACCCGGAGTGTACGCACGTTTATTTTTTTACAAATTAGAATGTGAACCATGCCAACTTGAATGACTTGGAGAGTTTGAGGTAATAGGTAAATCGTTACACTCTGGGATAGGATTAAAATAGGTCAGACGCAGACGAGGAAAAATACTCGTAGGTTGGTCTTGGAAGCGTTATTGGTTCTTTTGTTTTCTTTTTTATGTAGCTAGATATATTTTTTTTTATAGGTATTGCAATAGAATTATCCGTGAATAGCTTTTCCAAAGGATTTGTGTTAAAGTTTTTTTGTTTGTGTTTTTTATATACATAGGTACGAGTATCTACATATATATGTATGTATGTATATGTATATTGACTTTCCTTTGATTTAATTAAATAAACACGGATACCCTATGA
Organism: Scaeva pyrastri; assembly: GCA_905146935.1. Classification (NCBI taxonomy): domain Eukaryota; kingdom Metazoa; phylum Arthropoda; class Insecta; order Diptera; family Syrphidae; genus Scaeva; species Scaeva pyrastri. Next base: position 56,374,175 of record LR989929.1, read on the forward strand.
GCTCACGTAGTGACATTAGAAAGGCTGTAGAATGATACTACTCCTTTTCTAGGGTAAAGCTTTAATTTATTCGTATTTCAGTTTTAGTAAAGGTTTATATGGAAAATTGTTGTCAATGGGTCTTTGTCTTTTGTTGAAATGTTAAGAATAGATATCTGTTTATTTTTTCTTTTTCTATTCTTCTTTTTGTCTCCTGAGTTCTGCAGGACATCGATTAGTTTTTTTTTATTATTATTTTTTAAATACAGAAAGCCATTTAAACAAAGTAATTAATTTGAATTGAATGAAGGTTCAATACTTGTTCTTAAGTCTTTAGTAAAAATAACCATTGAGTTAAACCTAATCAAATAAAATAAAAGTTCTTGGACGGTTTGATCCTTAAAAAAACACATCAACCGATTAGTAAAAATGTATACATACTTTAAAATTTTCTTTTACCTTTTGAATGAATTTACTTTGAGTTCTAACTTTCAAAACAAGACATTGTCAACAAGAAGCCGACAGCTTAGTAATATCGCTCTAAGCCGATCCGGCGCGCGTTAATAGGCGTTTAATCGTATTTACGATATTAGCTATATTTCAAAAAGTGGGACCTTAGTATTTGCAAAACAAATTTAGCTTCCAAACCTCATCCGTTTACTGACAATTCTATAACTGAACGTTTCTTCTTTTGAGCTACGAGTATAAGCCAAAACAAATTTTGTCTCAGAAATCTCGTAAAACTGATTTTGTATAAAAGAAGTGACTTCCTTCAATTTCAAAACAAAAAAACCTGACAACAAGTCTTTTAGCTGTCAAATCCTCGACCAAATAGAAAATATTATGTACTTTTGCTTTGTTCGGACTTTTACTATATTACGATATAAAGCGATGGCAACGCATTTTGTAACATTTCAAATTGCCTCATAAGAGTACATTTATTTATTTTTCTACGAGACAGAATTAAATTTTGAATTCTGAATTTGATGCATAAGTAGAAGACACAACAACTTTTCATCAAAATCTATAGAAATAGAAACTAAAGTGGCTTTCACATGCAACACAAATTAAAAAATAGGAATTTTGACATTTTATGAACTTGACATTTTTGGATATCTTCAAATTTGAACAATTTTTTTTTTGACATTCATAGTTGCACCAATATTTGTTTTGATTAGTCATGGACATATTATTTTCTGATGCTTCAAGAATTATTTAATATTATGCTGAATTTTTGCATATGTTATTTATCAGACTTTCCATAATGACACGACGCTAATGACACCGTTATTAATACTATGTCTAATATGAATATTTTCCTACCATCTTGGCCGTCTCTTGATTGACACTGTTAACTATTTTCCTTATCGATTCACATTAAACACGATGAATAAAACGTCTGAGACTATCTCAGCAAGTGGAGGTAATTAATTAAGGAGAAACATAACTGCAAAACCAACCCAAGTCCACAAGTCAGTAAGTTTTATTCTAATTAAAAAAGTACACATAGTAAAATTGGAAGGGTTTTTAAAAGCTCACGATACAACTTTCGAAATAGTTTTGTCAGAGTTAGATACCATTAGGGACGCTCATTCTACAAGTCAAAAGTATTTACGATATGTCAAAATTCTTTATTAGATTCATGAAGTCGGTATTAAGAGTTGCTCAAATTTTTGGAATAATTCCCTTCAGCTGTGACTTCAAGCTAAGAAGGGCTAAAAGATCAGTATTTTGGCGTTTCTATACGTCAGGAATTATGATTTTTACCATTGTTTCCGCACCGATAGTCCTCGGAGTCACGGATGAGGAAATTAATTTCTTCAAAGAACAGCCATTGTTGTCAGCTTCGGTATATAACCGCTTACTGATTCTTCAGGTTTGCACAATGGTGAGTGTGGTGATGCAGCTTGTCGTAGAACGCGGGCTAATCTACTGTTTCAACGAAGGAATCGAAATATTCGATTTGCTGAAAACACAGACTTATGATGGTGAATACAGGGAATTCGGCAACAATATTGTGATACTGTTATTCGCAAAACTTCTAACACAATGGCCCATAACGTATATGAGTCTTATCTTCATGTCTGAACAAAAAATATCACATGAAAGCACACACTTCATGGTGAACTTAATATTGTCCTACTTTAATCAGCTTTTGCTAACCTGGATACTCAATGTTTACTTCTTTGGGGTCTTGGCTCTGACGTCTTTGACACGACAGCTCAATCAAAAATTGGAAACTATATTTCGAAGCATTCGGCAACTAAAAAGAACTCCAGGACGTGGAAATTCTTTGAAGATGCAAAAGTACTGTGACATTACCGATACTTTGGAGGCAATGATAGAAATATATCGGAGACTAACGAATCTGACAAGAACTTTCAATGAACAGTTCCATGTGCAAATAGTGTCAGCATTGATATATCTATTGGTTGAGTGCATTATTCAGTGCTTCTTTTTTTATCTGATGAATAATAGTCACCAACTGGACGTATTGCAAGACTTTAATCTAAGGATGACATGTCACATTGGAGCCCTGCTCGTGGACATGGCATTGGTTACGAAGGGAGCTGATTTATTGGTGGGTAGCTTCGATGCAACCAAATGGATTATCAGAACTGGCTCGGAATTAGGAACTACTGATGTTCGATTGGAAAGAATGGTAAAGAAAAAGTTTAAAAGTTTTGTAGTTAATAATAAATTGGGAATTGTTTTATTTTTGTAGCTCGAGGAATTTTCAATTTTCTTGAGAAACACCAAAGTCACTTGCACACCATGTGGGCTTTTCTCATTGGGACATCGTTATTTTCTTGTGTTGCTGCATAATTTTCTGACTTCCATTTTATGCTTGGTTCAGCTTTATTTAATGTATAACCATAAAAAATAAGTTTTGAGTTGGGTAAATATTATTTTGAAAGTCATTTATCGAATAAGAAGAAATCTTTCATATTTTTTTTAAATATCTAATGTTTTATTTGTCTTCCAAAGTATTAAATTTGTTAAACATTGAAGATACCATGAATTTTTGGTATTTTTAATAGTTTGAGCGCTAAAAATTTCCAACCTTTTTTCACAGTCTTATTTTGATAAATGTTCCATAAAAAGTATGTTTCTAAAAACCGTTTTTGTTGTTTTTCAAAAATTGGTACATAATTATTAAGATTTAGTTGAAAATGTTAAATACATTTAATAAATATGCATTCTGTATTGATTAAAAAACTTTGTGTTAATAAAATTTTCGAAAGAATTTTTTTATGTGTCATACGTCAGTCCAAGAAAAGAAAAACGCCATGTTTAAAAAAGTATTTTTAAAGAGTATTTTTTTTTTAGACGTGTGGTTTTCAATTTGGCAATATTATTTTCGGAGTTTGTCTTTTTGACACTTGATTTATACTCAGTTTGGTTTGCCATTTTAGAATAAATAGACTTATACTTTAACAATGTTTTCAAATCGTGCAAATTTATTACCAAAATATTGGAAATAATGGAATTTTTGGCAAAAATAACCAACTTCAACGGTTTAGACACACAGAATTTGAGGTATAAATTAGGATAGTTAAAATTTTGCATTTAGTGAAAAAACTTAAATCAAAATAACATTTAATTTTTGTTTTTAATTTAAAAAATTAGAATGTAAGTTTACTCACTGATCAAGTAAATTTTAAAAAATAAATTTGAATTAAGCACACTTTTTAAAGTTCTGGAAAAATATTGCGTTGAAAAGTTTTTCAACGATTTTTTACCTTTTGAAGTCTTTAACATTATAATTTTCAGAAAATCCACAGAAATATTCAATGGTCTTTTTTGGAAAACTAAAAAAAAAACTCTATATTATGTACCGTGCATGACATAAATCTGCACAAAAAAACATACATACCATACATATATTTTTAGGAGCATTTATTATTTCTTAATGATAAAAGAACATATATGTTCATACATACATATATCTTTAATATGCATGAAAAACCCATATTCCTCGAAGCCTTTAGTTAAAAAATCATTAACCCACATTTTAGTTGGTGCACTTAAGCACAACAAAAACAACAACTAAAAAAGAAAAACAAAGCTTAATGGATGTTTTGCAACCTACTAAACTTGCTTTTACATAATTTCCCTATCATCGTCCTTTGGAAAAACTAAAAAAAAAAACAGCATTAAAGAATCGATAAAAAAGGAAAACAACATACCTTACTCTGCCAACCGAAGCGAACCCATCAAATTCCCTACATGTGGTGGTCATAGATTTGCCTGGATGCTCCCTTGGATTTTAATCAACACCCCGCATCGAATCAACTGCCATACAAGGTAAAATACACACTCAACTCACACACACACACACACACACACCAGAAAATAACTGTTGTTTGGGTTGGCTGGGATCTAATAAAGAAATTTAACGTTCCCAATTAAAATGGCGAATCTCCTGTTGGCCTCATTCCTGTGCCATCATTGCACAAATAACACTACACCGAACTCATTCATATACCGACACAATAGAATGTCCTGCCAATGCTGCCACTCCCGGACGTCAACGCCGCGCCGCCACCCCGCTCACAGATTTTAACTTCCGTCTCTATATATCAACTAATTAAGCATGCTTTCCAATTATGTCAACGACGTGATGTGTTTCAGATTGAACGTGATAATCTGACAGCTAATTTAACAAAACTACTAAACCCTTCGCTGTACTCTTGGCCAAACAAAACAGTTACAATTGCCTGGAAGTTGTCACGTTTGGGCGAGCGTGCAGTGTGTCCTCCTCCTCTTCCAGTGACTCCCACCAATTAGTTGAATTAAAATAGAAAACCCTTTTGAAATATTTATACCCGAGCTAAACATTATAACAAAATACAGGGAAATCCGGCAGGACACCATTGCTGGTATTTTAGATTTAGACGTATACGAGTAAGGTCCCAGAGTGCCACTTGCAGTGCGAGCATCATGTCGAAAGCACCAGCGCCAACGGCGGTGGCGGCCTTGGTGGCATTACTCGAAGTTCCTGGAAAGACAATCTTCAGGGCATGTCAAATTATCGGAATCGTCCCATTGAGCTTCGACTTCAATTCACACACCGCGAAAACCTCGACTTTCTGGCGCTGCTACACCGCTGTGATATTGATCGCAATCACCGCTTTCACTCCCGGGAGCACCAGCACCATCAACAGTAAAATGGATTTCTTGAAACAGAAACGACTCATGTACTTCGTCGGATCCAATCGATGTGTCGTCGTTCACCTATGCGCCATATTCAACGTCCTCATTCAGCTGTTTAAGGACCGTAATTTGGTGTACTGCTGCAATCAAGGCATTCGAATTTCCAATTCACTGCGCGCACTTTCGATTGATAGGTCTGATGTGGTGGTGGTGGTAGCCTTCGACAGGAATTTTCTGCTTCGCATATTGGTTAAACTCCTCACACTATGGCCCATGACCCAGACTACGGTGTTCTATATCAGAAACGATGGAGCGCTCGAAAATGTTCAGTTTTTTTTGGCCCTATTGTCCCAGTACCTGTGTCAGTTGATAATTTACATGACGCTTAATATGTTCTACATAGCTACGTTGGTGCTAACGGCGTACGCCTGGCACCTAAATCGATGGATGGAGAGGACTTTTGCTGAAATCGGAGTCTTGAGGATGCAGCCGGGCCGAGGAAACTCAATAAAGATGCAGAAGTACTGTGAGTTGGCCGACATCTTGGACCGAATAATTGGTATCTATAAGAGGGTCGCAGCACTGACCAGACACGTCAATCAGCAATACCAGGTGCAGATCTGTTGCTCCTTGGTGTACATACCGATGGAGTGGGTGGTCCAGTGCTACTTTACGTACTACACCTTCAACCATCAAAAGAGTCGATTTGTCTGGAATTGGGGAGCTCTGTTCTTTATAACGTCGTTGTTTTTGGAACTGTTTTTAATCATAAATGTGGCCGAGCGATTGACGAAGGTATTTACCGAAACCAAGTGGATTGTGCGGATGGGAACGGAATTTGCCAAAGTCGATGACAGATTGGAGAAGATGGTTGGTAAATATTGTAGTTCCTTTAACTTTAGTTAAATCTTGTGTTTTTTTTGGTTTCCCAGGTTGAACAATTTTCGATGTACCTGGACAACGAAGGAATTAAATATTCGCTTTGTGGTTTTATTAATATGGACAATCGCTGTTTGATGATGATGGGACAGTGCCTTCTAACATCGTTGCTTATTCTGATACAGTTTGATAAAATGTTGAAATAGTTTCGAGAGGTTTTTTTGACAGTCTACGAAATCAAAATTACAGGGTTTCGAGAAAAAATCGGTTAAGTCATATTAAAAGTGAGAGTTCCTAGAATTTAGTAAATTTCAGTTCCTTATTAAAGTATTAAATTAAATAGAAGAGTTGTCTCAGATATTGACAATTTTATTATTTTATTTTAAGGATTTAACAGTTAAATACTACCTTGAACAAAAAGTTTCTGGAATTATTTTATTCAGGAAATTAAAAATACAAGATGATATTCAGCCCAATCGAGGTATTCTTTCGGAGAATTTAAGAAACGAAAGTTAATTCCGATCGGAACTCAGATTACTTTCGAGGTATTTGTTGCGGAACTAAATAAAATGAAGTCACCAATCGAGTTCGTTTTAATATTTTACTTACAATTTTGTAGTTTAAATTCCTGAATAGATTCCGCAATGATTTTTCATCGGACAACTTCTGAAGAAATTCAACGCGTAGCTATCAAAAATTGTTGCCTAATCGCATTGCACCGCTGGCGCTGAACGAAGGAATGTGTCGTATTTTTCGGAAGATTTCTACAAAATGCTTATCGGAACGGATACCTCGATAGAAAATTTTCTGATTTCGAACAAATCGTAGAAAAATTTCGGACGGATACCTCGATAGGGGTGATTATTCTTTGCAACATATTTTTGTCAGCATTTGGATAGAATCCCCGAAACATTTTTTATATTCGGTTTGCGGTATTGATATCTTCGATTTTTCCATGGTCTAATCAAGATTGCTGAAACGCTTTCCACGGAGCAGATCATTGAGTCGACCCAATAAGAAAAAGGCGCTGTTTAATTTAGTTCGGTGATTGTTAGTCACTTTCTCAAGATACATTGTCATTTGAAAAAGTTATATGAAGGTATAAATATTCAGAGGTTTTTAAAACCGTCAAACTATAAGTTGCCTTTCTATGAATTTTTGACTACCTAGATTCTAGGAAGTGGAAAGCTCATGTACTTCACGGGGTCCCACAAGGATCAATATTGGGCCCACTGTTTTTCTCCATGTATATTAATGAATTACCACACATAGTTAAATACTGTTTTATTCACTTGTATGCTGACGACGTGCAGCTCTTGATCAGCCGGCCCTTGACTGCAAAGGACGAAGCAGTCTCTCTGATGAACACGGACTTGCAAAACATCACACACTGGTCCTTAAAAAACAATCTCCACCTAAACCCTTCTAAGTCAAAGACATTGCCTATTTATCGGAAGATTTTCGACAAAACCTTACTAAGCCCCCTGCAGATAGAAAATCAAACCATCTCTTATGTTGACTCTGCCCGTAATCTAGGTATGGTTTTCAATCGAACTCTTACCTGGAATGACCATCTTAACAGCTCTATAGGGAAGGTTTATGGTAGTCTTAGAGCTCTCCGAATTGCTCAAAACTTCATTCCTCAGAATACTAAGCTCTTGGTTGCAAAAACGCTTTTGCTTCCAATGCTGCTTTACTGTTGTGAGGTTTTTGGCGATTTGGATTATACAACATCTAGAAAACTTAATGTAGTCTATAATAACATTGCTCGGTTCGTATTTAATCTTCGCCCATTTGATCATGTTTCTCTTTTTTCTAATCAACTATGTGGTTGTAGTCTAAGTAATCTTTTAAAGTTTCGGTCACTTAAATACCTTCAACTGATAATACAAACAAAACAACCTGATTATCTGCACAGTAGACTGAATTTCCCTCATTCAAATAGATCTCTCATCCTCATAACACCAAGGTTTAAATATCTGAATACTCAACGGCAGTTTTATATTCATGTCATTAACCTTTGGAACTCTCTGCCAGTCTCCATAAGAGGAATAGGAAGCACAAGGAAATTCTCAACTTTACTTTTTAAGCATTTGGCAAATCGTTGAATTATTATTATTATTATTATTATTATTATTATTATTATTATTATTATTATTATTATTATTATTATTATTATTATTATTATTATTATTATTATTATTAATTAAATCGTTGAATTATTATTATTATTTTTTTTTCTATAACTTAAATATTGTTAATCATATGTTCTTAAGTTTAACGTAACTTAAAATCAAGAGTTCATTAAATCTCACATCATTTAAGGCTTATAATACCTAACAAGATGTAAATCTTACTTTGTAAGCGTTTTTAAAATAATAAAATGAAATGAAATGAAATGAAATTGAACAGGGAGTTGTTCAGGTGGTCAACTTCAAGCTGTTGGCGGTAAGTCTAACAACAAAATCAATGTATTTTCAAAGTTTTACGGCAAATATAAGTAAGAATAATTCTAAACCAACATTTCCATACAAACTTCAACTAAACTAGCATTTTCATGCATTTTCCAACTCTATCCAACAATTTACATAATTACACATTCTCCGAACATACCCCATGTAGAACAGCTGCCATTTTTTTTCTATTTTCAAGAGCACATTTCGCTTTTATATTTTGCGGTGACAGAAGATTTTGAAATTTTAACATCAATAATTTGACATGTAATTAAGAGTGAGTTAAAATGTGAACAAAACGTTTTATTGGTACTCGTATTACTATGATAGAGATAGATTACCAATAAAACACGGCTAATAAAACATTCCAATAAAATCGACAAGATTTTCATTCCGTTTTGATATATTGAAAGAAAAAACGAAATGTTGATTCACCGTTAACTAGAATTGAAATGATGACTTAACTGAAAGGTATTTTAACATCAAATGTATAACTGATAACTAAACTGACAAATTATGGGAATTCCATCAGTTTCAGTGTTAGCTGCAGTTAAACTTTTCAGTTTTTGCGTTTAGACATCGTTTTTACAGAAAGCTTAACTGAAATGAGTCTTAAGTGACAATAGTTTAGGCAAATAGATCAGTTTTTCGAATGTCATTAATTTGAATAGTGTTTCTTGACTGACAGATGACCTACTAGTCACATCTAAAAACTCAAATTAATTTTCTGTTCCTCTTGACACCTAAGCCCATCATTTGAATTAAACCTTAAAACATAGATTTTCAGGCTTTTCCAGAAAAATACCACCAAATAAATGTTCTCAGATTTAATTAGTAAAATGAAATTCAATCAGTAAGAACAAATTTAATATATGTACATATACATATCTCAGTTTACCCTATTAAAATTAAAGCTTAAAGTTTAGAGTAGAGCTTTTTAGATCACGGTTTAGAACTTTGAAAGAAGCAAAGTGTCAAAAATGATAAAACCTCTGTTGTCTAGTTCCAGAATCTTAAACGTAATGCAAAGTTTGTTCTACGTAAAAATGGTTACTCCAGAAGAGGACAATATTTAATTTTCAAAAATGTTCCTAATCTCGTCTCCTTATCTAATGTGTCAAAAATACGAAAAATGATCAATAAATTTGAACAATCTCGGTTGACTAGAAACAATTAATTTCCTAAGCTTCGTGGTCTCTCGTTCTGCAGACGAGAGTGTTAGCGTATAATTTAAGAGATAGTCACAATTTTGTCAAAGGACTTCTTTGACAGCTGTGGAGCTGTTTATTCGGATTCGGATTAGAACGTTCACTGTGAATAAAAATATCACTTTTTTAGGCAAGGCTGTTAAGAGTTTTTTAGCTATCGACTAATTTAAAAATCGATAAAACACCATTTCCCTTCAAAAAACAAAACTATCCTTGATTTAATTTTGATGAAATACAAAAACATTCTTGTTCCAAAATTGCAAAATGCAAATCAACTATCATGGAGCACCATCTGAAACCGAAAAATAGAAAACCTGCCTTATTCTGCAAAACCCCATAGAAATGCTTACCTTGATAAAGTCATTGTTTTAAACAGTAACATTGTTAAAAAAAAAGAGAAGAAAAAAATGTCATTAGTAAAACTACATTCTCTATATTTTCGTCCCTGATTATACCAACCACCGCACCGGACTTTTACTTAAAAATTTCAATGGAAGATTTCTTTTGTTTCAGCCAAACAATAATAAGCAATTTCATTTTCTATTTTCAAAACCCTCACAATCCGACCACACAGATAAAAAACAGAATAAACTCCGACCAGTTGCATTAGGCAAAAGTCCGTTTTCATTTTGAAAATGATGTTGATTTCGAAAATCACAGGGAATCAGCATTCCGGAAAATTCAAACACAAATAAGGGATATGATGCTGATAAAGGTTGGTTGTCTAGTTAGGTCGTCGTCGTCGTTGGTTTTTTTTTTGTTTTTTTTTTGTAGGTCCTTTTTCTTCGACAAAATGTCAGGATTTGATGTTTGAAGAAGACTTTAAGTCTGAATGAGGACGATGAAAAATAAATGAAAAGAAGAACAGGAAACGGCAGCTGCTTTTTATGTGCGGTTGCAACAAACTGAAGAGGAAAGAAGGTGACAGATACGAGAGTATGTATGTACCCTATACAAAAAAAAAAAAAAACGGGAGGCTTATGGTTGTATCCTAGTTGGCAATTTGCCCATTTGTCAGTTTTGTATGCCAACAAGTTGCTTGTGGTATACTGATGGAGAGAGTGAGAGAGAGAGGGAGGAGGGTGATAAGTAGATAAATAAAATTGTATGCAGCTTTAAGAGGCAAGCCGCACAAAAGCCTATAGAACACGAGTACCTACCGAAGCGAGTTGTTCTTAAAGAACTACTCGTAAAGTGCAAAGAAGTTGTTATCGATTTTTGTGTATTCTTTTCCTTTCTAATAATTTTGATGACGATGATGATTATGATGATGATGGAAGGATAAACTGTCATGTCTATAGGCTGTCTATGATGTCTTTATTGACAAAAGAAGGCTGTCTAAATATTGTGTTTGTCTGATGTGATGAATTTGAACTCGAAAACGTATCCGATTTCTGAGACATTTTTTTTTTTTTTTTGCTTTGTTTCGATTTAAAATTTTGTTGGTAAATTATGGGGTGACCATGGTATTGCAATATTATTTCTGATGTCAAAGTTATCAATGACATTTAGCTGTCAAAAAAATTAGTGAGAGTTCCTATTTCATCAAGGAAATATTTCACAACGTATAATGTTTTTCGAAAATTATATTAGTTTATTTTCTCGAAATTATGACTCTTTTGACAGTTTTACTTCGACGTCCTCTATAAGAAACTCATTCCTAAAATTAGTCTCGGTACACACAAGCGTCATTTTGAAGAGCGGCGACGATTTTACGTCTTACAGTACTAACAAATAATAATAAGGGTAGTGCCCACCCAAGTTTTACAAACTGCTCCCATGTTACAGAATAAAACTCAGTTGGTTTGTCAAATTTTAGTCTGGTAAAGAATTTATGAGTGTGTACACTTTCTGTCAGAATTTGAAGTTGTTTCGAAAACAGTACCTACATATGGTCACCCTAAGATAACGTCAAAACAATTGTCATCCATCTTTTTATTGACATTATATGCCATACATCAAATTAAATGCATACAAACTGACTAATTAGAATTAAATATCAAAATGTTACGATTACGACTCCCCAGCTTTAACAAACTCACCCAGTTTGCTTCAGTTCGTGTGTTGTTCATAAATTTATGAAAAACTAAAGTTTCCTTTCCCTCATTAGAATAACATTTACCTAAAAGTTATGTTCTTTTTTTTCTCTAACAATAAATCCACAACAAAACTTTATTTTACCGGCAGGATCTACCTTAATGGAAGTACAGATTATAATAAGCAAACAAAAAAAAATACTAATAATCCCCGTCGAAGTTCATTCACGCTCCTTGAAGCCACCGCACCGCTTTCTCTGTTCACTTTAGTTTTCGCCTGAAAAGTTCACCCTGACATGACATAAGGAAAAAAAATATATATATAAAAAATATATGACATACGATATCTACCCTTACCTATAAACAAATAACATGCAGCCCTTAAAACCCCTTTGTTTTTGACAAATATAAAAATACAAAATCATTGTAGCGCACGAATATTTTTAACCACAAGTCCTTTCCTTAATAGAGAAGGGAAAATTTAGTTCTCCATCGCTGAACCGAGAGGAAAATCTATCAAAACATACACTAAAGCTATGGAACTACATACACCTATGTGTGTGTTTGTTTGTATGTATGTGGGTATAAGGAATACAAACATACATGTCCTGCCTATGTCAAGGATATGAATCAGCGGCACCACCACTGGGACAAACATAAAAATTATGATGCCTGCCTGTGTGACTTATAGAGCCGAAACATAAAATGTTTATGTCGATATTGTGTATCCTTGAAATGCCTATAAATTGACATATCGTCACCGCTAAACTTTGTCCCAAAAAAAAAAAACAGAAAAGAAAACATTTCATCTACCTACTTTGTCTTCCATCACGATTGAATAAATCTCTATCAGCTATATAGCTGTGCTACGCTGAGCTGCTCCATTCCATCACCATCGCCCTCTAGTGGATTGGATCTAATCTAGATGGAAATCTATTTTAAACTACGGCAACATAATATTAAATCAATAAATCCTCATCCGTTCCTGTCGGGGTTGAGACCCATACCTCTTACACCTTCCTGTACCTTTGGTCCTGACAGGTCAATATAACTATGTACACTCGATTGGAACCTTTATAAGGGTAATGTGGCAAGCGATGAGGGGTAAAACATGCCATAGACGTTATCGCTTAAATTATAAAAAAAAAAAACAAAAAAATACGATATCCTTTTTATTCTCCTTGCTGGACCCAACGAACTCTGGAACTTAGCGATTATGTTACATTTAGATGTAAAATGCGTGCTAAATTGCAATGATAATAAATTAATAATAAATTTATCGATTAAGCTGAAAATATTATACTCGTACGTATCCTCTCCTCTGGTTTTGGAATTTCAAACTTTATAACAAATGTTTGGATTGGAATGAAAATGTAAGTTTGCTCTTAGTTACTGTGTGTGTGTGTTTGTGTACAATATATGATGAATTATATCAGGACAATGTAAGTACATAAACCTAATTTCTGCACAAAAGCATTTTACATATACATATATGTGATGGGGGGAAAGGGAGTGGGGGTTAGCCTTGTGGTCCTTATAAATTGAACTTTCGGAGACATTCGGATAGAAGATTGCGTGGAATGCGAATATGGGAAATATTTATGGATTGGATGCTATCATCATTACATAAGGCGACAACAGTTCGAGGCGGCGGCGCGGCGGCGGCAGCGTCAACGGAGGCAGAATTCAATTCCATTTTCCATACATAAAAAAATATATGAGGAAATATTGGTAATGTATAAATATTTGATTGTAATAAAAACAAAGTTGTTTCAAAAGTTTTAAAGGTAGATACTTTGAAATTCATGAAAATATCAATTCTCAGGAAATAAGCTTTAATATTTTTTACATCAGCTTTCTTTCAGAGAAAGGTCTGGCATGGATTCCGTCTTCAACAGAGCCGTCATCAATGGGCCTAAGCGGCCGATACATTCCTACATTCCGGAATTTACAAACTGTATACTTCTATTTCTTCAAGTATAATTGCAATTTTCCAGACACTGTGCAAAGATTGTTTCAACACAGTACTGCATTTCGTTCTTTTAGCATTTGTATTGGTCCAGGAACATTAAGATTTATTAAATTTGATTTCAAAATGACAATCTAGGATTCGTTGAAAACATAGCTGTAAATTACCAGTGATGAAGGATACCACTAATGTAAGAAAGTTAATGGAGAACGAGAAGGTAAAATTTTATTACGTAACTCAAAGGCATTCGACTTCATTATTTATCAGATTCCATTTCAAAAAATAAAACAAAAATTTTATAATAGTTTTTTCTGGAACAGCTCTTGATTTATCAATTCCTTAATAACCATTTTCATACTGTCTAGACTAAGCCTGGTATCTTCAATCTACATCTAATTTAATGAAGGGGTTCCGCAAGGATCCACTTTAGGGCCACTTCTGTTTTCAATATTTTATTTTAATAATGATTTAGTATTTGCTTTTAAATAAGACTGGGTATAGTTAAAGATTGCGTTATGAAGATTTTCGTTCGTCACTTTCTGGTTATCATAATACTATGCCAGAGAGCAAGTAACGTCAACATCCTACCTGACAAAGATTTGAATGTTTGGAGAATCATACACCTGACACTTTATGCTTCATGAGAGATTTTAGTTGATCAAAGTGTCTGTCATGGGCATAAAATGTAGAAAGAACTATATAAATTTAGTAATCTTTTTAGAGTAAAGAAAATGGAAAAAATCCCATCGAAACCAGTTACCGCCTACCGGATATGTGCCGACACCGACTCCAATATTGAGTCATTCTATCGGGTTTCTTTAACAAATTGCTCTATCGATTGCTAAACTTGGTATTCTCACTTTTGAATCAAGGAGACAACTTTGAGGCTTTGAGCATTGGAATCGTCGTTAATTTGATTTACAGCTTTCAAGAGCATTACACCCATGACGGTATAAAAACTTCAGAATCTAATGTTCCGATCACTACGTTTGCCAACATCTGTCGATCAAATAAAACTATAAGAGAATGAAAGAATAAGTTTCAATCGGTATCTAATAACGCAGTGTGTGATTTAATAACTCTGATTGCACGAATATGCCTGTCAATAAAATGCAACAAAAATCAATGAAATATAAAGAGTACGTATACGCCCAGTGCACCATTATTTTTTTTATAGAGATTGGGGAAAATCTACCAGTTACCAATACCATTTTCATTTTTAGGCCATTGCTTGGCCTGCAATGCAGTCATTACCTTTTCGAAGCGTGTGTCCAATCCAGTGCCACTTGCGCCTTCGTATGATTGTGTCTATGGGTTCCTGACCTGTTCGTCTGTGTAGGACCTCGTTGGAGATACGATTAGGCCAGAAAACCCGTAAGATGTTTCACCGATATTCAAACTTATTAATTCAAAACCTCTATTTTGACTGGACTAGGTATATAATTCATTAAACTTTAGTGACATCTGGCAAGGCATTCGCACATCGTGAAGTGGCAATGGTCAACTATAATATCCAATATATTTGAAATCGTCCGATACTTCTGGTATTGAACTTTGCAGGTAACTTTACTCCAACGATAAAAGAAGTCAATAATCTCACTATCATTTAAGAATCTGTTAGGTGAGGTATACCACCAGATCAACTAGAAGACCTATTAAAAGCTTAGGTTGCTTTAAATTATTTTAAGCTTAGCATTGAACAGCATTTTTGTGACCTTGTAAAGAAGGGAAATAAGTGCAATTGGGTGACAGTTGGACGGGGAGGAAAATTCGCGTTTTTTTAAGGAAAAGCTAGACAAGACCTTAGCAATAAATAATCTTCTGTTAAAACTTGGCTAAGTGTTACCTTAAACTTTAGGACAGGTGAAGACGAACACTAAATGTGGACTATTTGATATATTGAGATACTTTCTATTGTCAACTGTCAACTTTTTCTTTCAATGGTTCGCATTACACATTTTAATACTATTGACACCCTTTAAAAAAAAACTTCAAAAATTGAAAGCAAGCGACGAAATTGTATATGTTTAGGTGCTTTGCTCCTAACTTAATACCTTCTTTCATTTAATTTCAATTTTAATTAGATATTTTATTCACCTAAAAGTACGTTTAATTTAACTGAATGTTACAATTGAAATGCGTGTCTACATAGTAAAATCTAACAGCATTGTAATTAAAAGAAAAAAATGTCCTGATGAGTACGATAAATGTCACCCGATTTAAGAATTTCGACGACAAATTTGACTCAAATTGAAAAATGCAAGGTGATTTTCCTCTCGTTTCTAGAAGATGAGAGTGCGTAGCTGAAGAGTAACAGCGTATGTGCAAATGATCCTCCTGCACTCCCGTACTTTTCCAGAAAAGAAATCTAATTAAACTCTAATTTAGGAATGAGTACCTTTTGGTCGTAACGTAACGCACGGGTATAACCTTCAGGAGCAAAGAAACGGCAATTAGTTCAACGTTGCGTTGCGCGAGGCATGCGGAAGGAAAGACGGGAGACGGGAAGACGAGTGGGCGGTGGGTGACGGTGACGGAGCGTGGTGTATATTTTTTTATAATGTTCGTCGTAATTCAGTCAACTTGTGTACTTCACGTCACTATCACCATAAAAATTGGCGAAAGAAGCAAACTCATAAAACAATCCCCGCGTGTTCCCCCCTTTTTACCACCCCCCCACACCCATCCACCCGCCCCCACATCTACGTCCTAATTCTATTTCATTCGAGAAATCATCAAGGATAAAAAATAAATGTTGGCACACACCAACACAAGTTTGTGTGTGGCTATGTGAGTATAGCTGGAGCATAGCTAAGCTATTCGCCAGGATAATGAGTGTTCAAAAAGAACAACAACAACAAAAACAAAAACCCAGTTCATTGTCCTGGCTGCATGTACATTGTACAGGAGCAGCATTGGAGCCCCTATTCCATTGGGGGACAACGCAATCCGTCCATAATATCCTATCCGCGTGCTATGTGGAGCATTCATCCGTTGCATGCTAAACGTGTGTTGTTCTTTTCTGGGGCATTTGATTGCTGAGTGATTTCTCCTTTTTTGTTCAACTTTTTGTTGTTGTTTTGTTTTTGATTTCACAATTGTTGTTGTTGCTGGGGTTGTTGCTTGCACCCAGCAGATGTTGTCCTTAATTGCTTAAGTTCGTTTTGATGTCATTCGAAAAATTGCTGTTTTTAGATTCCTTTCCCGTTTGCTATCTGAACTAAAATTAATGTTTTTTTTTTTTAGTTTTTCTTGGTACGAGTTTGGTGTTTGACGCTTATTGCTTTTCATGAAGTCGGAAAAAGCCATCAACATCAACATTTTACACTTGTTCAATGTGCAGTTCCTGATTCGTAGATTTTGGGGACTTTAAGGGGGAAAAAAAGGATACTTCTTGATGCATGGTTGAATAAACTAAATTAGGCATTGATACTGCAATTTGTTTGATTTCAGAGAAGTGTCAATAATTTTAAGGGGTATGTTGGTATCAATAAAATGTTTTCCATTTAGAACGCATTTGGTAAAGCGATTATCAAGGTCTATTTTTTTTCAGTTTTCAAAAATTGTGTGGCTTGAGTTTTTTTTTATTTTAAAAAGTCAATTTGTTAAATGAAATTTTTCTGTTTAATTTGTGCTTCAAGCTTATTTTCTGAAAGTTTGTTAGAATTCTGAGCATTTTTGAAATTGCCGAAAAATCCACACACAAAAATTATGAAGAAAATTAATTTCCCCCATAAATTTTGTATGAACCTAAAGATTTTACGACGCATGTCATCCTCATGCTTGATGACATTTGTGTTTACGTTAAGTTGTGACAAATTTTTACACAACATTTTTGTCACACGTTAAAAACGCAGATGGCGTGTTGTGTATCAATTTTTGAAAGCTGATTCATTTGCTATTAGGATGTGCAGACGTGCGTTCCGATTTATCAACATTTTTTTTTTCAAATTTTCAAATCAAAATTAAACACATTACTGTAAAACTTATTTAAAAAATTACCACCGAGTTAAAACAAAATAAAATCAATTTGGAAGCTGAAGTTTTCTGCAAGCTGATTGACTTAAATTTAAAAAAAAGTAAAATTGAACAACTTATCTACACATAAAAATGAATTGCTTTGCTAAAATCGAGAACGACTTGACCGATTTGGCTCAATTTTATATTCGGTTCATTAAGATTATCAGGAAAAGTTTTTAATGAAAAAAAAACAAAATTAATTTTTTGTGCGGAATTTAGTGTGCAATTATTGTTCCAGAATGGTTTTTCGAATAAAAAACTCCGATCATACCAGAAAAAAGTAAACAAATTTTTGATGAAACACATAATTTGGTGATTCATCGTGAAGCTTGGAAAATTTGGGATATTTGTAGCATTTGTTATGATAAAACACAATTTAAATTCCACAACCTGATAGATGGCGTTATACGTTGATTAAGGCTCTGCTCAATTTGACAGGTGAAATTTCCGCATTCCTTGACTTATTTTCATAAAATACAAAAACATTTTACGATCTTTAGCTTATCAAAAATATAAAAATCTAGAGCCTAGAACTGCGTCTGTTGTTCACCTAAATAGTATGATCTAAAATATTTTTTTTTGGGTCTTAATAAAGTAGTAAAATAATAAGTAAACATTTTTCTTAAATGGGGCATCTGAACACGTCAAAGAAGTGACAGTTCGGTACAATATTATTTTCATGACTCATGTGCATACATACAATAAAAACTTAACTGTTGTTTTTACGATAAACAGAACCTGTAACAGTATGTGGAGCAAGTTGTACACTTTCTTTTGACGCGTATGTTTTTATTTTAATATTTTTTGAAAATTTTTGTTTGGCATTTCATTAAGAATAAATTATCTAAAAAAATGACATGTGTCTTTTAATCAATAAGAGCAATCCCCTTACTTCAACATTACATTAAAAAAAATAGTATGTAGGTGTACATTTTCTTTTGACGCTCACTGTATATTTCGTCAAATAGTGGGAGTGTAACAAGTATGTAATGCGTGTTGGTTTAATTCTTGTGTATTAAAGTTTTAACCAAGAACCACACTGTTACCTTATCAAACCTATACCTGGAGTTAAATCATTCATCATCTAGAACCTCTAAGCAACTTGTTCATGACATTTAATATAGCACTTTCCTGCACAAAGCCAAGTCTACTCAAACTCTTTGTCTTCAAAAAGAAATGTGTACAAATCAACTCTTTCAAGTTAAATTGACAAGAAATTTCTTCTAGAAAAATGACAGATGTTATTCAGACATTTACAGTGATATTAACTTTAGTAAAAAAAAGTTAAAAGATTAAGATGTAAATATAGTCTAAACTTTGAAAAACTATATATAGATTAGTAATTTTCTGAAAATAGCTAAGGCATTTAAAATTTTTGGACTAATACCTATCTTTAAAAAAATAATTTTACAAAGTTGGAAAGTTATTTCTTTGAACTGGAAAATCCAAATCTAAAAATATGTTTTAGTTTTTTGGCAAAATTGGAAGCAACTAAAGTGCTTTAGTTATGTAGCTTTGTCTGCGAACAGAATTGGAGTTCCATTATCAAATCTGATGAACCCAATTTTTCCGTAGATTTTTTTAAATCAAAATTTCAAAAAATAGTCTATTTTCAATTCTTGTCGATTTTAATTTATATTACGATTTTGAACTAATTCAACTATCTTTAATTTAAATCCTCAATTATTTCAAAACTCAAGGATTTTCAAACGAAAATAATTTAATATTAGTTTCAAAAATTTGCAATGCCTTCAAGGTTCAAGGTTATATCTTATCATTGAATAACACCAACTTAACTTGGCCATTAGAATTCGCTATTAAATTGTAGGCCATCTCTAATTGACCTGCAGCGAATTTTATTTGATTTATAAGTTAGTTGACAAGAGTTTCGACTACCGCATTCACATTATAACTTAATTAGGTTGAATTATTATGAAATAAATACATTTATTTAAGGATGTCATCTTCTGTATTAAAAAGCCACGAGCATATAGACATTGTTAATTTATTTGTTTGGGTGTTTTTTTTTCTGAACACAAAATGTGTCATTCAAATGCCTTCCTACGATTGCCTGATAAAGTGAAGATAAGATTGTAAATTTGATGCCTTTTTCATTCGTTTTTTTTTTTTTTTTTTTGTTCATGAATGAGATTGAGAATTATTATCAAAATAATTAACTACAGGGTGTGGCATATAAAACACGCCTCAATCAAAAAAGATTAATAACTTTTTATTCAATGTGATTGATCGATTTGGATTCTTAACTTATTCCTCTTTATCAAGAAGGAAATAACCTTCGTGTTAAAATGTTGGGTTCTAAAAATTACCATAATACATCAGTCCTTAAAAATGGGGTTACCTTCGTTGATTACCCGTAAAGTTAAGTAAAAAGGTGGACATAAAATGTATACACTGTGGGTCTTTATTTAACCACACAATGAACAACTTTAAAAATGATTATAGTAAAAAAAAAAAAAACTGAAAATATGAATCAAAAAGAATAAAAAGTTTTTCACAAGACTTTTCTTTTTTTTTATGACGTATTTACTGCTGCTAAATGTTGTATAAGTATCAGGGTTGTTGATGGTGGATTTTCGTCCTAAGTTTATCTTGTGTAAACGTTTTCAAAAACAAGACTCATTTGTTTTTTATCCAAATGAATGATTCGAAGTAAATTTAAAGATAAGGAGGCAAAAAGCTTAGACTTCCTCAGAAACAAATAACTTTGACTTTACTTATACTACGATAGGTATGATCGTAAATATTTTATTGAGGACGTTGTTTTTTTTTTTTTTTTTTTTTTTTTTTTTAAGGCAGAATTAATGTGATTGAAATGGAAAATGTATCAAACTGTTGTCAAGATATTGATGTCATGTGCATTTATAGGTAGGGGGATAAAAAGTGTATGCCATCAAGCTCACCGGATATAAAAAAGATACATTTTATATTTTTGTTTGTCATTTGATTGAAAGGCTTTTGAAAAAATTACAAGTGTTCTGCTTGCTACACATTTTTGAGATAGATTCCTTTTGTCATTGTTAAATCATATCCTATCAATATTAAAATATCTGTAAAAGGATCATCAAGTTGAGGAATTTTCCATCAAATTATGTGACGACTTGGAGAATTTGGAATATATGTTACCTATTGAAAGGATTTTTTAAGTGCGTTCAAAGTAATTGGAAAAAGTAATGTAATTATAAAACTGAATAAAGTCAGCCAAGTAAAATTTCGTGGAATTTTTGAATTTTCGAAATGAATTATATTGAAAATAGCTTTTAATAGATGTTTCGTTTTGCACTTGAACTCTAATCAGTCTCTTTGGTCTCGTTAGTCTATTCAGGATTCTAGTACACAACGCGTCTTAAATTATTGTTAAAATGACTTAGTTAAAAGGATTTGTCTTTGTTAATTATAATTCGACTGTCAAAACTAATTTTTAAATTCTATAAATCTTTTTGTGTTCTCAAAACTGTACAAAGATTTCGTTTCAAAGTGACAATGCGAAGAGAATTTTATATGCACCAAAATATGGTCTCATATCCTGTTTTATTTCTTTGACAGAAAGCTATACATTTTCAAGGTGACATTTAGTCTGAGTTTAGTTAAGTTGTAAGTTAAACCGGGTTATTAGTTAACTCTATAGGAATGGAGTTTGCATGTGGCATTAACAAACGAATTAGGAGGATAAAATGTCAAACAGGTTTGTTAATTTAATCTAGTGCTAAACCACCAAATTGTTGGAGTTAACTTGGGCTTAACTTTAATCTCACACTAAACAACTGGGCAGACTAAACAACTGGGCTATAGAATCAAATATTAAGTTTATGATATCTGTATTTTGTTTGAATACTAAGATGACATAAGACAAGAGGAAACTTCATGTTTAAGAGTTCAAGAGAGAGAAAAAAATAATAGATCGATACCGGGACGTGACTGTCATTTTGACGTTGTTGTGGTAGTGCTGTGTAAATCGCGATTGATTCATTCTTTTTGTCTCGTTCACCAAAAAGACTTCACTAATAATACAATCATTCATTCTCGTTCAAAGGTGAACTAAGGTGAAGAAAATGAACGAATGGGAGCATAATGTTTTGGGAATCAGAACAATTATCAAGAACCTGTTAAAGTAGAACAATACGAAGGTGAACAGAACTGAATTTGGGTCAATTTCTTGTCAAACTTGTATTTCCCTATATATAAATATATATCAAAGATTGTTTGATTTATAATAAACATTTTAAATATAAAGTCATGATAAAGAAAAAATGGCATTTTTTAAAAAATAAATCTGACACACCAATCTAAACTTTAGTAAATTCATAACCAGAATGATTAAAAAAATTAACGATTGGAAAGAACGAATCATTGAACTGAACGACATATTATGAACGATTAAATCTTTTAAAATGAACTATTGACACAGCTTTTTATTTGGCCGTCTGTCATTCTGTTACTAACTTCCCATAGGGAGTTATTGTAAACGGTTAAATTTGACAAATCTGGACGTTTTATGGTACCTAGAATCTTAATTCGTGATTTGTAGAGAGATGTCTGTGTGCGTGTATGTACGTTACGTTCGAGATACCCTTTTTCGTTTACGATATCTCAAGAATGAATAAAGATATCGACTCGAATTAAATTTTATTTTAAGAGTTAATTCAACATTCAAGCCTCATGTTGTTTCAGGCTTTGCTTCTGAAGCTACAGGCGGTACTGTAAAAATAAGGGTGTAATACAACTTGGCTGAGTACTATACCAATCCCATTGATTAATTGTTAAAGCTTCCTTCTTTCGTGAAAGTGAGGAAATCGAAATTCGAAATGAGCAATAATCCAAAAGTACTGAAAACGTACTCCAAAACCTTTATTTTGTCATTAGTAAACTTCACATAGAAGTTTTTTACTATATGTAACAATTTAAGAAAATAATTATAATAATTATGGTATTGACTTAAATTTCAATATTACAAAAATTTGGCATCTAATTCTCTTTTTTAAGTGAAGTGCTGGACAAGTCATGTTTATGTCGAAAACAACACAATTTATTTCGGCTGGGTGGTCCTATACAGCTTTAAAACTTAAAAAAAAGTCCCTGCAAATCTTAACATTTACAATTAACCAGAATATTATCCTCCAATAAACGGTGACCAATGTCTAATTGTGTTCACAATCAGATCCCCTGTAGTTTAGTGAACTGGGGCGTATACGTACTTTTTCTTTACTTTTTTTAGTGGGTAATTGAACTTCTACCCATGATATTTCTTTCAAAGAAATACTTCTACCATGCAAAAAATGTTCCAGATATACCTAAAGATAGAGGCCGAATCTCTGCTTTAAATACGAAATTAATCTAACTTTGTAACATTGCAAATCGTAAAATGGCAAATCACAGGTACTTATTTATGACAAAAAAAGTTTTCTATTTGTTTACGTACATTTGTGTAAAGAACCAACTATGCATATTTTGTTTAAACAAAGTTACAAATAATAGAATTTTTTTTCTCAATAACTCCTTGTCGAAGAAGTGTAAAGTATCCTTAAAGTGTCCCATCGTTGGGTGGTTTACCCTACTTACAACTATAACGGGTAAAACATACACACTCTATATCTATGCATATCTATAAAGAAAAATAACAAATTCCCCAACATTGCCACTGGCAACGACCGACCGTGTCTAGGGGAATAGTGCAATTTGCACAAGTTAGTTGACTTTGGCCAGGAAAACACTTTCCCCCATCAGCAATCAATTTTCTTGTCCTGTGTTCTTTTGTCTTACTCCTATGCGAGTTACGTCTTCGGTCGGTCGGTTGTTTCCAGCTCCTTCGTTGTCGTATCCTTTATTTATTTACTTAGCTATTTCTTACTAGAGTACGCATATCACGAAGAAAACAAGGACTATTGTTCCTTGTCGTTCTGTGCTCGCCCCGGCAACAACAGCGACAAATACTTTTTTTTTTCTCCCCCTCGAATAATATGTCCACTCAACGTGCCCTTTACCCCAACTCAATGATGTAGATGTAGACTTAGATGGAGATGAAGATATTAAATAAGGATATTCACACAAGGACTAAGGATTTTTTTTATTTCATTTTCTGTTCTTGTCTTCAAAAGATTTACTGTGCCCGATAGCGGATTGTAATAATTCTGTTTTCATCATGCTTTTTGTTTTTTAACATAATACATGTAAAAGGATTTGTCTTTGTTCAAGAGATGTGTTTTCGAAGAACATGCACCACATCTATCTTCTTATGCCGCTTTCAATCTCTCTCATCGAGTACTGCAAGATTTTTGACTTTGAAACACAGATACTGAACAGTGAACATGCAGTCATCTCGAATCTTCTCATTTTTAATTCTTCGAACTGAATGCTCTTTATATTTTCGTCAAGTTTTTTTTCAAAAAGCTCTATTGAGTCTACTTAACGAAGTTAACTATCTTTCTCTCGCCATTAAAAAGACGAACAAGTATTTGAATGTAGGCGGTAGTTGCAACTGCATCCGGTTGCAATTAAAATCCGAATATAGGACGAAAATTTCATACACTATTGGTAAGAGTATGTGTAAACTTGTTAACGGACTAAAATACATGTCTTTGGAATCCTTCCTCATTACTCCTCTTGAGCTGTGGAAGGAACTCTAATAAAATGAGGACACAAGAAGATGAGTCCAAATTCAAACACAAAACAAGAATGTGTAATGAGAGATGATGATGAGGACGAGAACGAGAACGAGGAGACTTGCCATCATCAACATCATTATCATCATCATCCTGTTTTGAACATCACAAAAAGTCACATCTCATAGATGCCAAACCGAACCGAACCTCACCAAGTCGGGCCGGGCCATGCCGGGCCTGAGAAGAATGGAATGTATCTTTCCTCTTTAGAATGCATGTTTGCATTTAAAGTCAGAGAAATAAAAAAAAACAAAAACAAAAAACGAAGAAGGAAACGGATGTAATAAGAAACCATTAGTGGGTGTTGTCTTGGGGGTGGGTCTTATGGATGGGAATATAGGTTTCATTCTTTCTCGTTCTCTGTCTTTTTTGGAAATTGTGGTTTCCTTTGTGTTTTTTGTGTGCAGACATCTTTTAATGTTTGGGGTAAGGAAACTATGTTGTCTAGCGCACAGTAGCACCCTCTTGTGTTGCAACAATATACCTCTACCTACAATGTACCTATTTGTATGTGTTTGGACTTTAAAACATGATGGAAAATGATACTTCTTGGTAAAATATACAATATATTCGTACATCTATCTAATATCTAAATTGTATACATCATCAGCATACAAATATCTTGAGTTTGAGTTTGAGTTATGTTATTTTGTTGTTCGTATCTATATAGGGATGTGGACATAACTTCAAGACGAATGTTGGCTCAAGATAACATATTTTTCCTTCTATAAAAGCTATACTCTATCTCTCTATCCCTTTTACATGGTACCTTTTCGACGGCGGAGGGAGGAAAAGGAGGGTACATTTAAATTTTAATTGGTTTCCGAGGTCAAAGGATGTTAATATTTGAAGAAAATCAGTTTAATATTAAAGTTGCTTACAAGACTTTAAGGACTTGAATAGAGGCAGAGCTGAGATAAACTAGAAATACATTTGATTATGAAAATGACATGAATATATGTAAGTCAACTTTAGGCAATATCCGTCTTTTGCAGTTATGTTTAGTTAAATTAATATTTGAGAATGATATTTTAGTGTTAATTTTTTTCAGTCAATTAATCTTAAAAATGTATAAAGATTATAACTAAATCTATATATAAAATTAGCCTATTTAAATAATCACTTAAACATGAAAATAGAGAAAAATTTACACACACAAAAATATTTTTTTATTAATACCTACAAAAATATATTTGGAACCCTGATATTTTCCGTAATTGACAGCTCACGTCAAACATACTCACAGTTTTTTTTTTAGGAATTAATGCTGTCTACTACAATTTGCAAATTTTAGAATTCAAATTTAACGAAAAATCATGCGAAAAATATAAATAAATTGAAACTAAATACTTAACCGAAATCAAGAAAAAGAATGACAACTATGAACTGTCAAATAGTTTTGCATCAATCAATTGTTTATAAGGTTTATAAGTCATATCAGAAACACAAGATTGACAGCTAATCAAAAACGCTTCAAAGTGTTAATTTTTCTTTCCCTAAAATTGATAATATAAATATAGAATACTTGGGCGTATATGTACTTTTTTTTTAATTCGAATTTTTGCTCGGAAATATCAAAATTTTATAATTTGATGCTATAGAAAAAAGTTTGGGTGGAGGAAAGAATTCCCGACGACTGGTCCATCAGGTCCATATGCCCGATCTTCAAAAAACGCGATCCTATGTCCTTTAGAAATTACAGGGGCATATTCGTGCTTAATGTCGCACATAAGATCCTATCCATAGTATTGTGTGAGCATCTAATGCTCTTCTGCAAATACTATAATCGAAGAATACCAGTGTGGCTTCCGGCCTGGCAGATCGACTATCGTCCAAATAATTACACTCAGACCAGATCCTGGAAAAAGCCAACGAATTTCAAGTTGAGACACATTATCTTTTCATGGACTTTAAAGCAGCATAGTGATACCATCCATCATTGTCCAGAACTATAAGGAAATGGACGAACTTGGGATCCCGGGAAAACTGATCCAGTTGTGTCGTGTAACTCTTCTGAACTTTTTCAAACTTGTATAGGGTTTCGACAAGGATAGCAGATAGAATGCAGATCTGGAGTCAATACGGAGGGCACTATCTTCAACAGATCGATCCAACTATTGGGATGTGCTGACGACATAGACATCATCGGCCTCTCCCAATTTGCCGTTATAGAGGGCCTTTACGACAATTAAAGAAAAGGCGAAACTAGTTGGTCTTGAAGTTAACGAGGACAAGACAAAATACTTGATATCAACAAACAAAAGCACATCCAACCACCGGATTGGACGCAATGTCACTATTGATAGCAGTAACTTCGAAGAAGTTAAGGAGTTCATCAACCTCAGAGTCAACATCACCTCCACAAACGATACCTTAGTGGAGATTCGAAGAAGAATTACCCTACAAAACCGCTGCTACTTAGGTTTAGCAAAACAAATGGGTTCAAAACTCCTCTCTCGAAAGACAAACTGCCTGCTCTACAAAACTCTTATACTGCCAGTTTTGCTATATGGTGCTGAATATTGGATGATAAGCAGAAAGGGAGAGCTACTGTTGGGCTCTTTCGAGAGAAAAATTCTTCGTCAGATATTTGGTCCTGTGTGCGAAGGAGGCGAATAGAGGAGAAGATACAACCACGAACTCTATAAGCTGCACAAAGATGTGGACGTTGTTAAAATAGTTAAAACACGTCGACTTTATTGGCTCGGCCAAATCGAGCGAATGGACAACAACGCTCCAGCCACCTGGTTCGAGAGGACAAGGAAGACAGACCAAGCCATCGCGGATACCACAACGCTTTGTCTGGATGACTGGAAGCAACGTGCTCGGGATTGTAGATGATGGAAGGCCATCGTGTCTCTGGCAGAGATCCTACATGGATCGGGTGCCTGATAAAGTTGAAGTTAAAAAAAGTATTTGGAAGTATGTACATAATATTTGAAAACTGCTAACGGGACAAGCAAGTTAGACTTAAATTGTCATATGTTGTAATATTTTGAATACTTCATATAATAGAAAACTTTTTAAAGTAGTTTGCAATCTATGTTCACTTACATATGTTTTTAACTTGACGATCATAAACCTTTTTTTAAACAAATACCTTCTAAGTTTTCAACTGAAAAATATTATCTTAAAAAATCATAAAAATACAATTAAAATTATTCACGTTTTGAAGAGTTAACTTTTGTTGAAATGGAAAATGTTTTTTTAAATTTTTTGTATGGCCAAGACAAAGAAGGCCACATTGAGTTATTCAATATTTCATGGAAACCCTGTAAGTACATCCTCGATCAAATAGTTCCCGGACTGCAATTACACCAAATGCCGGTATTTGATCCAATTCTAGAATCATTTTTTTATATTCGATTTGCGGTATGCCCATTAGAGCCATCTTCGATTTTTCCATGATGGAAACTCATTTGCTGAATCTCGTTCTGCGGCGAAAAACATGCACAATAGTAGATGTCAATTATGTCAAACTATGTTTGTGACAACACAAAAAAAGAGAACTCAAATCGAATGACTGAGGGCGACACACACACGACACACACAACTTTTTGATCAAGTTGGTATTTCAGCCGTTAGCTATATATTTGAACATGAAACTTGTATAACCAAATCTTTGGAGTAATTTTTGAGATAATAAATATCATAAATTTAATAAAGTTAAGGTCTCAATGTAGTCAAAACCACTTAAGTCGTTAAGACCTTTACAGTACGAACAGACAAACTGATATTACGAACACAAGACTCATTACATATTCTAAAAATAGTAGTACTTATTTTTTGAAAAACGGCTCTAGCAATTTTATCTCACAAAAATAAGGTTTTCGATTGATTTTCAATTTTCTTGAGTACAGTAAAATTTCCACTATTTTATTCCCAAACAGCTTTCTATTATGTATTTTTAAAAAACCCCTGCCTTATGCCCATCATTATTTGCACGTATAACTTCTTTTCACATTCCCTCACTTCAAAAACTGAAAAGTGCCAGAACTAAATACCAACAAGCATCCCCTTTCCCTATCTTTCTCTCTCTCTCTGTTGACAATATTCCAGAATTTATAACAAAACACCAAGTACCTATACTTCCTGCTGCACCAGGCCAGGCACACACTGCAAGCCCCAAGACACTTTCGTCCGTCGAAAAGTTAATTTTTTGGAAAAAATATATGAAAGTATTTTGTATCTACGAGTAATGTTTCGTCTTTACATACACACATACATATATAAATGTACATGTATAAAAGAGAGTATTACTCGCGTGACGAGGAGCGTCCTCTACTGATGTCTTCTTGGCAACTTGGCAAGTGGAGTGCTGCATTTACAAAAATAATAATTGCCTGTTTTTTGTCTCCTCATGGGTCCTGCGTCCCTTATATTCATATCCCATATATCCTGGATGGTTCTTTGGTCGATATAATAATCTTCTTTCTTTTTTTTTTTGTTGGTTTTGTTTGGTTGGTGTTTCAAGTGAAGGAATCAAAATTGAGGAAACTTTATCCATCACGCAAAAGTCAGAAAATGTTGGGATAGACATGGGGTAGGAGCAGGCGCGGGCGGGGATACGGACGGAAGGGGGTAGTTGGGTTTTTGCGAATGTGAATGCGAATGCGAAGGGTTGTTGACTTTCTTCCTAGCGGATATTTTCAAACTGGGAATTGATGTTTGCCGTTGTGGCAATGTGAGATGGGTGAGATGGGAGGGGGTGGTTTTTTCTTGTGTTTTTCATCTTTCTTTTTTTTATTCCTGTGTTTTGTTTTAGCCCCCCAGAGACAGTCGCCTGTTGGTAACATGCATGTGAAATGAATTGTTGAAGTGAAATGGAATAGGGCAGCACCCCACCGCAAACCAACCATTTATACCTAGAACACAGAGCTGCGGCACCAGCACCGGCACCGGCACCGGCACCGATTCCTGCTCCAGCTCCGGATTGAACAAAAGCTGGGGGTCAGGGTTTGGGGTGGCTGAGGGTTTTGTTGGTGTTTGAATTTGATGGGCGAATGGAATGATTGTTTGAAGAAATTGGCTTGACGATGACATACATCCGTACATACCCACAGACGAACAAACGCACAAACATACAAACGTACATTCGAACAATGATTGCTTTTAGTACCTGATCGAAATGAAAGTTGATACAAAACAAAAGCAGTTAAAAATTAGATCAATTTGAAATCACAAATCTAATAATAGGTTCATTGGAGAGGGGTTTGGGTTTTTGTTTTTTTTTTTCGTTTGGGTATCGGTTTTTTTGTGTTTTTTTTTATAGGGGGAAAAGTTTCAAAACCAAACACAGATAAGTTGATACGTGGCAGTCATGGTTGCAGTTATACTCGTACCCGTACTCGTAAGTCGAATTGAAAAGTTCACTCTTTTATAGAAACTTTATATACAAGGGGTATCATCACTGATGGCAACTCATTGTATACTTTGATAATAATGCAAGCAATCAAATCGAATTGCTTTAAGAGTGAAGTTTGTATTTTTTTTTTATTTATTAAAAAAAAAAGAGGGTTAACCTAAGTTTTAAGCGGTTTTCTGCAGACGAGGGGGTGGGGAAACAGTGGCATTGATATAGTTGCGAAGCAATTGAATTTAGCGATTTAATATTTTTCAGAGCGTGAATGTTATTTTTTTTTCTTCTTCTTCACTTTTTAAAAAGTTATATGTTTTTTTTTTATTGAATAAGGAAAAAAGTTTTGCCATATTTGACTTATTTAAAGCAAATATTTTGTTTTGATTTGGTAAAAAGTTTTGCATTTTTATGTTAAGTTTTAATTTTTCTGTTTGTATGTAAATAAAAAAAAAAAAAAAAACAGTTTTGCATAAATATATGTACATGTGTATGTGTAATTTTATTTCTGGTCTATTTCATCTTATTTTAATAAAATCAAGGAAAACATTTTGAAACACAAGACCATACATACATATTTAACCCTGAAAGTTCTGAGAAGTAATGTTGAAAAAAGTAGCTCGAGAGCTACTATGACTTGACTTATGTATGTAATGAAAGTTTGAGAGACTTGGGAGGTACAAAAAAAATTGTTTAATTTTGTAAAGTTTGTGGCAATTTGCATACATATATATTTTTTTGTTTTTATAAGTGCGTTGAATAAGGAAATATGTTAAATATGTTAAAATGAGGTGGTTGAGGTTTGGATGTCACACTACGGTGGTCGTTAAATGAAATTTCACATAAATTAGCTTCAAATATTTTTTCCCCTTTAATCTTTAAGCGGTTAGTTATTTTAAGGATTTTTAGAAGCTAGTTAAGCTTTAACAGACTATCATAAGAAAATATAATTGAAAATAATAATTATCAATATCTGTGTTGGGGGCATTTAGAAAGCGAAATCAGAATTAAATCACCTAAATTTCAGAAATTTACTTTTTGATGCAATTGTAATCTCTATAGGTGTTAGGCGATCTTTAAGAGTCCAAATATGTAAGCAAAAAAAAATATGTTTGGCCAGATCGATTTATTCCCTTCTTCCAATGGGTAATTAAATTGAGTGTTTGGAAAGGATATTAAAAATGTCCAACCAACCATTTTTTTACAAAATTCCAATATTCCACATTTAAATATAATAATAAATATGTGGAAGGTAGTTTTTCCTTGAAATAAAATTTAATTCTGTGAAAAAGGTATATCTTGATTCTTTATTTGACTTAACTTGATAGTAGAATTATGAACATTAGTTTAGCAAAAAAAAAAAAACAAGGATAAAATTTGCAATGATAGCTATAATTAATAAAATCAGTATGATTTAAATAAAATAATGTCAAAAAAGCAAAAAAATTAATTGGTTGTGTTAAAACATTTTACCATTTAAAGGATATTTAGCTTTATGAATAATGTTAATAGAATTTACAAAAATTTACTTTTTCAATTTAATTAATTTTGTTCAGTTAAATTTTTTTTTTTAAATTTTATTGCATTGTATTTTATTTTATTTTAATTTATTTTATATCCTTTGATGTTTGTGTTATTGCCACTAAATTTAAGTTCGACTGACTAGGGTTTAAATTTTATCAAATAAATAAACTGCACGAATAATTTTAATAAATTTGCTTTAATTAAATATGAAAGTAAGAATGCATTTACCTTGACCTCTACTAATCATATAATAAGGGATAGAGCTTAAATTCGAGACATTTTCAAGACAGACACGATTTAAAAAAAATAAATAAAAAAAATTTTAAAACTTGAAATTATATGCTATAATCTAGCTCAACAGACGTTGTTCTGATTTTCATCAAATAAGAGGTAATAAAATAAAATAATAATAATAATGTGTATACGCCCAGTGTACCATTATTGCACTGGATGTCTCTAGAGGGAGTACAATAAATTATGGAAAATGCAGTTAGCATGTTGTCCAATATATCAAAACAAATTTAAACTGACAGTCACTGTGACACTGAAATACTCCAAGTATTTTTCAAATTATATTTTATGTGTGTTATCAATCTTGTGATACTGATTGAGATTTGATTGAGAGAATGATTCAGAAATATGGATTTGACAGTTGTTGTAATTATTTGTTACTTTTATTTTTTTTTAATTGTGTTTCAAGTATTTTTTATTCAACCGAGTTAAAAAATACTTCAAAATGGTTTTTTAAAACTTTTTGTAAGTAATTCAACTATCATTTTATTTTTACAAAAAAGTATTAAGAATTGAAAATATTGTTTCGTCTTGAACGCTTGGATATGATTTTTTCAATTGACACTTAAGAAAACAAGAAAAAAGTCGGCAAGATTTCAAGGACACCAATCTTGACAAATTATATACATACGTATTTCTATTAATGGATCAACACTATTTTCATGTAATAATCTTTGAAGTCGAATATTTATTACTAAAAATCATAACTTCGAGTCTTAAATTTTCAATGTTTGGACTTAAGTCTTTTAACCAAAAAATGATTGTCAAAGAAGAAAAAATTGTCTTTAAAATGGAATTTGATTCCGCATTTCAAACAACATACACATTTCAAAATGAATTAAAAACATTAATTTTAAATATTTTGTATTCATTTTAAATTTTTCTTAAACAGTCTTATTTAATAGAATCCGCTAAGCAGTGTAGGCTCTATCTATATGTACCTAACGTTGCATTAATTTGTATTTATAAAAAAATTTCTTATAAATTATAGTCATGCAGTTCTTATATAAAAAAGTACCAAAATGGGAAACCTATTCCATTTAGATATCATTATAGAATTAGCTGTATCTTCTTCTTACAGTGAAATAAACAATAACACAACAAAATGGAATTGAAAGCACAAAGGATACGCACGGTAAATTGGGATTCGTTCGATAACTTGAAGATATTTTTGAATTAAAGTTATGAACAAAAATCAGAATAACATTCCGTCACCGTCACTATAATTTCCTTAAATAGGCTTTATTAAACCCCTAAACGCGTTTAGCTTAATATGGCTCTATTCAACGTTGCATAAGTTTTATAGATAACATTCATTTAGAGGCAATTTTAAGGATAACACGACCTTATTGAAACTTTATGTTGCGTTTACAAATAAGGCTGTTAGAGTTTTATTAATGATATAATCCATTTCAGACATATTTTTTACTTTTATAACCTTAATCGAATATGGTCTTACATTTGAGTATGTGTTTTTTTTATTAAAACCTAAAAAAAGAATACAGTCATACGTATTAAAAACTCGTACGTATTAAAAACTATTCTTATTTTTTTTTGAAATATTTAATTACTTTAACTCAATTTTTCTAATGCTTACTTTAAAAATGTACTCAAAATTGAATTCTGGTTTCGAAAAGGAGAAAATGTGAAGCAATGTTAGCTTTACAAAAGCACACAATCTCACGACTCAACCCTTCCAAAAATATAATCAATTATTGACCCGCTAAAGGGCACATATCATTTCACAATCCTAACATCCATATGTATGTAAAAATACGGGTAACAATCAATACTATATTTCCATTCACAAGTTAGACACATTTCAATAAATTCCAAATAAAGGCGTATTTTCAAAAAAGTTCCGCACATAACTAATTCCGCATCTTCTCTCTTCTAAGGCAGCCTTCACTTAAGTTCAAGTTGTAAATAATCTATCTGAACCCACCTATGTATGTATGAATTGGATTGTGTATCTTCGTCTATATACATACATATATTTAGAATATTTTGAATTTCTCGCAACCTTTTTTTTTTGAAATGTTTATTCTCTTTTTTCCAACTCCTTGAATTATTTTATACCAAAGGCACTTTCAAACAATAATCCCGAGCTAAGAAACAACCTGTAGGATTTATGATAAAGTATAAAGAAAAAAAAAACAATTTCCCGTCCTCATCCCTTTAGCCACGCAGAGTGTCTACCCTTCGCACGCCCTACAATCAATTATTTCAAACAGTCCCTGGCACTGATGGCCCTGGGTCTGTCCGTTGCGGACTTAGGCAAGAGGCAAGGCATAACAAAATTCACTCCAAGAATAACCTTTTCAATCGCTTTCGCACAAGAACCTGTTGCTCGGGACTCGGGAGTAATTTATACCTGCACACAATTAAATTGGTTAGATCGCAACTAAATGTTATAAAAGTAAAAATTACAATCATCTCGAGCTTAGGACGATGATGGTGGTGGTGCTGGAGCTGGACAGCGACAGGCCGACAGCCCACCACCGCATCGGTATAGGCATAAGGATACTGCCCCAATAAATTATGCATGACTTCCATGTCCCCGTCCCACGTTCACGTACACATGACATGGTATACAAGTATAATGGCCCTATAATGCCTATCTTTTATGCGTCAGAAGACGCAGTATTCTAGAGATACACACCAAACGCTTATATCGTATCGACGGACGTTAAAAAAGGGTTAAAAATAAATTTCATTTCATCTAGACTTATACGAGTATCTATGAAGTTGAAGTTAAAAGTTAAAATTACTTACGATTTCCCTTTGCAGCTTTGCTATGTTATAGTTGGCTTGAGCTAGTCGGACGCTCAATGTGGCCACATCGCTGGTCAACTGGGCCCGTTCCCCCGAGTTCCGGTCGACCAGCTTCAACAGCTTGTCCTCCAGTGTCTGATTTACCTTTTGCACACGTTTGTGTGACTCATACAATCGATCGTATTTATCCTGCCACGCTATGATACTATCTTCAAGTTCAACTTGTCGGTCGGACTCCCGCAAGCAGGCTGTCTCCATGGCAATTAATTCGGATTGTTTCTCGACGAGGGCCTGCTTCAGTACTTCGATTTCTGCATGCAAATGCACATCACAGTTGTTGTTGTTGTTCTATAAGTAGAATAGACAAAAACAAAAAAACGTATCTTATATGAAAGAACAACACACTATAAAACGCCCGAGGACAATAAACAACAGATAATGCAAGTCTCGAACAAAAGTATCTATACAGATACCAACAAAACTTACGAATGAAAAATGCATACAATCGGAAAAGGTGCGCGGCGGCGGGTGGCAGCGGTAGAGTCGCGGTCGTCAGAGTCGAAGTCGTAGTCGTAGTCTTCGTCGTCGTCGTCGTCGGCTTAAGATTTTATACGGGTACGAAAATGAATAGGCAAAGATGATGCGCCTCGAACCTAAGCAAAAACTCTATAAGACTGAAGATTGAATCGGCAACTTGAGAATTGGGTGCTGGATGCCGATGCGATGCCGGGAGCTGAGACCTAGGAGTGGGACGCAGACTGCGGGACAGAGATTGGCAGACAAGACAAGACAGCACAGGGTGAGATAACAGCCTATACACAAGATAACAAGTACGTAGGTACTATATACTTGGGGCGAGGAGCTTGCTATTTTGTTGATATACTTTTCTATTCATTGAGCTTGTGCTGGAGATACTTCTGGTCTCTAATCATTCAGAGGTGGATGTCAGACAAGATTAGAAGCTATGGATTCTGCAAAGTGTGGGGAGGGATCGGGTGCGGATTTTGATGAAGGGACTTTTTAGTTGCGTCTTGCGTATCATAATATACCTATATTCGTAGTTAAAATCAACAAAGTGTTTTATTCTTTGATGTGTCGCAACAGTATGATTGACAAGAAAGAGCTGCTTTTGGACTTACATATAAGGTTTTAGGTTAGTGTGCAAGGGCCGGAAGAAATTCCAAAGCTTTTAGAACACGAATATCAAGTTTTTGAATAAAGAATTTGATTGTATCTGGTCTGCTGGTTTGAGCTTAAGCTTGCAAAGGTTAATACGCAGGTAGGTCTTTTGTCAAAATTTGAAGCATGGTGCTTCGTTGATTTTTGAAGTTGTTCAGATGAAAAGAGACTTACTGACACATGAGGTTCACTGCAAATTTGAGTCATACACTCTTGTTGGGGATCACCCTTTATCATCTTCGAAAAAATGAATTTCTGAATGATCAGCTATTTTATGTTGATAAAAAGGTGTTTCTTTAAAATTCATAGGGTTCAAAATTCACTAATAGAACGACTTTATAAATGTTTTACAAAATTTGTTAAATTACGCTCTTTAAGTTATCAAAATCTATGGAAGTTATTTGTGTCTTTTGTTTTTGAACTGCACCATAATAAGATGTTTGAATATCAACAGTTTGGTCATTGACAACTGAGCTGTCAAAAAAGAACTATGTATGTTTCTTTTTTAGCTCAGACACATCAGAGCGCTCAGGTTGTGTTTCTTTTTTCAATCGGAACTAGCTCGGAGCGCGATCTATGAGCTCTAAATAAAATGACGAGCGACATGAGCGCCACTCACTCACGTTTTTTTTCATGCGATTTGACAGAGACAGATTGCTTTTGACAGTTCAGTGCTTAAATGTGTTTCATAAACATATCGGAGAGCTCTGATAAGACCTCGCTCAGAGCATACATTACGTGCTCAGGCTCTGCTCAGTGCTCTACTCAGAGCTACAAAAGAAAAAATCCTAATACCACGTTAAAATGTAACAATTGGGTCAAAATATATGAGACAAGCTATATTTTTCTTACAGCTATTAGTGCTCCGATTCTAGTTGCACTAATTTATAGGATTGAAAGTTCGAATTGAATAAAGTTCGGATGGTCGATTAAAAGAGTTCCAACTAAACTCCACTGAATAGGAAGGTTCACATTCTTAAATATGATTGACATACTCACTTTATTTTTTTAAATTCGAAAAAGTGAACGCTTCACCAAACGGATAAGGGGGTTTACACTATCAAGTATGTATGATACTAAAGCCTTAGGATTAGGGGGGATCAAATATGTATGACAAATGAATTTGAGAATGTGAACGCACCATCAAACAGCTTGTCAAACATTTCTTGATATTTCGGTGGTTTGACAAACATATTTGATAATATGAACGCACGCATGTCAAACCAAAATTTAATTCTAAATTTGTTTTAGATAGCTACGGATCGTCAAATTCAATAATATTTTGATATTTTTCTAATTTGACGAGTGTATTCAGAAAATAATTATCTCATGCTTATTAAAACTGATGCAAATGTCATTTTTAAGAATAATTTCCGGAGTATTTTCTTGAAATAAATTGCAGACAAAGATTCAGGTAATTCCTTTATCTTTAAAATATCATTGACATTCTCAGTAGATATATTTCGGTAAAAATTCAAATCTAAGGTGACGTTTGACAGCATCTTCTATGAACGTGAATGCTAATGGTCAAATATTCATTAAGTCCTGTCTGTCTGTATGCCTGTCTGAATATATTTGAGAATGTATACCTAACCTTATAAGTCCGATTGTTGTTTTTTTTTTAACAATTCACAATAAACATCAAAATTGTCATCTGTCATTATTATCATTTTTTTATGAAATGTCAGTAAGATGAATATCAGTTTTTTTTGTGTCTTTTATGAAAAATATTAAAAACAGAACACTGACTGCATTATCTATGTATACGAGATTACAGCTAAATAACTTTGTATAGGTATGCTAATATTTCATTTTGCATATCCATAACTTTTGCATTCGAACTTATTACACACACGAGGGTACCTATGTACAGTACATTCGTTGGTACTTTCCAAAAAAAAAAAGGATCTACTGTCAAAACAATGACGTCCAAGGACGACGAAAAATAAATAACTTGATGATGATGGTGCTGGCTGGAAGCTGCTGATGATGGTGGTGGTGGTGGTGATGGAATAGGAAGCGTGTGAAATCCGTTCTGAAATTGACCTCGATTCGTCATTTTAGTGCCGGAGCCTGTCCATAAGCTTATATGGTGCTTAGTTCTATTATTATGTTTAGCTATTTTTATTTTTGCTGAATTTTTATGACTGTGTGTTTTCATTAGAATGAGTTTCTATGCTAAGGACAAACAAAAATCATCCAAGGGTGAGGGTTGTGCGGGTGTTTCAATGTACATATTGTGAATAAAATTCACAACAATGGATATTAGAAACAAAATGGAGGAATATCTATCTAAATATGTATGATGGTGATGTACTTGTAGGTGGGTGAGTTGGAAGGTATTTGTGTTTTGTTTCTAGACAGACATAATAAAAAGACTGACTGTTATTTTTGGCCAAGTTGTTTTGACATCAACCGAAGATTGGAAGAAATCAATTAGGTAATGCCAAAAAGTGCGGTCATACATATTTTACCAATCCCTCCATTGTATTTATAGATACTGTTTGGATTTTACTTTGTTTTATCTCGAGATGTACCTATCTAAGTTCTTACAAGGTTAACAACAACTTTAAGAGCTCCGATGCACTAAAAGTGTTTTTATTAGCTACAAGTAAGTACACACACTAAAAATGTTGGTTTGCTGGTCAAGACGAGACTATATTTACAATCCAATCTATAGTAAAAATAACGCCCAAAGACAAACAGATCAA
This sequence comes from Scaeva pyrastri, assembly GCA_905146935.1. Taxonomy (NCBI): domain Eukaryota; kingdom Metazoa; phylum Arthropoda; class Insecta; order Diptera; family Syrphidae; genus Scaeva; species Scaeva pyrastri. Next base: position 56,412,389 of record LR989929.1, read on the forward strand.
GTTTTTATATCTCATCATTCTGATAGTATGCCTTTTAGCTAAAGACTTTAAGTTAGTTCTCAGAGTTATCTTAATCAACCACACATACATACAAAATAAAATTGCCCCTGACAACCGTATGGTATACTAAAGTCAAAGTTTAATTTTTGTGCTTTCTTAATGTCAAAATATTGAAAACGCACAGATTTCATCTTTCGAACTCATAACGTAACAGACGCACCGAGAGCTTTACAACTTGGTATGAAAAATTTGACTAATTCATTGGTAGACTTTAGCAGCCATTTTGCTGCTTCATTTATTTTGTGTTTCGAGTGAACCTGGTTGCAATTGTTAGGTGTCACTGTCTGACAACGTTATTAGCGTCTGGCAACCATTAGCATTTGGTATTCAGACATTTTTAATTTAATACTTGTGAGACAACTGATTTCTACGTTCACTTTTCTGTCAGGCTTCCACTCATTTCGAAAAAATTCAAATTACCGCCATTTTTTAACAATCTTTTTTAACTTTGAGCAAATCATTAGCACGTCAAGTACGCTTTGATTAGATTTTGTTCAGAACTAACCGATTTTCTTGTGAAACACACTGGATTAATAACTGTCAAAATCTACCTGTCCCTTTTATTTCACACGCTGGAAAGTAAAGCGTTCTGCTTTGTAGCTTTACACTACATTTGCTCTGTCATTTAATACTGATCTCATGCAGCGCCCTCTAAGCTAGTTCCGATTGAAAAAAGAATATGATGTGTCATGTGTCTGAAATAAAATAGAAACACAGATCTGTTTTTGACAGCCTAGTTCCTTGAACTGCGGTTTAAAAGGAAAATGACTAGTCAAAAAAGAGTGTAATGTCACAGATTTTCATTTTACAATGCGATAATATGAAGCTAAACGTTCAGACTAAGTCTACAGTAATTTGAAATTAAATTTACATTTATCTCAATTTGGAAATATTTGAGTCTGTCCTATTTAATAAGTGAAGTCTGTTGGATTTTGATACCAATCTTCTTTTTTGTGGATAATGAAAAATGTATAATTTATACCTACAATACTTCTAAAAAATGCAATGAAATTAATTAAATGGATATTCCTGTCAAATTCAAAAGAACATAACTATTCATTGATGGTTCCCACTTAAAGCATCAATAAACACTTCCTTTCCAAGGTTCTATTTCCTCTTTCTATGCAACCATTAACCATTTACTGCGATACGGCAGGTGTCCTTAATAAAATTTGAGCCAAAAAAAGAGCTCAATTCACAAAAATAAACACACAGTGCAGCAGCAACACTTGTACCAAGCCACTCGAGTTGTGTAGTTCAAGAGTCTCTCACCAGAGGTACTTTGCAGCACAAAATTTACATTTTCCCATGAACGCCAAGTACAAAAGCACTTGATTAGCATTTCAAATGTCTCAACAAAGAAAATACTAACACCTTGTCGATTGCACTTGCTCTTCTATTCTTCTAACGAAAGGGAAACAGGGAAGAAGTTTGTAGTTTTTTTTTTTTTCTTTTTCTAGTTATCAAAACTTTTCCTTATTTAAATTTTTTTTTTGTTGACTTTATTTTATAGTTTCCACAGTTGATTCTGCTTTTCTTTCCCTTGCAATGGTGAATAGAGTTCAAGAACATAACAAAAACACTTCTCTTTCCGGCTCTTACCTGCTCTATCATCAACAACACTGTACGAGTATAAAGTGACTTTTGTAGAAGCTGTCAAAGCAAAGAAATAAGAAATACCTTCAACCATTAGGCTTCTCATCAGAAGTAGAGAAAAACTAAAAATATACAAAATGTATTGTATTTCCATTTTCCCATTTCCGTCAACGACCTTCACTCGGACTGTAAGATTATTTTTCTCCACCGAATGCAGATGGGACAAAGAGAATCACACACTTGTCATGTCACATACGGAACATTCTTTTGCACCCAAGTCTAAACCACCCCCAATGGAATGCGTTTATTTATTCCTCCATCTTCAGCTTCACAAATATTCCTCGTTCTCGTTCAAACCGTGGCCGTGTCGTGCGTTGGAATGAATCAACAAAAAAAAAGAACGAAAAAAAGAAGAAGTTCAATGACAGTCCACATTCACAGTTATTCATCTCGACATATAACATAAGATAGGGGATTTATGAGGGCAAGAACTACCCTTTGCCTTTGAGGGGACGAAAATAAACCAACAGAAGGGTAGTTTCCACTTTACTAAAACAAGAATAAGGAGCCATCTTTGCTCATGGAACAATGTTTGAATATATTTTTCTCTCGATTAATTTATCGAAATATATTTACGTATAGATTGTAAAGGAGATGGGGCAGAGTAAAAGCAAAAGCAAAGTGGAAGAGAAGGTCCTTTTTCATGCCACCCACTTCCTTGAGTTTTTCACGATGAAAATAAAAATGATTGATTCCAATTGTCCAGACAAAGAAAAAAAAAAAAAACAATTAAAACTTACCTGTTCACTAGTTGAAGACATTGTGAGTCCTTTTTTCGTGTTTTTCTATTAATACGAAGATAATTTTCTTTTCTTTTATTCTATAACATTTATGATCGAGTTTTGACGCGAAGGACGATTATTTCCGTTTTTTTCTTTCTAGTTTTGATTTTCTTATTTTCCCGAGAACAAAAATGACCGACCGACGACTACGGCGGATATTTAATTATTTAATATGATTTTCTTTTTTAGGACAACAGTTTTGGCCCTTTTGAATTGAGATGTGAAAAACTTTATATGGTCTAAATGGTGATCTAAGGATATTTTTCCTATTTTTAAAATTTTATTGCACACTGCGAAAAACAGCGACGTTTCGCTCGGGCGAAACTGTTCTCTCTCTCGTCTCTTTTCAGATTGCGTTTGTAGAATTTTTGCAGTGTGTATATTTTCGAAATATATAAAACTGACAGAAGTTAGAATTTTCAAAGTGCGCAGGATTCGGATGAAGTTAACTGTGGTTGGGAAAATTTATTTTGACTGACAGCAAGGATAATTGAGATTTTTTGATATAATACTTTGACTAAGTACCTACTATTGAATCAAAGTGAAATAATATTTTAATATTCTTAGCACGAATTTAATATAGTAGTTAGTTTTGCTGAATACATTTAAAATAACGGTTAGCGATTTGTCAAATGTCATGATTTTGTTTATCTGAATTATCCTACGAATTAAGGACCAGTTTACATTGCTATTTCTCTACCATAAAATTTTATAGGAACTACAGGTTTTCAGATGTGATTTGCTATATCCAAGATTAAGCACAATTAAATACTATTTGCTTTGAATATAAGGAAAGAAATATTCTACAAATGTACAGCTCAGATTTGACTGTGTTTTTAGTCTTTATAACATTTGAATTCTTTTCGGCCAAAAATCAACGAGTTTGAAGAAGTGTGAAGAAAGTGATTAAGAAATAAACAAATTTTAGCAGTTAACTATTGAAGTTTACCAATACGAAGAAATCTCATCACATCATTATTAAAATCCTTGTCAATCCTTGTCAATCCTTGTTCGCATCGTGGACTTTTCGGATTTGCAAAAACGTTTTATTTGGATTTGTCGAAGGATCAATTTTGACGCTAAGAGATAGCCTTCTAATGCCCAAAACCAATCATTTTTTTCTGATCGGAAATCAATTTGTCTGCTCTAATTTTTTGATTGATTTTTTGTTACTAAAACCACTTATTTTACACATCAGAATAATTGACAGCTGTTATTTTGATAAAGTTTGTGTCAAAGTAGAAACAAACCAAAAGAACATTCAAATATACAGTCCATTAAGTTTTTATCTGTCAAATCAACTATTTCATTAAGATTTTTTAATTAAATTTAACTTCACTCCACTTCTTGAGTTATGTGCTTCTCTTAAAGTTTGATTTTGAATAAAAAAAAATTTCCAACTTAAGCAACTTATTTTTTGTTAAAAAATAATAATACAGTTAACTCGACAAATAGCCCGTTGATGTGGTTCGAAAGTAAAAGAAACTCTAAAATTAGTTAAAACAGCTTTAAAAGTAGAAATATAACAGTTTTTCGACATATTTTGCAAAATAACTAACTTGAATTTTTGACTTTTAATTGCTTCCAGCGCACCACTGTATAATCTTCAAACCTTAACTAACGAGTTACTCGTTATTTTCAAATAACATCAACTCATACACTCCATGAACGCACCCTCAAACAGCTGTCACATAGAAAGCCTAAACTGTCAACTGCACAAAAATGTCAACGTCAGCCGCACTGCGTAGCAAAACAAATTCCCAAAACGAAAAACTTCGCAGGCGCATATCGACTTTATAAAGTCTCCCCCAAAAAGAACTCGGTTGCGAAGAAAAAACTGCCAACAAAATATTCCACCATCGAATTTAAATATTACAAGCCACACGCTTACAAACTACAAAGAAAAAACCAAACCATTCCATATGGAATGCAACAAGGTGTTGAATTTCTAAATTCAGAGCCCACATCCGATACCCCCGAACACCGAACGAAACAAAGACTGATTCTTAAACATTCCACTCTGACTTTACACGTAAAAGAAATAGGTAAGTCGGAAAAAGGTATAAGAACCTTAACTGTTGCACCAGTTCACCCGTCGTCGTCGTGTCGTTCAACAGAGCCATGTCTGCGTCGCGCTATGAACGATTGAGCACAAATTCGAAAGGCGAACTCTTCCAAAATGAAGAAGAAAACGAATTGGACTACGATCATCATCACCATCGACTGGACGTGGACACACAGCATGCAGCAAATTCGAAGCTCATGCAGATGGCAGTGGGCACATTGGCCATCATCTGTCTCTACCTCTCGCTGTCCATCAGTCTAACTTTCTATCAAGGCTGGCTCGTAAAGGTGAGATCTACAACTTTCTCATAAAGTTGAGACTAATCTTCTTCTTTGTAGCATTTGAAGTTCCCCCTATCGATAGTCTCGTACCATCTGGTTGTGAAATACATGATGTCTGCGTGTCTGCGCAGCCTCATGCCTCTGGTCAATGGCAACACACGAGTGCAGCTCGACTGTAAGACCTCGATTCGTAAAATGGCTCCAACAGGTATAGCGAGCGGCATCGACATTGGCTTCTCCAGTTGGGGCCTGGAACTGGTCAAGATCTCACTTTACACCATGACCAAGTCCTCGACCATCATCTTTATTTTGATCTTTGCCATAATTCTTGGTCTGGAGAAGAAGAGCTGGGCACTGATGGGCATTGTTGTTATGATTGCTTCAGGACTCTTCATGTTCACCTACAAATCGACTCAGTTCGATGCCTTAGGATTCACTTTCCTGCTGGTGGCGTCTCTGAGCAGTGGAATTCGCTGGACCTTTGCCCAGTTCGTAATGCAAAAATCCAAACTAGGACTGCACAATCCAGTGGACATGATCTACCACATGCAACCGTGGATGATTCTCTCAGTTGTTCCATTTACTATCGCATTTGAGGGTGAGAAGACATTTATATATTTTTTGATGTACTCGTATTTCATTTGTTCCTTCTCAGGTGAGCGTCTCTTAAATGTTGTTGATCGACTACCGACCTATCCCACCTCGGACATCGTGCTTTTGGTATCGAAAATAAGTGCTGGAGCTGTTTTGGCATTCTTCATGGAACTGAGCGAATTCCTGGTCTTGTCAAGGACTTCCAGCTTAACCCTTTCGATTTCGGGAATCTTTAAGGTAAGCTCTGATAATTTTGTATTTTAAATTCTTGATAAGAAAACTTCCACAATAATAATAATTGATAACAGAAAAATAAACAAAACAATGAACGGGGTGGTTTTTGTTTAGGACTGTTTCCGATTTAAATTCTCACGAAAAGATAACAATAATTTTTTGTTTGTTACGGAGCACATACTCGTATACAATTCAAGTGTTATATTTTGTATTTAATTAACAATTGAATAATTAAAAATGCTCTTGACGCCAAGAGGAGGCTTTTAAGTATTTGTTATGGTGGAATATAAAGAAAATACAAATGACTAAGTTCCACTTGCTTTTAAATATACTAAAGATTCAGATTTGACCTTCGAATCGAGTTCATTGAAGAACACAATGTGTAATTTGTTGGGTGAAAATATTCAGGCTGAATTCGTGCTAAAAATAAAAACAGGTAATCGCACACGAGTCGTTTTCGCTTATCTCGTTTGAATTTTAACTTGGAAAGGTATGTTGGCGGGAGTCGAAATCAAAGTCGGAATGCTTTATGAATATAGTTTATTTTGAGAAATGAGAGGTTTGGTAGGTGGGCTGATAGAAAGATTAAAGGTTCTATTATTCTGAGGAAAAGTTACCAGAAAGATAATTAAAATAGACACAAAGCATTTTGAAATAGATTGGTAAACGTTTCTTCATGGAGCTTCATTGACTTCAGAATAATACTACACAGCAGTTATAACTGACGAATCTTTAAAGTCACTGTCATTTTGTTGTCACATTTAAAATAAGAGCCTTCATAATTTCCAAAATTTTTGTCCTAGTGATGATATGCTCGACTCGAATAGATAGATTTTCGTGAACTTTTTTCAGGTTTATACGGGTGCTTTTTTGGCTGAGTTTGCTGCACTGCTGGAATATTTTTTCCGCTTATTCAAACATGGCTAGGAGTCATAGCTCCACATAGCTGATATGATTTCTGTGTTGTTGTTTGCGTTATATCCATATGGATGTTGGTTAGCGAAATGTGCTGTTTTCAATCTTTTGAATTTTATTAAATCCAAAACAGCAATTCAGGCTTAATGACTCCAAGGGGAGACGCGTAGGCGATGAGCGGTTTTTTTTTGTTTTGGTTGGCAGATTGTTGAGCTGTGATTATGAATTGTAGCGACTTCGGATATTTTTGAGTCAACTTCCAATGTCAGAACTTGGATTTTATGAACTTTGTTTTTGAATTTTGAATCTCTGTTAATAAAGAAACCATTGTTAACGTGGTTTTATTCTCAAAAGAATGGCAATGTGTTAGTCAATATGAGAGGCAAAAGTTTATTTACTTCATTTTGTTTATTAGTAATAAAGATTAGTCTACTAGCTATGAGAGTTATTCGCCTGTACATAATGTATATTCACTTGATATTAACTTTCAGCTTAGTGAAGCGTGAGTATAATTATTGTTTCTTGCAGAGTTTACGCAACAATAGCCTATTGTTTAACACTTAGCCATTTTTTAGAGCTTCCATTGTTAATAACGGCTGCTTTGTTTATCTTTTTTTTTTTACTTCATTTGCTGTTGTGTCGAATTGCCTTGCCTGTTTCTCTTTCTTTGTCTACTCTTACGTGTTAAATATGGTAAGGTATGGTTAGATTAAGGTGGCTGCTGGTCAAAAGAAAGAAAACCAGCACACTTAGACCAATAAATGGTCCGTGATGATACCACTTAGATCAATAGGTCCTCCTACTCAAGGATACTTGAAAAAGAATCTGTCATTAATACATTTCATCGGAGATTGCTTCTTTTATAGTTTTTGGATTTAATCATAACTTCGTACGACTCTTTCTAGTTTCTCGATCCGTAAGAGCTCGGTATTCAGATTTCCTTCTTTAATTTCCTTGATTGGATAAACTAAAAACGCCGACGACATTGCTGACTCTTTCCACTGGATTTCGTGCTATATGACGATTTTTGATCTCATATTTTTATTTACAGCTAGAAATTTCTGTTTTTTTTTTTTTACTTTCATAGCTCTTTGACACTGCAGCTGAATTGCTGAAAGATCAAACCAAATCAGTGATATCAAATTTATGTATAATGTGTATTATTGTCTTAATAATTAATAACTGGTTGATCTAATTTTCGTACCCTGAATTCTTTTAAGTTTTTCCAAGTCCTATAAGTCAAACTCTGATTTCTTTATACATAAATTTCATCTTAATTCTTATTTTACAGGATATTTGCCAGTTGGCTCTTGCAGTTGAACTCAACGGTGACCAGTTATCACTCATGAACGTACTTGGCTTGGTTGTGTGCTTGGGAGGCATCTGCTGTCATGTCATCCATAAATATTCAACCCTAACATTTCACAAACCGGAGGAAATTATCTTCGAAGATACATCTAACGGAAACATGCGTGATAACTTAACACATTCAGTTGTCTTACATAGTACATCTGGACAAAAAATTCCTCTTCTAGAAAATACCGATTCCGATGATGAGTCTCACGATCAGGATGATCAAAATGCATCTGAAGTGATATTTGATGTTCTAAAGAGAAGAGATTCATCTCGAAGATAGTTTATTTAAATTTGTAAATGAGTCAAATTAACATTCGTGCTAAAGCATTTAAATTATACAAATATAACAAAAACAAAATAAATTTTACCGAGCTGAAAACAAAAACCCTCGAAATGCTGTGATCAGATAAAATTAATTTGTTTAAATCAGGACTATCTGTGGAAGAGCACAAACTTACACCGACAACATAAAAAAAAGAAATCACAAAATTGTGCCATTTGATCCAGGCAAAATCTGAATTTTTAGGAACTATCCTCTAAGCTATGTTTTTTTTTCCTTAAGAATTATATGTGTATTGGCTGGCAGGATAGGGGATAACCAATTCAGAGCTTTAATCTAAAGGAGTATTTTTAAATTTCCATTGTAAATGTTGTTACCTTAATTTTGTATAAAAACAAAACAAAACAAAAAAAAAACTAACATAATGCTACACGCCATGTATAAAATTGATAAAATAAAGTAATTATACAATTTTTATTCAATACCTACGCATCGTCGTCGTGTGCCGTTATAACTTAGCGAATTTAGAATCACATTAACATAAATATTTTACATAATTTAAGGTTTTAATTATAAACTATTCTAATTCCTATACTAAATGAAATGTAAAATAAAATTGTTTATATATTTTTAAGAAACGAAAAAAGACATAAGTATGTATGTGTAGTATGTGTAGAGTGCACGATCCTAAATTTTAGTTTAATTTTTTTTTACTAAATTAATTTTTTTTGTTAAATATTTTATAATCTATCGGGGACTTTGTTTGCTCACAAAAATTAAATGAAAATACTTTTGTATCAAATTAATTTAAATTTATTGTTAACCTTTATGAAGAAGCAAGTAAATATTTTTAGTTGCAATGAATTGGAAAAAAAAGTAAATAAAAATAAACATTTTCTATTAAATCTCAAAAAGAAAATTACATTTTTAAGTTATTTAAAGCATTTAATAGGATAATTTTTGTATTCGTTATTTTAGTATTTCTTAATAAATTTGTGAATTATATCAACTTTTAAAATTTTAATTGTAAGATATAAAATTTTAAAAAATATACAAATATTTCTACTAAAATGGTTCATTTAAAAAGCAATGTTGTTGTTTAAATCTAGAAAAGAAGAAGTAAACATTGATTTTGAATCATTGATTTGATAAGAAAAAAAAAAGATTGAAATGTGTTGAATATGCTTAAATATTTTTGTGTGCAATTGAACTTTGTTGCTGCAACAATAAGCTCTTCTCACGAAGTTTCTTAGATGCTTCTGTGCAGACCTATGGTCCTGCCAGTACTCACATATGGATTCGAGACCTGAGTGCTTATAGTGAAAGGAACTCGGGCTTCTTAGGCGCGTTCGAGAGGGAAGTCTTATACAAAATTGTTGGTTCCATATGTGTGGGAGGACGTGAGATGCAGATAAACTGTATGTTATCTACCTCGAAGCACATATCGTGCAAAAGAATTAAATCTGTAGCCTGAAGCCTTCGAGGTTCAAAAATTTCACGAAAATGATATAGTGTTAAAACTGTAGCCGTAATTAGAAAATTGGCTGGGGCCCTATTAGTAACTTGATCCTAATTTTGAGTCTATTCGAAACTTATTTGCGGTTCTACTTTTAAATGGTAGGTACATACTATATGTATGGAAAAAGAATAGAGTGCCAGTAATGCCAAGCGTTTTCAACAAATTGGATCTTCTCGCAATCACATTTAATGTAGTCAGAGTGATTATTTGGGATTTTGCTTTTGAAGTTAACTTTAAAGTTAGGTTATTCCCGATTATAAGAAACTATATAAAAATATGATTGGCACCTCTAGAGCTTTTGATTATTGCATATTAAAGCCCCCAAAGAGTTATAGAATTCAGAATTTGCTTATTCGAATAATTTTATTATAGAAACGAGTTTACTTGGTTGTGTTCCTGATATTGCTTTCCATTATTGTTAATTGCACACCTTCCTGATTTATCTCTTAAAATCCTAGATTTTCATATATCAAAATGAAAACTCTTATTAGAAAACACTGTATTAAGTACACCATAAAATCTGAGTTGAATTTTTTTTTATTTTTTCGAAAGTTTACAAAGAGTCGACTGTCATTTGTTTGTTGTTAGTTTTTTGTTTGTTCTTTTCGTTGTTAGTTCGCATATTATTTATTTTGTCATTTAATTTTCTTTAATTAGATTGTTGTGTAATTTTGTGCAATCAAAAAACGTTGATAATTTACCCTTTTGAATTGGAAATCTCGTCGATGTCGATTTAATTTTGAACGTGTCACTGTCATTGTCTTTATCGTATGTACGTCGCGTCGGTATAGTAGACTTCGGTAATGTAGTGCGAAAATTCAAATGCTTTTATGAGCATACTCATTGACGGTTATATTCAAAAAAGTGAATATGAGGTTTCAATGGGAAATACATTTTAAATTATATCTACTCGCGTATATGTATTTCGGAGTTATGTCCTTTTAATGTACAAATTGGTGGGAGAGTAGTTTTTGTGGATAAGGTATTTTTGTAGAATTTTTAATTTTCTTCATTTAAATATTTAATACTTTCTTTTAATTTAATTCTAGGTGAGTCTGGTGTGATACCTATTTATTCATTTTAAATACAATTTGGTGAGCTAAGTTTATTTTCTTATGTTTTATATAAGTTTTTGTGCTTTTACGTTCATAATATATGTATGAACATAATACGTATGTATATTTGTATATTAACTTAAAAATTAGTTTCCAAAGTCGTCTATAGTCTATTAACATTTGGGGATTATATTTTAAAGGTTTCAGTAAGAGCTAAGCACATATTTATATTTTTGATCTGGTGACTGTATATTAAGTATAAAAATTTGGACATACTCTGCTCGGTCTTTTCAAAACCTACATTGTTTGAATTTCTTGTTGGAATTATCTTATTTATTAATTTTAATGGTCAAAATGTAATTTTTTAAGTTTAGTTGATCTAATGGCAACAATTTCTATGAAAAATCAAGTTTTCAATGTTTTTGCTGATATTTCATCTCTTAGACATTAATTTACTGATTTTAATTAAGCATTTGATCAATTTCAATACCTACCAATTATGATGAAGTGAGCGGATACTATATAACGCTGCTAAATCAAAGAGAGGAAATTTTCGTTTTTTTTAGTTTCTTCAGAAGACCAACCTTTGAGTGAAATTCCAAGTTTCAATTTCAATGAATGAGAGTAAGTGTGTTGGCAACGGTTTTTTGCGGTTTTTCAAATCCTGTATCTCTGGAAAAACTTGTGCTATGGAGATTATATATGGCAAGGCTTATATCTTTGACTAGCCAAGCAAATATTACCTAATTTAAAGCTTCTGACTTGACTGGTTCTGAAGTCATAGGGGGTAGAAAATTGACAGATGTAGTTTCTGTAGATTTCCATATTCTCTCTTCATAACAAAATATTTAAAACTTTACGTTCTCAAGTGATGCATTTACCAACGGATATGGCTTAATTCTTAATGGTATTCGTATAATGTAACATACAAACAAACATATATACATATGTATGTAATGTTCGAAAAGGCATTAAAATTCCATCTTATTTACAGATATTAAGGAAATTATCGATTTTATCCTTTCATACCTATCAAGAAATGGATACATATAGGTACGCCTGATGTGATGTTTGTGTGTTTTTTTTTTGTTGACCTGTTCCCAAAAGTAAACATAAACTGACAACATTAAATCCAAGTAATTTAACAGATAATTATCCTTGGCAAACAAGCAGCAGGAATTATATTTTATATACCTACTATATATGTATGAGGGATTATTTATCTCATAATGAACATCGGTTTCGGTTATCTTTTTTTCACAATCATTGAAATATTCGAGTATTATGCTTTAATTCCATAAAACACCTTTATACATATGTATGTGTAGATGATGATGTTGTTTTTTCCTAAAAGTGTATTATTAAATATTTACAAATACGAGTATACATAAGTTTATCTATATGTACTTTATGGAAACGTATGTAGATGATTCATCACACATAGTGGAATGGAGAATCCTTTATGTCAATTAATGGCAGTGGGAAATTGTATTCAATTCCTTAATCACTAATATCGTTTATAGGAGCTGATTAAAGGGTAAAAACATAGTGATATAATAGCAAACTCTTTTTAACTTCCCATAGGGAGTTATTGTAATGGGTCCGATTTGTCAAATTGAAATTTTTGACAAATCTGGACGTTTCAAAGTTCCTAGAATCTAGATCCGTCATTTGTAGAGAGATGTCTGTGTGTGCGTGTGTACTTACGTTCGTACGTTCGTACGTTCGTATGTTCGTACGTTCGTACGTTCGTACGTTCGTACGTTTGTACGTTCGTACGTTCGAGATACCCTTTTTCATCCACGGTATCCCAAGAACGAGTAGAGATATCGACTCCAATTAAATTTTGTTCGACAGGTTATAACTTCGAAAGATGCAGAAAGGAATTTTATAAAAATTGGTCAAGCAGTTTTTTCACTATAGCAGTTTTTAAAAAAAGTGAAAATATTGTTGGAAGCAAATATCTCAGGAATGGTTAGTGCCATTGACTTCAAATAAATTTTATTGTATACATTGTAATGTGATACAGATTTGATATAAATTTTAAAAATTTCCAACTTACCGTTATTTTTTAAAAATTGAAAAACTAAAAAAAAAATGTTTGGCGCGAAAATATACAATGAAGGAAAAATGATATTCTCTTCAAAACTATTTTCTATTATCTGAAACGTTGTTCTTTACATCTGGTGAAAGTTTGAAAAAAATTCATTTGACAGTTTTCTTACAAAAAATAAAAAAGTACACAAAATTCTTCCAAAAGTTGGTAAAAAGTGTGTTTTGACTTGAATATCTCATGAATGAGCACCGATATTGACTTCAAACTTATTTATGTTTATACAAAATACAACTATTAATATATGCTACAATTTTGATAAATATCGAATTGGCAGTTTTTTTACGAAAAATAAAAAACCAAAACTGAAATTTACCGAAAAGTGTCAAAAATTGTTTTTCTGCTTAAATATCATCCCAACAAGCAATGCTATTGACTTAAAATGTATTTCATTTTTAACATAATGCATTTGCCAATACCTTAAAAAATGATAAAATATTGACGAATATCAATTTCTTACAACAAATACAAAACTACAAAAAGTTAAGAAAAATTAGTAAATATTGTTTTTCCGCTTAAACATCTCTGACAATTTTTTTGTTAGTAAAATTGTTAACAATCAGCATCAAAATCATCAGCAACGCCAAGTTTTCAAATTATGCATAATGGGAAGTTATCAGTGTGGGTCGCACCCAGCCTCTTTTTTATCTTTTAAACGACTTGGCTTATTTCATCAAAATTGGTTCAGTGATGAAGCACAACAAAGCTCTGTGTTGTTCAAGGAAACAATATTCGATTTTTTTTTTTTTGGAAATACATTATGTAGTTCTAAAAACTCAACAGATCTGAACCTCTGTAGTATCCAGCTCCAAGAATACTTTGATGAATGGAGTTTTAACTATAGTTCCAGTGGCGTTGCAATCATTGCGACCGTCATCGTCATGGCGGTTTGGTTCAAATCAAGTAATTTTTCTGTCCAATTTTTTTCCTGTGATTATAACTGTGTCCTGGAACCTGGTTACCTTGTTTGTTTCATTAAGTAAACATAACTTCAGCAACGATCTCTATCACTTTTGAATTTGAAGCAGTTAGGGAAATGGTTTTTGATTGTTGGAAAAAATATGTGCACGGCTCTAAATATTCAGTTTAAATGTTTATGTTTACTTCCGTTAAACTAAGAACGGAAAACCTGTGGGTTTTCATCACAAAAAGCGCCACAAAACTATTATTAAGGAGTCAAAATCTCTACCTTATCAGAGTTGTGAAATAATGCAATTTTTGAAAACATTGCATCCTTTGTTTGCATTATACAAAACTTACCTCTGTTCGAAATTTCAAAGTTCCAAGACAGTGAGTGAGAGAAATTCAAACGGTTGGAGTGAAAATGGTTTCATGGTTTCCTTCATCTCGGGAACCACTTGTGTCAAAAAGATGAAACTTGTCAAGGATGTTCTTAACTACTCCATAGAAATCACTGTGGATTTGAAAACCCTGACTGCACTGGTTCTAAAGTTAAATTAGGGTTGCTGTTAAAAAGGTCTAGCACTTTAGACTTTTCTCGGGCACTAGCTTATCATTTGATAAATGTGGTTTTATGGTGTCGGAGAATGGAAATTTTTTTTTCTCATGAGGAAAAGTTTCACGTTAAACTAATTATTATGTATATGTATGTAGATTTGTAGATATTACTAAACACCCTTTAATATCATCAAAGTTGTGTTAATATAATAATAAAATCTACACAAAATACAAAATTATTTACTTCAAGGTCATATTCTTTGTCAACATATTCACATTCTATAAGTATTTTAATTAATTTGTTCAGACATTTACACCAAAACAAAACATCAAATTATTTTCATAAAGATTTTCCCAAAAAAAACGAAGAAGAAAATCTAAGAAAACAAACTTTCTACCCTAAATGTTGACTAGAAAAGAATTATACGAACGTCAGTCACGCAACTCTCAAGTTAACTTGCATAGCTTGTTACAAACATGGAATTAACGACTTGTCAAAAGTTTTTCGAAAACATGACTTTAAACTTTATAGCCAACACACAGAAACGTCTCTAAACATGAAAACAAAACACACATACTTTTCAGACTCGTATATCTATCCCAAACGTTTGTATACACGGGTGTAAAACGTATACCCACATTATAACTCATCCTCTGAGTTGACATTTTTTTTCGACTTAAAAGACAGACACGGGAGACAAAACCGAAGCATCATCCCCTCCCACACGACCGGCAATAAGTTGGAACTAACGACACTTAAATGACACAAAGTTTTGTCTCGAAAACGTAATTGATGAATACGCGCCAGAGAGTCACAGAACGGGGTAGAGTGGCGTGGCGGGCGGCAGAAAGTTTCACACATTTTCCACACTATGTGAGTTGGATTTGTTTTGAAGTACCGACTTCGACTTCGATACCAAGTGGCAAGCCAGAGAAATGTCACACAAAGTTCTGTTTTGTTGCGCTGCACAAAGCTCAGTACAATGTACGAGTTCTTACAAAGTTCCAGCTTTGGAGTGATTGAAAAATTAAAACTTTAAGTAGGTATTCGAGGAGGATATAAATGGGAGCCAATCTGGGGACTGCTCTTGGTTTCAGATAAAGTCGTGTGATTTGTCATTCAAACGCATCAAGTGAAAGACACCCTGTGTGCCCTCCATAGTGTGTGACTTGCATTAGTCTGGGCCTTATAATAAGAGTTGATGGGTCAAACTTTGTTTTTTTTTTTTGCATATTTCGAACTAGACCAACTACACCTTGAGTTTTGAAATATTAGTATAGCGTTCCTGGAAACCTCTTCATTCCATGTTCCAGTTTCAAATGCGAATATCTCCGTTAATAAGCGTCCTAGATTAGTAAAAGTAAGTCTTTTTTGAATCCGCATATTTCTGGAATTGGGGCTACCTAGAAAGCTTAAATTTCAGTATTGTGATTCTGGAAACCTTCTGTTCCCAACAGTTCAACCATCTTTGAATGGTTTGATTGTTTAGACTTTTTATGAGGTTTCAATCGATGTGGACGTTTCATTATTTCAAAGCGTATTCTCCGATTTGAAAAGCCTGTTTTAAATTGGGAGTTTATTTAAATTAAAACATATCAATTGATATACCAGGATCAGGTACCTACACATACATATAATGTACATTGATTCAAAAAATATTCAATTCCAGTTATCTTAATGTAATTGGATTGAATTTATCGATTAATCGAAATTGAAACTGTGATGATATTATCTGTGGTATCTGCGGCTGCCAATACGAGTAGAAGGATAGCTAAACGATTAAAGGTTAAACATATACATATGCATGTATTGTATGTATTGTATATGTATGTTTAACAATATTGATGCGTATAACATAAAACGATATTAGCAATTATTTAATTAGAGTACAGATTGTGTCGTTGCGATAGTGGTGTCCGTGTGTCTTTGTGTTTGTGCAAATACAATTGTACTTATATATGCACAGAATGGTGACAGCAGTTGTCATTGGTGATAGAATTTATGCTATACTTGGTCTTCTAAAATTTCAATTGAAACATTGAGGTTTATTATTTTATTGCAATATACGAGTAAACCGATTTTCAAATTGACATGATATCAATAGTTATCAATGCATTTATTCATATATTTATGCGTTATTACATAAATGATGGGTTAAATTTTGTAGGTTAGTGACCATGAGGAATATTTGAGGTTATAATTCAAAAATTAGATGACGTTGTGGTGGACTGTGGTGTTATCGGCAACATAGCGGTTTAACAGCGATTAATAAGAGCTAAGGTAATGTTTCTCATCTAAGCCTTATACGCTGCGAAATATCCCATACAAAAACGGAAAGACGAATTGGGGAAGGAAATTGAATTGACTTGCCAAAAGATATTGCAAAAATGACAAAGAAATTTTACACTAATCGGCCTAAAAAGTGAAATGTAAATCAAACCTCAAGATAAATCACCCGGTATTATTATAAAGTATTTCAAATTATGGACTCTAACTCAGCTATTAGCTAACACTACGAAAGTCTTAAGGTCTTTCGGGCAAGAAACACTAGCGTTGATGAAATTAACAACCTAATTTTAGCTAAACTTCCAGGAGATATGTATAGATGTATACCTTGTTACCTTCACATCAATTCATAACATAATGGATCAAGAAAATGTGGTCCATTACCCACAGGAGTTTCTGCATTCTTTAAACCGGAGTGGCCCACATTCCCTCAAGTTAAAAATAGGTGCCCCAATAATTTTACTTCGAAATCTTAAACCACCAAATCTGTGTAACGAGACGCGACTTCAAGTCAAATTTCTTCGCAATAACGTAATTGCAGGGTTGCAAACAAGCTCAAAAGTGAGCTGCGCTCAGCTCACAGCTCAGCTCACTTTTGAGCTAGCTCAAATATGAGCTAGCTCACAAAAAGAGCTAGCTCACATGTGAGCTAGCTCACATTTGAGCTGTTGTGTGAGCTGAGCTATAAGTGAGCTGAGCTGTTGGTTGAGCTGAGCTGCGGGTGAGCTGAGCTGTTGGTTGAGCTGAGCTGGTGGTTGAGCTGAGCTAAGGGTGAGCTGAGCTGTCGGTTTTTTGCTTGAGCTGTTGGTTTAGCTGTTGGGTGAGCTGTTTGGTGAGCTGTTGGGTGAGCTGTTGGGTGAGCTGTTTGGTGAGCTGTTGGGTGAGCTGTTTGGTGAGCTGTTGTTGTAGTTGGGAGAAAATTCTGAATTTATTTTGTATGATTGTTTGTTTTGACTGACATAATTATTCAATGTAAAAAGGTTTTAGTAAATAATATACATAAATATTTCTGAAATATACATAGATACATATATAATTTTTTACTGATTTTAACTACAATAACAAAAAATTCAGTTTTTTGAAAATAAAAAAATTATGAATGAATTATGAATTATGTTATCCAAAAAATAAGCTAAGAAAATTTGCCAAGAATCGATAATACATATTTGTACCGCAAAATAATAATATTTATTGTTCTAAGAATGCCTTCAAAATTTCTATTAATACAAAAGTGGGCCAAGGATGTTACAATGGGTTTTTCAAAAACCGCGTGGTAAAAACTAGCCATTGACTTATGAATGGGTTTTTTTAAATTCAAAATTTAGGTATTCGTTTTTTGGAGATCCTTTGTAGATGGCAGGTACCCAGATGCAAATTTCGGTAGCTAATTTATAAAATAGGGTTTTTGACTGAAATGGAAAAATAGTTTTTTGGAGATCCTTTGTAGATGGCAGGTACCCAGATGCAAATTTCGGTAGCTAATTTATAAAAAAGGGTTTTTGACTGAAATGGAAAAATAGTTTTTTGGAGATCCTTTGCAGATGGCAGGTACAAAAAATATGCAAATATAGGTTTATGTATATGACTACATTCAATTTCAGTCAAAAACCCTCACATGTGAGCTAGCTCTTCTTATGAGCTAGCTCACAGTTGAGCTGTTGGGTGAGCTGAGCTATAAGTGAGCTGAGCTGTTGGTTGAGCTGAGCTAGCTCAAAAGTGAGCTGAGCTGTGAGCTGAGCTGAAATGTGAGCTTTTGGCATCCCTGCGTAATTGTTACAATAGTGTCAAACAGTACTTATACCTCGCATCCAAATGAGTCCAAATGATTAAGTTTTTAGTTTTAATTGAATTCAATTTCCCGTTTAATTATCACTTGCCGTAAAAATTAATAAATCACAAGCACAAACATTTAAACACGTAGAAATTGATTAACGTCAAGACTGCTTTTCACACGGCCAACTATACTTAGCATTGTCAAAATCAGCCTATGCAGATGCAGATGTTGCCATAGCTGTATCAGGAAAACATCTCTACACTCTAAAGGAAATAAATCAAAATGTTTTGAACAATCCTACCATATGGGCAGATCGTTGTGGACTTTGTTAAAGCCCTAAAAAAACAGAACTTCTTCTCTTCACAAGGAAATACAAAGTTCCACACATACATAGTTCCTCCCTTGCATAAACGGAATTCCGCGTAAATTCTCAGATGAAGCAATGTACCTTGGCCTTTTTCTAGACAAGAAATTAAGCTGGAAACCTAATACACAAGAGAGAATTAACAATGCTACAGTAGCTCTCCTGCAAAAAAGCCATAGATAACAAGTGGGGACTACAAACACACATAACATCCGGCTTAAAGCCTCCTCGCAGTGGAATAATAATAATATTGGCCACACAAACATTCTGGTAACGTCGACTACATCACACCTCTTCTTCGTTTTGATAAAAACTTCAACGTGTCCATTCACTCTCCTCATCCTCATGGGTGCTTGAGCCGCCGTGGACTGGAGAAACCATCGATTTCTACACAGATGAATCCAAAACAGATGAGGGAGTTGGTGGCGGCGTATATTCCGACAGATTAAACTTAAGTCTCTCTTTTCGTTAACCCAAACACTAGTGTGTTCCAGGCAGAACTTCTTGCCATCAAAGAAGTCTTATCTTGGCTGAAGGAAATCGTTATATCGTCAACAACTGAAATACTTATCTTCTCGGATGGTCAAGTTGCCATAAAATCTTTAGAATAAGTCTGTACTAATTCAAAAGTAGCCCAAAATTGTAGATCATCTCTGGTGGAGATGGCCGATCAATTCAATATTCACCTAATCTGGGTGCCGGGTCATAGAGACATTCCAGGTAATTGCAAAGCAGACGAACTTACGAAAATGGAACAAGTCTACCACATTTAGACAACAAATCTAATATCGGTATACCACTAGCTACGTGTAAACTCATGTTGGTCAAGTTCCCTAACCTGTTCATCAACTAAATTAATCTGGCCAAAGCTTGATGATAAACGCTCAAAGAACTCATCTCGATTGGTAGACGGTATATCAGCTCCGTTATAGGTGTCCTTACAGGAAACTGCTTAATATGCAGACATGCTTTGCGACTTGGAGCTCCGGCAAACGATTTCTGTAGAAGCTGTATGGACGAGGAAGAAGAGGAGTCAGTTCCTCATCTTCTTTGCCATTGTCCTGGATTTGCACAAAAACTTAAATTACATCTCGGAGACTTCTATTACAATGATCCCAGTCAACTAATTAACATAGACCTTCACAGTCTCAATCGCTTTATTCTTAGCTCCAAATGGTTCAACGAGTAGGAGGATCTTATGATCTATGTGGTAATCACAATGGACCATTAATGGTCTAAGTGTGCTTGTCTTCTTTCCAGCAGCCACCACGTAACCTAACCTAACCTAACCTAACTTTAAAATATATTTGTTTTAAATTTCATCTTAATTGTGATTATTATTATTAACTGATTGACGCGGAAAAAGTTGCGTGCAACAGCTAGTGTATATACATACATAACATAAGCATCTATAATAGTTCACACTTTTTAAATTCTGTCATAAGTGACTTTTCAAATCTTTTATTTTTTAAATATTTTAAGTCTTTTGAGACTTCTTTTCTTTTAAAATATTGTAGACTTAGTAAGCCTAGTTTTAAGTAACACTGTCCGTAAAATAGGCAGGAAAATTAACTACATCCCCAACTTACTTACAACTTTAACCAAATTATCTGTGGCATAATAATTAATAATAATGCTTAGTTTTATTATTTAATAAAACATCGTTTCTATGTTGATTTTATTGATATTCTTTTTTTTTCAAAAATAAACCAATATGTTACATTCAAGAACACATAGGTAATTGACAAAAACCAAATATGTGCACTTAAACTTTCTATTCTCGAAAATAAATAATAATAATTTTCAATTGTGCTTGTTGCAGAACAAAAAAAATGTCTCCCTTGCGACATTTATCCCCTCCCAAACTCCTCCCTTCACATGTGGTGGCACTTTGAAAGGAAATCACAGAACATCAGCTTATCCAAAAGTCCACAACCTGAATGAGCCAAAAAAAAAATATATATATAAGGGTGAGTTTACAAGTATAGAAATCAAACAAAGGAAGTTTATATGTGCGGTTTGATGGTTGTGCAATGTGCAGTGTGCAACCTTGCAACAAACCCTTAGGAGGATGCGGATAAACTTTATTGATGTTGTTTTTCTGTTTTTCTTGAAAATAAAACGTTTTCATGAGTTGCAATTTTCAAAGATGGGAAATTAATAAAAAGAGAGAAAAAAAAAACTGCTTCGAACGGAAGAAATGGACTGGACATAAGGGGACAACTATGATTGAAGTTTTCTATCCTCTAAGTTCTTGGAGAGTGCACAAACATGGCCATGAGTGAAGGGTTCGTTTGAACTTTGGACAAAGGTTTATGGTATATGGGAACAAATTTTAGAAATTATTTACTTTAAATTAGTATTATATATCGAGACTTAACATCGATTTGTAAAAGTTTTCAAAGATCCCAATAGGACGAAAATAAAATAAATATAGTTTAAAAAAAACTAATAACACACGCTTAGTACACTAAACTAAAAAAAATAAAAATAATTTTTAAAGCTGAAAACAATAATGAATTAAAAATACTAGTGTTATAGTGAAAAAAGCGTTGGGCGCCTTGTGGCATATTATTCGTATATCGAGCGCCCCACGAGAGACACTGCACTTTAGCAACTAAAGCTATTAGCTGATACAACACAAGACATCAGTACGAGATAGAAAGCCAGAGAAAAGAAAGAACAAAAATACTAAAGAAGTATTTCGAGGTAGGGTAGGTAAGGTATAGATAGTTCCCTCATGGCTAAAAATTATGTTTTGATGAGAATAAGGGTCAGTTCACAACTACCCAAGGGCCCTTTCGGCGAACGCATTTCGTTGTTTATACACTCAGCTCCTGGATAAATTAACTTTTGTATACAGGTGAAACTCACATCTCCACGGAAAATCCGCCAAGCTGTAGTCAAAGAAAGGACAAGGTTTCGTGATCGAATGAAAATAAGCTGACACTCCAGTGTGCACAGACAAAATAATAATGTCAACTTATTTGAAAGGTGAAGCGTTAACAAAATGACTGCTTTCAATTGTCAATGTTAAGAAATCCCTATCGGAAGACCTTTTTTATGACAACGCATTTTATACACTTAATTAAAAAAAAGTCAAGAATTGTTATTTACTGTCAAACACATGAACGATTCCTGACATACATATGTAGTTTTACTAATTTAATTAAAGTTTAAAAATCAAAATTATGGATTTGGGAAGCAAAGGTTTAGACATTTAAAGAAGTAAGACAATCAATTAGGACGCTATGCTTCGTTCATTTTTTTTGGTCACGAGAAAGAGATTAATTAAGTTCCTCATATCTAAAAATTTACAGAATTTTAACTTCAAATTGAAATGGACATACATTTTCAAAAATGTGACTAAATCTTAGTTAAATGCTTAATAGAAGAAGCGATACTAAAGCTAACTTATGCTCAGCCATATTTATTCTATTTCACTCTTCTTTTACAAACTCTTTCACAATAATCACTAATCCTTATTGATTCCCACTGACTTTTTCTTACTTCTTCTCACATCTACTTATTCATCTTTATAAATCTTCACTCTTCCTCAATTATCCTCAGTCACCCATCCCTTATCCTAATTCATTCTGATTTACCGTAATTGATGCTCATTGATCCTCATTCATCCTCATTCATCCCCATTCATAGTCATTTTTGCATTCATCCTCATTCATTCAACCTATTTATCCTAGTTCATCCTCATTCATTCAACCTATTCATCGTCATTCATTCAACCTATTCATCGTCATTCATCGCCATTCATCGTCATTCATCCTCATTCATCCTCATTGATCCTCATTCATCCTCATTGATCCTCATTCATCCTTATTCATTATCATTCATCCTCATTCATCTTCATTCATCCTCATTCATCCTAATTCATCCTCATTCATTCTTATTCATCCTAATTCATCCTCAATCATCCTCAATCATCCTCAATCATCCTCATTCATCCTCATTCATCCTCTTTTATCCTCAATCATCCTCATTCATGCTCATTCATCCTCATTCATCCTCATTCATCCTCATTCATCCTCATTCATTCTCATTCATCCTCAATCATCCTCATTCATCCTCATTCATCCTTATTCATCCTCAATCATTTTCATTTATCTTTTTTCATCTTTATTCTTCATTCTCCTTATTCATCCTGATTTATTTTTGCTTTTTAACGTTTTTGTCATTAGCTAAAAAATGTTTACAATTTTTTTCAAGGTCACCTACAGCTCAAATTTAAATGCGTCATTTATTGATGGATCTTTTTGACACCTATTCACTGCTGCCAAATACACCATTCAAGAGAGAAAAGTCTTACGGATACATAACGCCAAAAAAGTATTCCAAGCTAAGTTATTGTCATAAAACTTAATCTTCTAAATCTAAGTTTATTTCGTTGCGAAATTAATTTCGTGAAAGTACACTTATCAACAGATTACTCGTATATTGAATTTGTATTTAAGTTATTTAATGTGTTCCATTCAACTGCTCTTATTTTGTTCTAGTTTTCCATTTAATTTGTGTATAAGTAAAGTATAGTTAATATAGTTTATTTTTTTTTTCTTTCTTTGTAGAATGTTTCAATTTTACTCAAGTTTCATATTACAAAAGCTTATACAATTTCAATTGTTCCTATTACTTGTGCTACTGGTCCATACCGACATACATACAAACATGTATGTATGTGTGTAAATGTAAAGGAACTACGCAAATAGGTAGGTATAAGTAGGTAGGTTGTATAGGTAAGGTACCTACTTTTCATAGGACTTTTATATCCATTCAATACAAAAAAGCACTTAACGAAGAACGAACGTTGTGCCAGTGAATAAAAATGAATCTGAAATAAACTAGAAAGCTAAAAAAGGAGACAGGGGCCAGTAACTAACTACGAGTATAAACGAGTAGGTACCGTTACTCTACAAGTCTTTATAGAGAGAAAGTGTAGAGAATTTAACTGAAAATCTACTTTAATTAAAACAGTTTTGTTATGTTTTACTTTAGTTAGTTTTTTTTTTTGTAATTCTTTTCAATCTCAAGGATACTTTTTCTATTTTTTTTTTTTTGTTAAATAAACGGATTGAAATTTGAAAACTGCGCCTTTTTGAAATGCGAGTATATACTCTGGTAGTTAAGTTTGAAATTTCATTTGAATAAGTCGTCTCTCTTATTTAATTTTGAACATGAACTCTTGTCCAACTCGAGTAGTTTTGTCAATGAATTGTTTTTCAAGTAGTCAATTAAAATAAGAAAATTAAACTTTATATCTTTTGCATTTTTCACTATCTGTGTGGATGATTCATGAGTCCATTTGAGTATTTATTTTGGATACAACTGGAGGGCGAAATACTTTTGAATTTCAATGCCCTATAGTGGGAATGTGATAAAAAACGAATTTGTACTTGAAAAATTTGTCATTTTTCTTTAGAAAGAACAAAACATTTTTAATTATAAGTTGTTATAAATTGGCAAACCAACATTGATGTAAGTGCATCTCCTGCAATGGATTGCAGTAAAACTTGTTCAGTTTTTAATTAATTTTAGTTTAACAAAGGGCATGCTAATTTTTAGTCACTGCAACCTTTTTTACAGAAGAGGATTCGGTCTATTTTCGACTTTTTTTTTATTTTAGAACCAATGTACATTGTTTAAAATTGCAAATCCAACATTTGAAGATATGAATCTCACATAATTTAAACTCTATAGCACAAGTGGTTCCTGAGACACAGTTTTCGAAAAATCGCAAAAATCGAAACTGACTGTTTGACATATCATCAAAATAAGAAAGAGTTTCTAGTTTTAATTCGGTAGTTAAAGGTTAAATTGCGTAGAAACAAATATGGACATAAGTATTTATTAACTAAGGGGGCTGTTAGTGTTATCCTAATTTTTTTTTTTTAATTTTAAAATAAAAAAACGCCAAGTAACTATTAATTGATCCCAATTCAAGTTCAAGAACATTACTTTGCTGACAACTTAAATATTTCAAATGCAAGTTTCTGGCAACTTAAATTTAATTTAAAGAAAAAAATCATAATACAATTTAGAATTTTTGCTTAGTCAATGAAGAAGTCAAAATAGATTTTCCACTTCCTGTTCAAATTACGAAGCATGAATTAAAAATTATCTTTTTCCAATAAAAACGGCAGATTATTATGACATCGTGAGGTTTCAAAACAATTTCATTAATGCTAATACCTTTTGGAATCAGGTTGAGAAGAGGCTCTTCGCTACTTCGCCGGTCTTAGTCCTTATTTTCCACTTTCTCACAATTTTTATTATCTGATGCCAAGGATCTGATCAAATGACTTAATAATTTTTAGATTAATTTTAATTTCAATAAAAAAAAAAATTCCTTAATACTTCTTATGTCTATTTTTCATTAAACATCCCCAACAACCATGACTCTATGTTAATGGCTAAAATGTGTTTCTTCGGTTACATTAATTTAAATGTCCTAATTCTATCATCCACTAATGGATTTGTCTTATAATTCCTTCAATAAGTGCCATAAATTAGCTCCTTGTCTAATTATATTCTCATCAATTCCTATATTGAATCTCATACCCGAAACATTACAACAACATTTGTATCAATCAACAGTAGCCCTTTCGATGCAACCGATGCGATTAAGTACCTGAAGAAGAACAATAAAAAAAAAAAAATATTAAGTATACGCCAGAGTGTACCACATAATTTGTGCACTCTATCATACTGACCACATCTCAAATACAAAACTTATTTTGAATTTATTACTTAAGGCTAAAATAACTCTATAAATTTCTTAATTTATTACACCGTACACATTGAAAAATGGCCAACACACACTCACAGTCACAGAGTATTTGAGAGTGTAAAAGGCGAGTGTGTCGAGGGAGGGTGAGCTTAATTTGACCATTTAGAAAATCCACAAAAACCGATCTGAGATTTACGATTCACCTATGACATTCAAAAAGCAAGGTTTATATGACTGCTTAGTGCTGTCCAAAAACACCTTTATCCTTTACATGCACACATACATACATACATATATGAGAAGACTATAAATGTATGTATGTATGTAGTTAGAAAAAAGAACTGTTTCCCATTTATCAAATGAACAAGGTCGTAAATATTTACGCACGACATCGAATATCCTTTTCATTGTAAATTTTATTGTTGGCCCGCATCTTTTGGATGTCGTTGCTAGCCGGTAACTTTTATACTTTTTGTTGTTGTTTTTTATTTTATTTATTCCAAAATAATCTGCAACAGTCAAAGCTTATTATGAGTACCAACTTTAATTTTGTTCTTTTTATTTATTTATTTATTTTTTTTGTGTGCTAAGTAATAAATAGGATTTAATGTGATATCTTCGAATAAGTCTTTTCGAGTTAAGAAATGGGGAGGCCCAGATTTAGATACATTATTTTATTTTTATATTTTTAAAAAAATATAAAATACAAAGTATTTTATTTGAAACGTGAACGAGTATGAGTACGAGTATATGATTGCGGTTCGAAAAGTAAAAAAAAAGAAGAAGTGTAATAAAACCCGAAGAGAAATAAGTTTAGTTTCTGACACGGGTTTTTTTTTATTTATGGTTTGGTCCGCTATAAATAAAGTCCCCTAATCAGAGTCATTGAATTATTCTTTTCTTTTTTATTTTGCTTTTGTATTTACCTTTCTCAGTTTGCTGGAAAAATATAGAGTTCTTTTTGTTTTTGTATAATATTTCTTAATGTTTAAAATTTTATCGCAATTGAACAGATGAATGTTTAAAGAAGTCATATATATTTTTTTTTGACACATTTATTATTTTATGATATTGTGTTTTAGGTTTTTCATTAAATTTTACCTTATTCGCGAATCATATTACAAAATTTTTGGAACGGGTAATAACGTTCTTAAGAAAAAATTGAATTTAAATTGGAAATAAAGTGACCATTTAAGTCGAATCAATTATCAATTCGACTACCTACCTATATACAATTTTATTTTATTTTACATGGCTTATTTTGAATTGCTGATATTTCCTACGCCTTTGGTTTTTACGAGCAATAAGTTGACAATAAGTGTATATATGAAAAAATAAGAAGGAATACATTTGTTGTTTTAGAATTTTAAGTCGAGAAAAATTGTAGATTTTGAGCCTCATTTAAAGGTCGTTTTAAATTTTATAAATCGTATTTGAAGAATTAAACTGCATTTCGTCCAAAAAGATCAAAGAGATTTCTTTAAAATATATGTATATGCAATGTAAAAAATTTAATGTCTGATGTATAATGGTGACAGAATGGCAGGCAACTTTATAACTTTTTCTTAAAATTTGATCAGACGATTGAAATATAAGAATTTGACAACCAACTGACGTTCAAAAAATATTTTCTTTTCGGGTAGAACAAATTGTAAGGGAAAATTATGTTTTTGTACTGTCTTCCTCACAATTTTTCCATATTTTCTCACTTTTCAAACCTTCCCTGGACTACGACAAACATTTCAAAACCAAATCAGTTTTAGCGAGAAAAAACAAACAGAAGATTATTGTAACCCGAATATTTTGAAAATAAACAATGATTGTGACTTCTGGCTAGTATTATATGTATGTATATGTCTTGAACATTATTTGGTGGTAATATTTTCAGGAAATGCACACAATATACAACACACATGCACTTACACACTGTTGCTCTTATCTTATATTACACTGTTTACTTTATAATATAAAATTTAAAAACTGAAAATTGTTTTACCTCAATATTCGAAAAAAAAAATTCTTAGATGGGTAATTTTTGGAAATTGAAAGATAATACCTACAAAGCAAAGTAACTTTGAAAAGGTTTGAAAAATAAAACAAAATATTGAACATAAGCTAAATTTCTTCGAAAACACAATTTATGAAAGTCTAGCTTTTGCCCGCGGCTTTGTTCGCTTTAAATTCGTGGTAACACACCTTTCCTGATACGCTACTATAGACGATATTATGTCCTTTCATTTCGGGATAGAATGGAAAGATTCTGGGCATTGGACACACACAAACATGCTACATACAATAAATTGTCCATTTCTAAGTTCACCTCAGCCACCTTTAATGATTGTCCTTGCGCTTTGTTAATGGTCATAATAGCGAAACTAAGCTTAAGAGTAAATTGTAGCCTTTTAAAGTGGAACGATAGATCTGTGAAGCGACGACATCTCGTCCCATTACATATAATCTCGGGACATCCAAATTTCGCATAGACATGATGACTGTGGGACTCCTAGTTTTTATAGTTATCCAAAACCAAAGCGATTGTCTTATTCCTTAAAAGTCCAGGAATATTATAAATGTAAACTCAACGAAATAATTCAATCCGAAAACAACAACGGTAAAATTCAATTCGAAACCGAGTTTTTTTTGAATAACCAAAACAAAGCTAAACACGAATAGCCAAAAATCGCAAGCATTTAAATCAATGGGAATCAATCGTCAAATAAGTAGAGTACAAGTACCGTATGCACTGTGGTGTATGAAGAGCGGGCCGATGTCCGCATTTACATAAGTACAGATAGAGAGCACACAACGTTAGCGATTTCAAAAACATATCAGCGCCATCTGTCCAAATCCATGAGTAACACTTATTTTTTGCTTTTTACCTTGAAAATTGCGGAACGGTCCATACAAACTTCCACTCTTCTAATTTTAGAGAATTGGAGGTTGAAAAGAGACAAAAAGTAGCCTTTGTCACTTTCCATTCCTTCCACGTCAATTCGTCGCTCCGTTTTGCCGTGAAAGACAGACAGACAGACGAATGAAATTTTGAAACATACTGCACTTTAACCTTTCAATAGTTAAATATAAAATTATCTACACAAAAAATGTGAATTTGAAGTACAACTTTTGATAACATCCCTTAAGCCAACCTCAAAGATAACATCTTCAACACAATAATATTGTTTTGTATTGTTGATCATATTTTTTTTGCCTTTTTCCCTGTTTTATTCTTAAGGTGGACCAACTAAGTACAACGATTTTTCTCAAATTCTATCATCTGCACAAAAACTACCACAAATAGAATTTTTGAAATTGAATTCGTAGTTAACAAGATTAGCCCTTGTGCCTTAAAAGCAGAACAAACAATCGAGTAAGCAAATAAAACAAGGCTTTTGGTTTATGATGGAAGTTAAAATATGTGTCTTGAGTACAATGGTATGAAATTAAGACCTACATATTGGCAGTTATCATAAATATACATATGTATGTATTCAACCACGCCCCAACACCATTGAACACAAAGAAAGATGACGTTTCAGCAGAAATCAAATTATAATCCTTGGCTAATACCAATATATATATTTATTGAATTTGGTATATACTTCGAATTCATTGTTGGACAATAATTTTAACAGGCTTTTATTGTCCTCTTATTCTTCTTTGAAGGGAACGATTTTATTCGATTATATAAGTTGAGTTATTAATTCATTTTTAAATAGAAATCTACTTTCATTAGAATTAACAAAGAAATTCATCACAAAGAAAAAAGAGAATGATTTGACATCAACTTTCAGGTGGCACAGGCAGAGGTTGAACGCAGACCTTTGGTATGACAGTCCTATACACTAACCATCACTAACAGCCACGGGTAAGTACTACACATTTGACATTTCACAATAACTGAATTTTTTTGAACATTTAATTTTTGGAAATAAAATTTCATCTTCATTTTCAAAAATTAGAGTTTAAGGAAAAAAAATTCTATTTTACTTTAGATTCTTTTGGAGCGATTCATTTTAACGTTTCATATTTCATCTTGTTTTCACTTATTTTCAAAAAAAAGTCAATGTTTTTGAAACAGTATCCGCCTAATCTCACTTACGAGTGCGAGCGACTTAAATAACACAACATAAAAATAAAAATAAAATTTCTCACTTTTGCTGTCAAAACTCTGAAAATAAAAATTTCTCAATTAGTATATTTACGACTTAATTGCGAGACTAGCGTAAAATTTCGGTCTAAATATGTATTTAGTCTCGTCACATTCTCGTCTTGAATATCGACTTTGATACGATAAAACAGGCTGAAAAATTGGTGCTGTATGATTGGGCTCGATTTTGACCAAAAAAAATATATTATAGTGTCTATAATAACTTACTTACTTAGGTCCTCAGACCTACGAATTCCAACATTGCCTGGCTAGCAATGCAGTCATTACCTTTTCGAAGCGTGTGTCCAATCCACTGCCACTTGCGCCTTCGTATAATGGTGTCGATGGGTTCCTGACCTGTCCGTCTATGTATAGATCCTCGTTGGAGATACGATTAGGACAGAAAACCCTTAAGCTGTTTCGAAGACGCCTATTAACGAAGGTTTGCAGTTTCCTGTTCCTTGTTATTTTCCAGGTGCTGCATCTATATAGCAGAACTGATTTGACGTTAGAGTTCAACAGTAGTAGCTTTGTGTTCAAACTGAGAGATTTGTTCCTCCAAACATTGGACAACATCCCGCGTGTCTATGCAGTATAGAAAAACTTTACTTGTTGAGACACCTCGAGACCTACATATGTGTCTAATCAATCTGTAATCTATCCAGCATTCCGTATAATATAGTGGCATCATCGGTCAATTTTTATAAAAATGACATAGTTAACCTCATTGGCATTTTGCTAAAAGTTTGATAACATTTTAAGGACATACTCAAAATTCTTCTTGAAGATTTTGGAATCATAAAAAAGGGAAAAACTGGTCTTTCCTAACCTGTTTTCAATAAAACATGACACCAGGCAATTATATAGGAAAGAAATCAAGCCTAGTTGACATACTTAGGGACAATCACTTTGGAAGAGCTCAAGTCCGACATTTGACAAATAAGGACCCTATTATTGTACCAGATCTTTGGAAGAGCTCAAGTCCGACATTTGACAAATAAGGACCCTATTATTGTACCAGATCATCATAAGTAGAACCGACTGACAGACTTCTGGAGTGGGCATTTGAATAATACGCAATTCCATATATTATGTAGATCTCAAATAAATTTGAAACACATCGTTTTCTACCTACTTTCTCGTTTGCAATAATACTTATATTATCACGCTATAAAGCCATCCACTTTTTTATTAAGAACTCTTAAGTTGCAAGCAACTTTAATATTGAAATCAAGTTTATACATACTTATATGAATCTGAAGTTCAGTCAAGTAACGTTCTATTGAAAGAATAAAACTACTCTCTTTATTAAGGCACATAAGTGAGCATAACATTGACAACATTAACGATTAAGGAGTATTCTATATTGTCAAATAACTACACAATATCACACACTCATATACACTCTATGTAATCCTAAAAAAAAAATTCCAACACTTTAAAAGCCAAATCCTTTTTCAAAGTATTCTAATGGTTGACTCAACTTTTTAAACTGAAGAAGAGATATCTTTTTTTCAAAAAAAAAAAGTAAAACACAAAATACCCACTTTACACCTCCACAAAATGTTCAGCAGTTTAAAAAACATTTTTTTAGGCCTTTTCTTTGCTTGGAAAATTTAAACCGATGTATGTATGAAATGTTTGTGTATGTAAGTCAAGCCAATAAAAATAAATCTCAAACATTTAGAAAAACGATGAAGAAAAAAAAAAAAAAACTCTAAGATGCTATTATCAAACTTTTACAACAGATGTTGTGAAAATAAAGTTTTCTTTTTTCGATAATACACATTTATTCAATGTTGTTCGCAAAAGCAACTTCAACCAGCATCAGCAGAGAAACTTGTGCAAAATCTACTCCTATACTCCTAGTCCTATACTCAATACTCGTACTCACATCTTTCCATGGGGCCTTAATATAGTGGGAACTACTCGTAGTACTTATGCACGATGAAAGAAAATATACTATAAGTAAAATCGAAAGAGAGAGTGAGAGAGCGGTATAAAGAAAAAAAAACAAGTACAAAACTTCCTCTTCGTTGAAATTAACCATAAAAATCTTTTTGATAAAGTTGCAAAATAAACAAAAAGTTAAAAATTGGATCAAGATACATTGTTGTATGCGGATGCGGATGTTAAGCGAAACGCGCTAAGAAGAACTTCATGTTTTCAGATACTCGTACTTTAAGATACATTTAACTAACTGAGATTGTTAACGACTCAACTGTGATGGGAATCTGGTGCATTTAAGACTTTTAATCTGTAAGTCGTTTAGCGGAAGAAATGAATTACCTACAAACTTTTTCACAGCATCTTTATAAATATTTCTTATAAATACATATTAATAAAGTCTTTCATAAATCTTTTGAAATAATCAATAAATCTATTTAAGTAGGCTAAAAATAAATTTTGTTAAAGAATGAATCACAAAAGCGGATTGGGCGATTCAGTTTTATTATTTAAGCATTATGAGATTCTTTCTGCTTTGTATGGGAATTGGGAATAATTAAACAACATACAATACCTCTCCTAACATCATCACTAATGACAAATAATTTCACTTTTTTTTTGAATAAGCAAGGGCCTTTTCGACAATCACACATTTTTTTTTCATCAAAACCAAATAATCACAATACTTCAGGTTGACCGATTAAAATATTGATTCACTTGATTACTGACTTACTGACCTAATGATGTACTGACTTACTAACTTACTAACTTAGTAACTTAGTAATTTAGTAACTTAGTAACTTAGTAACTTAGTAACTTAGTAACTTAGTAACTTAGTAACTTAGTAACTTAGTAACTTAGTAACTTAGTAACTTAGTAACTTAGTAACTTAGTAACTTAGTAACTTAGTAACTTAGTAACTTAGTAATTTAGTAACTTAGTAACTTAGTAACTTAGTAACTTAGTAACTTAGTAACTTAGTAACTTAGTAACTTAGTAACTTAGTAATTTAGTAACTTAGTAACTTAGTAACTTAGTAACTTAGTAACTTAGTAACTTAGTAACTTAGTAACTTAGTAACTTAGTAACTTAGTAACTTAGTAACTTAGTAACTTAGTAACTTAGTAATTTAGTAACTTAGTAACTTAGTAACTTAGTAACTTAGTAACTTAGTAACTTAGTAACTTAGTAACTTAGTAACTTAGTAACTTAGTAACTTAGTAACTTAGTAACTTAGTAACTTAGTAACTTAGTAAATTAGTAACTTAGTAACTTAGTAACTTAGTAACTTAGTAACTTAGTAACTTATTAACTTAGTAACTTAGAAACTTAGAAACTTAGTAACTTAGTAACTTAGTAACTTAGTAACTTAGTAACTTAGTAACTTAGTAACTTAGTAACTTAGTAACTTAGTAACTTAGTAACTTAGTAACTTAGTAACTTAGTAGCTTAGTAACTTAGTAACTTAGTAACTTAGTAACTTAGTAACTTAGTAACTTAGTAACTTAGTAACTTAGTAACTTAGTAATTTAGTAACTTAGTACCTTAGTAACTTAGTAACTTAGTAACTTAGTAACTTAGTAATTTAGTAACTTAGTACCTTAGTAACTTAGTAACTTAGTAACTTAGTAACTTAGTAACTTAGTAACTTAGTAACCTAGTAATTTAGTAACTTAGTAACTTAGTAACTTAGTAACTTAGTAACTTAGTAACTTAGTAACTTAGTAACTTAGTAACTTAGTAACTTAGTAACTTAGTAACTTAGTAACTTAGTAACTTAGTAACTTAATAACTTAGTAACTTAGTAACTTAGTAATGTAGTAACTTACTAACATTAGCTATCGTATTTATAAAATTATTTTCTTCTAAGCCGTTCTTACATGAGTAAAGTTCCAAAATTTGAAGATCAAATATTAAATTTGTGTGAAGTTAGAATTCCTTAAACTTACTATGGTCGTAATTTCATGACTCTCCACCAACCTTTATTTCTACCTAGCCGCCTCTGGAGTTATGGATTTGAAGGCTCGTCAGGATAGTGAATCTTGTTTTTCTCCCAAAGAATCTTGCCTCTATATTTTTTATGAATTTACGAAGTTGAAAATGCTAAAGATCATTTCAATTTGAATTTAATACTTTCTCTAAGGATCTAAACATAAATATACTGTTTAAAAAACTCGATCCAAATTCAAATTCTTCCTTTTCAATTCAAATACTCAACTTTGGTTCAAATAAATGCAAACAATGGAATACAATAATTCTAAGATGTCTTACTCACTTCTTTAAAGGTCATTCTCTAAGATTTCCAAATGTCAGACAAGAGATTTCAATTTCAAAGCTCCTGTCACAATTAGTATAATTAAACTAGATACAAATTAAAAAAGAAGAACTAAACCTCAAGCTTGAAAGAAGACAATAATTCAAGATCATATCTCTTCAATTCTATCTACAGAATATCCTTGAATTTATACATTTATGTAAATTTTAACATATTATGTGCAAGTGTATGTATATACGTATGCAATCCCGTATACTACATATCTCAAAACCAAAAGAATCTCTGGTTTGACGTTTGTCCTTTGGATAACATTGTTGTTGAGAATGGTCAGTAGTAGTCGTTCACCTAGTGACCTCAAGTCGCACATGTAAGTGTACTTTATTTTTAAAATATGCATCCCTAGTTAAAGTTTAAATAATTAAGCTTTTTTTCCCTTCGGGATATTCCAATTCCAACTAAGGAAATAAAAATATCCCCTCAAAATGGGATATTTTTATGCGCATGAATGAAAAAAACTTGTGTGAACTGTCAAAATCAAAGGGGAAATTTAAACTCTCATCGGAAAATGGATATTTTTCCTTCCCCTCTCAATAAGGCTGAATAAGTTAAGCTCTACTCAACACTCGCAAAGCTTTTTCTTAAACTTAATTTATCATAAATTGAATCTACTTAACTGATTGTAAATATGATGATGGTTGGAATATTTCCTTCAACTTTAAATAGACTTGGGTGCGGTGCACGCAAATACACGCACAACCGGCAAATCTAGAGCACAAATATTTATTTCAATTCAGCTCGATTTGATTGATTCACTATTTATATTTTAAGTTTAATAAATGAGTTCATGATTATGTCTACATTCGTACTTATTATGGAAAAGTCATTCCCTTAACGTATGAGTATGACGTGGACAGCAGTTCATGGAAATTCAGAGTCTAGTGGTTTTACCCTTAATCATCAAAAGGCTGTCGTCACTGTCTTAAGCTACGTAATCGAGAAAAATTGCTTTCCACACAAACAGACAAAAGTTCAAACCAAACAAAAGATTTTATGTCATAAAAATAGTGGTTAGGTGTCTGATAGGTTTCTTCTGAAGGACGAGAGAGATTTGTCGTTTGAAGATGGTCGGACTCAAGGTGATACCTTGGTTGACAAATCCATCAATACGAGCAGATAGAATTTTTATTGGAATCTTCTAATGATGCTTATTATTTAAAACCATCTTCCGTCTTGAATGTCAAATAGGTGGGGCCGAAGTCAATACTTATCGATTTGGTGGAATAAAAATAAGTAGAAATTATATTCACAAAATATGTCCCTTAATTCTTAAGCCACTTTGGATCTTTAAGTTATAACCTTAGATTGTTGTGGTTTCAATCATTCCTAATAGATGAAACACAATATAATGGAATGGTACTCTGTGGCGTATACTTATTTTTTAAATTTTATTTTCTCAATGGGTACCTTATTTTTTATTTTTTTAACAATATTTGTATTTCAAAGGATTTGGATGTCCTCTTGGAAATATACTTTAATACTGTGTTTTATTCTATATCTTGTAGATACAGTTTGGATCTCCTTAGTAGATTAGTTTTGAAAGGTATGTTTCTCGTTGACATTTTTCGTTTAAGACTATAATGTTTACATGTTTTTTTGTGTTCTTAAAATGTGACCACATAATCATATAGGAAGCAAAAGTTAAACCGTTTTTTGGAATTAAGGAGAAAGATGTGAATTTATGATTTAATTCATTAAACATTTTATTGAAAGTTAAATTTAACAAAAATTGCAACGTAGATCAGAGTTTGTTATGTAAGAAGTCATTTTTTTAAAGAGGTTTAATTTTTTTTTAATAAGTTATGTTGAACTTGTGTACAGTTCAACTTAAATTTATTACAATTTTCATGATAATTCATCACTTTAAGGGTTATAATTAAAATATTTCATTAAATTAATATCTATAAATTAAACTCAATATTAAATTTGAAACGTTTAAAAAGCTATCAATTTACATAATATTGTGATGGCTGAATGAAGTTTATAAATGGATTAATAATAATATTGAATTATTATTTTCAAAAAAAAAATAGCATACAACGGACATACTAATGCATAAGTTAAAATTAAATATTATTTAAGAATTTATAAAAT
This sequence comes from Scaeva pyrastri, assembly GCA_905146935.1. Taxonomy (NCBI): domain Eukaryota; kingdom Metazoa; phylum Arthropoda; class Insecta; order Diptera; family Syrphidae; genus Scaeva; species Scaeva pyrastri. The sequence continues at coordinate 56,448,441 of LR989929.1, forward strand.
TAGAGAATTTGGTTTTTAATTATTTTGGAAAACTATCACTTTTCAATTTATTGATTGACAACTTTATGTCTTTTTCTCTGAACGCATCCTTAAAGTAAATAACTAAACTGTCAATGTCAAAATAACCAATACAAACATTGTTTTCATTAAAGTCAAGTAAACGGTCACTACTCAACACGACGCACGTGGCAACGTTGCAAAACTGTGGCAAGGTATCAGGGGGAGTTAAATGATTCAAAAACAATTGATTGCAATCTTTTTAGTGTCAAATAATTGGTTATTGTTAAGCTAGAAGTTCTAGTCCCAGAAATAGATTCAATGAATGCAATCTTTGAATCAAAACCATAAAAGATTAAACTCAGAAAAGAATGTATTCTTTTACTTACTTGGTGTGAAAGATCGATATTTAAGTTATGAGTATTGGGGCATTTAATTAGTTTCCCCATAATTTCTGATCCTAATTAAATTTTGGCCTCATATTCAAATCTTGTCATATTTCCGGGATATTTTAAACTTAAACTGTCTAGTTTTTCAGAAAAAAATAAATAATTTAACAAAACTCTAATAGATTGCAAATACTTCTTCTTTAAATAAAAAAATAAATAAATAATTGTTTGAGAGAAACTCCCAGCAAAACTAAATTGTATATTTTCTAATGAATTCTTTACTAACAAAGTTTCAACAAAATAATTCTCCATTCCGTAACAAAATTTTTCAACAAAAACTACGGAAATAGAATTTCTCAAAACAAAAATTGAAAACATTTCATTTATAAGAAAAGGATATTTTAAAGTAAATATCTATACTTTTCGTTTTTCTTCCGTTTCCGTTTTGAGTAGATCCTGGATATGCAGTCATTACGTTTAGCTATACTATAGCGTTGCATTTATATTTTTATCCAACTTTTGTGTTGGTTTTTGTACAGTTTCCCTTGAAAATTTACAAATTTATTCGATGTTTCTGTGAACAATAATAAATGGTTGGTTGTATTCCTTTAATATTTAAACATATGTACATTAAGGTGAGTGAAGTTAGCGATGGTGATGATGATGATAGAGCATCGAAAACTTGTAAGGGTCATTGAATAATAAATTGGTTTCTTTTAGGGATCATGATGGTGGTGGGAGTGGTATTCTAATTGGAATAATTTTGAAATGAATATTATTCTTAATAGAAATACAAAAATCTATAAATTTATAAAATGTTGGCATTTAATTAAAACTCATAAAAGAAAGTGTGTTTTTTTTTTAGAGTAAAGAAGCTGACTTTTGGTTGATGGAAAAACGATTAAAAACTGCTCGAAATCAGTGCTCAGTATGCCGATTACTTTTGTCCGTAAAATATACGAATTGTTTTCTGTTTTTTTTTTAAATAAATTTCAAGATAAATTGTCAAACCTTTTTGAACAGAAATGTCAATACAGTACAGTTTGAAATTCTCAACAATACTATCGAACACTAGACAACAACCATCGAAACTTTTCACGGTAACAATTTTATCTCGAATTCCATTTGCTGAACGATTCAAAAACTTTTTTTCAAGAGTCCTTTTCCAGAACCAGAAATTTGAAATTTCATAAAGCTTCCATACTTTTGCCATTTCCAGTGCCTTGTAGGAATTATCGTTTTTGACTCCCAATATTTTCTCATGAACTTTCCATGCGTTTTTTTATTTACATTTGGGAAGTAACATTTTATTCCTTTCCAGGTACGTGGAATATTTAAAACGAAAAAGGTAGTTTCATTCTTAATATGACAACTCAAACATTTTAAAGAACCTAAATCATAATTTCCTATGCAAATTTCGTATCTTAAATACTCATGCATGCAAATTCACTCATAATAATACACTTCCTTTTTTTCTCTTAGTTAATATCCTTAAACATGCCACTAAAGTACCGCATACAAACAAACATTCATTCCATCTATGTACCTGTCAAACACCGTACAACAACACTGCTCCTTCTATATTTGACATAAAAATTCTTTTATTTCAACTATAAAATAACTTTATGTGACATAAATTCAAATGAATGGAAGTAAGTTTGTTGCTTGCAAAAAAAAAACAAAAAAAAAAACAAAAATGTCGGTACTTTCCATCTAAATTGGGTTTTAAAAGAAGCAATTCCAGAGTTTTTAACTGCGAATTCTGTACTTCCGACGACGGTGTTCCTAATAAACAGCTCCTCTTACTCTGGAATTGGCATTCGCATTGACATTGCCATTGCCATTGGCATCGCTTTCGACATCATGCAGTGTCACATCACAGGACACACAGGACTTTTGTTATATTGGAAATCTCAGCTCTTGGAGCTCCTATTCTTAATGGCAATTACAATGTTGTTTTCTAACATTTTGTGATATTTTTGTATACATATACATACGACAGCAGATGTTTAGAGGGAAAAATCTCATTTTGTATTTATTACCAGGAGTGACACCATCTATCCACAGACGTTCCTTATTTTTTTTTTTTTTTGTCCATTTAATGGTGTCCATGTGTTAAATGATTTTTAATGCCGTTTAGAGGATGAAAAGTTTGTTCAATTTTTTCTGTTTGGTTCTTCCTTAGGTGGGTGTTATGTATTTTTGATCTACTTTAAAGATTCTCGGGAATAAGAAGACATTTAATTATTTTTTGTTTGTTTGTTTTTTTGGCACCTGGAAAGTGGAATATTTAAATCGTTCTTGGAAAAGCCGTTTATAAGACCGAGACTGGATTTTATGAATTTTCATAATAAGTCTGTCATAGGCTTATATTTTAAGCATCACTTCAAAAGGCCGTTTGTATTCTAGACAAAACTGAGTTGCAAATAGAAAATGAGGGTTTAGAAACGTCTGCATTTTGAAGATAAGAGTCTACTTTATACCCAATCGACGTCTGTACTTAATCAGGCAAAAGTAGATCAAAGTCTAGTCTTCAAGTTAGCAGTCTCTTTTCTTGACTCGTAATCAAAGACACGCTTTTTGAAATGTCCTGATAAGTCAATTTTTCAATTCGAAAAATTGTAATACAAACTGTTCAATCGTTAATCTATTCATTCTCTCAAAAACGAAGGAAATAAAAATGGCACCAGGGGCGTATACCTACTTTAAAAAAAATGTTTTGTTTCTTGTTTAATTTGTATTACATTTGTTTAAAGTTTAAGACGCCTATAATATCAGTTTTTGTGTTTTAAGTTCAATGTAAAGTAATTGAACATTTAAAGGTTCTAGCACATTTTTTCGGTTAGACCGAAAAATTAAAAAATTCCAAAATGATATTTAAACGATAACCCACCTGCGGGTAAATCTCAACTAACAAATATACATTATATTACTATAAAAAATCATGTTTAAAAAAATAATATAGGTGAAACATGAAAACGATAATTTTTTCCTCCAAATTGTTTACCATGTTTAATATCACACTTGACAGTGACAACTAAAATGTTCAAAAAGAAAAAAAAAAAAAAAAACAACAAGAACTGTTGATATGATGATTGATTGATAGCTTTGATATATAAAAACAATTTGCTAACGCATTCAATTGGCATTTACGCATAATCAATCACATCTCAATCAAAATAGCAGCATGCTGTTCGGATTTAACATTAAAAATGTCTTTTTCAATTATTCCACTTGATTGGATGAGGGTCGAAAGATTGTGTTTGTCTGTGTGCGTGTGTGTGTGTAAGCGTGAGTGTTAGTTTAATGTTCTTATTCTATATCGCCTCCAAAATGGACAAAATGACGACAAGGACAACAAGCACGACCGACGGAACGCGACGGACGAAGGCGATGACGATGACGACGACGTGACGTTAAGTGTATCCCAGTAATCTCTTCTTCCTTTGAACTTCCACTTTTATTTGACCTTTTCTATTAAAAAGTTTTTTTTTTTTTTGTCAATCTAAAATAGAACTTTTTTGAAAGTGAAAAGAAAATGTTTATTTAAAAAAAAAATACTAAATTAAAGAAAGTAAACTGTGTGTGTGAGTGTGTGTTTTGTTTGTGTTTGATTTTTTAATGAAGTTGTTTTAGATTGTATTGATTTTAATTCCAAGTTCTTCTTTTACGATAAAAGGTGTCCTGAAATTTGAGAGGGATTTTGTAACAAAGTCTTGGCAACCCTTAACAGAACTCGCTGACAGCTGTCAATTCAGTTTGGGGTTAATAATAAATTGTGAATTAAAGACTGCTTCCATTCCAAAGATGTACATAAAGCTTCCCTGGTATTAGTTGGATTAATTATTTGCGGTTCCTGATAAATTTTTAAGGGCCCTGAAGTTAAAGGCAATTTCATTCTCGGCCCTGGTTTTGGTCGAGATCTCGTATAAATTTATTTTCAACTCGAACTGGATTTCAAATCTCTGAACTCTGTCTCCACAAACAGTCTTCAACTGGCCAACCATAGATAAGTTCATTAATAGGTGTCGTAGGTGAATACTGTCTAATAGGGAAGCACAAAATTTGACGTATTCTCATACGTTTCTTATACGAACTGCATCGACGGGGAAAAGAAACTATTTCTTAACTTCTCTGTATCTGCCCTATTCTATTTCAAAACCGAAGGATTCACCTGGAAGAACTCTACTACAGTTATCCAAATGATCTCAGGCTAATATGCCTTCTAAACTTCGTAACAACCTCAAATTAGTTTCATTTAGTTCAGAACAAAGTCTGTACAATTTCTGGAAATATACATATCTCAGCTCTCTCAAAGTCTTCCCCAGTTGTGCTGATTGATGTTCAGTTGTTTTCGACTGTTGTTCACCAAGTACTTTTAGGTCAGCCCACTTGTCTGCTTTCCTGTGTGAGTGGGTTCCATTGAATCGCTTGGCCAACAAAGCATCCATCAATTTTTCGAAGCCTATGGCCAATCCACTGCCACTATCGTCTTCACTTAGTATAGAATCTTATAAGTTCCTGAACTTTTCTCTCATGGAGTTCGATATTGGAGATACTATTTTGCCAGATAATTCTCAAGGTATTTCGAAGACATCTATTAACGAACGTTCGTAGTTTTCCTATGACAGTGTATATGTGCTACAGACCAAATTAAAATTGCTGCAGTCTTTGCTTTCCTGATTCTGTTGCTTATGGCGTCAAGTTCAGTTGGAAATCCTCTGCCATCTCTACCACGGTCAATCTAAAAGTGTGACAATCTAACACCATTTGAAGACTTCTTAACAGTTCGATCCATTTGTATCATAATTATCATTATTTTCCTTCACACGACGACGATCGACGACGTTGAATTTAATTTCATTTCATCGTTTTATAACTCATAAAAGTACAAGAGCCTAATAAAAAAATTACCATTACATTAATTTGGTCATCACTCATAATCACTAATCTCTCGCTTTCTCTCACTCTCTCTCTATTACGATTCTGTATTATAATTTTTATTGAATAAGGAACTTATATCCTTTTGACCTTTTCTTTGCGTCTCTTATTGTTATTACGACCATGGAATACTTTCTATGATAATTTCCTAATTAAGTATCTCATATAAGTAGTAGCCTTCTAATACCAAAAGAAGACATGGAACAAACAAAAATATATACTTGCTCTCATTATTATCACCATAATTCCACTTCAATCAAAGGACTCATAATATTCCCATATCCCACAAGATCTAGAGTATCTAAATACGAGTATATGTTTGTGTACTCGTAGGTTTGAGCTTTATATCCTTACATCTTGAATTCAGACATTTTATGACTTCTTAACACTGACGAGTGTTTCTTACATAAATCAAAGTTATTTGCAATTCAGCAAAAAAAAAAAAACACACACACAAAAAAAACCGAAAAACAAAAAGAAAATCACGTCAAGGACATAGCACTAAACATTAACTTACCCTATCCACCCATCTTATTATTTGTTTGCATCATCAAGACGATGGTGGTGGCAGGAGGGGCCGGAGAAATGGCAGAAAAAAAGTATCGAATCAGAAAAATTGATTATATTTTTATTTTTTGTGTTTGTGTGTGTAAGTGTGAGTTGGTGTACATAACGTTCATTGTATATTATACACTTGTGCAGTACATTTTATGCATACATTATTTAAATAAGAATTTATATCCTTGTGCTTGATTGTACTTTAGTCTATTTGATTGAGGGTGTAATTTATCAAAGTTATAAAACACAATGATTGAATTATTCAAAAAAAAAAATGTTTATAGTTTGAGATTCTTAACGAAAAAATTATATTTGTTGCAGGGGTTTTACTTTAAATGAGAACGTTCAACGGGGCGTATGAGGACTTTAATTTGCTTTTTGCGTGAAAATGTTGTATTTTCTTATTTTTTTTGTATTTTTGATTTTAGCAAAACGAGAAGGTGTTTAGTTTGCAATACTTATGACTGTAGAACTTCTTACTTTGCTTTAATTAATTAGCATTACTATGAAAATTGATTTAACCGTCATGATACTCTAAATTTTTTTCTCTTTAATTAAAAGTTCCTTGCAACAAGGCCGTAGACAAAGACAATCTGAAAAGAGGGTGGACAAATGATTTTGGAAAATATCCTATTTTTACTACTTTACAATCGATACAAAGAAGAGGTTTTTGCATACTTGAATGAAATAGTGAAATATATTGAACAATCATTTCAGAATCAAGACAATATTAACTATTTCAAGAATTTAAGGCCACCTTAACAACAAGACTAACATTGTTGGTGTCAACATCCTCGATGTGCTTCGACAAGGCAATTTTTCACTTTGCACTTTGTAAATTTTTCGTCAATTTGCAAAGCATTCTGTTCCACAGAACTATAAAATCTCATAGGTGAAAAGTTGAAAGTCATAAGTTTTTGCAATGTTTATATTAATTTTGCAATTTGTGTTCCATATTTGTACGTTCTTTTGTGCAAAGAGCAAATTTAATATTGAAAAACTATTTCGTTCCACAAAATCCTACAATTCTAATTTTGCTTTGAGGAACACTTTGCAGAAGAAAGCAGCCTTTGCATTAAGTGCAAACTCTTTACAAATAGTGCAAAGACTTTGCAAACATTTTCTAAGTGCAAAGTAAACTTTGCAAAGAATATTTTGGAACAGAAACACTTATCTATTGCAAAAAATAATCAATTTGATAATTGCACAGTGAAAAGTTGATAAGTTTTTTGTGGAATAGGGCCCTGGACTGGCTCCACCTCAACCTGGATTTGGATGAAACAGCTTTATCCGTTACTGGCATTTAATAGCAACACAGACCTTACCAACATGTCTTAAATCCAGAAACCTTGACATATGTAACTTCGGAGCTGCTATGGCTATGATAATTCTGACATACGAGTATAGATAAGGGTGCTTAGTAAAAATCATTCCGACCACTTTGAGAAGAAAGTCTGACCCCATATTAATCTACATTAGAGGCACACTATGCTAGGCAAGTCACCTAGCTCGCATAAGCCATCCAAATTGCAAGCTCTTTGGCAGTAAATTTTATGAAAGATGAGATGACAACTTCGCAAATGTTGCTTTCGCATCGCAGTGCGTTGCGTTTATGAAAACCCAGGTTTGTCGATTTCTCTATGATCTTTGTAATCAGACATTTTGCATATAAAAAAAGATTTTGAGGCTTTTAAGATTCAGATAGCATAAGAACTCAAACAGGTCAATCTACCTTGAATGGATCCTTAAAATGCATCGGAAAGATGAGTATTTTCAAAATTATCATCTTCAGTGATAACTTATAAAGCATATTTTTCGCTCGGAAAATCCAAGAATGTCTGTTGAAAAGCCTATAATATCCTTTACAAGTCACTGTTTGTAATCCTTGCACTTATCATACTTTTTAAATGAAAAAATTGAAGTATTTAAAAAAATGTAAGCTTGGTTACAACTTTGCCTCTAAAAACTTAATTGTTTTTTGCAAACACTTTGAAAAATTAAAGCATAAATCATAAAATTACAAAAACAAAATCAAAACGATATAACATTTGATATCACTTTCCAATTCATATGCCATGTATTTTAAGAACAACGAGAAATTAATTCCCATAAAATATAATCATAGGTCCTTCGAATACGTGTTGTTTTTGAAGGAAAAATAAATTTCCGAAAAACAAATTCCTTTGGGTTTTCACTTGATTCCATTGCGCTGTCATACTCATACATCAGATGGTCATATGGCCTAAGCGGGAGCCCTTGAAGGCTCTCGTTCACATGCATCAGCCCAGCGAGCGCCGTTCACAAACTGACATTGCCAAAATCTTTGCTCATTTATTGAGAGATTATTATTGCTTTGTTGTATTACATACAAACAAATATGTACATATGTGTATGCGAGTTGGTGCACATGACACCCATTATTTATCATTAGACAATAAGAAGATGATAATAATGTTGAAGCGGTTGCTAATTTACAAAAGACGAATCTCTAAGGGTAGTAATAAAATACTTATGGTATCAATGATGTCGAAAGAGTTGCACAATAGTATTAAATACTTTCATGTCTTTTTTTTTAAACTAAGAAAAGTATTAGATTTCGAGACTTTAGCTGTCAAAATATTTGAAAAAAAACACTAGATTTAAAATTTAAAAAAAATTGGGCTTAAGAAGAATATACTATTCAAAATGCACATAACATTGAACTCTAATCCGCAAATATGTATGTTTAATTATGAAGAAGAGACATTGCATCTTAGCGGCTAAGGCTATTAGATGATACACCAAAAGAAATAAAAGAAAGCGAAAACAATAGAAGAAGAACACATGATATCTACAGCCTACTAAATGGTTCTCCATTGTCATAACAAAACCAAGATGAGGGGGGGTTCAAGTGACGTGGTCATGTTCCGAAACCGCTTCTTTAAGCTTAAACTAAATATCGTTAGAATCGTCCTATTGCTACAAATGTATGTTTTCAACTGAGATGGCTTGACGACTTTTGTTCTCAAAGAACTATGGATCAATGTTGCCATCAGTCTAAGATTCTCATCAATGCAATCAGTAACTTTTTCTGAACACATTTCATTCACTGGTGGATTTTTTTGGAGTTGCAGACATTAATTAAGCAAATTTTCTTATGTATCCAGAAGTGGACCTTGACGCTGAATATGACTTATTGACAAATCAAAGTACAAAAAACTTATTTTTAAATATCCTTGAAGTCTATCCTTATTATCCTTAAAAGTTTTTGCAAGACATGATTGGTGAATAAATAACAGCCAGCTTGAAAGATGCCGCTTCAACATTATGACCGCAATCACTTGTCAAAGTTAAGAAATAATACTGGTACAAGAAACTTGAGATAGGTATTTGTTTTCATTTCCATTTCTCAAAATATTTCTTTATATTATAGTCATACGAATTATTTTTATAAATAAACTACCTTTATTTTATACTTAGTCAAAAACTATAGATTGGAAATCTAATTTGCTGTTAATTTAGATTCAATGAATGTTTTAAAAAAATATCTTGTTTTTATGAATATTTTCAATTAAATTTTTGAATAAAAGTTCCACCTAGAATAACATGAATGGTATAGGACAATTCCAGTCTCTATTCTGGACAACTAGATTGACACTTTTTTTTTCATCATTGTAATGGTTTAATCAAATGTATCCACTTTTCGTATACAATAATCAAAAATAAACTACACACAAATTTATTTTTTATTTATTTGTCATTTTTGTCACTAAATTTGTTTAAGTCATTCACAACAAAAATAATTTTTAATAAAAATAGAATCTTTTATCCTGTTGAAAAACTATAGGATGGATATTTTTTTAACATAAGCTTACCTATGGCTTATGTTTCATATTCATGAACAACATATCAATTTGTGTTTTCATGTTTTTTAATTTAAATTTAATTTATTTCATACTAAAATCTATAAAAATATGTACATATGGTAATTTAATTTTGTATGTAGAAAACTAAAATAAAATGTTATTCAACTTTTTTATATCTATGGAATATTTCCAAAAAAAAAATTAAATCATATTTTGATATTTTAAAATTTGTAAAAGAGTGATTTTGAAGATTCCTTTTTTTTGTAGGTTCATGTAAATGTATATATACATACATGCATTTTTATTTAATTTTGTTAGTATGATGGCTATCCGAAATAACCATTATTTTTGATATTATTAGCTTTGCAAACACTATTCTAAGCTTAAATTGTTTCAAGTAGACTTGAAAACGTAGAATACAATGGCACTAAAAACTAATTTGATCTTCAGGATTAAATTCACGAATAAATGAAATGCTGAATTTGACACATGCCCTCTATTATGTTGTCTTTGAGGGCCGCGGTTGTTTGTGGCTTATTCGCTTAGACCTAGGACTTAAGAAAGCCTGACAAGGAAACGAGGGTCAAATCACACGATCTTGGTGGCCAATTCACGTCGCTTCTGCAAGAGATATTTATGGCATGAAACCGCTCGTGCAGAATAACGATTGTGTCTTGAACTGTGTGGCATGTAGTGGCATCCTGTTTTCACCATATGTTTTCGGTGTCCACATCATCCAATTCAGACCACAAGAAGTTAGTGGTCATCGATCTATAGCTATCGCCGTTGACGACCTGGCCAGCATCATTACCGGACCGAAGACGCCTCCAGCCCAAAATCAACACCAAACAGTAACTTTATTTGGATGCATTGGCAACTCGAAAATCTCGCGTGGATTGGTGTCGTCTCATATCCGGCAATTTGGCAAAAATTGGCCTCATCGCTAAAGATGATTTTTCGACAAAAATTGGGATCAAACGGAATACCCATTTTGATAATAAAGTTTCATCAGTTGCACGTGTTCCTCGAAGCTATGTAACTTTCCATGATGATTTGTCTTTAGTGACTGATTAAAAAACTAAATTTTATCAGAAAGTAAAAGAAACAATATCTCTATAGGAAACCCCTTTAGTTTAAACGACAATGTTAAAAAATTATAAAAATACTAAATCGAAGTTCAAAGGACTCACAGATCTACCACGAACTACATATTAAATTGAATCCGCCCTAATGATTTTGCTGTTAACTTTTATAAGAACGTAAATACATAAATACAAAAAAAAACTCTCATTTCAATAATATTTGAGGCGACAGCACTGTTTTAGTAGTAATTGATTGGCCAAAGATTAAGCATGATGATGATGATGTGACTTTTGTAGGAAATAACTTACTGAAGAGGGCTTTTGTTAAGTGAAATTAATAATATTGTTTCGAAAACGTTAGCTGCTGAGGTTTTATGGGAAATATATTTAAGTAATTTTATCAACAACAACAACAACAACAAAAATAAGCAAAAACACATACACATTATTTTAGGCCTTAGAAAAGTCAAATTGAGTTAGATAAACTATTATCTTTTGGATATGGGTAATATAAATTACAGATAAAAAAAAGTCACTGTCATTGTATGTTTATTAATTTTTATGATTTCGCAACGTTAAGTTATTATTTTTTGATTTACCTATCAGGATTTTTGGATTAGATATATCTACCGAATTCAGTTTTAATGAATTCTCTAGACAGTTAAGAAAAAAAAAATTACACTCAAGTATAGTTATATATACAAAATAGGTATTTTTTTTTCAAAATTAGATAAATAAGATATTTTAAATATTTCCAAAACCGTTTTTATGAGACTAAAGGTTTTTTTAAATTTATTTTATTCTGAATTTTATGTTTTTAGAATGTACGTATCTTGAGATTGAGGGACACCAGATGTGTCACATAACTAATGAAGGTCACAAGTTTTTACATATTTTATTTTCCTTGATAGTTTTGAAGGTCACATTTTTTTTCATCGAAAAAACACTTCTGGAATGACAATATGTTGTGTTTTTTTAAATCATATCATTGTGTTTTTTTTAAATCGTATCATTATTCGATTTAAAACTTAAGAAATATTCATGGGAAAGATTGGTTACAAAGTAAATTATGTGCATGGTTTGATATTGTATAGGTTTTAACAACATTTAAGTCCAAATATTTAAATCCTAAAATAACTTGCAAGCTAAGTCTTAAAATTATTGGTATTTACTCTTTTTAAAAAAAAGGCAATTTCTTAATTTAATTTTAAGGAAAAGGGTTTATACATAAGAAATCGAATTTTCTGAAATGTCTGTTTACCCATTGCAAAAAATGTCTATTATACAATAAAATACCGAAGTAAACGTTTTATTTGAACTTCTACTAATGAACTACTCAAAACCTTTAAAGTTAAAGTAACTAATTGAATCTAGCAGTCAAAATATTTAGCGCGGTTTAATATTTTAAAATAAATATTTTTTTTTTGTTAGGATCACAAGAATTTCGACATAATGGGTTATGTAAGTAATTACTTAAAGTAAAAAGTTTAAGCAATTACTAAGATTTAAGAAGAAGCTCCGATTTTAAGTATTTACTTTGTTTCGTATGCAAAAAAAATGGAAAAATTATTACTTGATTGCAAATACTATAAGTAATTACTGAATTCATCAAGTAAATACTTAAAATTTATCCAAAAACATAGTAAATACTTAGTTTTTTTTTAATATCTTGTTTACAAACCGTTATTCACAGGTAAAACAGTTAAGTATAATTTCTTTTTTTAAATTTTAAACATCCATCACCTTGGGCATTTAAGTCATTCTTAATTCGTTTCTTCAAGTGCAATGTAAAGTAATGGAAACTTAATAGCATACGAATTTTTGTATCACCTTGTATTTGTGCAAAAATTAAAAGAGTATTCTGTGTTCTTAAATACATCCCACCTACCATAAATTAAAAGAGCTAGAGCAGAAGTTCTAGAATTGTTATTTATTGATGAATATAAGAACGAAACGAATTTGCAACGTACTTCAAAAACGTACATATCTTTTTGAGATGGGCAGTAGCACCTCCCCTGGTTTCAGTGTAAAAACCTTTAAAATTAATAAAATGATACAAAATATAGTTATGATAATTAAAATGAATTTTCAAGTCGGTCAATAAGAAACTGAAAAATTTGCAGTATTTACTACAGACAAAAAGTATGTATACTACTAGTTTTTATGCATTTGGAAAAAAAAATTTACTACAAAAATGCATCCAAAAAAAGTTTGTACTATGATATGATTTTAGTGGTTACTCCATTTTTATGCATACCAAAATTAGCATTGACTTTGAAAATTTTCAGTAAAAGCATTTATTTTCTTTTATGCATACGACCCAATATATGTAGAAGCGCAAAGTAAATTTCATTACTAAATGCTTTTTAATTTTAATAAATTATTTCTTGAAGTTTTAAAGAATGCGATTTTGTTTTTATGAATTTGAAGGTTTTTTCCTCCTGGTTTTGAATAAAGATAATTTCTTAAAAAGAAAATAAATTTCTTTAAATATCAATCCTCCCTCTGGTACCAAATTGGCCATATTCAAACAATAATATAGAACGACCTGAAGTATGGTTAAAAAACAACTAGACAAATTGTACAACATGAATTACTTTTGATTAAAATGGCAGTATGGTCGGTCAAGGTTTTGCATTATATTAATTATAATTGGTTAGGAAATTATGTGTGTGGTTCAACTAATAAAAGTCATACTTTAAGTTCTAAACTGCAACTGTATTCTCATTTTCTAAAAAATAAAAGCTGATGCTTAACTTACAAAACCGTAGAATTATTTCAAAATCACACCAAGACCACATTTGAACTTTTTTATATTTTCCAATAAAGTTAAGTCAAACCTTCTAACTAAAAATTAAACTATTTTAGGTGTATTTTTTTATATTCATAAAATTCTTTCAGAGAATATTGTAACTAAAAAAAAATTTCTGTTACATTTAAAAATTACATTAAATAAAATTTTTTAAGTTATTTGGGTAAATATATTCCCACAGTTTCTTTATAATTTTAAATATACATTTCTATCCAGTAAAATATGAGAACAATTAAAAGATCCTATTATTAATAAAAACATTGTTTACCAACAAATCAAATTGAAGGAAGTCTATTTTGAAGGAACAATTTTTAGCATATCAGTATCAAAATTTTTAGCCTAGTTTATCCAATCCACATCTCATATAAACTTAATGAATCCTTCATGTCAATTACTTGTTGCGTGATAAAAATTTGAATAAAATAAAGAATTTTGATAATATATTTTCTAAAAACGTTAAAAAATTTGACTAGATACAGTTCTATGCTCGGCCCTAGTGATTTATCATTTTTCAAACTATTGCTTTCCACGTATCTATTTTTTCGAAAAGAATAACAATAACAATTTTGTCAGAGAATACATTAAAAAAAACTAAGCTGTAAAAAATTTCACAATAAAATGGACTTCAAACAGCGTTAAATTAATGTCAAAGAAAACCTCGAATACCTCGAAGCGGAAATCTTTTAAATCTTATACAAGTACAATCGGAGAGTTTTCTGATCCGAACGGACACCTCGCTAATGCTGACTATTTACAAATTTGTATTCGAATTGTAAAAACTAAATTCTAAATTCCAATTAAATGTCAATTGTTACTGAATAAGTTAAATAACATGGATTACACACCACACTATAATAATAATCAAGAACTGATCTGACATATTGCAACATATAATGACTATAGTGTAAACTGATCTTTTAAACCTTCTGAATTACAAATTTCAAACCGTAGCATAGAATTAGCTTTACTTACAATAAAATCAATATGATTGTTAAATTTTAGACAGGTGAAGTCAAAAATAACTTCAAGATCTTTTTAATACAAACTCTTTCCAAAATAATATCATCGATACAAGTGAAAGAGTGAAACAAGAATTTTGACATTTAGAAATATTTAGAATCAGTTTGTTTTTATGTAAAACATTTTTAAATCACCTGCAAACAAAAGACACTAGGTAGGTCATAAATAAAAACAAGGAAAAGAAGAGGGCCAAGATGACTTCCTTGAGGAACACCAGACGTAACGTTTATAGATTTGGAGATTGTTGAATCAATTTTAACATATTGAGTTCGATTTTCTAAACACGAATTAAACCAATTAAGAATTTTTGAGTTTTTGTATAGAAATTGTATGATCCACTCGGTCGAAAGCTTTCGCAAAATCAGTAAAGATAACATCTAACTTGATAAACTTTCTTAATATTCTTTAATATGAAGTTATTAAAAAGTGTTAGGTTTGTAAAAGTTGACCTACCCGATACAAAACGTTTTGAAATAATTCAAAATTTAACAATCAAAAGTTAAAGCAACATGATGGATAGAATTTATAAAATGTTGGAAAATCAGACTCATTTACAGACATTACAAAATAAATATTAAGTCTAATATTCTATTTAAACTATTTTTACAATGATTAACTTGAATTAAATCAAATGATGCAAAGGAATGTAATATTTCAGAAGCAAATTCATTTGTAACGTTAACAGGTATAAAATGTTGTTCAACTAAAGTAAATCATAATCCCAATTAACAGTTGACAAATTGAAATCACCTTATATAATAACACTAGAGGACCCGGCGAACTTTGTCCCGCCCCAATTAAGTTCAAACAGCACGCTTGGCTGTTAAATTGGACGATAAGTCATCAACTGGTGAAAGTTTGAAAAAAGTTCAACTGACAGTTTTTTTTAGAAAAAATAAAAAAAGCACAAAAAATTCTACCAAAAATTGGTAAAAAATGTTTTTTGACTCGAATATCTCGAAAGCGGGCAATGACATCGATCTCATTTTGTATTATTTTATACATAATACAACTTTTAAAATATGATACAATTTTGACAAATATCAAATTGTCAGTTAAAGTTAAATTTAACGAAAAGTGTCAAAATTGTTTTCGACTCAAATATCTTCCCAAAAAGCATTGATATTGACTTAAATGATAAAATGTTGACGAATATCAAAATGACATATTTTTTCCAATAAATAAAAAAACACAAAAAGTTCTAAAAACTATTGTTACAAGTTTTTTAAGTCTGATAATTTTTTTGTTAATAAAATTGATATCAATCAACATCAAACGTTAATTAAATTATATCAGGAATCCCAAGTTTTCAAGTTGTAATAAGAAGTTATCAGTGTGGATCGCACCAAGCCTCTTTTATTTTTAGAGCCACTACGTGCGACCTGCCCATGTTATCCCATTAAACTAACTTTACACATACTCGTATACGTGTACTCATACTCACGAACGCAGTTATCATTGTTATTATTATTATTGAGAGTATAACAACGAGTACGAGTATAAGTGTGTCATGCTTATTTGATTTCAATAATTATTATATTATTGCCTTAACTGAAACGCATCGATTTCTCTTTTCAATTGCATCTGTGCTAGTATACGAGCATTTATATTGTCAACAAAACGTGCATACACATTTGTGACGTGTGTGTGTTCGTGTGTGTGTGTGTGTTGTGCATAAAGGAATCCGTTTCAATTTATGAACAAAAAGAGATAAATTGTTTGCATTTCGCACAATACCATTATTTTGATTTACGCAAATGCACACAGCCTTTGCTATTTCAATCAATAATAAGTTACGTGTGTCTGTGTTGTCCTGATCGGCCACGTCCTTTATCTCCTCTGATGTCCTCGTCCATGGTATACTCCATTCCCATCCTTATGTGAATATTGGTAAATGGTGACTGTATTGAATATTAATGACATTTCAAGAGCCCCAAGGCAAAACAATACATATTATATTATTATGAATGATGAAGCTTGTAAATTATTATGTTTTGAAGACCTTTTTTGTCTATCGTTAAAAAAGAATGACTTGTTTTTAGTTTTCCAATTTGAATATTATAGAATTTTATGAGGTTAGAGAAGTAGTCACCCGGAAAAAATATCGTTATGATTTAATTTTACTCCTGATTCATGAATATGAAATACATGGTTTCATATGTTTTGTATTTTTTACAAAAAACGGGGATTTTAACGTCAAATTTTAGACATACATAGTTTTAATTATTCTTAAAGTTATTATGTAATTTAAAACGGTTCTTTAAAAGAAATCAATTTATTGGCATTGTGCATGTGTATGACTTGAAAAACTTTTCAGGAATGACCGTAAGACTGATAAAAATTTATTATCAAAATAGGTGTTCCACTTGATCATAATTTTGGTCGAAAAATCATCTTTAGCGATGAAGCCAATTTTTGCCAAATTGCCGGATATGAGACGACACCAATCCACGTGAGATTCTCGAGTTGCCAATGCATCCAAATAAAGTTACAGTTTGGTGTTGATTTTGGGCTGAAAGCGCGTCATCGATGCTGTTCTTCTTCGAAAATGATGCTGGCCAGGTCATCACCGTCAACGGCAATAGCTATAGGTCGATGACCATTAACTTCTTGTGATCTGAATTGGATGATATGGACACCGAAAATATATGGTTTAAACAGGATGCCGCAACATGCCACACAGCTCAAGACACAATCGATATTCTGCACTAAAGGTTTCATGGCATGGTATAATCTTGCCATTGCAGTGGACAAGAGGAAGACAAGTTTCAATTGCTTTTTGAACTTTTTTAGGTCATCGGTAGTTAAACAACAAAATTAATACATCGAACATAGTACACTCAGTTGTATGGTATCCGAGTTTGAGGTTTTTTCCCAACTTAAAAATGTAGAAAGGTTTCTTAGGTACTTATTAAAATGCATTTTTAGTTTTTAAACAACAAAAACACCACTATTTTAAAGGTCCCTAAGGCTGCACTTCAACTATATTATGAAAGTGATGAAGATGGATGGAATAATACTAACTTAACAAGTCCTTCAGGACGTGATATAATCTCCTTAGAAAATTGGAGGAGCCAGCTCTTCGTGTAAAAGATTTTTTTTTTCTTTAACCGTCATGAATCCTGCTGAGTAAAGTGAACATTCAGTACAATTTTTTAAATCTGGTTTTATTAAAATTTTTATCAGTACAGTAAAAAGTATTGACATTTATTAATGACAGTTCATTTATTTGCTAAATTGCCACATTGATTAACTTCAAAGTTATAGAAAAAAAATTATTAAAAAATTGAAATAAATTGCTAACGATAGGCTACTTGAAACATAATTTCCTTAATATTGAAAGTTAATTCACTCTTCACTGCAAAATAAAGGGGGTGGGGGTAAGTAAACCATACAGTTTTTAAGGAAAAGGACAGGAAACGGACCATTTTTTTGAATCCACAAATCTTATCATATAATATTCTGCTGTTCATGGTCCTTATGAGTACTCACATGTGCATTCTTGAGTGTTTAGCAAAAGGAGTCTCGACCTCTTAACTGTATTCTGGTAAATTCTTAAGAAGAGAAAAATCTAGGAGAAGCTATTATTTTGCAAAAAAAATCAATTACGTTTCCAGATTTTTCAAAAATCATTAATCGAACTGAGCTTAAAAAATGCGCTTATTGGTTCAGTTATGAATGCCAAAACTTTAATAGAACCTGGATAGGAAGATTTAAAGTACCTTTTGTCACACATTTTTAAGAACAGGGCAGAACGACGTATGTAGGGTCAGCTAGTAGTTCATAAATTCGAAGGCTATGTCCTTACAACCTTAGAAAAGAAAGTCAATAGGAGCTAATTTCATGTTTCATAAACAACATTAAAGCTTTCGAAATTTGAAAAATTATTAGTTTTTGGAAATTGTGCTACGGTGGCAACACTGTCAGTGGAAAGAGTGAAAGAATACCAATGAAATGGAAATGCATTACACTTTTCAATCGATCAATTTTTTTTCTTCAAAATTTAGCTTTCTGTATATTCTTTGATATATAACGGAGATTTCAACGACATGTAGTAGAAATATGTTTTACTAGCTTTTACCCGCAACTTCGTCCGCATAAGTATTTTTTGTTTTCTCCCGCCTGTAAGTCCCCCTGCAACAATGTCCTACTATCGTGTTCCGGTCCTCAACTTCACATCAAAATTTGTTCAAAAGCAACCTAATCAACCTGACACGATCACTCTAGATTTCCGCGGGAATGAGGTATTTTCCCGCCGTAAAAAGTAGCCTGTGTCCGTGCCTAGGATCCTATCTTCAAATTAACCAAGTCTTATAAAAATCCGTTCAGAGGTTAAGGCTTAAATGAGTTAAACTTTTAAAACAAACGATTACAAATCACTAACTTAATTAGTTTTCTGCCTACTGCCTATGCCTTAAGTACGATAACATGAATATTAATAACCCATATCCTTTTCTAGGATACTATCTATCACCTAACTAAATTTCATCAAAATCCGTTCAGCCGTTTAGGCGTGAAAGAGTAACAGACAGACTTTTTTCAAGCTGTCTGTTAAAAAAAAAACACAAAATTGATTCAAAATAATCCAAAAGTCCACTTTTTTCATTCTTTTAAATCATCCCTGTTTTAGAGCAAATAGAAAAAAGTCAAGTCGTTTTTGAGTTTTATGTAAATTCTCATTTAAGTCCAACATGTTAAACAATTACTCTTTCAAAATCCTTCCTCCTGAATTCAATTTTAGTCAAATAAATTAATTTTGAAGTCCCCTTGTCCACTACAAATGCAAACTTTTGTCAACAGAATTTCTCTACTTACTTATACAACAAACTATAAATCCATAAAAATTAAATATTAAATCACTTCTTTTGTTTCCAAACTGACTGTTTTCAAAATATTATGTAAAAAAGCAAACAAATAAAATAAAAATCTCTTCCACTTTTATTCTTACACACAAAGATGATTTTCATTTCATTCAATTTTTACTGTTTTTTTTTTCTGACCGAATAAAAGAATTTTTCTTATACAATTAAATGATAAATTGTTAAAATATGCTAATTTAATAAGATACCATTTCTTTCATAAAGCCCAGCACCAGTTTTAAGCGATGTAAATCTACTTCTACACCATCATCATAATCATCATCATCACCATCTCGGTGAAATGCGAGTTGCATTCTGCTTAACATTTTCTATAATTAACATAAAGCTGCGGTCGAAATTATGTTTACAGAGGGTTAAGTTGTGCCGCCCCCCCCCCCATTGCTGGAAAGTTTTTTTGAAAAGAAAAGTTACTCGGTTGGTAAATTCATTTTCATCTCGTTTTTCTTTTTATATTTTTAGTTTGCTGGCTGCAAATAAAAAAATTAAAAAAAAAACTGAAAAGTCTGCGTACTTTGGGGGAATTTGAATAAAACCAAAAACCCAAGGTGAAAATAGGACTCGTCGTCGTCGTTGGTGGTGGCGGTTGTGGCGATGACGGTTTCGGTTGATTTCAAAGTAAAACTAAGGTTCAGAGACTTTTTCAATTTAAAAAAAAAAAAATGATTTACGAAGACATATACGAACAATAAAAGATTCCACCGGTGAGTGACCTTTAATTCTTTTAGATTCACCGTCTACTGACGGTAAAGACTTTTTGTGGAATTAAAAAAATAAGTGCAATATCAATACAAGTCTTCTTTCAACTAAAACTAAAAAGTGTTTATGAACTGAATTTATACAATATCTTAATTTTCATTTTCGGAAGCAGTAAGTAATTTGTTAATAATAAAAGCATAAGTTGCAAACGTAAAAAAAAGATGTATGAAAGTTTATAAAAAAGTGGAGTATACGCCCCATTATACGCCCCAGTTTTTAAAGATTATAATAAAAATTAAAAAAGAGGCTGGGTGCGACCCACACTGATAACTTCCCATTATGCATAATTTGAAAACTTGGCGTTCCTGATAATAATTGATTCACTTTTGATGTTAGTTGATAACAATTTTATTAACATAAAAAATATCAGAGATATTGAATCTGAAAAGAAAATTTACCAATTTTCTTAGAAATATTTGTAGTTTTGTATTTATTGTGAGAATTTGATATTCGTCAATATTTTACCACTTTTTAGGTATTGACAAATGCATTACGATTAGGTTAAAAAAAAAATACATTTAAAGTCAATATTATTGTTTGTAGTGATGATATTTAAGCCGAAAAACAATTTATGACACTTTTCTGTAAATTTCAGTTTTAGTTTTTTATTTCAGTAAAAAAAAACTGTCACTTCGAAATTTATCAAAAATATACCATAAGTTGACAATTCTATTATGCACAAAATAAAATAAATTCGAAGTTAAAATGATTTACCACTCATGTCAAGAAACTACTTTTGACATTTTTCGGCTAATTTTTGTTAAAGTTTTTATGTTTTGTAAAAATACTGTCAGTTCTGTATTTTTTAAAATTGTAGCTTATATTAATAATAATTGTAAGCTAAAATAAATTTGAAGTCAATATCGTTGCCCATTCTCGTGATATTCAAATCAAAAAACATTTTTTACCAACTTTTGATAGAATTTTGTGTACTTTTTTATTTTTTGTAAAAAAACTTTCAATTCAATTTTTTTAAAACTTTCACCAGATGTAAAAAACATCGTTTCACATAGTAAAAAAATATTTTGAAGATGATATCATTTTTCCTTTATTGTATATTTGAGTGCAAACATTTTTTTAGTTCTTTTCTATTTAAAAAATTATAACGGTATATTGAACTTTTTCCAATAAAATTTAATTTTTTTTAAAACTGCTCGACAAATTTTTATAAAAGCATCTTTTGAAGTTATAACAAACATGTCGAACAAAATTTAGTTAGAGTCGATATTTCTTGGACGAAAAAGGGTATGTCGAACGTACTACTAAATATACAGTGACCGAAATAAGTATAAAGACAGTCATTCGCAAAATGTTCAATATGACGTTAGACCTAAGTTCCAAGAGTTATGCAATGTATATATTCACCAAACTCTTGTTAAATGTATTTTCTCTTAAATATAAAAAAAAAGGATGCCGTTATCCCCGATTTCTGTTGATAGAGAGGTTGATTTGTCAATAAATTCAGGAAAAGAAGCGAACAAAATACGAAATAAGTATAGAAACAGTCAATATTTTATACATTTTAACAACTATTTATCTGCCATTTTTGAAAGTTACTACTTTTTATAACCTTCCTGATTTTCAATAACTTGAAAAGCCTATTATAGGCATCAAGTTTTAACGGACTTCTTCGTTAATCTCCAAAAATGTGTCTAAAACTGCAGTTTTAAGGTCTGCTAAAATCTTATACTGCTTTCCATTTGCATAAATCTTTCTGGTCTTTAAGGTCAAGGCTACACGATGGCCATGAAAAACACTAAATTCTACTGACTTCAAAACAGTTTACGAACACAACTAGCGTTATGAATGGGAGCATTATCTTGCTGAAAAATTAAATTTTCACTGGCAGGAATGTCCTAAAATTCAGCCAAGCCATATTCCAGCATCTCTGTGTCCATTCATTTTGGGTCGCATTTTACCAAGAAAACCAAAAGCACACCAAATCACAACACTGCCTGCCCTCAAATCAAGCCAATAATACCTAAAACCATCGGAGCCATCCATCAGATTCAATTTTTTCTCGTCACTAAAAATGACGATATTCAACTCCCTGGTCCACGCCATGTAATCTCTTCCAAACCTTATTCTTGCTTCTTTGTCATGTAACTGTGGATTTTTCATCATTTTTGTGCAACGAAGGTTATGATTTGCCTTTAACACTTGCTGCACTCTTCTAATAGTAATGGATGTCTAATTTACCTTTTATCTGCTTAGCATTTAATTTATTCCGCCTTACTTCATGAAAAATCATATTCTTTTTTCGAGAGGTCAAAAGACCTGGTCGACCAGATCTGGAAGCAGCATTATAATTTTCACCTAGATTAAGGAAATTACACGCAAAAGAAACAGATCAACCAATTTTTGTGGCAATCGATCTATAGTATTAGATAAGCCATATTCCTTGCGTGTTTCAATAATTGCCATTTCTTTCGCCGTCAATTGAATTTCGCGAGGCATAATAATAATTTCTTAAAAAACAATTTTCAAACCAAATAGTGAATGTTACCTCTTCAATAACTTTAAAATATTTATTCAACTTTTTAGTTTAGAAAAAATTGCAGGAAAATCGAAATATTAAGAAACTTATTTCGCAATTCTGCACTATTTTTCGTATAATAAAAACTAATTACCTAATTTTCAGGAGTTTTAAGGATAAGGGTAACAATTTGTTATTGTATTTAGGAGAGAATATACATATAATGTGTAATATATAAATAAACATTGTATAACTTTTGGAACTTAGGTCTTAGGTAAAATTAAACAATTTAAGTATCGCTGTCTTTATACTTATTTCGGTCACTGTATATGTCAATTTATTCTTTCTTTTTTTTGATAATGCTCATAAACTTTTTTTCATAGTTACGTATATTATTAATATTTTTTTTTTTAATGAGTCCGGCGTAATGGGTGTTCAATAAAGTTCCAAGTCACTCACCAAATTTCAATTTTTTTTTTGTGGTTCAGCAAATTTTTATGAATTTAGTAATATTTTCTTAAATTTTCATGTATACACACTGACATATCTCTCTTAACTCAATGGATTTAAATTCTAGTGACCTTGACGTGTCAAGATTTGTCAAAATTTTCAATACCATAAATCGGATCGATTAAAAATGCACGTGGTCCTTAAAAAGTGATTTACTCACTACAAACATTTTCTATAAAGGTCACTTCCAGTCTACAGAATTCACAAACCATCCGCAAACTTTTTTGCACAGTTAGCGATGATATGAAAAAAATTAATATTTTTTAGCTTAATTGCATTTTATTCGAACCATATTCTCTTTTTCTGTATAACTTTAATGGTTTAATCCAATTTATCCCACTTTGAAAGAGAAATATTAAAAATAAACAATTTGTACAATTTGTAATAAAAGATACTACAATCAATTAAATTTTTTGTTTACTTTTTTGAATATTTTTTTATTTCTGTCACTAACTAACTTTTAATCAAAACATAAAAAAATTTTGTATTGAAAAATACAACTACATATTGTGTGTAGTTGCGAATAAAAATTAAATAATATTTTTTTTAACATTCACTTGTCATGCATAACTGATATGGCTTAGGTATTATATTTACGGACAACACATATCAATTTGTATTTTATTAATTTTTGTTTTATAATTTAATTTGATAGGTGTAAAACAAATGTAAACAAAAAACAATAACTTCTGCTCAATTTAGGATTATATGTACATACCTAATACAGGGGTTGAATTTTTTTCTATGCGTTTAACCCAATCAACCACAAACTACTTCCGCACTGAAAGCCAAAATATAATCAACATAATTCAATTGGATTATTGCCACAGAGTTATGGCAAATTAGACGCTTCGGATTCACGCCATCAATCAACGAATTCGCGAAGGAAATTTAAGTATTTAAAATATTATATCATAGATAGATGACGTACATATGACGCCCTATAAATAAACAGAAAATGTCAATAGGTATTATTAGATTAGGTTATACAAGATTCAAAGCCTTGTGCTTAATCCGCTAGTTCTGATTTTTTGTTGAGGCATTTAGAATTTCCAGCTCATCTTAGTTTTTGACCTCCAGCATCTAGGGACGTGGCCAAAACCAGAAAGCCTGCGAATATTCCGAGCCCCTTTACTTATTAGTTAATTTTATAATAAGGAACATGGTTTTTGAATAAAATTAAATAAAGTGACTGCTCGATAAAAAAAGAAGTCTTTTTTGAATTGTATTGTCTTTTCCTTGGCATTTTAAAACCAGTAAATCTCAGGCACTGACAAACTGATGATAAAAGATCTTAATAACTGTATAATGGTGACAGAATGACAGGTAACTTTATAACTTTTCGTCAACGTTGGACAGACGACGAAAATATAAAAATTTGACAATAAACTGAGAATCAGAAATATTCTTATTTTGCAGAAAGAACATAATATTCTAGGGGAAATTGAAGTTGTTTTTTTACTGCCCTCCTGGTAATTTTTACATATATTCTCACTTTTTAAACCAATATCAGCCAAATCGGCCAAGCCGTTCTCGAGTTTTAGCGAAACAGCTTTTAGGAGGAAATGAATGCGAAATGCGCTGAACGTAATCTCGAAAGAAGCTATCGTAACCAAAACATAGCCATAATGTCAGATAGTCAAGCAGCTCTAAAAGCGCTAGAATCTTACACTGTTAGTTCAAAAATAGTATGGGCCTGTATTGACACACTGAATAAACTCAGTATGGTAAACACTGTCATTCTCTATTGGGTACCTGGAAATGTAGGAGTTCAGGGAAATGAAGAGGCAGACTCCTAAGCGAAGATAGGTGCCTCAAATCCACTATTAGGACCGGAACCGTATATTGTGGATTAGGCGAAAATTTGATTAAAAATAAAATAAAACAAGAGGAGGAAGCTAAAAGAATAAAAATCTGGAAAGAACTTCCTAAAATTAACTTTTTCAAAATTATCATTTCTCTTTAAGGATTTTTACTAATTTGGACAAAGTTAATAAGAACGAATTTACGAATTTACTCAAATAAAATAATACGTATTGTCCTCTGGAAGTTTATGAGGGAAACGTTTGTCAACCGTCAAGTATTTTGAAGGAAAAAGTGCATCAAAGGGACATCTTTTCCAAAAATAGAAATGCATCACATTCCAACGACTCAGGTAGTCATCTACTTGGAAATAAAACTACTGGTAAAAGTCACTTTTTTCAATTTTCAATTTTTTGTAGAAGCATTCATATATCAAGAATTCACTTGAATTTTTATTGATTTGTAGATTCAAAAGAACAAACTTTTAAGAAATGTAAGAAATAAATTTAAATGCTGCAAAGTCTGTTTATTTACTATGTATATCTCTTCTCCGTGCCAAATTTCATATAAATCCGTTCAGCCATTCTGGCTTGATTGGAAAAATTAAAAGAAATCCATCTCACGCTAACCATACATTTAACCGGGATAAAAATAGCGTATGTACTATTTCAGATTAAATCTATGTATATTTGTGCCAAATTTTATCCAAATCCGTTCAACCGTTTTGGTGTTATTGAGCAACAAACATCCATCCATCCAAAGTTTCTAACATTTATATGATATATCAGAAGGATAATTTTGGCAGATAAAACTTCCTTCAGAACCCAACAACAATTCAAAATTAAAAGGATCATTACACACTACACATTTATAGATAAAAAAAATCCTCCATTTTAAGAAAGTCCAATTTCTAGTAGTTATAAGATGTTTTTGTAAAAGCAAAAAAAAAAAACAAATCAAAATACTTGAGTTTGATGCCTTTTTAAATAAATGACGTTAACATAAAGTTTATTGGGCAGCTTTTCTCTTCTTATACTTTGAAAAAAAAACAACAATAACAACAAGTTCGTTAGAATAAAAATAATGTATCTAGAAACAAACTACTTCAATCAATACTTCAAATAACCGTACTCATATAAGTTAGTATAAAAATAAAAGTTAGTTTTTGATTGCTCTTCAAAATAAAAGCAATTTTATTGTTTATTGTATTGTAAAGTAAAGTTTATATAAAAATACAAATTATATATAACATACAATATACATTCATATGTATGTATATGAGTACATTTGTTTACAATACATATGTATCTATAACTGGAAGAGTCCTTTTCTCAATAGAGTGAAACTTTTTATTTGCAAACAATAAAACGGTTGAAAAGTTTCTATTGAGCAACAACTCCATTCTCTTATACCTTCTCGTTTAGCAAAAGCTATTTTATTCAACGTTCCTGATGTGATGTGATTGTTGAATGAGCTGAGTTATGTACTGTTAAATTTTTATATGGTTACCTCAATTAAGGAAAAACTGAAAAAAGAAACCTTTCAAAAGTATAAAAAAGAAGCCTAATTTGAATCCTTTTTACTTGCAATAAATGTTTACTTACAAATAAAATGTGCAAATAGTTGGATACGGGGTGTCAAATTTTTCTGTCTTAAGGAAGGTACATAGTTTAAAGGGTGACTCAATTGAGCTCAATTGACAGATTGAATTGTAGCTCTATGTGGCTCTCTCCTAGATTAGCTTAATTTTACATAAGAAGGTCTTTTGTCAAAATTTGATGCATCTATGATATTTCGTAAAAGTTTGATGGAAACGGGTTTTCGGTAATTCTGTGGCTTAGAGCTGAAATTTTCGACACTTTTCGACTTTTTTTGAATCGTGCAATCTTCTTGGGTCACCTATTATGTATTTAAAAGTGACAAGTGAGTGATTTATGGCAAAATGGCGTTGAATGAATGAATATAATTTTGGGGTTTGTACACCATGACCTGTAAGATCTATTGTTCCCCCCTACTAGCACTGGGGATGTTCCCATTTACAATACTTCCTCTAATTTAATTTCCCTTAGAAATTTGAGTATTTGGTGCACCGTCAGAGAGGGAAGATTTGGTTCTTCTACTTGGTCATTTCCCAAGTGTTTCCTCCTTTGGTGCATGAGTATTGCACACTGCTCTAGGATGTGGTCAGGTATTTCTTCATGATTGGGACAAAACCTGCTAGGCTGAGGAAATTTAAATGCCTATTTAGTTTACAGTGACCAGTGAGTGTGCTTGTCACTATTCTAAGGTTGTTCCTACTTAATTTCATGCAGTCTGTGTAACTGTAATTGCCAAGTAACATTTTTGCCTGCCTCAGGAAGTTCTTTCCAGATTTTTACTCTCTTAGCTTCCTCCTCTTTTTTTAATTTATTTTTAATCAAATTTTCCCCTAGTTCACAATATACGGTTCTGGTCTTAATAGTGGAGTTGAGGCACCTATCTTCACTAAGGAGTCTGCCTCTTCATTTTCCTGAACTCCTACATGTCCAGGTACCCAATAGAGAATGACAGTGTTTACCATACCGAGTTTATTCAGTGTGTCAATGCAGTCCCATACTTTTTTTTGAACTAACGAACTAACAGTGTAGGATGTTAGCGCTTTTAGAGCTGCTTGACTATCTGACATTATGGCTATGTTTTGGTTACGATAGCTTCTTTCGAGATTACGTTCAGCGCATTTCTGCTGAAAAATACTTGTAGACTGTTCCATTGGTATCGAACTTTTGGTTCTTGGCTCAAAGATACCAGCTCCAATCCTCTCGGACGTTCTCGACCCATCAGTATAACACCTGATGGCATTTGTATTAAGGTTTTAGTTGGTAGCTTCGCCACTCCTTTCTACAGCTTAACTTTGTCGAGTAGTTCTTCTCAAAGTTAAATTTTTTGTGTATGCCATCCCTAGGGATGTCTATAAGATCCACAACAGAAGATTTTGGAATGCGGAGTCCTGCTCTTTGACTTATGCATTTTCCTGGTCCAGTTCCTACTTTTGCGAATCTCATAATTGCTCCCTTTG
Source organism: Scaeva pyrastri (assembly GCA_905146935.1). Taxonomy (NCBI): domain Eukaryota; kingdom Metazoa; phylum Arthropoda; class Insecta; order Diptera; family Syrphidae; genus Scaeva; species Scaeva pyrastri. Next base: position 56,476,565 of record LR989929.1, read on the forward strand.
AAGCACTTTCAATGACCTCGTGTATAGGAAATAGTAGGAATTGCTTCTATTGCTGCGATGGGGCATGTTCTTATTGCCTTTGTACTTTCTCTAGTGATTTCTTAGTGTTGTAATTACTTTGGAAGTATATGTCAAAACTGTATCTATTAAGTTGGATTGAATGTACTACTGTCAATCTAGTTCGTAGTTGCGTTTTTAAATGATGATTTCGTTTTATATTGTGAATATTTTGGAGAATGCAATGGCTTAGTTACTGATAAAGCATCGATATCCACTCAGAGCGATGTTCATTTGGTTTTTTTACTTATTAATATTAAATTTTATTAAAAGATCGTTAATCACTCGCCTGTATTATAAACCTCTGTTTAATTAATCAGCATTTTATAAGGATCGGAACATTCCATCCAGATTTCGAAGAATATCGTTTCATTTCTTTCAAAATTTCTTACCAATTAAAGTTTAGAAACATAATTTATAAAAAAACATTTCAATTAAATAATTTTGCATGTCACTTAAACTTTCATGTGCCTCATTTCGTTTTGGTTACTTTTGGCTATGAACCGAGAGACTTACAGGGAAGTAGCAAAATATGTACATACCATTAAATATATGTAGAAATAAAAATACATTAAAATTTAAAAATATAAAGTCTGAATGAATATGATGATTCGCTGTTCCTCATATATAGTCCTGGTACTACTTATTTTATATTCAAACGAAATAAAAGGAAATAGAAACAAAGTGGAAATTTTAAGGAATAAAACTGCCTGTTTCAAAAAAGATCCTTACTTAATATTGGTGTGGAATGTACTATATGTACATCTTTTATGAATAAACATTATATATATGTACATTCATACATGTACATAGGTATTTTTGTTTTTGTTTAAATTGCTCTATAAAATACAAACTCACGTGGTTAGGTTTATTGTTTGCAAAGTAATCCCGATAAAAAAATAAAATGGATTATATAATATTTTTTTACGTCGTCATACCGTTCGTTGTCCTCGTCGTCATCGTGTTGAAAACTTTTTTGCTCATAACATCAAGTGAAAAAAACACACCTTCATACATAACATATGCATGTATTATGTGTGTCTGTGTGTCTGCGTATGTACATATAACCTACCTGTGCATAAAATTCATTTCATCACTAAGGAAACACAATTTTCATATTAATATAAGCAATTCAATTTATTTTTTGAAATAATGTTTTCCTAATGCCTAAGGTTGTTTCAAAAAGAATATGCATGTGGATTTAGGCTAGAAAATTATACACGAATATGATTTGATTGCATATAAAATAGCACAGACGAAAAGCGAAATATATACAATATACATACATATGTATGTATTTGTATATGTACATATGTACAATATTGGCTTCAAAAGGGAAGCAATTATAAAATTTAGATTTTATTTTTCGACATGAATTTGTAAAGGTTTCCGTTTTGGGACTTGACAGCTTTGAACTTTCACTTTGACTGCTGCCTAAAGCCATTTACTAAATTGTCAATATCAAAAAAATAATAAAGACAAAATAAATTAAAATGGCAAAGTTCAAGAACGGAGATCGTTTAAAAATTTGACCAGTTTATGCATACATATTTCAATGCCCTTAGAATTCTCTGATTGTCAAAAAAATAAGCAATAATTTCGTTTTAAACATTTTTTCATTTTTGCAGTCAAACTTATGATAATAGAAATAATTGGATTCTTAATATATTGGTCAAATAATTTAATAAATATTTATAACGTCAACTTTTAAAACTTTAACATATTTCAGAACACTTTTGTCGTAACAAGTATGTGTTTTTGGACAGATAAAAATGTCCATGAACTTCCAAAAACACCATTACATCAACTTATTTTCTAACAGTCACGACGATGTTTATAGGGCTGTCTTACAAACCAGAACCCGAGTTAAGACAAACCGAGTCAATAATACCTCAATAGAGCTCTCGAAAAGTAACAGTGACAAAATTGTATATTTTTAACAAAAATGTGACGAGATTCTCGTTAGTTTTGTCATTTCTTCAAAATACCGATTCCTTCGAATTTTTTCTCCAAATTCCTTAATTTATAACTTTTTAGCTGTTCAAATGTAATTTTATGATGAAAATTGTCTAAAAACTTAAAATTTGAGAACGTTCACATACAATCCTTTGTATCGTCTTAAGAACCAAATGTGACATGGTTCTCAAAATGTGATTTTTTTATAATATTAAAAGTCGTAAATTGTGAAAATAGAGGCATAGATAGAACCTAAGTTTAAGTATTTTGAGATTAAATTTTGACTTTTATATGAAACAATCGTAAATCATTTGGTCTATGTCAATGCTAATGGGTTTTAAGTTTGCGAATGGATCCAGAAACATACTTAAAATCCATTGACGTAATAACTCTGGCCATTTTGACAACCCATTTAGCTCAAAGCCATATGTACAATAATGAACAGTCATTTCTGCACTGCACCTTTTGTTAAAAGTTTAATCTGAAGTCTTATCTTGCCCAAATTCTTTGAACGAAAAATTTGCTAATATTCAGCGGTTTTTAAAGTTCTGCAATGAAATTTGACCGCTCGTAAATTAACTGATAAAAATCAATTCCATCAGTTTCAGTTTCAATTTCAGTTAAACGTTTCAGTTTTTGTGTTTAGACATCAGTTTAACTGACAGCTTCACTGATAGCTCAACTGAAACTGAAACTGAACTTTTATTATCTGAAAGGGGCTTAATATTTAAAAGTTTTTTTTTTAAATAATTTTACAAAATATTGAACTTAAAATGCTGCTCTTTGCGATTTTATTTTTGCAAATCTTATACCGATTTCTTCTTCTTCAATACGATTCACCATGTCTTTTTTAATGGAAATTTTTGTCAAGGCTGTTAATCGCTCTTCAGTCATAGTTGAGCGTAAATATGTTTTTTTTTATTTTAAGTTTTGAAAAACTAGCTTCCCCTGGAGCAACACTTACAGGAAACGTTAAAAGAATTTTTAAATATGGATACAATTCAAGCAAATGGTTTGAAGTTCAATAATTTAAAATTGATAGCTGTTTGAGATCAGTAAGATTTGACGTTTGATTGAATATAATATTAATTTCACTCAAGACATCCCTAGCTATTACATCCTTTTGAACTTGACAATTCTGACAAAAAACAAACATAATTGTAAATAAAAAGTAATTGGTTAGATTTTTAAAAGATTCTGTGCCAACATACAAAATGTTAACGTTCAATTGGATTAAATCTCATAGGCTTACGTTAAGCCTTTAAGATTTCAAAAGTAATGACCATATAAAATATATAATTAATTTTATTTGAATTATTATAATTAATGTAAAATTCATTACATAATTTAAAACACACAAAATTATACTCATCACACAAATATCAATTACCTGCGAGCACTATTTGCATCGTGGCATCGATTACCTTCATACATACATACGAGTAGGTACAATGTACATACTCGTACATAATATTTACTAAATATTTAATTTATGTGCAAAGATAATTATGTATTTATCAAATTGAAAACAAACGGTTCCGCGTTGACAATACTCAATAATATGCTTTATTTGTTTTATTGATTTACTACTCTTAGGGATCAATTAATCTACCGGAGCGCGGAGAGTGCGAATGACAATGCACATAGTGTGGGTTTGTTTCCCTAGAATGTTGCGATTTGTCTTTTTGGCCAAATTCGATTTAAAATGACAGTTTCTCTGGAATTGACACTTTCTTGAAAGACATTTCTTGATTGAAATAATGTATGAGAAATGTCAAAAATGTTTAAGTCTTCTGTAATTTCCATTTTTTAAAACAGCCTCCACACATATTGACTTTTAGAGGCTGGACAATGCTTTGTTAGTTTTATACTTGATTTGATGGACAGAAAAAAATTACTCCTCTCCATTATTGTATCCTCCATCTAAAATAAAATTAAGTGCACTCCTTAATTCCTTGAACAAATATAAAAGAAAGATCTTTCTGTTGTAAAAATGTTTGCGTAAATCATGTGGAATCTTGTGAACAATTGAAATTGCATTATCCTTTGTTCGATGGAAGGACTAAACGATATAAATATGAACTATGTTATAAAAACTATATAAAGGATATTCTGATGGTAGTCTCCTTTAAAAAAAAATGTACCACTCAAAGGACTTTGAATGGAAAATGTATACTTATTATTTGCATGAAGCTTTAGATGAATGGGTCTTCTTTAATATTGTTTTTTTTTTGTGTTTCACTAAGGATGAGAAATAAGGAAGAAGAAAAAATAACCATATATGAGTCGTAAGGGTATTTTGCATATTTTATCTTTTTTTAGTTAAATAATGTAAAACAATTTAACCTTTGACTTTTGAAATAATTACAGGTATTGCAGGGTCTAACGAGAGAGAGAGACTTAATTCCTTCTACGGATTGTTAATAACTCTTTCTTTGAAAAAATATGACAAAGTTAAGTATTAAATACATTTAATGAGCCGGAGTCATACAAATCAGAATGAACTATTCTAAGTTTTTCAAAGCTATGCTATTTTAGTTTTGAGGTTGAATCCAAGTTTATACCTGATTTCAAATTTATTTTAAAAATACGAAAGTCGACTTTGAAATAAGTAAACAGAAATTGATTGCATTTAGTCACTTTAAAAGCTTTCTTAATTAAGAAAAAAATCTGAACTACAAACATTGAAAGAAGGTCTTCTGTTTGCGGAACTACAAAGGCAGTTTTTATCCGGGCGCCATTCCTAGTGTCACCAGTAAAATTCCAAAATTTCAATACTATTTAAAAAAATTGGTGCTTGTTTTGTGCAATGGAGTTGAAAAAGGACTTACAAACCTAAAAACCGCCAAACTTAAGTGGTCTAATGAACCTCTGTTACACAATACCCAAATCTCTGATGAAGTATGAAAACAAAAAATTTCCCATTTTCAAAAATGATTCTCAGAAATTCTAAGTCTTACAAATATGTTCAGTAGTTAAACTTTTTTCAAATCTTTATTAAGATTGAAAGAATTGAAAAGAGTTTCATACTGATTTTAAGCAACAGAAGTCTACTATTTCAGAGAGTTTAATAATGGTGAGTTAATAATTTTTTTATAAACTGATTTTAGATCTTACATGTACAAAAGTGACAATAATTCGTTGTCACAAACTACTCAATTTTTCAAAATAAAATAATACATAAAATATAATTTAAAAAAAAATCATGTGTTATTCTGTTTTCACTTTGACAATAAAAACAAACAAAATATGGTCACTGGGGCGTATACGCATTTTTTTATAGAAAATAGAATTAAAAGATATAATATATTGTTTTACGGTGGACATCTTTTTTCCAATAGAAATAGACAATAAAAAATACTGAACGAAAAATATAAAATTAGTCAAGCCACAGGAAGCCATGCAATATATAATTTTATAAGGTTGAAGTACAAAGAACAAATTTAAAAATATTTGCTTTATGGATATTTTTATTGTATTGTATAATTGGTATGTTACGACTTTAAATGCAGGTTTTCGTTCGTTTTAATAAAATTGTTGATGACATTATGAGTAAGGATAGAAGCACTCTACATCTACATGTACACGATGGTATGCCGCTCTTAATGTGATAAGATTTTTGTGTTTTTTTTATAACTTAAAAAAGTTCAATATTGTTAATAATCTTAATTCAATTGAATAAAAACCAATCTAATCTAAAAAAAAGTTCTTAGCTTCTCTGCCGCCTGCTTGTCCCTAATAAATGTTACATATTTATTTAGGCTTAAGTATATTACCTTAAAGTGAGCAAGAAGAGATAAAACGCATGTAATTTAATGTTATATTACCCTGAAAATTCTTTTCGTAGACAAGTAACTCCAAAAAAAAAGTCCAGTGGTGTTAAATCACACAATCTTGGAGACCACACCCGCCACAGGCCCACTACAAAATTGAGATCGGTGGCCATCTAGTTTTAGCCAATTTACCGAACGTGCAACGCACTTGATGTTCGTTCGGATTCTTGCACTTTGGATTTTTTAAGCCCGTAAACCAAGATCTTTCTGCAAAATCTTCCATTAAGTGGATGGGCACACCTCCAATTGTTACGAGCGATGGTGGATGGACTCATTGGGGACTTCTTCGATACTCTGCTCCACAGCAGCAATAGCGTCTTCGGTACGCAATGGTACGGTACGAGGATACGCATTAGCCACTAGAGTAAAGAGAGTAGTGTGAAACCTATCTATTGTTGCTCAAATTACAGATTCTGCTGTCAAACGCTCAAAGACTCAAATTGTGTATCATCCAACAATTTTTAATTAAACAACATTCTTCTCTTTTTGAATGTTGTACCCAATCATGATAGGCTGGCATCAAATTAGTCTCAATTAGTGACAGCCATTATCAACTGTCAAAGCTTGAAAGGTAGTTTACATCTGAATAAAATCTGAGATATCGCTATAGCTGTCACTGAATAAGTAATTCCAAAAAACTTTAATCAAAATCTTAGTCAATTCCAATGAAACTCAAAAACTTAAATTAAAAAGTATTTAAAACCCATACTAAGGAAAAAAGAAACTTATGCACTTGCTTGTACCAATTAATTAATTCATAGTTAATTGTGAAATCTTTGTTTCTAATGTAATATTCTCTTCGACTAAAATACTCCTTAACTATGAATCCCTGTCAGATTTTTACTTCTCGACCTAGACCTACAATAATTGGAAAGACAAGTTCTATACAAATTCATATACATATGTATGTACGTATGTTTGTGTGTTGGTACATTGAATTTCATAATTCTATCTCTCTATTCAAAAAGTTCAAACTTTTCCAATTACTTTTATTATTCACGTTTTCTGTTATCACTTCTCGTGCGCCGCCGTGCTTTTAGGAAAAACAAGTTCACTATACAATTCCCTTATTTTCATCTCCTGTTTTGTTGTTGTTGTTGTTGTTGCTGATGCTTCTTCATCCTGAATTCCTGATTCTACTTTCATCACGCCATAATTTTATTTCTTTTTTTAAGTCATTCATATTGTTGGTAAAGTTTTATGTATTTCCAGGCATCTTATAGAGCGATAGTTCCCATAGTCATGGAGGCGAGGAACGTGTCATATCAGATGGGAAAGTTCTTGGAAGAATTATTATCACCGTATTCTGGTCCTTGCGGGAGACGGCGCGCCGGCGGCGGCTTGGGAGATCGGAAGTCGAGAGTCGGTATAAAAGAAGGAACACAAATCATGGACAAGTTGTCGGACATGAAACATGACCAAGGAGTCTATATTCGCCGAGAGTGTATCTAGTTATTAATTTAATCCGAGAATTGTTTTCCTTTTCGGGGCATGTTTTGGTTTCAAAATGTATGTTGCTATTATACTCGTATCGAACTCAGTCCACTTAATTATTGGTATCACAATGCTCGCATTTTGCTAAACGGTTTTTTTTTCTGAAATCTACTCTTATTGGGAGAGATTTTTGAAGGCTTTAATATTATTTGGATTAAAAATTACACACGTACTCAGTAAGACAATTGACTGAGTAAAATGAAAGTGTGATTAAGGGTCTTGTAAGAATGTAGTCTTCTTTTATTTCAGAATTGTAGTAGTTTCAAAATAAGAGACTTTTTTAATGCATCTTTAGATAAAATCGAAAAGATAATAGTCAAGCCCTGAAGCAGGCAATGATTAACTCAGTGTCTTTTAGACGTATGGTTTTCAAGAAGAAATAAAATGCATATAATTTCATGTTATGGCCAAGAATTTAGCTCTATTATAAAGATAAAGGTTTGCCATTGGCCACCGCGGCGCGGCTGGCTCGAATAGGGCCCAGTTTTCGACCACTTTTTGCATTAATTATGTCCGTTTATCTTCCACACCAATAACCTCTAATTTAGGCCCTAAAAAATGGTTGATAATGGCTCCCCATTTACTAAGATTATGGCCGACTTCATTTTGAAGAAATATTGACCAATGATTCCCTCTGCCCATAGAGCACCCCAAACACTGACTATTGAGGATGTAACGACCTTGTGCGCGAGGTCTCATCTTAAGGATTATAATCGCTCCAAATACGACAATTTTGCTTTATTCACGTATCCATTGAACCAAAACTGAGCTTCATCGCCAAACAGAATGTTCTTGTGAAAATCGGGATCGGTGGCCATCTCGTGTTGGGCCCATTCTTCGAACGTGCAACGCGCTTGATCGTCGTTCGCATTCAATGCGAGCATTCAACATTTTTTTATTTTTATTAATACTAAAATATTTTTACTGATTATGGAATCACAGAGACTGATTTCAATAAATCGAATTATCTTATACATGACTTAAGTCTTACTAAAAAACGTCAAGTCCTTTGAAATAGAAATTTTAAAAACATTTTAAAAATTAAATGTGGCTTTCTAAAAAAATGTATGTGTAAATCATTTAATCGTACGAAAAAAGTTGAACAAAATCAATGCAGTTTGTGAAAATACAAAACCGTTTTTATCAGCTTTTTTTTTAATTAAATTTCTGTCCTCCTAAATATCCTTGTTTCTATTAACTATTCCCCAATTACAGATAAAAACACTTAGAATTATATTGCCGTTTAGTCAGTTGAAGAGAAAAGGGAAGATTTTTTTAGATTAAAATGATTTTATTTATTAACAACATAAGTACATATATAACAATTTACATTTACAAAATCTTTATGGCGTGGCTTTGCCGTCTGCCGATTGGTATACTGTTTATGAAATTAACAAACAATTTTTTAAATTTACATAAGAAATATTTTAAAGAAAATTAAAATGAATCACTAATGATTTACTTAAATTATTAGAAGCTAGCATTTATTATTCTAACTCTATAACTTAGAGCTGTTTTACAAAAAAGTAATAGCTTTTCTGGCAATTCGTTCAATATATTCAGAACATGTTCCGTTGGAAGCGTATCTTTCCCGAAGAAATGTCGTCTTGTTTCACGAAGAGTCGGACATCTACCCATAAAATGAAATATGTCTTCTCTTTCTGCTGTGTTACATATATTGCACAATATTGGAAGGTCATCGCGGTGTGGCCTATAATTAAGTGGGAGAAGTTCTACCCTCGCCCTTAGCAACATTGAGATGGATTCTACGCCTAGTTCGTCTCTGAAGTAGTTCGCATGTTGCAGGTTATAGTTGAGTGTACTGTACACCGATCTGTAATGGGATCCTCTTGCTTCACTTTCATACTCATTCCTGCAGTTTATATCTGTGTTGGAAATGATGTCGTAGAGTCTTTGTTTCCAGTTATTGGGATGCTCTTGGCCTAGGCTTAAATCTAAATTGCACAAAAGTGCATGATCCAGCCATTCCTCATACCATCCAACTTTTTTGTTCACTGTTATCATCATGATCTTCTTCGGAAGTCGACCTTCATCCATGTTTAAGACCTTTATAATGTAGTCAGACTGTAATTTTAGTGTTTTTATGTATAACGGTGATAATCCAGTTTCCAGGTTCAACGCATAGTTTGGTGTGCTCGATGGTAGTCTGAACATGCGTTTTAAGTAGAAGCGTAAAAGTTTTTCAACTTCATCATATTGCTGACCTCCCCATACTTGCGCTGCGTAAAGCATGATTGATTCTGCAACAGATTCAAAAACTTTAAATTTCGTGCTATGGTTTAGATATTTGTTGGAGAAACACATCTTCCAAGTTGAGTTTATTGCAGTTTTTGCCTTTGCCAGCTTATCTTTCAAGTGCTTTTCCATTTTTAAATTGCAGGTGAAGATCACTCCAAGGTACTTGTATTCGCTGACAACTTCGAGTCTTTCGTTATTGTAGTGCCACTTCTCATTTGTTCGTAGTCTGCCTCTCCCTCTATTGAAGATCATGATCTTCGACTTCTCTTGGTTGACCACTAGGTTCCATTTGGCACAGTATTCGCATAATCGGTTGATCATAAGTTGTAGCGTTTCCGGTGAATGAGCTAGAATCACTATATCATCTGCGAACAGAAGAGCTTTGATAGTAGTACTGCTGACTTCAATTCCACCAGGCAGGATGTCCAAAACGTCGTCGATAAATAGCGCAAATAGCAAAGGACTTAGAGTACAACCTTGCCTCACTCCGATTTTCGTTTCAAACCATTCTGATAATACTTCACCATCCCAGACAGCAGCCCATGTATCTTCCAGCAGATTTTCTATGACTCTTCCAAATTTGTGAGACATTCCCTTGCAGTACAATTTGTACATCAACGATCTTCTATCGACTGTGTCGAATGCAGCCTTGAAATCCACAAAGAATGCGTATAATTTCTTTCCCTGCGCTGCAAAGGATTCGGCTACATTGCGAAGTACAAAGATGTGGTCGACAGTTGAGTATCCCGCTCTAAATCCCGCTTGGTACTCTTTGAGCATATTGTTGTGGTTGATCCAAGCTGTAAGGCGCCGTTGTAAAATAGTCGTAAAAATTTTGTACGATACGTTTAAAAAGGATATTCCCCTATAGTTGTTTGGATCGGATTTGGAGCCCTTTTTATAGATTGGGAATATCAAAGCTTTCTTGAAATCTCGAGGCATATTACCTTTCTCAAGGATGTCATTGCTTAATTTTGTTACTGATTGTATGAGCTCTACAGAGCTGAACTTATAGAATTCCCCCGGAATGCGATCCAACCCTGGTGCTTTGCCATTTTGCAGATCTTTGATCACCGCATTCGTTTCTGTTGCTGTTATTTGTGCATCCAGTATGTCGTCTTTAAAGCAGGGAGAAGCAAATTGAATGGGGTTTATACAGCTTTGTGGATTTAGCAGCGTTTTGAAGTGAAAGCACAATGAAGAAGCATTTAAATTTTTGCTTATGGTGAGTCTCGTTCCATTAATGTTACGCACTACATTCCAAAAGTCTGCTGAATTTTTGCAATTTGCGAGGTTTCTCGCTTTTTCTTCACAATAGGTTTTCTTCTTATTGCAACATAGTGCTTTATAAAGTTTTTTTGCCTCGATATATTGGGCTCTGAAACTGTCTCCATTACTCTTACGAAGTATTCTTAGCCAAGCGAACGTTCGTTTCCTAGCTTGCATGCATTCTGCATCAAACCATGGTTGCACAAAGTTTCTCCGGTTGTTTTCGTTCTCTTGCTTGCACCCTTCATACGCTTCCCTTATAGCTTGTTCTAATTGACTAAAGTTAGTGATTTCTTGTGATGAAAGAGCTATATCCAACTTTTCTCTGTAAGCAGCACATTGTGCGTTTTTCCATTTAAGCTTTGGTAAAAGCTTCAGCTCTACCGTTTCCTCTCGTTCAATAGTTTTAACTCCAAATTCTAAAATTAAAGGCTGATGATCCGAATAAAGTGCTTCTCTTACCTCGAAATTCGTAATGTATGAGTTCCATCCACCATTAGTGAGACAAAGATCAATTACAGATGAGCCTTGTTTTCCAATGTAGGTGAAGTTGCCCTCTTTGTCTCCGAAACTTGTACCATTCAAAATTTGAAAGCCGAATGCGTCACATAGCTCGATGACTTTGTTGCCTCTTGCATTGCTGATTTTATCTTTTGAGTTTCGTGTTATTCCTGCATTGTTGTTTATCATTCCTGCTTCTTCAGCTGTGCGGGCATTTAAATCACCTATGATTATTGAGTTTTGGATGTCATCACTCATCACCAATTCTTTCAGCTGCGCAAAGTCTCTTTCCCAATGATTGCAGTTCAGATAAACAGGAATAAGCCGGAACACTAAGTTGTTGAACGTCAGTTTGAGGAATGTTGACTCAGATTCGACTATAAACTCACAGGCGATTCCTACTAAGTTATTTTTGTACCCAAAGTAGCAGCCTCCACTTGCTCTTCCTCTTGTATTGTTTCTGATTGCTGGTATCCACTTGAAATCATAGTCAACGAATTTCCCCTCAATAGCTTCAAAATTATTTTCAGTAAGGAATGTTTCGTACAAAAACACAAAATGAAATTGATTGATAAATTTAAAAAAGTCTACATACATAATCTTATTTAATAGACCTGATATATTATACGAAATAATTTTATAATTGGTTACATTTTTTTCTTTTATATTTAACGATTTTTCTAAGTTCTTATTTTTACAGATTTTTTTTTTGCATTTATTTTTATTTTTAAGGCAGACGGCATTTACATTTAAAAATTTTGTTGCGACCCTAATGCGCTTACAGTTTGGGAAGAACTGCACCCGGCTTCATTTGTGTTGCCACCTTTATATCGATCGTTGACATATGTCAATGAAATGTCATTGTCACCCAGTATTTGCTGCAATACAAAAGCTGCCTTTTTTCCGTCGCACATAATTTCATTGTTTTTATCGAAATAAATTATTTTTTCCTCAACCTTAAGTGTCTGTCCCCTCAATTGTGTTTTAATGCTTCTATGTTGTGCGTTTATTTGTGTTTTGATCTTTAATAAAAATCTCCTCTTCTCTCGAGTTGCTGCTGGATAGTCTCTGTGTATGGATACTCCCGTTCCTCGAAGTGCTGATGCCGCTTTCAAAGCTCTACCAACATCTTCGCTGTCACGCATTGTTACCATTACGTTCGCCATCGATCCAACCGAATTCAGTGATCTAGAAGATTCTACTATGCTTTCGTTGTTAGCTTTCAACAGTTCCACACAAATAGCTTTGGCTTTTGTTGCTGGGTCTACTCCAGTTTGGATAGGTATATGCGCTATAATGTTCTTCTCGTTTCCCTTTCGCTCCATCAACTCAACCTGTCTTTCTAATGCATTGCACCGGGCTTCCACTTGCTGTAGCTGTATTTGCAGCATGTTATTGTTGTCTCGCAGCGCTTTCATCTCAATGCCCATACCTTCGAAATCGGCTTTTGTTGGCAAGTTGCCCAATTTTTGATCGAGCATTAATTCCATTGAATCACGCATCATTGCAATCAAACTAGCGGCGTCCATATTTCCGACCGGGGTGTTTGCAAGCTGATTATTATTTTGGGTGCAAGAAATATCTGGAGAAGCGTCCATGAGACTTCGACTCCTTTTTGCTGTCGATTCTTCATTAGCGTTGACTTTGGTAGGTGTTCGTTGCATTTTTATATTGGTGGATTTCAGTTTCGCAAGGGAAAGATTCTTTTGTTCTGATTTGTCAATTTATAACGACTCACCTAGCTTTTTTTTTTTTTTGCTGGAATGGTTGATTGTACTTCCTTTGGGTTTTTTTATAACTCAGATCAGATTTATAAATAATAATTTTAGTAATTCAATCACTTTTCAATAAAAATTCACGGGAGCTCTTTAAAATTGCTTGTTATCACTTGCGGTTCAGTGTTGCCAACCCAAAAAGAGGGAAGAGATCGCCATTAAATTTCCAAAATAAATAATATTTTCTTCCCCAGAGCGATAGTCTTTATGAAAGCTTAATACCGATTAATTTCTTGAATATACTCGTTAACTTATAGACAAATATGTAACTTTATATCGTGCATGGATAGTTAAACAACAACATAACCCCACTCCAATGAATGCCTACATAACATACATGCGTGTACATATTTATGTATGTATTTCCAGAACCATTTAATTTCATTAATAATAAATTATTTTTTTTTAAAGAGTCCTGCACATCATCATCAAAGAAACAAAGGAGAAAACACGCAACAGGAAAAGGAATATTATGTGTTATGTGTGAGTATATACAAATGTACACTATAAACGTGCACATACATATATGAAAAACGGAACTCAACACTTACTTTAATTAAAATACCTTTTGTGTTGTTTGTGTAGTTATAAATCATTTCATTCTTGAATAACACAAACACATTCAACCGAAGGATGTGTGATGGTGTTTATTTGCAAATTGGATTGACTCTCTTTGGAAGGTAAAATCATTTATGATTCAAAAGCATCCAAAAGCAGTTGGATTTCGATGCACGCATCTCGGTCCGACCGGAATACGAATTGAATTCATGTTAAAACAACAATTGAACCATTTTGAAATAAACGGGTTTTATTGGTAAAATCTTTCATTAGAAACATTCGAGTCTTAAACTGATAAGCAAGTACTTAAGTTTTTCTCTAAATAATTGTATATTTAAATTACCGGATATCCCAAAAATAAGATCATAAAAATCTGGAATGACTTATAGAAATTTCAAGACTGATTAGTAAAATTTGTTTGGAGCTGACCATTTAGTAAAACCCATTGATATTTTATGACCCAGGCTTGTGTTCTTAGAGGCTAAATACAAGTTCTTCTAAGTCCCAAAGTAATTTAAAATACTTGATAAATTAAAAGAAAAAAATAAGATGGTGAATTGGCTCTGCAGATATCGTTAGCAAAAGATTCTAGAATCCCTTAAATATTTCTACTGCTATCTTGCGATAACCTTAAGGATTTGAAATGTTTGTCATATTCCTGTCAAAAAGTGACCACAAAATATAAGTGACAAATGGTTCTTCTTATATCTATATCTATATCTATATCTATATCTATATCTATATCTATATCTATATCTATATCTATATCTATATCTATATCTATATCTATATCTATATCTATATCTATATCTATATCTATATCTATATCTATATCTATATCTATATCTATATCTATATCTATATCTATATCTATATCTATATCTATATCTATATCTATATCTATATCTATATCTATATCTATATCTATATCTATATCTATATCTATATCTATATCTATATCTATATCTATATCTATATCTATATCTATATCTATATCTATATCTATATCTATATCTATATCTATATCTATATCTATATCTATATCTATATCTATATCTATATCTATATCTATATCTATATCTATATCTATATCTATATCTATATCTATATCTATATCTATATCTATATCTATATCTATATCTATATCTATATCTATATCTATATCTATATCTATATCTATATCTATATCTATATCTATATCTATATCTATATCTATATCTATATCTATATCTATATCTATATCTATATCTATATCTATATCTATATCTATATCTATATCTATATCTATATCTATATCTATATCTATATCTATATCTATATCTATATCTATATCTATATCTATATCTATATCTATATCTATATCTATATCTATATCTATATCTATATCTATATCTATATCTATATCTATATCTATATCTATATCTATATCTATATCTATATCTATATCTATATCTATATCTATATCTATATCTATATCTATATCTATATCTATATCTATATCTATATCTATATCTATATCTATATCTATATCTATATCTATATCTATATCTATATCTATATCTATATATCTCTTAGCTACATTTTAAAAAAATGTAAAGATAAAAATGATACAAATGGAAACGAATACAAAGTAGTTAGTATCTACATATGTCCAAGTATCTACCAAGTCCAACAATATAATCAGAGCTCTTGTTCTTGAGTCCTGCACTCCTCCTTCGCTTTGCTTTAAATTGAATACGATTCCGTTCATCTATTGAAAAGAATGTATGTAATAAAATTCATTTATTCAGCGTCCAAAATTCACACACATGTGTGCTCATTTTTTTTTGTCTTTACCAGTATAAAGATATATACACAACTACTACTAGATTTTGTCACACTTTTAACCGCATTTATAGAATAGAGTCCTTGAAAAAAAATCCACTTTGCGGTAACTGTAGTGTGGTGGATTCTGGATAAATTATTCCAAGGACATGCATACATCGCATCGGTTGAGTTTATTATAATGGAATGTATGTAATTTTAATCTATGTGTGTATGGGTGTGTTTGTGTTCAGTACAGAATAATGGCAGTGGATAGAACTCCGTGTTAAAATTTTGTCAATTTCACGGTTGAAATTTTATTAAGTTGCGATAGGTATGGTACCTATAGGTGCTATGCGGAAAAGATGTTGCTGCAGATGTATCTTTTCCATTCTTTGCATTCTGTAGGTACGGTACTTTAATTTAATTAAAATAAAGGACATGATCCATTTATATATTAATATAAAACAAAGGAACCTATAGATTTACTAGAATATATACTTCTATGAAAACTTGCGAAGTGAAGATTCAAACAATGAAATTGCTGTTGAATTTTTTAACCGAAATTAAAATGAAAACATTAACTGCAAATTTTGTGGTACGTCAAGTTTTATTAACTTCTTATTAAAAGTTATCGGAATTGGTTAATGGAGTTTTGAATGGAGAAAATGAGGCTGGACTGCCACCCACACGTCCTACACTGTAATTATTTTTGAGATCTTTTCTAGTGTAGTGTGAATGTGGCTTAAGCACAATAAAAAAAATGGGACCAAGTACTCAGCCCTGTGGTACACCAAGTGCGGTTTCTTTAAATTGTAAAAGTTTGACATTAGCTATTTTTCTGACAATTTTTTTTATCAAATTAAATTCTTTGTCAATACATTTTTGTTTACAGAACAAGATAGTTAAATACTGGAAATTCAATTAATTTTCAGTACGTCAATATACTTTGTATACTCTTTAGACCTTAAAACTAAGTTACGGATAAACTTTGTGCTATGTACGTCGTTACTCATTTGAGCTTTGAAGAGGAATTTTATGTCTCGGTATTTAGCTTAGTCATTATGACCCCTCTTATCATTGTCCTTTTCTCTGCACAAACACAAACAGCATTTATAATAATTTATATCCTTCTATATGTAATAATATTTTGGAGATAAATAGAAATAATCAATTAGAGAATTTAACCAAGATTTTGTGAACGTGTGTGTGTGTGTGTATTATGATGACGGCCATGTTCACCAAACATGTTTAATGGTGTATCCCTAAAAACAATTGGAAATTCAATGAGGATTGAATTCCCAATGTATGTATGTATGTACATAAGTGGGTAAGTTATACGAGTTGGTATAGGTATATAAACTTAATACAAAACCCAACAACTGTCTTACCAAAACCAACTACTGACAACACGGTGCGGGTTCTACCGCCTTCAAATTGCCTGCTATGTCAAAATATCCTTTTGCCAAACATATCACGTATTAGTCTAATGACCCTATTATATTAGGTTTAATTCGGCCGTTAAAATGATTGATACTCGTACCTCGCCTCGTACCAAAGTGATATGGCATCGGTACCAGTGTTAGAGCGCCAACCCCAGCCCCAGAACTTTACCTATATATGTATACTCCCAGAACGCGCAGTTGGTTCCTATAGTTTGCGTAAGTTCTTCCGCCGCGCTGTAGGTACTACATGTAAGGATATTCACACAGAAATGGATACTCTTGTATGTTTTAAGGTGATTTAAGTCATGAACATATGTACACAGACATGTGTGGGCTTTTTTTTTTTCTTTTTTTTATTGAGTGAAATCTTGATTTATTGTCGGTTTAATGAGGAACCCCTCCTCCTGCTCACCTTAATCACATCAAATCAACTAGAATGTGAGCATTTACACGGATATAGCAGTTTATGACTAATGAATTAAGAAGGACTTTCATTTCAACAATCAAATTCCCATTAACTTTGTTTTTTTTTTGATTTATAAAAAAAACATAATTTCACACCACAAAAATGGCGTCATCAAACAGGACGATTTCCTTAACGAACTCTTACCTTCAAAGGCGAATTTTTAACATACAAACATAATAATAAACCGTAGTGCTGAAAAACTTAAATAAGGCTGGTCACGAGACGAGAAAATTCTCGCTTTCGAACCGGTTTCGTGGCCTCGAAATGAGTAAAAACAGCAAACGAGACGAAAGCGAGACCAGACTGACAAAAAGTAGGCGAGATGAGACAAGATTGTATATTTTGAGCTAACATTGGCTCGAGAGCTTTGAATGATGATACAAAACTTCTCCAAACGGCATGCATGATGAATTGAAATCCTCTACAAGAACCTCAAGGAACAACAATTCCGCTTACGTTACCTTGACAAGGCTGCTGGAACTGAATGTATCGCTGACGAACTGTTCAAGACAACAGCCAATCGACAGTAAGGAGTACAACGTATCCACAAAATTTTGCCGGAAGAAAGAATGTATGATGAACGTAAGCCCCACATTATTTGGCCAATCCTCAAGAACAGAGACTCTGTCAACTTCCCAAATCACAGAGGGATCAGTCTCCTGAACATCACCAATTAAATTCTTTCTGCCGTTTTATGTAAACGTCTGACCTGATAGGTCCATATCAGATTGGCTTAAGGACAGGAAAGTCCAGCGTCCACGAAAGAATCACATTACTGCAGATCCCGGGAAAAAAAATCGATACTCGATACTTAGAAGCTTTTCATCGTTTTCAAGGCCGCGTTTAACAGAATCTTTAGAGCACAACTTTACAGTCTCATGTCTAGTTTCTGCATCTCTTTGATAAAATGTCGTCGTGTCACAATAGTAAGCTATAATTTTGACAACGACACCAGCCCTGAAATCAAAAATCGGAGAATCATCATCGGCTCGATAACCTGGATCAGGACCTGGCCACAAACGGAAAATAGCTCTTGTGAATTGCTACTTCTTTGGACTTACAGGACACTTCTTATATATGACGTAACCCGTCAACCAGTCAGTCTCGGTATTTTTGAGTATATCAAGAACCACTTGTGTTTAGAGATGACGTTCATTTCACTGACTTGGAGAGAAGTCGAAAATCGGCTAAAACCATTCCGCGAGACCAAGACGAGACTATAGCAAAAATCTCATCGGTTCTCACCTTCTCGTGACCAGCCCTGAGCCTAACCCAACCCATAATCTACATAAACATTATTAAAAGGACTTTTTTATTTTTGCCAGAGACTTCTTTGCCGCTTTATACCACTACCACAGGACCCTATATCTAAAAATGGATAAAAGACAAGGATAAAGGCAGACAAATATTCAAGTGACATATATTTTCTTTGTTTTTGTTTTCTTTATATTCCAAAGCACGATTATAAGGAGTTAGATAAATGAAAAAAAGAAAAGAAAGAAAAACAAAAAGGACCTGGAACATATTGTATTAACAACACGACATTCCCGTGTCCTTTTTTTTTTTTTGTGTACGAGTATTTGCGAAATTTCGGATTTGGTAGTTTTGGAAGGAAGGTCGGTTGGTTTCGGTTTCAGTTTTGGTTATAAGGTATGAGTGTAAAGGTGAAAAATAATAGCACTGTATAAGCGAGTCAGATTGCCATACACGAGTAGTTTGGTGAAAATGAAAGAAATGAAAATGGGATTTTACTATACCTAACTTCATATCTAGTTAGGTTCCATATACATATGAATATATACGTTGACACATTAATACATACACAATATTCTTTTGCTTATGTATAATGGAAGACAGTTTGTTGTTACATGCCATAAGGTTGTTTTCGGTTAGACTCGCTTGTATGGCGTTAATGAAACTCATGTCATTCGTGAAGAGGTATTACGCCAGTCTTGGAACGAGACATTTGACATATCTGTTTCCGACACCTTTCCATTTTTATCATTAAGAAGATATATTTGTTGTATTGTGAATCTATATAGTTGAGGATTTCTTTTTTAGATACATATATTTGTACTTAAATGAAGTTTTGACATTGACATTTGTAAAACATACATATTGTGAATTGATATGGAGAATCTTGGCTAATTTTAGACCCAAAAACATTTAAAAGTTTAATACCAATTTAATATTTTTTCAATGATAACCATCTGATGTTTTACTTACCCGAATAAGATGTAGTTTTACGTTACCTATAAATTATCATTTAAGGCTCTGTTTCACCATTTAGCACTTGCCAGTAATCTAGTAAAGCAAATGTGTCCATAAAAATAAATATGGTGCACTGGAGCGTATACGCATTTTTTTAATTAAAAGAAGAAGAAGAAGTCAGAATAAAGAAGTCATCTTTAGTTGAAACCGATACTTTTTTTATGTCTTGGCTAATACTAGTAACTTCACTTCGTACCTCAGCAGATCTTTTTTATTCTTCAATATTTATGAAATGAAGACGAGACTTAAGGACATAATAATAATCTTTGAACAATTGTGAGTTCTTTTCTGAGACGAATCTTAGACCCAAAAACAGCTGTTAAAAAATAGATCTAGGAGAAAAAGCTTACCGCTTATTTACAGCCTATCTACAGTTCAATAACTGATTTGCGAAACCGTCTGTTCTGTATCACCCCTTGACCAGGGAAAGCATCGGCCGGGATAAGGCCACTTAAACGCCCATCCTCCTAGTTCTGATCCTTGGGGTAATACGGCCCCACTATCAACGGTTTGGTATTAAAATACATATTTTAAACAAAAAAGTGTGTATACGACCCAGTGCACCACATTGGTTTATTTTCGTTTTAGACATAATGAACAGATGTGGTTACAATCATTGTTTGTCAAATGATGTAATATTTACCCGCTTTAATTTTTAACATGATCGTTTGCCCCTGAAGTGCTAATTTCTTTGAATGACTAAAGTAAAGAGCTTAGTAGATTTGTGACTTAGAAGACTTCAACATAGTAAAAGAATCCCGATTATTATAGATCCTATAGTAAATAACCCAACTCAATGGCGTTTTCTGAAGTGTAGGTCTTAACGAGCAAGGCACAAGCCACAGCGGTACCTCAAAGTCAATACGATTTTTGCCATGGGCCAACTTCAGCCTGATTAATGCATCAGAGTCCTATAAAAAAATATCACACATATAGAACCCGTTGAGGACAGTTTTGATATACTTCAAAATTCAAAAATACGAAGCACTCAATGAAGGACCCTTTATCCTTTTGACCTTTTAAGTGTTTCCATTTAAAAAAAAGAGATGGCGTTAAGATCTGTGCATCCATTATGTTTTTTTTTTTTTTTTGTAATTCCTTTTTTCCCATTCAGTGAGAATTGTCTATACACAATATTTTCTTTTAAATTTGTTTCTTAGAATTATATCAAACTAAAGTTATCTAAGTTCATACAATGTCGATAGTTTGGATGGATACAATAAGGAAAGATAGAAAATTTACTTTTTTTCCTGTAGGTTCCATTATACATATTATTTCGTTTTGCTTATCTTCTTCGAGGTAGAGGAAAAAGTCTACAAAAGAAATCTAATCAACTCAGCCACCCGCACCAAGACGATGACGACGAGACGTTAGGACCAAGGCAAGACATCCCAAAAGGAAACCGAAGGAAACCAAACAAGAACCTTCTCGTAAGGCTTAGGCCCTCTACTTCCGGTCTGGTTAAGTGGAACGGCTTGGATGGTCTGGTTGAATTTGAGAATTTGATATTCTGAACAACTCGGGTCCAGTTGTAGTGGGCCTGAGCTGGGCATCTCATCAAAAACACTCGAAAAAACACTTAACAAAAATAGAAGCAAATAAATGGAAATCGAGTGTAAACTGTTCACTGGCTACAACCGATTAACTGAAGAATGAATGTGAACAATCCTTAAAGATGTAACAAACACAGTACATCCCCCGCCCCTCTCTCGATACTATCGAAACACAATTTAAATGAACACAGAGGTTGCTGGTAGTTGCTGGATACAAACCTGGCTCAAAAAATAAACCATAGTTACTGTTATCAAATTAAAAAACGTTGAAGAATACTTTTTAAAGAAATTTATGAAAAATTTATCAAATCCTTAATTTTGAATACTTAATTTATTAAATTCTTAAAAATTGCACCTGTTTGATTTAAGACTTAAAACTATTTGAAAAATTATAGAAAACAATAAATGTCCTTATTACAGACAGTTAAATGAAAGTAACTCTTTTGGAAGTGTGAATTGCGAAGTTTGAAGTGTAAAGTACGAACGTGTGAAATTAAAGCAACGAAGAGTAAAATTAAAGTATTAAAGTGTAAAATGTGAAGTGTAAAGTACGAAGTGTAAAATGCGAAGTGTGAATTGCAAAGGGTGATATGCGAAGCCTAAAGTGCAAAGTTTGAATTGGCATGTGTCAAGTGTGAAGTGAATAGAATGAATTGCGAGATTCCAAGTTTGGAATACAAAATATAAACTACGAAATGTGAATTGCGAAGTTCGAAGTGTGAAGTGTAAAGTTCGAATTGCAAAATGAAAAGTGCAAAAAAATAAAGTGTGTACTGTAAAATGTAAAGTTCGAGGTGTGGAATTAAAGTAACGAAGTGTAAATTGCGAAGTGTGACTTGCAAACGGCGATGTGTCAAGTCTGTAAAGAAAAGGATGAATTACGAAATTCGAAGTGTGCTAATTGCGAATTCTAAATGCTAAAAGCGTAGTATGGAGTGATAGTGTGCAATGTTGATTGCGAAGTTTGAAGTATTAAGTGCGAAGTCATAAGCATGGCATTCGTAGGTTGAAACTCGAGCGAAAAGTATAAAGTTCAAAATACAAAGTTTGAAGTGTAAAGTTCGAATTGCAAAATGAAAAGTGCATAGAGTAAAGTGTGTACTCTGAAATGTAAAGTGCGAAGTGTGAAAGCAACGAAACGCGAAGTGTGAATTGCAAAGGGCGATATGCGAAGCCTAAAGTGTGAAATATGAATTGCAATGTATCAAGTGTAAATTGAAAAGAATGAATTGCGAAGTTCCAAGTGTGAAATGCAAAATATAAACTAACAAATGTGAATTACGAATTTCGAAGTGTGAAAAGTTAAATATAAAGTGCTAATTGCGAAATTCTAAATGCAAAAAGCGCAGTATGGAGTGACAGTGTGAAATTGCGAAGTTTGAAGTATTAAGTGCGAAGTCATAAGCATGGCATTCGAAGGTTGAAGCTCGACGCGAAAAGTATAAAGTTCAAAATACAAAGTTTGAAGTTTTAAATGCGAAGATCGAAACGTGAAGATTTCAAACGAAAATGTGCACAACTCGAAGTGGATACTTGTATTGAATATTTTTATGACAAAAAATTCTTCCTTGTCAAAAGTTTGAATGAATTTCAATCGATTCCACAATATTCAAATATGTAGAAAGAATTTTGCTGCTACACCCATTAAAATGGTATAATGCTGTTTATTTGTATTTCTTTGTGTGTTTGTGTTTTTTTTTTTTTTCAAAAAATGTCTACAATAAATATGTCATCTATCCAAAAATGAATAATGCACCAAACAATAATCCAAAATTTAAATTTAAATGCATGTTTTTGACATTTTTTCTTTGAGTTCCTTTTGTTAAAAGCACAAGTGTCTGTGTATATTTTGAAAGCGTTCTTCATGCATTGTAATAAAACCGACAAGTCTGCGACGACGACGACAACTTCGAATAAATGAATGAATGTCTTACCACATTTTTCTATGCGCCAATAAAAAAAAAATAAACGAATTTATTCCACAAATTGGTAAATAGAATATTCTGCATCTGCATTGGCAACAATTCAATTTTTTTGAATTTTTTTTTTTTTTGAACTTTTTCTTTGCACATTCTGTCTCTATTTGGTTTTTGCTTTTGTGTCTCGTTTAGCATTAAAACCATTTAAATCAGCTTTTTCTTCATGAGAAATGGTTTTGCATTTTATAAATATTTAAAATGCGATTTAGTTTTATTTATTGGCTGCAACCGACACGACGCGACGCGAACGTGCGGTAAAAAGAAAGAAGTTAAAATGGTTTCGCGGTGTCAGAATACAAGAGAATTGTAAATAAGTAAAAGACGATTAGGTTAAGATACAAATTTTGATACAAAACAAGAAAAATTGTTTTCTATAATATACATATGAATATACATATGTAGGTTAAGGATGTTGAACTTGATCATGGTCTTGAAGTCTGTCTAGAGTTTATTGCCTTCAATTTGTATACCTTACTTTATATTTTTTCAAATATTTAGTTTCTACTTTAAAAACAAATAAAACTGTGTGACAATATTTCAACTTGGAACTTAGAAGAAGAATGAAAGATGTCCTTCGAAAGAAGAGTTCAATTTCTGGGCGCCATTTATAACAATCATTAAAACTCAATATTAATTTGTATACACTTGTATAGAAAATGTGTAGTTTCAATTTCAATACTCCAGATTTTTGTAAAACTTTGTGCAATTGTTCTTTAAGTAATGAAAAACCGTTGTTTTTTTCAATTTTTCATTTGTCTCTTTCAGCATGTAAAATTTCATTCAATTTAAAGATTCTGGGAAATAATTTTTGATATGTCCTTATTTTTATAAATCACTGCAATTTAAGGGGTTATGGAATTTACCCCTTAAATGATCTTTACGACAAAAATGCTAGCTTTAGAAATAGAAGAAGACGAAAATGATCGAAGATTTCGGAGCAGTGGGCGCCCAGTAGAAATTGAAAGAAAAAGAAGCTTTGCTTGAACTCTCAACTTCTAATTAGCAGTCAAGTACTACATCCACTAGTCAATTGCCACACGCACCCTTAAGCTTTCTCAACCATTCAATCCTTATCTTTTTATTCATGGCAAATTGCTGCAATCTTTTAGTGGGTCCTTCAGTCTTATCAATATACGAAATAGTCTCAGGAACTATATCAAGTGAATAAGTTTTCTGAGGTGATATATAATTTTTCAAAAACTAACTAAAATCTACCCTTGAAACTCGAATGATGCAGTACTGAATATCTTTATACTTTATATCCAACTAATAAAAAAAAGAAATACCTTCAAATTTAATATTCATTTCAAATTGAATGCCCAGAATTCAATTATATTAAAAAAATTCAATACAGTTCCTCAGATTGTTCGAAACTCTCAACATCAACATTCTAGAAACTACTTTTCGAAACTTTTACCTTTTTTGAACCCTTGTCTTGGAAACTTCTTCTATATACCTTTCCAAAACTTTTCCCCAAACAAGACCCCCAAAAATTACTACAAATGTCAAATCCTGTACTTTATTACTCTATACCCTAGTCCAGGATTTATATCATCGGCTTTTTAACATCCCTTCGACACTTCTAAAAGTCACAATACCTACAATTGTAAATATTCTACACACGTGTCAAATACCAATTTTTACCCTCACTTCGTCCTAAAGTAATTTACCTTCCTAACCTACGGCAATAAAATGAAAGTTATAAATCGTGACTGATTGATCAATTCGAATTCGAAGTTCCAGGATTCGTATACATATTTGTATGTATTGAACTTAATTAATCAATAATAATAATAATTCGTTTTGCCAACACACAGGATTAAGTCCACTGTTTCGTCGATTTTTCTATATTTTCTTAATAAACAAACATAATAACTAACAATAATAATGTTCGCAAGTTCATTGATGCGATTCACTGGGAAAATAAATCAAATACATTAAAAAAAGAAAAAAAACAACAACAACAACACACAAACACACATCTGGCCTACTAAAACAATAAACAACTTAAACAATTTATTGCAGATATTTTGGCCATATAGCTGTTACTGAAACATGCTCTACTAATATCTAATAAAAAAACAAAAACAAAAAACAAAAACCCTAAACAAAAACAAAAACAAACTGAAAAAAAAAAATAAATTTTGAAAGAATTTTCTGGCTAAAACTCTACACGGTCTACGAGGCTAAATTGAAATTGCTTTCAATGCTCCCTCAGCCGTAAAAATATCCAATAAAAAAAATTCATCAACTTATTTTTGCAACATAAAAAAAAAAACTTTTTGTTTTTATTTTTTTATTTTTTGCAAAGGTACTCGTAATAGGAAAGGAAAAATAAATAAAGGAAATGAATGCTTTGACTGGAAAAATGTCAAACGCACTCAACTGAGTCTTACTCTCTGGAAAAGTGCGATAAAGTATAGGTACCTACCTTCTAAACCTAAGCTTCCAACTAGGATGACGACGACGCGACGACGAGGAACGACACGGACGGACGTACATATTCCGAGACATATACGCCACAAAAACATAAGGACACACAAGGAGTGTAACTGAGCTAC
Organism: Scaeva pyrastri; assembly: GCA_905146935.1. Lineage (NCBI taxonomy): Eukaryota > Metazoa > Arthropoda > Insecta > Diptera > Syrphidae > Scaeva > Scaeva pyrastri. The sequence continues at coordinate 56,502,345 of LR989929.1, forward strand.
GAGTAGTATATTATGTGTAATGAAATGTGAGAGTTCTTGTTGGTAACATTTTTATATTGTTCATATTTTTGTTCTTTCGTTATTCATAATAATGTTTATTAACATGAGAAATGGGATGGACACATGCGGAAATTTAAATATACATAAATACATAGCAATCAGTTAGTTGGTGCGTCCAATTGGGAACGACTATTTATGCCTGGCCACTGTAGCCATCAAGCGTCCCGGTTTGCCTGGGATTTTATGGATTTGAACAGTTTCTTCTTCTTCCAAGTAACTTTATTTTGGATTGTGATGGCTTGACTTAACATTCTTCGTAAATAATTTCCATCAAGCTGACAAAATGTCAGTAATAGGCAGTAATGTCAAAAACAATAATTCCCAAATTGAAAAATGACAAATAGTTACAAAAATGTCGTTGAGCTCAAAAAATCAGTTTGGTGTCACAATGAACTTATTCTTCCTGTTACTCGTGACTTTGGTGACATAATAAGTAAATCTGTAGTTTTCTAAACCTAACATTACCCGATCCCTACACATCCATCATCTTTTTTTGACCTTCTTCTTGAATACGCCTCCAAGTATAGTCCCCTGATCAAGGATTGCATATTTCTAGAATTAAGAGTGTTTAACGATGCACGTTTTCTTCGATTTGCCCTTCGAGACAAACCGTGGAGAAACAGTCTAATACTCTCTAGCGCACTAGTACCCAATATTAATTTAATGGAAACAAAAACCCTCATAAAGAAACGAACGACAAAAGCCTACGATAGATTTTGGTCTTCCATTCTTTTTGTAACCAATTTGGGTAAATCTCTTAGCCGTTATGTTTTTCCAAGTTCATCAGTCTACAGCTATAAGCTGATAGTGTATACTACTTCTATACTTTCAACAATAAATCAATGAAATAATAAAAGTGCGTATACGCCCAGTATACCATTGTTGAAGTATATTTCTTGGAATACACGAGTACATTGTATTAGTATAGAGAGGGTTTCAAAAAAGATAATCGCCCTTATTAATATTATCTTACTTCAATTAATCAAGTTACTTTTATATGCTTATTTTAATAAAAATTATAGACAACAAACTCATTTTCGAATTAAAGCTTAGATTATATTAAGTATGGCTTTTTGACAAAAGACCTCTTCATCTTCAGTCACACACTTCTCAGGTGACACAGGATTTCAAATCTGCAGGCCAGCGTAGATATCCAAAGCAGGTGTGACATAAGTTGTCAATTACAAAAGGGGACTGAGTAACAAATGTATACAATTTATTTTAACACAATATGCCATTAAGAACTTTTATTTGAAGCGAAGATAATTGAAATCGGTCCAGCCGTTTTTGAGTTATTAATGATGCAACAAGATTGAGAAATTTCGATCCTATGATATCAGAAAAGTCTTCAAATTGACAAATATTTGTCAAAAAGTCAATTACAGATTGAAAGCATTATGTTGAAGAATATCAGGAACTACTTGTGCTATAAAGTTAAAAAAAATTTAAGGGTTTATGTAGGAAGAGTTTCGAAAATTACCAGAGTTCATTTCTGTAAAAAGTGTTTTTCGATTTTCGATAAATAACTCAACTAGGATCCACATTGCCGTTATCCCCATTCAATATTGGGTTTGGATTTTTAGATTCTTAGAAGTCAGTTTGTTAGAATAGACCATAGATTTAACATAGTTCCATATCAAATAAGTCTTGACCAGTGTGAAACGTTTATTGAAAAGCGTTTTGATAATTCGATATTTTTATACATTTTAAAGCTTTCAAAACCGATAAAAATAAAGAGCCAATGACAACTCCTACATATGTATAACCAAACGATAAAGAAAGTGTTCAACAAAATATCTTTTTTCTTTTTTTTTAAACCAAAAATGGGACTTGACGTAACGGACTCCAAGTTTTTGGTGACAACGTTTCAAGTAAGTATTTTGTAAATGTTTTTTTAATTGTATCAGGATCAAAATTTTATCTTTACAGGATGTTTAAACATTGACAGATTGATTTAAATCAATTGATCACCTTTTACTCGAACTTTGTCACTTATTCCAAAATCGTTCAGAATTTTCATACATAGGTTACCTATTTGAAGACCTTAGTGAGACCTTTTTTAGTCAGTTAATTCCTATTATTAATATCTATTGATATTTTATTCTGAAATTTGTTAAACAAAATGTGTCTCGAATAAATTTCAATCAGTCCCATTATAGTAATTTACATCCATTTAATGGCACTTCTTCGACAGCCATTAACCCTTTAATTTTCAATTTGCAAAAAAGACAAATGTTTGAGTTTTTCCAAGACATCAATTTTGTTTCTTGTTTTTTTTTTTCTACTTTTTCCATCCAAAATCAAACGATTAATATAATAGACATCCTTCGATTCAAATTTGATCCATTTTATTCTCCAATATACTCGTATCCTCATGTAATCACTCAAAGAATTGCCGATTGAGCATTTATTTTGACAAAGCAGAAGCAGAAGCAAATCCTTTGTCCGGATCTCCGGAATATGTATGTACGAAGGAACTCCCCTTGTTTTCCATCGCCTATACTTTCATCATTATTCTTTTTCTTAAAAATCTTGCGTTAATGATGCTGATGCTATTTGACCTATATATCCACTTACTCTTCTTTTGTTCCTTATCCTTATTCCTTATTCCTTTTTAAGCCTTGAGATTTGTTCATGGAGATTTGATTAATGATTAAGGACGAATATATAGTGTGGGTGTATAAGTATTTTGTGTATGTGTATTCTTTTTAGTTATTTAGACGAATTGTTTTTATGCTAATTTTGACATATTTAAATGGAGTGAAGAAAAAAAAAATTAAAACAAATTTTTGATTTATGGTAGAAGAATTTAAGGTTTTTATGATTTGTAAATTGGTCAGCTTAGTTTAAAGAAGTCATTAGTTTAGTTAGGCAAATTTGATACACCAAGGGAAGTTTTATGTTCAAAGGTTATACTGCTATAAAAACATGAGTTTCCGGGTTGCTACATTGAAATAAATTGAATTTTCCAAATAAGAGGGGAATTAAAAGAATGCTATGGATTTGATTAACACCGGTTAATAGTAACGTTTGATAGTAAAGATAAAGCATTTGAGACAAGACTGCATAATTTTTTTGACCAAAGTCTGCAGAGTCTCACGATTTTCATCAGTCTCGTGAGTTTCAAGTTCCAGCACACAAAATATGTACCGCCTTCAAAGCACTTAAGAACAACAAAGCGGTTGGACTTGACGGCATTACCGCAGAATTGTTACAAGCATCGCCAACAACATCTAGCGAATTGCTGCAACCGCTCTTAGAGACAGCAGGGGTCTCCGAATGCTTTCCCGAAGAGTGGAAAAAGGGAATGATTGTCAAGCTACCAAAAAAGAACACCTCGAAACATCGCTCGACTCTAAACAAACAGACTTCCGCACTGGGTCTCCTCCATTGATCACATGAGGATGATAATCGAACAGTGCGTCGAATATCGATCACCACTTCATCTGCTGTTCATTTATTTCGAGAAGGCTTTCGACAGCGTCAACAGGGAGTTTATCTGGCTTGCTTTGCGGAGGAGGGGTATACCAGAGAAACTCATTGCCATTATCAAAGCGACTTATGATGGGTACAAATGTCACGTCTTACACGGAGGTAGGTTGTCCGAAGAATTTGAAGTCCAAAGCGGGCTGCATACTGTCACCAATCCTGTTTTTATTGATGATTAGTGATGTACTGCGGATGGCTCTGACAGGAAGCAGAGGAATAAGATGGACTCTGACAACTTACCTTAAACATCTCGACTACGCTGACGATGTCTGCTTGCTTTCCCATAGGATGATGGATCTCCATCAAATAGCAACAAGGGTGGAGAGAGAAGCAGCAATCGTGGGGCTGAAAATCAATGCCGGAAAAACAAAGATGTTCAGCCTCAAGAACTCGCAATCATCCGCTTCGATGAACATTGGTCAACAAGCAGTAGAGAAAGTAGAGAGCTTCCAATAACTTGGAAGTATCGTCTCTACTGAAGGAGCAACCGAACTAGACATTGCCAGTCGAATCGGATAAACAAAGGCCGCGTTCGGAATGTTGTCCAATGTTTAGAGGAACAAATCTCTCATCTTGAACGCAAAGCTACGACTTTTTAACTCTAACGTCGAATCAGTTCTGTTATATGAATGCAGCACCTGGAAAATAACAACTACAATAACCAGGAAACTGCAAACCTTCGTCAATAGGTGTCTTCGAAACATCTTAAGGGTTTTCTGGCCTAATCGTATCTACAACGAGGACCTACATAGACGAACCGGTCAAAAACCCGTCTGTCGATACCGTTATACGAAGGCGCAAGTAACACACGCTTTGAAAAGGTAATGACTACATTGCTGGCCAGGCAATGCTGTGATGGAACTCACTCACACAAGAAGGAAGAAAAGTTGGTAGACCGAGAAGGAAGTGGAGAAGAACAGTTGAGGAGGAATCTGCGAGATTGGGAAAGAGGTGGAAGGAGCTAAAACACATCGCTGGAAACCTCACACGATGGCGAGTAGGAGTAGTTGAGGCCCTATGTCTCGCTAGGGAATACCAATGGACTTCGTAGGTCTGAGGACCAAAGTAAGTAAAGTACATGTATATGACCAAATTGATGGATTTAAAAAATTGAAAAATTGGGACTTTCAGTCCCAGCAGATAAGTTTATTCCTATAAAAAGGGTCATAGTGTCCAATAAATTGGTTGGCGACTACAATGCTTTTCGATTTCAAAATAAACTCCTAGTACTCTTTTCAGTGTTGCCATCTTGGATGATTTCCAGATCTAGACAGATTTGACTGGATTTTGTTGTCGTTATCTGGAAAAGAAGAACAAAACTAGAAGACATTTATTTGTTTTCTTCAATTCCACACAGAAACAAATCTTCCAGCCAAATATGTCAAAGTGACAGTTTCATTATCTTGTTTTAATTTTTTTTTCAAAGTAAAACTTTGATGTAAATGGTTCTTAAATTCCTTAAAAAACATAATAAGAGAAAAATATTTATTTAACATTAAAAAGAGAACCCGGAGTATTGCATCATCTGATAGCCTCAGTCGTTGAGATGTCGTTTTTCTACTCCTTATAAAATAATGTTCGTAGTTGTATTTATTTTCAACTGGCAACACTTTCATACATCATAATTATGTGAGAGTATGTATATCTTTATTTTGTATCGGATTTTTGCAGTAGATAGAAAGTAAGTATTCATACATGTATTATTTTAATTTCTACAGCCAAAAAATCCATCACTAATTGGAAAGATTATTGCATTGATTATTATCAAATTGATACAAATTCTGGATAATCGTGACTGTAATACAAATATAAATCGATAAACAATTATTATGCTCATTTCATTAGGACCGTACGCAACAAGGTAAACTTCATTCGTTTTTTATTGTCATTAAATTGCATGCACTTACACAAAAACAACAACAACAAAAACATTAATTAACATACTTGCAATTTAATCTTTCGCATAAAATGTAAATTTGTTTACTGTCCATGTCCATTTCTACAACTTCACAAAATATGTGCATAGATATTAAAAAATATATACAAACAAAACAAAAAAACGCATACAAAAATCTTAATTAAAATTTTACAAAATCATTCGAGCTTAATAGTCCGTAGAATTTAAATTACAAATTTGTTTTGAATCCTTTTTTTTTCTTTCCTTCGTTTTATTAAAACAAAATAGCAATAAAAAAAAAGACTAATCATTTGGCTTTAGCCAAGTTCCATAAGTTTTCGAAAGAAAAATGAAACAATATTTTATTCGTAAGTTAGATAGGTTTATATCTACATACATACATACCTACATACATATAGATAGGACCATAACTTGGCTTTGATGACCACTATAGCCCGGTCATAAATCATTGGCTGTGCGTAACATTTTATTCATAAAATTTAATGTTCCCATCAGGAACGATCCGATGGATGATAAGTTAGTGTCAGTATAGAATTTGTTGTTTCATATTTAATTATAGCAAATAAGCAAATGAATATTTAAATGAAATACCTTACGGTATATGGCTTGGTTTGGTTATACTGGCTCACAATGGGTTTAATTACATTTCTGATGTCCCTAAGCTGTTAACAACTTTGAATAATGGTTTGGTTCGTTTGTACGAACGAGTAGGTATCCGTTACATTTGACATTGGAAAATTAATGAAACAATTTATAGCACAAATATCTACATACACAGTGTGTGTTTGCGTGTGTGTGTGTGTGTAAGTTTTATTGACTCGAAATACCCTACACTCATGTTTTATTTTGGTCAGCATATTGTTAAACAATCAAATAATAATATCCTGATTGACATATTCACAACACACATAAGCTACGAGGATAGGCAAAGTGAAGGGATTAAATGTTAAATGATTAAAATGTTCGTTAACAGTTGACGGATGTCTATTAAGCAGAATAAATTAATTGAAATTAATATGACTTGCAACATGGGTGAACGATTTAAAATTGACAATGTCAATACCGAAACGGATATCAAAAACATGTGTCTATGATGGGTTTGTACATGAGGGTAGAAATAAAATCAATTACAATTTTTTGAGTTCTAAAAAAACAGTTGAAACAGCAATGTCGTTGGCTAAAAATAGAAATATAATCAAAAAAGAAATAAAATTCCAATTGAAGACTGAGTCCCACGTGCTTCATCAGGAAATTAAATTGTTTAAACTTTAATAGCCAAATCACAATCGCGTTCGGTCTTTTATAAGGCAATCTGAAATGTTACCTCAGGCGTTTCTAAGACTTTATATCGTAATATCGTAAACGTCCCAGCAAAGCAAAAGTAGATCTTTTTATTCGTTGTCAGTTATTTTATTAACTTCCCATAGGGAGTTATTGTAATCGGTCCGATTTGACAAATTGAAATTTTTGACAAATCTGGACGTTTCAAGGTTCCTAGAATCTAGTTCCGTCATTTGTAGAGAGATGTCTGTGTGTGCGTGTGTACGTACGTTCGTACGTTCGTACGTTTGTACGTTCGAGATACCCTTTTTCGTCCACGGTATCTCAAGAACGAGTAAAGATATCGACTCCAAATTAATTTTGTTCGACAGGTTATAACTTCAAAAGATGCAGAAAGGACTTTTATAAAAATTGGTCAAGCGGTTTTTTCACTACAGCAGTTTTTAAAAAAAGTGAAAATTTTGGTTGGAAGCAAATTTCTCAGGAATGGTTAGTGCCATTGACTTCAAATAAATTTTATTGTATACATTGTAATGTGATACAGATTTGATATAAATTTTGAAAATTTTCAACTTACCGTTATTTTTTAAAAATTGAAAAACTAAAAAAAAAATGTTTGGCGCGAAAATATACAATGAAGGAAAAATGATACTCTCTTCAAAACTATTTTTTATTACCTGAAACGGTGTTCTTTACATCTTGTGAAAGTTTGAAAAAAATTCAATAGACAGTTTTTTTACAAAAAATAAAAAAGTACAAAAAATTCTTCCAAAAGTTGGTAAAAAGTGTTTTTTGACTTGAATATCTCGAGAATGAGAAAAATACAATTATTAATATATGCTACAATTTTGACAAATATTGAATTGACAGTCTTTTTACAAAAAATAAAAAAACTTAATCAAAAATTTACCAAAAAATGTCAAAAGTAGGTTTCTTGACTTGAATATGTCCAAAATGGTCAATCATTTTAACTTCTATTCTATTTCATTTTTTGCATAATAGAATTTTGAACATATGGTACTTTTTTGACAAATATTGAATTGGCAGTTTTTTTACGAAAAATAAAAGACCAAAACTGAAATTTACCGAAAAGTGTCAAAAATAGTTTTCGGCTTAAATATCTTCACAAAAAACAATGATGTTGACTTCAAATGTATTTTATTTTCATCATAATGTATTTTTCAACAATACCTAAATGATTAAATGTTGACGAATATCAAATTGACGTTTTTTTACAAAAACTTAAAGAACTACAAAAGTTCTATCTCAGCCTGTTATTTTTTTTTTTTTTTTTTTTTTGTAGAAAAATTGTTATCAAGTAAATCAATCAATATCAAGAATAAGTCGATTTCAAAGTTTTTACAAAAATTGACAAAATTTTGTTATGCTTGAAGACAGCAAGGGGACACTTGATGGCTTTTTATTGTGACACAAAATCTTCAATAAAACTCAATTTTTTAAAGTAAAATGGGAAGTTATCAGTGTGGGTTGCACCCAGCCTCTTTTTAAAAATATTAACATCATTAGAAAAACAGAGGAATTGATGCCGTTGAAAACTCAAAACATTTTAATGTTTTCGAATTATAAAAAAATAGTAAATCAAGGTGTCCAAGTCTTATTTAAAAAAAATTTTGTCAGTATTCGAAAAAATCTAGATTTCACCTATTTTTAAAAAAGCCTATTTAAAAAAATACCAGTTACAATTTAAAATTCTATTATGTATAAAATAAAATAATAACAAAATCCCATAGTTATGCTTTTTCCTTAAATATTCAAGTACAAAAACTATTTTTAAAACTTTTTGTAGTGTTTTGAAAATTGATAAAAAAAATTCCAACGTTCAACTGACATTTAAGCCATAAAATAACGTTGGTAAGTTAAACTCTTTAGAAATAAATTCTATTACTATATTTGAGACCGAAGATAAACTGCATTTTTTCGAAAGTCCTTTTTCACATTTAGATACTATTTTCTGAATAAAAAATCAAAAAAATCTAATTAAAGACAATATCTGTACTTATTCTTGTGATATGGCCAGCTTAAAAAGGTCCATCATTAAGCCTTAGATTCTAGGGACCTTGAAACTTCGAGATTTGGCAATATTTTCAATTCGACAAATTGGACTAATTACAATAACTTCTAATGTCTTCTATAGCAATACAAACAAATATTTAAACCTTAATCCTATTACGATAACATAACACGACGAGACAAAGGGAGTCTCTTAGACGCGCCTCTTTTTCTTTGTAAATTACTTTAACGGATTCATTTAAAAATATCGATTAGATGCATCAGTTACGAAGAAAACTAATTGCAAAAAAAATTAAATCAAATATACGAGTATGTCGGTTTTTTTATATAAATGGAAATGGAAACAAAGCTAAATCTCCTAGCATCCTAACAATTTCAAAAAGGTTCTCTTTCGTAGAACTAACAGGTCTTTAATATCTTTGAAATATCAATTCATATAATATGTTTAGAGATCTTAAAATATTTTAACTATTTAAAGCATCATGAGAATATAACATGTAACTTTTTGACATAAGGAGTTTAAAAATATGTAGTTATCATGTTAAATTACATTTACATAGTTTGATTTGAGAAATTTGTAAATATTCCCAGAATCACACTCTTGTCATTTTATTATGAATGGAACTTATAATCCTTCCTACGAGAGTATAATAATATCATTTCTCTGTCTGGAGCAAATGAATTAATAAAGGCTTAGGGGTAGGTATAGGTTTGGAACGTTACGTAAGTTTAAAGGAATTTTCATTGACAAAGACGAGGAATGGAAAATACACAACAATTTTGGTTGAATAGTCATAGAGTTGTGCACTTAGGCTTTTTTCTGTACGCAATATAAAAGCACTTCATCATTCACAAACCTTCCCCTCCATCCTTGTATGTAGGGGTAGGCGTTATTCAAAGGAAGCCTGTACTTTACTTTCAAAATGCCGTGAAAACTTTTGCCTTGCTTATGTAGGAATGTGGAACGTCATAGACAAGAAACACGTCATTGTTGGAGATTTCTTGAGAAGTATATAGTGAGAAAAGAAATATAATGCACATTGCACCATTCTTTGATTGGAATTTAGGTCAATTGCAAAGCATTGAGATTTTGACTTGATGAGGCATTACAATAAAACTATTGTACTTTATGACATTAAAGCCTGATTTTGTAATGTTTTATTCTTGTAGGTATTTTTTTTTTTTAATCAGGTTTGTGCATTTTTTGATTGAAAAGGATGTAGGTGGAAATAATTGTACACACTTATTTAGGATACACATTTCTTATAAAAGAATGCAACCATTGAATGACCCATTTCAACCACGAAACCACAGATTTCTTTTAAATGACAATTTTTCTGTCTCAGAATCTCAAAAAATCCAATGAACAGGAAATAATAAATAACAAAATCAAATATTAAAAAAAAATCATATATTTCAACATATTGTTCCGAAACACCCTGTGTTTATTAAGACTCACGAAATTTGGCCAACAAAAATGGAAATCATTCCCACTGTGTGAAGGTACGCCACGGGTACTCCTTTTATTGACACCTAGAATTATCTTGCTGACAAATTTCAAAGTTATACGATATCTGTGCTTTATAATGTTGATAAAATGTCAGTGAATTAGTCAATTGGTTCAGAGTTCTTGACATTTTTTAGAGCTGTCTCTCAGAAACCACTTGTGGCATAGAATTGAAATTTGGAGAAACTCATGTAAGAAATATTACGAATTTGAAGTTTTTGACAGTGGTTCCAATATGTATTGACTATGAAACTAGCGAGATGTCAGTTCAATTTGTTCATGTAATGCCTTAGACTATGCTAGGTCAATTGCAAGACAACAAAGTTAATTGAGAGTTAAGATAACGGCAGGTATTTGAAATAATCTCAAGTTTCAGCGACTTGAAATGGAAACTTAAAACAGAGAAATTACCCATTCGTAAACAACACAGGAATTTCCATTTTTCCAGCGTAAGCATAGTCAGCTCACTGTCTCCTACAATAGTATGTACTAGAAAGGACTTTCCGAGCTGACAGCCCACCGGAGCTGGCTGAACTTAATTTTGAGGTAGATTACTTATACGTTTTCCGTTTTCTTAAAAAAAAGAAAGGTACGGAACGGAACGAGAACTGTCCCGAGAAACATTGGACTAATTTTCATTGTGTTTCTAACCAAAAATATTCAAATCTATCTCAATCAAATCAAATCTAATACATAACTTGTAAAATGTTTAATTTTGATAAACCCGCTATTCAGACAGCTGTTACTATCTTTTGACATTTCACATGTAAAAAATATTAAAAACTAGCTGACCCCACAGACGTTGTTCTGCTCTGTTTGTCAAATTGTGTGAAAGAAATTACTTTAAATCTTCATATCCAGGTTCTAATAAAGTTTTGGCATTCATAACTTAACCAATGAACGCAATTTTTAATCTCAATTCGATTAATGACTTTTGAAATTCTGGAAACGACATTAATTTTTTTTTTGCAAAATAAAAGCGTCTCCTAGATCTTTTCTCTTCACATACAGTACCACATCATAGGACCATGAACAAACTTATATGATTAGATTTAAAGATTCAAAAAGCCTTTACAGAATAGATGGTATGAAAATACCAGCTCCAATCCAGCAAAAAAACCTATAAATGGACCTAATATTTTGTTCACTATGTTTCCATTGTATTTCTCTTAAACACAATCTTGAGGCACTATTTTTTGCTTCTTTCCATATCCAATTCATCACAAATATATAGCTAACAGCTCTCTATTGGTAAAAGAATTTTAAAAATCGGTTCAGTAGATCTAGAGATTACCTAATACAGTCTTAAAAATGTTACCAACTCTTTCGATGGATTTAGGTACCTACTGTGGCCGTTTTTTCAAAAATTCAATTCGACCATTCTAAACTTCAATCTTCAATGTTATGACTGTTTTGTAAACAGTTTTATTTGGCAAGTCTAAATTATTTCAATAAAGAAATTCAGATTTGAAAAGTGGCAACCGTTTGTCTTGATCATACTTCCAGGAGGACACTTTATGTATTTTCTTATCGATAATAATAAATATTGATGTTTAATGTCAACTGTGACTATTAACTGTCAGTTAATTAGTTCAAAAACACGGCGGCGGCGGTTTAAAATATGCGTCGAAATAAGACTTGTAAGACTTTTAATTTCGTAAGCTATTCAATTTAAAATATTGAAGGAAAAAACATTTTTTAAATATATTTTTTGGCATAGTACAGTGTTCAATAGTGCGTTAATTTTCATTGTTTTTAAGATGTATTCTGCTATTCGGGGTGGAGACAAAAATCCAACGAATCAATAACCATGAAAATTGGTTCAGTAGATCTCGAGTTATAAGTGTTGTAACAAACCCGTCTTTGTTTTATATATATAGAAGAAGAAGATGGTGAACATTTTTCCAGTCAAAGTTCGAAAAACTAAAGCACTTTTAAGTCGTCTGGAAGCACCTTTTCAGCCAGTAACAGTGAAACTGGTGTTGGAAAAAGTCATGCACACGAACAATTGAGAATATTGCCCATAAGGTTGATGAAAGTCCAGGATTGTCTATTTCTCGTCAATTTTTGGAATTAGGAATTTTACAAACGACATTATCTACACCGTATTTAACATAAGGACTTTGGTCTAGGCTTTTTAAGTTCAGCTATAAACTCAAGCCAGTCAAGTACTTTGCTAAGTATAATCCTATCACAAGAGCTTGTATGGATTTTAATGAATATGATTTTGCAATTGATTTTAATATTAATAGAAATGTTTTGAAAAGTAAATTAATAAAATTGTTGTAGTACTATAAGTAAATTATGTATTTTATTTTTATGTTATGTATCATAATTATTAGTCTAAATGGAGTGTGTAACTTTTAAGACGAATAAATAAATAAATAATTAGGTCTTTGAAGTACCTACATCAAAATGATCCGGATTTTCATCGAAATATCATCTCCAGTGAGAAGTCCATTTTATCCCAGATGCAACGTTAACAAGAAAAAATATTGTTTGAAAGCCTTACCGTCCTCAACTTGTCAATGTTTGGTGCAGTTCTTGGGCAGGCGACGAAGTTGGACCTTGCTTATTTGAAAATAAAGCTGGTGCAATTGTAATGGTGAATGAATTGCAAAACCTAGCTATGATTTCATTGTCGGAATCGGAATACATGTACTATTAAGGCTCACTTTTATTTTCAACTCGACGCAATACACGTTTCCTGACTCCTGACAATTATTTAAGACTTTAAAGATAAAATTCTAAAGTAATCCAGGGACATAAAACGGCAAATTAAAACTTTACCGTAGTGGTCACTATTCTCTATTTACAATGAAATAAACATCTATTGATGTCTTTGTTTAAATAAAAAGAAAACCTCTCATTGGAAAACCCTGTATAGTCTTTATATTAACTTTAAGAACAAATTAATTCAAAAACTAAAATTCGCTACTATAAATGCAAATTTCGTATTTTTCTTGGACTCAAAAACTTCAATTTAAAAATTTCAAATCATCCATCCTTATCCTAAATAAACGAAAGAGTTTATATAGTTCATCAAGAGATGGCAACCTAAATGTCAGCTGAGTGACTTGGCAAAGGTTGAAAATTTCCGGTACTTCCTTAAATAAGGCCACGTCCATAAAGCCTATATATACTCTCTATCTTAAATTATATCTCTCACTTCCTGACTAAAGAGTTCTAATTATAAGGCTTCAAACATCAAATACTTTACCACCATCATCAGGCTATACTTTTCCACCTTTGAAGGTTGCTCTTTTAAGTTCAACGATATGGAATGGAACATCAAATGACGAGGATCCTTCCAAGGATATACCGTCACACTAAACGTAAATTAAATTTAAATTATGTTTCCATTCATAGTAAATAAGTTATCATCATTGCTTATGTATATGTATTTGGAATCGCACCAATTCCGACGCACGATGAAAGTTACTTCTTATAACCTGAATCCTGAATCCTGATATTCTCGTACAGGACTCGCATCATGTAAGGTATAACTACAACATCAACGCTAAGGACCTACTTTCATTTTTGTTGCGCATAGTAACAGTGTACTTCGTGTATGTAAATGAAAATGAGTGCAAAGGAAGTTGATGAGGTTATTATTAAGAATTATTTTATCATCTCATCCGCCCTTCTCTCTCTATCTCTCTTTCTCTCTTTGAAAGAAATTTTATAGAATTCATATATGCAACGTTTTTGTATACGAGTATATTGCACTTTGCAAAAACCATTTAGACTTTAGAGTGTTCTTCATTCAACCATGTCTAAGTTTTCCGCTTTAGTTAATATTTTTAGATCAGGCATCCAACAGCCAAGTGGGCTTACATTTGAAATTTAAAAAGCTTTTCCATGTTATGATGTTTACTAAGGATCTCAAAGTATCTATACCTCTCTGCCACATCTGGTACAAAACTTTAGGGTTTAAATATTTTGTATAGGAATTATAAAACTACACCAAAACAAAACTGGAGGTAGATTACATTATGAACATACATGTATGTGTGTTTATATTTAAGCAACTGAAGGGTGTAAACCCAGAAGAAATCTCCAAAATAGAAGACTTAGTGCTTGAACATGTGTATGGTATATTTAAATTGAAATATTCAAGTATTTTTCGACTGAAATCCATCTCGAAAGAAGTTTTGACGAAATACATACCTAAACATATACCAATCACAAGAAAATTGCCATAAGTCAAGAGGACTTGAATAAGGATGGAATTTGGCGAAGTGGACTTTTGAACCCCTTCGATATGTTGTAATTCTATTACTTTCTCTCTATACCAATGAGACTTATAGTTTATGTATCTACTTAAATTTTTATTCCACTTATTTGAAAAGAAGTTCATTATTGTAATATTAATCAAAAACTGAAAGCAAGATAAGTAGTGTAGCAACGTTAATGCAGAAACAAGATTGAAGATCCAATAATAGATTTAGATTTCTTGATTTCTTGATTCTAAATTTTATCAAGAAAGTTGATGATGAGTTGGTGCCTTGCTGGGAACTTTAAATGTCTAAAACCAGAAAACTGAATCTTCCAAGATGTCGGATATCAGTCTTTGATCTAGACTCTAGAGTTTTAGGATTAATTAATTTAAGACGGTCTTGTTAGAGATACAGAATCAAAGTGTCGTACTAAGGTAGGTCTTGAGAAGAAAGTGGAGAAAACATCTTTGAATGCTTTCAATTCTTATTTTGTGTTGTCCAAACATTTATACCAGTGCAGATTCATAATCGGGAAGTGTGTTCCAGGATGCATCAAACAAAGGTTAACTAGCCATCTTGTCACATATTATTATCATCATCATCACCTCGAGAACCAGAACCGGTCTTGGTCGCATTCAACAAGTCCCTCCATTTAATTCGATCACAATTCAGGTGCTTCTGGCGTCCTGGTCTATGCCATATATCTAGCGTAATCATGATCTGCCACTCTCTCGCCTACTTAGAGACTTTCTGAGCTGATTCCTCTTCTATAATGCGAACTAAGTGGCCAGCCTAACGATGTCTGCAGCGATTAATATTTTACACGATATCTGCTTCGAGGTTTATTCCATACTCTGTTTAGAATTGTAATGTCTCCGGAATGATCGTTCGTCACAAACGGGATCAAACGCTGCTAAGGGGTTGTAGTGCCCAATATATAGGCAGGATTTTTAAAAATGATCGTACAAAGCCGAGTCTTATGTTGGCTATAAATAGTTGTATGAATGGATCAGGAACTTTCGACGACGACGACATGTAAGCATGTCTTACAGACCAAATTGGAAGTAATTGACTAAGTTAGGATTAAGTGATGAATAGACCAAATGGTCTTCAAGAAATTCGTATTGTCATAGTAAACTGAGACATGGAAATAATTTCGAACTATTTCAATATTGTTTTTATAAAAATTAAGAAGAGAGGACCTAATTGGCTGCCTTGCGGAACGTCAGAGAAATGAAAGGACAGCAGAACGCGGATGTAAAGCGAACCTTGTAGACGCAGGTTTCTAAGATTATAGACAGGTAGGTTTTAAAAGATTTGAAAGTGTAACAAGTATAAGTGAGTCTATGAGAATTTTTGCCAAAAGCCTTTAAGAATCTTAATTACAAAGTAAGAGACACACTTTCTAGAACCAGGTTTCTTTTTCTCAAATTTTCATTAATATGTAAAATTTGGTAAATGACAGAACTGAAGAATTTAAGAAATAAACCGTATAACTTTATTTACAGGAAAAAGATCAGTTCCTTAGATCAGTACTTTAAGGTAGGAGGAAATCGGATTTAAAAATTAAAAGTCGTAGTCTAGAGTAGAACCTAGATTCACTGAGAGCACTTTAATCTTCTTTCTTTTCTCAAAAATTTGATTAAATTCCAAAGAAATTCCCTCGTCATTAGTTCACACATATAGTTAAATTGAATTTCTATTGAAATTTCCAAATTTGATTTTAAATTTTCCATAATCATTTCTTTCATATGATAAGGAAAGCTCAATTTGTCGTTGAACCTATAGTAAGTTATCCTTTCTTATGTAAAATATCTTATTCTAAGAAGGAAAATGTAATTCTGTAGTATTCCCCATATAACAGTTAAAAACTTTTCCTATGATTGATTGGAAGTTTTTAAATGATTATAGGTGCTATGCTGTTAACATCGATACTTCAATTTAATTATACCTAGTTAGTAATGTGTTCCTTTAATATTGTGCAAGCCGTGTCGTCGTCATCATCATTATCATCATAGTTTATAGATATTTCCTTTTTTTTAATTTATTTAATTGCATTTTCTTGCAAGAGTACACACTCAATTTCAAAATTGTCATCCTCTCATGAGGAATTCTTCTTCCTGTTGGATTGGATATATGGTATCCTAGAGAATTTCTTTATTCACCTGATTACTCCAACTGCACCTGTGATATACAAAGATATAGACAGGTGTATATACGTTTTATGTTAACTTCAGAGCTGGCTAAGTAAAAACTTATTTTAGGACGATACATTACAAGTAATCAGTTAATTGAATTTGTCACATGATAGCATAATATGTGGCAACACCCATTTTAGGTATATCTTTGAAATACAACATATCATCGGAGCCCGGATGAAAACCAAACACAACAGATACTTTTACAATGAGACCAAAAGAAGATTGAACAAAACATTAGATTTCATTTGTAATGTGTTAATATAATGTATCATCAGAATCACATGCAAGTATTCTGAGACTTGGAAAAGAACAGTTTGTTCTTTGAATTGTTTTCCACAAAATTTAATCAATTTATTTGACTTAGAAGAGAGAAGATTGTGATATGCTGAAGTCTTACATTAGAAAAAGAAAATGTCGTCCCTAACCATAACAATAAAACTTAATTTTTTGACAAAGTTGAAATCATCAAGGCTTTAGACATGGTATTTAAAAAAAATGCTTGCTAGTTGTTGAGAATAAAAATGGTTTTAAACCTTATGAACTAAGTGGCCATAAATATTTATTACTAGCGGCTCACCTCGGCTTCTCACGGGATAGATAGATAATAATAGAAAATTACATGATATTATTAGTAGTTTTTGAGTTGAGTCAAAAGTCTGTTAATTTTTAATATCTCTGTGCCAAATTTCATCCAGATCCGTTCAGCCGTTTAGGTGTTATTGAGCAACACAACAAACACCCATCTCCAAATTTCCAGATATTCAAACTTTCAAATTTATAATATTATTAGGATTAGTAGAAAACAAACAAACAAAAAAATTGACATAGAATTGAGAGGTGTCTGTATATACATAAATAGCTTCTTTCTCCTGTGTAGAACTTCAGCATAATATAGCTGCGCACCAAGATGAAACTTTTCGAGTCCAACGTCCTCTTGTAAGCTTTTATCAATTGCTCTCTTCGATACATTCTAAATACTGAATGACCATTAATCATTAGACATATTGAGCTGTTATCAGAAAAACAATTATCTTGATAACAAGCATCGGACATGGCGTTTACTGGCCATATTTTGAGGAAACCAAACGAGAATTAAGCAGAGCAATATATTGCGTAAAATGATTCCTCAGGACCTCAGGGTGTAAAAAGAGTTAAAAGACCAAGAACAACAAAAGCTGAGTCAGTGGACACAGCTAAAGCACCATGTCACGAACCGAAACAAGAGGGAAGGAATCTGTTGTCCTGAGTAAAAAAGTTTATGTTTCCAATTTTATCCTTGGCATTCAATTCAACTAGTTCCACTCTACAAAATTCATCAGTTTACGAGATTTGAAAGTGCTAATTTTAATTTATACCAATTATGAGAAAGTGGGCGGATACCAGCAGTAAATTTGAAATTTCCAATTTTACAGGATTGGGAAGTGCTTTATTCATAATTTTTTAAAAGGTGTCAATTAAATAATTATGGTTTTGAAATATTTATAAAGTTTAAGGTTTGTGTCGGCTAAATTTTTTATCATAAAAATAGTTTTCATTAAAAATAATGTTATTGTTATATATTGACTGTATTGCGATATTTAATGTGCTCTTTTACTAATTTGTAACCGTTTAAAGTAAGTTTGAAGTTCTAAAATAAGTTTAACCTTTGAACCGACGAAATAATAACACGGCGTTTTCTTGTATTCTAGTGACAATGGTCTCAATTTCCAGACATTACCTTATCAATCAACCAAACACACTCCAATGTCTATAACCTCTTTACCTAATACAATCGTTTCGTCTAAGGTCGAGCTCTATATTTGAAAGATATTTTTGTATCAATATGTGTAATTTTGTCTGATGTAAACAGATGCTTTAAAAATAGTCTTCAACATCCAATGCAACCTTGATAGAAATATAATATTGATTGCAATTAAAATCAGATGTGTGATGTCTAACGGAAGGTATTTTATATAAGACCACCCAATTAAAATTGAGAGAAAAAAGTTGGAGGGAAGTTCCTTGGCACAAAGCACTTTTTAACTTAATTTAAATGTAGCTAAATCAAGTAGAAGAAGGTTAACATTATAAGTTCAAACGAAAAAAAGTACTCAAAGGACGATGCAAATGTTAAAAATGTAAGTTGACACTTCTACATTTATATGTATGTGAGGTGACTATAAAATGTCCTCGCACGCAGGAGACACTTCAGGCAATATTATATTCAAATATAATATTTATTTATGTACGCCAAGGTTACATTTGCTATGAGTCCCACTCTAAGCATCAAGCGAGTCTATATGTACATATTCAAATCCGGGAAAAAGTGCTTCGCACTTTTCCGGTCTATTAAAGGATGTGATGTTTTTTTTTCGTAAATAGATAGAATTGTGTGGATATGTAAATGCGTCTGCTCCTTGCAGTGTGTTTGTTCACTATTTTCAAGGACGAAGGAAGGCTACATTTAAGTACTCGGAGTGGGGTGAAGGTAATAGTAAAAGTATAAAAGAGGAATTCCTGCACTTTACGGTATAACCAAAGTAAGGCTAAAGTGTACACTAATGAGTATTTCTGGTATTTGATTTATATTCTTTTAAAGGAGCGAGAAATGTGTTTAATAGGTTCTGTTCTATCATAAACTAGTGAAAGTGATGTAAAAAAATCTGTTTCTTAAATCGAACATTCAGCAAGTAAACTTCAAAGCGCTATTTAAGTAGTTTCCGTGTGATTTTTTTAAATGGATCAAAGGTGGATAATTATGTAATGTATAGCAAAAATCTACATCTTATTGATCTTTGCAGTGCAACAGGAATCATTTACAATCTTACAGAAGATTAAATAGCTATTTTCTGTTCAGTTCTTAAGACCTAGACCCCTTTTAACAGAACAAAATCATCTGATTTTTGACAACTAATAGTTAGAATCTAAAACTTCAAGAACGTGCGTTGTCCCTGAGATGCAAAATCACAAAAAAATCAAAGAACTGTTAAATGAGTATGGTTAATTTTAGCCAAGAAAGCATTATAAAAATAAAAAACTCAATTCATGGAATAGAAAACAGGATTAATTTCTACTTACCCATCTTATCTTAAGACAGAATACAAATCAAGACATTTACTGATTTTTTAAATGATAGATTTATACAATCTTCCCATCATAATATAAGCTTTCCGTATAAAATGCGAAAGTAGAATTATGTTAGAATTTTCTCGAGCATTACTGTGTAAAAACATTAACTGGATCCTAATTTTCATCGAATACTTAAATTAAAATAAAACCTAGTTTGCATATAAACAAAAATATAAACCAATTAAGTTAAAATTATTATTAAAGTTACTTGCCCATTTAAAATTTCTCATTCATTTTTTCATTTTTGTTTTAATCTTGCCGCCAAAAAGTATGCAGATAATTCTATTTCATTCTATCTTGCACTCCTCTCTGCGGAAGTCGACAAAAACAATGGCGACTATTATGACGACGACTACGGAAACACACTCAAAATTAAATCAACTTTTAACTATAAATTATGCAACAAAAACACTTCAAATCGATTGATTTCTGCTTAGAATAACACTTATTTGCACTTTAATAACACTTTTATTATTATTTGAAAATCTGAATCACCGCAATTTAATATTTAAACAAAATAAACTTCTTCAACGAATCAACCGATCGCGGAACAAATTATAAACTGAAGAGGAAATGAAATTGGACTGTTTACAAACTTGTACAATCTTTTACAAAAACTAAGAACGTAATAGATCTGTTTATGTCTCTGTTTGTTAAGCTAATCTATTTGTTTCACATTGGTTTTAAGTGAAATTCAATGCGAAACCTATTGACTTCTCGATAACTGAATTCAAAAATAGATTAAGACAGATTAAAGAAAATGGTTTCTAATCTCAGTTTGATTAGAAAAAAGACCAAGCTCAGCATTTAACTAGGTAAGTTAAGTGATGCCCTACTTTGCATGCAGGTTATCCCAAATTTATACCTAAAAATTCCGTTTATCCAACGCAACGCTAACCGTTAGCTTGGTCATTTTATTCGCGGTTAGCGACAATTTAGAAAAAAAAGAAACAACCTGAGCTCCACAGATCATATTTTTACAGCTCTGTTTCCTACACTTTGCCTTAAAATAAAATGCCCTAGTGGTTCCCAAGTCTACATCGTTTGTACTCAGAATCGAAAAGTCGAGTTCAAAAAAAGCTATTATTTTAAACTCTGGTTTTGTTGTAAATGATTTGATGATCAATTTGGAGAAAAGCTAAAATGGAGTTGAGATTTCAGTGGAAAGAATGAGAGAATTTATGTATACATTTTACTTCAAAATTTAAAAATGTTTAATGTGCTGTCAAATCAGTTTGAACTCATTTCAACCCAATACTAGCATAAATAATGAGACCTATCTAAAAACTATGTAGATGATGGAAAGAAATGTAGGATCCCGTGGACAATTTGCGAAGATTGAAAGCTTTGTTGTTTCTAAATGTATGGCAAGGTTTATTTAGCTTGGTTTATTCATTCACTGACCGGACTTAAAAAATAATGTGGTAGTCTGTCTCAAAGTGGTGTATTTTATTGCAGCGAAACTTAACGAACAAAAAATACTATGAAACCAAATAAAGCTTAAGTAACAGCAAATTAATAACCAATAAATCGTATAATATAATAAGGGGATGCATTGGTAACATTGTGGGAATAAATTTAAACTATTCAAAAAATGAACAGTACATCATCAAAGAACAAAATAAAATTTGTCACAAACAATCAGAGTTATTTAGCGGAAAATTTATAACCCTAAGCTACTTCAATATTATGATTGCAATTATTAAACGACAGGTATTTTATCTCTGTTCATAAAAACTCAAATTAATCAAATTTAAAGTTTTAACGAAGGTTAAAAAGTCGAAGTTCATGGATTTGAACTTTTAAACTTGATTAGGTAAGCATGTCGATAGTGCAGTTCTATTTTTAAATAAATAAAATAACTGATTTTATACCATTTGAAAGCAGCACGAAATTTATATTTTATACACAAACCAACTTAAAATCCACAAGGATACAGTGAACAAAAAAAAAACAAGGATACACACGAAACAGAATACACAAAAAACAGGATACACAAATGAACAGTGCGATGTTTTTTTGTAAGAGAATTCAGGTAGGAATTACTCTTAATAATATCGACGCACGTTAAGAGTTTGAAAAAGTTGCTGTCAAGTTACTTAATTTAAATTTTTTTCAGTGACATTGAGATATTTAAATTTGATAACGAATTTGAGAAATCAAGAAAGTGCACCTTAATTAATTTGTCCCCTTGGAAAAATTTCTACGGCCGCCTATGTAGGTAAACTTAAAATTAAAACAATTTGGCAGCTTCCAGTTAAGGGTAACTAGAAATGGAATATTGCAACAACGGTTAAGGTCATTTACCAAATGTCATCTCCTGTCAACACAATGCGATATTGTTATCACTTCAAATTCAAAAAGCATCCGCAATACAATTTTTTCCAATGAAAACAGATTGCTATCTTAAAAGCATCAATTTTGTTTTATTTATTTCTTGAAATATAAAAATATAAATTATTAAAATACGTGCGAATATGTCTTATCAGCTTATCAGTCTCTAAAAATATTATTATTGAGCTGTTTTATTAATAAATGTGTTATGTCAAGTTATTCTTCGTCCTCGTTCTCATTGGAACCAACCATTCTGTCGTATATGTCGGCAATTCCATATTCCTGAGTTATTTTCAAGTCTCGGACACAAGCTTTGACAGGTGTCACTACACAAAGCGGTTTCCTTCCATCGAAATATCCATTGTTACGCTGATACTCAATTCGTCTTGCCTCCAAAAATCCAACAATCACATCTAGACATGGACACTGCCATGGATTACCTTCAATTGATATCTTTTTGAGATACGGAAATGTAGCATTGACTTCTGGCAAAAATGATAATTTATTGTGATCCAATAGTAACTCGGTGAGATCATTGAAGCCTTCTAGAACATCGGCGGGAATTTCTTCGATATAATTGTTTCCAAGATGAAGCTTCTTTAGCTTCTTCATTGGAGCAAACATTCGCGAGTCCAGTTTTTCATGGGAATTGTGTCCCAAACTTAGATAGTCAATGCTGCTAAGACCCGAAAATGTGTTATAGGGCAGGGTCTTTAGGTTGTTTCTATTGAGCATAAGTTTCCTTAGCCTTGGCATGGATTCTGCGAAAACGTTTCTATTCAATGTTATCAGACTGTTTGCAGTCAATTCAAGCGTATCCAAGCTAAGCAGAGACGAGAACGTATTCTCGCCAATTGTTTCGATATCATTATTTGACAAATAGAGCTTTCGAAGTGATCGAAGTCCAGAAAAGGCAGTCGAGTCAAGAGTCTTCAGTGAGTTACCGGATATATTGAGGTTTTGGAGGAGAGTCAGATGCTGAAACGGCTGTCCTGAAATACTGACAATGTTGTTCTGACTCAAGTCCAGGTGTGTTAGTTTGATTCGATTAAATCCCAAAAATATATTCGGAGTTAAGGATTCGATGCTGTTGTGGGACAAACTCAAGACTTTCAAATTAGACAAGCCCTGGAATGCACGATCTTCAATTTTCCTCAGAGGATTTGAGGAGATACTTAGTACTTTAAGTTGACCTAATTTTGAAAAACTATTTGATGGGATCTGAAAAAAATAAACTTTTAAACATATTTTCTGATTGACGAGTATACAAATTGACATACAACTTCAATTAAATTATCATTGATCGATAAATGTTCCAACTTTGTGACTTCACCCAACGATATTGTCTTTAGAAGATTGTTGTTCAGATTCAAATACTCCAATTGTCCCAGTGCCTGGAAAGTATTTGGCTGTAAGGTCTCCAAATGATTATGTGAGAAATTCAACGATCGCAAATTCGATAAAGTGTCCAACGAAGATCGTTCGATCAAGTTGAACTGGTTATGGCTTGCATCCAGAAACTGGAGTGTACTGCGTGGATTGAAATAACTTATTTTTAGAATAGACCACTGTGTCCCGGAAATATTTAAACTCTGTAACGATCGAAGATCTTTAAATCCGTGATCGGATGCGATTATATTCCCAGCACGAGAAAGATCAAGTTTCTCAATCACATTCAGATATTTTGCTTCATGTTCTAGGAAAATAATTATAAAAAATTAATTGAAATTCAATAAAAATGCAATCAATTAAACTTTTTCACCTCTGACAAAAAATGTATCTCCAAGATTGTTAACAATGCTTACATCTTTCCATTCGGGTTTCATTTCTTTAGAAAGATCAGCCAGTGAGGCTAAATTATTACAAGTTACACTGTCTACATTTTCATTTGATTGGCAGTTTTGTGCCTTTACAAACGGGTTTAAAGTCAAAAACAAGACCAAAACAAACTGTGACAGCGAGTTAGCTGACATTCTTCTTAGGAAATGAATTTGAATCCGTACGGTGCGTGGTGGAAATTAGATGTTTACTCTAAGGTGGTTTTGTGGCAACTGTTGAGATGGAGATTCTTGAAGTAGAATCTTCTCTGGGTTTTTTCTGATCGCTGAGAGTATATTCTATTTTCAGTGTTTATCACATTTAATTTTTGTTGAAGTATAAAAATGTGCTTCAAGAATATTAAGTGAGCAACGGTACATAAAGTAAAAAGGTGCTGGATTAAGTTAAAACATTTTGTGAAAGAACTCCTATCTACCAAAACATTATCATTAACATTTTGTCCCCACTTTCCTAAACCTCGCGAAATTCTTCGTCGCAATTAATATTTTTTTGAAATCTATACGCTCTAGTTTTTAAGATTACTCTCTTGCCTTTTTACTTTAATATAAATTTTTACTTTAAACAAATGTTTAAAAATGTTACATTATAAATAAAATAATAAAACTTTAAAGGAAACTTTACAGTTTGGTATTACAGTTTAAAAATAATATATTTATCTCTATAATAAGTTCTTACACTTTTAGTTTTATTAATTTTGATTGTAACAATTTTGAATTGGTTCGAAACCATTTGAGTTCATAACGCAGTCAAATGTTAAATCGAACTCTTTAAAAAAATCATAATTCATAAGTCTTAAATTCATTTCAGTGGCTATTACAAAAATATAGAACAAGTTTTGTTTTTGTAATTTTTGTTTAAAAATAAATTAAATTGTTAGACTTGAATTAGGAAGTTTTTTTGTTTTTATAGTGTTTTTATATCCTTTTTTGAAAAACTCTATTCGTTGGGTCTTTTTTCTAGAATCTACTTATATCATTATCTCATTGCATCTGAATTTTGAAAACAATTATTTTTTAAATCTATTCGTAAAGTGACTCTTGTTTTTACCCATTTTCTATTTAAAAAAATCCTTTCTAAACCAATTTTTACCAACTGACCAGTCTATAACCATTTTACTTTTAAGAAACTATAAAAAAAAAATGTCTCCAAAACAATCTTTGAAATATTTGTTTTTCCCCATTTTACTGAGTATTATTTGGAAAAAAAAAATACTTTGTCATTAACCCCCAGTTCCACAGCATAAGTTTAAGCTTGCCTTTTAGTCTAAACTTCTGTTCAAGAATTTATTCCTTTTTGCCCTTAACTCAGTTCATTTCGCAGTTCAAATTAACCGACAATATTCTGCCGTTTAAACTTCAATTCAGCAAACATTTGACATTTCAATTTAATAGATACAAAAAACATAAATAACTATAAATATTTAAAATCCATGAACACAATTTTTCCAAAGGTTTTAAAAACTAATTTCTTTCAATAAACTTTATTTTAATAACTTTGTAATTATTTTTATTGAGTCAATCTTAACAGTCCTGCTCACTTAAAATGTCTTATTCTTATGCAATTATCTTAATTATTTTTCAAAATTTCAAAAAACAAACTCTGTTAAATAAATTTAAACTTGATTTATTCACTTACTGCCCAATACCTTTTTCTTCGTATTTGTCTTTCTATTTAAACTATTATAGTTTCAAACTTTAAATAAATTCTTAATAATATTAACAAAACAGTTCCAGTCGTTCTTAATTTACTTGGCCACTTTCAATCATTCCGTATCAGTATTTTGAATTCACATAAAAATGAAGATACCAAATTAAAACCTAAAGCTAAAACATAAAATTAGTGGCAAACCGTCAAATAGTTTCTTTAGAGTTTAGGCCAACGACAACCCTGGAAGTTTCGTGTGAAATGCTCTCAATTGCTCACTATTTTTAATAAATCTTTTTTCTATATCGCATTCGTATGTCGTATCTCAAAGCTTCTAACACCATGAACCGACAGAAGAGATTCATATTCATTGATTTTATTCATTTTTAGTTCAGTCTGACGATAACCTTCAACGTGCTTACACCGATTCCGATTGTCAGGGTTTATTTAATATTATATTCATTTTTTTTTATATTCGTATCAACATTGCGTCATTTTTGGTAGAAAGATACATCAATTGAATTGAATTAGTTATTACAACTTAAATGTACATACATTTTTAAAAATATCTAAACAAGCTTGATAAGGAGACAGGCAATACAATAAAAAAAAAAACCGTCGTCGGTAAAATAATTCCAATTGCAATGACTTCCTTAAAAAACATGACAGCTTGCTGGTTTCGCGCAGTACCAACAATAAATAAGCAGTTGCAACAAAACTGCAAGTTTTTCAGTGCACAAACTGTCATTAACCCTTTGCCAAAGAAAACAACTTTTGCTGAGCCAGTAATTAAATCGCAACCTGTTGCTAAAAATGAAGTATGTTTCTATGTGTCAAATAAACGTTTGTATTTTATTTTTCTGTGTGTATATAATGTTTAATTCACTTAATCATTGATTTGTTTATTTTTGTGTATTTATCAGAATGTGATCAAATTGAAATCAACAAATCCACTGACAGATTCCTTTGGGCGCCACCATACGTATTTGAGAATTTCATTGACAGAACGCTGTAATTTAAGATGTAAGTACACAAAAATACTACATACGAGGAAGAGATTCCTCTTACGTCAAATTTGAATGATAACATTTCAAAATTGTAACACTTGAAAAATACTTGTGACAATACGCTTATATAAGTTTTTTATTGACGCTTCTAGCTTTACAATGTGCTTGTGCTATGCGATAAGAATTAAAATTAATAGGTATATTAGTATTTCTGTACTCGAAGCTAGAATGTATCTCATTTCGAGATTTAATGGGGGAGATTGGTATAGGTAGGTCATATATACGACAAGCAGGGGCGTAGCTGCTGTATCAGTTTTATAGGGCGCAAACACCGCCGGTTAAAGAGTGGCTAGAAATACATTAATTAAAAGAGTTTTTAGAAAAAAAAATGAGTTTTAAAATGTTGATATTTTTCTAAATTGTGAGGTCTATTTTTCTATCTTCTTTTTTGCCTCTCAAAAAAATGAAAATGGGAAACCAATTATTTCCCAAATTCTTCCAAAAAAGGATTCCAACTGCGTGATAAGTAAATTGAATAAATTTGAAGTTAATACAAAATTGAAAACCTAAAACACATACTTTGGTATGGGGTTTACAAAAGAGTAGTTACGCCTCTGGTTGTGAAAATCAAAAAAAAAAAAAAACAACAAAATTTTCAGTGTTAAAATTAATTAAATACTTATTGAATTTCCTGTAGCAATTTTTTCACTTCCAATATCAGTGGACCGTGTTTTAGTATTTATAAATATTTAAACAAATTATTTAAAAAGCTAATAATAAACAAAGTCGATCATAAATAATCCTCGAAAATATCTTAAAAAGTAATTGAAATTTCGACTTCAGATGTTAACTTCAAAATTTTCAAAAATGAATGAACAAACTTTTCTTTTTGTGAAACTATACACCTCCAAAATACAATCAAACAAGCAATGAAATGTGTACTGTGGCGTATGCGCACTATTTTTAATTAAATTGTTCGTTCTTACCAACACACCAGTTATAGTCATATTGTAAACGGTTTGAAACTTAAAAGGAGTGCTAGAATTGATGAGAATTAGACCAAATTCATTGGGAAAAGTTGAATATAAATCTAAATTTTAAAACTTCATTCAAAACCATATAAATTCATTGTTTAATGAAATTTTTTTTTTATTTTTCTCAAAAAGTTTTCTGTATTTTGCGCAGGTAAATACTGCATGCCTGCCGATGGTGTTACTCTAAGTCCGAAATCACACCTCTTGACGACTGACGAAATTTATTATTTGGCTAAAATATTTGTCGAACAAGGGATTCGGAAAATTCGCCTCACCGGTGGGGAGCCAACGATTCGTCGTGACATTGTCACCATAATTGGTATGTCAAAATATAATTTTCACTTCTATATTCATTTTTTTCTAAACTGCTTTCATATTTAGAAAAACTGAAACAAATCCCAGATTTGGAGAATATTGGCATAACAACAAATGGTCTCGTTCTAACGAGACTTCTGGTGCCAATGCAACGTGCTGGCTTAGATGCCATTAACGTCAGTCTAGATACTTTGAAACCGCACAAATTCGAAGAAATAACCCGCCGCAAAGGCTGGGAACGAGTAATAGCTGGTCTAGATCTGGCCATTCAACTTGGCTATAAACCAAAGATAAATTGTGTCCTTATGAAAGACTTTAATGAAGATGAAATATGTGATTTTGTTGAATTTACCAAAGACAGAAATGTCGATGTTCGTTTTATCGAGTATATGCCATTTAGTGGCAATAAATGGCAAACAGATCGATTGATGTCATTCAAGTGAGTTTGAATTTTAGACATTTACTTTAGAAAGGGGCAAGATTATTTTTTGATGTCATTCACTTTACAGGGAGACTCTAGAAGTGATAAGGAAGCAATATCCAAATTTTGAAGCATTAGAAAATGGACCGAATGACACTTCGAAAGCTTTTGCAGTGCCTGGTTATAAGGGACAACTGGGGTTTATAACTTCGATGACTGAACATTTTTGTGGAACATGTAATCGATTGCGATTGACAGCTGATGGAAATATCAAAGTATGTCTTTTTGGCAATAAGGAATTTTCACTTAGAGATGCAATCAGAAATAATTGCTCGGAAGATGATTTGATTGAGCTCATTTCGACAGCGGTGCAGCGGAAGAAGAAGAGACATGCTGGTAAGAGATTGTCAAAATCGGGGGGTTATAAGGTTTTTAAAAAAGATCAGGATTAAGATTTTAAGCATAGCCAATAACTATTCTTGATTAAGTTTAAGCTGAAGTTGTTATTGGTCACCTCTTATATCAATTACTTGAATCTTACTTCATCTTAACTAAATTAATTAAGAAGATATTTATATATATACTCAATCGATCTCATTATCAGATCGGAGGTGTTCCTCAAGACAGGCATTAATGGCCATTTCTTTTTATATTATAATATTATGAAGTTATTAATAACTAAGTATGTTTACTCCAAACCAACATTCCACTTAATTTTTTCGGCAAATATAAATCGAATATTAAAAAAAAAAAACTTAAAAATGAGCCTATCATAATTTTATTTTAGTTTCTAAACCTTTAAGGAATTTATTTTTTACTATTTCTTTTCTTACTCTTAAGGTGCATTGTTTTTAATTTTTATTTATTATTTTTATAGGCATGCTGAATTTATCTCAAATGGAAAATCGTCCTATGATACTTATCGGTGGATAGTTACCGTGTTTTATGTTTTCTAATAATTAATTAAACTGTAGATAATATGTACATAACATAATTTTTAATAAGTATTTAAGGTTAGTTCTGCTTTGCTATTGTCACAAGATTTTATTTTTCTTAAATCTCATCCTAAAATCCATTGAAATTTTAATTTTGTTTAATTTCTAGATCAACAACATTCAGCACAATATGACAATTGGTTGAGTAATAATACTTTATCTAAAATGCAACCGATTCCACTTCTAACCCCTCCATGGCCAACTTCTCGAGGACAAATTTCTAGAAGGAATTTCTGTCAATTGACTCATGTCGATTCCGATGGCAAAGCAAAAATGGTTGATGTTTCTGGAAAAAATATCACCGACCGTACGGCAACTGCCAGAGCTATCGTTGAAGTTGGCCCAACAATTACAAATCTTATCGAAGCCAACAATATGTCAAAAGGTGATGTTCTGTCGATAGCACAATTGGCCGGGATAATGGGTGCTAAGAAAACTTCAGAAATTATCCCACTTTGTCATAATATATTTCTATCATCGGTTAAAGTGAATGCTATTCTTGATAAGGCAAGAAGTTTAGTAGAAATAACAGCCACTGTGCGTTGTTCTGGAAAGACTGGTGTCGAAATGGAAGCTTTGACTGCAGTCTCAATAGCTGCATTAACCGTCTATGATATGTGTAAGGCTGTGTCTCATGATATAGTTATTAAGGATATAAGGTTGTGTCAAAAGTCTGGAGGAAAACGATATTTTAAGCACAATGATTTGTAGAAGAGGTTTATAAATAGATAAATTTGTATCCATATTTTTTTAAATATTTTGTATTGTATAACTGCCTATTTGCATAGAACCATCATACTAGAGTGCTAAGAGGGTGAATGCATGTACCTACATATAAACATAATGATTTCAAATAAAAATCTTTTTAAAAAGAATGTTTGTGACCTGCAACAAGCCGCAGGTTTATATATTTTTGAGTTTTCAGAGCGACGCTTCGCTTGTACAAATTTTCGAAGTAAGAGAACAGTCACCAAGTATGACTAATGTTTAAATAGAAGATGCCATGAAGAGTACCGATACCATATAGAACAACATTACTATCTAATTACTGGACAGGGATACCTCTTCATATAATGATATTTGCAGAAGATGTATAGATAAAGAAGAACCAACTCATTATCTTCATTGTATTTAAATCATAATTTGTCAACAAATAACCTATGTATATATTAATCTTGTCAACCATTTCAACCTAAACTTAGAAGTGATAAAAAGGTCTCATCGGACATAAGCAGTAACAGTGTTATTTTTTATGGAAAAACTTATGTCATAAATAAAATAACTCCGAATTTAATCCCAGCTCAAAGAAGACTTTTAATCGTACAGACTGAATCACTTTGATTTGACTGTTTTTCATCATCACTAGTTTAGTCAGGTATTTTTTTTAGATAAAGTTCTAAAATTTTTAGAATCTTTGTACCCAATTATATTTTTCATCACTGCGTATTGGTGAGTCACCTTTATATTTATTTATAAGTCAATAACTCCAAACTTTTAAAATATCAGTTATTTAAGATTTACAATATCTTCCACCTAAAATAAATTTATTAATTCGAATTTTTTTTCTCATTCAAAACTTCGGTTAATTCTAATTTTGGCCTTATGTGTTCCATTCAATAACACATTATTATTAGTCTACTATAACTATCGACTCATGACTCCTTTTCTTGTTTAATGCTTAATGATTTAAAACTGATATTCGATAACTATGTATGTTATATACAACAGACCTAATGAAGAGAAATCCTCCGAGACACAATTTAACCTTTCAACCATTACATTTTCCAAGCTTATTTATTAAATCAAACACAAAGCAGAGCAATTTTTTTCTGTAAACAAATATCTTTTTTTATTATTGAATTTGCCATTATTAATGGAACCTCAAAAATACAACATACGTTCTGCAAATAATTCGGTTATATGCGCGTGATTCTAATATTATATTATTTAAATATTATGTATTTAAAAAAAATATCATTAAATATGAATTTTAATAAAAAGCCAGTGTATTTTTGCTTCTACCTTAAAAAGTTTCTTTTTTTTTCGTTTTCATTTTTGACTGGCTAATATTATGTTCTTATAACAAAGCCATTAGCTTTAATGTTAATTGTTAATAATTTTCAAAAAACGCTTGCAATATATGAGACTTCGCTGAGAGTAAATATTAATAAGAATATAATGGAAAATATTAAAATGCAGTTAAAATAATAAAACGAAATACTAATCAAAGAAAGATAGAACGGAAAACTTTAAGTTAAAAATTGAAATTGGAGGCAATGACTTATGGAAAAAATGTAACGCTATTTTTTGCCATTGACAGCATCGGCCGGCTCGACTCGACGCACGTCCAACTCGCTAAGAGGATAGAAGATAGATAGAGACAGTGATTCTTTTGATTTTAGTTCGAAACTAAGACATTGCGATTGGCATTGCTCGAAGATGACGGGGATGGTTCGGATTTTTTGTCGTCATCTTTGCTGTCGGGCATTTGCTCGCCACGAATCCGGATGTTGTGGTCCTGTTTGAACTTATTGATTTGTTCTCCCTTCTTGGTGAGATCTTCGTTTATCACTGTGATGGTTTTTTCAATGAACTCTTGGTTTTCCAACAGTTGTGGCAGCACATCTTTGACTGTTCGCTCGCAGAGCACACCTCCAATGAGTCGGAAGCATTTTCGATCTTCGCTAACTAATTTCAGCGTTTCTATCACAGTTCTGTAAGCAATTTATTTTGTTAAATTGATTTCTTTGAAAAGAAAATACCTCGGCAAAAAGGCACAGACAGTGGTGCGGAAGATTCGAGGTTAGGGTTTGTGATGTGATGTGAGACACTTACTTGTGTTCTTTAAGGTCCATTTCTAGGGTGTTGAGGTTGTTTATCAAACTCCTTTGTTCGTTTCGAAGTAATTGAAATTCTTGGATGATTTTCTCATTTGGCTTTTGTTCCTTAGCGGCTTCGGATGCCATTGTTTTGATTAATAATTGAACAGATGCACACGGAAAATGAGAGAGTTAGAATTTACAATTAAATAAATTAAATGACAGTTTGGTTGGATGGGGCCGTGCGTTTTTGCTTGGTAGTTTTTTTTTTGACAGAAGATTATTCGATATCGATACTCGTTTAGGTAGGTTTCTGTTGGTGATGTGTTGGAGTAACGACTAACGAGTAACAAGATAAAAAGTCTTTAAGGTTGGGAGCGCATATGTATTCGGTTTTTATAATGGATTTAAGCACAAATTGGGTAAAATATGCTCATGGACATGCAACAAATACATGCAACAAACTAGAAGTGTATTTTTTTTATAAATTACAATACAAAAAAAGTGAATTATGCTGTGTTTTTCTTAAGAAAAAAATCTACAAATGAATTTTGAACCCATATGATTCGCCAAACGAAAGTAACATTTATTTTTTGTTTAAAGCAATTATTTGGTCTTATTCTTGAAATAAATAAACTTAAAGTTGAACAAAGGCTTAATAACCCCATTTACACTTTAAAATTATTCAAAAGTGAGGTCAGTGTATAAAGACTTTTAAAAACTAAAATAAGTATCGAATACTTCCATGTCTAAAAAAGAAATCTGGCTTATGTATCGAGTTAACTCGATTGTATCAAATTAGGTGCTAACACCTTTGTGGAACCTCTAGTTTTAAATGCTTCTATTTAAAGTAACAGAACCTATTTAAATAACATTTGCGTTAAAAAAAAGACTGTTGTAGTAATTAGGAACAATTTAAATGTTTAGTTAAAAGGAATCAATAGTTTATTTAGCTCAATCTGGTGAGTTTAATGTATTAATTGTAGTACCTTGTCTTGTATCTTTATCCTTATTATCTTTAATAAACCCACATCTTGTTTTTGTGATCTAAAGCAGTTCTTTAATAATAATTTATTATAATTAATTTAGTATCATCAAATGTGTACTAGAATAATTTTTTATTTTTAAATAGCCCCACAGCAACACTTTTTCCTGAGTCTCGTTAATTAAACAAAAGACAAACGTCACTCCCATCCCGCCACCTGTCAAAAACTTGTAAAAAGTAAAAAAGGAAAAGAATCAGAATGAAACATTTGTGTTTTGTAAATTGCGACCGTCCGCAGACCGCAACCGCAGTGACATAAGTAAAGTGAAGTACAAAAGCCAGAAGGAAACAGAGAGCTTGTTGTATTTGTGTGTTGTTTTAAATCAATTCGCCGGTGTTTTCAAGTTTATTATCATTCCAAATCTACGAGTACCTAATTCACACATCATGATGTTTCAAAAATTAATGGATTTCCTTAATTATTGGTACTTCCGTTATTTAATGGTCACGGAACTGTATATTGTGGAGAAGTGGGAACGTGTTACAATACGTAAGTCTTATCAAAAATTACAATCTATCTAAATACAAAACATTCCAATGACGTGTACCTATCGACTTTGTTGAGTTATTACTAAATATTTTAGATTAGAAAACAATTTTCATAGGGTTTTCTAAGTTAAGTGCAAAACAATCAGATCAATTAAAGAGGAGTAAGGTCAAAACAACAATAACAAACGGTTTCTGCTGAGGCTGAGTGCTGAGTGCTGAGTGGAATAGAAATAAAAACAAATCTTAAGTTCACACGCACTCAGATTATGGTGTGATAAAAGAAAACGATGAGAAAAAGATGGGTTTTTGGATGCGGTTGTATGGCGGGAGGAGAACGGGAAGAATGGAATTTCTCACAACAGTTTTAAGTGATTCCAAGTCGACGTTTATTATATTTCGGTTTCATTTCAAAAGTCTCAAATGTTGATTAAATTTTTAGTTCCTACTTGAGACATGAATACAGCATAAGCTGTTTTATTAGCCCTTCCTGTCCATAGATTTAAATGAAAAAGTATGTGACATTTTATCAACATTTTGCATTCGTAGGCTAAAGTTCTTAAATCGAATATGGTTTCAGCTATTTCTTCTTTTATCTCAAAACTTTTCATTTTATCTGCCCCTCGGTGATAAATCTTGAAAAACAAGTAAGTTACCTATAACTTTTGCTATCTTATTTGCGTTTGCGTCTTACTATCGATTTTAAGTTTAATGTTAACTTTCTGGAAAACTGTGAACATGTCTTTTGAGCACAGATGTAATTATGGAATTTAACATCGCTGTAATGTCCACCGCGTGGACATTTGGCGTGATCTCGGTTGTCAGTTCACAGCACGTTCCTCTTCCATGTGAGATGACTTTACTCTTGAATCACTTGTGGAGTTTCCAAAGTGGCTTGAGCTGTTCAATACGCAGCGCCATCATGATGAAACTATGTGTCCTCAAAGCCTATATTGCTAGTAATTCCCGCCAAAAAAAAGGTTGGCATTGGCAGTCATCGACCTACACATACCATTAATCAGCAATCATAGTTTTTTTTTAAACAAAAAGTATCACCGGTGTTCAGTACATACAGTGACGGACAAAACTGTAGAGCCATTACCTCTACGTAAGATTTTATTAAAAATATCGTTCTAGTGTCCTAAAGTTGTTTGTTTTTATTCGCACTCAACGACTTCTGAGGAATACATACAAATTATGGTTGAAATCAAGGTAGTAGATCAATTTTATTAGCTCACAGACATTCTCTAGATTTTCGACATAAGCTTTCGCTTCAGTTGAAAAACTTTAGTGAAGAATGTTCCCTGACCAATTCTAGTCCATGTTTTCTGTTAAAAACTTTGAATTTTAATATTTTCTATCTTCTTAACATATAATGAATGTTAATGTTTCATTTGGATACCTTGATGACTTTTTGAAGGTCAAGGAGAAGTGGACGATAGAAATTGAAACATTTCAAAAGTTCATAATGTGCTACTCAAAATTTAAACTACATACCTTTCTTTAGTTTGGCATCACAACCCACAAGACAATTCACCTGCCAAGAAAACATAAAAACAATCCTCAACCCGAACTCGAGTCCGAACGAAAAAGGAAAACCAGAAATGCATTATTACTGCAGGAACTTGGCAAACACACATTACATTTTATCTGACAGTACTTTACTTTGTAAAGTTTTAGATGTACAATACAGACTTTAGTTGACTTTATGCCGTCATCGCTAATTAAAGCCCTTGGTTTCTTTCTTAATTGCCGGCTTTTTAAAAATAATGATTCAAAACATAATTGATTTTTTGAATTTCTGGTGGATCCGTTACCTTTTGGTGACCGAGCTGTACATGGTTGAAAAATGGGAGCGTATTCTCATACGTAAGTTGAATGAAATAATCACTTTTCATTGATACCTACCTAATTGAAGAATTTTTCTCCAACTAGACCCTACAGCTTGATAGTACTCGTACCTTACCTACTATACTTTTGTTATGTATATTGTAATACTACCTTATCTCAAGTATTAATAAATTGATTATTTTTTTATTTACAGACATAATTTTCGCTGTACTTTTCATTCTCTTCTGGTATTTCAACTACTCAGTGCTGCTATCTTTTACCGGAAATCTACTAGGAGTGACTCCGATATCTAATATACTTCAACAGCAATCGAAGCAAGCCTGAGGCTTTGAATGAAGAAATGCCATGCCATTATGTATGCAACGTGTTCTTTAATCATTATTCAACATAATACACACAATGCACATACACAAAAACATAAAGTATTCCGAAATTAATCCCACCAAACTTAATCATTCGCACTCGATTAATCGGACATAATCCATTAAATTTATAGTAATTTATAAAATAATAATTAGATAATAAATAAAATTGTATGTTTGTATGTAGGTTCAAATTATAATAATTCTATATTAACAAATCATGGAAATCATTGAATTCGGAGAAAATATCTCGCAGCAAATCGGTTTCTATGTACGAGTACTAAGTAATTGTGTACCTACTCTAATATTAGAGTCAACTATTTATAATATGTATGTCCATTATTATTCTTATTGAACCAGATGAGATTAACTGTAGTTTATGTGCATTATTTGTCTTCAATAATATTGACGAATAATGCACGAAATTATAAATCTTGATACATAGTTTTTATTAAAATAGTTTAAGAGAAACAAGCGCAACTAATGTTTGTATTATTTATGCATTTGAATAAAAAGCAAGAAATATAAATTTGAACAATTGAATTTTTTTCCACCGTCCACCGTTCTATTAAACTCAAGTTTCAAGTGCTTGATGCTCTGGGAAAGCTAATATGAAATAAAAAAAAATTATCATAATTGAGGGAGGCAGACAAGTTCAACGAACAAAAGTAATAAAACAAATTACTCTCTAGGTTCTTAGTGAGTTATTTTCTGGTGCACTTATTGCTATAAAGGCCACATGAATCGCTTTATGCCAACAATTATGCCATCAATCAAAACTTAAACTACGTACATAGATGTGTAGATGACAAGTTATTAAAGGATATGCCTTCTTGACATTAAGGTAACCTTGGTTTAAAAAAAAAAAAACTATTTTTCAAAGGTATTTCTCAAAAAATATTTTTAATTGTATTTAATATTTTAGAAAATGTACAATACTTTCTATAAAAGGCTTATCGTCGATGTTTTTAAATATCGGAAATATTTGAAAAATAGTATTAAATATCAACTCTAGGGTTGTAGTACGGTCCAATTAAGCACTGATTGGTATCAACATAGCGACACCTAGTGCCGTGAGGCGTAACTACACACCAACTGTGGACTAAACACTAACAAATGATAACCACTGGGTAGTGGTTACTAGTCTAGACTTATAAATGCGAGTGTTGAACAAAGTCCAAAATAGTTTCACTATAATACTGTCGGAAATGTCTCAGGCAGAAACGTTTCATGGATCAGAAGCCTGATAAAGTAAAGTAAGTCTATTAGACTTAGACTTCAGTAGAGACCTTTAACTTCGTCACAAAACATTAAGTTACAGTTATTTAAATGACCCAACTGCATTAAATGAAAAATCTGAAATTGTATGTTTAATGTCAGTACGAAACAGAAACCACATTCTAGAAAAGATTCATTCATTACTTACTTACTTACAATTACATAAAATGTTATAATCGGAATCTTGTATCGATTTTTGGAACAAGTGTTTCTCTCCGAAGAACAGAATTTTTGTATCGGTAACTAAAACATTACAATTTTTCTTTTATATGCAAATCCCAAAGAAGAAAAACTTTGGAAAGTTTAAGATTTAAGGCCATTTAGTTATCTACACTAACTGATCAAACTTTTAACCAGCCATTCATTCATTTTGGGTAATTTCTTCTAATCCAGACAAAAACTACATCAGGTTCATTTGCGTTATGTTAAATGTGTTCCTAATTTGGAATTGGTGACAGTTTCTGTAGGGAGTCGTCACAAAGTTTTGATTACCTTGGAACTAGTGATAGGGATCAAATAGCGAATATTATAGCAAAGAGGAGCTGGCAACAAAAAATAACACTTACATACATAAGAACGTAATATGATTTATGTAATATATTTATAATTTTTAAAACAGTTCTATTATTGGGTAAGTAGACAATCATTTCAATTGTAATTCAAAAAGGTAGTTTCTTGGACCTTTCGATGGCTCGCTTCAGGTACAAGATTTGGATGTGATCTTTTCGAACGTATTTGAATTCGAAAAAACTGATGAAAAGAATTTGAATTTTAAATTGTATTTCTTTTAAAAATGTATTCATGACTTCGTCGTCTGCTTGAAAGTTTGGCTTCCGATTAACATGTTTTTTTTTGACAAATTATCTATAAATCATTTTTCATACAGCAGAATACAAATTTTCTTGTGTAAGTGTAAGCATTTGAATAACCTTTAATAACCGCCAAACTGAAAACTAATTTCACTCTTTCCTAATTCGGAGTAAAGTTTATAGTTCAGGTTTTCAATTTTTCTTAAATACAAACTTCTTTCTGTATGATAAAAATGCATGATTTATTTTCAGGTGAAGTATATTTTTGTTAAATGTTTCTCTTAGAAAACATAATTATGTACATTTTCGTTTAGTTAATCCTTTTATACACACAATAACCACAAAAAATAAATCTTTCGCGCAAATTCTCTCACTCGTCTAAGGCATATTTAACGTAAATAAATCACTAGCGTCTAATGTTAAAAGAAAAAAATAAAAGTCCAGCAGTTTAGTTTTTAAATATTTTCGCAGCATAAAAGTTAGTATACATCTATCGGCATACATGCGTCGCACACAACAGTATTAAAAACTCATAATATCTTATATCATGCTTATTCGACTTTTGGTTTCTTGGCTGTGTTGAGATTTGGGCTTACGGGAGCATTTTCTTCTTCTGCCAGAGGTGGTTCATCAATATGGCGCTTAACAGTTGCGGCCTTAATTTCAATATCAACATCACTGTCTTTATCAATATCTGTGGAATTGGCACTGTTGGTGGTATCCTGAGATATTATGTCAGACGATATTTCGGCTGTTGAAAAATCTTGAGCGGTGGTGGTAGTGGTCGAGGTGGTGGCAGTGGTGGTCTGAGGTGTATTCGCAGTGGATGTATCACCATTCAGCTGTTTTATACTCGCTGATAATTCACGATTTTTGGCGTCCATGTCTTCCAATCGCTTCTTCAGTTCGATAACTTGTTTATTCAGCTCAATAATATTTGCTAGACTTTGATTTAGACGACGTGATTGATTTACCTGTAACTGCATCATTACATTCATCTAAAAAGATAAAGAGTTTTTATTTAGAAAAATAACCATATGGTTATGTCTATTGTCTGTACAAAAATGTATGAAATAAAAGGAGATATTTTTTTTTTGTTTTTCATGACTCACGATTGTTCTCTATCTAATTGAAATAACTAACATTTTAAAACAACCATGGTCTTGAGTTGAAATTCATAAAATTCAAAAGAATCTTTCTTTATGGAACCCCTAGTGTATGGCATGTTGTATTTCTTCTATTTAGAACCATTTCGATTGAGATAATTCATTGATCTTAATAGATACATATCTTAACAGGGGATGTTTTACTACTTTAAGCAAAACTTCGACGTTAAATAAAATCGTACCACAAAAAGTAGTGTTTGCGAATTTCCACTTACGAAAACGCTTTTCTTGGAATACTTATGTTCCTCAAAAATGGTTCAGTTAATTAAACCAAGGTTTGAACTGCTAAATGCCTTGGATATTTTTTTTGCCGATAACCATGAAAATCGGGTGAATACTACTTATTTTATTATTAAAGAGTTGATTCACGTCAATATTACCTTAGCGAATTTCTTTTTGTATTCCTGTTCCATTTTTTTCAAGTATGTCATTGCCGAGCGAGCCTCCTCACAACCGTGTCCTCCATCAGCATGTGTTGTCGTCGGTTGTTGTTCTATAGCTGCAACTTGGGACGTCTTCGATTGAACCTGAGCAGAAAAATGTACGGGTTCAAATGTAGTTTGATGTAATCCAAGTAGAATGTTCACTTTCTGTCTCATTTGGTCACAACAGACGCTCTTGGAAGAGCCAGTTGCGGTGGCAGTGGTTGTAGATCCCGGAGACGAGGAGCTATTCGGGTACATAGTGTTACTATCAACAAAGGATTTCTTCAACGATTGCGAAATCTTCTCATCGAAATGTTCGATGGCCATCGAAGATATATCCCTGAGCTCCTGCAGAACTTCATGCGGACGCAAGGGCTTCGAAGTCTTTGAAATAAGGCGCAAAATGCGAAATACTTCATCCAACACGCGACCGGGAATAAAACAGCACAAATTCAGGTCCATGTACTTGGAATAGGTCATCGACAGCATCGAGATGCGTGTCTCTATGCAAGTAAGTATGTCTGCATGACGAGCTAGACAATGATTTCTGAAAATAATTTGCATTCAACCAATTTGCTATGACTCATAGAGGAACACTCAAATAACCCACCTTCTCTCCGACTCCCGACGGGGTAGCAACGCCTTGATCCTTTTCAGACTGAGCGAGTGTTGCTTTACAACTTTATTAAAGCCGCAATTAAGAATATGTTGACAAATCATATCAATCTTTTTGCAAATCTTATCGACGAAATAAATAAAACACAAGACAGTAAATATTTGTGCATAGGTATTACAGAGAATAACAAAAACATAAAAACAAAGGAGGAATTAGAATTAGAAATAGAGCAAGTATGTAAAATGGAATAGAAAAGTAAAAAAAAAAAAACGTCGAGGTAACTCTTTCCGCCTACCAGACGTTTCTTGGCCACTTCTTCGTACGGCAAGAACTCAAATATTTGAATTAACATCACATTCGGTAAATTGAGAATATTCATTTTGAATTGTTATAAAGTTGTTTATTAACAAAGCAATTCATTCAATTTGGCGAAACGCGAAAACAAAAGTGCAAAAGTTTTAATATTTCCGACTACAAACAACGGCAGAAAAATTACATATGGATTATGAATGGCCAGGGCTGCCAGGCACGGTTTTTTCTCAATGACGTTTGGGTTAAGGGTGTGTTCGAGTTTTGAGTTTAGCGGTTAACCTTCGAGAATTGAAAAATGCGCGGACTTCATTCGCGGGTTCGTGTTCACAGATTGGCTTGGTTTTCTGATCCTCCCATATCGATACATTTATTAGAAGAATATAATGAGGTTTTGCTTTACCCGATTTCTATTGTTCTCTTTGGAGTGAAAGCAAAAAAATAGATATGAATATGTACAGGACCATGGTCTTGATGATAAGTGAAAGTGTCTTACGACTTTCCTAAACTGCACATTTTTTAATTAAAAGTTGTGTCAAAAACTCATGGGCGAACATAAATGTTACGTAACACTTTTTTACCACTACCAGAAGTTCCGAAATCCATGGACAAATTATAAATTTGAAAATATAAATTGAACTGTATCTTTATATGTTTTGATTATGTCACACATTTTTCATTCAGTGATGTCGGAAACTGTTGCAATAAATTTCCTCTTCTCTGTATAGCTTTCTTCTCTATAAAGAACTGAAAATAATCATAATGCTTCAAGTATCATATTTTGACATTGTAGATTATGTCAAATAATCACTCCCAATTCATCTAAAATATATTCATTCGCTGTCGTGAGACAAAATATGACTTATTTTCTATTTTAGAATCTAAAAACATATTCCTAGTCAGCATTTCGGGACTTCAAATAAAATTTTTAATTCTTGATCAATATAGTTTTTGCAATGCAAATACTAATTTTATAGGAATCGTCAGTGGCTCTATGTTTATACGAATAGTATAAACTGAAGGCAAAAATAACTCATAAATTTTTTTGTTTTGTTTGCCTGTGCAACTTAAAATTAGAACACCCTTTAAAAAGGAAAGGGTTTTTGCACTACAAATATTTTTGTTTCCTACTGTACTCGTTTGTTTGGCATTTCCCAGCTGTTTCTCTTTGTATAATTTTTTTGATTACTATTCTTTTGCGAGAAGTGAGGTCGGAGTAGCTAGTAGCATAAGATTTAATAAAACATAATTTAATAAATTTATAAATCACAATAATAAAAATGCCAGAATTTGTGCAAGGGACATGCGAGGAAATGTGCCCGGATCAAGAAGTAAAGCTGTAAGTCGGCATCTATATACATTCCATCCATAAGCAAAATCACAGAGCAACAATCTCTTCTTTGATTTCAGACGAACAAAAGAACGTTTACTTCATTTTTATGAATGTAAACCTGGCCAAAAAAATGTCCCTGGTATCCTTGTGAAATCGTTTTCACGTTCAGCTGCTGGCATTAAAATCCCACGAAGAAAAGATCTCCGCACTCAACGTGCCCTCAACCAGACTGTTGAATACCTTCTAAAAGAGTATGTTAAGTTATGTCGGTTTCATAAATGTCTTTTTCTCTAGAAGATCTTACTTTTCAGAATCACACTGGATAAACGAAGACCCTTTAATCATGTCTATGACTTTGTTTTTGACCGTCTCAGAGCTGTTCGACAAGAAATTGTGATGCAAAACTATGATTCCAATGCGACCATCAGACTGCTTGAACCAATGATTATGTTTTTGGCCTACAGTCGATATAGGTGAGTGTGATTGACTTCAATCTGCCCATTTTAATTTAAGGTTATCACAGATTCTTTTCGTTTTTACAGACTTTGTGAAGAATCAGTTGATAACTTTGATACGAAAATCTGCGACCAACATTTGCAGGAGTGCCTGAAAAGAGTCCTCTGCTGCTACGATGAAGTGTATGTCCAGTCTGGATTTGATAAAATGACACTCAATGCAATTCGCAGCAGAAATTTCATAGAATCTATCTACCAGCTGTTTAATTTAGGATCAACTGAGGCTCTTACGAGATGTGTTAATCTCCCTGTTGAAATAAAAACCGATCCCTTATTCTCGATGGTCTACTCGATAGCCCTTAATCACTTCCAGGGAAACTTTTACAAGGTCCTTGTTGGTGTAGCTCGTCTTCCTCATATCTTATGTGCAATAGCTTCTCTTAAACTCCAAACCATAAGAAGGTAAATGATTTGGATGCTGTCGAAACATCTGTGAT
Organism: Scaeva pyrastri; assembly: GCA_905146935.1. NCBI lineage: Eukaryota > Metazoa > Arthropoda > Insecta > Diptera > Syrphidae > Scaeva > Scaeva pyrastri. The sequence goes on from LR989929.1 coordinate 56,545,200, forward strand.
AAAAAAAAATACTTTCTTTTCGTTACAGGCAAGTACTACAAATATTTTCCACGGCCTATAGTAGCAAACAACTCTTGATGCCGGTAGATTGGATTCGTAAATTACTTCTTTATAGCAACAACAATGAAGTTGTACAAGATTGTAAATATTTTGAATTGGAATATTTTGCAGATAAAAAAGCAATACGTTTTTATAAAAGTGATTTTAAAGTCGAAAATGTTGCCATCAAACAGAGGCATGAATCATTTGCCGAAGAGAAACTGAAGAAAATCTATTTACCCGAAATATTATTACTGAAAAAATTATAAAATGTTTTTACTGCATTTTTGTTTTATTTAAAATTTATATGAATTATATTTTATTAAGTTACGACTTTGTTTTATACTATGTAGTGATAAGTTTTATAATACATTTATTGTAAAAATACAAAATTTTGAAAACGTATTTGCTTTTAAATATGCCCTTGTTTAATGGTTAGCTGATTGTTAATCGAACCAAATTGTATGCAGGTAATAAATAACAATACTTTTGAAAATTTAAGACCCGTTTTCTCCAATTCCGCTTCTTAAGACATTTAATTTTGTATGTCATTTTAAAATATTGATTATACCTTTTTTGTTTTTTTTTTTAATTTACTTTTTGCTCGCGGCCATTACTTTGTATTTCTTCCTTCGATCTTTTTTCTTTTTTATCTAATCAAAAAGACATACATACATAAGTAAAAGAAATATTAAATACGTTTATTTTAAGGCACAAGGTGGCTTATTAATACAAGTCTACTTCAAATTAAATAAATAAATAGGGCATGTTAAACAAAGTCAATTCTTAAACTATGTATGAAAACTTGGACTTGGGAGCCATGAATTTTATACATTAGGTACATTCTACATACATATTTATTTCACCTTCAATAAATTAATAATTAAAAAAATCAAAATTCAATAAAAACAAAGTTAACAAGCTTATTTAAATACTTTGGGACCATACATTCTTTTTAAATGAATCAGTCGGTGCGATTTCAAATTCGTCGACTGGGCAAATCTCTTATTACAGCCTTCGAAGGTACAAGCAAATGGTCGATAGCCAGTATGAATACGGGCATGTGTTCGAAGATTAAAGTCCAACGAGAAACGTTTTCCACATCCCTTGAAACAGCATTTATATGGCTTGTCTCCTGTGTGCACCACACGATGGCGATTCAATTTGGAATTATCTATAAAAGCTTTACCACATTCAGCGCATATTTTCGTCTTTGGTCCATGAGTGTTCAAGTGCTTTCGAAGACTCGAGATGTTTTTGAAACTCTTCGGACAGTTTCCAAAAGTACACTGATAACCGAGTTTATGTGATGAATTCAAATTATCAGTAATATGGATTCCAAGATGCTCCCGCAGAGCTGTAACGTCTTGGAATAACATATCACACGACTTAATGGAACACTTAATACTGGGAAATGCATGGTCTCGATATTGTTGACTTTTTGCTTCATCGAGCAGCTTTGATTTTAAAAGTGATTCCATCGACGACACTTGTTCGATTTTCTCTGAAGGTTTGTCATTTTTCACTTGTACATTTTCATGGGCATCGTTTAGAACCCACATCATTACTTTAAATTCTGAATCAATTGTTTTGATCGTAACATGTTTTTGGCACCAACGTTTGCGTGACACCTTTGCAATATGACTATTTGTAGATTTAACTTGATCAACAGTTGGTGGAGTTTGAATAGTTTCCAAATCGTCAGACATGGCTTTCTTTGAAAAATCAACATATTGAGACTCCTCATTGTAATCGAACACCATTAAACTTTCAGTATCAAGGCAAATGGGAATATCGTCCTCGTTGTAGGTAATGATTTCATTTTTCTGTGGATCGGACAATTTCAAAAAGGAATCTTGGTCTTCCATAAGATATTGATTGCTGGAACCTAGAAGAAATGGTTAGACCGTCTATTCAAGTACATATTTTGATTTTTAGTTTCTAACTTCTTTGTGAAAGTTCCTAAGTCTTAGGTACAAAACTGTTTTGGTTGTTAGACTTATGGAGTTATGAGTTTATTTTTCTCAAAATACCTATTTGAAGATTATTAATTACTGAACGATTTTATATGTAATTAATACCGTTAAATATTTTTAAATTAATATCAATTTGAATATGGCGCACATCCAAAACCGAATATCTCATAACCTCATATCAAAAAGTAAAATGGACGCCGAGCGAGATGGCGAGAAAATACAAATTGCAGTGGAGTGAAATAAGTGGAATGTAGCTGTTAGCTTCTCAACTGATGTCCATATTAAGTTGTTAGCCGATTACGTTTGGCGTTCGGCGATGCAACACATTAAGGCAGAGCCACAAGCCAGACCTACCAGATGTGGGGAAGTGTTGGATGTTACATTCAATGGGCTTTTTTAAATTTGGCATTTTAAGTCGTCGCTTGTCTGAGTGCTAGTGTTTTTTTACAGTTTTAGTTTATTAGTGTTTTGAATTTAAAAATAAATGTCAAATTTTTCTTGTCACAGATGGTAAGCTGTCATTTGTATACTGCTATTTTACTATTTATTTAAGAGAGAAATTGTATAGCAATGTAAAAAAAATCGGATAAAGAAAGAGAATCCAACAGAGAATCTTCGAAAAGAAGTTTCATAATATTTGTATTCACTATTGATCACTGATCTTTTATCTTTTAAAAATGACTGAAAGCTGTCAGTTTGACAAGATTCTATTTATTAAATGTGTCAATTCAATGAAAAAGTCAAGAAAAATGATAACAATAAATAGTAAATCTTTATTTAAAAACATCTACAAAAAATTTTGATTCATATTATAATTTTTCCATTTAATATAAATAAATTTAAGTACAAAAAAATCTTATAAATTTCAAAGATAAAAATTATTATTATAATTTATAAATTAGTAATTGATGGTAAAAAATACAATAGCTATTAAAACCAACGGACTAACGCTTTCATTTGTTATTGTTGGACTGAAGTTTCTCCTCCTTTTAGCTTGAAATGGTATGCTATGTCCCTTATCAATATCTTCCAACGTAGGTACTTTTTTCTTTTTTGAATAACCCCCGGCTGATATGATTGGAACTGGCGCCTGGGCAAAGCTTGAACTTGTATCTTTCGAAGAATTATTAAAGCTTTTTTTGACATCTCGGCCATTGAGCGGTTGTATGGGTCTATTATTATGAATGATTCTTGTCCCATCGTGAGCGTAAAGCTTACGAAAATTTTGCAGCTGTAATTTAAGATTAAAATAATGTTTAAAATATTTAATTTAATATGAGTTTTATTAAATTATTCATGTGCCGCAATCAGAAATGTCAAATTGAAGAATTCTTTGTCTTATTGAAAGCAAACAAAACTTGGCTCAAAACTTTCACGTTTTAAGACCAAAATTTCATTTTACAAAGATAAAAAACCTGACTAATTACAATAAATTAAAATTCTCCATTTCTATTTAAAATTAAAAGCTCGAGTTGAAATATGGTAAAACTTTCGAAGATTCAAATAAATTCAATCAATACCGGGTTCAGTTGAAATCATCTTTTCGACTAAGGATTTTGTTCGTTCCTTTTCTTAAGCCAATTATTCACCTTTTTAGAAAACATCCATTATCCTAAAAACTAACTGCCAACAAAAATAAAATAAATAAAAAAACAATGAATACAGATGATTTCTTAATATATTAGGACAATAATTAATAATAAAAATAATACATTGTATTACTGTTTAATAATAATATTATGTTATTTTATACTAATACTTTTTTGTTTGGTTTACATTTGTTTCTTTCAATTTCTTTTTTCGTTTTTATTCATAACATTAATTTTAAAACAAAATTAAAAACTAAAACAAAAATTAAAGATATAATTTCTTGTGTCGTTGATGCTTTACTATAACTATATTCACTTTGGCTTGGTAAAATTTTTCTATCCACACGATCGTTGTAAGAGTATTCACCGTCATTAACGCTTGGCTTGAGATTAATTAAATTTCTCAAAACAACTCGATTGTTAAGCGGTTGGATTGGTCGGAAATTGTGTGTTAGTGGCTCACCAGCATGATTATAGATGTGACGGAATTTCTCAATCTAAGTAAGAAAAAATAAAATAAAAACAAAATAATAAACATCAAAATAAATTCAACTCAAATTAAAAAATAATAAAAACAATATTTAAATTCAAAAACAAAATCATAATAAAATACAAAAACAATAAATCAAAATTCTACTGGAAAAGCTTTGTACTTAGGAATGTCAAAATGAAAAGTTTGGTTAGATTTCCAGCCAATTGAATGTGTTAAGTTCACACTGGGCTATATTTCATTGGAATATTCGAATAAGATAATGTCAAAAGTGACATCCTACACTTTCTAGAAGAAAATAATGATTGGAAAAAAAAATCATAATCAGTTGATGTTGTCTTAATTGGAAGGCAAATGCTTGACATCTGGCCAATCAGCGATTAGATACGTGCATTCCCTTCATTTTCCTTATGACAGCTAAACTTACTCAATTCTTGAGATTTTAATAACTAAACTAAACTTTTAAACTAGTTGGTCCACTCCTTGTTTGAATCAGCGCAGCCTTTTTTGAAAGCAGTTCACCAGGGAGAACTTGACTTGAAGTACTCGTATAAGCATGCAAAATTAAAACTAAGCTATTGCCGCCGATTACACGCTAACATAAGTGAATTATAATGTAGGTAACCTACCTGTGATTGGGAAATTATGACTGGCTCCTCAAAATCAATCCAAAGCACCTCTTCACTGCATGGCGGAGTTGTTAATGAGCCAATATAAGTGAAATACTTTTTGTAGTTCGAACCCCCCAATTGTTGGAGCGAAGGTGCATTAATGTATGGCACATGATGGTCTGGTTCTTGTAACGAGCTAAGGAGTAATGATAAATCTGCATAGTAGGGATTCTCTCTTTGAAGCTTTAAAAAAAGTCAATGAAAAAGTAAAAATATTAACTAAAGTATTATAAACTTACAACATAGAAAAAGGCCATCACTGCAATACCCTCACTGTGTCCAACAGCATCATCAAAACTTCCATAAAGTGTATTGTAGAACACCATATGCAGTTCAGCTGGGAAACTTTGATTATTTATTCGATCTTCACTGCCGTATGTGTCATTGTCACCCCAATGAAAATGCAATTGGGCAAAACGGAATGTTCCATTTAAAGGTCCACCACTTATCGTGGGTTCTTCGTCTTCATAGTTCAAATGAACAATAACTATAAACGAAACGAGAATGGAATACAATAATTTTAGAGAGATATTAATGAATTATTAAATGATAGTGTAGAAATACAAACCTGTATGTCCATTATTCAATAGATCGCCACTTATGGGAATCTCATCAAAACGTTCGAGCACAAGGTCCCCGAATTCATGTTCTATGACATTTAAAAGGTCTATATTGATTGGACTCTGATATTTACCACTGCAACCATTGTACTGTTCGCCCCAATGCTCTGGCCCTATAAATAAAAATTAACGTCAATGTAAAATAAAAGCTATACTTTCTTTCTTAAAAGCTCACTATGAATTGGATACAAAAAACGAAGTTATTTCTAACCAAACAGCAACATGTTAAGTGACAGCTGTCATTTAAAATTTTATTTCTAAATTATGAGACATTTTGAAAGGTAATTTTTTGTAATAAATTAATGCTCTTAACTCAACTCTTAAAGTATGACAAAAAATCAACTACTGCTGGTCCCACTTTTTTCATAAAAATGCCTTTTTAATGTAAATAAGGAACTACATTACCGGTAATGATAAGTGTGAAATTAGTCTGTGAAATTTTAGTTAGTTTTGAAATGTTCTTTTTGACAGAAATTGTTGTTTAAGTCATACATTTTTATTTGCCACATAATTATTGGTTGATTTCACTTTCTTCATACCTAAAATTGATTTTCATTGACAGTTATAACTGACATTTGATTCAGAATTCGTTTGGCAGTGTATGAAAGAGCTGTGAGTAATTTGACAAGTAGCAAATATTGCCACTAGCAAATAATTACTCGCTTGTCTCATTTCAGGGTAGCCTATAGAAATCTCGCCGCTTGGTTGTAATTTGTTGAACACTGTATTACCTTCGCGTATTTTACTATAGCTTTTTGTGTGTGTGTGTTTTTTGTCCAATTCATAGAGATTAATGTAAATTATGAACAACTATTTTAATTTACATACCCATTGTACCGTCATATGAAAAATCCTGAGCATCCGCATATCTGAGATCTGAAAAATTAAGAAAAAAGGGGGATTATTGAAATGCATTATTATATTTTTTTTTTAAATAGAACAAATAATAGATCATGACTTATAATTGTAGTTTAAAATAGAAACGATGAAATGATCGTATAAATAAGTGTATTTTTCCCAGTCTTGGAACATGTGACATATTCCAAGTTGACGTTTAACCTATACCCTTTTAAGGCTATTTACTCATTTCGAAGTGTCATTTTATATTTCATTTTTACTTGATATTAAAAGAAACAAGAGATTTAAAAAAGAGTAAAACGGGATATAAAATAATAAAATGTCAAAAAAGATTCCAATTATTTTGAGGCGAACGTCATTTGTGTACTTAAGATTGATATTTTTTAATTTAGAAAAATTGCAATATCAGAATAAAATAATTAAAGGTATTCATCATGCGTGTGGGACTTTAACTGATGTTGCATTTTGATTTCGATTTCTTGCGATTTAATGCATTGCAACTGTTTAGATTCCACATTTAAATTTTAATTTGCAGATGCTTGTGTACCATAACAAATTTGACAGTTGACAAATAAGAAATAATTACAACTAGCTGAACCGGAAAACGTTGTTTCGCCCTCTCGGACGAGAGTACAAGTCTTTCGATAATAATTTTTTATTATTCTCCATTTTTGGGAAAACATTAACCCTTTCAAAATAACATTTCTTACATAAGCAGAATTTTTGAAATATAATAATCGGTATTATTGTTTCCGAGATGAATCTGAACAATTAAAACAAACAATAGAAAAAGATGTATCTTAATAGAAGAAGATGTGCCCAGAGATTCACGTCACGACCATAAGAGCTGAAACCATTAGACTATTTTGTTTTTATTTTTATTTTTTTTAACATTACCTAACCTAACTTTGGTATTACATTTTGTTGTGTAATCTAATTCAACATTTAATTATATGGAATTAACTCATTACAAAAGCACATCATGTTTATTTACACAAATTGCACGATTTTCACACAAAAACCGTTTTAATTAGTGAATATAACAATTTTTACCAATTACATTATGATGAGAGTATAGGCACCTTCCCAAAGTGTACAAAAATATACGTAATCCCTCCCTCCAAACATATACCCAAGCAGGTAATTAAATTATAAGAAGGAATGTGTTCCACCTCAGAGATTCCACACAATTAAGATAGAAACAATTCGCAGAATCAATTCGGTGGATATATATGTAGGTAGGTAGGTACAATAGAAATACGACCACTTGTTTGCGGTTTATTGACATGGACCTGAAAAGAATACTCGGAGCGACGAAATTTGCCGGTTAATAGGTGAGGCACTGGAGGAAGTAATCTATCAGTAACAGTATAATTTGAAAGCGATAAGTATTGTGTTACCAATAAAAACATTTTCTGGTTCATTGGATCACCGCCAGAGGAAGCCGAGGTTTAAAATGTTCAACATTGAAATGGAAATTGTATCTTTTGAATGAATGAATGTTTATAAGTATTGTGAATGGAATGAAATAGAATTGTCAGGTGACATTTAGTATTGAATATTCAATTGAAAAGAATATAAAATTAAAAAACAATTAGTGGGGGCTTGATGTCAAGTTAGAACATAATCATGTGTGTATAAATGGAGGTTAACATTTCTAAATCATTCTGTTCAAGCTTAGCATACACCTACGATGATCTGATGATTAATAAACAACATTTGGCATTGATCTATTCAAATTAATAGAGACCAGACATTTAATTTGAAATTGTTTAATTAAAAGAAGACAAAAATCATCTGGAACTTATTATTTTCTTGGAAATTGATGTACTGCAATTTTGTAAGTAAGATCAAAGAACCAAGGAAACATGATATCGTTTTTTTTTTTAGTTAATTAAATGAAACTGAGATTCACCAGAATACATTATAACATAAGCAAACAAATACACCCTTAAACCTGTCAAGAGGGGGTTTACATTAGGCGTTTTTCTTTTTTAGCTCCGAGCGGGGCACAGAGCGCTCGGAGCTCGCTCAGATCTGAACGTAGCCTGAGCGCTCCGAGCTAATTAAGAAACACAATTCAGCATTAAACTGCCAAAAGCAGTCTGTCTCTGTCATACCACATGAACAAAAAAGTGACATAGCCGCGCTGATCTTTTTACTCCATTCACTCGGTCATTTTTTATCGAGCTCATCGATCGCGCCTCGAGCACACAAACTTTTGGCTCCGAGTTCTCCGAGCTAAAAAAGTAACACAGTTATTTTTTTGACAGCTCGGTGCCCCGCTCGGAGCTAAAAAAGAAAAACGCCTTATGAAGTACATTTTGTGCCAATTTATTTTAATTGACTCGAATTCGAGATTGTGAACGCTCCATCAAACGGATTCTCAAACATGTTGGATGAAATCAATTTGTGTTTGATATTTCGGTGCTTTGACAAACATATTTAATAACATGCAGGCATGCTTGTCAAACAAGGAAGAAATTTTATTTTAAAAAATGAGAAGTGTTTTTATTTTCTTGTCATCGTTTTTCTTATCCCCATGAAAGCCGCAAATGAACCAATAGTTGACAGAATTTTTGACGAATGTGAAATTCATCAAATTATAATCAATCAAGTTTGTCATACTATGTCATGATAGAGTGAACTGTGTTGTGTGTCACTGTCACAGCATTCATGATCTGTTTGATTGGTTATTCAAGTTTGAAATGTCCGTTTATCGTTTTGAATGTGCTCTTTTCAGATACGATTTATGTCCGTTTGTTAGTTTTTCCACATTGTCAGTTGATATAAAAATCAATGACCAGATTGTATGTATAGGCCTACGACGTTAAATCATTGGTTTAAGTCAAAAAGGTGGTGGAATCGTAAGAGAAGTTTAGAACCCATATTAAAAGACAATAATCAGCCATTTTCATCACAATTTGTGACCGAAACATCTGAAATTAGGTTCAATGAATAAATTCATCACACGCACACAAAAATGTTTTTATTGCATTTCAAATCAATCATGAAATTCGAAATATGTTTTCAATTTAATTCAAACCGATTAAAAAATTCAGCCATGTAAACCATCTCAATCTTATTAAGCTCCCCCAAAATAGTCAACAAGTCGTGAAATAAAAAAATACAAATATCAATTTTACTTATTTACACTTCCTGAGATATCTTAGCCATGACTTGCAAATTCTACCCCAATAAAATCTATAATGACACAAAATTCAAATTGAATTAGCTCAAAGTTACTAAAAAAAATTGATTTTCAAATGGTCAATTGCAAATTTAATTTACAATATCAATCAAACGAGGCCAAACCCATCGCGATATAAATTAGCGGCAAATGACAACATCACAACGACAACACTCACTCAACTCAACATAATTTTTGTCAACAGTCTTAATTTCTACAAATTTCTTTTTTTTTCCAACGGATGGATGATTCTTTATTTCCAGGAATTCAAGACCGATGTACATACATAATTCGAATTACGAGGAGGTACCGCACTTTGATGAGATGATAATAAATTTCGATTCATTTATTATTGGATTTTATCAAAAGCACGTTCAATATTTTTGTTTGTTTTGCGTGTCGAATAAAATATCGATATTTTAGCATCGCATCGGTCTGTCAATGCGTGCGTCATTTTGTGTTTCAATTTGTTGGTCCGAATAGTTTTTATTTTATTTTTCGGCAACCTCAAAATACCATAATGCGGAATTCATCTTTTTTTCTTTTCATATATTGTTGCTAATTAAATAGATTGGTATTACTTATAAACCGAGTGTTAATTGGGTGAATCTATTAATTTTGGATTCTATTTATGGATTTGATAAAATAATTGAAGAATTTAAATTTGTTTGTTGCGGAACTATTTGGTGATGCTTTAATGCATGGGGGTGGTACGTGGTTGATAACTGTAAATTTACGCAATCAGTTAAAAGACATTGATGATGCATTTCGAAAATCAAAGATTTTAAGTGCGAGTTTGCAAAACTATCAACAGTAGTTCCTATAATTGGCTAAGATAACTATTTGACTTTCAATTTCAAATCAATACACAATGAACTCAAAAACTAAGAGTTTCTTCACAAAAAAAAAGTTTTTAAGAATACCAAAATTGTTAAGGGTCAATTTAAGCCACACCCTGAATATATGGAACTAACTCTTTCTTATCTATTTCCAAAGATTCAAATGACTTACAATCGTTTAAGAACAGAATTTAATTATAAGTTTGGGAAATGCCAATCCAGAAGCTAAAAATTTGAATGATTCAGATGATAAATGATATTTTATAACAAAGGTATTAGATTCATTCAAATATGTCCAGCTTACCATCAAGTCAACTCTAGTGTGATTTTTGTTATAAGATAGATTAACATCCGGGTATTAAGATCAAGTATAATTGTTACCATTTAAACTAAGTTTCAAATTTCATTATCAAGGCTAAAAAAGTAAGCTACTCGAAGATTGCGTGGGAAAATCTAAAAAGTCCGGTAATAATATTATATTTAATGAAATTTAGACTTACAACCCAAATCTTTTTCAAAAAAAAAAAAAACAAACATTACATTTTAGATAAGTAGCTTATAGAAGGAATAACATACATACCTACAAATTTGGTAGGCTAAAGTTTGTTAATGAAAGCTGCATAAATGTGAACCAATTTTCAACTATTATTGCTCATTTCTTAAATGCTTTGATAAACGAAATAAAACTAGATTAAAAAACAAATGTTAGTTCTTTATTTTTGACATAATTTTTATTGAAGCCCTCTTTGACGCCGAAAAGTAGAAATTCATAAAATGATTAAGGCCTCAAAAAATAGGTATTTAAAAAAACAAAAACAAATGAATTTTAATAAAAAAGTGCATATGTATACGCCTCGGTGTACCTTATTTAATTGTTTCTAGAAATTGAATTTTTAACGTATGGTGAAATAAGATAAGTCATTTACAGACTTCAACTTGGATAAAATTCTCAATATTTTTACCACAAAACTACCATGTTCATTTTTAATTTTTTAGAATTTTCAGCAGAAGTTAAACGTCACATCTCTCAAATTTAGTCGCTTTTAGCAGCTGAAGATTGGAGTCTTTGATACGTTAGTAGCCGTGTGAAGTCGTAAAACATTATTAGCTGTTTAAGTTTAAACTTTATATAAGACTTTTTTCAAAGTTTTGAAATAGCATTGAGGTTTTAATTAGATTGGTACAATTTTGAAAACCAACAATTTAAAAATAAATACTGTACTAATTGATGTTAACATTTTTAATGGAAAGTGTAGAAGACTACGGTAAGCATAGTACCTTCATAATTAGAAGATCTTTTTAAAAATTATTCTGTGACTTTCGTTTAAATTCGTCACTCCGAAAAAAAACCCTTTCCTAGTTTCTGATGTCGCTTATTTTGCAGCTATTAACTCATCAACAATGTGGTTTGAATATTTAACTAAAAATGCCAATTAAATTGTTTATCCGGGTACGGAAAGTTTTTTTTTTTACATACTAGACCGCAATTTCTATAATTATTTATTCAAATATAGGAATTAAATGATAATACATATACTCGTAATTAAAGAAGGAAAATAGTGCAATAAGTGTTGAATATATTTTAATAAATATTGTATATGTAAGTTTTTGAAGGGATCTGAATCTGACATTTTAATTGGCCATAGAGAAGCCCTTAACTAGTTAAGATGTTTGCATGTAAGTAAGTAAGTGAGTTAGATTTACGTATTTTTCTTGAGATTATTTATGATATCAAAGTGATTATTTGGTGTTAACCTTGAATGTACAGATATCTCAATCTTAACTATACTGTAACATTCTAAATTCAAAGAACACGTTTCAACTACTATCTAAATCGTTTAATTGCATATGTTTATGTACATACATATATTTTTCTAATAAAAATACAATTAAAGCGGTGGTCATATGATAAGTCCACGTGATTTTTTTTTGGCTTTTAAATCACGTACCCTTAATTCATTAGTGATCTTTGGATGGTGAGTAATTTGATTTCTGTGAATCATCCTCATCATTTTCAAATACGACAGTATAATAATTATATTTGAATGAAATAATCCAAGTTAAATTACATCATTTAAATTATTTTTAGTTGACATTTAATTGAATTTTTTTTAATTCGCAAATTAATTTGCTTGTTGATAATAATCTAATGTATTTATTTTTGATATATTAGCCATTTTTTGTGTTTGATGATAGTAGTTGTGAGGTGTTATAAAGTTCCCTGCAAAATTATAATGATTTGATCTCATAAATTTTGAAAGTTTGTTGAGAATCAAGCATTGTTAAATTATAAGTCTTTGCTGTCCATATCCTCAAAGTTCATAACCATTAATCACGATAAAGGCCTGGCCCATAATTTTAGTCGCATATTCAACAATTATTATGCTTGTACCATACCCATATATCCAAAAAAGGGCACATCCCTGAAGATGATCTATTTTTTTGGGATTTCCTCATCACCTTCGTGAATAGCAGCGAGGTTTTCGACGGATCCTGAATTTCGAGTTTTGGTTGATCTTTAATTGAACCAGTGGACAAACTCATCCACCACACTGTAAATCTTTCTCTATCGGTATAACACTCAATTCTATAAAACAATTTCATCATTTACATTTATACGTTTGAATCCTTAAACTAACACATTGTTACTAAAAAACAAAGAAGCAAATTGTCTAAGTGACAGTTAATTTGACAGATGATTCTTATGAAAATTTGGCTGCTATCAACTGTCAAAACTTTTCAAGAGTTTGAAACTTTTTTACTAACTTAAAATGCTATTAAGAATAAAGCCATCTTTGCTGAAGTTACTGCAATAGTTGTGTTTTATTCAATGGTGTATAGCTAGCGCAGTTGAATTTATCTCAGCAAACAACAATAATTTGAATGTTGGGGAAAAGGAACTCACCAAAATAAATGGTAGCTGTGCTGGCGATATTCACAATGTATTTTGTTCAATCGAATGCTGCACTAGCTATGCAGCAGTGAATAAAACACAACTAATATTGTTGCTAGATAAATCCTTTACGTAGGTAACACAAAAATTATTGTAAACTTTACAAACAATGTATTCCAATACTGTCAAATAAATCAGAATGACTTTCAATACAAAGCTTAAATAGAAAGAGCACATAAACTACAGAAAAATGTAGCGGTTACTATGAAAGAACTCTGACCTATCTATCCAGAACAAAATCACGCTATATAAGCAAGTGCTGGAAACTTATGGCATCTAACTATAAGACCGAACAAAGAAAACAAATGCCGCTTCCATCTACTATGAATTCCAAAGCAATGTCGTTTGTGGAATAATAAATGCCCCTTGGTATATAAGACATAACGATCTACATTGTGACCTTCAAATTGGAATGGTTACCAGAAGTGGTTAAAAAACATGCTGTATGAAACAATCAGCGATTGAAAAGTCATACCAATTTCAAAATGGAGACCGTCTTAAGAATACGAGATAGTGTTCGGAAATTAAGTTGAACTAAGCCTCATGATCTCATGGTGTTATACAATAGTAACTTTAAACTTTCTTAAATGTGACTTAGGAAGAACAATAAATTACTTGTCGATCTTTTACAGATTTGTCCAATCCACTGATGATAGTTTTAGTGGGGTAAGATTTTAAAAACCTAAATAGAGATGAAAGGTACTTTTGATTTCTATTTCTTTGTTGGAACGCAAGAAAACTAGTCTATTTCTAACATCTATGCTTTTTGTGGAATAATGCTTTACTATGAGGAAAGACTCTCGGAAGCAGCCAAATTTATCAAAATTTTCTTAAGAAAAAAGTAATAAAAAAATCGTCTCTAGTATTTTCTATTTATATTCTTGTATTCATTTCAATTTCATTCACCTTTGAGAAAGTTTGATAAATCGTTTCCAAGATTCCTTCAGCATCATTAAATTCATGAAGTTGGTATCGTGGAAAAAAAAAGAAAATTAATGACAATGAGAAATATCAACTCAAAATATGGAAATATTGTAAACATTCAAAGAGAACTCTTTTTGTTTCTTATTTATTTTTTTTTGGAAAACAAGCAAAGAAAATTACAATGTCATTATTTATTAAAACAAAATTATTTAATCCAATTAATTAGTGAGTTTCCCTTTTTGAAAAATATGTATATGCTGCTTCTAGCCAAGCTCTTTTCATTCTTTTCCAACTAATTGCCCATTAAATGATTCCATCTTCAAGCTTCAATCTTCACCCTGACATTGATATTCTTTGCGCTTTGTAACTCAATTGACAGTCGGAAAACTGCAGTAGCAGTCATCATCGTCGTCGTCGTCGGAATCAAAGTAGCTCGGCGTTTGTCTGGCAATGGCGAGGTATTGTAGCTCGACAATGATAGTGAAAATTTGCCTGAGAAATGTTACACATTTCATTTGACTTAAACGGAATACTATATTCATTTATATTATTTCCCAATCAATTCAAATTGAATTGTATTGAATTATTTATTGGATAATAAAATGCACCTGGTTCACCTATTAAAGAATTGGTGCCTTCATCATAACAATACTATGGAGCGGTGACTGTGGCGCGGGGGGGGGGTGTTAAAAAATATACGTCACATTGCACGCATTTAAGTTGCCATTTGGTTGCATAAGTTGCTGAACTTCTAATCGCATTCAATTGAATTGTTTGTAGTAGTTACTGTTATAGAAATCGAAACGGAATATATCAAAAATGTATACTATTAAAGATCAATTTATTCAAAACGTCCATTAAGAGGGGGATGCAGTTTTTAAATGTGAATTGATCATAATTACGAGTATCTGATGAATCAGTAGTGCAATAGAATTGTTTGTAAGTAAGGTTATGGTTTGTTTGATTTTTATGAGAACTTTTACAAAGTTGCTTTGAAACTTATGCCATTTTAACTTTTTAAACTAATAAACTTAAATGTAATTGGTATTTTTATTCTATAAGTAATTGTTTTTAAACAATTACTGCGTGCATCAATAAGATAAGTTGTTGAGATAAGATAATTGTTTTTCTAGACACACGAAACACGATTGTTTCGAAAGGGTTTCGCAATTCTTTAATTTTGACGATTGTTAATAAAAAATGTAATTAAACTAATAACCAACTAAAAGTGATGTGGAGGGTGTGAATTATTCTTATTACGTAGATAAACAGGATTCTGTTATAGATCAAAACAATTATCATTTTATTTGCATTTTAAATTATAATATAATACAAGATCTGAATTTAAATTTTATCTTTTTTAATAATTTGAATGCTAAACAGCAAATATTAGAAATCGTAATTGCATGTCCAGTTTAGTAAAAAAAAGGGAAACGACGAGAAAAAAACCCAGAATAATTTATTCATAGTGATGGGATGTGTGATTAACTGATTACATTGAAAGTGTTAAGCGTGTGAAGCAATAATTCAGCCCCCCCCCCCCCAGTAGAGTTTCAAGGAATATCTTTAGAATACTTTTATAAAACAGTGTGATAATAAATTTTATGAAACAATTTTTTACTTTGAAAGTATTTTACATAACTAAAATTAATTTTAAAATGTTAATATTCCGATATGTGCATAGATACATATACATACATGAACCGATCGTCATTTTCCGGCATTTGGTAATCAATTTTTTTTGTAGATTTTTTTTCAAAATTATAATTATTAAACACAAAGAATTAAACATTGTCAAGATATAATCTTGGTATAAGTAAGCAGTAAAATTCACTGAATTAAATCAGGTCTTAGGTTATGTCCAAAAACCTTAAGTCATTACAAGAGAACAACAAAAGGTCCATTTTGCCTAAAAATAAAGTGTGACTGAAGAGTGACGTAGCTAAGCCTTTGGAAGATAGCTATTGTCTAAAAAATTTAGAATGCAACTATGCTCAAGGGGATTGTAAATTAATCGATTATATAAAAAGAATTGGCCCTAAATACCTGAATTGAGGAACTTTCTTTATGATAATGAAAGCTATTGAAAATGGCTTCTAAGGTTAACCCTTTTAGACCAATGTGTTCGTCTGTAATATTGCTCATGTTCGAACCATAAATAGGACTTAAATGTAAGCCCAACTTCTGTCGAAAAATTACTTTCTAAATGGGATAACTTTTGTCGAAAGTTGATAAAAATTAGTCAGGAAGGTTTAGTGAAGTGTTCTTGTGTTTTTAACTTAGTAAAAAGCTATGCTTCATTGTTCTGCAGTATTTTTATGTTTTGGGTTTCATGTCAAATTAGAGAAAGAATAGTACTTTTTCGTCACTACAAAAAAATAAATTCAAAATGTTTTGTTTTTTGCTGGACATATTGCTACTTTTTGCACGAAAAACTGAAGGTTAACATTAACTAGATCCCTTGTATATGAATTGCGTTCAAATAATCCAGTTGACTGCAAATGCCCCTGACCATGCACCTACCCATTGATACGACTGACATCACAGATTAGCTGTGTCCATGTCATTGTCATTTACACTAAAAAAAAACAATGGAATCAAAAGTTGTTACTGTTTGGAAAAGCCGTTGTCTTATTTCAATTGTGATATTATCTGTTTAGTAACGATATGGTAAATTTAAATAAAGTATATTTTTTTCTGTCATTTTTCCAATAGTAGATATGTTATATTTTTCATCAGCATCATTAAGCCACCATTAATTATTAATCATCAACAACAGGTTCGTATGATTACGATCCAGTCATTCATTTTATATATCTGTTACCTATAGAAAAAAAATACATAAATCTACACACGTTTATTATTAATGGCAATCGAACAGAATAGCAATTGAAAAATAGCAAAACAAAAAAATGTCAACACAACCGGAAAATTGTGACAATTTTTGTTATTTTAATAAATTATAACCATAACATTACAGATTACAGTAGCCATCATCGTGATCAATTATATTAAATAAAGTTCTTAATCACAATACCACAAATCTAATTGTTTAAATGCATATGAATAATATTAATAATTAATCATATAGGTACTCATACCGATGCTCATATAACAAATCATTTCAAATATAACTGACGATATATGTAATTGCATTTCGCATTAAAGATATTAATAATGTTTTTTGCTGCTAATTCTTGGCACCTGTCAACACTTTTAATAACTTACGGTTTATTTACACCTGCCTATTTAGCAACACACACAATCCCTGTCCCTATAATATAATTTTAGTATTCAAATGACAAAAAAAAATAATAATAATAGTAAACGTAATTTAACAAATTGTCATGTAATAACTATGTATTTTCCGAATGACGCAGTCGGTTTTTATGAGTTTTGTCTGGAGTTATAATTTTTGAGTCTTCCGGTGAAGTCATCTTTATTTTTGTTTCAATTGAATTTTTTTTTATATATTTTAAGAAAACGACAAATTTTAACTTATTTGTCCCCATAAATTAAATTTAAGGAAAAATTCAATTGTTTAATATTCCCATAAAATTGATCTCATTATCATTCATTAAGTGCAATTACCTCTTAGATATACTCACAAATATTATATGACTTATTTAGAGAAACGACTTGAGATTTTTATTTAAACCACGTTTACAGTAGTGCATAAATGTTTTAACAAGTATTTTTTCTTGCTTTAATTTAAATAGATTTAAACTTATAGTTTGGGCTTACCACCCAAATAAATACCTATATTGTAAAAATAGTTATTCAATATTAGTCTGCAAACGTTTTTACTGAAGGTCTAAAAGTTTCTTTTTCTACATGTTTATTTTTAAGGGTAATTATGGTAATAACTGTAACTGTAACAATTTTTGTAGTAAGACGTTTTTATAGATGTGAGAGACAAGTTTTATAGCAATGTAGAAATAAAATCATCACGTTTTTGCGTTACGCGACATTTTGTATTTTTTTTTGTGAATGCAGAACGGAAGTAAAACTTGAACTTCTTTATCGATATATGAGAGAAATTTTATACATAGCAATGTAAACAAAAAATCGTCACATTCTTTGGTTACGCGCCATGTTGTTGTGAGTAGATGGCTTAGGTGATGCACTGATTTGTGAACAATCACGATGATGAACATCTCCTTGTAAAACTATTGCATTTAGATCCTCAATAGAATTTTCGGACTCCGAGAGTACAAAGCTGAGAAAAATATTGAAACTCAAGCAGTGAGCAGAGATGGCAGAAAAATATGTTGTTTTTTTTAACTACATTAGCTGCAGCTGCAGTTGAATACAAAGGCGTTCGACCTTAGCAAATCTTTTTACTTGAGCTTTAGTCAAATAATACATTTTTCAACGTCAGAGTTATTATACAATGATAAATTAATTTTAGAGTTTGGGTTAAAATTCTAACTACGAGAATTTAAAATGAACTTTTCAATTTTGACAGTTAACATCTACTACATTTACTACCTTATCTACGTTTAACTACATTTACTACGTAATTTATGTAGCAGACGGTACCAGTAAAGCTTACGTTGCATTTTGTTCGCAACATTGAATTAATGTGTTTTCAGTATTTTAAAACTAACTGCGGCTTCAATTCCACATTGATTATTTAAACAGACTTAAGACTGTGCATGCTGCAAAAATGCACCTGTTTTTAGAAGCTTTAATATCCGTTATAATCAGCACTAAGAACGAAAGAAGAACAATTAGTTTATGCATGTTTTACTCACGAAAAAAATTCTACTAGCTTGGCTAAGGAAAGTTGAAGTTTTTGACGTAAAAGAATTCAAAATCTCACGGCTAAAATCAGTGTACCTTATCTTCAGAAAAATGTTTCTGTTTTTAATCGACCTGATTAAAGTTCAGCAGCAAAAAGTTTTTTAAGATTTTGCAATTGACCTTGTCAAAGTCTTATACACACCTTCTAATCTTTATTGCGCTAAAATAGTTTTAAGCCCCACAAAATCCTCATTTTTTCTTATCAATTCCATTAAGTTCTCGTTTCGACGTCGTTCATTGCAAATAACATACCCACAATAATTAGTTAGTCCATCTAACTTTATATAGTCTGTGAAAAATTAAAGGCGGGAAGAGAGGCTGTAGACCACTTTTAATTGAGGAAATTAATAGCGATTCTGTTGGTCAGGTCAGTTTATAACACTAACGGGTGCTTTAATTGATGAAACAATAGATACAAAAAAAAAACAAGAAAAACAAGAATTAATCTTATTCAATCATCCCGCATTAAATAGACAGCCTATTAAATTTAAGATGTCATGTCGATGTCGTCATTAGCAGAGATGACAATGGGGAGACCGTCCGCGTCCGTCCTTCCATCCCCAAGTTCAATTGTCAGTCTAAATAATTTATAAAAAAAAAGATCTTAAATGCTCGAAAACCGAAATACAATATGATTGTTATGTAGATGAAGATGACATTACGTAGCTACCCCAGCTCCCTCTGCACTCAACATCCTAGCCAACAAAACGACTCGTTTTATTTTCGTAAATAATAAAAGTGAATAATTCCAATTAGTAAAAGTATCTTTCCGGTGGATAATAAAGATAATGATGTCGTCCCATTGAAGGATCATCCGCATTCAATGGCCATTCGGCATTCGGCATTCACCATACGCCATTTGCCATTCGCCAATTGCCATTCGATTCACAGGGAAATATCCTCACAAATGGTTAATCCAATTATCAACCGGACAACTGAGCCGTTCGTTGGTTGCGTTGAGTAGTTATGCGTTGCGTTGTTCAGGAAGAAATTATATTATCAATTATCATACTTGAATATGAATTACAAATAAAGCAATTTATTCAAAAAAAAAAAAAAAAACTAAGAGACAGAATTGATTGATATTTTATTGTTATGTCATAATTCAGGAATATAAACATTTCTACTTATTGTTATAATTTGCTCTTCAGGTTGACTTAATAAGAAGAGGGCATGTTTATAGGACACGAATTAAATACTAACTGCCTTTGATTTGTATGATGATTTTGTTGGATGAAAATTGCGAGCAAAGCTTATTTTTTTGAAGAGTGGAATTATTGTCAAATCTTGATTGTAATTATTTAAATTTCAAAATGAAATCGATAAATTGTTTTTTTTTTTTGTATTGTATTTCCTTCTTGACAAAAACCATTTGAAAATGTTTAAGTAGAAATTTTTTAAATTTAAGACATGATTAATGGATTGTGATTAATTACAATCTATTGTGTAAAAATGTTAAAATCAGAACGCCCGCCAGTTGTGACGTGAAGCCTCGGATAATAAAACTTTTATGTTTAATTTTTATTTCAACTGAAACAACTTGTCTCTATTATGATACGAGTAATTTGTGACTGTTTTTTTTTTTTTAGTACAAGGCAGTAAAATTTTAAGACATTGAGAACATTAAATTTTATTTAGTAAGAAATATTTACTGTGGGAATGTTAATATAGTAGACATTGAATGATAAGATATTGCTTACTTAAGTAATATCTCAAAATTAGTTTTGTAATACTTTTTTTCTGTTGGATTTTATTAAATTTTGAAAAATAAATTTTGCCTGACTTACAGAATATATTATGTATATAATCAAATCTAAAGAAAAATAATTGGTGTGGAGAAAAAAATTTAGAAGTCTGACATTAAGTTATTAAGTCAATAAAGATCAACTGAACGCACCCAAAACAGTTGACAAACGAACCTTTTCCGCTGTATGTAAATGTCAAAGTTTCATATGACGATAGAATGATATAGGATTTTAAGAAAGAAACGTAGCAAGTTGCCTCTGTTCCAAGATTAAGCTGCGTGATTTTGTTCAATTGCAATCGCCGACTACGAATTTTTAAGCTAACATAATATATTTATTTTTAAATATTTTTAGTTTGTGAACTAAACCATAGTGAAAATATTTGTTCTTTGTTTTCACATTGACAGTTCGGTGATCAACTTAAGGGTGCGTTCAAAGTGAATGTTGTCATGGCCTGTTTGAGAAAAATTTAAGATTTATTAGTTTAGATAAAATTGCACTTAACACTTAAGTATAAAAAAAAAACATAAATGTTAGTAGTTGTTAACAAACAGCCACAAATTATGACAATAAAGACAAGTTGTTTTGATTGAAATTAAAATTGACGTAAAACTTTTATTATACATATTTTTGTATAGTGATAATTAACATGTTAATAAAATAAAGAATTGATCAGAATCTATGTTTTTAGTCAAATAAAAAATACAAACAAACTAATCTTTTCTACAAAGTTGTGAAATGTCATTTGTCATGACATGACGTCTTGGTTTTATCATAATTGTTTATACATAGATTGTCAACTGTAGAACTGAATTAGTGGGAAAGGTTCATCATGAATGATTCTCAGATATGAAAACCTTGAAAATAGCTTTTAATGGTGGTTAAATAGGGTCTAAAAACATAACTTTACTCTGTTTAGTGATTTTAATACAAAAATTGATGATCGCAAAAATCTTGAGATTTTTGAAGCTTTAACTATAACATTCTAGCTTAAGCTATTTTATTCACAAAAAAAAATTAATGTTAGAAATGAATTAAGCGTTCATTATGTTAAAATAGCTTTTACTAGCTAACTTAAATTTATTTTTGTTCACTAAAAATCTAGCTTTTACTTAAAAATCTAAGTTTTTACTTTATTGAACGTTTCACTTCAGTACTCAAACAATGTTCAAATTTCTCGTGCTGTTGTACTTTTACTTTTAAAAATATATTTTTAGTTACTTTAAAATGTGTAATTATAATTTAATTTAAAAATAGTATTCAAAACCTAGTGATCTAAATTCAAATGGTTTTATAAAAATTAAATACATCAATTTTAATAACTACCAGAGTCAGTTAAACATAAGTTAGCTCCTACCAGTTTTAATACCTCTCGAAGCTAATTGAGTGCTTAATATAATACGTAATCCGTCCTTAATCTTTCTTTTATTTGTAAAAAATAAAAAGAGATTAATACCAATTAAGTATTCATCATCATTATCATCATCATCTCAAAAAATTTCCTTTCATATTCAAAACTAGTTTTTGACCCGTGTCAACAAATCTTTCTAACTTATCATCCTACTTACATTTAATTTGTATCAATTTAATATTTGTTTGTTTACATTAAATTGTGACTTAAACAAAAAAAACATTGCCAATAAAATGCAATAATTGATGAACCAAAAAAACAACCTCTGCATTCAATCACGTGACAGCGGTAACAAAATTAAAAAGTTCATCGTCTTCTGAATTCAGTCTTATAGTTTATGGATTTGGGTTAAGTTCAATTTGATTATTTAATTCAATTTTTAGCGCATATTTAAGGAGTTATGACGATCTCTTATTATATCCATTCAGTGGTAAAAGAAAAACAAATGAAATAACGTTGATTACTTATTTTGAAAAAATGCACTAAAATGAAAACCCACGCTGATAAATGTCGGTTGATGTTTTTAAAAACTTGTCATTTATTTAATGTAAAATTCATCAATAAAAAAGGTATCAATTGTTCACGTTCAATGTAAAACATTGGTATTTTTAATATTTGTATATAAATAAAATGGTTTCGTTCATTTTACGAGAAAAGTTTCAAAATTAAGACTCAAATATTCAAAATATTTTTTCTTTCTTCCAAATCAAATATTCAGCGCAAGCACACATGTAGTTCCCAAAATATGTTAACCCATTTACTTCACTTTCAGATAAAAGAAAACATTTATTAATAATGTTACCAATCATGTTAACAATAGCGATAAAACAACTGTCATAATAACACCACCTTCATCTTCAAAACTGAACAAAAAAAAAAATTAATTATAGAGTCGCATCTACTATTTCACAAAACTGACTATTTTTTTTGTTTATATTTATATTTACAAAATTTAATTCAAATGGAAATGAATCTCACCGCAGTCAGTCATTATGTTTTTTTTTTTATGATAATCATAAGCAAGCGGTAACATTTTAATTGGGATATTAACACCGAATGGCGGCAGCGACACACGCGACATCATCGTTAATGACGGTCTTGTGGAAGAAGCTCTTATGTCAAGTGAATTTTAAAAAATGCTTAAATGATTATACATAAATATGCAAATCTTTATGCATTGATAATAGTTTGCATGCAATAAATAAATTATAAATTTCAGATCAGTTTCAATTTCAGGAGCATAATGGCGTAGCTTTTTATTCATGTCAATTACTTTAGTTATTTATTGAACAACATCTTTCCAGAGCACCTCAATTGTAAATGACGACGTTATTTCATTGGAGGTGGTATTTTCTACTTGCTTTTAAATTATTCACTACGCAATGCTTAAAAGTTTTTGATATCAAAATTGATGACAATTATCTATGGTGATTCATTCCAATGAATTTAGCTGTCATAAAAATGCATTCAAAAAGTCTTATGAACTCATTAATCCCTTTCTATTCTTGACACAAATTATATTTTTGACATCTTCAATGGAAAGATAAGAAAATGTAACTATATTTGTAACGGAATGATTTATTCAATGTCATTCAATCTGACCTTGTCTAGGAATCAATAATATCGGTTTTTAAACAATTTAATTTTAAGGGAACTAAGTACTTTTATTTTTGCATTCATTTATGTCATTCAAAAATGCCAAAGAAATTTGACACTGGAGACATTTTTATTTAGATACAAAATACAATCACACAACCAAAGGTTTCTTCAAAAAAAATTTAAGTTTGAATAAAAAAAAGTGTACACAAATGTCAGATATGGAAATGACAGTGAATGTCAGTAAAAGTCATTCCGTCAATTATATTGTTGACAACAAATGCATCTCCTACATCCGCTAAAATTTAAATTACACAATTTCATTGTGAAGTCAGTCCGTGAAATTTGATCGCAATTTAATATTTTAAGTAGATTTTTATTTCTATTTTCATTTTCGTGCCTGAAGTTTACAAAAAAATAATAAATAAAGGGAAAATATATGTAGTAATTATTATTTAAACATCATCTCGAAGAATAGACATTGAAGTTTAAATCATTTGTAACTGTCAGCGTGTGATATAGCAATTTGCAATTTGCAATAGTAATAAAAATAATTGTTCCCGTTTGAGAGAGAGAGTGTGTGAGAGAGAGGGAGAGATTGGTTATTCCAGAAAATAAATCTGTCATGATGAATATTCTATCATTGTCATCTTTCCTCATGTCACCCCCGCTGCACCTCTGTGCCGTTACTGGAGGAAATTCTAATCGTGGGAATTTTGTTGTGTGATTTTTTTTTTTATACTTTTTTATGGCTTTATTACATTTCGGATTTACGTCATATATACCTGCATAAGTGCATAGTGTATTTATATGTATGTGTGTATATGCATGACTATTGGAGAAGGCTGTTAACTGCACGAGCATATTAGCATTTTGATTGACATGCCAAAACAGCGAATTAAAATGCAATAAAATTTTAAGTAACAAATGTCATGCTGCGGAAATTTGGATCTTTCAACAAGGTACGTCAAAATTTTGCCATTTTCAATACGATTGCGTGATAAGAGTTTACTATGTTGTCAAGGTTTTTGAATATGTTTTCAAGTTAGAGGTTAGGGAATTCAAGGAATAGGGTGGGTAGTCTTAGCTCCGGTGCACACTGCTGAGACACATCATTTGTGTCTTACGGTACTAACATATAAATTGAGTGGTGTACACACACCTTCGGTGATGATGAGTTGACGCTGCAGTGTCATATTTGCGTCACCGAAGCGTCAAAAAAAAAAAATGCAAGTGTGCACCGAGCCTTAAGGTGTCTTATTTCATGACTTGATTAGGTTTGTAATAGACTGTATATTTAATACCTACATTTTTATGGTGTTTTGTGAATTCGAGTTGAAATTGGAATTGTGTTTAGATGATGTTAAAATGACATAGCCTTTAAGGCCGCCTCCTGCGATAGCATAGCCAGGGTAGAACTACAAAAAGCCATGGACAAATTCGGAATTCCAAAAAAACTGGCATGAGTATGTAGGTTGGCCAGGAGCAATATAACAACCCATGTTAAAAGAGCAGGACAGGATTGCTATCCAGGCCAATTAAAATTTAAAACAGACTAATACAAAGCGACAGATTGTTCAACATTTTAACTTTATAAATTTCTTATATTTTCAATTACATTCTACAATGCATCATTTATTGAAAGTCACTATGGCGTTAAACACATAGCTTACTAGCGTGATCTAGCTTGGAATGCAAGATGCAACTATGAATTAAGTCAGTTAGTATATGTCATTAAAAATACATTTTTTTTCTACAGTGTCATTGTGTAAACTTACAGCGAAACATTTAAGCCTTATTTAACTTGTTTGGTGTTTTGCTAAACTCCCAATAATCATTTAGCAATTATCTTTAATTATTGGTTGTTTCTTAAATCTGAATAACAGGGGGTGCTGTGCTGACTGAGAGAATGTAGGTGAGAGCTAAGAACATGTAATTATAATGACACCCTTGACACTTCTTGATGTCATGTTATTAAAAAATTCAAACCCTTTAAAAATGAATGCAAAAGCTTAAGAACACACGAACATTTCGCATTTCGCTATTGACAAAGTTTTCATCGTTTGTCGGGTTCATTCCAATGGGACCGAAATCTTACATCACTTTAGTGCATGTATAAGTGCTTTCACATATTATACCGCATTTAAATTGATTTTGACAAGCGAAAGTTTTAGTATATGTACGTTAGAAATTCTTCACATTTCGTTTGCGTTCAAGAAACTTAAGTAGTAAGAATTAAAAAAATTAATGTATCCATGACTTAACAGCCGTCAAAATTGAAACTTATCCAATATACATACATTTTTCATCAGAATTCAGGAACAAGTTGAAATTCTTGATTTCTAAGTCGATTGCTCTCAAAAATTCAAACTTCCAATGAGAAAATTCAATCATCAGCAAAATAAGAAAGAAAACCTATATTTAGCTTGAACAGGTACAAGCTCAATAAAATCAAAAAATGCGTATACGCCCAAGTGTACCTTCCTACATTATTTGGGCTAAATAACTGTATGAATCAGAGTAATGGTGTTCGACTGTCCAACGAATGACCAAAATGTGAATGTAGTAGAAACAACATTTTCATCATCGCTGACGAATCATAAATTTTCATTTTTTCAAAATTCCTTATCGATTGAGAAAACTTTCACTAAAAAGTCAGTAGCCAAATGAATTTTTTGTATAGATTCTTAAATTAGAGTTACGTGAAAAATAGTAGAAGGTTTAATATTGAATTGATATTTGAACTGAAAAGATTAAAAAAAAAAAATTTACAAAGTTGTCTCTGTACCTTTGATATAACAATTTCAAGCATCCAACCTTTTATTGATATGAATGGGAATGGTAACTCACTTAAGTTATTTTTGGTTCACTCAAACATGGTGTGTCAGGACCTTGATGTTTTAAAAGCTTTGTTTTTTTAATTCATAAATTTGCAGGACTTTTACAAAAATACAACCGTATGTGAATATTGTTTTTGAGTTCAAAAATGCATTCGCAGAGTTGTAATGAACTCAAAATAAACTCTCGCTGTAGGAATTTCTACCTGGGTACGAACAAAGTAATGAACTTTTCGTATATTCCCCTTAAATTGCCTGCAATCAAGATTTTTTAATTAAGTTTCAACTTTTTTTTAACTAACTGTAACATGAAACATAGTTGAAATCGGTTTTTGAGTTCAGCAATTCCATAATGTTGAATCAGTGTGTGTATGTAATAATGGTTGAAAAAAAAACATAAACTTTATGAATCCTTCTCGACACGGATTCCCTTGCATCAAATTAATGTTGGGTTGGATATGTCTACTAGTGTTTGAGTAATTTGAAGGTACTATTTTGGTTGAAAGTGCATTTAAGGAGTTAAGTTCAGTATTGCCAAACTACTCTTCTTGAAATCAAATGGACTTTCAAGACAACCTACGGTTTCTAAGAAATATGATGATAATATAAATTAATTTATTATTTTAAAGAGTAATTATATTTCAGAAGTAAAAACAATAAATTTTCTATAATTTTGCATGCTTATAAATGAGATAAATAATTATAAATTTGTCTGTAAAATAAATAGCTTTCCGCTCGTTAAATTCGATTATATTAAATTGAAGTTTCATGAGGTGTAACAAAATTTAGTCATTTAAGATACTATATATCTAATTTCAGTGCTAATTGTGCCAAGTACAATTTAGTTGAAGTGAAACTTAAATATAACCAAATATCGGGTGATTCATCGTTAAGTTTGATTTTCAATTAGCCTTTTTTTGACAGATCTGAACTTAAGCATGAGAGTGTACACGAAGACCATAAATTTGGCTTGTCGTATTCGCCTACTTGGTGTATTTCATTTCAGGATCTCGGCCTTAAAGTTGAAGCCATGCGAACTGAATTTGCCTCTTATTTTAAGTGAATAGACTCTGGAAAAACTCACTGAAAATCCGGTTTTTTATTGTGAAATTTTGTTCAGTGATGAAATCCATTTCCGAATCCATGGATATGGTAATACACTGATGAGCAACCCAAATCCATTCTTGGCTAGAGCTAGCATTGGTCCTTATTTCTTGGAATGATTGATCCATAATTCTTCAAAAATAAGGCAAATCAGTATATGTTACCGTCAATGGTAACCGATAAAGCTCTATATAAACGGAGTATGTTCTTCCTGAAATTCAAGCTCGGTAAGGTCTGGTTTCAAGAAGACGGAGCACTAAAAGACATACAGTGCATGAAACAGTGGACTTGTTGATAAATCATTTTGGTGAGCACTTAATTTTACGTTTTGCTACGGTAAATTTTCGATTTTTAGGATTTAGGATTTTTTTTCTCTGGGGATGTGTAAAGTCAAAAATCTTCAGGAATAATTCGTTTACGATTGACGCTTTAGAAACCAACTTTACTCGTGTTATTCACCAGTAACAATGCTCAAAATTAGACCTTCGAAATGGACCACATTGCAGATGTAGTCATAGCCAACATTTATGTGATATCATTTTCAAAAAGGAAATGCCATAAATTGTTCTCTTAAGGGATAGAAACAATTTAAAGTTCACTTTCCAATTTACTCTTTATAATCTTTAAAAATTATAAATGGAGAATTTCTTTTTAAATCAAAAGTATATATTATATGAAATATTATGTTATCGATTTTTTTTCTTATTCGAGTTGATGATTTCAGTTTTTCTTGGGTTTTTGAATACTGGAAAAATAAACAAATTTTTTTCATATTATTCTTCTGTTCCTCTATTTTTGTTACATTAAAATATAAATTGAAAAATAAAATCTGGTAACCCTAAGCTTTATCATCACACTAAATCTCACATGTACATATGTTATGCTTATGTATGGGTATTGTTAACATTGCAGTAAACAATTCGCAGAACCCGAAATTCTATCGGGAAACATTAATTTATTACCAATTCGAGATTGGATATATTCCAACTCCCAATTTCACATATGCATGTATGTATGTATGTATATACGTCGGTACAAGTACATCTGTATTCGTCAATACAAGATAAATCAACTGGTGCGAATGATTTGATTTCAAAATAGCTTCCTTTATAAACAATCTCCCTGTCGAACTGAAAATGATGGGTCAATAGGATTCTAGACAAAGGCACCGGATAGATCGGATTGATAAAAATGGATGGTGGGTATGGGATTTGGTTTAGGTAGATTTAAGCCTGGATACGAGTATATGGGATGAAATGGAACAATCAGTAGATAGATCTATAGGATATTCATGCAAAAAGGTGGTTTAGGACTATGAGTATTGAGTAACCTTTAAAAAGATTTAGCGTACGGTATTTAGATTTTATGTGCGAATCCGAGAGAGATATTCAAGTCAAAAAACAGCTCTCCCCAGATCTTAGCAGATATTTTTTTCTTTTTTTGTTAAAAACTGTCAATTCGATATTTGCATCAAATAAAATATATTATTTTTAATCGATTGTCCTGAAAATATTCGAGTAAAAAAACAATTTTTTTTTAGAATTTCGTGGTTTTATATTTTTTAAATAGTTATTACAAATTTCCGTTCACGTGCTAAAAATTATTTTTAGGATACTTTTATTCCTGAACCCTACATAGTAAGAGGAGTTATTAAGGGGGATTTTTTAAGTGTAGTTTTTTTTTTGAAATCAAATAAAATACTCAAATCTACATCACATATTCAAAATTTGTATTGAAATCGATAAATTGGCCTTTGTCATTGAATTTTTAAAGATAATTTCGTGTAAATATTGTCCGCGGATCTGTTTCAAATGGTCTATTCGGAAGATCCGATTTTGAGTCATTTTTTCGAGCATTTCAGCCTGTATTCCACGAATTACACGTGTTATGTTATCCTGTGTCGTGTTCGGCACGACTTTAAATAACCCCAAAAGAAATAATCAAGAGGCGTTAAATAGTATGATGTTGGCGGCCAACTTATAGGGCTAATTGGAGAGATAAGCTGCTCAACAAATTCATTCTTTAACATGCGTCTATATTGTTTCACGATCTGTGTGGCATGTGGCACCATCTTGATGAAACCACATGTTAACAAAGTTCAACTTAGCCAACTTGGGCAAAAAAAAAATCGTGTATCATGGCTCGATATCGTTCGCCGTTGACGGTAACGTTTCTTCCATTGTCGTCTTTGAAGAAAAAGGAATCGATTCATCGGTAATTTGTGTATGGCATGTTGCTGGTGGCTGTTTATCAATCCAGATGCGACAGTTTTGCTTATTTTCGTATCCTTTGTGCCAGAAATGAGCCTCATCGATGCACAATCTTCACAGAGCACGAATTTTGTTAATAAATTTCAATAATTTGCAATTGTTGCTCGTTTGTAAGTCTTTTCACGATAAAATGGCAGAGTATACTGAAAACTTTTCACTTTGACAGATGACGTTTGGATTACCAACCAGTGCAGCCAAAATGAAAAACTTAACTTTAAACAAATCACCCTTTACTTAATGTACATACGTTCTATATATTCCTAGTCCATGAATAAAAAATTCCCTCATTTTTAAAAGAACAACGAAGCCTTTTCTTCTTTGTAGCGGTACATATGTAGTTATACACATACATATATTTGTTTGGTTTAAGATATTTTGTTTTTATATACATATGTATGTAAGTAATATAAAAAAACATCCTTGAATTTAAATTTTAGGTTAAATCAATAGATCTTTAATAAAAAGAAATTCTCTTTTAAATATGCACACATGTCCTTTATGTCACTCTTGAACCAATTTCCTTTAAAAAATCAACATAGAATTGGTTTGTTCGTCTACAACAACAACAAAAAAAAATCCCAAAAAAAAAGCGACGAATAATTTGGAATGAACATGTTTTCATGTGGAAATAAGAGTGGCATGCATATAAAATTTCCGGATTACCATTTTCCGCATAAATAAATCTAATTTCGTGACGTGAATGACAAAGAAATTTCAAATAAAATTTATAAAAAAAACATCAGAAATTTAAATCTTTAAAATGTTATAGAGTATAATTTTTTTGTATTGGTTTCATTATTAAAATTTGTAAAATTACTCTAGACAATATTGAAATTTGACCTTTTTAAAAAGGCAGACAGAGGTTTTTAGATTAATTTTAAAGCAAGGGTAACCCAGTCACCAAAGAAAATCAAATAGAAGATGTATTCAACCAGTATTTTAAGTAGATAATGAACTGGCATCAGGACAGACCAAAGCTACAGGTACAGGAAAACGTCAGTTCCAAATTTTGTCATCTCAAAAAAGGCCATTCCATGCGCTTCAGTAAAAATTGAATCTCATTAAACACAACTATCGTCAAAAACCATTTATTCCAGTTATGGTATGGAAAATCGACTAAATCTGAAACCGAAATATATCCTGGAGAAGACCCACATATTTTGCTTAAGGAATCTGCATTTTTTTATCGACTTTAAGGCGATAAGTCCATGGCTGAACTCGGTTTAGAATTGGAACAAACCCACATAGTGTAATTAAGAAATACTTATAGCTCCTCAGGGATGCACCAGGGTTTTGGCGGTTTATGTAACTTTTTCAATATTGTGCTGGCGGAAAATTACTCCAGGAAACTACTCACTCCGTTATTGCAAAATATCGTAAAACCAAAACTAAGGGATTGCTGAGTATACATATAATACCCAATTGGACCTACATTATGTGCCTTCCTATTCCACTTTATTTATGGCAGTTAAAAAAGTAAAATTTCAAAAGTTATGCAATGCCATTCAAGATCTTACATTAAGCATAAGTAGATATGTAAAGAGCATGTTAAATAGCTATTGCATCTATGAAGTTATTAACTTTATCTATATTCAAATTACACTAACAGGCCCCCAGTTATGGCCAAGAGGTACTCCACTGAACACGACCGACTCACCGAGGAGTATAAACCATGAAAGAGTATCTATACTACATGACGTACAAATATAATCAACTGCAGCCAGCCTCATTATTTACCCCAGATGTAGATACAAAGATACAAGTACTCCATGGAAAGTA
The DNA here is from genome assembly GCA_905146935.1 of Scaeva pyrastri. NCBI lineage: Eukaryota > Metazoa > Arthropoda > Insecta > Diptera > Syrphidae > Scaeva > Scaeva pyrastri. The sequence continues at coordinate 56,576,897 of LR989929.1, forward strand.
TATAGAAGTGCAGTTTTGAGACTAAAAGGCAATTAGCAGTCGAAATTCAAGCAAAAAAAAACAAAAAAAAAACCTAACGTGAGTTGATACTTTCATCATCATACTTGTACTTTACTTTTACTTTTCAGGAATACAAATACAAAAAGGAAGGTTTATCATAAAAGACTGGGAGCTTGACACTGATTTATGAAATCTTTTCCTCGCATGATGCTCATGATAATATGTATGTGAGTCTAGACTTTAGACTTTTGTTTTGAAACTACAACAATTTTAGAGTGGCAGTCATATTATGCGGGTTGTCAAAGGTTGTAAGTTAAATTAAAATTTTATGTACGGGTGCAATTAATTTGCGGGTCTAAAGTAGGACTTGACGCTTTAGTTTTAACAAATTAGGAAAAGACTACATAAATTCTATTTGAAATTTTGAATTGAAAAACTTTGACAAGTTAAACAATGTAGACATTATACAAGGTGGTGAAAAATTAGTCAACCTATCTAGAATATGTTGTTGAAAAAGCATTTGACATTATTTGTGAACTTGACAGCTGCAATGTAACAGCTCTTTCATCCTTAATCAAAAATCATGATGAGTTTCGAGGCATATTTTCACTTTATAGTCAGTAAATTTAGACCCTCATTCCTGGGGCACGATAAATCCACTCCAAGCCACCCCACATTCAAGCTTCACGTGGCAGGAGTAATTGGGCCGTATTTTCTTTTTGAGGACTCCATCGGAAATACGGTGACTATTACTGGTGAACGGCTTCTTATATGCGGAATTGGATGAGCAGGACTTGGTGAACATGTGGCTTCCACAAGACGGATTAATCCCATACACAATATATTTCTTTCTTTGGGGGTTAATAAAAGTGGGAGGTTTACATATGCCAACAAGCCTCGAACAATTGCAGCCCTCAAGAACAATATTCAACAGAAGTACGAACGGTTACCACAAAAAAATTCGTTAAATACAAAATTTTAAAGATCGAAATTAAGGTCACTCAATTTTTTGATTTTATTCAATGTTAAAGTTATTCAAAAACAATTATTGATGATTAACTTTTGCGCCATCTTATGTCTATTTCATTTGCTTCAAATCTCTGGAGAAGAATTTTCCGACTTTTATCTATTTGGCTCCTTCCGAATTTCATTGAAAACAAACCAACAGAAGTACGAGTATGTGTTGTCCATGATATAGTGTATCCGTCAGATAAAAGTTGAAGATTTACAAGGTCGAAATAAACATAAAAACAAGATAAAAATTTTTAATATAGAATGAGAGGACTTTGAACTTAAAAAAAAAATTGATGATGACGAGTGAAGTGAGTTTCTAAAATATGTCCATTATGTCAAGAAACCGTATCAGTTCTCAAATTTATGAAAACATAAAATTATTATTATTGTTGATAAATCCTACACGGTTCATGCTGAGTTCATAAAAAAAGAAAAAAAAATACAACAACGCTCAGTAAAACAGCCAACCATTGGAGGCGATTGTCCTCCTCTATACACTGCCTTAATGTGGTTGTATCTGAAAAAATATGAGATACCCGTAGTCTGGATTCAATAACGAGTAACGAATGATATCAATTTTATCACAAGGAAAACACGAGTGCGCCTTCAGAAGTTGATATCAATGAATGACGTTAAATAATCAATGTAATGTGTCATGTGGATGCGAGGAAAAGAAAGTGTAGTGTATATACGAGTTCGACAACTATTTTTTATTGAGTTGCATTATTTTTTCTTGTGACTTTAATTCAATTACTTAGTCGAGTGTAGTGAAATTCAGATTCCTAGTTGAGATTTTCTTATTGCACTCGGAAGGAATTCAATTTGAAAAGTGCATTTGTTTTTGTTTTGAATTTTGGATTAAAAATTAATGTTTAAGATAAAATTTCAAAGCTGTGAGGAGTTTAAAAATTCAAATGACTACATACATACATACATAAAAATAGATAAATAATTGTAATTAAAAAAGATTTTTAGTAAGAACTTGTTCATATTGTTAAGGGTTCGCTTTTTTAGCTTCTTGAAAAGTTGACAGTTGGGAATGTCAAATTGTGTTGACATTTAGATGTTCATTAAGGTTTAGTCATTCATCATGAATCGTTTAACGCTTCCAAATTAACTTAAAAAAAAAAATCAGTTCGAGAAGTTTGTAGAACACTTCGTTTATTTTTTTTTTCAAGATAATCAACCTCGTGCAGTTATGGACAGTTTTGGAACCAACAACTCGTGCAAGAATTAAAGCCTAATGACATATCATTTACGTAGCATTTTTGCTGAATGGGCTATTTTGAAACTGGCCGAAGATGACCATTTTTATCGATCGAAAATTGTGTTGAGTTCTGAGCGAGCTCTGAGCGCTCTGTGACCCGCTCGGAGCTAAAAAAGAAAAACGCCTAATGAATCACTTAATTAAATGTTTAGGGTGGTTTACACAATGGCGGCAACATCAGTTCTTATTAACTTCCCATAGGGAGTTATTGTAATCGGTCCGATTTGTCAAATTGAAATTTTTGACAAATCTGGACGTTTCAAGGTTCCTTGAATCTAGATCCGTCATTTGTAGAGAGATGTCTGTGTGTGCGTGTGTACGTACGTTCGTACGTTCGTACGTTCGTACGTTTGTACGTTCGTACGTTCGAGATACCCTTTTTCGTCCATGGTATCTCAAGAACGAGTAGAGATATCGACTCCAATTAAATTTTGTTCGACAGGTTATAACTTCGAAAGATGCAGAAAGGACTTTCATAAAAATTGGTCAAGCGGTTTTTTCACTATAGCAGTTTTTAAAAAAAGTGAAAATTTTGGATGGAAGCAAATATCTCAGGAATAGATAGTGCAATTGACTTCAAATAAATTTTATTGTATACATTGTAATGTGATACAGATTTGATATAAATTTTGAAAATTTTCAACTTACCGTTATTTTTTAAAAATTGAAAAACTAAAAAAAAATTTTTTGGCGCGAAAATATACAATGAAGGAAAAATGATATTATCTTCAAAACTATTTTCTGGTTTTTTCACTATAGCAGTTTTTAAAAAAAGTGAAAATTTTGGATGGAAGCAAATATCTCAGGAATAGATAGTGCAATTGACTTCAAATAAATTTTATTGTATACATTTTAATGTGATACAGATTTGATATAAATTTTGAAAATTTTCAACTTACCGTTATTTTTAAAAATTGAAAAACTAAAAAAAAATTTTTTGGCGCGAAAATATACAATGAAGGAAAAATGATATTATCTTCAAAACTATTTTTTATTATCTATTATGGGAAACGATGTTTTTTACATCTGGTGAAAGTTTGAAAAAAATTGAATTGACAGTCTTTTTACAAAAAATAAAAAACTTAATCAAAAATTTACCAAAAAATGTCAAAAGTAGGTTTCTTGACTTGAATATGTCCAAAATGGTCAATCATTTTAACTTCGAATCTATTTCATTTTTTGCGTAGTAGAATTTTGAACATATGGTACTTTTTTGACAAATATCGAATTGGCAGTTTTTTTTACGAAAAATAAAAACCCAAAACTGAAATTTACCGAAAAGTGTTAAAAATTGTTTTTCTGCTTAAATATCATCCCAAGAAGCAATGCCATTGACTTCAAATGTATTTTATTTTTAACATAATGCATTTGTCAACAAATAAAACATGATAAAATATTGACGAATATCAAATTGACATTTCTTACAACAAATACAAAACTACAAAAAGTTAAGAAAATTAGTAAATATTGTTTTTCCGCTTAAACATCTCTGACAATTTTTTTGTTAGTAAAATTGTTATCGATCAGCATCAAAAGTAAATCGATTAATATCAGCAACGCCAAGTTTTCAAATTATGCATAATGGGAAGTTATCATTTGGGTCGCACCCAGCCTCTTTTTGCATTGTTGCATTGACTTTCTTTACATGCGCAGAGTCCTGTTAACCATCTTTTTCCAAAAAAAAGGTAATTCTTGAAATATTTGTCAAACACTTTAACACATATTTTTGGTACATCCTTCTTCCCGTTTTCACATTTTTTTTTTTTCGAAAAAATTAGGACATGTTTCTTTTTGATTTTAAACTCTCCATCAAACCATAACAGAGACGGAAGTTTGGTAATAGTTGAAAAACGGTAACACGTGTTCGAAAAAAAGATGTTAAAATGGGTGACAATGTCTATAGAAAGAAGATATGTTTGAGGGTGTAGTGAAGGTTTTAACCAATAGCCTCTTTAAGTGATAGACCCATTGATCTTTCAGCAGGACTCTTCTTCTGAACATAAAGCTAAAACCAAACATGAGTGACTGAAAAACAATATTTCCTAATTTTTATAGCAACAGAAGATTTGAATTACCTATAATTTGTGAACTGGATGAACTAGAGAATATGGATATGCCCTACCAGGCTCATCACGAATTTGAAAAGCCTCAAAAAAGTATTGGCCGAAACAGCGCCAAAAATGTAAATGGGGTCAGTACGGGCTTCTATAGCTCAGTACTTCAGTGACCATCAAGATTAAGGGGTTGAATTAGAACTAGGGGGTTATTTCGAATATTTTTTTAAATTTTAACCTACTTAATAGCAAAATAAATGAAATATTTTTGAATTAAAAATACCAATCCATTTGTATTTTATAGAGTTCTACAAGCATAGATTGAAACTAAAACTTGCTATTAAAATATTTATAAAATTAATATAACCATTTAAGGTATATCAAAAGAATGTTCTGAGCATTTATGGCAGGACTAAGTAGTCTTCCCTATCTTTGAAACAAAATTTTACAATTTAAAAGCCATTTTTAGTTCTTTAAATGTGACCTTTATTTGAAAAAGAATAAAATAATTTGTGTTCGATGAAATTTACCAACACTAGTCCTTAAAAATCCAATCGATCGATTTGAATTACAAAATAATACCTCGTTATTATATGAACACAAAAAGTTTATCGCAAAAAAAAACTATCTATAAAATGGATTAATCCATTTTCGATGTAATTCGTACGTAATGGTTTTATTTTAAATATTATCTGTAAGCTTTAACGTTTAACCTATCATCACCGATAGGTATTTTATTGCAGTCAATTATTTTCATATCTGATATTGGAAAATGTCCTTTTGTTCTTGGCAACCAGCTTACTACAAAAAATAATGTAAGTGAGGATATGTTCTGTTACATCATGGTGCAATTACATCAAGTAGGGTGATGTTTTTTTTTTTTTTTTTCTTCCTGAAGGCCATCAGCACTGCACCCAGTCAGCCCTCCTGGTTGTGCTTTTGACAGCTCTATTTGTTGTTCCAGATGATGGTCTTCCGACTTATATAAGATTGTGTGTTTAAATGGAAAACTCATCAAGAAAATGTTTGTAGCCTGCAGTGATGGCACAAACAAAAAAATGAAAGGTTCTGTGAAGGGAAAATGTGGGTTTAAATGCACCTAAGTTCTGTTTTTCCTTTTTATGGAAAATTTTACAAATAAATAAATAAATAATGAAGAAAGGAACACTGGGCGTCACCAAGACGTACGACTTCAAAGAAAAAATTTAAATTTAAAAAATAAAATTTAAGTATGTATAAGTAAGTCTTTTATTAAATGTTTGTGTAGGAAGTTTTTTTATGATGAATTTTATTCTTTAATAATATGAAAAATATCACATGGTTAAAATTTGCAAATGTCAAGTTCACTATAGTCACCTTTATAGAGTTAAATTTAGGTGACTGGTTACCCTTTTTATATTTTTTAGTTAATCTACGTTTAAATGTATTAAGATTTTGGATATCTAAGTAGACAACATAATAAATGATTAAAAAAATAGAACAAAACACAAAACGGTAGAAAAATAAGTGACAAATTTACTAAAATCAAAAACATACGTATACGCCTAAGTGTACCACTCGCTAATCGTGGTTTAGATCTGCTTAGAAGAGAGTTTTCCATAAAATCGAATTCCTTGAACTTCCATTTTAAAAATATGTTTTATGTTTTCTTAAATTTTTAAATGTATCTAATATTTTTTTTTAATTTTAATCCATTTTTCTTGATACCGAAATATATCGGGTTTTTTAACAAGGACGCTACAATAATAGAGCGACAGGAACAGCAAACGACGCCATATTTCCTTTCGCTCTTTTGACATTTATCTTCAGTAAGGTTTGCCATTTTATGATGGAAAAATATACGAGCCAACAATGAGTCAAAATTATTTAAATTTACTACCGAAATTCGGGGTCAGTGGCCTCAACGTTAAGAGCGCTATGTCTAATTTAGCGATGAGGCTCATTTCTGGCTGAATGGCTTCGTCAATAAACAAAATATGCGGTATTGGTAAGGCAGCAATCCACACGTACTCCAAGAGTAATCATTGCATCCCTAAAAAATTACGGTTTGGCCGTACTTCTTCCGTGATGATCAAGACCGGCACTTTACTGTGAATGGGGATCGCTACCGTTCAATGATAACCGAATATTTTTGGCCCCTATTGGATGATATGGCTCGTTGGAGAGGTGTCTTAAGGGGCATTTTTGGCCCCGTATGTGAGGAAGGACGATTCTGGAGACGCTACAATCATGAACTGTATGCAATCTATCTCGAAGCAGATATCGTGGGCTGGTCAACTAGCTTACATGAGCTAATAGGAACCAGTTCGGATAGGCTGGATTGATGGCGTAGACCAGGACGCCCAAAGCATTGGGTTCCGCAACATGGATGGCATCCGATGCCATCTGATCGGAATAAATGGAGAGACTTGTTTAATACCGCTAGGAGAAGATTCTGGTTTTTTAAGCCAACGATGTTGCAATAAAATGAGCCACTGAGAATGGTCAAAGATTACTCCTTTGCGGTATTTCTGAAGGAATATTTTAATAGGAATTAATACTCTGTCTTAGCCTAAAACACACAAACATTGAAAATGAAGTATCTTAACCTAAAGGTTCACCCAAATTAGAGCCGCGACATGACGAGGTTTTTGCTAGTCTGATCCTGATCTCACTAGAGTCCTTAAGCCTTGCGTAATTTGAAGCGGCATGATTAGATTTATTATTCGGTTCTAGCTCCATCAGTTTAATCCATGGAGAAAATGCACACTAAGGTGTTTAGTACAATTAAATCTTTTTGTTCAAATTTTTTGGATTCACTTTTAAAATCAAGTGTGGAAACCCTGTATATACCATACCGAACAATAACGAATTATATGAGTAAACATCCGCACAACAATGGTTCATTCGGTTTTTTTTGCACATTTCCCACTTTGCACCATATGATGAATATAGACGCGTATTTTAAGACTTGCAAACATATGTCTACATACATACCTATAAACAAAATAATCTTTATCTCAAAAGAACCTGTTTTCGTGCAGATGTGATATTCCTGGCTTAAGACAGTCTTAGCAGAGACCATCAACCACTTTACAATAGTTTAACCATCAGAGTAAGTTCCTTTCCTTGTGCAACAAAATACTCGTAATGCCCATCGTCGCTCCTCACACAGAAAGATACAAAAAAAAAGATACACAAATAAAATAGAACAAAGAACTCTTAGCAGATGACAAAAAAAAAAAAAAATACAAAAAAAAAAAAACAATAATTGTAGCAAAGTGATTCACAACATTTTTATTTTTGCAACATAATGGATGTAGATAGTTTTTCTTTTACGAGTAAACTCACCACAAATCTTTTGAAGTTAAGAAACCGAAACGATACGCAAAATTTGTGTCTAGCTTTTGACTTAATTCACAGTGCATTATATTTCATCATTGTATCTTTAGATAGAAAGATAATCTTTTGAAATCCAAAGCAAAAAAAAAAAAAAAAAAACTACCAACTGCTCAACTCAAATGTGTGTTGGAAATTTTCTTCACACTTACTGAATAACTTTTAACTGCCATCAAATTTACTTCATTTTAAATATAATTTACAAATAATTGACTTGAAATTATAATTTTCTCAATTTTTAACTAACAATTTACCTTCAGTCATTGAATCAGAGTTTGTTTGTTTTTTTTTTTTTTAGAAAACAAAAGTGAAAAGACAACAGAAAAAAAAAATAAAAATAAATATACAATAATAAGAGAGCGGCTTCTTTTTTTCTTGAAGTTTCAACAAACCACCTCCTTCTCCTCCTCCTCCTCACTTCATATTCATAATCATAATCATAAAATAATAATAATTCGAAATTTATGAGGGCAAATGACACATTTGAATTGTTTCTTTTTTTTTGTCTTCTGTTTGTCTCAAAAGAAATTCTAGCTTCGTTTTGGAATGGTGTGGTTTGAATTTTAATTATACTTAACCAAAAATAAATAAAAAAAAATTGTGTATGTTTGTAAGTATAAATTTTTGTAAAACTTATCTTCACACTTACCAAAACAAAGTATCAAAAAAACAGCCTTGAGCATCAAAGATCCCAAATGTGAAGAAAACATTTTTGAAATTGTATTTACAAAAAAATAAAAAACACCAGCTATAAAAATATTTTGAAACTTTTCTATCAACAATAATTTTGTTGCATTAAAAAAGGTGTCACAAAAACAAAATGCACTCTGGCTAAATCAAATATAGACATAAATACCGCACTTAAGTGAATTAAAAATTTGACTAATCCAATGCAAACACGAGTAATTGTAAAAACTCTATTGAATTTCAAATATTTTCATAACAAACAAATTGTTTTTAATTTTTAAACATTTGCACATTAACGAACTCAAATTTGACATACTAAAAGAAACACTATGATGACCGATGACAGTTCAAAACTGACAACACTACTTCAATCTTTATATACAACCGAAAACGATAACGACAACGACAACGAAGACGACGAGGAACGGACCGGACGGCTTAGGGCGATCAAGACAGTTCCGCTGCCAGTGGATAAATGAATCAATGGACAGCTCTAACTAGAAAGACCCCCAATGACCAAACATCGAAACCGAGTATCGAGTACCGACTATATGCCGTCTACCGTCTACCGTCTACAGACATCGAGACACCGAGACCCATCAGACTGAGTGCGACAGCCCTGGTTGGGTAAATGTATACAACACTGTTTGCCCCGAGTGATGATAGTCGCTGAGCTCGCAGCTCACAGTTCACAGCTGATGTGATTGTTGCTTTATTGTTGTAACTTACTGGCTCTGGGCTTCAGCTTCGGCTCTAGCTCTGGCTTTGGCTTCGGCTTCGATTCTGGAATGGCTGGCTACGGTCGGTGGTGGTGATGGTTGTGAGTTTAGTTGGGTAATATGACAGAAGACCGACGACGACGACCGTTGGCGATGGATGGCGGTGGGAACGTGCCACACAATAGGTGATATGCAATGCACGGGCAATCATCGATGAGTATCTCGCGCCCGATAAAAAAAACTACAAAAACAACAACAAAAAATTTAATAATAATAATAACAAGAGCGATGAAAAAAAGAAGCTAAGTTATTGAACTGGATAAATATCTATCAGATGCCAATCTATCTATATCTATACCCACTTGGGCGGGCAACAGAGGGCGTCCACTTTGCATTTATGATGCATCAGTTTTATATGCTTGTTGCATTTGGCAACAACACATAGTATGTGTTGGGGGGGGTTCTTTGACCACCCATTTCTGCCGCGACTGCATTTTATTAGCACAGGCTTTTCAATTCCCATAGAATGACATACATAACTTTATGTGTTAGATACAAAACATACTTAGAGATAGTTTATTCATTCTCGTAGATACTTTAAGTCGGAAACTACTTAATTTGATTGAGCGGCTGGTTGGTTGGTTGTTGTTGGGGAGTTGGTGTTTTTTTTTTGCTTTTCTTTAAATTGAAAGTTTTCTATGCAATTAAAGTGCGATGCACAGTGCGGGGAGGCGGTGTGGTGTTGCGGAGGCAGTTATGATGGGAAGTTCAGATATAGTTTTTTTTTAAATTTTTTTTCACCAGGCGTATCTTTTGCTAAACAAGGGCTATCAAGAGAGTTCAAGGTTAATTGGTTTAAAGTTATTTAACTAATGAGGTCTTTGTTATGGATATTTTATGAATTGCAATCTATTGTTTTGGACATTAATATATCTATGTAGGTATCTACGAGTGTGTATATGTATGTTTGTAAAATTTGAAAGATGTCTGGTGTAGGTATGTGTTTGACTTTCGGTTTTTTGAGATATAAATTATTATGATTTTTGTAAGGTATCTTGATATGATGTTTAAAGATTGCGGAACTATGTGTGATAATTTTTTTCGTTTTGTTTTTGAAAGAGAGCATCAACCTTGTTGCAGCAGTGATAGGAGGTGATTAACATTTTGTTATACACAAGTGTTTCCATTATTTCTTATGTTTTTTTTTTTTAAAGCAATAGATTACATAAGTAAAATATAATGAAATCAAAAACTTGATGGCTTCCTAGGTGCAGATAGGCATACAATGTTGTAAAATTAGAAATTATTACTCCTTTACTGTTTTTTCTTAAAGTTTTTTTTTGTGTGTGCAAAGCAATTAAAATAATTCACCCGACTAAGTAGTTGGTTAATAAGTATAATGGCTTAAAAAATTTCAGCACTAAAAGTTAATGGTGTATATGCGCAGTTTAATTATTCAAGATGCAATTTTTTTTTTGTTTTTTTGTTTTAATTTTTCAAAAGGCATTGCGTGTTGAATTATAAATTTTTTATTAGCAACAAAATTCACTTATTATATTAAATCATGAATATAATTTAAGATGTAAAAGAAAACCAATCTTATGTAATTATTTATTGCTTCAAAAGTAAGATTTAACCGAATTGAAAAATCCTAATAACCGACTTTTTTAACTGCAATATTTTTAATTTTTTTTTTCAATTTCGTTGCGAAAGAATAATCATAAAAAAAAAACATTCAAGAACTATAAAAAATGAAACGAAAGATAAAAAATAGTTGGATGAACAGAAACAAAAGTTTAGAAGTGTTTCTCTTCCTTCGGTTCGTTCATTAGAGTCGTTAATTCGGGCAACCATTAATCGTTTTTAATCCATGTTTACTCTAGCGCATCCTCAGAGACGCCACCATGCAGTGCGTTCCAAAGACGATATTGCTGCTGTGGAGCAGAGTATCGAAGAAGACTCATTCACTTTATGGAAAATTTTGCGGAAGGATCTTGATTTGTGGGTTTACAAAATTCAGCTCGTGCAAGTTCGGCGAATGGGCCCAAAACGAGATGTCCACCGATCCCAATTTTCACAAGAAAATTTTGTTCAGAGATGAAGTTGATTTTAGGTGAATTGGTACGTTAATAATCATGATCGTATTTGAAGTGACCATAATTCACATATGTCAATAACGCCGCAGCCGTTACATCCTCAAGGAGTCACTTTGGGAATCATTGGTCCTTATTTCTTCAAAAATGAAGTAGGCCATAATGTTACAGTGGGAAGGCTATAGAGCCATGATTAATGACTTTTTCGTGTCTGAATTGGAGGATGTTGATGTGGACGATCTTTGGTTCCAACAAGACGGCTCTACATGCCATACAGCTAACGAAACAATCAATTTATTGAAGGATACTTTTGCTGAGTGCATTATCTCGCGTGGGCTTGTTGATGGCGTGTCCTCCAAGGTCGTTCGGTTTAACACCGCTGGACTATTTTTGGGGTTATGTGATTTCGCTTGTACATACAAATAAGCTCGAGTATTTTGAAGACTTTTAATTGAGTTATTGATGACATATTAATTGCTGCAAATAGAGGTCGAAAATTCTGCCTCTCGGTTGGAATTTATTTGAGCCAGCAGCAGTGGCCACTAGACCGAAATTATTTTTCAAATCTTTATAATAAAGCTAAATTCTTGGCCGTAATATTAAATTATATGCATTTTATTTCGTCTTCAAACCCACGCGTTTTGTTTTCTCCTTTTTGCAATGTTTAATTGCAATTTTCTCCTTAACGTTAAAGCTTATAAGTTCTCAAATGTTTTCTTTCTTAACACTTGTACTATTTTACGGAATTTTATGATTCTATAGATCTATACAAAAAAATGGGTGGATATTGTGCCTCCTGAATCTTATTTTTTGTTGCTTTACAAGGTTCATGTATGAAATGTTCAGGTTCTACGATATCGGAAAGTGTGTCATAGTTTTAATGATCTGTCAGTAAGTCATTCAGTTATAGTTTTTTTTTCGATTTTTTGAGGCCTGTACTGTATATAAAAAAACACCCATTAAAATTATGAATTTGAAGTTTTTGGCTTTGTTAGTTGTAAAGTAAGAATCAAAAATCAACAGAGTTCGTTTCTGTAGAAAGGATGTACATGTAATAAGAACTTGGATGAGAAATACCGTCCCTTTTATGGATTTACTGATATTCTGGGAAAAAAATATACGATTTTTCAAATGATTGGTCAAAAAAATCTTCTTTTTTTTTCTGTAATGCAAACTACTTTTTTAACATAATTTGAATATTTTTCAATATGATGAGGACGACATTAGTGATGTGTGTATTTAAAAATTTGTCTTCATATGTATGTATATTTGTTTATTTAAGTACAAAAAAAAACTGTTTGTAATAGAAGCGAACCTAAAAAAAGGATACTAAATCAAAAGAACACTGAGGCGTATACGCACTTTTATTATTTCACTGGGTTTTTATTAAGATTGGTGTCTGGGCATCATCTGCTAAATCGACTGGAAATGAACATTATAATACCGTTAAACCTAAGCTTTTATTTCTGTCCAATACTCATAAATCACACAAATATTCTGCGTTTTATTTTTGCAGATGACATGATTTAAATGGTGAAGCTCAATTTTTGCAACGCAGCATAGGAAAAGCTTTGGCTTTTTGTATTGAATTTTCTCTTTCATTTTCTGATTTTATTTAAAGCCTCGTGATAAATTCACATCATTCTAAGTGTTGTAAAAATGTTTGCTTTAAAGGGCTTTAACCACAAGGGAATTCATGAAACTATGTCAACCCATCATTAAGACCCTACTTATCAACGTTAGAGTCTAGGTATTGTTTGTTTAATTAGTTATATCCAAGCAACTATTTTATTTGCGAATATTTTAGCGCCCGAACGTGGAAACAAAATTATAATTATAGTCTAGTCTAGCCACAGAAGCTTATTTAGTTTCCACATCTCTAAATCAGTTCTATACATAGTTTGTATAACATTTAAGCTTCATAAATTATATAAACAAATCAAAGAGTCCAAATAAATGCACACTAATTCCCAATTTGTACATTCTGAAGGAAGCCAAAATTCAGCCCTCACGAAGACGGAAAAAAACAAAGTTCGATGATTTTTCCATTGATTCTAATTCAACGCTAAATATACAATGTACATGTATATAAAAATATACAATTATAATACAGCAGACAAGCTCGTAAATATTACACCACTCTGCTAATTCAATAATTTAACCCTCATAATATTTAATTCGATGTTAAAGTTTGTTGGTCTTTCATGTAATTGAATCTGTTCTTTCTATATGAGTATCTATATCTATAACTGTATGTATGTATGAGTATAGAATTTTGTTTGCAAAATATATTATTCAAAATTAAATTTTGAAATAACACCGTTCACCATTCACTATTCAACCTTAACCCTTTCAATTTCAACATCAAGTCAAATTATGTGGCTTCGAATTAAATTTTAATTGAGGAAAAACTTTTTTTTCACCAGCAATAACTGATGAAGGCTTATTTATGTGTAACTTAATTCATCTGCTAATAAAAGTTCATGAACTATGTAAAGTAATTGGTAATGTAAATAAATTTAAAAAAAAAATTTACCGGTTGATTATTACGGAACTTAAGTATTTAATGTGAAAGACATTGTATTGTTCAACGATATAATAATTATTTATTAATAAGGGAAGTCTGAACAAAGGAAAAAAAAAATGTTAACAGGCTTAAGAGCTTGAATTCAAATATTTTATTTAAGGTAGCTCTAAATTAACATGTTTTTGATTTTACCGGAAGTCCTCTTTACTAAAAAAACATGCAGTTTTCCCTTTTCAGAATTATGTCCCACAAAAATGAACATTTTGATGGTATGTTTTTTTTTTATTATTATCCTGCTTGCTTAATTTGATGGTAAATTTATTTTACTACAAAAATATTGTTAAATTAAAAGTTTGGATGCATGTGCGGATGTTTGTTGCTAAATAACACCAGAACGGCTGAACGGATTTGGATGAAATTTGGCACAGAGATGGATTATAGTTTGGAATAGCTCAAAGGCTTTTAATTATAAATTAACAGACTTTTGATTCAACTCAAAAACTACTTTAATATTGATGTGATTTTGTGCTATTCTGTTTATATCCCGTGAGATACAGGGACGAGCCACTATAGTAAATTATAAGATACAAAAATTTAGATTTAAAAGAAAGTAAGTTAAGACAGGTAAATCATATCTAACATCCCTTCATTTGACAAAAGAAAGATATCAATAACACCGGACAAACGAAATTAAGGTTCTTGGTTAATGATGTTTTTTTTTAAGTTTTCAAGTCACCCTATATGATGTTTTGAAAAATCCTTGAATCCTATACTTTCAAGCTTTTGAAAAATACATTCTAGAATTAATTTTAAGTTCTTATATTGAATCCAAACTTTATTTTCAGCTATCAGATAAATTTTGAAAAATATTCGCTTTTACATGTTTTTTTTTTTCTTCAATGCCTTGTTTATACAAAACAAAATTCTTAAACCTTTCTTAACTTTCCCTGTAAGAACTTTTTTTTTTATAAATGAGTAATTCAGCTTTGCATGAGTTAATTGAAATATTTAAACTAAAAATTGTATGTTATGTAGACATTTTTTTTATTTTTCAAAATGACTCATCTCAATGCCACCGAGCCAAAATGGTACTTTCAAACTCAATTCAATGTACCTTTTTAGACAATTTTAGAAACTCTAATGAGTTCTTTATATTTAGGTGAAAAATCGTAAGGATTCTCTTGGGATCTCGTCACTTCCAGTCCGATTGGCATCAAATGGAAAAAAGTAAGTATTTGTATTTATTTAAAATACAACAAAAAATGCAAAAACTACTGCAAAAGAATTTTAAGACTTTAAATGAGTGCAAATAGTTTAATAAATGTTTAACAATTTGATTGATTGCAGGGTCAAAACAAATGGAAACCAATGAATGTAATCTATTTTATGTCAAATGATTATATTGATGGAAAAATGTAAAGTCCCAGTTTTAATTTCATTTCAGTGAATATTATCTTCGAAAAGCTTCAAATAATGATTCACAGTGATTGAATTTTTTGTAACAAAATAATATTATTGTCTGTAGGTTTGGAAAACATGTTGTCTGGTCTGGAGTTTGAGCTGAACAAAGTTCATAATGATGTTTATAAAGACTCAGGTCAATCTGTAGAAACACCCTTTGGTCTATACAAAATTTAATTAAACAACAACATACGTCATAATCATGAACAACAAATTTAACTACAAAAAAAAAAAAACTTAATTTTACACATTTTAAAAGGTGATAAGTTTTTATTTGAAATTTAAAGTGCAAGTATTGGTGTTTTGGAAAATTATTTGTTTGTGAATGCATCTATTTTTAAAAGGGCAAGAGATTAAAAACTGATTTAGATTCTCGGATGCGATGTTCTTGAAGGAATTGACTTTAATTAGGTTAATAAGTTTCCTTAAATTTATATCTAGATGGAGCAAAGTTGAAAGGACATTTTTTCCATACCAATGAAATAATAAAAGTGCGTATACGCCCAGTGAACCATTCTTGTTTTAAAGTTTCTTTGGTAAGAATAAAATGATGATGATTTATTTTCTTAACAAATCGTGGAAACAATTATCACTTATTGTGAACCACATAGCGCAGATACTGGCCGAGACCCCCCAAGAGACTTTTGCTATTCTCGTCTTAATGTTATAAAGAGCAAAAATAATCTCTGCTAGTTATCGGTCTCGGGTTTAGTTTAAAGTCTCATCTTAATCCTTTTGGAATACATTTTTCAATACAAACATTCATATTTTTTTCCGCAGGTTTTTTACTTAGGGTGCTTTTAGTCACTGAAATGCCCCATGAATTTTATTGTTTTTTGTGTTATCAATTGTCAATACTTACAAGTTACTCATAAGATTAAAGCTTGAAATAGAAATAAATGTTTGGAATTTTCAAACGTGTGTCTTAGCCAGTTTTTATTTTTACATATTTTTAAATATATAATAAGCAAAATTTGGGCTACACCTCATCTTTGATTATAAGATCACCAATTAGCTTATCAAAAAATTGTGATTTCTTATTTTACAAACTAAACTAAACAAACTAAAATCTGTTCAAAATTTGGCTAGACACGTAAAACAAAGACATATAGACAAAATTAAAATCGAACTAACTCAGTATTTTATTTGTCTTATTATTTTTCAGTTCGCTAGCGGTCGAAAAATTCTAAAATGAATTTACAATTTTTTGGATTGATGATCTTGTTTGTGATCTTCTCAATGCTGATTTTAGTTTCTGCAGCAGTTCAAAGGACTTCAAAATGTGTTAAATGGAATAACAACCACACAAAGGGTCAAAAAGTAAGCTAAGAGTATTTGATTTTCTTATTTCAGTTTGTTCAAATTCGTCAATTCACAACCCACATGTACAACAGAAAAAAATATAATAATTAAATCACATTTGTCTATACAAATATTATAAAGAGGAAAGGTTTGATTTTTTGTTTGTTTGTATGAATTGAATAGGCTCCGAAACTACTTGGCAGATTTGAAAAATTCTTTCACTGTTGGAAAGCTACATCATTCCTGAGTGACATAGGCTATATTTCATTTTCAAAAAAAATAGGCATCCTTACTAAAATTACGATAACGTAATCCAAGGTGTGAAAAAAATATCAAAAAAACTACCTTACATCGCGTGCGCTGCGAAAACTATTGATGATAGAACAAAATGATATACTACATTTTTTTAGAACACACCATTATCTACAAAAAATCAGCGGCAGCATATCTCTAACTATTACAGTCATGTCACAATAAGCGTTTTTTTATTGAAAAAAAGAAATTAAAATACCACCGCTACAAAAAGCTCTTTATTTGTACCTTGGTATTAACCCTTATCAAAATAAATGATGTATTATTTAAGACTGCTTCAATATCATTATATTACTTTTTGAATTATATTAAATAAATTTATTCGTAATCAATACGTGTCACTTCGTAAAGGATATTTAGGTTTTATTTTATTATGGCTGAAGAACATACGGATTTTCTCTGCAACCCGACTTTGACAATGGAACGGAAGCCCGTTAAGATGAATAATTTTCTTTCCTTTTGCAACATTTTCCACTGATTCTTCGCTCCTATTGATAGTAGCGTAATTTTATATAAAGTAGTTTTTGATTTAGTTAAAATGATTCTTTGCTTTCGAATTTGAGATTAAAATTAGGATTAATAAAAAAATGATAAGTACAGTATGTATGTATGTAAATACTGTGTGTTCATTATACTTCGAATTTTCAAGCTTAATTTTTAATATTAACATCAGGGTAAAATTTTTGACTGACATTGACATTGCATTTATTTTAACATAAACAAGGATTTTCCAAGAAAAATCAATTTATTTATTTTAAATAATCTGCCCTATCGCCAATTTTATGTCGACTTTTTCCCTGGGAATTTTTTCCCTCACAACTTAGTTACTGAAATATTTCTATACAAATAAGGAGAAAGTTCCCTGGAAACAGTTGTTTACGATATCAAAGTTCCTTAATTATTTTATTTTTTTTCTATAGATTTCTAAACATTTTTGACAGAACTGAGTTAATTTTTTTTAAAGAAAGATACATTTATTATTAATTTCATTCATTATTTGGTTCTATAATAATTGCAATAATTTTCATTTAAGTGAATCATATGATTTGAAAAAGTCTTTTCATTTTTTACAATTCGTTGTGAAAGATAACAAGAGCATGACAATTAATGCAAAAACTTCAAGGACTTCCAATGAGTGCACTTTGTCTTAGATAATTGCAATTGTTGATTTCGAAATTTGAAGTACCAGTCCTAAAAAACTTCAATGAATTCTCTATACAAAAGTCCTACGAGATTGCATTCTCAAAAGATTGTATTCTTTTACGAGATTTGATCCTTGTCTTTAATTCATTCTTTCTTTTTTATTTTTTTAGCAAAGCTCCTATATTTATTTTGGCCCTTATTACTAAATCTTTTTTTATCAAATGGAATAATTTAAAGGCCATTTTAAACAGTAAAACATAAAAACTAATTTTAAGTCTTATACCCCTAATAGAATTTAAATTCAATATATGAAAAACAAAGTGCACTAAAACGTGGATAAAAGTTTTCAATTTATTGAAAATTCTAGTATATTAAAAGATTCGAATAAATACCCATATAGAGTATTGCAGTTCTCCTATATAAATCCACTTAAGCTAAAACTTTCATAAGTTTCAATATAATATTTAATATATTACAGATAAAAGAAAGTTTTGAAAAAACACCTCCCCGCCATACAGATAAATGCATTTCCTTTTCCTCTATTTAAACTTGAACAACATTTACAATAAATTTTTATTCCGTTCAAGAACTCGTAATGTAGTTTCCCTTGAACTTCAATTTCATTTCATTGCCACTTACAGGAACTTCCTTGTTTGTGGTGGAAATAATATGAAACTTAAAAGTTCTTCCCTTCATCCGCGTGGGGTCGGGTCGGGTCGGTCAATCTGGCGGGTATTTGCCCAACAAACAAATTATTCGCACAATTTTATTGAATTTCTTTTTTTTTGTCTATAGGTACTTCTCTAACCGCAGAGGAAGAAAATAAATCCACTTATGTACAATCGGCTGAACCATTAAACTACTGAAGGATATGTTCAAGGAATACTCTTGTGACATTTACGTCACCGCCACCGCAGCCGACACAATAATGCAAAAGGATATGCATTCCAAGGAATTACTTACGATTTCTTGCGGGCGGGAGTTACAACAGTTGGACCTTGTAAAATATTTATAAATCGATTGAAGAATAAAATTCTACTCGTTTAAAATTGATTTTCCCTTTGTTTCTATTATTAGAATTTTTTATTATAAATTACTCGTAACTATTTACATTAAGAGGGACTTAAAGTTTGTTGTCATAATCAACCTTTTTCCTGGAAGTTCCATTCTCGTGTAATATTAAAAATTGAATTCTTTGTAAATATTTGGAAATTGAGTTATTTTGTTGTCAAATTCAAAAAATGAAAAAGATTGACGAACTAAAAAATTACATTCCATTTTTTGGAAACGCTGAATTTATTTCGAAGAAAAACAATTATTTTATTTAAAGAAAAGGAAAATATTGTGGTTTTATTTTGATATTAAAATAACGATTGTTTTTCGAGAGAAAGCAATAGAGGTTTATTTTTTCATTACAAGGAGGAAAGCATGCCATTGCCTATTAAAAACGAAATCAGCCTTGTTGTTGCCGCGGTTAAGGTTCCAGTGCCATATGCTTCACATGACCAATTCGAACATTGCATGCAGGTGTATGTTTTCGATAAATTGACGAAATCCATCTTTAAAGCCTTGAATCGACTGTGAAGCATTGGCATAGACCAGAATGTTCCTTGAAGCTCACAAAGAAAAGCTGTTAAATGAAAAGATTTTGGTGACCAATTGTGATCACTTCTTCGAGAAATATCTCAGTCAGATAACTTTTCTTTCAATTCATTTTCGAACAAGTAGAGTCCGAAAAACCGGGCCAAATAGTGACACTCTACTTTTCAACAATCATCATTCTTAGATTTTTATGAAATACAAATTGGCCCCATCACTGGAAGTTATGAAATTCCGAATTGATTTGATGCATTTCAAGGACCCTAACAGGCATCTGCTGGTGTTCAACTGCTTTGAGTAAATGTGTTAAGTGAACTATAAAAACCTTTAGATCCAGGTCTTTAAGCGATCTACTTAGTAATGTCGTTTCTAGAATGTCTAATTTCAAATATCGAATAGGAATTGACAAATATGGGTTTTCATCAACACTGCGGGCTACAGAAGCAATACTATTAGTTGTTCTTGAGCGACGATCACGGTTTCGATTCTCAAACAGCTCAACTCTTTCCAATAATATCACTTTTCCCGGCCCCAGAAGGTTCTTTACGAACGACCAAAAAATAATTTTGTTTTACGAAAAATTTTCAGTATTTTTTAAGTGAATTGTAATATATTCAATGCCTTGCTGGATAGTGAATAATTCCGCATTTAGTAGTGGCTCAGATTTATCGGTCCAATGTCAAAAAATGACAGCTACCCAAATAGAGGTCCATTTAAAATTTTAACCTACTACGTCTTCTGTTCGACATTATCTAAGTATTATTTAAATAAAAACTTATTCCACCCTATCAAATGTAAGTACGATTACTAATGAGAATGACTTTCCTTCCACTAACGAAGTACTCGTATTGATTTAAAATAATGACAATGACTTGATAATTTTTTCTATCAACCTTGACAAAAATCACAAGTTGACATTTTAGCTCGTGTGACTATTATCTATATGAGTGAAAATAAATTCACAGAAAACTGAAACTTCCAACATAAATTAAATCCATGTGCCTTCCTATTCCTATCCAATCATCTTCTACGAGAATGATACTAAAATTTTGCAATCTAGATAAATTGATACGTATCTACAATTCTACATGTACTAGAAAATCAATACCAATTTAAACGCACAAAAATGTAAGTAGATACTGTCACGCACCATGTGATTGCCGAGCTTATAAATATAAACTTCCGTATAAACAAATGGGCATTGGGTGAGAATACATATATACAACAATGGAATTTGTATCTAAATAAAAAAAGAAAGATAACAAACAAAAAAAAGAATCTTGGAAATGGTATTGAGCCGACGCATGTCGAAGATAAATTTAAATTAATAAAATTGTCATTTCTTGGGCTGCAGATTTGTTTGTAAAATGAAATTCCTCAGGAATTCTTAACACTCTTTAAAATAAACACACTTTTCTTCAAAAAAATTTCCCCTCGTCTGCAGTTTTTTTTTTTTTTTTAGTAGAATTCTGTGAACTTCGATTGATTTTTTCTAGAAACTTCTAGATTGCATACATTTATGGATGATTCATTAAAACGATAAGATTTAAAGTACAAAGTGGTTCTTTGATGGAAGAATTATAACCAAATTCATAAGGTGTGTCGAACGTAAATTTCTATTTTTGAAATGAAATTGAACAGAAGCTGTTGATGAACTGAATACACATATATGTAGCTAGGGTTGCCATCCGTCCGGATTTTGTTTTTGATGTTTTATGTTAATACAATTTTTTTTTATTTTACAGGAAAAAGGCGTTTATTCGGGTTTTTGAATTTCGAGTACTAGTTTCATGTTATAAGATCTGGCTACCCTACATACATATACCATAGATATTCTCTATCTACAAAGTCATTGAACTACACTAGTATACAACAAAAACGCCTCTCACTGTCTGTCCGTCCCTATACATGCTTATATCTTTAAAACTGCAAAACGGATTTTGATGCATTTTTTTTTCAATAGATAGAGTGATTCCAGAGGAAGGTTTATATGTAGATTTATGCAACTAGATAATGTTTTTTCAATTATTTTTTTTTATTTCATTCTAGACTGCATTTAATTCCATACTTTATTTACTGCTAAAAGCTGTAACACATTATACGATTTGCAATATTTTTGTAGTATACTTCAAGGCGGTGAAATAGTCTTCTCCTTATAATTTGTATAAAAATCAATTTCTCTTTTTTGTCTCACTAAAATTTGAGAATGGCTTGGTCAATAATTTGGCCGATTTCGGTTTTGAAATGTTTTTCATAGTCAAGGAAAGTTTTTGGGACAAAGATAGTAAAAAATAACACTTTCATTTTCCAATACAATTTGTTCTACCTCCAATAAAAAAATATATTTTTGGTTGTCAGTGTTGCTTGTCAAATATTTTAGCCATCTGTAAAATGCCAAAGCAAAGACGAACTTCAACTTAACACAAAAATAATAAATATTTTTATCATAGATAAACTTTTTTTGTAAATTCCGAGAATAGTGAAAATTTTGATCGATTGATGACATATCGACCAATCTACCAGCCAGGCGTACTGTTAGAGCTCAATTGGGACGGGACAAAGTTCGCCGAGTTCTCTAGTTGGAGATAAAAACATAAAAGCAAACATTTTGAAAACAAAATTTCTGACTTAGTTTTTCACTTATCATAGAATATTCATAATTGGAAAAATTATGACAAAATATTATTGGTGCTGCTATTGATTAATTTATCATTCATAGATGTTTTTCTATTTATTTTTTCAAAGGAAAAAATGCACCTCCATTACGATCAAAGGCTAGCTAACCTACAATACGGTTTAATTCCCTTTGACTAAATCAATGCAATTGTGAGCTCGATTTTTTCTTTAATTTTATCAGATTTTTTGTCAAATGACATGAGACTGTTGTTCAAAAACTTGGTATTAATTAACTGAAAATTGCGTACGTTTTAGCTTAAATTATAAATGCTGGATTTGACGTAAGAGTAAATACGTATTGGCTTAGGTACAGTTACTGGAAATTAACCTTTTTAGAATCACTTTGATATTAAATATTATTTGAGGAAATCTTATATCAACCTTACTCACGTTTTAATTTGTTTTTGAAACTTTATCAAATTCGACTTACCTAAGTTTGAAAATGTATTTTTCGGAAAGAAAACCAAAATTTTAACAAACACCTACTTCTAACGGGTGATTTTTTAGCTGATTTGGTTTTGGCAACACTGGTTTTGACAGCTGACGTGTGTTTAGTACCTTGTGTCACTGTCAAACAGCTTCAGTTTGGTTTGCAATTTAACCATGGATCGTCTTACAAATGAACAACGCTTGCAAATTATTCAATTTTACTATCAAAATTCGTGCTCTGTTCGAAATGTTCATCGCGCGCTGCTTCCATTTTATGGTCGGCATTCTCGACCTTCTGAGCAGTCTATTCGGAAGATTGTGACCAAATTTCGCACCAAATTTACTTTGTTGGACATTAAACCACCAACACGTTTACGTACTGTGCGTAGTGAAGAAAATATTGCGGCCGTATCAGCTAGTGTGACAGAAGACCGCGAAATGTCGATTCGGAGCCGTTCCCAGCAGTTAGGCCTTTGTTACAGCACTACGTGGAAAATTTTGCGGAAGGATTTGGGCGTAAAGCCTTTTAAGATACAGCTGGTGCAAGAACTAAAGCCAGCCGACCTACCACAACACCGAATTTTTGGTGAATGGGCTCTTGGAAAGCTGGCCGAGGATCGAAAAATTGTGTTCTGCGATGAGGCTCATTTTTGGTTGAATGGGTACGTAAATAAGCAAAATTGCCGCATTTGGAGTGAAGATCAGCCAGAAGCATTGCAACAGCTACCAATGCATCCCGAAAAAGCAACTGTTTGGTGCGGTTTATGGGCCGGCGGCATTAT
This sequence comes from Scaeva pyrastri, assembly GCA_905146935.1. NCBI lineage: Eukaryota > Metazoa > Arthropoda > Insecta > Diptera > Syrphidae > Scaeva > Scaeva pyrastri. The sequence goes on from LR989929.1 coordinate 56,600,340, forward strand.
TGGGCCATATTTCTTCAAAGATGATAATCGCAGCGTTACTGTCAATGGTGAACGCTACCGAGCGATGATAACAAACTTTTTTTTGCCCGAAATGGAAATTCTTTACTTGCATGATATGTGGTTTCAACAAGACGGTGCCACATGCCACACAGCACGCGAAACAATGGCGCAATTGCGCAATTGCGAGGCGAGTTTGGTGAACAGTTAATTTTACGTTTCGGGCCGGTCAATTGGCCGCCTAGATCGTGCGATTTGACACCATTAGACTATTTTTTGTGGGGGTATGTCAAGGCTAATGTCTATAGGGATAAGCCCGCTTGTCAACATCCATGCATTCATTCGTGAGATACCGGCCGATATGTGTGAATGTGCCACAATTGGACTCAGCGGATGGGCTACCTGAGACGAAGCCGCGGTCAACATTTGCATGAATACTACTAGAATTTTGAAAGAAAAAAAGACTTTTCTAGGGTATTAATCTTTCGTAACGATTTGTTGCGTGAATACATTTACATATGTTTTTGACATATCCAAAAAGTCATAGTGATTTTGTTACAACTAAATATGTAATTTCCAAGAAATCAATATGAACATATGTACATTTCAAAATTAAAAAAACATTATTTAACATGTTCTTCATTTGATACAAAATAAACCTCTTTCTGAATATTACGTGCACAATTTCATGGTAAAACATGTAGGTATTGACAATATGAGTTCTTAGTAAATTGGTACTTTGAAAGCTTCAATAAACCTCTGTTAAAAAAGGCTTCAGTCCTTCGAATTAAAAAGTTGCCTTAAAAACATTAATTGGGTGGTGTACCTCAGGAATCAATATTCAGCCCACTAGTTTAAATGTTTAAAATAAAAAATATTATTTTGATTTTGAAATTCCAAAATCACATATTTCGAATAATCCTACTAACCATTATAATATAATAAATGTGTAAGTTTGGATGTATGGATGTTTGTTTCTCAATGCTACTAGAACGACTGAACGGATTTGGATGAAATTTAGCACTGAGATATAAATCCCGTGTAAAGTTGGGATGAGCCGCTAATATTGTATAGTTATTTTTATGTTAGTTCAAAATATCTATTTTAGAAAGAGTAAATAGTGTATTTACATGGGAAAGACAAGTTTTTTAAGTAATAATTGAAAAACAGACTTTTCGTCTGTCGTAAAATAATAATCAAACTTTTAGAGGTTACTATGAAAGCTTAAACACTTTCTCTTATTTCAATTTAAAGGCAGGATATTACAAGTAATTATTTTATAAGTAATTTGTTGATTTACACACAACGTAGATTTGTATTTCGCTTGGCTTCAATTAAATGTTTGTAATTAAAACGCCAGCTAAAATGATAACATTGATTGATATTGACATGTTGAGTTTGTATTTGCCAATTTTACGAGTGTGAAAATTATTGCATGCTTAATTTCTTTTTCGCTTTTCCCTTGAAAAAAAGTTTGACATTGAAAAGTGAATATACAAAGATTTATTCTTCATTAGGGTGGTTCTTATTTGCTGCATTTGTTATATATTTTCAAATATTCAATTTAATATCCCTTTAACTTAAGTTCAATTATAAAAATTAATAAAAAATCCGTTTTGAGTTAGTTTGTCTATAAATTAATCTTTTTCCTTGGTGATTGCAAAAAAAAACTTAAAAATTGATAGTAACTTGACAGATGAACCTTCAACCTGTCAACTGTCAAGTCTCTGAAGTCACTATTCTTATTCAAAGACCTCCTACGTCTACATGAAAGCAAATTAATAGCACATTGGACTTATTTTAAACTAAATTGTATTTCAATAAGCATTAAGTTTTCAGCGGACAATGTCTGTTTTATGAATACGCCTCATTACGTCAAATTCTTAACGTCAATGTACAATTATTTCAAAAAAAAATCTTCTTTCATTCTTTTCTTTCATTGTCATTTTATTTTCAATTTTATTGCAATCAGCATAGTCCTTTAAATTTGTCTTCCATATTCTCCGGGGTTAATAATATCGACCCGAGAGTCGACAGAGTCAACATTTTATTGGGCCAATCTGACATCATTCAGTTAGCAGCTTACGATTACGAGTATGAGTATACGAGTATTCATGTACTCGAATGTATCCTCAAAGGAGTGTTGGGTTTATAAAATCTCTTTGTCGATCCCGTCCCGATGCATATAAGATATACAAAAGCGAGTACGACGGCGACAACGACAACGACGACACACTACGTTTGTATGTGTAGTGTGTGCAATGCATACCATCAGTTAACCTCACCACCGAGTCCTTTAAAACAGAAAAGGATATACTTAAACATAGTCGTACATACAGACATCAGAGATCAGAGAATAAAAATTTTTACTCGTATAAAGCTCCACAATAAATTAATAACATGAATGCCGTTGGCGTTAAAAATAAATATGTACATACAATTCGTATTTATTGCTTTGAGAGGGAATTTATTTTTAAACTGCATTTTTTTATGAATTATATTTTTTTATATTAAATCTTTGCTGTCGCAAAATATCTATAATAATTGGTTTTAAACTTATTGGAATGTGTTTTTCGTTTAAACCATTTAATCTGAAGAAATTCATGGACTGCGTTGCCTTACTCATATAATGCCTTTTTAAAATCGATTTATAATTCTGAAAATTTTATGAAAAATAAAAACAATAGATACTAAGAAAAGCATCCTCAATACATTAATGTATGAAAATAAAAAAAATTATTTATATTTATGTTTTTCATACAATTTGTTAGTATCAAAACTATTGAACGGAAATAACTGGAGGTTCAACTAACGAAGAATTTTTTCATGATGATTTTTGTCGGCGAAGACTAGCGACTTCACTGGTCCTGGAGCCATCCGGTTACCAAAAGTTTCCTTCAATTCAAATCAACATTATGATTGTTCATTAATTGATGAACAGAAAAGTCAGTTATCATGGCTCTATAGCGGTCACCTTTGAGTCAAATTTTGTAAAATGGTAAAGGTGGGCATACCGTTGGAAAGAGGAGGTTTCCACGATCACGTTAGTGAAATTTCAGCCTTCGAGGTGGTCGGGTGGCCGAGATATGCGTCGTCAAAAAACGAAAAGTTTGACCCATCTAGGACGCGTATTTTAGGAGATATTCGCATTTGAAGTTTGGGTTCGATTTTGCTTGATAAATTTTTGTAAAATGGTAAAGGTGGGCATACCGTTGGAAAGAGGAGGTTTCCACCATCACATTAGTGAAATTTCAGCCTTCGAGGTGGTCGGGTGGCCGAGATATGCGTCGTCAAAAAACCAAAAGTTTGACCCATCTAGGACGCGTATCTTAGGAGATATTCGCATTTGAAGTTTGGGTTCGATTTTGCTTGATAAATTTTTGTAAAATGGTAAAGGTGGGCATACCGTTGGAAAGAGGAGGTTTCCACCATCACATTAGTGAAATTTCAGCCTTCGAGGTGGTCGGGTGGCCGAGATATGCGTCGTCAAAAAACGAAAAGTTTGACCTATCTAGGACGCGTATTTTAGGAGATATTCGCATTTGAAGTTTGGGTTCGATTTTGCTTGATAAATTTTTGTAAAATGGTAAAGGTGGGCATACCGTTGGAAAGAGGAGGTTTCCACCATTACATTAGTGAAATTTCAGCCTTCGAGGTGGTCGGGTGGCCGAGATATGCGTCGTCAAAAAACGAAAAGTTTGACCCATCTAGGACGCGTATTTTAGGAGATATTCGCATTTGAAGTTTGGGTTCGATTTTGCTTGATAAATTTTTTTAAAATGATAAAGGTGGGCATACCGTTGGAAAGAGGAGGTTTTCACCATCACATTAGTGAAATTTCAGCCTTCGAGGTGGTCGGGTGGCCGCGATATGCGTCGTCAAAAAACGAAAAGTTTGACCCATCTAGGACGCGTATTTTAGGAGATATTCGCATTTGAAGTTTGGGTTCGATTTTGCTTGATAAATTTTTGTAAAATGGTAAAGGTGGGCATACCGTTGGAAAGAGGAGGTTTTCACCATCACATTAGTGAAATTTCAGCCTTCGAGGCGGTCGGGTGGCCGAGATATGCGTCGTCAAAAAACGAAAAGTTTGACCCATCTAGGACGCGTATTTTAGGAGATATTCGCATTTGAAGTTTGGGTTCGATTTTGCTTGATAAATTTTTTTAAAATGGTAAAGGTGGGCATACCGTTGGAAAGAGGAGGTTTTCACCATCACATTAGTGAAATTTCAGCCTTCGAGGTGGTCGGGTGGCCGAGATATGCGTCGTCAAAAAACCAAAAGTTTGACCTATCTAGGACGCGTATTTTAGGAGATATTCGCATTTGAAGTTTGGGTTCGATTTTGCTTGATAAATTTTTGTAAAATGGTAAAGGTGGGCATACCGTTGGAAAGAGGAGGTTTCCACCATTACATTAGTGAAATTTCAGCCTTCGAGGTGGTCGGGTGGCCGAGATATGCGTCGTCAAAAAACGAAAAGTTTGACCCATCTAGGACGCGTATTTTAGGAGATATTCGCATTTGAAGTTTGGGTTCGATTTTGCTTGATAAATTTTTTTAAAATGATAAAGGTGGGCATACCGTTGGAAAGAGGAGGTTTTCACCATCACATTAGTGAAATTTCAGCCTTCGAGGTGGTCGGGTGGCCGCGATATGCGTCGTCAAAAAACGAAAAGTTTGACCCATCTAGGACGCGTATTTTAGGAGATATTCGCATTTGAAGTTTGGGTTCGATTTTGCTTGATAAATTTTTGTAAAATGGTAAAGGTGGGCATACCGTTGGAAAGAGGAGGTTTTCACCATCACATTAGTGAAATTTCAGCCTTCGAGGCGGTCGGGTGGCCGAGATATGCGTCGTCAAAAAACGAAAAGTTTGACCCATCTAGGACGCGTATTTTAGGAGATATTCGCATTTGAAGTTTGGGTTCGATTTTGCTTGATAAATTTTTTTAAAATGGTAAAGGTGGGCATACCGTTGGAAAGAGGAGGTTTTCACCATCACATTAGTGAAATTTCAGCCTTCGAGGTGGTCGGGTGGCCGAGATATGCGTCGTCAAAAAACGAAAAGTTTGACCCATCTAGGACGCGTATTTTAGGAGATATTCGCATGTGAAGTTTGGGTTCGATTTTACTTGATAAATTTTTGTAAAATGGTAAAGGTGGGCATACCGTTGGAAAGAGGAGGTTTCCACCATCACATTAGTGAAATTTCAGACTTAGAGGTGGTCGGGTCGCCGAGATATGCGTCGTCAAAAAACGAAAAGTTTGACCCATCTAGGACGCGTATTTTAGGAGATATTCGCATTTGAAGTTTGGGTTCGATTTTGCTTGATAAATTTCTGTAAAATGGTAAAGGTGGGCATACCGTTGGAAAGAGGAGGTTTCCACCATCACATTACTGAAATTTCAGTCTTCGAGGTGGTCGGGTGGCCGAGATAAGCGTCGTCAAAAAACGAAAAGTTTGACCCATCTAGGACGCGTATTTTAGGAGATATTCGCATTTGAAGTTTGGGTTCGATTTTGCTTGATAAGTTTTTGTAAAATGGTAAAGGTGGGCATACCGTTGGAAAGAGGAGGTTTCCACCATCACATTGGTGAAATTTCAGCCTTCGATGTGTTCGGGTGGCCGAGATATGCGTCGTCAAAAAACGAAAAGTTTGACCCATCTAGGACGCGTATTTTAGGAGATATTCGCATTTGAAGTTTGGGTTCGATTTTGCTTGATAAGTTTTTTTAACATGGTAAAGGTGGGCATACCGTTGGAAAGAGGAGGTTTCCACCATCACATTAGTGAAATTTCAGCCTTCGAGGTGGTCGGGTGGCCGAGATATGTGTCGTCAAAAAACCAAAAGTTTGACCCATCTAGGACGCGTATCTTAGGAGATATTCGCATTTGAAGTTTGGGTTCGATTTTGCTTGATAAATTTTTGTAAAATGGTAAAGGTGGGCATACCGTTGAAAAGAGGAGGTTTCCACCATCACATTAGTGAAATTTCAGCCTTCGAGGTGGTCGGGTGGCCGAGATATGCGTCGTCAAAAAACGAAAAGTTTGACCCATCTAGGACGCGTATTTTAGGAGATATTTACATTTGAAGTTTGGGTTCGATTTTGCTTGATAAATTTTTGTAAAATGGTAAAGGTGGGCATACCGTTGGAAAGAGGAGGTTTCCACCATCACATTAGTGAAATTTCAGCCTTCGAGGTGGTCGGGTGGCCGAGATATGCGTCGTCAAAAAACGAAAAGTTTGACCCATCTAGGACGAGTATTTTAGGAGATATTCGCATTTGAAGTTTGGGTTCGATTTTGCTTGATAAATTTTTGTAAAATGGTAAAGGTGGGCATACCGTTGGAAAGAGGAGGTTTCCACCATCACATTGGTGAAATTTCAGCCTTCGATGTGTTCGGGTGGCCGAGATATGCGTCGTCAAAAAACGAAAAGTTTGACCCATCTAGGACGCGTATTTTAGGAGATATTCGCATTTGAAGTTTGGGTTCGATTTTGCTTGATAAGTTTTTTTAACATGGTAAAGGTGGGCATACCGTTGGAAAGAGGAGGTTTCCACCATCACATTAGTGAAATTTCAGCCTTCGAGGTGGTCGGGTGGCCGAGATATGCGTCGTCAAAAAACCAAAAGTTTGACCCATCTAGGACGCGTATTTTAGGAGATATTCGCATTTGAAGTTTGGGTTCGATTTTGCTTGATAAATTTTTGTAAAATGGTAAAGTTGGGCATACCGTTGGAAAGAGGAGGTTTCCACCATCACATTAGTGAAATTTCAGACTTCGAGGTGGTCGGGTGGCCGAGATATGCGTCGTCAAAAAACGAAAAGTTTGACCCATCTAGGACGCGTATTTTAGGAGATATTTACATTTGAAGTTTGGGTTCGATTTTGCTTGATAAATTTTTGTAAAATGGTAAAGGTGGGCATACCGTTGGAAAGAGGAGGTTTCCACCATCACATTAGTGAAATTTCAGCCTTCGAGGTGGTCGGGTGGCCGAGATATGCGTCGTCAAAAAACGAAAAGTTTGACCCATCTAGGACGAGTATTTTAGGAGATATTCGCATTTGAAGTTTGGGTTCGATTTTGCTTGATAAATTTTTGTAAAATGGTAAAGGTGGGCATACCGTTGGAAAGAGGAGGTTTCCACCATCACATTGGTGAAATTTCAGCCTTCGATGTGTTCGGGTGGCCGAGATATGCGTCGTCAAAAAACGAAAAGTTTGACCCATCTAGGACGCGTATTTTAGGAGATATTCGCATTTGAAGTTTGGGTTCGATTTTGCTTGATAAGTTTTTTTAACATGGTAAAGGTGGGCATACCGTTGGAAAGAGGAGGTTTCCACCATCACATTAGTGAAATTTCAGCCTTCGAGGTGGTCGGGTGGCCGAGATATGCGTCGTCAAAAAACCAAAAGTTTGACCCATCTAGGACGCGTATTTTAGGAGATATTCGCATTTGAAGTTTGGGTTCGATTTTGCTTGATAAATTTTTGTAAAATGGTAAAGGTGGGCATACCGTTGGAAAGAGGAGGTTTCCACCATCACATTGGTGAAATTTCAGCCTTCGATGTGTTCGGGTGGCCGAGATATGCGTCGTCAAAAAACGAAAAGTTTGACCCATCTAGGACGCGTATTTTAGGAGATATTCGCATTTGAAGTTTGGGTTCGATTTTGCTTGATAAGTTTTTTTAACATGGTAAAGGTGGGCATACCGTTGGAAAGAGGAGGTTTCCACCATCACATTAGTGAAATTTCAGCCTTCGAGGTGGTCGGGTGGCCGAGATATGCGTCGTCAAAAAACGAAAAGTTTGACCCATCTAGGACGCGTATTTTAGGAGATATTCGCATTTGAAGTTTGGGTTCGATTTTGCTTGATAAGTTTTTTTAACATGGTAAAGGTGGGCATACCGTTGGAAAGAGGAGGTTTCCACCATCACATTAGTGAAATTTCAGCCTTCGAGGTGGTCGGGTGGCCGAGATATGCGTCGTCAAAAAACCAAAAGTTTGACCCATCTAGGACGCGTATTTTAGGAGATATTCGCATTTGAAGTTTGGGTTCGATTTTGCTTGATAAGTTTTTTTAACATGGTAAAGGTGGGCATACCGTTGGAAAGAGGAGGTTTCCACCATCACATTAGTGAAATTTCAGCCTTCGATGTGTTCGGGTGGCCGAGATATGCGTCGTCAAAAAACGAAAAGTTTGACCCATCTAGGACGCGTATTTTAGGAGATATTCGCATTTGAAGTTTGGGTTCGATTTTGCTTGATAAGTTTTTTTTAACATGGTAAAGGTGGGCATACCGTTGGAAAGAGGAGGTTTCCACCATCACATTAGTGAAATTTCAGCCTTCGAGGTGGTCGGGTGGCCGAGATATGCGTCGTCAAAAAACCAAAAGTTTGACCCATCTAGGACGCGTATTTTAGGAGATATTCGCATTTGAAGTTTGGGTTCGATTTTGCTTGATAAATTTCTGTAAAATGGTAAAGGTGGGCATACCGTTGGAAAGAGGAGGTTTCCACCATCACATTACTGAAATTTCAGTCTTCGAGGTGGTCGGGTGGCCGAGATAAGCGTCGTCAAAAAACGAAAAGTTTGACCCATCTAGGACGCGTATTTTAGGAGATATTCGCATTTGAAGTTTGGGTTCGATTTTGCTTGATAAGTTTTTGTAAAATGGTAAAGGTGGGCATACCGTTGGAAAGAGGAGGTTTCCACCATCACATTGGTGAAATTTCAGCCTTCGATGTGTTCGGGTGGCCGAGATATGCGTCGTCAAAAAACGAAAAGTTTGACCCATCTAGGACGCGTATTTTAGGAGATATTCGCATTTGAAGTTTGGGTTCGATTTTGCTTGATAAGTTTTTTTAACATGGTAAAGGTGGGCATACCGTTGGAAAGAGGAGGTTTCCACCATCACATTAGTGAAATTTCAGCCTTCGAGGTGGTCGGGTGGCCGAGATATGTGTCGTCAAAAAACCAAAAGTTTGACCCATCTAGGACGCGTATCTTAGGAGATATTCGCATTTGAAGTTTGGGTTCGATTTTGCTTGATAAATTTTTGTAAAATGGTAAAGGTGGGCATACCGTTGGAAAGAGGAGGTTTCCACCATCACATTAGTGAAATTTCAGCCTTCGAGGTGGTCGGGTGGCCGAGATATGCGTCGTCAAAAAACGAAAAGTTTGACCCATCTAGGACGCGTATTTTAGGAGATATTTACATTTGAAGTTTGGGTTCGATTTTGCTTGATAAATTTTTGTAAAATGGTAAAGGTGGGCATACCGTTGGAAAGAGGAGGTTTCCACCATCACATTAGTGAAATTTCAGCCTTCGAGGTGGTCGGGTGGCCGAGATATGCGTCGTCAAAAAACGAAAAGTTTGACCCATCTAGGACGAGTATTTTAGGAGATATTCGCATTTGAAGTTTGGGTTCGATTTTGCTTGATAAATTTTTGTAAAATGGTAAAGGTGGGCATACCGTTGGAAAGAGGAGGTTTCCACCATCACATTGGTGAAATTTCAGCCTTCGATGTGTTCGGGTGGCCGAGATATGCGTCGTCAAAAAACGAAAAGTTTGACCCATCTAGGACGCGTATTTTAGGAGATATTCGCATTTGAAGTTTGGGTTCGATTTTGCTTGATAAGTTTTTTTAACATGGTAAAGGTGGGCATACCGTTGGAAAGAGGAGGTTTCCACCATCACATTAGTGAAATTTCAGCCTTCGAGGTGGTCGGGTGGCCGAGATATGCGTCGTCAAAAAACCAAAAGTTTGACCCATCTAGGACGCGTATTTTAGGAGATATTCGCATTTGAAGTTTGGGTTCGATTTTGCTTGATAAATTTTTGTAAAATGGTAAAGGTGGGCATACCGTTGGAAAGAGGAGGTTTCCACCATCACATTAGTGAAATTTCAGCCTTCGAGGTGGTCGGGTCGCCGCCGAGATATGAGTCGTCAAAAAACCAAAAGTTTAACCCATCTAGGACGCGTATTTTAGGAGATATTCGCATTTGAAGTTTGGGTTCGATTTTGCTTGATAAATTTTTGTAAAATGGTAAAGGTGGGCATACCGTTGGAAAGAGGAGGTTTCCACCATCACATTAGTGAAATTTCAGACTTCGAGGTGGTCGGGTGGCCGAGATATGCGTCGTCAAAAAACGAAAAGTTTGACCCATCTAGGACGCGTATTTTAGGAGATATTCGCATTTGAAGTTTGGGTTCGATTTTGCTTGATAAATTTCTGTAAAATATTAAAGGTGGGCATACCGTTGGAAAGAGGAGGTTTCCACCATCACATTAGTGAAATTTCAGTCTTCGAGGTGGTCGGGTGGCCGAGATATGCGTCGTCAAAAAACGAAAAGTTTGACCCATCTAGGACGCGTATTTTAGGAGATATTCGCATTTGAAGTTTGGGTTCGATTTTGCTTGATAAATTTTTGTAAAATGGTAAAGGTGGACATACCGTTGGAAAGAGGAGGTTTCCACCATCACATTAGTGAAATTTCAGCCTTCGAGGTGGTCGGGTGGCCGAGATATGCGTCGTCAAAAAACGAAAAGTTTGACCCATCTAGGACGCGTATTTTAGGAGATATTCGCATTTGAAGTTTGGGTTCGATTTTGCTTGATAAATTTTTGTAAAATGGTAAAGTTGGGCACATCTTTGGAAAGATTAGGTTTCCACCATCACATTAGTGAAATTTCAGCCTTCGAGGTGGTCGGGTCGCCGCCGAGATATGAGTCGTCAAAAAACCAAAAGTTTAACCCATCTAGGACGCGTATTTTAGGAGATATTCGCATTTGAAGTTTGGGTTCGATTTTGCTTGATAAATTTTTGTAAAATGGAAAAGGTGGGCATACCGTTGGAAAGAGGAGGTTTCCACCATCACATTAGTGAAATTTCAGCCTTCGAGGTGGTCGGGTGGCCGAGATATGCGTCGTCAAAAAACGAAAAGTTTGACCCATCTAGGACGCGTATTTTAGGAGATATTCGCATTTGAAGTTTGGGTTCGATTTTGCTTGATAAATTTTTGTAAAATGGTAAAGTTGGGCACATCTTTGGAAAGATTAGGTTTCCACCATCACATTAGTGAAATTTCAGCCTTCGAGGTGGTCGGGTCGCCGCCGAGATATGAGTCGTCAAAAAACCAAAAGTTTAACCCATCTAGGACGCGTATTTTAGGAGATATTCGCATTTGAAGTTTGGGTTCGATTTTGCTTGATAAATTTTTGTAAAATGGTAAAGGTGGGCATACCGTTGGAAAGAGGAGGTTTCCACCATCACATTAGTGAAATTTCAGCCTTCGAGGTGGTCGGGTGGCCGAGATATGCGTCGTCAAAAAACGAAAAGTTTGACCCATCTAGGACGCGTATTTTAGGAGATATTCGCATTTGAAGTTTGGGTTCGATTTTGCTTGATAAATTTTTGTAAAATGGTAAAGGTGGGCATACCGTTGGAAAGAGGAGGTTTCCACCATCACATTAGTGAAATTTCAGCCTTCGAGGTGGTCGGGTGGCCGAGATATGCGTCGTCAAAAAACGAAAAGTTTGACCCATCTAGGACGCGTATTTTAGGAGATATTCGCATTTGAAGTTTGGGTTCGATTTTGCTTGATAAATTTTTGTAAAATGGTAAAGGTGGGCATACCGTTGGAAAGAGGAGGTTTCCACCATCACATTAGTGAAATTTCAGCCTTCGAGGTGGTCGGGTCGCCGCCGAGATATGAGTCGTCAAAAAACCAAAAGTTTAACCCATCTAGGACGCGTATTTTAGGAGATATTCGCATTTGAAGTTTGGGTTCGATTTTGCTTGATAAATTTTTGTAAAATGGTAAAGGTGGGCATACCGTTGGAAAGAGGAGGTTTCCACCATCACATTAGTGAAATTTCAGCCTTCGAGGTGGTCGGGTGGCCGAGATATGCGTCGTCAAAAAACGAAAAGTTTGACCCATCTAGGACGCGTATTTTAGGAGATATTCGCATTTGAAGTTTGGGTTCGATTTTGCTTGATAAATTTCTGTAAAATATTAAAGGTGGGCATACCGTTGGAAAGAGGAGGTTTCCACCATCACATTAGTGAAATTTCAGTCTTCGAGGTGGTCGGGTGGCCGAGATAAGCGTCGTCAAAAAACGAAAAGTTTGACCCATCTAGGACGCGTATTTTAGGAGATATTCGCATTTGAAGTTTGGGTTCGATTTTGCTTGATAAATTTTTGTAAAATGGTAAAGGTGGACATACCGTTGGAAAGAGGAGGTTTCCACCATCACATTAGTGAAATTTCAGCCTTCGAGGTGGTCGGGTGGCCGAGATATGCGTCGTCAAAAAACGAAAAGTTTGACCCATCTAGGACGCGTATTTTAGGAGATATTCGCATTTGAAGTTTGGGTTCGATTTTGCTTGATAAATTTTTGTAAAATGGTAAAGGTGGGCATACCGTTGGAAAGAGGAGGTTTCCACCATCACATTGGTGAAATTTCAGCCTTCGATGTGTTCGGGTGGCCGAGATATGTGTCGTCAAAAAACGAAAAGTTTGACCCATCTAGGACGCGTATTTTAGGAGATATTCGCATTTGAAGTTTGGGTTCGATTTTGCTTGATAAATTTTTGTAAAATGGAAAAGGTGGGCATACCGTTGGAAAGAGGAGGTTTCCACCATCACATTAGTGAAATTTCAGCCTTCGAGGTGGTCGGGTGGCCGAGATATGCGTCGTCAAAAAACGAAAAGTTTGACCCATCTAGGACGCGTATTTTAGGAGATATTCGCATTTGAAGTTTGGGTTCGATTTTGCTTGATAAATTTTTGTAAAATGGTAAAGTTGGGCACATCTTTGGAAAGATTAGGTTTCCACCATCACATTAGTGAAATTTCAGCCTTCGAGGTGGTCGGGTCGCCGCCGAGATATGAGTCGTCAAAAAACCAAAAGTTTAACCCATCTAGGACGCGTATTTTAGGAGATATTCGCATTTGAAGTTTGGGTTCGATTTTGCTTGATAAATTTTTGTAAAATGGTAAAGATGGGCATACCGTTGGAAAGAGGAGGTTTCCACCATCACATTAGTGAAATTTCAGCCTTCGAGGTGGTCGGGTGGCCGAGATATGTGTCGTCAAAAAACGAAAAGTTTGACCCATCTAGGACGCGTATTTTAGGAGATATTCGCATTTGAAGTTTGGGTTCGATTTTGCTTGATAAATTTTTGTAAAATGGAAAAGGTGGGCATACCGTTGGAAAGAGGAGGTTTCCACCATCACATTAGTGAAATTTCAGCCTTCGAGGTGGTCGGGTGGCCGAGATATGCGTCGTCAAAAAACGAAAAGTTTGACCCATCTAGGACGCGTATTTTAGGAGATATTCGCATTTGAAGTTTGGGTTCGATTTTGCTTGATAAATTTTTGTAAAATGGTAAAGGTGGGCATACCGTTGGAAAGAGGAGGTTTCCACCATCACATTAGTGAAATTTCAGACTTCGAGGTGGTCGGGTCGCCGAGATATGCGTCGTCAAAAAACGAAAAGTTTGACCCATCTAGGACGCGTATTTTAGGAGATATTCGCATTTGAAGTTTGGGTTCGATTTTGCTTGATAAATTTTTGTAAAATGTTAAAGGTGGACATACCGTTGGAAAGACGAGGTTTCCACCATCACATTAGTGAAATTTCAGCCTTCGAGGTGGTCGGGTGGCCGAGATATGCGTCGTCAAAAAACGAAAAGTTTGACCCATCTAGGACGCGTATTTTAGGAGATATTCGCATTTGAAGTTTGGGTTCGATTTTGCTTGATAAATTTTTGTAAAATGGTAAAGGTGGGCATACCGTTGGAAAGAGGAGGTTTCCACCATCACATTGGTGAAATTTCAGCCTTCGATGTGTTCGGGTGGCCGAGATATGTGTCGTCAAAAAACGAAAAGTTTGACCCATCTAGGACGCGTATTTTAGGAGATATTCGCATTTGAAGTTTGGGTTCGATTTTGCTTGATAAATTTTTGTAAAATGGAAAAGGTGGGCATACCGTTGGAAAGAGGAGGTTTCCACCATCACATTAGTGAAATTTCAGCCTTCGAGGTGGTCGGGTGGCCGAGATATGCGTCGTCAAAAAACGAAAAGTTTGACCCATCTAGGACGCGTATTTTAGGAGATATTCGCATTTGAAGTTTGGGTTCGATTTTGCTTGATAAATTTTTGTAAAATGGTAAAGGTGGGCATACCGTTGGAAAGAGGAGGTTTCCACCATCACATTAGTGAAATTTCAGCCTTCGAGGTGGTCGGGTGGCCGAGATATGCGTCGTCAAAAAACGAAAAGTTTGACCCATCTAGGACGCGTATTTTAGGAGATATTCGCATTTGAAGTTTGGGTTCGATTTTGCTTGATAAATTTTTGTAAAATGGTAAAGGTGGGCATACCGTTGGAAAGAGGAGGTTTCCACCATCACATTAGTGAAATTTCAGACTTCGAGGTGGTCGGGTGGCCGAGATATGCGTCGTCAAAAAACGAAAAGTTTGACCCATCTAGGACGCGTATTTTAGGAGATATTCGATTCGCATGTGAAGTTTGGGTTCGATTTTGCTTGATAAATTTTTGTAAAATGGTAAAGTTGGGCATACCGTTGGAAAGAGGAGGTTTCCACCATCACATTAGTGAAATTTCAGCCTTCGAGGTGGTCGGGTGTCCGAGATATGCGTCGTCAAAAAACCAAAAGTTTGACCCATCTAGGACGCGTATTTTAGGAGATATTCGCATTTGAAGTTTGGGTTCGATTTTGCTTGATAAATTTTTGTAAAATGGTAAAGTTGGGCATACCGTTGGAAAGAGGAGGTTTCCACCATCACATTAGTGAAATTTCAGCCTTCGAGGTGGTCGGGTGGCCGAGATATGCGTCGTCAAAAAACGAAAAGTTTGACCCATCTAGGACGCGTATTTTAGGAGATATTCGCATTTGAAGTTTGGGTTCGATTTTGCTTGATAAATTTTTGTAAAATGGTAAAGGTGGGCATACCGTTGAAAAGAGGAGGTTTCCACCATCACATTAGTGAAATTTCAGCCTTCGAGGTGGTCGGGTGGCCGAGATATGCGTCGTCAAAAAACGAAAAGTTTGACCCATCTAGGACGCGTATTTTAGGAGATATTCGCATTTGAAGTTTGGGTTCGATTTTGCTTGATAAATTTTGGTAAAATGGTAAAGGTGGGCATACCGTTGGAAAGAGGAGGTTTCCACCATCACATTAGTGAAATTTCAGCCTTCGAGGTGGTCGGGTGGCCGAGATATGCGTCGTCAAAAAACGAAAAGTTTGACCCATCTAGGACGCGTATTTTAGGAGATATTCGCATTTGAAGTTTGGGTTCGATTTTGCTTGATAAATTTTTGTAAAATGGTAAAGGTGGGCATACCGTTGAAAAGAGGAGGTTTCCACCATCACATTAGTGAAATTTCAGCCTTCGATGTGTTCGGGTGGCCGAGATATGCGTCGTCAAAAAACCAAAAGTTTGACCCATCTAGGACGCGTATTTTAGGAGATATTCGATTCGCATGTGAAGTTTGGGTTCGATTTTGCTTGATAAATTTTTGTACAGTGGTAAAGGTGGGCATACCGTTGGAAAGAGGAGGTTTCCACCATCACATAAGTGAAATTTCAGCCTTCGAGGTGGTCGGGTGGCCGAGATATGCGTCGTCAAAAAACCAAAAGTTTGACCCATCTAGGACGCGTATTTTAGGAGATATTCGCATTTGAAGTTTGGGTTCGATTTTGCTTGATAAATTTTTGTACAGTGGTAAAGTTGGGCATACCGTTGGAAAGAGGAGGTTTCCACCATCACATTAGTGAAATTTCAGCCTTCGAGGTGGTCGGGTGGCCGAGATATGCGTCGTCAAAAAACGAAAAGTTTGACCCATCTAGGACGCGTATTTTAGGAGATATTCGCATTTGAAGTTTGGGTTCGATTTTGCTTGATAAATTTTTGTAAAATGGTAAAGGTGGGCATACCGTTGGAAAGAGGAGGTTTCCACCATCACATTAGTGAAATTTCAGCCTTCGAGGTGGTCGGGTGGCCGAGATATGCGTCGTCAAAAAACGAAAAGTTTGACCCATCTAGGACGCGTATTTTAGGAGATATTCGCATTTGAAGTTTGGGTTCGATTTTGCTTGATAAATTTTTGTAAAATGGTAAAGGTGGGCATACCGTTGAAAAGAGGAGGTTTCCACCATCACATTAGTGAAATTTCAGCCTTCGAGGTGAGTAGTATAAATTAGAGGGTACTGGAGCAGCGGCTCGGTGGCTCAGGGGGCGGAGCTTTTGGGGGCGTGGCAGGGGGCGGAGCTTTTGGGGGCGTGGTAGGGGGCGGAGCTTTTGGGGGCGTGGCAGGGGCGGAGCTTTTGGGGGGGGGGGGGGGGGGCGGGGGCGGAGCTTTTGGGGGGCGTGGCAGGGGGCGGAGCTTTTTTAAAAATTTAAGCTTTTTCGAGCTTTTTTTTTTTTTTTTTTTTTTTTTTTTTTTTTTTTTTTTTTTAGCATTTCATTTTTTTGACTTCGGATTTTTTTGTAAATTTAGGTAGTAGTATAAATTAGAGGGTACTGGAGCAGCCTCTCGGCACATAAACTAGGCTTAAGAAGCGGCTCAGCGGCTCAGCGATTAGTTAAGAACCTAAAAGCTTTTTAAGAATTTGATAATGTTGCTAGGGGGCTACCTTCAAAACACACAGGTTGTTAAACCACGTCAAGAGAGAAAAAGATACACAAATAAAAACATAGAAATAGCTTTAAAATTTATAAACTTTATTTATTCAAACATGTTTACATTGTACTTTTTTTTTTTTATTTTTTTTTTGATCACTTTTATATATAGATATATATTATACTCAAATTTATTTTTAAATGATTCTGTTGACTACTTGATCAAGAGGATTATATTCAATAATGCGATCATGAAGCATAAGGCAGTAAGCTGAAGTGTTTGCAGGAATGTTTTTGGATGTCCTCATCTCCAAGCGTATATCAATAGGTCCTGTTTTCAATGTTTCATTTTGATGCCTGCAATCTATAACAAAAATTGGAGCACGTGATTTAAATATATCCCAGGAGATAAGAGGCTCGGCAGTGTTTTTATTGTAGTAAGTTTTTTGAAAATCGGTATACATTTTATAAAACAAGCTATATCTGTTATTTTCAAATGAAACATTAAGGTCTTCATGAGGATATACATCAGAGTTTAGATATACTTTTAAGTCTGTTAGATTACAATGATCAAACGTTGTAGGATCAGCAGATAGTTTTTTATTTTTTTCAGTTTGTAGTGCAAAAACAATGTATCGAGGTTTTTCTATTTGTGTTGTTGTCTTAACGTTCCATATATGATGGTCAGAGCTCGATAACATCGGGTATTCATAGAGATCCCAGTTTCGAAAGGCAATTTTCATAAAACTGTTTTTATTTATAGATTTGTATAGGTTTAATTTCATGGTGTCTGATAAAGTCACATGTGGTACTTTCCACTGTACTTTATGAAGTTTTACTTCAACATTTTCATTACTTGTAGAGATTAGGGCGTTTTCATCCATCCTAGCACGTGTAAGAATTAGATCGTGTCGAGCATTGGGAATAATTTTTTTATAATCTTCAGCGAAACCCAAGAGTCTATTTAATGGAATACAGTAATTGAAGTGAACTGGTGTTAATTTTATAGATGACTCAGGAGACCAGGATGCATTTAAAAGCATATCACTCTCATTTTTAGTCAATGATAAATAGTTTTTGATCGTTGTTGTAATTCCCACATTTCGGTTATAGTCAATCTCCTTTCCATTAAGCTCATAGCGTATTTCGTCAAAGAGAAAAGCCATTGCATTATTCACAAGTTTTGTGTTGACGATTTCTTTTCCATTTGTTGCCGATAGTGATCCTTCAACATATAAAAAACTTTCCGAAGGAAAAACATTAAGATTTTGGTGTTGGATACAAATCTGAATGATATCATTACGTTCAAAATTGTTTTGATATGGTGAATAAGTATGATATTCATATTTAGAAATACTATCACTAATCTCAGGGTCTTGAAAAATGTTCAACATTTTTTTTTTTTTTTTTTTTTCAATGTTTTAAGATATGTCCTAACATAAGTAAAAAGTCTTGATTATGCTTTGTAAGTCGATGTGTTACCACAGCCGAGTTCGAAGCTTGATTGAGTGATGTATTATTTTTTACAGTATTTTTATATGGAATTGACTCAATTATATGATCATATACAATCATGGCTCAGGCTGTAAATGTAATCGAACTGTTATTTTTTCACCTCTGAAGTTAATATGTTGTCCGTCTTGGTCGATAAACTTTAAACACAGAGATGTTATTCGTTTGACGTTCACAGGCAAATAAATAACATTCCTCGGAACTTCTATTATTTTATAGCCCGGACTTACTTTAACAGCAAATTCATGTAAAATATGGGCCGATTTATTATTTATATACGTTCCATCTATAATATTGCATTCAACACGTATTGCATTAACTCTATTTATGTCAACGTAGAGATCTGATTCATGTAAAACTTTTGACTTCAATAGTTTCTTACTAAACCCTAGTAGAGATCCAATAGAATTCGATTTAGAGAAGTCAATATCTTCCGAACTGAATATTTCACATTTCAGAGTGTTGTTATTTGCCTTTATTTTAATTTCACTTTTTTTTAAGCTGTTCTTTTTTTTATTAATATCAATAAGTTTTTTTTGTATTAAATTATTGATATCTTCTATCTCATATGAACCAATGGGAAACAATATAATGTTATCACCAATATGCAGCAAATTATTAAACTCATCTATATTTGGTATAGAGTTATAAGTTTGGAAATCTATAAGTCCGCAAACATAATTAGATTTCAGCACAATTGGTGGAAAATACTCAGCACTGAGATTTGAGTCGTTCCCACTTAATGTTAATGTTAGCGACATCCCGATTAAAAGATAAATGACACAGTTTTGATTTTTCACTTCATTTTATTCCTTTTCAATTCAGGTTTTGAAAACATTATAACATTGTTCTAATAAAAATTTTAAGCATAAATGACCACATATAAATGTATCAAAATCTTGTTCTTGAATATAATTATAATTTATTTGTTTACCAAGGTATCTTATTACTTCAGTTGGTGGTCTTAAATTTCCAAAACTATCAAAATACTTTACAATATTATTTTTTCTATTTTTAACATATGCTACCCAATGCGTGCCATTACCAGATTGACTATCCAAATTTATTACACCACACTCTTTATCCATTGATGTTTCGGGTAATGAGTCTCGCATAAAAACTCCTCTAAAATGATCCAAGTTTTTCTTCCCAAATATTTCAATATCAAAATTGTTTAAGGGGCGGTTGGGTAGCAGATCAATCAGTTTTTTGTGTTGGGTGTGTTTAGGAATAGACCAAGTCCACTTTTATATGGTTGTAAGTATAACCCCTTTCCTTGAATAGGAATAGCCTCCATAGCCTTATTATGTCGTTTGTTTTCTTCAAAAGTTCTTTTAGCAGCACGCGCATCATTAAGAGCTTTTGCAACACCAGCTGCGCCACCAGTTAAAGACCCAACAGCTGATAAACCAGCGAGAATTGGAGCTAAAAATGGCAAAAAACCTCCACGTTTTGGAAGTGGTATTATTCTTGGCGTTTGAATGTATCGTTTCTTCTTATTTTTAACAACATTTCTTGCAGCCTTTACAGCAATATTAGCCATTGATGTTGTACCACAACAATTGATATTGGTTTTAATAGCATTTCTGGCTTCAGTTATTGCCTTTTTAAAAATATTGTTTTTACAAGGTTTCTTTTTCTGTTTTTTAGTTTTGTTTTTGGTCTCTTTATTACCCATACCAAATTTTGTCTTAGCTTTCATCATGTTCGTGACTAAAAGTCCGCTTAACTTTTCAGAAGTTGAAGAGTCGTTTGCTTTGAATCTTTTCCAAGCTTGTTCGGTTAAAATTTTATCGGCAACGGTTCGATCTGAGTCAGAGCTACTCTTAGAATATGCAATATCATGTAAGCGACAAGCTTCATCAAGTTGATTTATTCCTTTATCTCCTCTGCTCAAGCGTTCTTTCAATTTAGTTCCAGGACCACAATAATTATAAGAAGGAAGATGTAGTTCAAATGGTAATTTGTCTATAATTGTGTTCAAAAGTCCTTCTCCTTTAATTAATTTTCTTTTATTATACTCAATCATAATATGATTTACATACACCTTCCTAGTTGAAGGTTGAAACGATTATGAATGTAAGCCTATAAAAATGATGTGTTTTATTGTTGAAACTGTTAGTCGGCATTATGCGCTTCGTAAAGCAGTCAGAAATTATTAAAGTAAAAAATTTTGATTCTAATGTCAAAATTAAAAAAAAACATGGTTTATTATTTCCAAACAGCATTCGAGGAATAATCGTTGGACCATCAAATTGCGGTAAAACAAATGTCATGCTAAGCATTCTTCTTGACCCTAACGGATTAAAGTTTGAAAATATTTATATTTATTCAAAATCATTACATCAACCAAAATACCTTTATCTAAAAAAGCTTATTACATCCGTGAAAGGCATGGAGTACAATGAATTCTCAAACAATTCCGATGTAATGCCTCCATCAGACGCCAAAAATAATTCAATATTTATATTCGACGATGTCGCATGTCAAAAACAAAACAATATAAGAGACTATTTTTGCATGGGTCGTCATAATGGTGTTGATAGTTTTTATTTATGTCAATCCTATACCCATATACCAAAACACTTGATTAGAGACAATGCTAATTTTATTATTCTTTTCAAACAAGACGAATTGAATTTAAAACATGCTTACAAAGATCATATAAACTCTGATATGACATTCAATCAATTTAAAGAGTTGTGTTCGCATTGTTGGGCTGATAATTTTGGATTTCTGGTTATAGACAAGGAAAGCAGTATTGAAAAAGGTCGCTACAAAAACAGCTTCCACAAAATTGCAATACTATAAATATACATATATCATGTAAAATCAGCACATTACGATAGCAACACTGTTTGGGAAAACTAGTCTTTCATAAAAAAGTATTATAACAATTTAAACCGTAGAAATGGATGAAAGTGTGTTGAATGATCTTATAAAAACAAAAAATGTGCTTAAAAATAAATATTTTCAACTAAAGAGTGGTAAGATTATGAGAGAAACCGATTTGGAAAACACATTCAAACCCATTGTTGAGCCATTGAAAAAATTGGTCGGGAATATTAAAAAAGAAGAAGAAAAACAAGAGGATGATATTAAGATATCTAAACGTCGCGGTCGCAAGCTGCATTTTGAATCGTTTTATAAAAAGGATGAGGATGAAGAACATGAACGATCAGGATCACAATCACTAGAATTGGATAGTCCAGATAACACTTTTTTATTCAGTACACCAAAAAATGTCTCTAGCCTTGATAAATCGTCTTTCAGTCAGGGAAAACTATTGTCAGACTCAAATCGTGATAAAACCTATGGACCATATTACGATGTAAACACTCAATCTGTAAAAATAGGAAAATGCAACTTTAAAATGAATGATCAGCATATTATAATTGACGATGAAAATTTTACTCGAACTCCTGGTCTTATTGAATTGCTGGTAAAGAAAAATCCTCAAAAGCAAAAATATACTAAGGATGACTTAGAACAATATTCGAAAATCCTCCAAAAAACTAACGCATATAGAATTAATCATGACAGTTCTTCCCGAGTCAAGAGTAACAGAGGTTTGAAATATACCAACATAATAAAGGCTATTGTCGCTGGGCTTAAAAACGAAAATATAAAAACAGGAAAATCATATTCTAGTATTTCTGAAATGAAATACACAAACAAAAATATTGAATATGTCTACTGGAATGATCCGAATGAACTCATTAATAGACTTCGACTTTTAGTAGCATCTAGAAATGCTGGTAACAACAACCATCAGAATGAAATCACTTCTATAATTGAAGAACTGAGGGAATCAAATATTATATATTAGCACTCAAACAAAAATGTATACACATAAACAATGAACGTTGACAAGTTCGGTAGGAACTTCAAACCTGTTCCAAAAAACAAAGGTCTTCCAGGAATAGGATTTAAACTTCTACCGTCTGGTGACTTTGATATAGAAAATAAGCATTTAAACAATATTGGTATTAATCCTAGCCATCCCCACCAAGCCGTCTCCAAAGGATATGTTGATGAACAGTTAAACCTTAAAGAAAATAGTATGAGAAAGCATATAGACTCTTCTTTGAAAGAGTTAGTTTCAACTTTGAATAGGGAAAGCAACATACTAAGAAACCTTATGGACTCTTCTTTAAAGGAAACAATAACAACTATGAAGCGAGAAAACATGAACTTATTATCAGTTTCAAGGAAACCTGAATATGTCATGAATACTGAAGAAAAACAAGTTGACGAAAAGATTAAAAAAAAAGTCGAGACGATCATGAAGGCGTTATTTCCTAAAGTACCATTTTCATCTACATATGAAAAATAAAGAAGTGGGGGTCTGATGATGTACATATATGATGTTTTATTTTAAATTAAAAAAAGTAAAAATTCTTAGTATTCCTCCAACACTCTAAACAATAACATCTAAAGAAATGGACTCAGAAACAATACTTAAAAACATTTGTGATTTTTTAAAATCATATAGCGACAATTTATTAGATGAGCATTATGAAGAGTTTTCACATTGTATTTCTATACTTAAAAGATTCCAAAACGTACATTATACTGAATCTATTCATGGTCATCACTATTCTAATTGTTGCTGGGCTTCCAACCATTGTAAACTAGGACCGGATACGTGTGCCTGCTATATGGTGGAAAACCGTTTGGTTAGAATTAAGAAATTGATGTTATTATATAAAAGATTAAAATAAAAATTAAAATTAAAAAAAAAAAAAATATAAAAGATTTGTTTTTTATGCTGTTGAAATCACTCTTTTTAATTATGAGTAAGCGAGAGGTCGTTGAAGAATTGCATAGGACTGCACGACGAAATTTTAAACGTCGTAATGTTATCATTAAAGGTTATGATGATTTGTGGCAAGCCGATCTGGTTGAAATGATACCTTACAGTGACCAAAATAATGGATTTAATTATTTAATGACTGTTATCGACACTTTTTCAAAGTTCGCTTGGGTTATCCCAATGAAAAACAAAAAGGGGATTACTATTTCAAAAGGGATGCATGAAATATTTAAAAAATCTTCTAGGGTTCCAAAAAACTTGCAAACTGATGATGGAAAAGAATTTTTCAATACAAACTTCAAAAGTATGATGGAAAAATATAAAATTAACCATTACTCTACATTCAGCTCATTGAAGGCTTCAATTATTGAGAGATTTAATAGAACCTTTAAGGAAAAAATGTGGAAAGAATTTAGTTTTAATGGAAGCTATAAGTGGATAAATATTTTAAAAAAATTACTTTATGACTACAATCACTCCATTCATCGAACCATTAAATGTAGACCTGCGGATGTAAACAAGAAAAATTCAAAATCCTTATTATCAATTTTCAAAAATAAGAAAGAAGTCAGTAAACAAAAATTTAGAGTTGGTGACAAAGTACGAATTAGTAAGTACAAACATACATTCGAAAAAGGGTATACACCAAACTGGACTACTGAGGTTTTTCAAATAAGAAAAGTTCAAACAACAAAACCAACAACATATCTTCTTGAAGACTATCAAGGAAAAGCAGTTCAGGGAGGCTTTTATGAAGCAGAACTAATGAAAACTAAGTGTGCAGATATATTTCTAGTTGAAAAAGTACTACAAACAAAAGGGAAACAAATGTATGTAAAATGGTTGGGATTCCCATCAGAACATAACTCCTGGATTGATAAAAACAAAATTCTGTAAAAATAAGAATACAATAAAAGAAATACATTTGATTTTAAAACGTTTATTTTTTTGTATATACATATATATAATTATTGCATTTTATGTAAAATTTATTTAAGTCTTGAAAATTTAAGTTCGTATGATGTTCCAAGTTGACGTGTTTTTTCGAAGGCATATGAACCTCCTCCTATTTGTATTATGCTGTCTGATGATAGCTTCGAATATTTCATAGGTAAAAAGACCTAAAATAAAAAAAAAAAAAAAAAAATTATCATTACATTCACAAAAATGATATGTATATTGTATCAGAATAAGAATAGCTTTCTTGCTTACCGTATATTCTCCAAGATCTGCTTTGATCCGTTCACCCCAACGTGTATTTACTTTTCTCAGAGCGTAAATAATATATTTAATGCCCATTTCGAGGTCGGACAGCTTCTTCGTAGGTTTAAAATTGCTAATTTCGTTTAAGGAGTTAGCCTCTTTTGCAGCGAAATCATCTACGGTAAATATTGAGAAATCAGCCTCTTCGAAAAGCATTTTTAAAAATTTAAAATACGTTTATTCTTTGTAGCTTCTTGTAAACAACTGTGCTCATCAGTAGAAAATAATTTTCCTTTTATAGAAGTATCACTGCTCAATTTTCATACACCTAGGGCTTTTCCAATACATTCGCATGTGGATATTTTGAAAATTTTCATGTTCATTCACGCTGATGTTAGTTTAAAAAACATCACACGACAGTCTTTTTGTGGATATACCAAACATTTTCATGTTTATTCATGGTAGTATTCGATGGGAAAACCGTATACGACGCACGGTCTTTATATACGCCCATTAGTTCGAATAATATAATATACAATGGCAGTGGACATCGGAGTTGTTAAAAAGATAATATATTTTGTATAGACTTTTATTATCCTCATAAGAAACCTTTTTATGGTAATGTGTGTTAGATGAAAGGATAACAGGTATACAAAATGATCATTTTTTGTTTTGTTTTGTTATTTATTGCGGGTGTGCACAACGAAAAAGGATATTGTTTTTTATTTTTTTTTTTTTTTTTTTAAGAAAGTACTTAAAAGAAAATTCTTTTATCATCCTAAAAGGAAACCATAGTTTATTGCCCATTAGATTGAATGATATATAGATGCTCGAGACGAAAAAGATCCTAGCTGCGTTATCGTTATTTTGGTTAAATATTCATAGCAAGTGTTTCCTATGAAAGGACCAACGTCTAGAATTTTATCACCATGGATCTAACATGAAAAGGAAAAAAGAGGTATAAAAAATGATCCCACGATCATTTCTCAGATTTTATTCATCATAGCTGTTCACAACATTTTCTATTGATATATTTTAGGAGGGGATACTTTAACATTTGTGAAGATATTCGAGTGATATAAAGCAATGCATTCGAGCTAAACAGTTTAATAGTCTGATTCTGTTGAAAGTGTTCAGTGAAAATTTACTTACAAAAAGTGTAAAAAGTATAAAATTTAAAAACTTAAATACTAAAAGAAAAAAAAAAATACTAGTGCAGTGTATAATTTGTGATAAATAAATCAAAAATTTTGATATTAATAGCCTTAATCCTTCGCAAGTTCCACCCTCTCCTTAAAGTGCTATTTAAAAAGTGTGCGAAAAAAAAAGTATAAAATTTAAAAACTTAAAAATTAAAAAAAGAAAAAAAAAAATACTAGTTCAGTGTATATATAATATAATAATTTGTGTTTAATAAATCAAAAATTTTGATATTAATAGCCTTAATCCTTCGCCAGTTCCACCCTCTCCTTAAAGTGCTATTTAAAAAGTGTGCATATATAAACCGTCTTATTCCTTCGCGAGTACTACGTTAAAAAAATATACTTTATTTTAATACACTCAGTGATAAAAAAAAACAACAACAACAAAAAATGGAGAACTTCAGTTGTACCAGCTGTGGCAGTAAATTTGCTCATGCATGCTCACTTAAGAGACATGTGAAAGTATGCCATGGAGAATCTGTCGTATGTCCTCAGTGTAACAAGCAATACACCAGGAAGGATTCAATGCTTAGACACTTCCGTACGGAGCATAAAACCGATGCAAACACGAATGTTGCAGAGTCTAGTACTCATCGTTCAAAAAGAAAACAAACAGAACAAAACAATGATTCCATGGTTCCACCACATACTTCATCGAAAAAACGCAGATGCGAGAGCTGCGAAATAGATGTGAATAGTTTTGAATGGCCTCATCACATAAGAACTAATGAGCATAAGAAAAAAAGTATAGTCTCAGTTCTCGACACCCCATTTTCCAAAATAAGGCAATGTTTTCAAGGTAAGGTTGAAACCTACTCATTGACAAACACGGATGAGGGGCTAATCGACATTGCAACATTTTTGGAAAAATGTAATGGCGATCTGCACAACCTCCTTAAAAAATCATTGGAAACAAAAGGGAGCGTCAAATTCAGCATTGAGCTATTTGCTGAGTTTATTAAATTTATGGCAGCACCCAACGGTGAAGCAGAGGAATGTGAGAGTAGCCTAAAATCGTTTAAGTGCCCGATGGAAATAGCTCTGGATACTGATGATTTACAAGGAATCCTGAAAAACATGGAGAGGGTAATCACCAGCAAAAGTGAAGAGTTTCAGGATAGAGATTCGGGGTGGTCATTGTTCTGTATAAGCCATATAGAAATAAACATTAATGAGTACAGGCCTTTAAGAGGATCAAGCTATCTTAGCCTGCCAAAATATATTGAATCTAAAAAGACCTGTATTAATGTTCAGAACAATGATATATACTGCTTTAAATGGGCTGTTATATCAGCTCTTGACCCTTTGTCACAAGATGCTCATCGACCTTACAAATATGAAGTAAGGAATGTGGAAGACGATGTGATTACCCTAAAAAATGGTACTCTCCTAAATTTTTCAACGCTAATTTTCCCACTTCAAGTCAAAGACATTTATACTTTTGAAGATCTCAACCCTTCAATAAGTATAAATGTATTTGGAATTGAAAAAGATGAGCTTGGTTCGAAGTATGTGGTTGTAGGACCTTACTATAATGCCAAAAATATTCGTGTACAACATATAAATTTGCTGTTAATTCAAGAAGGAGACTGCAGTCATTACATTTGGATAAAAAATATGTCCAAATTAATAGCCAGCCAAATGAATTATGGTAAACGATCAGTAAGGTTATGTAATGCGTGCTTACAATCGTTCAACACCGATGAGGCTCTAAATAAACATGGTTCAGAATGTAACAAAATGGTTACGACTCTCCCAAATGCTACCAACAACATCCTGGAGTTCAAAAATCAATGGAGGTCGATGGAAGTACCGTTTACGATCTATGCAGACTTCGAATGCATGCTGTTAAATATTGCTAGCTGTCAACCTGATGCTTCAACATCGTCAACAACAACAATTAAGAAGCATGTGCCGATAGCAGTATCATACTTCATCAAATGTTCATTTGATGAAACATTGAATAAGCTATTCAAATATACTGGTGAGTTAATTCTTTTGATTCATTTCATAAAGATATTATTTGAAATTCAATTAATAAATACTTACTATAATTATGTTAATATTTTTTTTTTTATTTATAGGTGAAGATTGTGCTAAGGTTTTCGTTGCAAACTTAGTTGAAGATGCTAAGCATATCCACAGAGAGCATTTAAGCAAGAAAAAGACCCCGCTTAATATGTCAGTTGATGACGAGAGATGTTTTCAACAGGCAACCAGATGCCACATATGTAACTCACCTGTATGGGACAGCATGAAGGTACGAGATCACGACCATTTGACGGGGCATTTCAAAGGAGCAGCACATTCCAAATGCCAAATTAATTATAAGGTAGCTAAATTTATACCCATATTTTTTCATAATTTAACCGGTTATGATTCTCATTTATTCATCAAAGAGCTGGGCAACATCAGTGGGGGTATTAATATTATTCCTCTTAATAAAGAAAAATATATATCAATATCGAAAAAAATCTTAATAAATAGGAATCAGAACGAATTTTTAGAGTTAAGATTCTTAGATTCATTTAGATTTCTTCCATCTAGCATTGATAATATAGCGAAAACCCTTGAAACGGACGATTTTAAGATATTATCAAAATATGTTAAAAACGACGTAGAGTCTATCAAACTTATGACTCGCAAGGGGGTTTTCTGCTATGATTATCTAGATGGTATAGACAAATTGAATGAAGTAGAACTTCCTACAAGGGAATCATTCAGAAATTCACTTATTGATGAAGACTGTAGTTCAGAAGATTATGCCCATGCTAAAAAGGTGTGGACACATTTCAACTGCGGAAGTCTGAGTCAATATTTGGAGCACTATTTGGTGACAGATGTCTTGATTCTGACTGATATTTTCCAAAAATTTAGGACAGATTCTAGGCAGCATTATGGTCTTGACCCCTGCCACTACTATACACTTCCTGGCTTCTCATGGGATGCCATGTTAAAAATGACCAATATTAAGCTGGAACTATTAACAGATATTGACATGTATAATTTCTTTGCTATGGGAATAAGAGGGGGTTTGACGCAATGTACTTTGCGCCACTGCAAAGCAAACAATAAATATATGGCTGAGTTTGATGCAGATAGCCCCTCCAATTATTTAACATATTTGGATGCCAATAACCTTTACGGTTGGGCAATGTCGGAGTATCTTCCTCATTCAAAGTTCGAATGGGCGGATATTCCAACTGATTTGACTTTGATTAAGGAATGGCTTACTTCAAATGTAAATACGGGTTATGTTTTAGAAGTTGATCTAGAGTATCCTCAAGAAATACACGATGCTCATAATGATCTACCATTCTGCCCCTCAAACATATCAGTAACTGCCAAATCACCTAAAAAATTGATTGCGGACTTAAAGAATAAAGTTAATTATATTATACACTATAAAACATTAATTCAAGCTCTCGATAATGGTTTGGTTCTCACTAAAATCCATAGAGTGATGCGATTCCAACAATCTCCATGGTTAAAAACATATATCGATCTAAACAATCGACTTAGAACACTAGCCACAAATAAATTTGAGAAAGATTTGCGGAAACTGTGTAATAACGCAGTTTTTGGTAAAACAATGGAGAATGTGGACAAACGTAAAGATGTTCGCATTGTGGATTCCATTGAAAGTAATGGAAGACACCTTGGGAGTCGTGCTCTAATTGCCAAACCAAATTTCCATAGCATATTAGAATTTGGTGAAACCATGGCGGCGGTGCAGTTAAAAAGAGTATACAGTGTGTATAATAAGCCAGTATATCTAGGTTTTTGTGTTTTGGACATTTCAAAGTACAAAATGTATGATTTCCATTATTCATACATGAAGCCTAAATTTAATGATAACTTACATCTGGCTTATATGGATACTGACTCTTTTGTGTATAAAATATGCACAGAAGATTTTTATGCTGATATCAAAAGTGACATCTCCGATAAATTTGATACTTCCGACTATCCCATTGATAACCCTTTTGGTATTGCCCAGATGAACATGAAAAAATTAGGGTTTATGAAGGACGAAAATAACGGTAGAATTATGAAAGAATTTATTGGTTTGAGAGCTAAAATGTATAGTATAGATGTAGAAGATTCTGCTCTGATAAAAAAAGCCAAGGGTGTAAAGGCCTCAGCAATTAAAAATTTCTCTATGAAAAATTATAGAGACTGCTTGCTGCTTAAACAAAATTTTTATGGTAAAATGATGAATTTTAGATCAAGGCAACATACTATTTATACAGAAAGTATAAATAAATTGAGTTTAAGTTGCTTAGATGATAAAAGATTTATTTGTAGTAATAATGTTGATACTATAGCTTGGGGTCACTATAGTTTAAATATGTCTGAACCATAATTTTTTTTTTTATCAGAGCAGAATTTTCTTTATCTTTATGGTTGCTTCGGAATGATTTGTGTTTGTAAATATATTGTAATAAAATAACTTCAAAAAAAGAAAAAAAAATGTTACTAGATATATAAGATAAATTATTTAAAAAACTAAAATGTATAAACTATCTAAAGAAAGAAAGAGAATAAATAAAAAATGTATATATATAAATAAAAAACTGTTTGTGTGTGTTTTTTTTTCTATTTACGGAATCCTTTATTCTAGCAGGTATAAACATGTCCACTAAATTTCACATACAAAAGAGAGAGTTCTCACACATGCTAGGATGGATGAAAACGCCCTAATCTCTACAAGTAATGAAAATGTTGAAGTAAAACTTCATAAAGTACAGTGGAAAGTACCACATGTGACTTTATCAGACACCATGAAATTAAACCTATACAAATCTATAAATAAAAACAGTTTTATGAAAATTGCCTTTCGAAACTGGGATCTCTATGAATACCCGATGTTATCGAGCTCTGACCATCATATATGGAACGTTAAGACAACAACACAAATAGAAAAACCTCGATACATTGTTTTTGCACTACAAACTGAAAAAAATAAAAAACTATCTGCTGATCCTACAACGTTTGATCATTGTAATCTAACAGACTTAAAAGTATATCTAAACTCTGATGTATATCCTCATGAAGACCTTAATGTTTCATTTGAAAATAACAGATATAGCTTGTTTTATAAAATGTATACCGATTTTCAAAAAACTTACTACAATAAAAACACTGCCGAGCCTCTTATCTCCTGGGATATATTTAAATCACGTGCTCCAATTTTTGTTATAGATTGCAGGCATCAAAATGAAACATTGAAAACAGGACCTATTGATATACGCTTGGAGATGAGGACATCCAAAAACATTCCTGCAAACACTTCAGCTTACTGCCTTATGCTTCATGATCGCATTATTGAATATAATCCTCTTGATCAAGTAGTCAACAGAATCATTTAAAAATAAATTTGAGTATAATATATATCTATATATAAAAGTGATCAAAAAAAAAATAAAAAAAAAAAAGTACAATGTAAACATGTTTGAATAAATAAAGTTTATAAATTTTAAAGCTATTTCTATGTTTTTATTTGTGTATCTTTTTCTCTCTTGACGTGGTTTAACAACCTGTGTGTTTTGAAGGTAGCCCCCTAGCAACATTATCAAATTCTTAAAAAGCTTTTAGGTTCTTAACTAATCGTTTTAGGTTGTGTATGCAAAGTTTAGGGTTATAACTTGTGGGTTATTTACGTTTTATGTTCTACGATTATGCGTTCTTCACCTGAGTGCTGAGCCGCTGAGCCGCTGAGCCGCTGAGCCGCTGAGCCGCTGAGCCGCTGAGCCGCTTCTTAAGCCTAGTTTATGTGCCGAGAGGCTGCTCCAGTACCCTCTAATTTATACTACTACCTAAATTTACAAAAAAATCCGAAGTCAAAAAAATGAAATGCTAAAAAAAAAAAAAAAAAAAAAAAAAAAAAAAAAAAAAAAAAAAGCTCGAAAAAGCTTAAATTTTTAAAAAAGCTCCGCCCCCTGCCACGCCCCCCAAAAGCTCCGCCCCTGCCACACCCCCCCCCCAAAAGCTCCGCCCCTGCCACGCCCCCAAAAGCTCCGCCCCCTACCACGCCCCCAAAAGCTCCGCCCCCTGCCACGCCCCCAAAAGCTCCGCCCCCTGAGCCACCGAGCCGCTGCTCCAGTACCCTCTAATTTATACTACTGAGGTGGTCGGGTGGCCGAGATATGCGTCGTCAAAAAACCAAAAGTTTGACCCATCTAGGACGCGTATTTTAGGAGATATTCGATTCGCATGTGAAGTTTGGGTTCGATTTTGCTTGATAAATTTTTGTACAGTGGTAAAGGTGGGCATACCGTTGGAAAGAGGAGGTTTCCACCATCACATTAGTGAAATTTCAGCCTTCGAGGTGGTCGGGTGGCCGAGATATGCGTCGTCAAAAAACCAAAAGTTTGACCCATCTAGGACACGTATTTTAGGAGATATTCGCATTTGAAGTTTGGGTTCGATTTTGCTTGATAAATTTTTGTAAAATGGTTAAGGTGGGCATACCGTTGGAAAGAGGAGGTTTCCACCATCACATTAGTGAAATTTCAGCCTTCGAGGTGGTCGGGTGGCCGAGATATGCGTCGTCAAAAAACGAAAAGTTTGACCCATCTAGGACGCGTATTTTAGGAGATATTCGCATTTGAAGTTTGGGTTCGATTTTGCTTGATAAATTTTTGTACAGTGGTAAAGGTGGGCATACCGTTGGAAAGAGGAGGTTTCCACCATCACATAAGTGAAATTTCAGCCTTCGAGGTGGTCGGGTGGCCGAGATATGCGTCGTCAAAAAACGAAAAGTTTGACCCATCTAGGACGCGTATTTTAGGAGATATTCGCATTTGAAGTTTGGGTTCGATTTTGCTTGATAAATTTTTGTAAAATGGTAAAGGTGGGCATACCGTTGGAAAGAGGAGGTTTCCACCATCACATTAGTGAAATTTCAGCCTTCGAGGTGGTCGGGTGTCCGAGATATGCGTCGTCAAAAAACGAAAAGTTTGACCCATCTAGGACGCGTATTTTAGGAGATATTCGATTCGCATGTGAAGTTTGGGTTCGATTTTGCTTGATAAATTTTTGTAAAATGGTAAAGGTGGGCATACCGTTGGAAAGAGGAGGTTTTCACCATCACATTAGTGAAATTTCAGCCTTCGAGGTGGTCGGGTGGCCGAGATATGCGTCGTCAAAAAACCAAAAGTTTGACCCATCTAGGACGCGTATTTTAGGAGATATTCGCATTTGAAGTTTGGGTTCGATTTTGCTTGATAAATTTTTGTAAAATGGTAAAGTTGGGCATACCGTTGGAAAGAGGAGGTTTCCACCATCACATTAGTGAAATTTCAGCCTTCGAGGTGGTCGGGTGGCCGAGATATGCGTCGTCAAAAAACGAAAAGTTTGACCCATCTAGGACGCGTATTTTAGGAGATATTCGCATTTGAAGTTTGGGTTCGATTTTGCTTGATAAATTTTTGTAAAATGGTAAAGGTGGGCATACCGTTGGCGTTGGAAAGAGGAGGTTTCCACCATCACATTGGTGAAATTTCAGCCTTCGAGGTGGTCGGGTGGCCGAGATATGCGTCGTCAAAACACGAAAAGTTTGACCCATCTAGGACGCGTATTTTAGGAGATATTCGCATTTGAAGTTTGGGTTCGATTTTGCTTGATAAATTTTTGTACAGTGGTAAAGGTGGGCATACCGTTGGAAAGAGGAGGTTTCCACCATCACATTAGTGAAATTTCAGCCTTCGAGGTGGTCGGGTGTCCGAGATATGCGTCGTCAAAAAACCAAAAGTTTGACCCATCTAGGACGCGTATTTTAAGAGATATTCGCATTTGAAGTTTGGGTTCGATTTTGCTTGATAAATTTTTGTACAGTGGTAAAGGTGGGCATACCGTTGGAAAGAGGAGGTTTCCACCATCACATTAGTGAAATTTCAGCCTTCGAGGTGGTCGGGTGGCCGAGATATGCGTCGTCAAAAAACGAAAAGTTTGACCCATCTAGGACGCGTATTTTAGGAGATATTCGCATTTGAAGTTTGGGTTCGATTTTGCTTGATAAATTTTTGTAAAATGGTAAAGGTGGGCATACCGTTGGCGTTGGAAAGAGGAGGTTTCCACCATCACATTGGTGAAATTTCAGCCTTCGAGGTGGTCGGGTGGCCGAGATATGCGTCGTCAAAACACGAAAAGTTTGACCCATCTAGGACGCGTATTTTAGGAGATATTCGCATTTGAAGTTTGGGTTCGATTTTGCTTGATAAATTTTTGTAAAATGGTAAAGGTGGGCATACCGTTGGAAAGAGGAGGTTTCCACCATCACATTGGTGAAATTTCAGCCTTCGATGTGGTCGGGTGGCCGAGATATGCGTCGTCAAAAAACGAAAAGTTGGACCCATCTAGGACACGTATTTTAGGAGATATTCGCATTTGAAGTTTGGGTTCGATTTTGCTTGATAAATTTTTGTAAAATGGTAAAGGTGGGCATACCGTTGGAAAGAGGAGGTTTCCACCATCACATTAGTGAAATTTCAGCCTTCGAGGTGGTCGGGTGGCCGCGATATGCGTCGTCAAAAAACGAAAAGTTTGACCCATCTAGGACGCGTATTTTAAGAGATATTCGCATTTGAAGTTTGGGTTCGATTTTGCTTGATAAATTTTTTTAAAATGGTGAAGGTGGGCATACCGTTGGAAAGAGGAGGTTTCCACCATCACATTGGTGAAATTTCAGCCTTCGAGGTGGTCGGGTGGCCGAGATATGCGTCGTCAAAAAACCAAAAGTTTGACCCATCTAGGACGCGTATTTTAGGAGATATTTGCATTTGAAGTTTGGGTTCGATTTTGCTTGATAAATTTTTGTAAAATGGTAAAGGTGGGCATACCGTTGGAAAGAGTAGGTTTCCACCATCACATTGGTGAAATTTCAGCCTTCGATGTGGTCGGGTGGCCGAGATATGCGTCGTCAAAAAACGAAAAGTTTGACCCATCTAGGACGCGTATTTTAGGAGATATTCGATTCGCATGTGAAGTTTGGGTTCGATTTTGCTTGATAAATTTTTGTAAAATGGTAAAGGTGGGCATACCGTTGGAAAGAGGAGGTTTTCACCATCACATTAGTGAAATTTCAGCCTTCGAGGTGGTCGGGTGTCCGAGATATGCGTCGTCAAAAAACCAAAAGTTTGACCCATCTAGGACGCGTATTTTAAGAGATATTCGCATTTGAAGTTTGGGTTCGATTTTGCTTGATAAATTTTTGTACAGTGGTAAAGGTGGGCATACCGTTGGAAAGAGGAGGTTTCCACCATCACATTAGTGAAATTTCAGCCTTCGAGGTGGTCGGGTGTCCGAGATATGCGTCGTCAAAAAACCAAAAGTTTGACCCATCTAGGACGCGTATTTTAAGAGATATTCGCATTTGAAGTTTGGGTTCGATTTTGCTTGATAAATTTTTGTACAGTGGTAAAGGTGGGCATACCGTTGGAAAGAGGAGGTTTCCACCATCACATTAGTGAAATTTCAGCCTTCGAGGTGGTCGGGTGGCCGAGATATGCGTCGTCAAAACACGAAAAGTTTGACCCATCTAGGACGCGTATTTTAGGAGATATTCGCATTTGAAGTTTGGGTTCGATTTTGCTTGATAAATTTTTGTAAAATGGTAAAGTTGGGCATACCGTTGGAAAGAGGAGGTTTCCACCATCACATTAGTGAAATTTCAGCCTTCGAGGTGGTCGGGTGTCCGAGATATGCGTCGTCAAAAAACCAAAAGTTTGACCCATCTAGGACGCGTATTTTAAGAGATATTCGCATTTGAAGTTTGGGTTCGATTTTGCTTGATAAATTTTTGTACAGTGGTAAAGGTGGGCATACCGTTGGAAAGAGGAGGTTTCCACCATCACATTAGTGAAATTTCAGCCTTCGAGGTGGTCGGGTGGCCGAGATATGCGTCGTCAAAACACGAAAAGTTTGACCCATCTAGGACGCGTATTTTAGGAGATATTCGCATTTGAAGTTTGGGTTCGATTTTGCTTGATAAATTTTTGTAAAATGGTAAAGGTGGGCATACCGTTGGCGTTGGAAAGAGGAGGTTTCCACCATCACATTGGTGAAATTTCAGCCTTCGAGGTGGTCGGGTGGCCGAGATATGCGTCGTCAAAAAACGAAAAGTTTGACCCATCTAGGACGCGTATTTTAGGAGATATTCGCATGTGAAGTTTGGGTTCGATTTTGCTTGATAAATTTTTGTACAGTGGTAAAGGTGGGCATACCGTTGGAAAGAGGAGGTTTCCACCATCACATTAGTGAAATTTCAGCCTTCGAGGTGGTCGGGTGGCCGAGATATGCGTCGTCAAAACACGAAAAGTTTGACCCATCTAGGACGCGTATTTTAGGAGATATTCGCATTTGAAGTTTGGGTTCGATTTTGCTTGATAAATTTTTGTAAAATGGTAAAGTTGGGCATACCGTTGGAAAGAGGAGGTTTCCACCATCACATTAGTGAAATTTCAGCCTTCGATGTGGTCGGGTGGCCGAGATATGCGTCGTCAAAAAACGAAAAGTTTGACCCATCTAGGACGCGTATTTTAGGAGATATTCGATTCGCATGTGAAGTTTGGGTTCGATTTTGCTTGATAAATTTTTGTAAAATGGTAAAGGTGGGCATACCGTTGGAAAGAGGAGGTTTTCACCATCACATTAGTGAAATTTCAGCCTTCGAGGTGGTCGGGTGTCCGAGATATGCGTCGTCAAAAAACCAAAAGTTTGACCCATCTAGGACGCGTATTTTAAGAGATATTCGCATTTGAAGTTTGGGTTCGATTTTGCTTGATAAATTTTTGTACAGTGGTAAAGGTGGGCATACCGTTGGAAAGAGGAGGTTTCCACCATCACATTAGTGAAATTTCAGCCTTCGAGGTGGTCGGGTGTCCGAGATATGCGTCGTCAAAAAACCAAAAGTTTGACCCATCTAGGACGCGTATTTTAAGAGATATTCGCATTTGAAGTTTGGGTTCGATTTTGCTTGATAAATTTTTGTACAGTGGTAAAGGTGGGCATACCGTTGGAAAGAGGAGGTTTCCACCATCACATTAGTGAAATTTCAGCCTTCGAGGTGGTCGGGTGGCCGAGATATGCGTCGTCAAAACACGAAAAGTTTGACCCATCTAGGACGCGTATTTTAGGAGATATTCGCATTTGAAGTTTGGGTTCGATTTTGCTTGATAAATTTTTGTAAAATGGTAAAGTTGGGCATACCGTTGGAAAGAGGAGGTTTCCACCATCACATTAGTGAAATTTCAGCCTTCGAGGTGGTCGGGTGTCCGAGATATGCGTCGTCAAAAAACCAAAAGTTTGACCCATCTAGGACGCGTATTTTAAGAGATATTCGCATTTGAAGTTTGGGTTCGATTTTGCTTGATAAATTTTTGTACAGTGGTAAAGGTGGGCATACCGTTGGAAAGAGGAGGTTTCCACCATCACATTAGTGAAATTTCAGCCTTCGAGGTGGTCGGGTGGCCGAGATATGCGTCGTCAAAACACGAAAAGTTTGACCCATCTAGGACGCGTATTTTAGGAGATATTCGCATTTGAAGTTTGGGTTCGATTTTGCTTGATAAATTTTTGTAAAATGGTAAAGGTGGGCATACCGTTGGCGTTGGAAAGAGGAGGTTTCCACCATCACATTGGTGAAATTTCAGCCTTCGAGGTGGTCGGGTGGCCGAGATATGCGTCGTCAAAAAACGAAAAGTTTGACCCATCTAGGACGCGTATTTTAGGAGATATTCGCATGTGAAGTTTGGGTTCGATTTTGCTTGATAAATTTTTGTACAGTGGTAAAGGTGGGCATACCGTTGGAAAGAGGAGGTTTCCACCATCACATTAGTGAAATTTCAGCCTTCGAGGTGGTCGGGTGGCCGAGATATGCGTCGTCAAAACACGAAAAGTTTGACCCATCTAGGACGCGTATTTTAGGAGATATTCGCATTTGAAGTTTGGGTTCGATTTTGCTTGATAAATTTTTGTAAAATGGTAAAGTTGGGCATACCGTTGGAAAGAGGAGGTTTCCACCATCACATTAGTGAAATTTCAGCCTTCGAGGTGGTCGGGTGTCCGAGATATGCGTCGTCAAAAAACCAAAAGTTTGACCCATCTAGGACGCGTATTTTAAGAGATATTCGCATTTGAAGTTTGGGTTCGATTTTGCTTGATAAATTTTTGTATAGTGGTAAAGGTGGGCATACCGTTGGAAAGAGGAGGTTTCCACCATCACATTAGTGAAATTTCAGCCTTCGAGGTGGTCGGGTGGCCGAGATATGCGTCGTCAAAAAACCAAAAGTTTGACCCATCTAGGACGCGTATTTTAGGAGATATTCGCATTTGAAGTTTGGGTTCGATTTTGCTTGATAAATTTTTGTAAAATGGTAAAGGTGGGCATACCGTTGGAAAGAGGAGGTTTCCACCATCACATTGGTGAAATTTCAGCCTTCGATGTGGTCGGGTGGCCGAGATATGCGTCGTCAAAAAACGAAAAGTTGGACCCATCTAGGACACGTATTTTAGGAGATATTCGCATTTGAAGTTTGGGTTCGATTTTGCTTGATAAATTTTTGTAAAATGGTAAAGGTGGGCATACCGTTGGAAAGAGGAGGTTTCCACCATCACATTAGTGAAATTTCAGCCATCGAGGTGGTCGGGTGGCCGCGATATGCGTCGTCAAAAAACGAAAAGTTTGACCCATCTAGGACGCGTATTTTAAGAGATATTCGCATTTGAAGTTTGGGTTCGATTTTGCTTGATAAATTTTTGTAAAATGGTGAAGGTGGGCATACCGTTGGAAAGAGGAGGTTTCCACCATCACATTGGTGAAATTTCAGCCTTCGAGGTGGTCGGGTGGCCGAGATATGCGTCGTCAAAAAACGAAAAGTTTGACCCATCTAGGACGCGTATTTTAGGAGATATTCGCATGTGAAGTTTGGGTTCGATTTTGCTTGATAAATTTTTGTAAAATGGTTAAGGTGGGCATACCGTTGGAAAGAGGAGGTTTCC
Source organism: Scaeva pyrastri (assembly GCA_905146935.1). Classification (NCBI taxonomy): domain Eukaryota; kingdom Metazoa; phylum Arthropoda; class Insecta; order Diptera; family Syrphidae; genus Scaeva; species Scaeva pyrastri. The sequence continues at coordinate 56,638,733 of LR989929.1, forward strand.
ACCATCACATTAGTGAAATTTCAGCCTTCGAGGTGGTCGGGTGGCCGAGATATGCGTCGTCAAAAAACCAAAAGTTTGACCCATCTAGGACGCGTATTTTAGGAGATATTCGCATTTGAAGTTTGGGTTCGATTTTGCTTGATAAATTTTTGTAAAATGGTTAAGGTGGGCATACCGTTGGAAAGAGGAGGTTTCCACCATCACATTGGTGAAATTTCAGCCTTCGATGTGGTCGGGTGGCCGAGATATGCGTCGTCAAAAAACGAAAAGTTTGACCCATCTAGGACGCGTATTTTAGGAGATATTCGCATGTGAAGTTTGGGTTCGATTTTGCTTGATAAATTTTTGTAAAATGGTTAAGGTGGGCATACCGTTGGAAAGAGGAGGTTTCCACCATCACATTAGTGAAATTTCAGCCTTCGAGGTGGTCGGGTGGCCGAGATATGCGTCGTCAAAAAACCAAAAGTTTGACCCATCTAGGACGCGTATTTTAGGAGATATTCGCATTTGAAGTTTGGGTTCGATTTTGCTTGATAAATTTTTGTAAAATGGTTAAGGTGGGCATACCGTTGGAAAGAGGAGGTTTCCACCATCACATTAGTGAAATTTCAGCCTTCGAGGTGGTCGGGTGGCCGAGATATGCGTCGTCAAAAAACGAAAAGTTTGACCCATCTAGGACGCGTATTTTAGGAGATATTCGATTCGCATGTGAAGTTTGGGTTCGATTTTGCTTGATAAATTTTTGTAAAATGGTAAAGGTGGGCATACCGTTGGAAAGAGGAGGTTTCCACCATCACATTAGTGAAATTTCAGCCTTCGAGGTGGTCGGGTGGCCGAGATATGCGTCGTCAAAAAACCAAAAGTTTGACCCATCTAGGACGCGTATTTTAGGAGATATTCGCATTTGAAGTTTGGGTTCGATTTTGCTTGATAAATTTTTGTAAAATGGTTAAGGTGGGCATACCGTTGGAAAGAGGAGGTTTCCACCATCACATTAGTGAAATTTCAGCCTTCGAGGTGTTCGGGTGGCCGAGATATGCGTCGTCAAAAAACGAAAAGTTTGACCCATCTAGGACGCGTATTTTAGGAGATATTCGCATTTGAAGTTTGGGTTCGATTTTGCTTGATAAATTTTTGTACAGTGGTAAAGGTGGGCATACCGTTGGAAAGAGGAGGTTTCCACCATCACATAAGTGAAATTTCAGCCTTCGAGGTGGTCGGGTGGCCGAGATATGCGTCGTCAAAAAACCAAAAGTTTGACCCATCTAGGACGCGTATTTTAGGAGATATTCGCATTTGAAGTTTGGGTTCGATTTTGCTTGATAAATTTTTGTAAAATGGTTAAGGTGGGCATACCGTTGGAAAGAGGAGGTTTCCACCATCACATTAGTGAAATTTCAGCCTTCTAAGTGGTCGGGTGTCCGAGATATGCGTCGTCAAAAAACGAAAAGTTTGACCCATCTAGGACGCGTATTTTAGGAGATATTCGCATTTGAAGTTTGGGTTCGATTTTGCTTGATAAATTTTTGTAAAATGGTAAAGGTGGGCATACCGTTGGAAAGAGGAGGTTTCCACCATCACATTAGTGAAATTTCAGCCTTCGAGGTGGTCGGGTGGCCGAGATATGCGTCGTCAAAAAACGAAAAGTTTGACCCATCTAGGACGCGTATTTTAGGAGATATTCGCATTTGAAGTTTGGGTTCGATTTTGCTTGATAAATTTTTGTAAAATGGTAAAGGTGGGCATACCGTTGGAAAGAGGAGGTTTCCACCATCACATTAGTGAAATTTCAGCCTTCTAAGTGGTCGGGTGTCCGAGATATGCGTCGTCAAAAAACGAAAAGTTTGACCCATCTAGGACGCGTATTTTAGGAGATATTCGATTCGCATGTGAAGTTTGGGTTCGATTTTGCTTGATAAATTTTTGTAAAATGGTAAAGGTGGGCATACCGTTGGAAAGAGGAGGTTTCCACCATCACATTAGTGAAATTTCAGCCTTCGAGGTGGTCGGGTGTCCGAGATATGCGTCGTCAAAAAACCAAAAGTTTGACCCATCTAGGACGCGTATTTTAGGAGATATTCGCATTTGAAGTTTGGGTTCGATTTTGCTTGATAAATTTTTGTAAAATGGTAAAGGTGGGCATACCGTTGGAAAGAGGAGGTTTCCACCATCACATTGGTGAAATTTCAGCCTTCGAGGTGGTCGGGTGGCCGAGATATGCGTCGTCAAAACACGAAAAGTTTGACCCATCTAGGACGCGTATTTTAGGAGATATTCGATTCGCATTTGAAGTTTGGGTTCGATTTTGCTTGATAAATTTTTGTAAAATGGTAAAGGTGGGCATACCGTTGGAAAGAGGAGGTTTCCACCATCACATTAGTGAAATTTCAGCCTTCTAAGTGGTCGGGTGTCCGAGATATGCGTCGTCAAAAAACGAAAAGTTTGACCCATCTAGGACGCGTATTTTAGGAGATATTCGATTCGCATGTGAAGTTTGGGTTCGATTTTGCTTGATAAATTTTTGTAAAATGGTAAAGGTGGGCATACCGTTGGAAAGAGGAGGTTTCCACCATCACATTAGTGAAATTTCAGCCTTCGAGGTGGTCGGGTGTCCGAGATATGCGTCGTCAAAAAACCAAAAGTTTGACCCATCTAGGACGCGTATTTTAGGAGATATTCGCATTTGAAGTTTGGGTTCGATTTTGCTTGATAAATTTTTGTAAAATGGTAAAGGTGGGCATACCGTTGGAAAGAGGAGGTTTCCACCATCACATTAGTGAAATTTCAGCCTTCGAGGTGGTCGGGTGTCCGAGATATGCGTCGTCAAAAAACGAAAAGTTTGACCCATCTAGGACGCGTATTTTAAGAGATATTCGCATTTGAAGTTTGGGTTCGATTTTGCTTGATAAATTTTTGTACAGTGGTAAAGGTGGGCATACCGTTGGAAAGAGGAGGTTTCCACCATCACATTAGTGAAATTTCAGCCTTCGAGGTGGTCGGGTGGCCGAGATATGCGTCGTCAAAAAACGAAAAGTTTGACCCATCTAGGACGCGTATTTTAGGAGATATTCGCATTTGAAGTTTGGGTTCGATTTTGCTTGATAAATTTTTGTAAAATGGTAAAGGTGGGCATACCGTTGGAAAGAGGAGGTTTCCACCATCACATTAGTGAAATTTCAGCCTTCTAAGTGGTCGGGTGTCCGAGATATGCGTCGTCAAAAAACGAAAAGTTTGACCCATCTAGGACGCGTATTTTAGGAGATATTCGATTCGCATGTGAAGTTTGGGTTCGATTTTGCTTGATAAATTTTTGTAAAATGGTAAAGGTGGGCATACCGTTGGAAAGAGGAGGTTTCCACCATCACATTAGTGAAATTTCAGCCTTCGAGGTGGTCGGGTGTCCGAGATATGCGTCGTCAAAAAACCAAAAGTTTGACCCATCTAGGACGCGTATTTTAAGAGATATTCGCATTTGAAGTTTGGGTTCGATTTTGCTTGATAAATTTTTGTACAGTGGTAAAGGTGGGCATACCGTTGGAAAGAGGAGGTTTCCACCATCACATTAGTGAAATTTCAGCCTTCGAGGTGGTCGGGTGGCCGAGATATGCGTCGTCAAAAAACGAAAAGTTTGACCCATCTAGGACGCGTATTTTAGGAGATATTCGCATTTGAAGTTTGGGTTCGATTTTGCTTGATAAATTTTTGTAAAATGGTAAAGGTGGGCATACCGTTGGAAAGAGGAGGTTTCCACCATCACATTAGTGAAATTTCAGCCTTCTAAGTGGTCGGGTGTCCGAGATATGCGTCGTCAAAAAACGAAAAGTTTGACCCATCTAGGACGCGTATTTTAGGAGATATTCGATTCGCATGTGAAGTTTGGGTTCGATTTTGCTTGATAAATTTTTGTAAAATGGTAAAGGTGGGCATACCGTTGGAAAGAGGAGGTTTCCACCATCACATTAGTGAAATTTCAGCCTTCGAGGTGGTCGGGTGTCCGAGATATGCGTCGTCAAAAAACCAAAAGTTTGACCCATCTAGGACGCGTATTTTAGGAGATATTCGCATTTGAAGTTTGGGTTCGATTTTGCTTGATAAATTTTTGTAAAATGGTAAAGGTGGGCATACCGTTGGAAAGAGGAGGTTTCCACCATCACATTGGTGAAATTTCAGCCTTCGAGGTGGTCGGGTGGCCGAGATATGCGTCGTCAAAACACGAAAAGTTTGACCCATCTAGGACGCGTATTTTAGGAGATATTCGCATTTGAAGTTTGGGTTCGATTTTGCTTGATAAATTTTTGTAAAATGGTAAAGGTGGGCACACCGTTGGAAAGAGTAGGTTTTCACCATCACATTAGTGAAATTTCAGCCTTCGACTTGGTTGGGTGGCCGAGATATGCGTCGTCAAAAAACGAAAAGTTTGACCCATCTAGGACGCGTATTTTAGGAGATATTCACATTTGAAGTTTGGGTTCGATTTTGCTTGATAAAGGTGGGCATACCGTTGGAAAGAGGAGGTTTCCACCATCACATTAGTGAAATTTCAGCCTTCGAGGTGGTCGGGTGGCCGAGATATGCGGCGTCAAAAAACGAAAAGTTTGACCCATCTAGGACGCGTATTTTAGGAGATATTCGCATTTGAAGTTTGGGTTCGATTTTGCTTGATAAATTTTTGTAAAATGGTAAAGGTGGGCATACCGTTGGAAAGAGGAGGTTTCCACCATCACATTAGTTAAATTTCAGCCTTCGAGGTGGTCGGGTGGCCGAGATATGCGTCGTCAAAAAACGAAAAGTTTGACCCATCTAGGACGCGTATTTTAGGAGATATTCGCATTTGAAGTTTGGGTTCGATTTTGCTTGATAAATTTTTGTAAAATGGTAAAGGTGGGCATACCGTTGGAAAGAGGAGGTTTCCACCATCACATTAGTGAAATTTCAGCCTTCGAGGTGGTCGGGTGGCCGAGATATGCGTCGTTAAAAAACCAAAAGTTTGCCCTATCTAGGACGCGTATTTTAGGAGATATTCGCATTTGAAGTTTGGGTTCGATTTTGCTTGATAAATTTTTGTAAAATGGTAAAGGTGGGCATACCGTTGGAAAGAGGAGGTTTCCACCATCACATTAGTTAAATTTCAGCCTTCGAGGTGGTCGGGTGGCCGAGATATGCGTCGTCAAAAAACGAAAAGTTTGACCCATCTAGGACGCGTATTTTAGGAGATATTCGCATTTGAAGTTTGGGTTCGATTTTGCTTGATAAATTTTTGTAAAATGGTAAAGGTGGGCATACCGTTGGAAAGAGGAGGTTTCCACCATCACATTAGTGAAATTTCAGCCTTCGAGGTGGTCGGGTGGCCGAGATATGCGTCGTTAAAAAACCAAAAGTTTGCCCTATCTAGGACGCGTATTTTAGGATATATTCGCATTTGAAGTTTGGGTTCGATTTTGCTTGATAAATTTTTGTAAAATGGTAAAGGTGGGCATACCGTTGGAAAGAGGAGGTTTCCACCATCACATTAGTGAAATTTCAGCCTTCGAGGTGGTCGGGTGGCCGAGATATGCGTCGTCAAAAAACGAAAAGTTTGACCCATCTAGGACGCGTATTTTAGGAGATATTCGCATTTGAAGTTTGGGTTCGATTTTGCTTGATAAATTTTTGTAAAATGGTAAAGGTTCGCATACCGTTGGAAAGAGGAGGTTTCCACCATCACATTAGTTAAATTTCAGCCTTCGAGGTGGTCGGGTGGCCGAGATATGCGTCGTCAAAAAACGAAAAGTTTGACCCATCTAGGACGCGTATTTTAGGAGATATTCGCATTTGAAGTTTGGGTTCGATTTTGCTTGATAAATTTTTGTAAAATGGTAAAGGTGGGCATACCGTTGGAAAGAGGAGGTTTCCACCATCACATTAGTGAAATTTCAGCCTTCGAGGTGGTCGGGTGGCCGAGATATGCGTCGTTAAAAAACCAAAAGTTTGCCCTATCTAGGACGCGTATTTTAGGATATATTCGCATTTGAAGTTTGGGTTCGATTTTGCTTGATAAATTTTTGTAAAATGGTAAAGGTGGGCATACCGTTGGAAAGAGGAGGTTTCCACCATCACATTAGTGAAATTTCAGCCTTCGAGGTGGTCGGGTGGCCGAGATATGCGTCGTCAAAAAACCAAAAGTTTGACCCATCTAGGACGCGTATTTTAGGAGATATTCGCATTTGAAGTTTGGGTTCGATTTTGCTTGATAAATTTTTGTAAAATGGTTAAGGTGGGCATACCGTTGGAAAGAGGAGGTTTCCACCATCACATAAGTGAAATTTCAGCCTTCGAGGTGGTCGGGTGGCCGAGATATGCGTCGTCAAAAAACGAAAAGTTTGACCCATCTAGGACGCGTATTTTAGGAGATATTCGCATTTGAAGTTTGGGTTCGATTTTGCTTGATAAATTTTTGTAAAATGGTAAAGGTGGGCATACCGTTGGAAAGAGGAGGTTTCCACCATCACATTAGTGAAATTTCAGCCTTCGAGGTGGTCGGGTGGCCGAGATATGCGTCGTCAAAAAACGAAAAGTTTGACCCATCTAGGACGCGTATTTTAGGAGATATTCGCATTTGAAGTTTGGGTTCGATTTTGCTTGATAAATTTTTGTAAAATGGTAAAGGTGGGCATACCGTTGGAAAGAGGAGGTTTCCACCATCACATTAGTGAAATTTCAGCCTTCTAAGTGGTCGGGTGTCCGAGATATGCGTCGTCAAAAAACGAAAAGTTTGACCCATCTAGGACGCGTATTTTAGGAGATATTCGATTCGCATGTGAAGTTTGGGTTCGATTTTGCTTGATAAATTTTTGTAAAATGGTAAAGGTGGGCATACCGTTGGAAAGAGGAGGTTTCCACCATCACATTAGTGAAATTTCAGCCTTCGAGGTGGTCGGGTGTCCGAGATATGCGTCGTCAAAAAACCAAAAGTTTGACCCATCTAGGACGCGTATTTTAAGAGATATTCGATTCGCATGTGAAGTTTGGGTTCGATTTTGCTTGATAAATTTTTGTACAGTGGTAAAGGTGGGCATACCGTTGGAAAGAGGAGGTTTCCACCATCACATTAGTGAAATTTCAGCCTTCGAGGTGGTCGGGTGGCCGAGATATGCGTCGTTAAAAAACCAAAAGTTTGCCCTATCTAGGACGCGTATCTTAGGATATATTCGCATTTGAAGTTTGGGTTCGATTTTGCTTGATAAATTTTTGTAAAATGGTAAAGGTGGGCATACCGTTGGAAAGAGGAGGTTTCCACCATCACATTAGTGAAATTTCAGCCTTCGAGGTGGTCGGGTGGCCGAGATATGCGTCGTTAAAAAACCAAAAGTTTGCCCTATCTAGGACGCGTATTTTAGGATATATTCGCATTTGAAGTTTGGGTTCGATTTTGCTTGATAAATTTTTGTAAAATGGTGAAGGTGGGCATACCGTTGGAAAGAGGAGGTTTCCACCATCACATTAGTTAAATTTCAGCCTTCGAGGTGGTCGGGTGGCCGAGATATGCGTCGTCAAAAAACGAAAAGTTTGACCCATCTAGGACGCGTATTTTAGGAGATATTCGCATTTGAAGTTTGGGTTCGATTTTGCTTGATAAATTTTTGTAAAATGGTAAAGGTGGGCATACCGTTGGAAAGAGGAGATTTCCACCATCACATTAGTGAAATTTCAGCCTTCGAGGTGGTCGGGTGGCCGAGATATGCGTCGTTAAAAAACCAAAAGTTTGCCCTATCTAGGACGCGTATTTTAGGATATATTCGCATTTGAAGTTTGGGTTCGATTTTGCTTGATAAATTTTTGTAAAATGGTAAAGGTGGGCATACCGTTGGAAAGAGGAGGTTTCCACCATCATATTAGTGAAATTTCAGCCTTCGAGGTGGTCGGGTGGCCGAGATATGCGTCGTCAAAAAACGAAAAGTTTGACCCATCTAGGACGCGTATTTTAGGAGATATTCGCATTTGAAGTTTGGGTTCGATTTTGCTTGATAAATTTTTGTAAAATGGTAAAGGTGGGCATACCGTTGGAAAGAGGAGGTTTCCACCATCACATAAGTGAAATTTCAGCCTTCGAGGTGGTCGGGTGGCCGAGATATGCGTCGTCAAAAAAACGAAAAGTTTGACCCATCTAGGACGCGTATTTTAGGAGATATTCGCATTTGAAGTTTGGGTTCAATTTAGCTTGATAAATTTTTGTAAAATGGTGAAGGTGGGCATACCGTTGGAAAGAGGAGGTTTCCACCATCATATTAGTGAAATTTCAGCCTTCGAGGTGGTCGGGTGGCCGAGATATGCGTCGTTAAAAAACCAAAAGTTTGCCCTATCTAGGACGCGTATTTTAGGATATATTCGCATTTGAAGTTTGGGTTCGATTTTGCTTGATAAATTTTTGTAAAATGGTAAAGGTGGGCATACCGTTGGAAAGAGGAGGTTTCCACCATCACATTAGTGAAATTTCAGCCTTCGAGGTGGTCGGGTGGCCGAGATATGCGTCGTCAAAAAAACGAAAAGTTTGACCCATCTAGGACGCGTATTTTAGGAGATATTCGCATTTGAAGTTTGGGTTCAATTTAGCTTGATAAATTTTTGTAAAATGGTGAAGGTGGGCATACCGTTGGAAAGAGGAGGTTTCCACCATCACATAAGTGAAATTTCAGCCTTCGAGGTGGTCGGGTGGCCGAGATATGCGTCGTCAAAAAACCAAAAGTTTGACCCATCTAGGACGCGTATTTTAGGAGATATTCGCATTTGAAGTTTGGGTTCGATTTTGCTTGATAAATTTTTGTAAAATGGTTAAGGTGGGCATACCGTTGGAAAGAGGAGGTTTCCACCATCACATTAGTGAAATTTCAGCCTTCGAGGTGGTCGGGTGGCCGAGATATGCGTCGTCAAAAAACGAAAAGTTTGACCCATCTAGGACGCGTATTTTAGGAGATATTCGCATTTGAAGTTTGGGTTCGATTTTGCTTGATAAATTTTTGTACAGTGGTAAAGGTGGGCATACCGTTGGAAAGAGGAGGTTTCCACCATCACATAAGTGAAATTTCAGCCTTCGAGGTGGTCGGGTGGCCGAGATATGCGTCGTCAAAAAACGAAAAGTTTGACCCATCTAGGACGCGTATTTTAGGAGATATTCGCATTTGAAGTTTGGGTTCGATTTTGCTTGATAAATTTTTGTAAAATGGTAAAGGTGGGCATACCGTTGGAAAGAGGAGGTTTCCACCATCACATTAGTGAAATTTCAGCCTTCGAGGTGGTCGGGTGGCCGAGATATGCGTCGTCAAAAAACGAAAAGTTTGACCCATCTAGGACGCGTATTTTAGGAGATATTCGCATTTGAAGTTTGGGTTCGATTTAGCTTGATAAATTTTTGTAAAATGGTAAAGGTGGGCATACCGTTGGAAAGAGGAGGTTTCCACCATCACATTAGTGAAATTTCAGCCTTCGAGGTGGTCGGGTGGCCGAGATATGCGTCGTTAAAAAACCAAAAGTTTGCCCTATCTAGGACGCGTATTTTAGGATATATTCGCATTTGAAGTTTGGGTTCGATTTTGCTTGATAAATTTTTGTAAAATGGTAAAGGTGGGCATACCGTTGGAAAGAGGAGGTTTCCACCATCACATTAGTGAAATTTCAGCCTTCGAGGTGGTCGGGTGGCCGAGATATGCGTCGTCAAAAAAACGAAAAGTTTGACCCATCTAGGACGCGTATTTTAGGAGATATTCGCATTTGAAGTTTGGGTTCGATTTTGCTTGATAAATTTTTGTAAAATGGTGAAGGTGGGCATACCGTTGGAAAGAGGAGGTTTCCACCATCATATTAGTGAAATTTCAGCCTTCGAGGTGGTCGGGTGGCCGAGATATGCGTCGTTAAAAAACCAAAAGTTTGCCCTATCTAGGACGCGTATTTTAGGATATATTCGCATTTGAAGTTTGGGTTCGATTTTGCTTGATAAATTTTTGTAAAATGGTAAAGGTGGGCATACCGTTGGAAAGAGGAGGTTTCCACCATCACATTAGTGAAATTTCAGCCTTCGAGGTGGTCGGGTGGCCGAGATATGCGTCGTCAAAAAAACGAAAAGTTTGACCCATCTAGGACGCGTATTTTAGGAGATATTCGCATTTGAAGTTTGGGTTCAATTTAGCTTGATAAATTTTTGTAAAATGGTGAAGGTGGGCATACCGTTGGAAAGAGGAGGTTTCCACCATCACATAAGTGAAATTTCAGCCTTCGAGGTGGTCGGGTGGCCGAGATATGCGTCGTCAAAAAACCAAAAGTTTGACCCATCTAGGACGCGTATTTTAGGAGATATTCGCATTTGAAGTTTGGGTTCGATTTTGCTTGATAAATTTTTGTAAAATGGTTAAGGTGGGCATACCGTTGGAAAGAGGAGGTTTCCACCATCACATTAGTGAAATTTCAGCCTTCGAGGTGGTCGGGTGGCCGAGATATGCGTCGTCAAAAAACGAAAAGTTTGACCCATCTAGGACGCGTATTTTAGGAGATATTCGCATTTGAAGTTTGGGTTCGATTTTGCTTGATAAATTTTTGTACAGTGGTAAAGGTGGGCATACCGTTGGAAAGAGGAGGTTTCCACCATCACATAAGTGAAATTTCAGCCTTCGAGGTGGTCGGGTGGCCGAGATATGCGTCGTCAAAAAACGAAAAGTTTGACCCATCTAGGACGCGTATTTTAGGAGATATTCGCATTTGAAGTTTGGGTTCGATTTTGCTTGATAAATTTTTGTAAAATGGTAAAGGTGGGCATACCGTTGGAAAGAGGAGGTTTCCACCATCACATTAGTGAAATTTCAGCCTTCGAGGTGGTCGGGTGGCCGAGATATGCGTCGTCAAAAAACGAAAAGTTTGACCCATCTAGGACGCGTATTTTAGGAGATATTCGCATTTGAAGTTTGGGTTCGATTTTGCTTGATAAATTTTTGTAAAATGGTAAAGGTGGGCATACCGTTGGAAAGAGGAGGTTTCCACCATCACATTAGTTAAATTTCAGCCTTCGAGGTGGTCGGGTGGCCGAGATATGCGTCGTTAAAAAACCAAAAGTTTGCCCTATCTAGGACGCGTATTTTAGGATATATTCGCATTTGAAGTTTGGGTTCGATTTTGCTTGATAAATTTTTGTAAAATGGTAAAGGTGGGCATACCGTTGGAAAGAGGAGGTTTCCACCATCACATTAGTGAAATTTCAGCCTTCGAGGTGGTCGGGTGGCCGAGATATGCGTCGTTAAAAAACCAAAAGTTTGCCCTATCTAGGACGCGTATTTTAGGATATATTCGCATTTGAAGTTTGGGTTCGATTTTGCTTGATAAATTTTTGTAAAATGGTAAAGGTGGGCATACCGTTGGAAAGAGGAGGTTTCCACCATCACATTAGTGAAATTTCAGCCTTCGAGGTGGTCGGGTGGCCGAGATATGCGTCGTCAAAAAAACGAAAAGTTTGACCCATCTAGGACGCGTATTTTAGGAGATATTCGCATTTGAAGTTTGGGTTCAATTTAGCTTGATAAATTTTTGTAAAATGGTGAAGGTGGGCATACCGTTGGAAAGAGGAGGTTTCCACCATCACATTAGTTAAATTTCAGCCTTCGAGGTGGTCGGGTGGCCGAGATATGCGTCGTTAAAAAACCAAAAGTTTGCCCTATCTAGGACGCGTATTTTAGGATATATTCGCATTTGAAGTTTGGGTTCGATTTTGCTTGATAAATTTTTGTAAAATGGTAAAGGTGGGCATACCGTTGGAAAGAGGAGGTTTCCACCATCACATTAGTGAAATTTCAGCCTTCGAGGTGGTCGGGTGGCCGAGATATGCGTCGTTAAAAAACCAAAAGTTTGCCCTATCTAGGACGCGTATTTTAGGATATATTCGCATTTGAAGTTTGGGTTCGATTTTGCTTGATAAATTTTTGTAAAATGGTGAAGGTGGGCATACCGTTGGAAAGAGGAGGTTTCCACCATCACATTAGTGAAATTTCAGCCTTCGAGGTGGTCGGGTGGCCGAGATATGCGTCGTTAAAAAACCAAAAGTTTGCCCTATCTAGGACGCGTATTTTAGGAGATATTCGCATTTGAAGTTTGGGTTCGATTTTGCTTGATAAATTTTTGTAAAATGGTAAAGGTGGGCATACCGTTGGAAAGAGGAGGTTTCCACCATCACATTAGTGAAATTTCAGCCTTCGAGGTGGTCGGGTGGCCGAGATATGCGTCGTCAAAAAAACGAAAAGTTTGACCCATCTAGGACGCGTATTTTAGGAGATATTCGCATTTGAAGTTTGGGTTCAATTTAGCTTGATAAATTTTTGTAAAATGGTGAAGGTGGGCATACCGTTGGAAAGAGGAGGTTTCCACCATCACATTAGTGAAATTTCAGCCTTCGAGGTGGTCGGGTGGCCGAGATATGCGTCGTTAAAAAACCAAAAGTTTGCCCTATCTAGGACGCGTATTTTAGGAGATATTCGCATTTGAAGTTTGGGTTCGATTTTGCTTGATAAATTTTTGTAAAATGGTAAAGGTGGGCATACCGTTGGAAAGAGGAGGTTTCCACCATCACATTAGTGAAATTTCAGCCTTCGAGGTGGTCGGGTGGCCGAGATATGCGTCGTCAAAAAACGAAAAGTTTGACCCATCTAGGGCGCGTATTTTAGGAGATATTCGCATTTGAAGTTTGGGTTCGATTTTGCTTGATAAATTTTTGTAAAATGGTAAAGGTGGGCATACCGTTGGAAAGAGGAGGTTTCCACCATCACATTAGTGAAATTTCAGCCTTCGAGGTGGTCGGGTGGCCGAGATATGCGTCGTTAAAAAACCAAAAGTTTGCCCTATCTAGGACGCGTATTTTAGGATATATTCGCATTTGAAGTTTGGGTTCGATTTTGCTTGATAAATTTTTGTAAAATGGTAAAGGTGGGCATACCGTTGGAAAGAGGAGGTTTCCACCATCACATTAGTTAAATTTCAGCCTTCGAGGTGGTCGGGTGGCCGAGATATGCGTCGTCAAAAAAACGAAAAGTTTGACCCATCTAGGACGCGTATTTTAGGAGATATTCGCATTTGAAGTTTGGGTTCGATTTAGCTTGATAAATTTTTGTAAAATGGTGAAGGTGGGCATACCGTTGGAAAGAGGAGGTTTCCACCATCACATTAGTTAAATTTCAGCCTTCGAGGTGGTCGGGTGGCCGAGATATGCGTCGTCAAAAAAACGAAAAGTTTGACCCATCTAGGACGCGTATTTTAGGAGATATTCGCATTTGAAGTTTGGGTTCAATTTAGCTTGATAAATTTTTGTAAAATGGTGAAGGTGGGCATACCGTTGGAAAGAGGAGGTTTCCACCATCACATTAGTGAAATTTCAGCCTTCGAGGTGGTCGGGTGGCCGAGATATGCGTCGTTAAAAAACCAAAAGTTTGCCCTATCTAGGACGCGTATTTTAGGATATATTCGCATTTGAAGTTTGGGTTCGATTTTGCTTGATAAATTTTTGTAAAATGGTAAAGGTGGGCATACCGTTGGAAAGAGGAGGTTTCCACCATCACATTAGTTAAATTTCAGCCTTCGAGGTGGTCGGGTGGCCGAGATATGCGTCGTCAAAAAAACGAAAAGTTTGACCCATCTAGGACGCGTATTTTAGGAGATATTCGCATTTGAAGTTTGGGTTCGATTTAGCTTGATAAATTTTTGTAAAATGGTGAAGGTGGGCATACCGTTGGAAAGAGGAGGTTTCCACCATCACATTAGTGAAATTTCAGCCTTCGAGGTGGTCGGGTGGCCGAGATATGCGTCGTTAAAAAACCAAAAGTTTGCCCTATCTAGGACGCGTATTTTAGGATATATTCGCATTTGAAGTTTGGGTTCGATTTTGCTTGATAAATTTTTGTAAAATGGTAAAGGTGGGCATACCGTTGGAAAGAGGAGGTTTCCACCATCACATTAGTGAAATTTCAGCCTTCGAGGTGGTCGGGTGGCCGAGATATGCGTCGTCAAAAAAACGAAAAGTTTGACCCATCTAGGACGCGTATTTTAGGAGATATTCGCATTTGAAGTTTGGGTTCAATTTAGCTTGATAAATTTTTGTAAAATGGTGAAGGTGGGCATACCGTTGGAAAGAGGAGGTTTCCACCATCACATTAGTTAAATTTCAGCCTTCGAGGTGGTCGGGTGGCCGAGATATGCGTCGTCAAAAAACGAAAAGTTTGACCCATCTAGGACGCGTATTTTAGGAGATATTCGCATTTGAAGTTTGGGTTCGATTTTGCTTGATACATTTTTGTAAAATGGTAAAGGTGGGCATACCGTTGGAAAGAGGAGGTTTCCACCATCACATTAGTGAAATTTCAGCCTTCGAGGTGGTCGGGTGGCCGAGATATGCGTCGTTAAAAAACCAAAAGTTTGCCCTATCTAGGACGCGTATTTTAGGATATATTCGCATTTGAAGTTTGGGTTCGATTTTGCTTGATAAATTTTTGTAAAATGGTAAAGGTGGGCATACCGTTGGAAAGAGGAGGTTTCCACCATCACATTAGTGAAATTTCAGCCTTCGAGGTGGTCGGGTGGCCGAGATATGCGTCGTCAAAAAACGAAAAGTTTGACCCATCTAGGACGCGTATTTTAGGAGATATTCGATTCGCATGTGAAGTTTGGGTTCGATTTTGCTTGATAAATTTTTGTAAAATGGTAAAGGTGGGCATACCGTTGGAAAGAGGAGGTTTCCACCATCACATTAGTGAAATTTCAGCCTTCGAGGTGGTCGGGTGGCCGAGATATGCGTCGTTAAAAAACCAAAAGTTTGCCCTATCTAGGACGCGTATTTTAGGATATATTCGCATTTGAAGTTTGGGTTCGATTTTGCTTGATAAATTTTTGTAAAATGGTAAAGGTGGGCATACCGTTGGAAAGAGGAGGTTTCCACCATCACATTAGTGAAATTTCAGCCTTCGAGGTGGTCGGGTGGCCGAGATATGCGTCGTCAAAAAACGAAAAGTTTGACCCATCTAGGACGCGTATTTTAGGAGATATTCGCATTTGAAGTTTGGGTTCAATTTAGCTTGATAAATTTTTGTAAAATGGTGAAGGTGGGCATACCGTTGGAAAGAGGAGGTTTCCACCATCACATTAGTTAAATTTCAGCCTTCGAGGTGGTCGGGTGGCCGAGATATGCGTCGTCAAAAAACGAAAAGTTTGACCCATCTAGGACGCGTATTTTAGGAGATATTCGCATTTGAAGTTTGGGTTCGATTTTGCTTGATAAATTTTTGTAAAATGGTTAAGGTGGGCATACCGTTGGAAAGAGGAGGTTTCCACCATCACATTAGTGAAATTTCAGCCTTCGAGGTGGTCGGGTGGCCGAGATATGCGTCGTTAAAAAACCAAAAGTTTGCCCTATCTAGGACGCGTATTTTAGGATATATTCGCATTTGAAGTTTGGGTTCGATTTTGCTTGATAAATTTTTGTAAAATGGTAAAGGTGGGCATACCGTTGGAAAGAGGAGGTTTCCACCATCACATTAGTGAAATTTCAGCCTTCGAGGTGGTCGGGTGGCCGAGATATGCGTCGTTAAAAAACCAAAAGTTTGCCCTATCTAGGACGCGTATTTTAGGAGATATTCGCATTTGAAGTTTGGGTTCGATTTTGCTTGATAAATTTTTGTAAAATGGTAAAGGTGGGCATACCGTTGGAAAGAGGAGGTTTCCACCATCACATTAGTTAAATTTCAGCCTTCGAGGTGGTCGGGTGGCCGAGATATGCGTCGTCAAAAAACGAAAAGTTTGACCCATCTAGGACGCGTATTTTAGGATATATTCGCATTTGAAGTTTGGGTTCGATTTTGCTTGATAAATTTTTGTAAAATGGTAAAGGTGGGCATACCGTTGGAAAGAGGAGGTTTCCACCATCACATTAGTGAAATTTCAGCCTTCGAGGTGGTCGGGTGGCCGAGATATGCGTCGTCAAAAAACCAAAAGTTTGACCCATCTAGGACGCGTATTTTAGGAGATATTCGCATTTGAAGTTTGGGTTCGATTTTGCTTGATAAATTTTTGTAAAATGGTGAAGGTGGGCATACCGTTGGAAAGAGGAGGTTTCCACCATCACATTAGTTAAATTTCAGCCTTCGAGGTGGTCGGGTGGCCGAGATATGCGTCGTCAAAAAACGAAAAGTTTGACCCATCTAGGACGCGTATTTTAGGAGATATTCGCATTTGAAGTTTGGGTTCGATTTTGCTTGATAAATTTTTGTAAAATGGTAAAGGTGGACATACCGTTGGAAAGAGGAGGTTTCCACCATCACATTAGTGAAATTTCAGCCTTCGAGGTGGTCGGGTGGCCGAGATATGCGTCGTCAAAAAACGAAAAGTTTGACCCATCTAGGACGCGTATTTTAGGAGATATTCGCATTTGAAGTTTGGGTTCGATTTTGCTTGATAAATTTTTGTAAAATGGTAAAGGTGGACATACCGTTGGAAAGAGGAGGTTTCCACCATCACATTAGTGAAATTTCAGCCTTCGAGGTGGTCGGGTGGCCGAGATATGCGTCGTCAAAAAACGAAAAGTTTGACCCATCTAGGACGCGTATTTTAGGAGATATTCGCATTTGAAGTTTGGGTTCGATTTTGCTTGATAAATTTTTGTAAAATGGTAAAGGTGGGCATACCGTTGGAAAGAGGAGGTTTCCACCATCACATTAGTTAAATTTCAGCCTTCGAGGTGGTCGGGTGGCCGAGATATGCGTCGTCAAAAAACGAAAAGTTTGACCCATCTAGGACGCGTATTTTAGGAGATATTCGCATTTGAAGTTTGGGTTCGATTTTGCTTGATAAATTTTTGTAAAATGGTAAAGGTGGGCATACCGTTGGAAAGAGGAGGTTTCCACCATCACATTAGTGAAATTTCAGCCTTCGAGGTGGTCGGGTGGCCCAGATATGCGTCGTTAAAAAACCAAAAGTTTGCCCTATCTAGGACGCGTATTTTAGGATATATTCGCATTTGAAGTTTGGGTTCAATTTTGCTTGATAAATTTTTGTAAAATGGTAAAGGTGGGCATACCGTTGGAAAGAGGAGGTTTCCACCATCACATAAGTGAAATTTCAGCCTTCGAGGTGGTCGGGTGGCTGAGATATGCGTCGTCAAAAAACGAAAAGTTTGACCCATCTAGGACGCGTATTTTAGGAGATATTCGCATTTGAAGTTTGGGTTCGATTTTGCTTGATAAATTTTTGTAAAATGGTAAAGGTGGACATACCGTTGGAAAGAGGAGGTTTCCACCATCACATTAGTGAAATTTCAGCCTTCGAGGTGGTCGGGTGGCCGAGATATGCGTCGTCAAAAAACGAAAAGTTTGACCCATCTAGGACGCGTATTTTAGGAGATATTTGCATTTGAAGTTTGGGTTCGATTTTGCTTGATAAATTTTTGTAAAATGGTAAAGGTGGACATACCGTTGGAAAGAGGAGGTTTCCACCATCACATTAGTGAAATTTCAGCCTTCGAGGTGGTCGGGTGGCCGAGATATGCGTCGTCAAAAAAACGAAAAGTTTGACCCATCTAGGACGCGTATTTTAGGAGATATTCGCATTTGAAGTTTGGGTTCGATTTTGCTTGATAAATTTTTGTAAAATGGTAAAGGTGGACATACCGTTGGAAAGAGGAGGTTTCCACCATCACATTAGTGAAATTTCAGCCTTCGAGGTGGTCGGGTGGCCGAGATATGCGTCGTCAAAAAACGAAAAGTTTGACCCATCTAGGACGCGTATTTTAGGAGATATTCGCATTTGAAGTTTGGGTTCGATTTTGCTTGATAAATTTTTGTAAAATGGTAAAGGTGGGCATACCGTTGGAAAGAGGAGGTTTCCACCATCACATTAGTGAAATTTCAGCCTTCGAGGTGGTCGGGTGGCCGAGATATGCGTCGTCAAAAAACCAAAAGTTTGCCCTATCTAGGACGCGTATTTTAGGATATATTCGCATTTGAAGTTTGGGTCCGATTTTGCTTGATAAATTTTTGTAAAATGGTGAAGGTGGGCATACCGTTGGAAAGAGGAGGTTTCCACCATCACATTAGTTAAATTTCAGCCTTCGAGGTGGTCGGGTGGCCGAGATATGCGTCGTCAAAAAACCAAAAGTTTGACCCATCTAGGACGCGTATTTTAGGATATATTCGCATTTGAAGTTTGGGTCCGATTTTGCTTGATAAATTTTTGTAAAATGGTAAAGGTGGGCATACCGTTGGAAAGAGGAGGTTTCCACCATCACATTAGTGAAATTTCAGCCTTCGAGGTGGTCGGGTGGCCGAGAAATGCGTTTGACTTATCTAGGATGCGCATTTTAGGAGATATTCGCATTTGAAGTTTGGGTTCGATTTTGCTTGATAAATTCTTGTAAAATGGTAAAGGTGGGCATACCGTTGGAAAGAGGAGGTTTCCACCATCACATTAGTGAAATTTCAGCCTTCGAGGTGGTCGGGTGGCCGAGATATGCGTCGTCAAAAAACGAAAAGTTTGACCCATCTAGGACGCGTATTTTAGGAGATATTCGCATTTGAAGTTTGGGTTCGATTTTGCTTGATAAATTTTTGTAAAATGGTAAAGGTGGGCATACCGTTGGAAAGAGGAGGTTTCCACCATCACATTAGTGAAATTTCAGCCTTCGAGGTGGTCGGGTGGCCGAGATATGCGTCGTCAAAAAAACGAAAAGTTTGACCCATCTAGGACGCGTATTTTAGGAGATATTCGCATTTGAAGTTTGGGTTCAATTTAGCTTGATAAATTTTTGTAAAATGGTGAAGGTGGGCATACCGTTGGAAAGAGGAGGTTTCCACCATCACATTAGTTAAATTTCAGCCTTCGAGGTGGTCGGGTGGCCGAGATATGCGTCGTCAAAAAACCAAAAGTTTGACCCATCTAGGACGCGTATTTTAGGAGATATTCGCATTTGAAGTTTGGGTTCGATTTTGCTTGATAAATTTTTGTAAAATGGTAAAGGTGGGCATACCGTTGGAAAGAGGAGGTTTCCACCATCACATTAGTGAAATTTCAGCCTTCGAGGTGGTCGGGTGGCCGAGATATGCGTCGTCAAAAAACGAAAAGTTTGACCCATCTAGGACGCGTATTTTAGGAGATATTCGCATTTGAAGTTTGGGTTCGATTTTGCTTGATACATTTTTGTAAAATGGTAAAGGTGGGCATACCGTTGGAAAGAGGAGGTTTCCACCATCACATTAGTGAAATTTCAGCCTTCGAGGTGGTCGGGTGGCCGAGATATGCGTCGTTAAAAAACCAAAAGTTTGCCCTATCTAGGACGCGTATTTTAGGATATATTCGCATTTGAAGTTTGGGTTCGATTTTGCTTGATAAATTTTTGTAAAATGGTGAAGGTGGGCATACCGTTGGAAAGAGGAGGTTTCCACCATCACATTAGTTAAATTTCAGCCTTCGAGGTGGTCGGGTGGCCGAGATATGCGTCGTCAAAAAACGAAAAGTTTGACCCATCTAGGACGCGTATTTTAGGAGATATTCGCATTTGAAGTTTGGGTTCGATTTTGCTTGATAAATTTTTGTAAAATGGTAAAGGTGGGCATACCGTTGGAAAGAGGAGGTTTCCACCATCACATTAGTGAAATTTCAGCCTTCGAGGTGGTCGGGTGGCCGAGATATGCGTCGTCAAAAAACGAAAAGTTTGACCCATCTAGGACGCGTATTTTAGGAGATATTCGCATTTGAAGTTTGGGTTCGATTTTGCTTGATAAATTTTTGTAAAATGGTAAAGGTGGACATACCGTTGGAAAGAGGAGGTTTCCACCATCACATTAGTGAAATTTCAGCCTTCGAGGTGGTCGGGTGGCCGAGATATGCGTCGTCAAAAAACCAAAAGTTTGACCCATCTAGGACGCGTATTTTAGGAGATATTCGCATTTGAAGTTTGGGTTCGATTTTGCTTGATAAATTTTTGTAAAATGGTAAAGGTGGGCATACCGTTGGAAAGAGGAGGTTTCCACCATCACATTAGTGAAATTTCAGCCTTCGAGGTGGTCGGGTGGCCGAGATATGCGTCGTCAAAAAACCAAAAGTTTGACCCATCTAGGACGCGTATTTTAGGAGATATTCGCATTTGAAGTTTGGGTTCGATTTTGCTTGATAAATTTTTGTAAAATGGTAAAGGTGGGCATACCGTTGGAAAGAGGAGGTTTCCACCATCACATTAGTGAAATTTCAGCCTTCGAGGTGGTCGGGTGGCCGAGATATGCGTCGTTAAAAAACCAAAAGTTTGCCCTATCTAGGACGCGTATTTTAGGATATATTCGCATTTGAAGTTTGGGTTCGATTTTGCTTGATAAATTTTTGTAAAATGGTAAAGGTGGGCATACCGTTGGAAAGAGGAGGTTTCCACCATCACATTAGTGAAATTTCAGCCTTCGAGGTGGTCGGGTGGCCGAGATATGCGTCGTCAAAAAAACGAAAAGTTTGACCCATCTAGGACGCGTATTTTAGGATATATTCGCATTTGAAGTTTGGGTTCAATTTAGCTTGATAAATTTTTGTAAAATGGTGAAGGTGGGCATACCGTTGGAAAGAGGAGGTTTCCACCATCACATTAGTTAAATTTCAGCCTTCGAGGTGGTCGGGTGGCCGAGATATGCGTCGTCAAAAAACGAAAAGTTTGACCCATCTAGGACGCGTATTTTAGGAGATATTCGCATTTGAAGTTTGGGTTCGATTTTGCTTGATAAATTTTTGTAAAATGGTGAAGGTGGGCATACCGTTGGAAAGAGGAGGTTTCCACCATCACATTAGTTAAATTTCAGCCTTCGAGGTGGTCGGGTGGCCGAGATATGCGTCGTCAAAAAACGAAAAGTTTGACCCATCTAGGACGCGTATTTTAGGAGATATTCGCATTTGAAGTTTGGGTTCGATTTTGCTTGATAAATTTTTGTAAAATGGTAAAGGTGGGCATACCGTTGGAAAGAGGAGGTTTCCACCATCACATTGGTGAAATTTCAGCCTTCGAGGTGGTCGGGTGGCCGAGATATGCGTCGTCAAAAAACGAAAAGTTTGACCCATCTAGGACGCGTATCTTAGGAGATATTCGCATTTGAAGTTTGGGTTCGATTTTGCTTGATAAATTTTTGTAAAATGGTAAAGGTGGACATACCGTTGGAAAGAGGAGGTTTCCACCATCACATTAGTGAAATTTCAGCCTTCGAGGTGGTCGGGTGGCCGAGATATGCGTCGTTAAAAAACCAAAAGTTTGCCCTATCTAGGACGCGTATTTTAGGATATATTCGCATTTGAAGTTTGGGTTCGATTTTGCTTGATAAATTTTTGTAAAATGGTAAAGGTGGGCATACCGTTGGAAAGAGGAGGTTTCCACTATCACATTAGTGAAATTTCAGCCTTCGAGGTGGTCGGGTGGCCGAGATATGCGTCGTCAAAAAACGAAAAGTTTGACCCATCTAGGACGCGTATTTTAGGAGATATTCGCATTTGAAGTTTGGGTTCGATTTTGCTTGATAAATTTTTGTAAAATGGTGAAGGTGGGCATACCGTTGGAAAGAGGAGGTTTCCACCATCACATTAGTTAAATTTCAGCCTTCGAGGTGGTCGGGTGGCCGAGATATGCGTCGTCAAAAAACGAAAAGTTTGACCCATCTAGGACGCGTATTTTAGGAGATATTCGCATTTGAAGTTTGGGTTCGATTTTGCTTGATAAATTTTTGTAAAATGGTAAAGGTGGGCATACCGTTGGAAAGAGGAGGTTTCCACCATCACATTAGTGAAATTTCAGCCTTCGAGGTGGTCGGGTGGCCGAGATATGCGTCGTCAAAAAACCAAAAGTTTGCCCTATCTAGGACGCGTATTTTAGGATATATTCGCATTTGAAGTTTGGGTCCGATTTTGCTTGATAAATTTTTGTAAAATGGTGAAGGTGGGCATACCGTTGGAAAGAGGAGGTTTCCACCATCACATTAGTTAAATTTCAGCCTTCGAGGTGGTCGGGTGGCCGAGATATGCGTCGTCAAAAAACCAAAAGTTTGACCCATCTAGGACGCGTATTTTAGGATATATTCGCATTTGAAGTTTGGGTCCGATTTTGCTTGATAAATTTTTGTAAAATGGTGAAGGTGGGCATACCGTTGGAAAGAGGAGGTTTCCACCATCACATTAGTGAAATTTCAGCCTTCGAGGTGGTCGGGTGGCCGAGAAATGCGTTTGACTTATCTAGGATGCGCATTTTAGGAGATATTCGCATTTGAAGTTTGGGTTCGATTTTGCTTGATAAATTCTTGTAAAATGGTAAAGGTGGGCATACCGTTGGAAAGAGGAGGTTTCCACCATCACATTAGTGAAATTTCAGCCTTCGAGGTGGTCGGGTGGCCGAGATATGCGTCGTCAAAAAACGAAAAGTTTGACCCATCTAGGACGCGTATTTTAGGAGATATTCGCATTTGAAGTTTGGGTTCGATTTTGCTTGATAAATTTTTGTAAAATGGTAAAGGTGGGCATACCGTTGGAAAGAGGAGGTTTCCACCATCACATTAGTGAAATTTCAGCCTTCGAGGTGGTCGGGTGGCCGAGATATGCGTCGTCAAAAAACCGAAAGTTTGACCCATCTAGGACGCGTATTTTAGGAGATATTCGCATTTGAAGTTTGGGTTCGATTTTGCTTGATAAATTTTTGTAAAATGGTAAAGGTGGGCATACCGTTGGAAAGAGGAGGTTTCCACCATCACATTAGTGAAATTTCAGCCTTCGAGGTGGTCGGGTGGCCGAGATATGCGTCGTCAAAAAAACGAAAAGTTTGACCCATCTAGGACGCGTATTTTAGGAGATATTCGCATTTGATGTTTGGGTTCGATTTTGCTTGATAAATTTTTGTAAAATGGTAAAGGTGGGCATACCGTTGGAAAGAGGAGGTTTCCACCATCACATTAGTGAAATTTCAGCCTTCGAGGTGGGTCGGGTGGCCGAGATATGCGTCGTCAAAAAACGAAAAGTTTGACCCATCTAGGACGCGTATTTTAGGAGATATTCGCATTTGAAGTTTGGGTTCGATTTTGCTTGATAAATTTTTGTAAAATGGTAAAGGTGGGCATACCGTTGGAAAGAGGAGGTTTCCACCATCACATTAGTGAAATTTCAGCCTTCGAGGTGGTCGGGTGGCCGAGATATGCGTCGTCAAAAAACGAAAAGTTTGACCCATCTAGGACGCGTATTTTAGGAGATATTCGCATTTGAAGTTTGGGTTCGATTTTGCTTGATAAATTTTTGTAAAATGGTGAAGGTGGGCATACCTATGGAAAGAGGAGGTTTCCACCATCACATTAGTGAAATTTCAGCCTTCGAGGTGGTCGGGTGGCCGAGATATGCGTCGTCAAAAAACGAAAAGTTTGACCCATCTAGGACGCGTATTTTAGGAGATAATCGCATTTGAAGTTTGGGTTCAATTTAGCTTGATAAATTTTTGTAAAATGGTAAAGGTGGGCATACCGTTGGAAAGGAGATTTCCACCATCACATTAGTGAAATTTCAGCCTTCGAGGTGGTCGGGTGGCCGAGATATGCGTCGTCAAAAAAACGAAAAGTTTGACCCATCTAGGACGCGTATTTTAGGAGATATTCGCATTTGAAGTTTGGGTTCGATTTTGCTTGATAATTTTTTGTACAGTGGTAAAGGTGGGCATACCGTTGGAAAGAGGAGGAGATATGCGTCGTCAAAAAACGCAAAGTTTGACCCATCTAGGACGCGTATTTTAGGAGATATTCGCATTTGAAGTTTGGGTTCGATTTTGCTTGATAAATTTTTGTAAAATGGTGAAGGTGGGCATACCGTTGGAAAGAGGAGGTTTCCACCATTACATTAGTGAAATTTCAGCCTTCGAGGTGGTCGGGTGGCCGAGATATGCGTCGTCAAAAAACGAAAAGTTTGACCCATCTAGGACGCGTATTTTAGGAGATATTCGCATTTGAAGTTTGGGTTCGATTTTGCTTGATAAATTTTTGTAAAATGGTAAAGGTGGGCATACCGTTGGAAAGAGGAGGTTTCCACCATCACATTAGTGAAATTTCAGCCTTCGAGGTGGTCGGGTGGCCGAGATATGCGTCGTCAAAAAACGAAAAGTTTGACCCATCTAGGACGCGTATTTTAGGAGATATTCGCATTCGCATTTGAAGTTTGGGTTCGATTTTGCTTGATAAATTTTTGTAAAATGGTAAAGGTGGGCATACCGTTGGAAAGAGGAGGTTTCCACCATCACATTAGTGAAATTTCAGCCTTCGAGGTGGTCGGGTGGCCGAGATATGCGTCGTCAAAAAACGAAAAGTTTGACCCATCTAGGACGCGTATTTTAGGAGATATTCGCATTTGAAGTTTGGGTTCGATTTTGCTTGATAAATTTTTGTAAAATGGTGAAGGTGGGCATACCTATGGAAAGAGGAGGTTTCCACCATCACATTAGTGAAATTTCAGCCTTCGAGGTGGTCGGGTGGCCGAGATATGCGTCGTCAAAAAACGAAAAGTTTGACCCATCTAGGACGCGTATTTTAGGAGATAATCGCATTTGAAGTTTGGGTTCAATTTAGCTTGATAAATTTTTGTAAAATGGTAAAGGTGGGCATACCGTTGGAAAGGAGATTTCCACCATCACATTAGTGAAATTTCAGCCTTCGAGGTGGTCGGGTGGCCGAGATATGCGTCGTCAAAAAAACGAAAAGTTTGACCCATCTAGGACGCGTATTTTAGGAGATATTCGCATTTGAAGTTTGGGTTCGATTTTGCTTGATAATTTTTTGTACAGTGGTAAAGGTGGGCATACCGTTGGAAAGAGGAGGAGATATGCGTCGTCAAAAAACGCAAAGTTTGACCCATCTAGGACGCGTATTTTAGGAGATATTCGCATTTGAAGTTTGGGTTCGATTTTGCTTGATAAATTTTTGTAAAATGGTGAAGGTGGGCATACCGTTGGAAAGAGGAGGTTTCCACCATTACATTAGTGAAATTTCAGCCTTCGAGGTGGTCGGGTGGCCGAGATATGCGTCGTCAAAAAACGAAAAGTTTGACCCATCTAGGACGCGTATTTTAGGAGATATTCGCATTTGAAGTTTGGGTTCGATTTTGCTTGATAAATTTTTGTAAAATGGTAAAGGTGGGCATACCGTTGGAAAGAGGAGGTTTCCACCATCACATTAGTGAAATTTCAGCCTTCGAGGTGGTCGGGTGGCCGAGATATGCGTCGTCAAAAAACCAAAAGTTTGACCCATCTAGGACGCGTATTTTAGGAGATATTCGCATTTGAAGTTTGGGTTCGATTTTGCTTGATAAATTTTTTTAAAATGGTAAAGGTGGGCATACCGTTGGAAAGAGGAGGTTTCCACCATCACATTAGTGAAATTTCAACCTTCGAGGTGGTCGGGTGGCCGAGATATGCGTCGTCAAAAAACGCAAAGTTTGACCCATCTAGGACGCGTATTTTAGGAGATATTCGCATTTGAAGTTTGGGTTCGATTTTGCTTGATAAATTTTTGTAAAATGGTGAAGGTGGGCATACCGTTGGAAAGAGGAGGTTTCCACCATTACATTAGTGAAATTTCAGCCTTCGAGGTGGTCGGGTGGCCGAGATATGCGTCGTCAAAAAACGAAAAGTTTGACCCATCTAGGACGCGTATTTTAGGAGATATTCGCATTTGAAGTTTGGGTTCGATTTTGCTTGATAAATTTTTGTAAAATGGTAAAGGTGGGCATACCGTTGGAAAGAGGAGGTTTCCACCATCACATTAGTGAAATTTCAACCTTCGAGGTGGTCGGGTGGCCGAGATATGCGTCGTCAAAAAACGAAAAGTTTGACCCATCTAGGACGCGTATTTTAGGAGATATTCGCATTTGAAGTTTGGGTTCGATTTTGCTTGATAAATTTTTGTAAAATGGTAAAGGTGGGCATACCGTTGGAAAGAGGAGGTTTCCACCATCACATTAGTGAAATTTCAACCTTCGAGGTGGTCGGGTGGCCGAGATATGCGTCGTCAAAAAACGCAAAGTTTGACCCATCTAGGACGCGTATTTTAGGAGATATTCGCATTTGAAGTTTGGGTTCGATTTTGCTTGATAAATTTTTGTAAAATGGTGAAGGTGGGCATACCGTTGGAAAGAGGAGGTTTCCACCATTACATTAGTGAAATTTCAGCCTTCGAGGTGGCCGGGTGGCCGAGATATGCGTCGTCAAAAAAACGAAAAGTTTGACCCATCTAGGACGCGTATTTTAGGAGATATTCGCATTTGAAGTTTGGGTTCGATTTTGCTTGATAAATTTTTTTAAAATGGTAAAGGTGGGCATACCGTTGGAAAGAGGAGGTTTCCACCATCACATTAGTGAAATTTCAACCTTCGAGGTGGTCGGGTGGCCGAGATATGCGTCGTCAAAAAACGAAAAGTTTGACCCATCTAGGACGCGTATTTTAGGAGATATTCGCATTTGAAGTTTGGGTTCGATTTTGCTTGATAAATTTTTGTAAAATGGTAAAGGTGGGCATACCGTTGGAGAGAGGAGGTTTCCACCATCACATTAGTGAAATTCCAGCCTTCGAGGTGGTCGGGTGGCCGAGATATGCGTCGTCAAAAAACGAAAAGTTTGACCCATCTAGGTCGCGTATTTTAGGAGATATTCGCATTTGAAGTTTGGGTTCGATTTTGCTTGATAAATTTTTGTAAAATGGTAAAGGTGGGCATACCGTTGGAAAGAGGAGGTTTCCACCATCACATTAGTGAAATTTCAGCCTTCGAGGTGGTCGGGTGGCCGAGATATGCGTCGTCAAAAAACGAAAAGTTTGACCCATCTAGGACGCGTATTTTAGGAGATATTCGCATTTGAAGTTTGGGTTCGATTTAGCTTGATAAATTTTTGTACAGTGGTAAAGGTGGGCATACCGTTGGAAAGAGGAGGTTTCCACCATCACATTAGTGAAATTTCAGCCTTCGAGGTGGCCGGGTGGCCGAGATATGCGTCGTCAAAAAAACGAAAAGTTTGACCCATCTAGGACGCGTATTTTAGGAGATATTCGCATTTGAAGTTTGGGTTCGATTTTGCTTGATAAATTTTTTTAAAATGGTAAAGGTGGGCATACCGTTGGAAAGAGGAGGTTTCCACCATCACATTAGTGAAATTTCAGCCTTCGAGGTGGTCGGGTGGCCGAGATATGCGTCGTCAAAAAACGAAAAGTTTGACCCATCTAGGACGCGTATTTTAGGAGATATTCGCATTTGAAGTTTGGGTTCGATTTTGCTTGATAAATTTTTGTAAAATGGTAAAGGTGGGCATACCGTTGGAAAGAGGAGGTTTCCACCATCACATTAGTGAAATTTCAGCCTTCGAGGTGGTCGGGTGGCCGAGATATGCGTCGTCAAAAAACGAAAAGTTTGACCCATCTAGGACGCGTATTTTAGGAGATATTCGCATTTGAAGTTTGGGTTCGATTTAGCTTGATAAATTTTTGTACAGTGGTAAAGGTGGGCATACCGTTGGAAAGAGGAGGTTTCCACCATCACATTAGTGAAATTTCAGCCTTCGAGGTGGCCGGGTGGCCGAGATATGCGTCGTCAAAAAAACGAAAAGTTTGACCCATCTAGGACGCGTATTTTAGGAGATATTCGCATTTGAAGTTTGGGTTCGATTTTGCTTGATAAATTTTTGTAAAATGGTAAAGGTGGGCATACCGTTGGAAAGAGGAGGTTTCCACCATCACATTAGTTAAATTTCAGCCTTCGAGGTGGTCGGGTGGCCGAGATATGCGTCGTCAAAAAACGAAAAGTTTGACCCATCTAGGACGCGTATTTTAGGAGATATTCGCATTTGAAGTTTGGGTTCGATTTTGCTTGATAAATTTTTGTAAAATGGTAAAGGTGGGCATACCGTTGGAAAGAGGAGGTTTCCACCATCACATTAGTGAAATTTCAGCCTTCGAGGTGGCCGGGTGGCCGAGATATGCGTCGTCAAAAAACCAAAAGTTTGACCCATCTAGGACGCGTATTTTAGGAGATATTCGCATTTGAAGTTTGGGTTCGATTTTGCTTGATAAATTTTTTTAAAATGGTAAAGGTGGGCATACCGTTGGAAAGAGGAGGTTTCCACCATCACATTAGTGAAATTTCAGCCTTCGAGGTGGCCGGGTGGCCGAGATATGCGTCGTCAAAAAACGAAAAGTTTGACCCATCTAGGACGCGTATTTTAGGAGATATTCGCATTTGAAGTTTGGGTTTGATTTTGCTTGATAAATTTTTTTAAAATGGTAAAGGTGGGCATACCGTTGGAAAGAGGAGGTTTCCACCATCACATTAGTGAAATTTCAGCCTTCGAGGTGGTCGGGTGGCCGAGATATGCGTCGTCAAAAAAACGAAAAGTTTGACCCATCTAGGACGCGTATTTTAGGAGATATTCGCATTTGAAGTTTGGGTTCGATTTAGCTTGATAAATTTTTGTACAGTGGTAAAGGTGGGCATACCGTTGGAAAGAGGAGGTTTCCACCATCACATTAGTGAAATTTCAGCCTTCGAGGTGGCCGGGTGGCCGAGATATGCGTCGTCAAAAAAACGAAAAGTTTGACCCATCTAGGACGCGTATTTTAGGAGATATTCGCATTTGAAGTTTGGGTTTGATTTTGCTTGATAAATTTTTTTAAAATGGTAAAGGTGGGCATACCGTTGGAAAGAGGAGGTTTCCACCATCACATTAGTGAAATTTCAACCTTCGAGGTGGTCGGGTGGCCGAGTGGCCGAGATATGCGTCGTCAAAAAACGAAAAGTTTGACCCATCTAGGACGCGTATTTTAGGAGATATTCGCATTTGAAGTTTGGGTTCGATTTAGCTTGATAAATTTTTGTACAGTGGTAAAGGTGGGCATACCGTTGGAAAGAGGAGGTTTCCACCATCACATTAGTGAAATTTCAGCCTTCGAGGTGGCCGGGTGGCCGAGATATGCGTCGTCAAAAAAACGAAAAGTTTGACCCATCTAGGACGCGTATTTTAGGAGATATTCGCATTTGAAGTTTGGGTTTGATTTTGCTTGATAAATTTTTTTAAAATGGTAAAGGTGGGCATACCGTTGGAAAGAGGAGGTTTCCACCATCACATTAGTGAAATTTCAACCTTCGAGGTGGTCGGGTGGCCGAGTGGCCGAGATATGCGTCGTCAAAAAACGAAAAGTTTGACCCATCTAGGACGCGTATTTTAGGAGATATTCGCATTTGAAGTTTGGGTTCGATTTAGCTTGATAAATTTTTGTACAGTGGTAAAGGTGGGCATACCGTTGGAAAGAGGAGGTTTCCACCATCACATTAGTGAAATTTCAGCCTTCGAGGTGGCCGGGTGGCCGAGATATGCGTCGTCAAAAAAACGAAAAGTTTGACCCATCTAGGACGCGTATTTTAGGAGATATTCGCATTTGAAGTTTGGGTTTGATTTTGCTTGATAAATTTTTTTAAAATGGTAAAGGTGGGCATACCGTTGGAAAGAGGAGGTTTCCACCATCACATTAGTGAAATTTCAACCTTCGAGGTGGTCGGGTGGCCGAGATATGCGTCGTCAAAAAACGAAAAGTTTGACCCATCTAGGACGCGTATTTTAGGAGATATTCGCATTTGAAGTTTGGGTTCGATTTTGCTTGATAAATTTTTGTAAAATGGTAAAGGTGGGCATACCGTTGGAAAGAGGAGGTTTCCACCATCACATTAGTGAAATTTCAGCCTTCGAGGTGGCCGGGTGGCCGAGATATGCGTCGTCAAAAAAACGAAAAGTTTGACCCATCTAGGACGCGTATTTTAGGAGATATTCGCATTTGAAGTTTGGGTTCGATTTTGCTTGATAAATTTTTGTAAAATGGTAAAGGTGGGCATACCGTTGGAAAGAGGAGGTTTCCACCATCACATTAGTGAAATTTCAACCTTCGAGGTGGTCGGGTGGCCGAGATATGCGTCGTCAAAAAACGAAAAGTTTGACCCATCTAGGACGCGTATTTTAGGAGATATTCGCATTTGAAGTTTGGGTTCGATTTTGCTTGATAAATTTTTGTAAAATGGTAAAGGTGGGCATACCGTTGAAAAGAGGAGGTTTCCACCATCACATTAGTGAAATTTCAGCCTTCGAGGTGGTCGGGTGGCCGAGATATGCGTCGTCAAAAAACCAAAAGTTTGACCCATCTAGGACGCGTATTTTAGGAGATATTCGCATTTGAAGTTTGGGTTCGATTTTGCTTGATAAATTTTTGTAAAATGGTAAAGTTGGGCATACCGTTGGAAAGAGGAGGTTTCCACCATCACATTAGTGAAATTTCAGCCTTCGAGGTGGTCGGGTGTCCGAGATATGCGTCGTCAAAAAACCAAAAGTTTGACCCATCTAGGACGCGTATTTTAGGAGATATTCGCATGTGAAGTTTGGGTTCGATTTTGCTTGATAAATTTTTGTAAAATGGTAAAGGTGGGCATACCGTTGGAAAGAGGAGGTTTCCACCATCACATTAGTGAAATTTCAGCCTTCGAGGTGGTCGGGTGGCCGAGATATGCGTCGTCAAAAAACGAAAAGTTTGACCCATCTAGGACGCGTATTTTAGGAGATATTTGCATTTGAAGTTTGGGTTCGATTTTGCTTGATAAATTTTTTTAAAATGGTAAAGGTGGGCATACCGTTGGAAAGAGGAGGTTTCCACCATCACATTAGTGAAATTTCAGCCTTCGAGGTGGTCGGGTGGCCGAGATATGCGTCGTCAAAAAATGAAAAGTTTGACCCATCTAGGACGCGTATTTTAGGAGATATTCGCATTTGAAGTTTGGGTTCGATTTTGCTTGATACATTTTGGTAAAATGGTAAAGGTGGGCATACCGTTGGAAAGAGGAGGTTTCCACCATCACATTAGTGAAATTTCAGCCTTCGAGGTGGTCGGGTGGCCGAGATATGCGTCGTCAAAAAATGAAAAGTTTGACCCATCTAGGACGCGTATTTTAGGAGATATTCGCATTTGAAGTTTGGGTTCGATTTTGCTTGATACATTTTGGTAAAATGGTAAAGGTGGGCATACCGTTGGAAAGAGGAGGTTTCCACCATCACATTAGTGAAATTTCAGCCTTCGAGGTGGTCGGGTGGCCGAGATATGCGTCGTCAAAAAACGAAAAGTTTGACCCATCTAGGACGCGTATTTTAGGAGATATTCGCATTTGAAGTTTGGGTTCGATTTAGCTTGATAAATTTTTGTAAAATGGTAAAGGTGGGCATACCTTTGGAAAGAGGAGGTTTCCACCATCACATTAGTGAAATTTCAGCCTTCGAGGTGGTCGGGTGGCCGAGATATGCGTCGTCAAAAAACCAAAAGTTTGACCCATCTAGGACGCGTATTTTAGGAGATATTCGCATTTGAAGTTTGGGTTCGATTTTGCTTGATACATTTTTGTAAAATGGTAAAGGTGGGCATACCGTTGGAAAGAGGAGGTTTCCACCATCACATTAGTGAAATTTCAGCCTTCGAGGTGGTCGGGTGGCCGAGATATGCGTGGTCAAAAAACCAAAAGTTTGACCCATCTAGGACGCGTATTTTAGGAGATATTCGCATTTGAAGTTTGGGTTCGATTTTGCTTGATAAATTTTTGTAAAATGGTAAAGGTGGGCATACCGTTGGAAAGAGGAGGTTTCCACCATCACGTTAGTGAAATTTCAGCCTTCGAGGTGGTCGGGTGGCCGAGATATTGATATTGATATTTATTTTGCAATCAGCTGTACATCAAGATAAACTTATAAGTAGTACAGGATATATAACAAATGATTTTAAATGCAAATAATAAAATAACAAATTTAAAAAATGAATTAAAATTAATTACAAAAATAAATTAAATACAAAAAATACATTAAAGTTATACATTAAGAATGGACTTAAAAGTAAAGTATTATACAAATCAAAAAAACAAGACATGAATGTAAATTAAAAGTTATGTGTCGCAACTAAAATAAAAATAATTAATTTAAAAGAATTTTCAGTTCACGTTCGCAAAGTATTTAAAACAAATTTCTTGAAACATTCTGCTTTCCATTCTAGACCTCATATGACTGGGAAGGTTATTCCACAGTCTAACAGCATGAACGAAAAATTGCCTGCGCGATGTCAAACACGTAAAGGTGGACGAGCGCAATAAAATGGAACGGCTAGAAAAACAAAAATTAAGCCTGTTACATAGATAACTGGGAGTCTTTTCAACAATCAAT
Organism: Scaeva pyrastri; assembly: GCA_905146935.1. Taxonomy (NCBI): domain Eukaryota; kingdom Metazoa; phylum Arthropoda; class Insecta; order Diptera; family Syrphidae; genus Scaeva; species Scaeva pyrastri. The sequence goes on from LR989929.1 coordinate 56,670,981, forward strand.
TTGAAGAGTAGAATACAACAGCGATATTTGAAGAAAGCTTCCAGATCACAATTGAAAAGCTGACGAGCTTGAAATGAGACATGATCGAACCTACGTAGGTTAAAAACAAACCGAGCTATTGCATTAAATGCCACCTTTAGTTTGTGAGCTGATTGAGAATCAAGATCAGCAAACAGCTCAGATCCGTATGTTATTATAGGTAGGACAAGTGCTTTTACCAGCTTTAATTTAATATGGGTAGGTAGTAAGGATCTAGTAACAGATAGTCCTCTAAGCGAAGCATAAATCTTTGACACAACTGTATCGACATGGTTATTCCAGGTTAATCTGTTATTAAAGATCAATCCTAAATTTCTAACTTGGCCAACATATTCAATTATACAATTATTCAAAATAACGGAAGGGAAATTATCTGTGTTTGGTTTGTTTATTGAAATTGGAAGAGCTTTCGTTTTTTCAGGATTGAGTTTAAGTCCGTTCCGTGTCGACCAATCATATATAGACTGTACATCAGTGTTCATTTTAGCTACTGCATCTTTAAGCATTATCTCAGGAAAACTTATATATAATTGGACATCATCTGCATAGATATGAAATTTACAGTAAGACAAAACAGATGGCAGATCATTAATGAACAACGAAAACAGTAAGGGTCCAGGGATTGATCCTTGAGGAACACCATTATTAACAGGAAGGAACGAGGACATTCTACCATTACAAGAAACGGCTTGCGTATACGATTGGTCAAATATGAGTAAATAAGTTTCTTAGTTGTGTCAGAGAAATTAAATAGGGTCGTCAATTTATCACAGAGAAGATTATGATTTACACAGTCAAATGCCTTTGAAAAGTCAAGTAAGGTTATCACAGTTGTAAATTTGTTGTCTAAAGCATGTCTTATGTCATCAGATACGTTGAGTAAAGCTGAAACACAGCTATGTCCAGACCGAAAACCAGATTGTAAAGGATTCAGTAATTGTTTGTCATTAATATAATATTTTATCTGGTTACTTATCAGACTTTCAAAAACTTTTGATAGAAAAGAAAGGATAGCTATCGGTCTATATTCCTTCTTCTTTCCTTGTTTTAGGATAGGGATAATTTTCGATGTCTTCCATAAGATGGGATATGTAGATGTCATTATAATGGTATTGAATATGTGCGTTATGTGAGGAAGTAGGAGGGGTAGGAGGATTTTAATAAAGTCAGGATGAATATTGTCAAGTCCGGTGCATTTAGATTTTATGGAGAAAATTGCTTTACCTACCTGATAATCATTTACAGCATTCACAGAAAAGGCGTCAATGGTATCATTCTCTGCACGTCTAGAAGACATTACACTGCATTGGGTTTGTGAAGTAGAGAATTTGATATTCAAATCTTCCAAATCAATATTATCATCGCAAGATTGGACATCTTTTCTCAAACCAATATTCTTAATTTCTTTCCAAAAAAATTTTGACGACCGATCTGAGTTAAACTTATTATTATAAAAATTGTATTTCGCAGTTTTGATCAAATTCGTTACAGAATTACGCAACCGTTTAAAGTCGGTGAGCATTTCTGGACAACTAAAACGTTTCCAGCGTCGGTATGAGACATCTCTTGCCTTAATAGCATTAAGTATATCAGCAGAGAGCCAAGGACAAATTCGGGATTTCATATGACAAGTTTTTAATGCAACATGTTTGTTAAAAAGATCTTTAATCACTGATGTAAAGTATTCGGTTTGATAGTTTACGTTAGATGTGGTGTAAATTGAATGAAAATCTATTGATATACATTCATTAAATAAATTTTCAACATTAATGTTACGAAAGTCACGATACTGGAAAGAGTGCTGCGACTTTATATCAAAATTTAAGTCAAGTGTTGAAAAAATAAGGTCATGATATGAAAATACAGGGATGGGTAATTGACTGTAACAATTAACAAGATTTTTATCACTAGTAAGGAAAACATCAATCAACGATGGTGCACAGTTAGGGAAGAAATGAGTTATGCGTCGTCAAAAAACGAAAAGTTTGACCCATCTAGGACGAGTATCTTAGGAGATATTCGCATTTGAAGTTTGGGTTCGATTTTGCTTGATAAATTTTTGTAAAATGGTGAAGGTGGGCATACCGTTGGAAAGAGGAGGTTTCCACCATCACATTAGTGAAATTTCAGCCTTCGAGGTGGTCGGGTGGCCGAGATATGCGTCGTCAAAAAACGCAAAGTTTGACCCATCTAGGACGCGTATTTTAGGAGATATTCGCATTTGAAGTTTGGGTTCGATTTTGCTTGATAAATTTTTTTAAAATGGTGAAGGTGGGCATACCGTTGGAAAGAGGAGGTTTCCACCATCACATTAGTGAAATTTCAGCCTTCGAGGTGGTCGGGTGGCCGAGATATGCGTTGTCAAAAAACGAAAAGTTTGACCCATCTAGGACGCGTATTTTAGGAGATATTCGCATTTGAAGTTTGGGTTCGATTTTGCTTGATAAATTTTTGTAAAATGGTAAAGGTGGGCATACCGTTGGAAAGAGGAGGTTTCCACCATCACATTAGTGAAATTTCAGCCTTCGAGGTGGTCGGGTGGCCGAGATATGCGTCGTCAAAAAACGAAAAGTTTGACCCATCTAGGACGCGTATTTTAGGAGATATTCGCATTTGAAGTTTGGGTTCGATTTTGCTTGATAAATTTTTGTAAAATGGTAAAGGTGGGCATACCGTTGGAAAGAGGAGGTTTCCACCATCACATTAGTGAAATTTCAGCCTTCGAGGTGGTCGGGTGGCCGAGATATGCGTCGTCAAAAAACCAAAAGTTTGACCCATCTAGGACGCGTATTTTAGGAGATATTTGCATTTGAAGTTTGGGTTCGATTTTGCTTGATACATTTTTGTAAAATGGTGAAGGTGGGCATACCTATGGAAAGAGGAGGTTTCCACCATCACATTAGTGAAATTTCAGCCTTCGAGGTGGTCGGGTGGCCGAGATATGCGTCGTCAAAAAAACGAAAAGTTTGACCCATCTAGGACGCGTATTTTAGGAGATATTCGCATTTGAAGTTTGGGTTCGATTTTGCTTGATAAATTTTTTTAAAATGGTAAAGGTGGGCATACCGTTGGAAAGAGGAGGTTTCCACCATCACATTAGTGAAATTTCAGCCTTCGAGGTGGTCGGGTGGCCGAGATATGCGTCGTCAAAAAACCAAAAGTTTGACCCATCTAGGACGCGTATTTTAGGAGATATTCGCATTTGAAGTTTGGGTTCGATTTTGCTTGATAAATTTTTGTACAGTGGTAAAGGTGGGCATACCGTTGGAAAGAGGAGGTTTCCACCATCACATTCAACCTTCGAGGTGGTCGGGTGGCCGAGATATGCGTCGTCAAAAAACGAAAAGTTTGACCCATCTAGGACGCGTATTTTAGGAGATATTCGCATTTGAAGTTTGGGTTCGATTTTGCTTGATAAATTTTTGTAAAATGGTGAAGGTGGGCATACCGTTGGAAAGAGGAGGTTTCCACCATTACATTAGTGAAATTTCAGCCTTCGAGGTGGTCGGGTGGCCGAGATATGCGTCGTCAAAAAACGAAAAGTTTGACCCATCTAGGACGCGTATTTTAGGAGATATTCGCATTTGAAGTTTGGGTTCGATTTTGCTTGATAAATTTTTGTAAAAAGGTGAAGGTGGGCATACCGTTGGAGAGAGGAGGTTTCCACCATCACATTAGTGAAATTCCAGCCTTCGAGGTGGTCGGGTGGCCGAGATATGCGTCGTCAAAAAACCAAAAGTTTGACCCATCTAGGACGCGTATTTTAGGAGATATTCGCATTTGAAGTTTGGGTTCGATTTAGCTTGATAAATTTTTGTAAAATGGTGAAGGTGGGCATACCGTTGGAAAGAGGAGGTTTCCACCATCACGTTAGTGAAATTTCAGCCTTCGAGGTGGTCGGGTGGCCGAGATATGCGTCGTCAAAAAACGAAAAGTTTGACCCATCTAGGACGCGTATCTTAGGAGATATTCGCATTTGAAGTTTGGGTTCGATTTTGCTTGATAAATTTTTGTACAGTGGTAAAGGTGGGCATACCGTTGGAAAGAGGAGGTTTCCACCATCACATTAGTGAAATTTCAGCCTTCGAGGTGGTCGGGTGGCCGAGATATGCGTCGTCAAAAAACGAAAAGTTTGACCCATCTAGGACGCGTATTTTAGGAGATATTCGCATTTGAAGTTTGGGTTCGATTTTGCTTGATAAGTTTTTGTAAAATGGTGAAGGTGGGCATACCTTTGGAAAGAGGAGGTTTCCACCATCACATTAGTGAAATTTCAGCCTTCGAGGTGGTCGGGTGGCCGAGATATGCGTCGTCAAAAAACCAAAAGTTTGACCCATCTAGGACGCGTATTTTAGGAGATATTCGCATTTGAAGTTTGGGTTCGATTTTGCTTGATAAGTTTTTGTAAAATGGTGAAGGTGGGCATACCTTTGGAAAGAGGAGGTTTCCACCATCACATTAGTGAAATTTCAGCCTTCGAGGTGGTCGGGTGGCCGAGATATGCGTCGTCAAAAAACGAAAAGTTTGACCCATCTAGGACGCGTATTTTAGGAGATATTCGCATTTGAAGTTTGGGTTCGATTTTGCTTGATAAATTTTTGTACAGTGGTAAAGGTGGGCATACCGTTGGAAAGAGGAGGTTTCCACCATCACATTAGTGAAATTTCAGCCTTCGAGGTGGTCGGGTGGCCGAGATATGCGTCGTCAAAAAACGAAAAGTTTGACCCATCTAGGACGCGTATTTTAGGAGATATTCGCATTTGAAGTTTGGGTTCGATTTTGCTTGATAAATTTTTGTACAGTGGTAAAGGTGGGCATACCGTTGGAAAGAGGAGGTTTCCACCATCACATTAGTGAAATTTCAGCCTTCGAGGTGGTCGGGTGGCCGCGATATGCGTCGTCAAAAAACGAAAAGTTTGACCCATCTAGGACGCGTATTTTAGGAGATATTCGCATTTGAAGTTTGGGTTCGATTTTGCTTGATAAATTTTGGTAAAATGGTAAAGGTGGGCACACCTTTGGAAAGAGGAGGTTTCCACCATCACATTAGTGAAATTTCAGCCTTCGAGGTGGTCGGGTGGCCGAGATATGCGTCGTCAAAAAACGAAAAGTTTGACCCATCTAGGACGCGTATCTTAGGAGATATTCGCATTTGAAGTTTGGGTTCGATTTGGCTTGATAAATTTTTGTACAATGGTAAAGTTGGGCATACCGTTGGAAAGTGGAGGTTTCCACCATCACATTAGTGAAATTTCAGCCTTCGAGGTGGTCGGGTGGCCGAGATATGCGTCGTCAAAAAACGAAAAGTTTGACCCATCTAGGACGCGTATTTTAGGAGATATTCGCATTTGAAGTTTGGGTTCGATTTTGCTTGATAAATTTTGGTAAAATGGTAAAGGTGGGCACACCTTTGGAAAGAGGAGGTTTCCACCATCACATTAGTGAAATTTCAGCCTTCGAGGTGGTCGGGTGGCCGAGATATGCGTCGTCAAAAAACGAAAAGTTTGACCCATCTAGGACGCGTATCTTAGGAGATATTCGCATTTGAAGTTTGGGTTCGATTTTGCTTGATAAATTTTTGTAAAATGGTAAAGGTGGGCATACCGTTGGAAAGAGGAGGTTTCCACCATCACATTAGCCTTAGAGGTGCTCGGGTGGCCGAGATATGCGTCGTCAAAAAACGAAAAGTTTGACCCATCTAGGACGCGTATTTTAGGAGATATTCGCATTTGAAGTTTGGGTTCGATTTTGCTTGATAAATTTTTGTACAATGGTAAAGTTGGGCATACCGTTGGAAAGTGGAGGTTTCCACCATCACATTAGTGAAATTTCAGCCTTCGAGGTGGTCGGGTGGCCGAGATATGCGTCGTCAAAAAACGAAAAGTTTGACCCATCTAGGACGCGTATTTTAGGAGATATTCGCATTTGAAGTTTGGGTTCGATTTAGCTTGATAAATTTTTGTAAAATGGTAAAGGTGGGCATACCGTTGGAAAGAGGAGGTTTCCACCATCACATTAATGAAATTTCAGCCTTCGAGGTGGTCGGGTGGCCGAGATATGCGTTGTCAAAAAACGAAAAGTTTTACCCATCTAGGACGCGTATTTTAGGAGATATTCGCATTTGAAGTTTGGGTTCGATTTTGCTTGATAAATTTTGGTAAAATGGTAAAGGTGGGCACACCTTTGGAAAGAGGAGGTTTCCACCATCACATTAGTGAAATTTCAGCCTTCGAGGTGGTCGGGTGGCCGAGATATGCGTCGTCAAAAAACGAAAAGTTTGACCCATCTAGGACGCGTATTTTAGGAGATATTCGCATTTGAAGTTTGGGTTCGATTTTGCTTGATAAGTTTTTGTAAAATGGTGAAGGTGGGCATACCTTTGGAAAGAGGAGGTTTCCACCATCACATTAGTGAAATTTCAGCCTTCGAGGTGGTCGGGTGGCCGAGATATGCGTCGTCAAAAAACCAAAAGTTTGACCCATCTAGGACGCGTATTTTAGGAGATATTCGCATTTGAAGTTTGGGTTCGATTTTGCTTGATAAGTTTTTGTAAAATGGTGAAGGTGGGCATACCTTTGGAAAGAGGAGGTTTCCACCATCACATTAGTGAAATTTCAGCCTTCGAGGTGGTCGGGTGGCCGAGATATGCGTCGTCAAAAAACGAAAAGTTTGACCCATCTAGGACGCGTATTTTAGAGATATTCGCATTTGAAGTTTGGGTTCGATTTTGCTTGATAAATTTTTGTACAATGGTAAAGTTGGGCATACCGTTGGAAAGTGGAGGTTTCCACCATCACATTAGTGAAATTTCAGCCTTCGAGGTGGTCGGGTGGCCGAGATATGCGTCGTCAAAAAACCAAAAGTTTGACCCATCTAGGACGCGTATTTTAGAGATATTCGCATTTGAAGTTTGGGTTCGATTTTGCTTGATAAATTTTTGTACAATGGTAAAGTTGGGCATACCGTTGGAAAGTGGAGGTTTCCACCATTACATTAGTGAAATTTCAGCCTTCGAGGTGGTCGGGTCGCCGAGATATGCGTCGTCAAAAAACCAAAAGTTTGACCCATCTAGGACGCGTATTTTAGGAGATATTCGCATTTGAAGTTTGGGTTCGATTTTGCTTGATAAATTTTGGTAAAATGGTAAAGGTGGGCATACCGTTGGAAAGAGGAGGTTTCCACCATCACATTAGCCTTAGAGGTGCTCGGGTGGCCGAGATATGCGTCGTCAAAAAACGAAAAGTTTGACCCATCTAGGACGCGTATTTTAGAGATATTCGCATTTGAAGTTTGGGTTCGATTTTGCTTGATAAATTTTTGTACAATGGTAAAGTTGGGCATACCGTTGGAAAGTGGAGGTTTCCACCATTACATTAGTGAAATTTCAGCCTTCGAGGTGGTCGGGTCGCCGAGATATGCGTCGTCAAAAAACCAAAAGTTTGACCCATCTAGGACGCGTATTTTAGGAGATATTCGCATTTGAAGTTTGGGTTCGATTTTGCTTGATAAATTTTGGTAAAATGGTAAAGGTGGGCATACCGTTGGAAAGAGGAGGTTTCCACCATCACATTAGTGAAATTTCAGCCTTCGAGGTGGTCGGGTGGCCGAGATATGCGTCGTCAAAAAACGAAAAGTTTGACCCATCTAGGACGCGTATTTTAGGAGATATTCGCATTTGAAGTTTGGGTTCGATTTAGCTTGATAAATTTTTGTAAAATGGTAAAGGTGGGCATACCGTTGGAAAGAGGAGGTTTCCACCATCACTTTAGTGAAATTTCAGCCTTCGAGGTGGTCGGGTGGCCGAGATATGCGTCGTCAAAAAACGAAAAGTTTGACCCATCTAGGACGCGTATTTTAGGAGATATTCGCATTTGAAGTTTGGGTTCGATTTTGCTTGATAAATTTTGGTAAAATGGTAAAGGTGGGCATACCGTTGGAAAGAGGAGGTTTCCACCATCACATTAGTGAAATTTCAGCCTTCGAGGTGGTCGGGTCGCCGAGATATGCGTCGTCAAAAAACCAAAAGTTTGACCCATCTAGGACGCGTATTTTAGGAGATATTCGCATTTGAAGTTTGGGTTCGATTTTGCTTGATAAATTTTGGTAAAATGGTAAAGGTGGGCATACCGTTGGAAAGAGGAGGTTTCCACCATCACATTAGTGAAATTTCAGCCTTCGAGGTGGTCGGGTGGCCGAGATATGCGTCGTCAAAAAACGAAGAGTTTGACCCATCTAGGACGCGTATTTTAGGAGATATTCGCATTTGAAGTTTGGGTTCGATTTAGCTTGATAAATTTTTGTAAAATGGTAAAGGTGGGCATACCGTTGGAAAGAGGAGGTTTCCACCATCACATTAGTGAAATTTCAGCCTTCGAGGTGGTCGGGTGGCCGAGATATGCGTCCAGCCCAGGATTTACCCTTAGGCCAACCAGGCCCAGGCCTGGGGCATCACGAAAAAAGGGGCCACAAAAGTAAGTAGAAGCAACTGAATCTTTATTGCTCATACGAGCAAAATGGATAATAGATTTTTCGGCAACGCTCAATTATTTTCATATATGTACCTACAAATAAATACATTTCATTTTCAAGCAAACAATGTACATAGCACCACATGTATTTGTTTTCTTAAATAACATAATCTGCTTTTCCAGTTGAAACTCGATTAACCGGGATGGTCGGGACCGAACCCATTACGGATAATCGAAAATTCCGGATAATAGAACTTTTTTTTCTCAAACAAAAATGTTATGTATTTTACTTTTTTATTTTTATATATTTAAAAAACAAGCATAAAATTATTCTATAAAACTTAACAATTCATTCAGTGCATATTTTTGTCTGTACATAGTGTATGTATGTTAAATGTAATTAATGCAACAGATAGAAAATTCCGATAGTTTAGAGAAGTTAAGAAACTTGTTCGGACCTGGCTTATTCCACAAAAAACTTATCAACTTTTCACTTTGCAGTTTTCTAATTGATTTAATTTTTGGCAAAGTCATAAGTGTTTCTGTTCCACAATGTTCTTTGCAAATTTTAATTTGCACTAACCAAATTTTTGCTAAGACTTTGCACTCTCTGCATAGACTTTGCATTTAATGCAACTCTTCTGCAAAGTGAAAGTGTAAAGTGTCCCACAAAGCATTTAATCATCTTTGCACTTTTGTCTTATCACTTTTCATTATTTTTCAAAATCAAAGACTGTTGTTTGTGTTGAGAACATTATTTAAGTATTCTGCACTAATTTTTCTTCAATTTTGCTTAAAAGAAAATCAACTTGAATTCGATTTGAACGAAAACACTCATTAAAATTATAATATTTCAGTCCGAAAAATGATTACGGTCTTTATAATTTCTTGTTACACGCTTGTCTTCATCATAGTCAAGTAAAAACTCACGTCTTAACATCTTGAAAACTTAACTAGTAATACCAATATGCATTTGCAAAGCGATCGTTCTCTTTGCAAACTTTTGATAAACTAATCAAAATTCGCTTTGCGAAAATAGAATTTGAAGTTTTTGTGGAATGAAAACGAAACAGAATAATTTTTGCAAAGTCCTTGCAAATTACACTTTTCAATATTAACTTTGCACACAAAAGAATTACAAAGTGAATATAAAAATTGCAAAGACTTTGCAAACTACACTTATCATTTTTAACTTTTCACTTATCAGACTTAATAGTTCTGTAGAACAGAATGTTTTGCAAATTGACGAAAAATTTGAAAAGTACAAAGTGAAAAGTTAATAAGTTGTTTTGTGGAATGGGGCCCTGTTGTCATGTTACGGATAGTAGAGTTTATTACGGATAAAAGAGTTTAAATAAATACAATAAATGCTTCGTACATCATACCATAATTTCGTAGTAACTTTTTGTTCATTTAAAACCACTGGCTAGTTGCAACTGTTTCATCCGTTTAAGGGCCCATACCCATAGACAGAGTATATCTAAATATTTATATAAGATTATGTGGGAAGATAAAATTACATCAGCGTTTCCGAACGTAGACACGGCATTACGTTTATTTTTAAGTCTGATGGTGACAAATCGTTCTGCGGAAAGATCATGTAGTCAATTAAAACGCTTAAAAAGTACTTGTCGAATAGAATAGATTTCGATGAACTTATAAAAGACTTCGCTGCTAAAAAAATATTTCAAAAATTAAGTAAAAATCTGTAAAAAAAAGTCGTATGGAATTCATTGTAATTTGTTTTCTTGAGTAGGTATTTAATTTTGTATGAAGTAAACCATACAATATAAGAGAATATATGCAAAAGGGGCACCATTTACTCTACAGGCCTAGGGCCCAAAAAAGATAAATCCGGCGCTGTATGCGTCGTCAAAAAACGAAAAGTTTGACCCATCTAGGACGCGTATTTTAGGAGATATTCGCATTTGAAGTTTGGGTTCGATTTAGCTTGATAAATTTTTGTAAAATGGTAAAGGTGGGCATACCGTTGGAAAGAGGAGGTTTCCACCATCACATTAGTGAAATTTCAGCCTTCGAGGTGTTCGGGTGGCCGAGATATGCGTCGTCAAAAAACGAAAAGTTTGACCCATCTAGGACGCTTATTTTAGGAGATATTCGCATTTGAAGTTTGGGTTCGATTTTGCTTGATAAATTTTTGTACAATGGTAAAGTTGGGCATACCGTTGGAAAGTGGAGGTTTCCACCATCACTTTAGTGAAATTTCAGCCTTCGAGGTGGTCGGGTGGCCGAGATATGCGTCGTCAAAAAACGAAAAGTTTAACCCATCTAGGACGCGTATTTTAGGAGATATTCGCATTTGAAGTTTGGGTTTGATTTTGCTTGATAAATTTTTGTACAGTGGTAAAGGTGGGCATACCGTTGGAAAGAGGAGGTTTCCACCATCACATTAGTGAAATTTCAGCCTTCGAGGTGGTCGGGTGGCCGAGATATGCGTCGTCAAAAAACGAAAAGTTTAACCCATCTAGGACGCGTATTTTAGGAAATATTCGCATTTGAAGTTTGGGTTTGATTTTGCTTGATAAATTTTTGTACAGTGGTAAAGGTGGGCATACCGTTGGAAAGAGGAGGTTTCCACCATCACATTAGTGAAATTTCAGCCTTCGAGGTGGTCGGGTGGCCGAGATATGCGTCGTCAAAAAACGAAAAGTTTGACCCATCTAGGACGCGTATTTTAGGAGATATTCGCATTTGAAGTTTGGGTTCGATTTTGCTTGATAAGTTTTTGTAAAATGGTGAAGGTGGGCATAAGTAGTATAAATTAGAGGGTACTGGAGCAGCGGCTCGGTGGCTCAGGGGGCGGAGCTTTTGGGGGCGTGGCAGGGGGCGGAGCTTTTGGGGGCGTGGCAGGGGGCGGAGCTTTTGGGGGCGTGGCAGGGGCGGAGCTTTTGGGGGCGTGGCAGGGGGCGGAGCTTTTTTAAAATTTAAGCTTTTTCGAGCTTTTTTTTTTTTTTTTTTTTTTTTTTTTTTTTTTTAGCATTTCATTTTTTTGACTTCGGATTTTTTTGTAAATTTAGGTAGTAGTATAAATTAGAGGGTACTGGAGCAGCCTCTCGGCACATAAACTAGGCTTAAGAAGCGGCTCAGCGGCTCAGCGGCTCAGCGGCTCAGCGGCTCAGCACTCAGGTGAAGAACGCATAATCGTAGAACATAAAACGTAAATAACCCACAAGTTATAACCCTAAACTTTGCATACACAACCTAAAACGATTAGTTAAGAACCTAAAAGCTTTTTAAGAATTTGATAATGTTGCTAGGGGGCTACCTTCAAAACACACAGGTTGTTAAACCACGTCAAGAGAGAAAAAGATACACAAATAAAAACATAGAAATAGCTTTAAAATTTATAAACTTTATTTATTCAAACATGTTTACATTGTACTTTTTTTTTTTTATTTTTTTTTTTTTGATCACTTTTATATATAGATATATATTATACTCAAATTTATTTTTAAATGATTCTGTTGACTACTTGATCAAGAGGATTATATTCAATAATGCGATCATGAAGCATAAGGCAGTAAGCTGAAGTGTTTGCAGGAATGTTTTTGGATGTCCTCATCTCCAAGTAGTATAAATTAGAGGGTACTGGAGCAGCGGCTCGGTGGCTCAGGGGGCGGAGCTTTTGGGGGCGTGGCAGGGGGCGGAGCTTTTGGGGGCGTGGCAGGGGGCGGAGCTTTTGGGGGCGTGGCAGGGGGCGGAGCTTTTGGGGGCGTGGCAGGGGCGGAGCTTTTGGGGGCGTGGCAGGGGGCGGAGCTTTTTTAAAATTTAAGCTTTTTCGAGCTTTTTTTAGCATTTCATTTTTTTGACTTCGGATTTTTTTGTAAATTTAGGTAGTAGTATAAATTAGAGGGTACTGGAGCAGCGGCTCGGTGGCTCAGGGGGCGGAGCTTTTGGGGGCGTGGCAGGGGGCGGAGCTTTTGGGGGCGTGGCAGGGGGCGGAGCTTTTGGGGGCGTGGCAGGGGCGGAGCTTTTGGGGGCGTGGCAGGGGGCGGAGCTTTTTTAAAATTTAAGCTTTTTCGAGCTTTTTTTTTTTTTTTTTTTTTTTTTTTTTTTTTTTTTTTTTTTTTAGCATTTCATTTTTTTGACTTCGGATTTTTTTGTAAATTTAGGTAGTAGTATAAATTAGAGGGTACTGGAGCAGCCTCTCGGCACATAAACTAGGCTTAAGAAGCGGCTCAGCGGCTCAGCGGCTCAGCGGCTCAGCGGCTCAGCGGCTCAGCACTCAGGTGAAGAACGCATAATCGTAGAACATAAAACGTAAATAACCCACAAGTTATAACCCTAAACTTTGCATACACAACCTAAAACGATTAGTTAAGAACCTAAAAGCTTTTTAAGAATTTGATAATGTTGCTAGGGGGCTACCTTCAAAACACACAGGTTGTTAAACCACGTCAAGAGAGAAAAAGATACACAAATAAAAACATAGAAATAGCTTTAAAATTTATAAACTTTATTTATTCAAACATGTTTACATTGTACTTTTTTTTTTTTATTTTTTTTTTTTTGATCACTTTTATATATAGATATATATTATACTCAAATTTATTTTTAAATGATTCTGTTGACTACTTGATCAAGAGGATTATATTCAATAATGCGATCATGAAGCATAAGGCAGTAAGCTGAAGTGTTTGCAGGAATGTTTTTGGATGTCCTCATCTCCAAGCGTATATCAATAGGTCCTGTTTTCAATGTTTCATTTTGATGCCTGCAATCTATAACAAAAATTGGAGCACGTGATTTAAATATATCCCAGGAGATAAGAGGCTCGGCAGTGTTTTTATTGTAGTAAGTTTTTTGAAAATCGGTATACATTTTATAAAACAAGCTATATCTGTTATTTTCAAATGAAACATTAAGGTCTTCATGAGGATATACATCAGAGTTTAGATATACTTTTAAGTCTGTTAGATTACAATGATCAAACGTTGTAGGATCAGCAGATAGTTTTTTATTTTTTTCAGTTTGTAGTGCAAAAACAATGTATCGAGGTTTTTCTATTTGTGTTGTTGTCTTAACGTTCCATATATGATGGTCAGAGCTCGATAACATCGGGTATTCATAGAGATCCCAGTTTCGAAAGGCAATTTTCATAAAACTGTTTTTATTTATAGATTTGTATAGGTTTAATTTCATGGTGTCTGATAAAGTCACATGTGGTACTTTCCACTGTACTTTATGAAGTTTTACTTCAACATTTTCATTACTTGTAGAGATTAGGGCGTTTTCATCCATCCTAGCACGTGTGAGAACTCTCTCTTTTGTATGTGAAATTTAGTGGACATGTTTATACCTGCTAGAATAAAGGATTCCGTAAATAGAAAAAAAAAAAAAACACACAAACAGTTTTTTATTTATATATATACATTTTTTATTTATTCTCTTTCTTTCTTTAGATAGTTTATACATTTTAGTTTTTTAAATAATTTATATATCTAGTAACATTTTTTTTTTCTTTTTTTGAAGTTATTTTATTACAATATATTTACAAACACAAATCATTCCGAAGCAACCATAAAGATAAAGAAAATTCTGCTCTGATAAAAAAAAAAATTATGGTTCAGACATATTTAAACTATAGTGACCCCAAGCTATAGTATCAACATTATTACTACAAATAAATCTTTTATCATCTAAGCAACTTAAACTCAATTTATTTATACTTTCTGTATAAATAGTATGTTGCCTTGATCTAAAATTCATCATTTTACCATAAAAATTTTGTTTAAGCAGCAAGCAGTCTCTATAATTTTTCATAGAGAAATTTTTAATTGCTGAGGCCTTTACACCCTTGGCTTTTTTTATCAGAGCAGAATCTTCTACATCTATACTATACATTTTAGCTCTCAAACCAATAAATTCTTTCATAATTCTACCGTTATTTTCGTCCTTCATAAGTATTACTGTATTCCATTAAATAGACTCTTGGGTTTCGCTGAAGATTATAAAAAAATTATTCCCAATGCTCGACACGATCTAATTCTTACACGTGCTAGGATGGATGAAAACGCCCTAATCTCTACAAGTAATGAAAATGTTGAAGTAAAACTTCATAAAGTACAGTGGAAAGTACCACATGTGACTTTATCAGACACCATGAAATTAAACCTATACAAATCTATAAATAAAAACAGTTTTATGAAAATTGCCTTTCGAAACTGGGATCTCTATGAATACCCGATGTTATCGAGCTCTGACCATCATATATGGAACGTTAAGACAACAACACAAATAGAAAAACCTCGATACATTGTTTTTGCACTACAAACTGAAAAAAATAAAAAACTATCTGCTGATCCTACAACGTTTGATCATTGTAATCTAACAGACTTAAAAGTATATCTAAACTCTGATGTATATCCTCATGAAGACCTTAATGTTTCATTTGAAAATAACAGATATAGCTTGTTTTATAAAATGTATACCGATTTTCAAAAAACTTACTACAATAAAAACACTGCCGAGCCTCTTATCTCCTGGGATATATTTAAATCACGTGCTCCAATTTTTGTTATAGATTGCAGGCATCAAAATGAAACATTGAAAACAGGACCTATTGATATACGCTTGGAGATGAGGACATCCAAAAACATTCCTGCAAACACTTCAG